>CM057338.1:854331569-856750648 GCA_030015575.1 Agapanthus africanus
AAAGCAAAACGTTGTTTTGAAGAAAAGTGAAATGAGACATATAAACAGTAAAGCCATAACTTTAGGGTTGCTTGTAATTTATGAATAGGCCATAAATTTTATCGAAGCATCATCAAAATTTTAGGATTTTTGAAATAGCATAATTAATCTTTAAAAATGCCAAAACCTCCATGAAAGCTAAGTACTTAGGTCAGTGATTGAATGCTCATAACACGATTTTACTTCTTTTTTATTTGTGAAGAAAAGATATAATAGTAAAGAAGATGATGCGTGTGTTTTAGTAGTAATAACCGCAATCAATAACGGTATCGCGTGTAGCGAGCGTTAGTGAGCACGGGTCGTCCTCTGGGATTCGAGAAATTCGTAAATTCTTGCTTTAGTTGAGTCGAAAGAGCTAGTAAAGAAATTCAAGAAATAGTTCAAGATTTAGTTGAATTTAATAGTTTCAAAAAATTCAAGAAATCGTTTTTAAGAAAGAAAATTCTAGAAAATGTTCAAGATTTAATTATCAAGAAAATTGTAGAAGGCTTCTAGAATTCGAACGGAATTGGTAGCCATGGATGACTATTCAAAATGATTCATCTTATCTATTGGTAGAATTAAAGCTAAATTGATGGCTAAAAATAAGAATTAGGGATCCCTTGAAGAAACTAGGGTTTCTCCTTCATTGTCTCTTGTCCTTTTATTGATTGTCATTCTTATGTAGCCTTTAACAAGAAGGATTATCAATCTAATCCCCAAATTGTGACGAAATGCACAATAAACTGATCTCGCTCACAATTTGGACATTGATGATTCTCTTTGCTAAACTTTATAATCTCCATAAAATTTAAGATGAATATAGGATTCTCTCACCATTTGATCTACCAAATTTCTTTGAATCCTAGCAAGCGGAGATTTACTCACACATCATAATAGAAGAATCAACAATTAAATATTTCATAACATGGAGATTTAAAGAAAGCGAGATTAAAAGAAATGATTATCTTTATTATTCAACTTCAAATTACAACTTCTTTAATCCAAGATTACAAGAAGAATTGCTCTCGATCACTCCCTTGAAGAGATAATTTCTCCGTCGATCTTCGCTTCGCTCGATCACCGTGAGTCTTGGATCTATCGAGAATCACGTGCTCGTTGATGAAGATTGGTTTCGCATAAAGGAATCTTGAATGGTATCGCTCAATGAATTTCTCAACGATTCTTGATTTTGGATCTTGATTTGGAATTGAATCTTTTTTAGCTCTTTTCTTGATTTGGTTTTTGGATCAAAAGTTTCGAACCCCTCACCTCAAGGCTTAGGTCCTTTTTATAGTCCCTAATCAAGCTTCCCCCATAAACTAGATTGTTACAAAGAGACTTCTAGAATAAGCTAGGTAGTTATCAAGCTTTCTCAACAAGCTGGGTTATTATAGAAAAGTTTCAAGAACAAAATTGTTACAACGAGACTTTCCCAATAAACTAGGACGTTGAGAAGAAGTTTCCAGAGAGTTCCCGACTCTGAAACCCACAACTCGGCCGTGGATCCACGGCGACTCGGCCTGACTCGGCCGCGGATCCGCGGCCGATTAGTGAGATCATGTCTTCAATTCTCTGTGTGTAAGTCTACGGTAGCGCCCCGGCCGTCTATCCGAGACCAAAATGCGGAAACGAAACTTTTTCAAACTAGAAACCGGCGCTATCGTATGCTTAAAACCCGGATCGAACCATTAACCTACAACTAGCAAGTAGAGAAGGGGTTGGAAAGCTATACCGATCGATCCGTGTCCTTCGGTCTTTGGCTACCATCCCAAACTCCTCGCGGCATTTCCGGTCTCGATCTCCTCGTCGGAAAGGGCACCACATCTTCGAGTCTTTTTACGGGCTCCCGCTTCGTCCGAAGCAACTCGGGCACGAAGTTTGCTAACCGACGTGTCCAAGATTGATATAGAGGAAGTGTAGAATATTTTGTCTCAAGGGTTAATTGAAGTTGCCTTTTGGAGAGGGAATGGAAAAGAGCTTGAGGAAATGAGCTAGAATGATTTTTGCAAGAATGAATCTCTTTCTTTTTCAACCAAAATGAACTAATCTCTCCCACCCAAAAAGAAATCAGCCCCCCTACATAGTCTCGGCCAGGGAAAATAATTGAGGAGGAGGAGGTGAGTGTAGGAGCAATAAGAGGTGACCATAAGCACAAGAAAACCTCACTTCAAAGTCTTTATCAAATCCAATCTCATTAATGCAAGAAATGATGCACAAATGAATCAAACATATCCAAGAGCACCACAGAAACTGCTGGAGCCCCGACACCACAAAAACCCCTTGCATTTTGCTAAATGCAACTTTTGCAAGAAAACCCCTCCAAGGAAAATTCAGCCAAAGAACAAAAGAAAAGTAATTTGGCTAAAAAGAGAAAGCAAGCTGGCAACTTCAAAAAACGATCCGGTAACAAATTACAGGATAACCCCGCGACTGTATATACATACCCGCATTTGTATTCCGACCGAATACAAATGCAATGAGACAAAATCTACACAGTATAATACTAGGATCCGGCTTAAACCAAAGCTCGCTAGTATTATCCGTCAGAACCATGACACGTGCACAAGTGCACGCGTATGTTCGAACCCTGCCATAAATCCATACGGCCTCTACAACGTTTCGCCCGAAACTTGAGAAACTGTCTGTGGGGGACTCTAAAGACTCGTCAATATTTTGGCTGTGGATTTAACCACTAGCACGTCAGTGGTACTAGCCGTATGTAACGGGCTACCAGGTATTGACCAAAAGGGAGGTCGATGAGCGAACTCATCCTGACACCGTACTGAGCCTGTCAGTGACAATATCCGTACAGTCCGGTCCGTTCGTCTATGAGCATCGCATGTCGGGCCTAGGGGGTTGGTAAAAGTCAGACCCCCAAAAGCGGTACAGGTCGTGTCGGAGTGTAGCCTAGAACACCCTGAGATACTACTGGAATACCTACCAGTAAATCTCCTGCCTTGGCCAAGGACTTCGTGTAATGGCTCTCCTAGACACAGCGCGATCTCACTCCCAATACCGGGAGAGAAGAACCCCCGCTGATCCGCTCACTGCCTCCATGTGGCTCGGGACTGTACCCAACTAAAACCTGTTTGCACGACTCCTTTGAGCCGTGGTAGGGTAGTAATCAAAGCACAGTGGGAACTCACACGAGACAAATGACAATTTCAGGTCGATAAACTAACATGTACACATGTCACCAGGGAACTGCTATCTGACGTCAGGTATAATACTAACTAGCATGTTCCCGGCGAGTCCTGTCCGGTGTACTCATAACCTAATGAGCACCTGTATATATCTTAGGTGAACCAACTGACACCAATGGCTTGTGAGACCGGCCACCGCCCCTCGTCGGGATCTCGACTGTATACACCAGTCTACTAATGGAGTATCGATGCCCAGTCTCAAAACTCCCACGACTAGGGACCACTTTAAGGATGTGCTTATAGACTACCCAACTCTCACGTATATGATCGCCATCATACTGCTGGTAGTCAAGCAAGAATCCTATGGGCTCTATCAACGTGCAATAGTGACCTGTAAGGTCACCTAAAACAGTACACGATGATAAAGATAAACTATGGTAGCATACTATTCTCTATCAACGTGTAATAGTGAACTACAATGTCACCTAAAGCATGTACGCGATGATAAAGACAAGCCAGATAGTATACAAACCTCTCGAGTAAGACTGTCCTACCGGTATAGGTCCTCCTTCAATCATTGCAATCACGTGCCTGTGATCCAATAATTGACTCTGAGGGCACTATATCCAACATTCTCCCACTTGCACTCAAGGCTAATTATTGCGATGTCGCATACTCACACCCCGTGTGATACCAAACACCCAACTCCTCTACTGATCAGTCTCACAAAACCCGTTTGTGAAACTATTGCGTTCGAGGAATAGCCTCAGTGGGTGGATCCTCCCTGATGTTTCTTTCTATGTCTCTCTTAATCTCAAGTTCGCGGAGAAACCCATCTCCCGAAATGAGCAATACCTGTCTTAGAATATGTCTGGATATCTAATGGGACCCAGTTCATAAATGAACTCCAAATCCAAACTTCTTAGACTATATCGTCAACTGAATTTAATCAGTATCCTGCGCCATGCCTCCCTCAGTATCCGCTTAGACCACCTGTCCAAAATACTGCCCCTCGTCAGAGGGAAAACTATAACTCTGACAGTCACTCTGTCATCCAGGTCACCTTGGAAGCCTGGAATGATAACCGTCCCCCGAAAGAGGCTGCCGTTATCATTTCCCTAGAACATCAACTTATGTTCTAAAACTGCTTCCGAACGTTTTTCCAGGATTGGATTAATATCAACTTATTGTATTTAATGCAAAAACAACATCTGGTGTTGTACTTGACATCTCATGATCAACTCAATTGCCTAAGCAAGTGATCTGCCAATCATGCACATCCCTCTCCCTTTTAGTCTGTAAGACACCTTTAGAGAGGGTGACTCCATCACCCGCAGGTACACCACCATGCCAGAAGTCATCCATTCTAAATACCTTTAGAATGCTGTCTAGGTACCCTGATTGGGACACTTCCCAAGTCTAGATCTAAAACCATAGATTTAGTAACCAGAATGTCTGATATTATATCTATATCTTTTGTGGAGAAACCACTGTGTGACAACCAAAGTATAACCGACCGTAGTATAGGAATTTCACTTCCTACTCTGTGTATGTCATCCAAATACCAGGACATCACACCTTACTACCTTCTTAACAGATCCATCCCCTATTCTGATGAAGTCAAACCTATGACTGTCATATCAGAAATAGATGATCTATCTCCGCTATATCTGCTTTAGTCCATAAATAGACATAAGCTACTTGTCCACCAATGCTTCCGCTGCTCTCACTGACTATGACAACCCTCCGGCAGAGTCATATACACGTACACTTCTAAAGCAAATTTAGAACGACGCTATACTCATCCTCCTGCCGGGTCTCACAGTTTGGAACAACAGCAATGGCAAGTCTGGGTAAACAAGAATCTCCCTGTCATCGTCCTTGAGTCTACCGGAGTACTTCTCGGGTGCCTGAGGTTACCCCCATATCTGCGGAGTGGCCAATGGAATGTCAAATCAGATCGAATCTTTAGGTTCTTATCAAATTTTCAGTAATCGTTTGCGGTTTTGGAATCACTTCCAGTTCTATCATACTCCCACTACTGTTTTCTAAAAAAATCCATTTTACTAAAACTGTGGCGAGTCAAGAACAATATCACTATTGATCTTCCAGATTGTAGAAAGTCAACCCTCGTCATAGCCCGGGTCAACCCACAAACAGCCATTATGGAAACGTGCCTTGAGTTATCCAGAGTCTGGTTTTAAGCATAAACCGGACAACTCCCCGTACCTTAACAATATTAAGATATGAACTATTCTATATCTAATATAGAAACAGAGGCACTAATTTAATTGGAACCAGATTCAAATCATGCAGCTGTCTCCAGTGCATGTCAACTAAATGGAGAGAGGCCGATCAGCATTACTCAACTTAGGAATACATGCAGATATGAGTAACTTGAAGAGAAGCAAGTTCTCATAATCATTACTATTAACTGAATACCATACACAAGTATCTACATCTTCGATCACCTTGAAGAATCCTGATACTTGCAATGCCTGGTTCTCTACTTTATTCTTATACCTATAACTTCTCAAAACTTGGACCTTGCATTTCTACGAAACACATGTCTAAGAACTAGAAAAATCATAAGTAAACAGAATATAGTACGAGTACCAACCCCTCTGTCCTAATGGACACTGGACAACATACAATACTCTGTATAAGTCCTTTGAGTCTAATAACTCATTCCCTGTGTGTCGTAGGTTAAAAACTGTACTTATGGTTAAGAAGAATTACATCGCTGTTTAATGCTCCCCACCTAACCATCCACTGATATAGGTAAATGTCATAGACATAATTTCAAAAAGTTATATCTCACTTTATAAAAATAAACGTACAGATATATCAATTTGAAATTGGTGCATTACAACGGATATTCAAAACTAAATATTTGCCGTCCGGCAAACAACCCAGGTGATTTCCTCAAATATCACCGATTACAATGAATCCCGATATAATGAGGATGATCACCCAATTCCCAATAACTTACTCCCACTCATCATCTGTAAAACCATACAGATATGAGAATCAAACCTGGTAAATACATACCCTGGAGCAAGGGCTAATTGGGAAATCAGTTTTCTTCTAACAATACACAGTGAAACTGAAATATGTAAATGTTTCGAAGGGGTATTCGGGTATTCTTAGTAATGCCTCTTCCATTATCAGATTCACAACTGTAACCGTATATTTTTTTGCCATCTCTCCAAATCCCTTTATTTGTCTTTAGTCGTTACCTTTTATACACCTTCGTTAGGCTAAATAGTTTTCTTCCTTCCCTACCGTTCGGCACCAGCCTATGGTTTGGAAGAAGACTATCCAATAAGCGTAATAGGTGTACTGTCCTAATCCTAGGAGCACTCGCAAAGCGAGAGAAGGTAAAGATAAAACACAACTGAATAAACTTTATTCCTATTTCTCCTGAACCAGAATCATTCCCGAACCGGAACAAGTTCCTTTCGAGTTCATATATAACCATACGATGGAGTATCCAAATAACTGTGGATCTTCGCAGTGATACGGAGTATTCTAGAGAAATACAAAGGTGAAGTAGGAGTGGCGATGAAATATCTGGTTTGGTCGTGAATAGCAGTCGAAATTTACTTTGTCCTCTTTCTAATCCCTTTATTTGTCTTTACTTGATACCTTCTGTACACCACACTTAGGCTAATCGGTTTTCTTCATTCCCTACCGTTTGGCACCTGCCTATGGTTTGGAAGAAGACTATCCAATTAGCGTAATAGGTGTACTGTCCTAATCCAAGGAACACTCGCAACCTGAGAGAAGGTAAAAGGAAAAGACAACTGAATAGTCCTATTCATTTTTTCCAGAACCAGAAACCATCCTCGAATCTGGAACAAGTTCCTTCGAGTTCGTATATAACCATACGATGGTTTTATCTAATGGAAGTGGATGTTCGTAGTTATACGGGGTATTCTGGAGAAAAGGGTAAAAGAAGGAGTGGTAATGAGGTATGCAACTCTGACAATCCAAAAGCCAGTGTTATAAGAAGGTTCGGTCAACTTGGTCACTGAGTCATAGTCAAGGGTCGGGTCATGGTCGCTGCCCAAGAGAGAGAGAAAAGAAACACTCTACGTGCACTCTAACTTAGATCAGAATGGTTATCACTTTATCTAATCAGGAAACCTCCCACTGTAATCTCAAATTCTCCTCCAAATCTAAAAGAAGAATTAGTCGGGATCACCCGAGGAGTAAACCAACTCATCAGTGGGAATCGGGATCCAACTATCATCGCATGATAACGTGATAGAATCCACTCACGTTATCACACTCCAGAAGGTATGCACATATCTGGCAAGTTTCAGTTTCTTTAGAAACCCCGATGTGATTTTTACCCCATGCTCTTATGACCTTGACGTAGGCCAACATATTATAAGTCACATGTCAAGTTCTACCCGCCATTATCCAGGTTAATTTGAACCCACCCGTACATACTCTTGACGAATGCTAAAATAGTAGTATGACTGACTCAAACTAACGTATCTATCTATGCAACAGAAAAGTAACAAATAGCTACCAAACACTATACCTTGACGTAGGCCAACATACATAGTATGAATACTAAGTGCTACCTTTCTGAAATGACGGAGGGCTACGAATGGTTTTTGGCGAAAAACCTTTAACGTAATGAACTTGATATCGTTGAAGGAACCGGATAGCTTTTTATAAAAATATAGTGACGAAAAACTTTGCTAAAGAGGTCACTCCCGGTGAAGGGATCTCGGCTCTTTCCCCGTAGAATGAGGTGCAGGATATTCCAACTGAATACCACTATGCAAAGCAGAAGGCAATCGGCTATAGTGAAGTTATTACCCTGACGCAAACTTCTGTCCAAGGGGTCACTCCCGGTGAAGGGATCTCGGCCCTTGCCTCGTCGACTGAGGTGCTGGATATTCATAACCGAATACCACTGTGCAAAACAAAAGAGAACGTTCTTGCAATAACAGCTTTTTGAAAAATGTTCCAACAACATCAGAATAGGTTTGTTTAGCTTGCATTGATCCAAATCAATGCAGTCCCATCAATTGATCACACCACAAAAGAACGAAAATACGATGTACGTATATGCCATCCGCATTCGCCACTGGGTCCCGTCATCACCCGTTAGGTTACTTAACTAACGACAGAGCGAGGACTGGACTAGCGCGGGTGTAAAACATATATAACATCTACTAGTATATATATCAATATATAATAATCGCTCAAGGCGTGATAAATGCAATATCACAGAAATGTAATAAGCATCACAGAACAATACAGATAATCTAGGATCCCCGGGTTTCATAGAGCCGCTACTGAAACCCGACGTTCCCATGGTCGTGTGGATAGCATGTGCAATGAAATCCTAGACCCCTACGGGCGCGGCAAGTTACCCGCCAAAACCTGAAGAGAGGCAGCCCCCTTCAACAAAGTGAATAGACCACCCAGCACTTCACGAAATCCGGTAACTTGGACACCCCTCCTTGGGTCAACCTATACCCCCTATGAGTACGGCGAATAGCCCGCCAATTCTAGAATAAAGCCCCCTGTCTCAAAACTATGAGATGCGGGCCCGTTGCCCTCTAGAACCCGGATATCCGTGCACCCCACTGCGGGGTAATCCTAGTACAGAAAGTAAAATACACAATGGGTACATTGACTTCAGCCCGGTCGTGCCCCAAAAGAATAATATACAAACAGGCAGAGACGGCAGTCTACATGTGTCACGACCCAAAAATGGCCCGTGACGGCCCTAATACTACGCAACGCCTAAAGACGCAACGTAGTAAAAGAAAGCCAAACTCAGAAATCTAAACCATGAAAATACGGAAAAGATAATATAAGTTTTGGAAACATTTGAAATCGCAACCCAAATTCTTTAAAAAGGTCTACTTTCTTTCTTTAAAATTTTAGCAACATCCCCTTTTTGTAAAGACTAATCAAGATGAATACAACAGAATATACGACGCCGTAGCGAAGAAATAAAGACAATAGAGAAAAGCTGTATATAAAAGACATCAAATCCATAAAGATACACATTAACGTCCTCACCAAGTCTCTAAGTCAACAATACAATAGTAGATGGAGAGTACAAATACAACGAATATACAAAATGAAATACAGATGACCACCAAAACCCACCTAAGCAAAATAGTACTGTGAGCTGATGCGGTATCTGTAGCAAAAGATGATAGCTGGAGAGCTGAATAGAAGAATAGCCTGCCTCGACTACTCTGGGGAAAAACCTGAAACACCTGTGGCACAACGGGGGTGAGTTGCCAACTCGTGAATAGTAGATAACATATGCAGGTAATCGCAGGAATGCACGTACAACATGAATCTAAGATATGCGATTACAGTAATAACATGTCATGCAAATGCTGAAATAAGAAAAGTACAGTAGCCGGTACAATCAAAATGTGAGGCTATAGTAACATGACAGTAATATGCAGAAACTATGCAATAAGGATATGAAAATGTAGATATGCAACTATCATAAGGGTATACAACGGGTACTACCACTATATGAATCCGTGCATAAGGTAGATAAGTGTAAGGTATAGGGTGGAGTATGTCATTTTCACGGAAACCTGACATCGTGGTGGGATCACAATCCATCAAGACACTCAAATCCCAAAATCCTCAAATCAGCCCCCAACTGGGCTCTCACATCACATAGGTCTCACATCACCTCAATGTACGATATCGAGTAGCTCTCCTATATCTCGAATGTACAAATCCACAATCTCTTTCATATCCAATATCCAATCTCAATGAATCATCTATATCCCAAGTCGAATCTCGAGTAAGTTTCTAATATCCTAAAGGTATATATGTATTTGCAGAAATAAATATGATGGGGGCAATACACATATATTAGCGTCCCATTCCACTAATATTGGTGTAAGGGTATATATAACAACGGCTAAATCCCCTGTTATATATACAAAAGGGGTTTAAGAGAAATACCATGAAAACAATGTGCCAAGTATCGACACAGAAATCCTCGTATATCGGGCTCCGTCAGTCCGGATCGGCCCACGGGGTCCGTCTGCGGTGTCGGCCCTCGGCCCCGGCAGTACAGATCATCCCGCATCCATCTCTCGACTCTGGCCAGTATCCTCCGGACAACTGCCAGGTCCAACCAGTCACCGGTAGGTACTCGCCCGCCTCCAGGCTCAATCGGAATACCCATCGATCTTCTTGCCGAGGGGAACCATACCGGGCCCCACCATGTACCCTCTACGGCCTCGACGCCTCCTCGTAGGGGTATATATAATCAGCACCGATAAAGCTCATGGTGGATGCGCAAATATCATATCAAGGAAACCGGGTTTTTCAATGTATGTATAATTTCATGAACTCCCGCGGTTCCCAAATCCAGAAAACATCATCTAAAATCCAAATAATAATGCGCAATCCAGGAATAAACAAATGCGATATATCTGAAATGCGAGCATATAAATGAGAATATGTAGCTGAAACCAGATGTATGCAAAACCAATAAGGTACAGCTAAGTAATCATCGGTAAAGGTAAATATGTAACTGCAACTGAATATGTGTGTAACATACAGGTGTAGCAATGTATAGGTATCTACCTATAAGAACCGATGTCGTATACCCCCCTGGGTATAAGAAAATATGAAAGGTATACCTGTAGATGTATCGTAAAGGGTAAGTGTACCTATCACTAAAGGTATGATACACTATAGGTATACCGGTAAGCTAGATGTCATGTGTGACAAGCAATAGTATCTATAAGGGGTTGTGTGTGACATGGCAATTATTGACGGTGTGTGTGTAGCATACAATCCGTGCTCGTGCAACATGAACCGTCAATAATGTGTGCAGTGCCCTACGGCTACTAGTCACAGTATAGCTATATCAAGGAAATAAAGTAAATGCGCAATTCTAACATTGACGTAGAATATGCGATAGGTATTTGAATCCTAGCCCAGACGCATAACGCCATGCGGGCGATTCCCCTGTAGATGTTAAATCTATTCACCTACACTCCACGCTAGGTGAATCCTACCATCTGCTCCCTTTGTAGTAGTGTCCGTAGTCCCTGTCTGTAAACCTGCAAATAAGACACGGAAATCACATATAAGCCAAATATTCCGCGAAACGCGATATCGAACCAAAACGAGAAACTCGCGTCGCGAACTAAACGCGCGTGTGCACGATACGCTGAAACGTGTGTGTACGCGTCTAAAACCATCGCGACACGCCGCGATACGCTGGATCACAGAACCCACTCACGTATCGCGCGTATCGCGCAAACACAATGGACACCAAAAACGATATATGACTCCAGATTTTCCTACAGGCCAAAACTTACAAAACTAGACATGCCAAAGACCTAGACAACACAGCAGGAAACCCTACACAAAACCCCAACACCCCAGTCCCCTACTGGGCCGCAATTGGCGGCCAATATGGATTAATTGGCGGCCTGCTTTGGGAGTTAGGGGGTCGTGCTTAGGTGGTGGTGTCTAAACCTAGGAATCATGTCCCAGTCTTCTCAATTTTAACCTGAAGTCACCGGGTCAAAAGCAGATCACAGAAATCACAAATATCGCTTAAAAACGACAATTTAGCACGAAATGGAAAACCTAGGGTATTTTAGTGAAATCTGGCTATTTCTCAGTTGAAGTGGCCCTATTAACACTAAAATAAACTAAGGTAGTTAACACAATCAACAATTTACCATCACTTCTCACAATTCACCAAAACTAGCACCAAATTAGCTAATTTAACACTAATCGAGCTAATTAACACACAAGCTACACAAACAAGAAATGGGGTTCGGAAAATATACCCAAGGAACCCTAAGAAGCAGGAGAAGAAGTGAGAGGAGCTGCTCCAAGTTGCTGGAGCTCTTGCTGCTGCTGCTGCTGCTAATGATGCTGATGCTGCTGTTGCCTCTTCTGCTGCTGCTACTTCACTTGTTGTTGTTGTTGTTCCTGCTGCTGCTGCTGTGCTCTGAGTGAATGAGTGAGGGTGTTTGAGAGTGAGGGAATGAGAGCAATGAGGGAAGTGAGAGTAATGAGGGAAAATAATTCAAACCCCCCCTTCTCACTCTCTCTCACCTCATTAAATGAGGCATGGCAAAGGCCATGATGCCCCATGCCCTCTCTCTCTCCTAAAGTCAACCAAATAAACATTTCATTTAAAATTCATTTTCATTTTTAAAACAATCATGACTAATTACAACCATGACACTTAAACAAATATTAAAACTAGATTAGGGAGAAATGGTTAGTTAACCATGGTTGCCAATCATGTTTAACCCCAAAGACAACCCTAGTTTACATGCACAAGTGTGTGCAAGGCTAGGAAAAATCTAATAAAATACTCAATAAATAGGATAAAATATTTAAAAACCAAATTGGTAAACTTTTTAGTAAAAACCATATATAAAAATATAATTAGCTACAAAACAAAGTCTAAGGTGTTACAATCTCCCCCCTTAAAAGAAATTCGTCCCCGAATTTAAAAATATACTGATACGCGCACCTTCAAAGGGAAGATTACAACTCCCAAATCTCGCTCGCAGCCTCCCAAGTGATTACCTCACTATACGGCTACGTCCAAGGAAAACCCTTCATAGATAGCAAGACCCTTGACCGATACTCCTCCACCCGCTGAGCCATTAACACAATTGGCTGCTGGCGAACGAAAGATCGCGTCAAGTTAAGTGGTCTGATGCTAGATCATGTGAGGAAGGTCATGAAGGAAATTGTAGAGTATCATCACAAGGAATACGGGGTGAAAATCTAATAATCTGGGCGGAAGTGCCAATTTAAAGGCAACGAAACTAACTCGCTTATAGGATCTCAGAAGGACCTAAATCCTGGGACAAGCTTCCCAAAATCCAACACCGTCATTCATCGGAAAGTCCATAGGAATACATGATCTGTCCCTGCGAACTCGAGTCTATGACCAACACAGTCGTCATAAGACCTCAGTTCGAAATGGACAATCCCCATCCTGACCTAACACAACTGGACCATCTCCGAAGTCTCTAGACTAGCTGGGGTCCAAAGTCCTACTTACGCAGAGCCAGAAAAACAACAGACTGGTGATCGACACGACCTAACCCCTAAGCCTAAGGGTGGCCAATTGGAGTGTCTCCTGATAACGGCTATCGAAGGAGAACCCGAGCGATGGCGAGTGACGATCCCCAACTGCTGACAACAAACAAAACAAACACACAATTTAACAAGAACAACTGAGAAAACTGAGTATAACCGGACGACAAGAATTCGAATGGAGTCACACCCTGACTAAACTTGGGTAGAAACCATAACGAAATTCGTGGAGATCTGCTCCCACTCCTACTTCGGAACGGTAAAAGATTGCAATTCTCCAGCCGGCCTCAGATGCTTGACCCTAGCACACAACAAGATAGACACTTGAAACGAAACCTGATACATCTCTTTACATCCTGTCCACCTGTAACCATCTCACAAGTCACGTCACTATTGGCGGAACTTGAATGCACCTAGAGAGTTGACAGATGTGCATGCTCTAGGGTTTCACGTCTCTACCCGATGAAACCAGGTACACAAACGCGTCCCTAACTTAGCACATCATTGTCACAAATCAAGGTCTCCGAATCATTACCCAGCCGAGTATGCTCAAGTATCACTGACGAACGAGTATCGGCGGGCAGTGTCTCGCGAAAACGATTAAAGGAAAGGTGGTCGGGCGCGGACATGAGCAAGCTGTCCCTTCCGTAGAGATGAACTAAAGCTGTACTCAACGATCACACAAGAACTGTAAATCTGCAGGAGACTATCACAACAATCAAAATCCACTGCAGGAAGATGTTCATTAAGCTCTAGTGGTCCGTGGAAAATCTGACACGACTCTCAAGCAAGTAGTGTCCCTAAATTTCCAACGCAAAACCACCGCGGCCATCTCCAGATCATGAGTGGAATATCCTTCTCATACTTCCTCCAAATGTAGGGAAGCAAAAGCGATAACCCTATAGTGTCACCTCAGTACACACTCGAGCCCACTCAAGAAACATTACAGTTAAACAACAAAGTCGCCCGAACCAAAAGCAAAGAAAGAACTGATGCAGTTGTTAACAGAATCTCCAACTGCCGAAAACTCCGTACACATGCCTCAGTCCACGGAAAAGAAACCTCCATCTTGGTCAATTCAGTCGACGGTGCAGCACTACTCTCGTAATCCTGCACAAAACGGCGGTAAAAACCTGCTAAGTCCAAGAATCTGCGGATCTCCGTCCTGCACACATGTCTGGATCTAAGCTGTACGGTCACGATCTCCCTCGAAACCATACGAAACCGTCTCCCGTGACTATAAGACCTAAGAGTCAACACAAAACAAGCCTGAAGAAACACTCCGAGAATTTAGCAAACTGCTGGTGCTCTCCCAGTATCTGCAAAACAAATCCTCAAGTGCTGCTCCTGTTCCTCAAGACACATTAGTTAGACCAGAATGTCGTAAATAACACAACAATAACTGGTCGAGAAACGAACTGAAGAAATCTGGTTCATCACCTCTACGAATGCTGCTAGGGCATCAGTGAATCCAACGACTCACAAAAACACACAAGGCCCGTAGCACGCACAAGGCAGTCTTCGGAATGCCATCACTCCGAACCTGCAATAATGATGACCTGATCCCAAACGAACTTAGAAAATGTCTCGCACTCTGGAGCTGATCGAAGAAATCGTCAATGCGAGGTAGGGGTTACCTATCCGCACCGCAAGCCGGTTCAATTGACGATCCGTCGATACACAACCTCAAACTGCCGTCTTCCTCCTTGGCGAACAGGAATAGGAGCTCCCAAAAGCGAAACACTCAGATACACAAAACTCCCCAAACCATAACTCTGCAGCTGATCCTTTAGCTCCCACGCTTCGCCGGCTCATCTGGAACAACGTCGGAAAAACTCTCCCATGAAAGGAACTCGGTCCAACAATCTCACTGTGGCTCCGGTATCACGAATAAGCGCCAAGATTCGACGACATCTCCTCAGTAGCCGACTAGCGAAAAAGGCTGAATTCAAGCTGTGAGAGGCGGCACAACTATCCACCTGCACAACAAGAACTGACCTACCGGGAAAAACAAACCTGACTGTTTTCCTCACGGTAGTCCACAGACGCCTAGCACGTAGTTAACCAGTCCATGCCCAGGAGAACGTCAAATCCAACTTCTCTAGAAGGATTAAAATGACGGACAAATCTCTATCTCATATCCGATTGGCACACAACTGAAATACGTGTCGCGCAACAAAAGAATCGCTGACAGAAATTAACACACTACGGCTAATCTACCCAACTACGATACTAGCATGAAAAACAAACAAATACATCAAAAGAACATACGAAATAAAAGATACCTGAAGACTCCACATTGGACGCCTGCGCGTCCCGATGAGTAGAAGCAAACTCCTGTGTCTGCCCTCTACTCGCAGCTGGATGAACTCCTCTGGTAGACTGAGCCCTTTGAGCAATTCTTCCACGTCTACGGCCTCTCTGAATACGACTCTGACGAGGTGCTAAGGAACAATCCCTGACGAAGTGCTGAAGGCTTCCGCATCGAAAACATCCACGCGCTGACTGCTGACCATCCTGGGGATGAGAGCTGAACGACTGTCCTCGTCCTACGCCTCTGCTACTCCCGCGGCGGCCACGAAATCTGTCTCGACGACCAAACCTCTGCCTCTGGGCTGGTACGCTGGTACGAGTCCTCCACTGTCCTGGAACTCTCTGAGCCTCTGGAATATGCGCCTCGTCAACTGGAGCTACAACCACTGGTGCTATGTAAGTGACGGACTGCTGCATGCTGATCGTAAGGGACAGCTGAGTAACAGGGGTGACAACCTCCTGTCGTAGCTCCCGAATGACATCAACCAAAGATCTCATTGTCTGGCGGAAGTCCTGCATCTCTACCAAAAGTCTATCCATAGTATAAGTCGTAGGCTGATCCGTCTGCACCCGTGCAACTAGAGTGCCATCCTGGTCAGTACTCGTCTCACCCGAGCCAACTCTGATCTCGGCCCTCGCTGCATCACTCTGAGTCCCCATAGTCATCGGCGGCAAGGCTATAAATAGATATAAGATTCGATGAGAATAATGAGATCGAATCTTAAGGATAGGAATCATCAAGGAAGGAAATTTCAAGCAAATTGTACTTAGGTCGCTTAATGCGAAGTACCGCATCGTGGGTATGCTGCAGACATACACACACTACGTTACTTTGCTTAAGCAACCTACTCCATCATACTAAGGTCATCCTACACTCCGAAAGGTAAAACCTAACGCTCTGATACCAACTTTGTCACGACCCAAAAATGGCCCGTGACGGCCCTAATACTACGCAACGCCTAAAGACGCAACGTAGTAAAAGAAAGCCAAACCCAGAAATCTAAACCATGAAAATACGGAAAAGATAATATAAGTTTTGGAAACATTTGAAATCGCAACCCAAATTCTTTAAAAAGGTATACTTTCTTTCTTTAAAATTTTAGCAACACCCCCTTTTTGTAAAGACTAATCAAGATGAATACAACAGAATATACGACGCCGTAGCGAAGAAATAAAGACAATAGAAAAAAGCTGTATATAAAAGACATCAAATCCACAAAGATACACATTAACGTCCTCACCAAGTCTCTAAGTCAACAATACAATAGTAGATGGAGAGTACAAATACAACGAATATACAAAATGAAATACAGATGACCACCAAAACCCACCTAAGCAAAATAGTACTGTGAGCTGATGCGGTATCTGTAGCAAAAGATGATAGCTGGAGAGCTGAATAGAAGAATAGCCTGCCTCGACTACTCTGGGGAAAAACCTGAAACACCTGTGGCACAACGGGGGTGAGTTGCCAACTCGTGAATAGTAGATAACATATGCAGGTAATCGCAGGAATGCACGTACAGCATGAATCTAAGATATGCGATTACAGTAATAACATGTCATGCAAATGCTGAAATAAGAAAAGTACAGTAGCCGGTACAATCAAAATGTGAGGCTATAGTAACATGACAGTAATATGCAGAAACTATGCAATAAGGATATGAAAATGTAGATATGCAAATATCATAAGGGTATACAACGGGTACTACCACTATATGAATCCGTGCATAAGGTAGATAAGTGTGAGGTATAGGGTGGAGTATGTCATTTCCACGGAAACCTGACATCGTGGTGGGATCACAATCCATCAAGACACTCAAATCCCAAAATCCTCAAATCAGCCCCCAACTGGGCTCTCACATCACATAGGTCTCACATCACCTCAATGTATGATATCGAGTAGCTCTCCTATATCTCGAATGTACAAATCCACAATCTCTTTCATATCCAATATTCAATCTCAATGAATCACCTATATCCCAAGTCGAATCTCGAGTAAGTTTCTAACATCCTAAAGGTATATATGTATTTGCAGAAATAAATATGATGGGGGCAATACACATATATTAGCGTCCCATTCCACTAATATTGGTGTAAGGGTATATATAACAACGGCTAAATCCCCTGTTATATATACAAAAGGGGTTTAAGAGAAATACCATGAAAACAATGTGCCAAGCATCGACACAGAAATCCTCGTATATCGGGCTCCGTCAGTCCGGATCGGCCCACGGGGTCCGTCTGCGGTGTCGGCCCTCGGCCCCGACAGTACAGATCATCCCGCATCCATCTCTCGACTCTGGCCAGTATCCTCCGGACAACTGCCAGGTCCAACCAGTCACCGGTAGGTACTCGCCCGCCTCCAGGCTCAATCGGCATACCCATCGATCTTCTTGCCGAGGGGAACCATACCGGGCCCCACCATGTACCCTCTACGGCCTCGACGCCTCCTCGTAGGGGTATATATAATCAGCACCGATAAAGCTCATGGTGGATGCGCAAATATCATATCAAGAAAACCGGGTTTTTCAATGTGTGCATAATTTCATGAACTCCCGCGGTTCCCAAATCCAGAAAACATCATCTAAAATCCAAATAATAATGCACAATCCAGGAATAAACAAATGCGATATATCTGAAATGCGAGCATATAAATGAGAATATGTAGCTGAAACCAGATGTATGCAAAACCAATAAGGTACAGCTAAGTAATCATCGGTAAAGGTAAATATGTAACTGCAACTGAATATGTGTGTAACATACAGGTGTAGCAATGTATAGGTATCTACCTATAAGAACCGATGTCGTATACCCCCCTGGGTATAAGAAAATATGAAAGGTATACCTGTAGATGTATCGTAAAGGGTAAGTGTACCTATCACTAAAGGTATGATACACTATAGGTATACCGGTAAGCTAGATGTCATGTGTGACAAGCAATAGTATCTATAAGGGGTTGTGTGTGACATGGCAATTATTGACGGTGTGTGTGTAGCATACAATCCGTGCTCGTGCAACATGAACCGTCAATAATGTGTGCAGTGCCTTACGGCTACTAGTCACAGTATAGCTATATCAAGGAAATAAAGTAAAGGCGCAATTCTAACATTGACGTAGAATATGCGATAGGTATTTGAATCCTTGCCCAGACGCATAACGCCATGCGGGCGATTCCCCTGTAGATGTTAAATCTACTCACCTACACTCTACGCTAGGTGAATCCTACCATCTGCTCCCTCTGTAGTAGTATCCGTAGTCCCTGTCTGCAAACCTGCAAATAAGACACGGAAATCACATATAAGCCAAATATTCCGCGAAACGCGATATCGAACCAAAACGAGAAACTCGCGTCGCGAACTAAACGCGCGTGTGCACGATACGCTGAAACGTGTGTGTACGCGTCTAAAACCATCGCGACACGCCGCGATACGCTGGATCACAGAACCCACTCACGTATCGCGCGTATCGCGCAAACACAACGGACATCAAAAACGATATATGACCCCAGATTTTCCTACAGGCCAAAACTTACAAAACTAGACAAGCCAAAGACCTAGACAACACAGCAGGAAACCCTACACAAAACCCCAACACCCCAGTCCCCTACTGGGCCGCAATTGGCGGCCAATATGGATTAATTGGCGGCCTGCTTTGGGAGTTAGGGGGTCGTGCTTAGGTGGTGGTGTCTAAACCTAGGAATCATGTCCCAGTCTTCTCAATTTTAACCTGAAGTCACCGGGTCAAAAGCAGATCACAGAAATCACAAATATCGCTTAAAAATGACAATTTAGCACGAAATGGAAAACCTAGGGTATTTTAGTGAAATCTGGCTATTTCTCAGTTGAAGTGGCCCTATTAACACTAAAATAAACTAAGGTAGCTAACACAATCAACAATTTACCATCACTTCTCACAATTCACCAAAACTAGCACCAAACTAGCTAATTTAACACTAATCGAGCTAATTAACACACAAGCTACACAAACAAGAAATGGGGTTCGGAAAATATACCCAAGGAACCCTAAGAAGCAGGAGAAGAAGTGAGAGGAGCTGCTCCAAGTTGCTGGAGCTCTTGCTGCTGCTGCTGATGTCTGCTGCTGCTGCTGCTGCTGCTAATGATGCTGATGCTGCTGTTGCCTCTTCTGCTGCTGCTACTTCACTTGTTGTTGTTGTTGTTGTTGTTGTTGTTCCTGCTGCTGCTGCTGTGCTCTGAGTGAATGAGTGAGGGTGTTTGAGAGTGAGGGAATGAGTGCAATGAGGGAAATGAGAGTAATGAGGGAAAATAATTCAAACCCCCCCTTCTCACTCTCTCTCACCTCATTAAATGAGGCATGGCAAAGGCCATGATGCCCCATGCCCTCTCTCTCTCCTAAAGTCAACCAAATAAACATTTCATTTGAAATTCATTTTCATTTTAAAAAAAATCATGACTAATTACAATCATGACACTTAAACAAATATTAAAACTAGATTAGGGAGAAATGGTTAGTTAACCATGGTTGCCAATCATGTTTAACCCCAAAAACAACCCTAGTTTACATGCACAAGTGTGTGCAAGGCTAGGAAAAATCTAATAAAATACTTAATAAATAGGATAAAATATTTAAAAACCAAATTGGTAAACTTTTTAGTAAAAACCATATATAAAAATATAATTAGCTACAAAACAAAGTCTAAGGTGTTACAACATGTCGGACGCTCGCCCCGCAATATCAAATGTACAAATACAACCAAACTGTACTACCATTGCATCCAGGCTATCCACCACGACAAATCCGTAACAACACAGCACAACACAGAATATCAACGTGAATGTCACGTTCGCAAATCCGTCTAAAAGAGCTATAGCAATTAGACAGGATTTACCGATCGAATGACATTCACGGCCGCAGATATAATGTAAATACTGTGAACCAACATATTTAAAAATTTTCGATCGACAAAATTTCCCGAAGTGGGCCCCAAGCACAAAACCAGTACTCAAAATAATCTGGGCCCAAACAAAATATTCCAGAAACCCCAATTCCAAGTCATAGAGCACTGTAGAAATTTTGGTGCAGAGAAGGCACAAAACAGCGGCGGAACCGCGGCCAAAGCAAGGGTATGGCCGCGGTTCCGCGGCTTCACTGTAGCTTCGTGCTACCAAAATTTCTCAGATATTTTAAAAAACCCTGCCTGTTTTTCTGCAGCACACTAAATAATTTTTTGAGCGCAGGAAAAATTCGACAGAAACTGTGACTTTGAAATTGCGGTTTTGGAAAATTCGGTCGATCGATATTTTAAATACGTTAGAACAAGCTAGTAAAGTTTAATGGTGTGGCTCTGATACCATGTAAGTCTACGGTAGCGCCCCGGCCGTCTATCCGAGGCCAAAATACGGAAACAAAACTTTTTCAAACTAGAAACCGGCGCTATCGTATGCTTAAAACCCTGATCGAACCATTAACCTACAACTAGCAACTAGAGAAGGGTTTGGAAAGCTATACCGATCGATCCGTATCCTTCGGTCTTTGGCCACCATCCAAAGCTCCTCGCGGCATCTCCGGTCACGATCTCCTCGTCGGAAAGGGCACCACATCTTCGAGTCTTTTTATGGGCTCCCGCTTCGTCCGAAGCAACTCGGGCACGAAGTTTGCTAGCCGACGTATCCAAGGTTGATGTAGAGGAAGTGTAGAATGATTTATTTCAAGGGTTAATTGAAGTTGCCTTTTGGAGAGGGAATGGAAAAGAGCTTGAGGAAATGAGCTAGAATGATTTTTGCAAGAATGAATCTCTTTCTTTTTCAACCAAAATGAACTAATCTCTCCCACCCAAAAAGAAATCAGCCCCCCTTACATTGTCTCGGCCAGGGAAAATAATTGAGGAGGAGGAGGTGAGTGTAGGAGCTATAAGAGGTGACCATAAGCACAAGAAAACCTCACTTCAAAGTCTTTATCAAATCCAATTTCATTAATGCAAGAAATGATGCACAAATGAATCAAACATATCCAAGAGCATTCCAGAAACGACTGGAGCCCCGGCACCACAAAAAAACCCTTGCATTTTGCTAAATGCAACTTTTGCAAGAAAACCCCTCCAAGGAAAATTCAGCCAAGGAACAAAAGAAAAGGAATTTGGCTAAAAAGAGAAAGCAAGATGGCAACTTCAAAAAACGATCCGGTAACAAATTACAGGATAACCCCGCGACTGTATATACATACCCGCATTTGTATTCCGACCAAATACAAATGCAATGAGACAAAATCTACACAGTATAATACTAGGATCCGGCTTAAATAAAAGCCCGCTAGTATTATCCGTCCGAACCATGACACGTGCACAAGTGCACGCGTATGTTCGAACTCTGCCATAAATCCATACGGCCTCTACAACGTTTCTCCCGAAACTTGAGAAACTGTCTGTGGGGGACTCTAAAGACTCGACAATATTTTGGCTGTGGATTTAACCACTAGCACGTCAGTGGTACTAGCCGTGTTAGTGTATATGCCCTAGAGGCCATTACTGTATCATACTAGTATGTATATTACTTGATGGAAGCTTGGGATATTCACAGTTGTACAGACAATCTTGCTCGATATAGTAGTATGCTACTTGGTTTGTCTCTGCTTTAATGTGTACATGTGTGTTTCTTTATTATATCACCTATACGCATTAGTAGAGCCCTTAGGATTTTTGCTTGATTACCGGCGTTGTGATGGCGATCACACTCGTGGGGGCTGGGTAATCCACAAGCACATCCTTATACATGTCCCTAGTCATGGGATTATCGAGACAGGGCATCGGTACTCCGAAGTAGACTAGCGTATGCGTTTCTCATCCCAGCACGGGAGACGGTCTGTCCCACAGCCGTCAGTACGTCGTACTTGAGATAGTATGCGGGTGCTCGTTAGGTTACGAGTACACTGGACAGGACTCGTCGGGAACTGATGGTTCGTATTATACCTACCGTCAGTTATCAGTTCCCAGGTGACATGAGTACAGCTTAGTCCGCTGACTTGACACTGTCACTTCGCCTCGAGTGTGTTCCCACTGTTCTTTGATTACTACCCTACCACGTCCCTACTGAGTCGTGCAAACAGGTAGTAGTTGGGTGCAGTACCGAAGCACTTGGAGGCAGTGACGGTTAGACAGGATTCGTCTCTCCCGGTATTGGGGGTTGACATCGCGCTGTGTCTAGGAGAGCCATTACACGAGTAGTCCCTGGCCAGGGCAAGCGAGATATACTGGCAAGTTTCCAGTGTTATCTCAGGGTGTTCTGGGCTTCACTCCGACATGACTTATACCGCTATTAGGGGACTGACGTTTACCGCCCCCCTAGGCCTGCCATGCGATGTATCAGACGAACAGACCGGACTGTACGAAGATTGTCACATACAGGCTCAGTAGGAGTTCGGATGGGTTGACCTCATCGGCCTTCTTATCGACATCTACCTGGGGATCGTTACGTACAGCTAGTGCCGTTTGCGGTCTGTGGTTAAACCCACTGCCAGCGTAGTGTCGAGTCTTTAGAGTCCCACACAGAGGGTTTCCCTGCACTGAGCGAAACGTGTAGAGACCGTATGGTTTTACGGCAGGGCTACGATCACTTACGTGCACTTGTGTGCGTATGCTGTTCGGGCAGGCAATACTAGTGGGCTTTGGTTTAAGCCAGATCCTAGTATTGAACAGATGGATTTGTTTTGTCTTCTGTGCATCCGCATTCTACGGAAAGCGGATGCGGGTGTGTATGCACAGTTTTGAGGAGAGATGAAGGAGGAGGTGCCCCATTAGGGTTTTGGCAGTTGGTTCGGCCAAAACCGTAATGTGGCACACTCATTAGGGTTTTGACAATTCGTTTGGTCAAAACCGTTATGAGCCGGAGACATTGTTTACTGATCCTTTTAGTGATAAATTAGTGATGGCTAATTGCATTGACCATTTGACCACTTAGATCTCTCTTGACTTTGTTGACCCGTTGACCATGTTGACCATTGACCTTCAAGAGAGATCCACACTCTTCTTTCATTTTCTTTTTATTTCTTGTGTTATGATAATGGTCAATTCAATGTGCCATCAACTTTTATCATGATAGGATTAGTAATGATGATTTGGTGTATTATTGCAACCATGGTTCATTTCATTTGGCTTAATCTTTTCATTATTCTTCTCTCATTCTCTCTCTTGAAGTGAGAAGAAAAAGAAAAGCTCCATGGTTGCTAAGTTTCTCCTTCTTCTTCCTCCTCTTGATCTCATCTTTTGATCTCATGTGTTGAGAGAAAAATATCCCACAAAGACAAACACATCCATACATCTCCTCTACACAACCTAGGGCTTCTAGACTAGCAATTTCTTTGCCCTAGTTACCTCGGCTCGAGGTGGAGCTCGGTGTACATCTCTCGGGTGGATCGTCTTCGACTCAAGGAGGCCGCGGAGGTGACCAAAGTCCGGATCAACCCTCGGAGCAAGCAAAGAGAAGAACAACAAGAAGAGAAGGAGTTCAAGTTAAGGTATAACCCCTAACCGAGTAGATAAATCTCTAGTTAGGATGCTAGTGTGTTGTTTAGCAAAGATCCGGCTTTTACGGTCCATGTTACCAAGTCTAGAAAAAATTTTGTTTTACCGTTTCCGCAACCCCGAAAGTACCGGGAGAGGTAACGTGGACCTAACAGTGGTATCAGAGCCTAACTAAACACACCCTAGCATATTAGCAAAGTATCTAGAATTTCGACCGGACGAAAAACCGCAAAACACCCCGGAATTTCAAGTTTCTGCCGAATTTTAGAACTGTTCCAAAATTAATAAATTATACACTAAAAATCGGCTCAGGCTTTTTATAGAATACTGAAGAAAAATGATCACCCAACTCGGTTAAAGCGCCGCGGTTCCACGGCATAAGCTTGCTTATGCCGCGGAACCGCGGCCGAGTTAACTCGATTGGGGATCCTGTTTGCTGCAGTGTTCTTATATGGGTATTTTGGGATTTTTGAAATATGATTTTTCTGCCCAGATTTTCCAGAAAGCAAAATTTGTTTTTGGGGCTCAAAAATCCGTATTTTTTGGTCGATGTTCTGTAGACTTTGGCTAATGGTTATATCTGTAATGTTATCTGTGTATTGAAAGTCTACTAATCGCTATATGTCGATTAGTGGGGGTTATACATATCTGTGATCTGTGTTGTTGATGGTTTGTGTATATGAACTCGTTAGATTGTCGCGGATGAATAGCCGGGGTGGATGTGAGATGAGAGTTTCTTTTTCTTTCATTCATGTAATAAATTTGTAAATTGATGTAATATTATTTGTATGACCGCACAACCGGGTCGGGGTTGTAGCCGTCATTGTATAATTCTTTTTACTGTTTTTGCTCCTAGGATAGACCCATGGAGGGGGTGCACAAACTACCGGGTATCTCGAAGTGCCGAGTGGCCTACTCACGGTGTTGAGGGAGGTTGCTTCGCTTCGGGTACTTGGCGGGTAGTTTGCCGCACCCGTAGGGGTCTTGGGTGGGGTATTGGCTATTCATCGCGACCGTGTAATCCGCTCTTCGTTGCAGGCTCGAACGAATCGCGGGTTCCTAGTATATCCAAAGTGTTCATCTGTGATCTGGATTGGCTATCATTGCTATATATCTATATATAATAACTATTTAGGCGTTGCTTATATTTTTCAGCCGCGCTAGCCCAGCCCCCGCTCTGTCGTTAGTTAAGTAACTTAACGGGTGATGACGGGGCCCCGTGGCGAATGCGAATGGCATAAGCGTACGTCATATTTTGGTTGTTTTCTGCAATGGTAGGATTTAAATGATGTGACGCATTAAAAGAACTAATGCAAGAAAAGAAACCTAAAAGACGTTGTTGGAACAATTTTTTCAAAAAGCTGTTATTGCAAGGACGTTCATTTTTGTTTTGCATCGAGGTATTCGGTTATGAATGCCCAGCACCTCATTCGACGAGGCAAGGGCCGAGATCCCCTCATCGGGAGTGACCCCTTGGACAAAAGTTTGCGTCAGGGTAATAACTTCACTATAGTCGATTATTCTTGCTTTGCATCGAGGTATTCATCTTATGAATGCCCAGCACCTCACTCGAAGAGGAAAGAGCCGAGATCCCTTCACAGGGAGTGACCTCTTTAGCAAAAGTTTTCGTCACTATATTTTCAAAAACTGTATCACGTTCCTTCAACGATATCAAGTTCATTACGTTAACGGGTTTTCGCCAAAACCTAGTCGTAGCCCTCCGTCGTTTCGGATTGATATTGCTTAGTATTCGTGCTACGTATTTCGTGCTCAGCCGAGGCGTAGTGTACGGTAGCTATGTAATATTTTTCCGTAGGATACAAAGTGATTGGTTAGGACAGTCGTGCAGTCATTTTGGCTCAGTCAAGGACTCGTACGGGTGGGTCTAATACAGTCAAGATAATGACGGGTTGAACTTGACTAGGATCCTTTTGATATGTTGGCTCAGTCAAGGTCACTTGGGTCCTAGGGGCAAAAACCACATCGGGAGTTTCAAAAGTACTGAAACTTGCTAGTGTTGCATACCATTTGGAGTGTGATGATTCTGGTAGGATTCCTTCAGTTTTGTCACACGATGATATTTGGATCCCGATCCTACTGTGAGTATATGCTACTCCTCGGGAATTTTCTCGCTTAACGATCAATGCTATAAACCAAGTAGGTGCCTAGAAAGGTGTTAGCGGGGCTACGCCCACAGGGAAAAGAGGTTACTTAATTAAGGAACTTCGCGAAAGCGTTGGAAAACCTCCCTCGAAGTACCGACACTGGCCTGGCTGAACGGTTAAGCAAGTATTGTACGGTGAGATTGAACCCGACTAATTCTTCCTTTATGGTTTGAGGAGGGATTCGAGAGACAGTGGGAGCCATCCTGTTTAGATAAATTAAAAACCAATCTAAACTTGCAAGAGCGCACGCTAAGTGTTTCTTTACTCTCTCTCCAGGTAGCAACCATTTCACGCCCTAATCAAGATAATAAAATGTATCGCTTGACCGATCCGAATTCTTATTCGGGGCTGGGGGACGTTGGTTCGGCTCTAACTTGTGACAACAGTCATAAGTATGAGCAAGAGAAAGGGGATTGTATGGATTCCCAGGATACCCAGTTGAAGAAGAAGCATGGTTTTGCATCTACTTCAGGTGTTCTTGTAATTGAGAACTGTTTTACGGTCAGCCCTACCTCCTGGGTACTTAATACCGGATCAGGATCTCATATCTGTAATTTATTGCAGGGACTGAGAAAAAGTAGGAAAGTTGCAACGGGTGATATGTCGCTCAGAGTAGCGAACGGAGCACAAGTTAATGCGGCAGCCGTCTGTGAATATCACCTAGTATTGCCAAATGGCAAGACTATGATTTTGAACGATTGCTACTATGTACCTTCCATGGTTTGCAACATCATATCAGTTTCTTTACTTGATAAAGATGGATATAACTTTTTTCTTGATAGAAATATCATGAACATTTACCTTCATAAGGTACTGGTTGCAGAAGGTACACTGTGTAATGGTATCTACGTTCTAAATCAGAATACAGTTCTCAATGTGGAAAACACACGCAAGAGGAAGAATTCAGATACGAATGAATCCTACTTGTGGCATTGTAGACTTGGTCATATCGGAGAGAAAAGACTGAGTAAGTTGCATAAAGATGGACTCTTGGATGCGTTCGAGTTTTCATCTTATGAAACTTGTCAGTCTTGTCTCAAAGGGAAGATGACCAAATCTCCGTTCACCGGACATGGAGAAAGAGCAGCAGAGCTCTTGGGACTCGTACATAGTGATGTATGTGGTCCGATGTCTATACATGCAAGGGGTGGGTTCTCGTACTTCATCACATTCACTGACGATCTCTCTAGGTTCGGATATGTGTATCTGATGAAACACAAATCTGAAGCTTTTGAGAAATTCAAGAAATTCAGAAACGAAGTAGAGAATCAGACTGGCAAAAGTATCAAGATCCTCCAGTCTGATAGAGGAGGGGAGTACTTAAGCACAGAATTCCTAGATTATTTAAAAGAGAATGGTATTCTCTCTCAGCTTACTCCTCCTTATACACCACAGCACAACGGTGTATCGGAGCGGAGGAATCGTACCCTACTGGATATGGTTCGCTCCATGATGAGTAATGCCGAGTTACCTCTTTCATTTTGGGGACATGCGCTGTTGACAGCAGCATATCTATTGAACGCTGTTCCGTCTAAATCTGTGCCTAAGACACCGTTCGAGATATGGAATGGTAAAAAGCCGTATCTTAAACGTATTAAGATATGGGGTTGTCCGGCCTATGTAAAAGTACAAAATCTGGACAAACTTCAGGCACGTTCAGTTCTATGTAAATTTATGGGATATCCTAAGAACTCCACAGGATATCTGTTCTACCACACCGAGGAACAGAAGGTGTTTGTATCTCGCCACGCCACCTTTTTGGAGTGGCAATTTCTTGCAAAAGAAACAAGTGGGAGTTCGGTAGAACTGGAAGAAATTCAGCGACCACAAAATGAAACTGAAGATTTGACAGAACCTCAGAATTCAATAACCCCAGACGAACCTCAGCCACTCCGCAGATCTGGTAGGATTTCTCATCCGCCCGAGAGATACTACGGTTTTCTCATAGACGGGGATCGAGAGGATTGCATCTTGGAAGAAGATGACCCTACCAGTTTCAGGCAGGCCATTATCAGTAGGGACTCTGATAAGTGGCAGGAAGCAATGCAATCCGAAATGGAGTCCATGTACGCCAATAAAGTGTGGACCTTGGATATTGCTCCACCTGGGGTAAAACTCGTTGGATGCAAATGGATCTACAAAAGGAAACTTGGTGTAGATGGGCAGGTGGAAACCTATAAGGCTAGACTCGTTGCAAAAGGTTTTCGTCAAAGACCTGGTTTGGACTATGACGAAACTTTTTCTCCGGTGGCTATGCTCAAATCCATTCGGATCCTACTTGCCATTGCTGCCTTCCATGACTATGAAATCTGGTAGATGGATGTTAAAACGGCTTTCCTAAACGGTTGTTTGGAAGAGTGCGTTTATATGGATCAGCCAGAAGGTTTCGTAGACAGTGGGAGCAGAGGGAAGGTGTGCAAGTTGCTTAAATCCATTTATGGATTAAAACAGGCATCGCGGAGCTGGAACATCTGTTTTGATGAGGTAATCAAGGAATTTGATTTCATCAAGAACGAAGATGAACCTTGTGTCTATAAGAAGATTGTAGGACGAACTGTCGTATTCCTAGTCTTGTACGTGGACGACATTCTTTTGATAGGAAATGACATTCCTATGCTACAATCGGTCAAGCTATTTTTGTCACAACGGTTCTCCATGAAGGACTTGGGTGATGCCTCGTACATTCTGGGGATCAAGATCTATAGAGATAGATCCAAGAGACTACTGGAACTTTCGCAGTCCAGGTACATAGAGACCGTACTAAAGAGATTTAGTATGGAGGATTCCAAGCGCCGTAACATACCCGCATTGCACGGAATTACCCTCTCCAAGAAGATGTCTCCTAAGACTGACGAGGAGAGGGTTCGCATGAGCACTATACCCTACGCTTCGGCGGTAGGATCTATAATGTATGCGATACTATGTACAAGACCAGATGTAGCTTATGCGCTGAGCGCGGTAAGCCGGTATCAGTCAGACCCAGGTGAGGACCACTGGACAGCAGTGAAGAACATTCTCAAGTACCTGAGAAGGACTAAGGAGATGTTCCTGGTTTACGGTAATGGAGACCTCAGGGTCGAGTCCTTTATCGATTCAAGCTTCCAGAGTGACAAAGATGACAGCAAGTCTGTCTCGGGTTTTGTGTTTACCCTCAACGGAGGGGCGGTATGTTGGAGGAGTTCCAAACAGGATACCGTCGCAGACTCGACGATGGAGGCTGAATACATTGCTGCAAGCGATGCTGCAAAAGAGGCGGTCTGGATGAAGAAGTTCATTAGTGAACTTCAGGTGGTTCCGTACATTGTTGACCCAATACCTTTGTATTGCGATAACAATAGGGCAATAGTTTTAGCGAAGGAACCAAGGTCCCATCAGAAATCCAGGCACATCTTAAGGCGGTATCACCTGATCAGGAAGATCATTGATCGCCAGGAGATCGAGGTGCGGAGAGTGGACACAAAGGACAACACAGCGGACCCATTCACGAAGGCCTTACCCCAGACTCAGTTCGAGCGGCTGATCGAGATGATAGGTCTTGGATATGCCAGTACATGGCCTTAGTGCAAGTGGGAGATTGTTAGTGTATATGCCCTAGAGGCCATTACTGTATCATACTAGTATGTATATTACTTGATGGAAGCTTGGGATATTCACAGTTGTACCGACAATCTTGCTCGATATAGTAGTATGCTACTTGGTTTGTCTCTGCTTTAATGTGTACATATGTGTTTCTTTATTATATCACCTATACGCATTAGTAGAGCCCTTAGGATCTTTGCTTGATTACCGGTGTTGTGATGGCGATCACACTCGTGGGGGCTGGGTAATCCACAAGCACATCCTTATATATGTCCCTAGTCGTAGGATTATCGAGACAGGGCATCGGTACTCCGGAGTAGACTAGCGTATGCGTTTCTCATCCCAGCATGGGAGACGGTCTGTCCCACAGCCGTCAGTACGTCGTACTTGAGATAGTATGTGGATGCTCGTTAGGTTACGAGTACACTAGACAGTATTCGTCGGGAACTGATGGTTGGTATTATACCTATCGTCAGTTATCAGTTCCTAGGTGACATGAGTACAGCTTAGTCCGCTGACTTGACACTGTCACTTCGCCTCGAGTGTGTTCCCACTGTTCTTTGATTACTACCCTACCACGACCCTACTGAGTCGTGCAAACAGGTAGTAGTTGGGTGCAGTCCCGAAGCACTTGGAGGCAGTGACGGTTAGACAGGATTCGTCTCTCCCGGTATTGGGGGTTGACATCGCGCTGTGTCTAGGAGAGCCATTACACGAGTAGTCCCTGGCCAGGGCAAGCGAGATATACTGGTAGGTTTCCAGTATTATCTCAGGGTGTTCTGGGCTTCACTCCGACACGACTTGTACCACTATTAGGGGACTGACGTTTATCGCCCCCTAGGCCCGCCATGCGATGTATCAGACGAACAGACCGGACTGTACGGAGATTGTCACATACAGGCTCAGTAGGAGTTCGGATGGGTTTACCTCATCGGCCTTCTTATCGATATCTACCTGGGGACCGTTACGTACAGCTAGTGCCACTTGCGGTCTGTGGTTAAACCCACTGCCAGCGTAGTGTCGAGTCTTTAGAGTCCCACACAGAGAGTTTCCCTGCACTGAGCGAAACGTGTAGAGGCCATATGGTTTTACGGCAGGGCTACGATCACTTACGTGCACTTGTGTGCGTATGCAGTTCGGGCAGGCAATACTAGTGGGTTTTGGTTTAAGCCAGATCCTAGTATTGCACAGATGGATTTGTTTTGTCTTCTGTGCATCCGCATTCTACGGAAAGCGGATGCGGGTGTGTATGCACAGTTTTGGGGAGAGATGAAGGAGGAGGTGCCCCATTAGGGTTTTGGCAGTTGGTTCGGCCAAAACCGTAATGTGGCACACTCATTAGGGTTTTGACAATTCGTTTGGTCAAAACCGTTATGAGCCGGAGACATTGTTTACTGATCCTTTTAGTGATAAATTAGTGATGGCTAATTGCATTGACCATTTGACCACTTAGATCTCTCTTGACTTTGTTGACCCGTTGACCATGTTGACCATTGACCTTCAAGAGAGATCCACACTCTTCTTTCATTTTCTTTTTATTTCTTGTGTTATGATAATGGTCAATTCAATATGCCATTAACTTTTATCATGATAGGATTAGTAATGATGATTTGGTGTATTATTGCAACCATGGTTCATTTCATTTGGCTTAATCTTTTCATTATTCTTCTCTCATTCTCTCTCTTGAAGTGAGAAGAAAAAGAAAAGCTCCATGGTTGCTAAGTTTCTCCTTCTTCTTCCTCCTCTTGATCTCATCTTTTGATCTCAAGTGTTGAGAGAAAAATATCCCACAAAGACAAACACATCCATACATCTCCTTTACACAACCTAGGGCTTCTAGACTAGCAATCTCTTTGCCCTAGTTACCTCGGCTCGAGGTGGAGCTCGGTGTACATCTCTCGGGTGGATCGTCTTCGACTCAAGGAGGCCGCGGAGGTGACCAAAGTCCGGATCAACCCTCGGAGCAAGCAAAGAGAAGAACAACAAGAAGAGAAGGAGTTCAATTTAAGGTATAACCCCTAACCGAGTAGATAAATCTCTAGTTAGGATGCTAGTGTGTTGTTTAGCAAAGATCCGGCTTTTACGGTCCATGTTACCAAGTCTAGAAAAATTTTTGTTTTACCGTTTCCGCAACCCCGAGAGTACCGGGAGAGGTAACGCGGACCTAACAAGCCGTACGTAACAGGCTACAAGGTATTGACCAAAAGGGAAGTCGATGAGCGAACTCATCCTGACACCCTACTGAGCTTGTCAGTGACAATATCCGTACAGTCTGGTCCGTTCGTCTATGAGCATCGCATGTCGGGCCTAGGGGGTTGGTAAAAGTCAGACCCCCAAAAGCGGTACAGGTCGTGTCGGAGTGTAGCCCAGAACACCCTGAGATACTACTGGAATACCTACCAGTAAATCTCCTGTCTTGGCCAAGGACTTCGTGTAATGGCTCTCCTAGACACAGCGTGATCTCGCCCCCAATACCGGGAGAGACGAACCCCTACCGATCCGCTCACTGCCTCCATGTGGCTCAGGACTGTACCCAACTAAAACCTGTTTGCACGACTCCTTTGAGCCGTGGTAGGGTAGTAATCAAAGCACAGTGGGAACTCACACGAGACAAATGACGATCTCAGGTCGATGAACTAACCTATACACATGTCACCAGGGAACTGCTATCTGACGTCAGGTATAATACCAACTAGCATGTTCCCGGCGAGTCCTGTCCGGTGTACTCATAACCTAATGAGCACCTGTATACATCTTAGGTGAACCAACTGACACCAATGGCTTGTGAGACTGGCCATCGCCCCTCGTCGGGGTCTCGACTGTATACACTTGTCTACTATTGGAGTATCGATGCCCAGTCTCGAAACTCTCACGACTAGGGACCACTTTAAGGATGTGCTTATAGACTATCCAACTCTCACGTATATGATCGCCATCATACTGTTGGTAGTCAAGCAAGAATCCTATGGGCTCTATCAACGTGCAATAGTGACTTGTAAGGTCACCTAAAGCAGTACACGATGATAAAGATAAACCATGGTAGCATACTATTCTCTATCAACGTGTAATAGTGAACTACAATGTCACCTAAAACATGTACACGATGATAAAGACAAACCAGATAGTATACAAACCTCTCGAGTAAGACTGTCCTACTGGTATAGGTCCTCCCTCAATCATTGCAATCACGTGCCTGTGATCCAATAATTGACTCTGAGGGCACTATATCCAACAATGTGGTCTTATTCTGTTGATCTCTGGGTTTTTATATGATATCTGGAATCTTCTTATCTCTTCTGAATTTCTGCCAGTATTTGATTCTTCGATCTCTTGTATTTTAATCGGCGAATTTCCGATTCCGATATCTGACCTGAGCTAATTTTTGCACAAGATCTCACTGAAGAATGTTAGAGATATAAAAAATCTTACGTGAAATATTAAACACACAATTTCCTTCATAATGTTGATTATAATGTATAACACATGGTAAATGATATTTTGCAGACAAACTTTTAATATGTATTATATTTATAACAAATATCTTTAGATGATTAAGAAAAGTAAGGAAATTGTCATGTTAAAAGTGTACTATTTTCGACTGAACAAATACCCCCAAACTTGACTTTGATCGTCTCAAGAAAATTTTATTTATTCAAGAGAAGGAGAAAAATAGAAAGAAAAAGAAAAAACTAACTAGCACACTTTCGTATGCAACACGATTGCACTGAGCACGTGCAACAAGCCTTTAAACCTCTAGGTGTCCTTAATAGGAGCAGTGTTGTCTCCTGAGAGTTTTTAGCAGATTGCACCCATAAAATCTTATAATAAAAGAAAGACAGTGAACGTTACATATAAAGATAAGAATTATAAAAGAAAGAACTTGAAAATTAGAGTTTTCAACTACACTAGCTTTACGGTTGTCATGAGCCCTATCTTAATAGTCATGAAAAATGTTAGAAATCACATCATCCCTCAATAAAACATCGCCTTTATTCTTCACCCTTACCTTTCCTCTAAACACCGATCATATACCCCTATGTGTGTGTAAAAGACATTCCTACACTCGGAGAATTCAATTCAAGCTATCATACTCTTGTCCATCTACCTCAACACTTTTTAGTCGGTGAATATTTTGGATGGAATTGCTTGCACATTCTTCATGCGACCATTAATATTTCTTGAGATACTAACCGACCGATTACTAAATGTGCTCACTTATTAGGCGTAATTAGCAATTTTCTCGTCTTGCAACACCTAAGGTTTAGCAGTGACTCCCAAACCAGTTGGTCTAAGGCACTAGGTGATGAAGCTCCCTCGCTATATTTTTTTATGCTGCCTTGGTGATTACAAAACCAGTGTTCATTTTTCTTCACCGTTTTATACTTTTATTCTTTCTTTATTATTTTCTTCGTACTTTGGATTTTAGACAAGAGCATTTCAAAGTAATCTCTACTATCCCGAGTTTCAAGATGTGTGTAAGTACATATAGTAGGGTATCAACGTTCAAATGTTTGGCTTCCAGAATAGGAACTATTTTTCCGACTTATTTTTATCCTCAGATTAGTGACTTCCTTCATCTTACTAACCTTTAGGACAACAGCTCATAACTACTTATTATTAGTTTCGTTTAAGAAAATATCTAATTTTCTTGGTTTTCTTAAATTCTTCCAATTTTTTAAATGTAATTTTTCACTTTCTAATCTTTTATTATAAATTTTTTTTGAAAATTTTGTGCTTATGCAAAATGTAATGCAAGGTAATGCGTAAATAAGCACAAACCTCCCCCAAACCTGTTTACAGCAGTGTCCTCACCGTTGTCATCTTTTAAATCTCAAAAACCTGTAGACTTGGGAAGAAAAGTTATTAACGGGGACAAGAATAAATGAACGTGAAAATCTCCCCAAACTTATTTGTAATCATATGGATATTCAGTGAAGTCCTTTTTTAACTCACCTCCATTCTTATGCTGAGACAATATTATCGAGTAATGGAGGTGAGGCAGAGGAAATTTAGTTATGATAAATCGGCTCTTGTAAAAACAGGAGCTCCTCCGTGGGGTCAGTGGAAAAATACGGTTTTAATCTATGCCTATTCACTTAAAAATATAACCGTTTTTAGTATTTTCAATTTCAACTGCCCCGTGCGGGTATACATACCGCACCACAAATGGTCCTTTCCAATGAGATCTTAGCTTACCCGTATGAAAATGGAGACGGGAATCGTAAAGAAGGACTTGTTGTCCTGGGATGAAAGTTTTTCTCAAAATATTTTTATCATGAAATACCTTAGTCCGGTTCTTTACTATAACCGCATTATCGTAAGCTTCATCGCGGAGTTCGCTTAGCTCATTTAATTGCAGCTTCCGAAAGTTGCAAGCTTGATTTAAATCAAGGTTAAGTTCTTTAATGGCCCACATAGTTTTATGTTCGATCTCGACAGGAAGGTGGCAAGTCTTTCCAAACACTAGGCGGTAAGGACACATAACAAGATCAGTCTTATAAGCGGTACGAAATGCCCAAAGAGCATCCATCAATTTGGTTGACTAATCTTTCCGGTTTTTAGAAACCGTCTTCTCCAAAATTTGTTTGGTTTGCCTATTGGAAATCTCAGTTTGCCCGCTTGTTTGGGGATGATAGGGCGTAGAAAGTTTATGGTTGATTGAATATTTCCGTATCAAAGTCTCGAAAGACCGATTACAGAAATGCGTCCCATTGTCGCTAATTATAGCGCGAGGGTGTCCAAATCGCGAAAAGATATTTTCTTTAAGGAACTTAATAACAATCTTGTTGTCATTAGTGCGACATAGTATTGCTTCCACCCATTTTGAGACGTAATCAACCGCTAACAAGATATATAAATTCCCTAAAGAGTTGGGAAAAGGACCCATAAAATCAATACCCCAAACGTCAAAAATTTCCACAACCAAGATAGGTTGGAGTAGTATCTCATTTTTTCGAGAAATCCTACCCGTGTGTTGACACCATGGACAAGTTTTGCAATGATCAAATGCATCTTTGAATAATGTAGGCCAGTAAAATCCACATTGCAAAACTTTCTCCGCCGTCTTACGTGGACCAAAGTGACCACCACACGTCTGATCATGACAGAAAGACAAAACACTCTTGAATTCATCATTGGGGACACATCTGCAAATAATTTGGTTAGGACAATACTTAAACAAATAAGGTCCATCCCAGTAAAAATGTTTTACTCGGGATAGAAATCGATGATTGTCTTGTTTAGACCATTCGCTGGGGATAGGTTCTGTTGCTAGATATTTCACAATATCCACGAACCAAGGTTCGCAGGATATGGTCAAGAGCTGTTTGTCAGCAAAAGAGTCGTTTATTGGCAAGGTTACAGTAGGTGAAGAAGAGATGCGTGAAAGATGGTCAGCTACTACGTTTTCACATCCTTTCTTATCTCGTATGACAAGATAAAATTATTGTAATAACATGATCCAACGTATTAACCTGGCCTTAGCATTATTCTTAGATAAAAGATATTTTAAGGCGGAGTGATCGGTGTAAATTACAATCGGTGAGCCAATCAAGTAAGGCCATAACTTTTCTAATGCAAATACAACTGCCAAGAGTTCTTTCTCGGTGGTTGTATAATTAATTTGGGCATCATTCAAGGTCATACTTGCATAATAAATCGCATGTGATATCTTATCAATGTGCTGTCCTAAGACTTCACCAACAACAAAATCTGATGCATCACACATAAGCTCAAACGGGTGGTTCCAATCAGGAGATGATAGAATGGGGGCTGTAGTGAGAGATCTCTTAAGTGATTCAAAAGCAGTCTCACACTCCGAATCGAAGTGAAATGTAGTATCCTTGGCCAAGAGAAGCGTTAAAGGTCTAGCAATTTTCCTAAAATCCTTAATAAATCTCCTATGAAATCCTGCATGACCAAGGAAAGATCGTATAACTTTAACGCATTTGGGATGAGAAAGGTTATGGATGACATCTATTTTAGCTCTGTCTACCTCAATGCCTTTTCGTGAAATGAAATGTCCAAGCACGATACCTTCTTTGACCATGAAATGACATTTTTCCCAATTCAAAATTAAGTTCTTATCTGTCACGACCCGAAATTGGCACGTGATGGCCCTAATACTACGCAACGTCTACAGGTGTAACGTAGTAAAGAAAGCCAAAACCTAGCAATCTAATACATCAAAAGTAGCAAGAAAATGATAATAGTATTTTCAAAACCTTTGAAATCACAACCCAAATTCTTTAAAATCACACTTTTATTCCTTTAAAATTTTGGCAGCACCCCCCTTTGTAAAACAAGCACCCAAAAATGGGTACAACATAATATATAAGTAAAACCATCCCAAACGGGAGCAAAAATCCACGCCCAACGACGGAAAACAATCACCACAAAAGATATACGACGCCGTAGCGAAGAAAGAGACGATATAAATAAAACTGCATAAAAACCTGCACGTCATAAAAATAATATACAATATCGTCCTCACATCAAGTCTCTAAGTCATACAATACAATAGTAGATGGAGAGTACAAGGTACAAGATAACAATAACAACAATAGATAGCTGCAAAAACCCACCTATAGCAAAACCGTGCACAGTCAGCTGAAGTGGTATCCGCAGCAAAAAATGATACGATGGATGAAAAATTGCTCTGCCTCTGACTATCCTGAGGAACACCTGCAAAATACTGTGGCACAACGGGGGGTGAGTTGCCAACTCGTGAATAGTAAATAACATATGCAGGTAATCGCGAGTATGCACGTACAGCGCGAATCTAACATAAGCATTTAATAGCAATTGTTCCCCCAATCTGAGCAAGGCTCATTTGAATTTTGAAAATTCAAATTTTCTGAAGCAACGCTTCGAATTCCGTGCATTGCGCAATGCGCAAGCGGTCCACAGTGCGACACGTGTCTGCGTAGTTGCGCAAGCGAACCGCTGCGCGACACGTGTCTGCGCAGTTGCGCAAGCACTGTTGCGCAAGTGCACAACTGCGCGACACGTGTCTGCGCAGTTGCGCAAGCAGTGTTGCGCAAGCCTTCCACTGCGCGACACGTGTCATTCATTGGGGAGTTGCGCAGAAACAAAATGAAAATTTAATGAAATCTTTTCTGTTCTTTCCAAAACCAGAAGATTTTCTTCTGCCTTTGGATCAAAGATCCAGCGGTGGGAAAATTCCCAAAATCACTCAGAAAAGATCTTGTTAACAAATTCAACAAATTTGTGAGCACTATAAATAGGACCCCAGACCTCATTCGATGGCATGAACTTGGATAATCGACTTCTAGCAAAAAAAAAAAGAAGAAAAGAGAACTCTTGGAGATTATTCAAGAACAAGAAAAAGAAGAAAGGTAAAAAACCTTTTTTTTAAAGAGAAAAATCTCTGAAGAACAAAGGATTTAAAAAAAGGAAAGAAAATGAAAATAAATCAATAGTGCCTTGCACTTGTTATGAACCCTTGGTTCTGTGAAATCAGGGAAAACAGGAAGAAAAACTTGTTTTCCTTTGATCCAAATTTAGATTAAAAGTGCTATGCACTTTTTCTTAAATCTAAAAAAAATTCTTGATGTTCTGCACAAATGCAACCCATTATTTAAAAGGGCCTGGCCCAAATCAAATTGCAAAATAATAAAGGGGCAGAGCCCTATTTGGATTGATTTTCTAGTCGGGCAAAGCCCAAAATAAATAAAATTTTTTGGACTTAACGTGTCTGCGCAGTTGCGCAGACACTGTTGCGCAAGTGCACAACTGCGCGACACGTGTCTGCGCAGTTGCGCAGACACTGTTGCGCAAGTGCACAACTGCGCGACACGTGTCTGCGCAGTTGCGCAGACACTGTTGCGCAAGTGCACAACAGCGCGACACGTGTCTGCGCAGTTGCGCAAGCACTGTTGCGCAAGCCTTCCACTGCGCGACACGTGTCACCTCTACAGAGCGCTTGCGCTCTGTAATTGCGCAAAGCACCTGACAAGCCGTGTGGGGCATTGTCAGAGTATTAAATGCAATGCATTATTAAGGGGCAGAGCCCAATCAAAGGTCAAATGGACCAAATAGAAGTACTGCACATTATTTTAAAAAGGCAGAGCCTAATCAAAAAGTCTAAACAGACCAAAAAAATGCTATGCATTGTTTAAAGGGCAGAGCCCAATTGAGAGGTCCAATAAACCAAAAACAATGCTCTGCATTATTCTAAAAAGGGCAGAGCCCAGTCAATGGCCTGAAGTAATGCTATGCATTATTCTAAAAAGGGGGAAAGCCCAAACAAAGGCCTAATAGGCCAAATGCAAACAAAATGTGAACATTTTCAACTGGACTTAGCCCAATTCTGGCCGTAAGTCCTTAAATTAAATTGACTGAGCACAGCTGCTCTCCTAAATCAATTCACGACCGGTTCGAGGGTACATCTCCGAACTCTTTTGACATCCCTCGTTGTAATTCCTCAACGACGTCAAAGAGGTGACGGGTCCCAACGACCACACATCCAAACGGACTGTGGGGTCCTTAAACTCGTGGACCGAAACGTCCCTAAACTAACATCGGACCGAAACGTCCCTAAACTAATAGCGGACCGAAACGTCCTTAAACTAATGTCGGACCGAAACGTCCTTAAACTAATGATGGACCGAAACGTCCCTAAACTAACATCGGACCGAAACGTCCCTAAACTAATGGCGGACCGAAACGTCCCTAAACTAACGTTGGACCACCACATCCTTAAACTGGCGATGGACCGAAACGTCCCTAAACTAATATCGGACCGAAACGTCCCTAAACTAATATCGGACCGAAACGTCCCTAAACTAACATTGGACCACCACGTCCCTAAACTGGCGATGGACCACTACGTCCCTAAACTGGCGATGGACCGAAACGTCCTTAAACTAATAATGGACCACCACGTCCCTAAACCGAAACAATAGAGCCTCCAAACGCTCTTTTGCCGGATCTAAACGGTCCCGTTTAAGTTGATCTTAGCCCCAAACATGGCTAACGTGTCCTTAAACATTCAGACGGATTATAAAACTCCCAATCAACTCTGGTTTGAGGGTACATCTCCGAGCTCCTCTGATACATGTCGTTGTAATCCTTCAACGACGTCAGAGAGGTGACGAGTCCCGATGGCCATACATTAAATTAATCACTTCGTTAGGTTGATCTTAGTCTAAAACAAGACTAACGTATCCTTAACAAACGTTTAAGTTGATCTTAGCCGCAACGCGACTAATGCATCCTTAAACTAAAAACACCAAACCCAAATCTTAGTAAATACGGATTTGGACTAATCCACGTCCTACGGGCGACGGCATTACTCAGTCTCCGTATACAATCCACGGGCAACCACAAATAGAACAAACACACACGACACGAAGTGAAATTCTGGAGAAGGAGAAAGTTGTTACCGCAACGCGGTAGCGTAATTAACTGCAGGGGCTTGCGCCTGCAGGGAAGAGCGTCCCCACAATCAAAAACCCCTCACCCTGAGGGGGAATCTGACGAAGTCTGCTACATCGGCCGCATCCATCTAAACCTCCGATATACGGTGCCGTAAATCAACTTGGCATCTTCGGAGAGGTAGACGGATAAAACCATATAGCATCTGCCCCGAACCTCAGGCACGGACGCGAAGTCCAGGCCGCCGTTCGGAGGGGAACAGATTCTGGCACGCCCGGTGGGACCTTTTCCTCTTTCCACTCCACACTTCGTGTGTCGTCTTTGCGAACCAATCGCGGTTTGTTAAATGGTTGCCTTTGGATTTCAAGTTGCTAAGATTTGGTCTTGTGTCTGGCGCAGAACTCAAGCATCCATGGATTCTAACTGCACCAAATGCGCGAAGCACCACTGCAACGGACGCTCCACCTCACCGAGTGGTGTAACATATGGGCCCTAAGCGGCCTCTTTCCTCGCCCTGCCGGTGGAACAGGTGACCCAGGCCACCACCGGCCTGTTTTTCGGGACCATGGTCCCACCTACAAGCTTCTCTATGCCGATATCCACACCGAAAGCGAACAAGAAGTCGGTGTTCGACCGGCTTACCGCTACCACGACCCCTGTCAACGGGTCGCCCGCTACTAAGCCGACAGCCTCCGTTTTCACCAGGCTAGGTCAGAACTATAAAGTGGCTGTCCCAAAGAGGGCAACGGCCGCTGCTTTGGAAGTCGTTGAAGCGGCTTCTCCCATCAGAGAGTCGGTCTTCGCAAGATTGACGGTTCCCACTCCTCCCCCAGCTGGTCAAAAGGCATCAGTCTTCGATAGGCTGACATCGGCAGTTACCCCACACTCAAACAGGGGGCAACAAGAAACCATCTCGATTTCCGAGCCAGTCCCAACGGCTCGTCGTGCGCGACGTCGCCATTGGCGACGAGTGAGAAAAGCAGGGGGCAACTCTCCCTCAGGGCTAACCCCACCTGCTCCAGTGGTGGAGGTCAACGCTGCTGTTCCAACTGGGAATAGCTTTGAATTGCTGAGGAAGGTGAGAAAGAACTCTCCAATTGCTACGTTGAAAAGATCTCCTCCGCCTGCGGAGAGAGTTCCAGAAACAAAACAAGAACAGCCCCCTCAACGGCTATCCTCAAAAGTTTATAAAGTATGGCGGAGGGTTCAAGACTCCGTGATCGATCCAGACCACTTGCGTCACCAGAAAAAGGCGAAGGTGGAAAATAACAAAAACTTCCCCATTAAACAGCAGGGGGTGACAGTTGCTAGGATGCCCACTCCAACGGCTCCTTTAACCTCGATGGCCCACAAAAGAAGGAGGCCAGGGAAAGCTCCCGCGTCAGCGGCAAAGTTTGAAAGCGGTGAACCTAAACGCCCCAAGTCAGGGGGCATAATTGTTCATATGGTTTATATGGCTTCTGGAAAGGAAGAAAGCCGTACTTCTACGGGTCACCGACCGCTCACCCGATCTGTGACCAAGGCTCAGGAGCAGCAACAAAAACTCCAGGAGATGATGACCACAATGGCTGCACTCACTGGGCCGAAAGAACCCCGGAAACATCCTCAGAAGAACGTCAAGAACAAGAAACGGACGCCGAATTCCTTCGGCGCGTGCTAGAAAAGAAAGATAAAGAGGCTGCGGAACAGGCAGCCAACATAAAGAAGATGGCCCTCCTGTTCCAGGATATGGTGGGTATGATGATTCAACAAGATCCACCTGCTGGGGATCCCCCGATCATTCTTGAAGATGATAGGGGAGAGACATCGAATCCTCCACCGGCTCTATCTGCAGCTAAAGAGGATACCATATCAAAAGCTGATTTGGATGAATATATTGCCCAACAAATACGGGTGCATCAGGCGACTGAAGCAGCCGGTCAGATCGTAAAAACGGGGCGGCCATATCCGGGCTGGTATGACCAAATCAAGTACCGGCCGGGTTACACGATTCCCAAGTTTCATGTTTACAAAGGGATCGGCAATCCCCATCAACATGTTGCCCAGTTCAGGGCGCTTTGCGGTAACACCGGCGGCGACGACAAGCTTTTGCTTCGCCAGTTCGTTGGAAGCCTATCAGATACGGCGTTCGAATGGTATTCTGAGCTTCCCAACGACTCTATTAAAACCTTTGCGGAGATGGAGCTGCTCTTCACCCAACGTTTTGCAAGTGCCAGTGAGCGTACCCCGATGACGGCGCTGATTAACGCCAGGGTAAAACCCGGCGAGACATGGGTTCAGTACGCTATACGGTGGCGTAATCTGTGGTCGAAGTGTGAACAGCGCATAGAAGAAGCCCCTGCGGTGGGAATGTTTGTTGGAACCCTCGATCCACAAGCAACCATTTCACAGTTTATGATGTTCTTCAAGCCGACTTCCTTCCAGGCTTTGATCGACAAATTAGCGCAGATGGACCAGATGGGCCATAAACCCCCTCTCCCGAAACCGGACTCCCGAAACGATAAAGGAAAGGGAAAAGCGATCATTGTCGCTAATGCCCAACAACAACCGAGCGACTCGAAGCCGGTTGCTCGTCCAAACAATACGCGCCCATACGTACCCCTTGAGGACAGGATGGGACGCTCTTACTCTTTCCCCCGTGATAAAACGAGGAGGCTATTCGAGCTGGCGCTGTGCAACATACTCATAAATCTGCCAGATCCAAAACTTCCGTTGCAACCGAACGACGCCAACGAGCCTAATTACTGCCCTTATCATCGAGTGCTAGGCCATCCGATTGAGGATTGCTACGTTTTCAAGAATTGGCTTGAGAACCAGTACCGTCAGGGCAAATTTGCGCTATCTGACAAATGGAAGGTGAATCCTCCGCAGCCCCACACCTCTAAGGGGACGAATACGCCGGGGGCAACATGCTCCGTTATTGAGGAAGCTCCTTGGGAGGTTGTATTATCAGCCAAAACGAGGAGAATGCTAAATGATCTTCAGACCTGTCCAGCAGTCAAGTGGAAGAACCCCTTGGAACCGCAGGTTATTGAGGGGATGCTGAAGCCACGTCCGACTCCGAAGACCAATGATGGTAGTTCAAGCGCTCATAGTCAGCCGTCAAAATCTTCGAAAAAGAAGAAGAAGAAATCTAAGAAGCCCGTGAAGCCTGGCGACAAGCGCACGGACCTACAAAAGCAGATCGACGCGCTGGATGAATATAACCAAAAGGCGCGGACTCCCATTACGCTCCAAGATTTCCTTGATCACGTCTTTCAAAAGGAAGATGAGGGAGAGAGTTCATCGGACGAATCCGAGGAGTATGTGGCGAGCTGTCATATGATCTCTCATTCGGTCACGAATGATGAAGAGACCTCTGGCACTGAAACGCTGGGGGCAAATGCCGAATCAAGAGCTCCCGGGTTATCAGTTGAGATGATTGGCGCGTTTCTTAATGAAGCTCGATTGAAAAGTAAAGCTGATCGAGAACGCGAGACGGCTATATTCGAAAGGGCCAAGCGCCAGCGACTGGATGAAAGAGCTGAGATGATCCCGCTAGAGCAAGATGCCTCCACCGCTGACAAAAGCCAATTCAAGATAAAAAAGAGGTTTGCTAAGGCCATATCAATGGGCATGAAGCTACCATCCTCTGAAGGAAAAATTACTGGTGTGGTAGAAATGCACCCCTCTTATTGCTTATATCATCAGAAGGTCTCGCATCCTACCCAAGAGTGCAAGGCTTTCAATGGATGGTGGCAAGGATACGTCGCTAATCGACAACGCTTTAAACGGGAAAAACGTAAAATTCGCCGAGAGCAAAGAAATACGACTAAAGAACTTGAAAGAACTGCCGGCAATTGTCACATGGTTAACACTGCCGGGTCACAAGTGCCTACATTTGGGAGCGACTCTGATGAGGAACTAGAACTTGGCCCCCTCTTCAAAGAATCCACTTCGGGAAAAGAAAAAGAACCGAAGGCCTGTGAGAATATACAGCTGCGCAATCGAACATTACCCGAAAAGAATCTCGGACCCTTAAACAAGAAAGACAAAGGGAAAGAGAAGATCTCTGAAGACATCGCTTTGGATGACCAAGTTGCGGAAGAGTTAACCGCCAAGAACCCGCTGAAGAGGAGTAAAGTGGATTACAATGTCTTGGCGCATCTAAGAAAGCTACCCTCACAACTCAGCATTCTCGATGCCCTATTACTATCGAAAGAGGCAAGAGATTCTTTGATTAAGGCCCTACAAGATCCGGACCAATTCCAAGCTTTCCTGGCCGAACAAAAGATGAAGAATGAGTTGGAAGAGGTGCACACAGCCGACATTGCTTTTGGTGATGAAGACCTTCTCCTCGGGACGTGTGAACACAATCGCCCTTTTATGTCTCAGGATACTGCCATGACATAAAGATAGGCAAAATCTTGGTCGATAACGGATCGTCTGTCAATTTACTCAATGTGCGAGTGTTAAAGGAGATTTGCATGAGTGTCCAACACCTCGCCCGAGACAAAATCACTATCTTCGGATTCGACTCTCAATCATCAAAAACACTTGGATCTGTGATATTGACGCTACGCTTCGGGTTGCTTGTCACAGACATCAAATTCCATGTTATAGACGCCAAGACGTGCTACAATGCTCTGCTCGGCCGACCATGGCTACACGAGTACAATATCATCCCTTCTACACAGCATCAGTGCATGAAGTATTCTAGGGATGGCCTTGAGTACACTGTGGCGGGAGAGTTGAATCCGTTTTCCGTGAACGAAGTTCGCAAGTATGAAGATGCCAAGTACTTCTTACCGAGTTTCAAAGACACGGAAATGTGTCACAAACCAGAGAACAAAACTAACGCTACCATCCCTGTCTTCGGCAGTGACACCGAGGAGGAGGAGGATATAAATTATTCAGGTCCATCCCAGTCCACTAGGCCAGGACCATCCGTTCCTACATTGGTCTTTGGTAGTGACTCGGAGGATGAGGTCCATGTCGTATTCTCTGCTCGGCCTTCAATACGGGCTTCCGCTGATGAAGAGCGAAGTCTCCAGATAACCATGGTACCGCTTGAACATTACAAAGAACTAGATACACTCGACACCAACAGCGTAGAAGAATTGCAGACATTCTATATCCCTCCCGGACGAAAAGGCGAGAAGGCAATCCTATTCTACCGTTCTGAAGAAAACAAGGTGGAAAAAGAAATTTGGCATGGCGCGGATCCCACGCTCGACAGGCTTCAGCCTATCCGTCTTCCCAGATATTATACCGAAGGTTTGAAGAAACTGCTGAAACGCCAGGGGATGTCCTTCACACAGACCGTTAGAAAAGCCAAATTCTATGATAAGGTCTGGAACGTTCCCGGGACTCAATGCAAACTGCCTAACGGGAGAACGGAAACAAAAGGGCTTGGGTACATCCGGCCAAAGAAACGGGAGCTAGTAAACAGCTGTTATGCCATGTATGACTTCGATGAAGAGGCGGACGCTCAATGGGAGGACGCTAATCCTGCATCAGCAAAAGTTCCTGATACAAAACCGCCCAGTCCATCGTCTGAAGACCAGATGAGCAAACTTATAAAGGATGCGAGTCAAAAAGCCCGAAATGATCACGATCGTGAAATGGCAATCTATGAGAAAGCCAAGACACAGCGTCTCCTTCAACAGGCAGTAAAGAACGAAGATGCTGCCCCATGTCAGCCTGCTACAAAAAGGGTTCGACGCGAAGGCAAAAACAAGTCGAAGGGCCGAAAAAGTGCTCGACAACCACAAAGCAGAGCTAAGGAGCCACGCATCCGAGAGTCGAGCGTTATTGACCTAGCCCTCATGAAGAAAATGGGTCGAGCATACTCATTTCCTCGGAACAAAACAAGGAAAATACTTGATCTTGCTCTAAAACATCAAATGCTTACTCTGCCGGAGTCTAAACACCCTGAGCAAGCGGGCGAAGTCTCCAACCCAAATTATTGCTCTTACCACCGAGTAGTAGGGCATCCGCTTGAAGATTGCTTCACCTTTAAGAATTGGGTTGAGGACCAATATCAGCTTGGCAAATTCGCGTTGTCTGACAGTTGGAGGGTAGCGCCGCCGCAAAAGCACGAACCCGAAAACACAAGGATAGAACCAACTCCGCATTGGGATTGGCAGAAAATTCGCACCTGCCATGTGATAACAATATTAAAAGAAGGGTCCGAGGACATGAACAACCTTCCTTGGTGCTTTGAAAGCGGCAGCGATGAGGTAATCTCAGAATTTCCACCAGCACCAAAAGAGCTGGAAGATGGAATCCATACTACTGCAGATAACCTCAAGAAAATCGAGTTGGGGACAATAAATGATCCGCGACCGACATTCGTCAGCGAGCTGCTGTCTGAAGAGAGGGTGGCTGCGTTAAAAGACGTCCTTGTGCAGCATAAAGATTGCTTCGCATGGAACTATTCCGAGATGCCGGGACTAGATCCAGAAGTTGCTGTACATAGACTAGCAATATCCCCGAACATCAAGCTAATTAAACAGGCGCCGAGAAGAATGCGACTCGAGCTTGAGATGAGCATAAATACCGAAGTCAAAAAGTTAATCGACTCTGGCTTCATCCAGGAAGTTCAGTATCCTGAATGGATCGCCAATATTGTCCCAGTGATGAAGAAAAATGGGACAGTGCGCATATGCGTAGACTTCCGGGATCTTAATAAAGCCTGCCCGAAGGATGATTTCCCAGTGCCAGTCACTGAACTGATGATAGACAATACATCCACTCATGAAGTTTTCTCCTTCATGGACGGCTCATCGGGGTATAACCAGATAAAAATGCATCCAGAAGACCAGAAGCACACAGCCTTCAGGACTCCTCTTGGTATATTTTGTTATAAAGTGATGCCCTTCGGTTTGAAGAACGCCGGTGCTACTTATCAGAGGGCCATGACAAAGATCTTCGACGATCTTATACACGAAATCGTTGAATGCTATATCGATGATCTCGTGGTTAAAAGCAAATCATACGAGGAACATCTCGAGCATCTGAAGACTGTATTTCAACGCCTTCGGCAATACAACTTGAAAATGAATCCTCTTAAATGTGCGTTCGGGGTTTCCTCGGGAAAATTCCTGGGATTCGTTGTTCGACACCGAGGTATTGAAATAGATCCGTCAAAGATTAAAGCGATCATGGAAATGCCTCCGCTAAGGACTCTCAAACAGCTGCGGTCTCTCCAAGGGAAACTCGCATACATACGGCGATTTATAGCCAACCTTTCAGGAAAGTGCCGTCCTTATAGTCACCTGATGAAGAAGGGAACCCCATTCGTTTGGGATCAAAAATGCCAAGGCGCACTGGATGAGATCAAGCAATACCTGCAGAACCCGCCGGTGTTGGCTGCTCCAGTTAAGGGGAAGCCTCTCATTCTTTATACAACCGCCCTTGAAGGTTCCTTAGGCGCATTATGGGTACAAGAGAACGATCAAGGGAAAGAAAGAGCACTCTACTACTTAAGTCGAGTTCTGCTGGGGGCAGAAAGCAACTACTCTCCCATTGAAAAACACTGCCTGGCGTTGATCTTCGCAATAACAAAGCTTAGGCACTATGCGTTGGCGCACGAAGTCCGTCTTATTTCAAAAGTGGACCCTCTCAAATATCTAATGTCAAAAGCCATATTGATAGGGCGACTCACTAAATGGGCCCTGCTCTTGATGGAATTTTCGATAACATATCAACCTCTCAGGGCAGTAAAAGGCCAGGCCATCGCCGACTTCCTTGCTGAGCACCCGGTACCAGCCGACTCTCCTTTAAACTGCGATCTTCCGGACAAACATGCGTTTGATGCGATCGATGGTGATAATACCCGATGGGAGCTTTATTTCGATGGAGCATCTTCCATGAAAAAGCACAAACAAAATACGCCAGTGATCAAATCAGGGGTAGGACTCATCTTTGTGACTCCACAAGGAGGAATAATGCGCTTCGCCTTCTCCTTAACAGAGCCGAGGAAGAATAATGAAGCTGAATATGAAGCTTTGATAGCAGGCCTCGAGATCGCCATTGATATTGGAATTGAAAGCCTCCTCATATATGGGGACTCCCAGCTGGTCGTCAGTCAAGTGAACGGCGATTACCAAACGTGCAAACCGGAATTGGTAAAATACGGTGAAAAAGTGCAGCAACTGCTAACCCAAATCCCCTCCTACACGTTGGAAAGTATACCGCGCGCGGAAAACAGCAAAGCGGACGCACTGGCCAAACTTGCTAAAGAATTGGCTGATGAGAACCTCGATGACGTTAGAATCGTGGTACAAAGCCGTCGAGTACTCGCCCCGGCAGAAATACCTCCAGAATCATATAAAGAAAAGGGATCGACTGAGCAGACGACCCTGCAAATAAAAGACCATGAGAGGGTTGAGGATTGGAGGGAAGTTTTTATAGACTACTTCAAGTCCCACCAAATGCCTGAAGATGCGTCCGCAAGACATCAACTCATAAAACGAGCTCTGTCCTTCGCCTTCGTCAATGATACTCTCTACAAGAGGTCATTCGATTCTCTGTGGCTGAGATGCTTAGGACCGGACGAATCGGAAAGGGTCGTCCAAGAGGTTCACGACGGACTCTGCGGTTCTCATCAAGCGGGCCCTAAGATGAAGTTGAAAATAAAACGGATGGGCTACTACTGGCCCACGATGATTCAGGACTGCATCGAATATGCGAAGCAATGCCACTCATGCCAAATTCATGGGGACTTCATCCATCAACATCCAAATCCGCTACACCCAACAGTGGCTAGCTGGCCATTCGAAATGTGGGGGACTGATATAGTTGGCCCTATCGAACCAGCATCGTCTAAGGGACATCGTTTCATCCTAGCGACGACTGATTACTTCTCCAAATGGGCAGAGGCGGTACCGTTGAGGGAAGTGAAGACGGAGAACATCCTCCATTTCTTTAAAACGCATGTCATATACCGGTTTGGAACCCCAAGAAGGATCATCTCTGATAATGGGCCAGCCTACCGAAGTCATAAAATTAGCCGCTTCGCACAGCAGCACAATATAGACTGGAGATATTCCTCAGTTTATAATCCGCGAGCTAACGGTTTAGCTGAGGCCTTCAACAAGACCTTGACGAAGATCATGAAGAAAACAGTGTCACGAAATAAGAGAGATTGGCACGAAAGACTGCAAGAAGCTCTTTGGGCGTATCGAACTAAGTTCAAGGCAGCCACAAACACAACGCCGTACGCGTTGGTATTTGGGACGGAAGCAGTACTCCCTCTCGAGATAGAATTACCCTCTCTACGAGTGGCAGTTCACTACGAGCTGACGGATGAAGAAAATGCTCACCTCCGGTTTGAAGAGCTTGACGCCCTTGATGAAACCCGGCTCATAGCGCGGCAAAATCTAGAAGCTTATAAAGCAAAGATGACGCGCTCATACGAAAGATTGACCCGACCGAGGACATTTCGTCAAGGCGAACTCGTGCTAGTGGTCAAAAGGCCTATGATCCCCAATCGCGCCAAGCGGGGAAAGTTTGAGCCAAACTATGAGGGCCCATACATCATTGATAAGGTCTACCAGGGCGGGGTCTATCTACTCGTGGACATGCACGGTGAAAGGCCTTTTAGGCCGATAAACGGTCGCTTCCTAAAGAAATACTACGCTTAATGAGCCACAGCCTAGGTCAACGATAGATGACGACGACTATGTCCGCTCGCTATCTTCTTAAGCTCAAGTTCTATAAGCAGTAGCCAACTTCTCAACAGCGGACCGAAATGTCCTTAAACTAACAGTGGACCGAAATGTCCTTAAACTAATAGCAGACCGAAACGTTTTTAAACTACTACCGCAGCATCCTTAGGCTGACGACGACAAAAAAAAAACGGTATGTCCATAAGCAGAAAATAAGGGCACGGATGAAAACCCGAAAGGGCTCCGTGAGTAAAAACAGCAGGGCTACCGGCGAGTGTTCGTGAAAACCTGGAAGGGCGCGACCTCGTAAAAAAAAAAGAAGAAAGATTTCTATGTATTATCAAACATGATACAATCAAGTGCACAAAAGTATGTGGGGTATGGGATTCGAACGCTGGTGGCTTGGTTCAGCAATGCAAGGTATTACCAATGAGTATGCTGCTAACACCATATGATATATGGAGTGGGATTTGGTAAAACCATATATACTTGTTATAAATATCGTAATTATTATTAATATGGGGAGTTGAAAAGTCAGGATCTCAATAACAAAGGGTGAAAGGATCTCAATAACAAAGGGTGAAATGATCTCAAAAAAAAAAAAACAAAAAAAAACGGCATGTCCATAAACAAAAAAGGGCACGGATGAAAACCCGAAAGGGCTCCGTGAGTAAAAACGGCAGGGCTACCGGCGAGTGTTTGTGAAAACCCGAAAGGGCGCAACCTCGTTAAGAGACACTTATAGGGTCCTCTCGACCTTATAAGGAGAAACCACCTGCGTGAGATCCTTACGACTCACAAAGGAGCAACACACTTAGGGATCCCCACGATTCCTAAGGAGAAAACACACTTGCGAGATCCTCACGACTCGTAAGGAGAACTCTCTTATGGGACCCTCACGGCTCATAAGATTTGAAAGTCTTAAGTCACAGAGACCTAAACCTGTGCTTAAGCAAACCCCCACAAACTTTCAATATTGCCCTACAAGTGGTTCAATATTGACCCTTGTATACAATCCACGGGCGTGAATAAACATTTCCCTAGCCAAATTTCATCCGTGATTGGGAATACGTTCGCATGGTGAACAACCCTTATAAATCCCCTCGATTTATGAGGAGAAAACCCTCCTGTAGGATCCTTACGACTTACAGAGGAACAAAACACTTAGGAACCCTCACGATTCCTAAGGAGAAAATACACCTACAAGATCCTCACGACTTGTAGGGAGAAATACCTTCACGAGACCCTTACGGCTCATGAAATCAAAAGCCTTAGTCGACAGGACCCTAACCCTGGTCGCTAAGCCTCCTTTGTTCGACAACGACAGAGGCAAATGATGATTCGCTCCTGGTAATATCCCAGTAGTAGCGGTGCTGATGCCGAAATCGGTGTCCAATTTCAGGTTTACAGCGAAAAGCCAGTAGGCCGCACATGCATACGAAATAGCCGAAATGATGGGACGACTTGCAATAAAAAAAGCAGCAAGTAAAAATGTATACATGCAAAATAGCCGAAATGATTGGGCAACTCGTAATAAAAAGCAACGAGTAAAAAAAAAGTAAAATATATATAGCCGAAATGATTGGGCACCGCGAAAAATAGCCGAAATGATTGGGCAATCGCGACCTTCGCGATATAAAAGCTGAAATGATAGAGCATCGCGGAAATAAAATAAAAAAAAATGATGATGATAAGACTTTGGCCCTACAGTTAAGATCGCATCGATCCCTGTATACAATCCAAGGGCGTAAACAAAGAATGAACCATACTTTCCCAGCGGATTCCGTCAGACGACGAACCCCAAACCTATCCGGTTCAGTTCAACTGAAGAAGCCAGTGACTTCAACAAAAAATTCCTCGACTCACGGATACAAACACTCCTTGACGAGAGCCTTCTGCTCCGCGTCAACCCGCAGAGCCACCAGTGCCTCTGTAGGAACCCTCGACTCGTTTCAAACCCCAAGGAAAAAAATAATCCTTGGCATTTGGGAAACAAATAATCCCAGCAAACTCCTCAACTCACGGATACAAACACTCCTTGACGAGAGCTTCCTGATCCGCGTCGACCCGCAGAGCTACCAGAGCCTCCGAAGGAACCCTCGACTCGTTTCAAACCCCAAGGAAACAAATAATCCTTGGCGCTCGGGAAACAAATAATCCCTAGCAAAATCCTCGACTCACGGATACAAACACTCCTTGACGAGAGCCTTCTGATCCGCGTCGACTCGCAGAGCCACCAGTGCCTCCTTGGGAACCCTCGACTCGTTTCAAACCCCAAGGACACAAATAATCCTTGGCGCTTGGGAAACAAATAATCCCTCGCAAAATCCTCGATTCACGGATACAAACACTCCTTGACGAGAGCCTCCTGATCCGCATCGACTCGCAGAGCCACCAGCGCCTCCGTGGGAACCATCGACTCGTTTCAAACCCCAAGGACACAAATAATCCTTGGCGCTTGGGAAACAAATAATCCCTCGCAAAACTTCTCAACTCACGGATACAAACACTCCGTGACGAGAGCCTCTTTGACTCACATCTCGGGCAGTAAGGATTCAAAAACTTGCTTCCTGAACAATGGGACCCTGCAAGTCAATCCTAAATGGTCTCTTGCATACTATTCACGGGTCTCACTCTCTGAAGTCGATTCTTGACAAAGAGGGAAACAACCGCTTACGAGCCCTCTCGACTCGTAAGAAGGAGAAATTCTCTTATAGGATCCTTTCGACTTATGAGAGAAAACCACACTTGGGAATCCTCACGATTCCTAAGGAGAACATCCACTTACGAGATCCTCTCGATCCGTAGGGAGAAAAGTCTCTATGAGACCCTCATGGCTCATAGAGTTGAAAAGCCTTAGGCGGCAGATCTGAACCTGCGGCCTAAGCCATCGCTATCTCGTAAAAAAAAAAAAAAAAAAAAAAACTAAGTTATCTGCCAATTATGTTTATCAAAGACAACATGCTGATAATAAGAGAATGCAGAAAGAAAAAGTGCATACAAGACATTGCAAAAGAAAATGTGTATCTTTATTCATTGACTTCAATCAAATACAAGATGAATCGTACAAAAGAATAAAGAATGGATACATATTATTTTAAAGGAAAATTTTACAAATACATTGATACAAAGGCAGCTACTGGGAAGGAAGCGTCTTAAGTAGCTTTATCAGTTGTTCGCACACTTCCTTCCAGGCCTTTTCCCGATCGGCTACCACCGCCAGCTCTGCCTCCACTTGGGCTCGTTGCTGCAAGACCGACGCAAGCTGCTCCCTCACAACTTGATAGGCAGCTTCCCGACTTGGGATATTGCGCTCAGCTACGTCAAGCTTCCGCTTCAAGTTTAGCCCGTGGGAGATGCGCTCCAAGAGACCCTCAAAGATAGTCTTCACTTGGGCGGCATTTGCCTCAACCTCAGCGCGCAGATGGGCCGTTTCGTTCGAGGTCTTCTGGCATTCCCTTAGTCTTAAAGCTGCTTCTTGCTCCAAGTGGCGGGAGTGCGAAGTGCTTTGCTCGAGCCAAGTTGTGCGTTGGGTGCTTAGGGCTAAAACTTCGGGAGAAGGGCGCGTCGACTCCAGCCGGTATAGACAGGCCTCGATCTCCCTGCAATGATTAACCCAAGAGCCAACGACGCCTTCGTTATGAAAATTTACGAGCGCCGCCAACATTGGATTAACCTCCACGGCGAAATCTACGGCAGAAGGGAGAGCGTCCATATTCAGCTCTTCAATGTACCCGCTCAGCATGCCCAAACTCATCGCAGCACCCTTGGAAGATGGACGTCTCAAGAAAGGACCTGCCGGTGAAAGGACGCGAGCCTCAAAGGGGACCGGAGCCGGAACAATAGCTGCAAAACAAAACATGGTTAAACGATGGTTCAGAAAATGTTGAAGGGTTACCAAAAAGAAATTTACTATACCAGCTGCAACGGATGGCAAAGCCGGAAGGGCCGGCAGCGCGGCGGGTCTTACATCCCCTCCTTCGATTTGTGGCACTGCAATAAGGAAAAGGAAAAGTCAAGGAACCATCCCATTGCTAAAAAGGGGAAAATAAAGACATTGTAGTGAAAGTATATTCACCGGCGCCACCAGAGGGAGAAGCGAGTTCGGACGGGAAGGAGAAGTGTGGGAGCAACACTTGATATAGATGATCAAAGAGCACTCCTGAAAAGATGCAGTGGTATAACGTTAGTACCAAAGCTACATTTTAAAAAAAAATTAATACATGAGTCGTAAATCCATACCTTCCAACATCTGCGATGGTACAAGTGAAGACGGGGAGGCCACCACCGCCAAAGCAGTAGTTGACGGTGCTCCTTCGAGCAATGGAGCGTCGGCACTGGCCGCACCTGCAAAGACAAGCTTGTTAGAAGAGATCGCAAGATATATAAAAAAGGGGGGAACGCTGGTGACACAAAAATTTTACCTGACGAGCTGCCAGCCGAAACTGAAGCAATCCCCTCTTTTGTTGACACGAGACCACCGCCCGTAGCCTCGTCACCCGACTCGATGGGAACCGTTGTTGTGCTCGCGAGCCCGGGAGACGGCAAGGATCCATATGCGGGAAGGGCTATGATCGGAGTATTGCCAGATTCCAGAGAAGGAGCGGCTGGCTCGTCCTCAGGAATCGTAGCCACCTCACCCGCTATTCCGTCGGGTCCTACGGTCACAGTTGTCTCGTCTACCGTCACCGCTTCGCCCTCTACCGCCTTCGCCTCGGCTAAGACAATCATCTCATCTACCACCACGTCAGGAGCGGTATCAATGACCTTCTCGGCGGCGGATCCTTCAACTTCTGTTTCAGGCACCGTGGCCCCGACGACGGTTCCCACCGTCGGCTCAGGTTCGGCAGGTGCCGCTTCCGCCGTTTCCTGGGGTCCAACGGTCTCCGCCTCCCCCTCAGTCGGACTTGGTCCTGCAAAATGGAATGCATATGAGCCAATGGCTTTATAATAATTCTTACAACAAGGTTCTGGAAGAAGTCTTACCAGAAGAGGACTTGTCATTTGCACTCCGAGCCGCGCGCGCCACTTGCCTATAAGCAGTAGACAGGGCGGCAGGGGCCTCTTCAGAAGGAGTGTCGGCACGAGGAATCGTGCTAGGGCTCGCTCCCGTGGCCAAAGCAGCTCTGCTCGCTTCTGCTTCAGAAGGAGTGTCAGCACGAGGAAGAGTGCTAGGGCCCGCTCCCGCGGCCAAAGCAGCTCTGCGTGCTCTTGCTTCGCGTCTCAGCCGCTTCCGCTCCTCTCGAGCCGTTGAGACGGATGCCACTAGGGCTTCTTTCAGTGAGGCTCCTTCGTCCGTATATAGGGATGCCTCTAGATTCTTCAAGGCATCCCTCATCGTCTTGTCGAGCCGGGGCTCTTGTGGCAATTTCGACGAAGCCGGGACTTCGATAACGGACTTGGGAGGGACCCCTGCGTCAATTGATACAGTGCCTGCAAAGAAACAAAAGAAGGTCAGGTTGACTATCAGAAAAAAGACAACAAACTTTCCTTGTAAAAGAGAAAGGGGTGAAACATACCAACGCCTGCTAGGGCACGCTTCTCCTCCTCCTCCTGAAAGGTTTTCAGGGAGGCAGCAATAGCCTCTTCAGTGGAGACACCTGTTGAAAATGGAGCGAATATTAGTTAAGGATAACAATACAAAGTGTAATAAAATGACAAATGAAGCGTCTGATGATTACCGGACTCAGCGAGTTTGCTTAGCATCGCTTCGAGCCTAGCCGATCGCTCCGAAGCTGCAATGGCGGCAGCCAGATTGGTGTCCGCAGGATCTACCACGAAACCCTCATTGCTGCCGTATTGACATATGGCCTCGACGGGAGAAGCCACAGGCTTTAAGCCGAGGATCGCGTCGAGGGAAAGGGCGGACTTCTTCTTTTTCTGCTGTCCGCCAGCTTTAGATCCACCCGGAGTGGATTTGCGCTTGGCAGCCACTTTAGGGCGGCGAGTCCCGATCTCTGCCCCTCCGCCAGATCCTGGCGATACCACATCAACCGTCTTCGTGGGAGCATGGGGCGCCGGCGGTGCATCCACCATAGTGGGCAGTGGCAATCCACGCGGGGGGGGGGGGCAACACACGTGGTCGGTCAGCTCCGGCCTCTTTTAGCGGAGGGACAACCGGGCGCCTTGGCTGCAAGGGAGCCTTGCGATCACCACCAGGAGGCGCACCCCTACGGTCGACCAGCAAGCGTTTCTCCATTAAAATGATTGGGCCCATAGCATGCGCGTACCAGGCTACATACGGATGGATTATTTTAGGGGCACAGCTAGGCTCACTGATGAAAAAATAAGAGCCTGTATTGAGCCGGACGAAGTGATGCATCGCATTCCTTATCCCCTCTGGGCCGACCGCGGGTGTTTCCAGAAAGGCCTCCATCGGGATCCCTTGATTGTAACTTGATTGTCGGGCAAATCGATGTGGGTTATACCTCATAAAGAGAGCCATCTTATTCTGCCTAAATACTAGATAACCCGGCCGAATGGAGTAAAGGTGAAGGATTTCCCGAGCCTTCAATACAGAAACCCCGCCCTTAAAGTCGTCACGCAGCGACACCACTGACTTAGCGGTCTCGGAGCCTATGGTGATGACCTTATCCACAAAAGAAGTCTTCGCTCCGACTAGATGCGAACGCAGGAGCAGTCCCCTAGACTCCCGCGGGGGTGCAACCACAATTGAAGCCCCGACCAACCGCATAATTCTTGGGAGTTTGAATTTATCAAAGAATGGAGGAGTCTTATGAGCACCAAACACCCCTCGCACATGCAACTCCATCCAAGAAGTGAAGTAGTGCATCGGAAAGTTAGCAGGCTGTACCCCGGGCTCATTAGCGTCCGCCGCTACGTTAAGTCCATTATAAAGGTAAGCCAGCCCGGCAATCCCTACCGATAGCTGCAAACCAGCCGCCATTTGATGCGCCGGATAAAAGACAGAGGACCGCATGAGGCGTGGGTGCATGGGAAGCGCAAAGCTGCATAGCCATAGACCCAAGAACCCTATGAAAAAAGTCTCCTCGTCCATGCCAGGAACGGCGATCTCTGAGAAAGGGATGCCGGCAGTGCCGGGGAAATAGAAATCCCGCTGGTCATCTTCCGATGAAGGTCGGCGGTCCAAGCCGAAACCAAAGGGGTCAGCAAGCTGAGCAAACTTCTCGCCCTGCTCTGATAGGAATTCCGGGCGGATAAAGCGAGCAATGAAATCCGCGAAACTGACGCCCCGATCGCCTGATTCCAAATGCAGTTCCTCATAAATCTCCAATACCTTCACCAAGCCCGGATGCTGATGCTGGATGGCATTTTCCGGAGTTAAGTCGAATACCAACTGCTTGGTGGCAAAGACGTACTCGTCAGGAGGAAGCAGCTCCTCGTTAAGCTCCCCCCTCGCTGGTAAACCTGAAATCTCAACAAATTCCTCCAGAGAGATGGAGACTTCCCTATCCGCTGTCAGGAAGGTATGGGTGGGGATATTCCATTGTTCGATGAACGCCTTTATCCACCACGTCGGAGGAGAGGGATACTCGAAAAGCGAAACGTAGACGGCGGAGTATAAACCAATCTTCGTCAGGTGAGCCCTCTTCGTCGCCAAAATGTAACGGGCCCATTGCAAATATCCGCCAAGCGACCGCGGGATCAATCCAATATTATAAGCCTGTCCCCAAGGGCGTGCTTCACCCTGACAGATTCGCCTCCCCAAGATATCTATAGCCGGCGGCGGCTGCATCGGAATGGCACCGATTGCAGGCTGAAGGAGGTCGTCGGCATTCCAATTTTTAACCTCCACGGCATACTCCACCGGGGGCTTGTCCGCATAAGGGATCGTAACTATGGGTTCAGAGGGCGAAGCGGAGCTGAAGCTGCGACGGCCTTGGATGATCTGGCTATACCACCTTCCCCACAGATGGAGCTTTTTGCACTCAGGATCGTGAGCTTTAATAAGAGCGAACACCACCCGATCCACTGGCGAGTGAGGGAACCCTCCTTCCGAGCGAACGAAGGGAAAAGACAAGTCGTCAGACATGTTTTCTGTGGAAAGACAAAAAAAAATATATATCATTAGTGGCCTAACGCTTGGCATTTTTTTTAAAAAAAAATAAAAATAAAAATCTTGCTCCACACTGTGATGCAGTGGGTAGGGGACCAAAAGGGGACCCACAAAATCAAGATGACGGCGCATCATTTGATAAGACAGTCCCATCATTGGATGAGACTGTCAGTCAATTAAAAAGCCCCCCAAAAGAATACCCTTATTGGAGGGATCCCTAGAGACAAGGAGAAAATCTCCTCTTTTCAGAGCAAAGCTCTATCACAGAGTGACATTTGTCAAACTCCGGTCTCAAAGGAATAAAGCTTCTTAAAAAGAGCCTAGCTCTGTAGTAGTAATGAAAAATTATAACTCCTAAGAATTAAAATTTTTGGGATCTTAAAGATTCATGAAAACTTTTAGGAGTTCTCTATTTGATCTATGAGCAGGGCTCTGTTCATGGGTTAAAACCCAAGAACCAGATCTCTGTAAATTTTTGAGAGCAAGGCTCTGTTGAAGAAACCCCAAAGGGGTTTTCTTTAGATCAAAAATCTACAAGAGCAAGGCTCTGTTGAAGAAACCCCAAAGGGGTTTTCTTTAGATCAAAGATCTACAAGAGCAAGGCTCTGTTAATTAAAATTAATTAATTTAAATTTTTACCTAAGAGTGATTCTAAAGGCTGAACTTTGAAGTTCTTGGGAAAGTACAAGAGCAAGGCTCTGAAAGTTCCTAAGCAAGAGCAAGGCTCTAAAATTCAAGTTCTTGAAATTGGTAAAGAATTACCAAGGACCAAGGGTCCTATTTATAGACACCTGCGTCTCTTCAAATGACCCCCATGATCCAACGGCTAAGATCTCGCCACCGTTGCGCTCACGTCGCGCCACGTAAGCACAACGGTGGGGGGGGCATTTGTTCCCCCAATCTGAGCAAGGCTTATTTGAATTTTGAAAATTCAAATTTTTTGAAGCAACGCTTCGAATTCCGTGCATTGCGCAATGCGCAAGCGGTCCACAGTGCGACACGTGTCTGCGCAGTTGCGCAAGCACTGTTGCGCAAGTGCACAGCTGCGCGACACGTGTCTGCGCAGTTGCGCAAGCACTGTTGCGCAAGCCTTCCACTGCGTGACACGTGTCATTCATTAGGGAGTTGCGCAGAAACAAAATGAAAATTTAATGAAATCTTTTCTGTTCTTTCCAAAACCAGAAGATTTTCTTCTGCCTTTGGATCAAAGATCCAGCGGTGGGAAAATTCCCAAAATCACTCAGAAAAGATCTTGTTAACAAATTTAACAAATTTGTGAGCACTATAAATAGGACCCCAGACCTCATTCGATGGCATGAACTTGGATAATCGACTTCTAGCCAAAAAAAAAGAAGAAAAGAGAACTCTTGGAGATTATTCAAGAACAAGAAAAAGAAGAAAGGTAAAAAACCTTTTTTTTTAAGAGAAAAATCTCTGAAGAACAAAGGATTTAAAAAAAGGAAAGAAAATGAAAATAAATCAATAGTGCCTTGCACTTGTTATGAACCCTTGGTTCTGTGAAATCAGGGAAAACAGGAAGAAAAACTTGTTTTCCTTTGATCCAAATTTAGATTAAAAGTGCTATGCACTTTTTCTTAAATCTAAAAAAAATTCATGATGTTCTGCACAAATGCAACCCATTATTTAAAAGGGCCTGGCCCAAATCAAATTGCAAAATAATAAAGGGGCAGAGCCCTATTTGGATTGATTTTCTAGTCGGGCAAAGCCCAAAATAAATAAAATTTTTTGGACTTAACGTGTCTGCACAGTTGCGCAAACACTGTTGCGCAAGTGCACAACTGCGCGACACGTGTCTGCGCAGTTGCGCAAGCACTGTTGCGCAAGCCTTCCACTGCGCGACACGTGTCACCTCTACAGAGCGCTTGCGCTCTGTAATTGCGCAAAGCACCTGACAAGCCGTGTGGGGCATTGTCAGAGTATTAAATGCAATGCATTATTAAGGGGCAGAGCCCAATCAAAGGTCAAATGGACCAAATAGAAGTACTGCACATTATTTTAAAAAGGCAGAGCCTAATCAAAAAGTCTAAACAGACCAAAAAAATGCTATGCATTGTTTAAAAGGCAGAGCCCAATTGAGAGGTCCAATAAACCAAAAACAATGCTCTGCATTATTCTAAAAAGGGCAGAGCCCAGTCAATAGCCTGAAGTAATGCTATGCATTATTCTAAAAAGGGGGAAAGCCCAAACAAAGGCCTAATAGGCCAAATGCAAACAAAATGTGAACATTTTCAACTGGACTTAGCCCAATTCTGGCCGTAAGTCCTTAAATTAAATTGACTGAGCACAGCTGCTCTCCTAAATCAATTCACGACTGGTTCGAGGGTACATCTCCGAACTCCTTTGACATCCCTCGTTGTAATTCCTCAACGACGTCAAAGAGGTGACGGGTCCCAACGACCACACATCCAAACGGACTGCGGGGTCCTTAAACTCGTGGACCGAAACGTCCCTAAACTAACATCGGACCGAAACGTCCCTAAACTAATAGTGGACCGAAACGTCCTTAAACTAATGTCGGACCGAAACGTCCTTAAACTAATGATGGACCGAAACGTCCTTAAACTAACATCGGACCGAAACGTCCCTAAACTAATAGCGGACCGAAACGTCCCTAAACTAACATCGGACCGAAATGTCCCTAAACTAATGGCGGACCGAAACGTCCCTAAACTAACGTTGGACCACCACGTCCTTAAACTGGCGATGGACCGAAACGCCCCTAAACTAATATCGGACCGAAACGTCCCTAAACTAATATCGGACCGAAACGTCCCTAAACTAACATTGGACCACCACGTCCCTAAACTGGCGATGGACCACTACGTCCCTAAACTGGCGATGGACCGAAACGTCCTTAAACTAATAATGGACCACCACGTCCCTAAACTGAAACAATAGAGCCTCCAAACGCTCTTTTGCCGGATCTAAACGGTCCCGTTTAAGTTGATCTTAGCCCCAAACACGGCTAACGTGTCCTTAAACATTCAGACGGATTATAAAACTCCCAATCAACTCTGGTTTGAGGGTACATCTCCGAGCTCCTCTGATACATGTCGTTGTAATCTTTCAACGACGTCAGAGAGGTGACGAGTCCCGATGGCCATACATTAAATTAATCACTTCGTTAGGTTGATCTTAGTCTAAAACAAGACTAACGTATCCTTAACAAACGTTTAAGTTGATCTTAGCCGCAACGCGACTAATGCATCCTTAAACTAAAAACACCAAACCCAAATCTTAGTAAATACGGATTTGGACTAATCCACGTCCTACGGGCGACGGCATTACTCAGTCTCCGTATACAATCCACGGGCAACCACAAATAGAACAAACACACACGACACGAAGTGAAATTCTGGAGAAGGAGAAAGTTGTTACCGCAACGCGGTAGCGTAATTAACTGCAGGGGCTTGCGCCTGCAGGGAAGAGCGTCCCCACAATCAAAAACCCCTCACCCTGAGGGGGAATCTGACGAAGTCTGCTACATCGGCCGCATCCATCTAAACCTCCGATATACGGTGCCGTAAATCAACTTGGCATCTTCGGAGAGGTAGACGGATAAAACCATATAGCATCTGCCCCGAACCTCAGGCACGGACGCGAAGTCCAGGCCGCCGTTCGGAGGGGAACAGCAATGAATAGTCATATGTAATGCATCAGTCATGAAAAGTACTCTATCAGGTACAACTAATATATGAAGCAATAATATGACAATCGGCATGCAATAATCATGTAACGTACTCTATCGGGTACAAATAATACATGAAACAATGCATATAATAGTATGTAAATGCAACATTCATGGAAAGTACTCTATCAGGTACAACTAATACATGAAGCAGTGCATAAACAATAAATGTGGAGTATGGAATAAAACATGTCATTGCCACGGAAATCCTAACCTCGTGGTAGGACCAAAAATCCAACAAGACAATCAAATTCCTAATTTCCACAAATCAGCCCCCAAATGGCTCTCATATAATGTAAATCTCATATATCCTGAATGTCCAATATCAAGTAAATTTCACATATCATGTATGTACAATATCAGTATATCCCACATATCTCGTGTGTATAATATAAGTATATCCCACATATCCTGTGTGTACAATATCAGTATATCCCACATATCCCGTGTGTACAATATAAGTATCCTGTGTGTACAATATCAGTATATCCCATATATCCTGTGTGTACAATATAAGCATCAAGTAAGTTTCATATAAGGTGAGTGTCTAACATCGACACCCAAAATATCATGAAACAAGTGTCAAGCATCGACACCGAAATACTGATCTATCAGGTGCTGTCACCATGACTGGCCCCCTGATAGGTACGTATCCATACGTACATGACCCCGGCCTGTATCCCTACGATACCTGTCGAGTCAAAGGTACTGTCACCGGTGGGTACTTTGCCCACCTTCCTGGCTCATCGCCTATCATCTGCGATCATCTTACCGAGGGGAACCGTACCGGGACCCACCATGTACCCACACGGCCCACTACTCCTCCTCGCATGGGGTATATATATATAAACTCAGAACCGAGAAATCTCATGGTGGCTGCAGAAATATCATATCAAGAGAAACCGATTTTTTTTTCAAATAATGCATAATTTCATGAAACAACCACGGTCCTCAAATCCAGAAACATCAAGTAATGAATAAGTATAACTGCATGAATCAATACACAGATATTAGCATCTCATTCCACTAATATATGTGTATAGGCATATATAACAGCGTCCCACTCCACTGTTATATATACTTAGGAGTAACAATATCAGAGAACATCATATGAAATCCAAGAATGTAACATATGCAGCATGAAACAGTAATATGAGCATATAAAAGAAAACAGCTATTTAACTACAACAAGTTACTAAATATATCACACAGTTCCTGATTTCCCCGAAATCAGATGCAACATCATAGATAAGTGAACATGTAGCTATAACGAGGTATGCGTAATCATGTCGGAATAGCAAGATATGTGTGTTCGTATGTAAGTATGTGTGATGTCAAAGTAGTTGTAGCAAGGTATGTGTCTATACCTATCCATAATACCCTCTAGGTATATTTATGTATGAATACCAGATGTACATGTAGCTATATCTCATACGTGTATATACCTATCACAATGGTACAATACCATATAGGTATATGGGTAACTAGCATGTAAGCATGTCAGGGCATATACGTAAGCATGTAGGTATACAGGTATGCTATAAGTCATACGCGCAAGGAAATGTGAATCAATATCTCAATATCCCTGACCAACAATATTATAGCTATAAGGGTATTGTGCGTGTCATGGCAATTATTGACGGTGTGTGTGGCATATAATCAGTGCTTGTGCAACATAAGCTGTCAATAATAGTGCAGTGTCCTAAGGATACTAGTCCAAGCACAACACTAACCAAGTAGAAATATGTGTATGCGCAATTCTATATATGCAATAGAATATGCGACGAAACATAACAACTCTAGCCCAGACGCATAACGCCATGCGGGCGATTCCCCTGTAGATGTTAAATTTACTCACCAACGCTCCTGGCTAAGTGAAGCCAACCACTTGTTTCCCTTCGTCACAGTGTCCGAAGTCCCCGCCTGCCAAACTAAAACCACAAAACGATAACACAAGTATAAATTAGTAAACGACCAAAAACACGAACAAACTACATTTTAACGACACATCAACTCCAAACCTACTCCCAAGAGTTCGTATTGTGTCTAATGTACGCTGCGACACGACGAAATCAACTCAAGAGCAAAACCAGCACGAAGTGCTCGGACCGTGTCGGATAACGTATTGCGCGTAGTCGTATTACTAAAAACTACCTAAGTGATCCCAGATTTTCCATACAGAGAAAACTCAACAACTAAGCAAGACCAAATATACCTAAACCAAGGCAGAGAGCTACCCTAAAAAAACCCAAACCCCTACTCAAACCCACGGCCGATGTCGCCGGAATCTCCTTCATACGTCGCCGGCCCTGGCCGGTGGGATGGGTCTCATGTCTCAGGTGGGGTCTTAGGTTCACTGGTACAACACAAATACTTTGTTTGGTTTTCTCGTACACACCCCGGGTCACAGCAGGTCACAAATATCACAAACGACACTAAAAAATACGATATATCGCACAAAACTAAACTTTAACCAATTTAAACTGAAACTAATTAGCTACTTAACACAAAAACTATAAAAAGAACAGATATGGATCATTACCTAACCAAAAGAACTCAAAGATCCAAGCTAGCAAGCTCCTATGCACCCAAGAGGCAAAAACCAAGAAAAGATGTGATTTTTGGAGATTTATTGATTTGAAATGGTTGTAAATGGAAAAGAATGAGTCAAGGGCAGATGAAGGAAGAAGAATCTAGGCCAAGTGATGAGGTGGGGGGTTTTGTGTGGAATTTCCTAGCAATTTCTAGTGATAAATACACATTAATGCACACATAAATGCACATTCATGCATGTGCCACCTATTGCATTCTTTTCTTTAAAACTTTAAATCTGAATCCTTTGCACAACAAAAGATCTAGATATTAAGTGGAGGTTGAATTAACTCAAAGCTAAAGTTGAAAAGATCACCTAAGAGAAATTTCCCAAAATGTGAATACCGCATTAAAATAATATTTAAATTGGGAAAAAAACAAATTGAACCAAAACGTCCCATATACCCCCAAAGCTTGCGCACTAGTTTTATTTTAGCTAAACTAGGTGCTGGCAAGTCTATATGATCGTTTGGTCACAGTTGGTTTAAAACGGAAAATACCGACAATTAACCCAAAAACGGAGAAATTCACATAACGATGTTCTAAAACGTTACAATCTCCCCCCTTATAAAAATTCGTCCCCGAATTTAAAATTCTCACTAAGCGTACCTTCAAGAAAAGAGTACAAAACTCCCAAATCTCGCTCGCAGCCTCCCGAGTGATCACCTCACTATACGGCTACGTCCAAGAAAACTCTCCACATATGGCAAGACCCTTGACCGAAGTTTTTCCACCTGCCGAGCCACTAACACAATTGGCTACCGGTGAACGAAAAGATCGCGTCAAGGCCAATGGTCTGATGCTGAATCATGTGAGAAAGGTCATGAAGGTATTAGCAAAGTATCAACAGAATGAATACGGGGTGGATACTCAATAATCTGGGCGGAAGTGCCAAATCAAAGGCAACGGAACTAACTCGCTTTAAGGATCTCAAAAGGACCTACAATCCAGGGATAAGCTCCCCAAAACTCAACACGTCATTCATCGGAAAAAATCCATAGGAATCCATGAACTCCCACTGCGAACTTAAGTCTGCGACCACCATGGTCGGCATAAGACCTCTGTCTGTGCTGGACTACTCTCATCCTGACCTAAACCAACTGGATCATCTCCGAAGTCTCTGGACTAGCTGAGTCCAAAAATCCTACTCACGCAGAGTCGAAAAACAGAATGGCGATCGACACAACCTAACAACAAAACCTAAAGGTTGCCAATTGGAATGTTTCCTGATAACAGCTATCGAAGGAGAACCTAAACAATGGCAAGCGACGATCCCAATGGCCAACAAACACTTAGTACGTACGCACATGCATATCCTCCAGAGTCTGTATAGTCCGCTCAATTGACCATCGTCCCACAGACGGAAAAGCGGAGCTAAAGCTCAACCAATACCCAAGGCTTCCTGAAGCTTCTGCCAACTACGGCTAGCGAACATGGTGCCCATATTGGATATAACACATAAAGGAACTCCGTGCAACACACAAACTTAACAAAGAACAATTGAGCAAATTGAGAATAACCGGACAACAAACACCCCAAATGGAATCGCACCCTGATTAAACCTGGATAGACGCCACAACGAAAATTCATGGAGATTTGCTCCCATTCTCTCTCCGGAACGGTTAAAGGTCGCAACTCTCCAGCCGGACTTAAATGCTCAACCTAAACTCACAACAAGACAGACACCTTGAACAAAATCCGAAACTCCACTTTTTCATCCTGCCCACCAGTAACTAACTCTCAAGTCACGTTACATCTTGGCGGCACTTGGATGAACACAGAAAGGTGACCGATGTGCCTACTCTGGGACCTCGCGTCTCTACCTATCAGTAACAGGTACACACCAACGAGTCCCTAAACGTAGCATACCTGGGTCACAAATCAAGAACTCCGAATCCTTACCCTGCCGAACATGCTCAAGTATTACAGACAACGAGCATCGGTGGGCTGTGCCTCACAAAACGATTAAGGAAAAACGGTCCGGCGCAGACATGAGTAAGCTGTCCCCTCAGTAGAGGCGAACCTAGCTGTACTCCACGATCACATGAGAACTATAAATCTGCAGAAGACTTTCTCTGAACTGCGCACCACTAGAACAAACTAACCCCGGGCCTACGACTCAAGCATCGGCTACCACAGTCGCCTTGCCATGGGTAATAAAGGATCTCACAAACACAATTCTCTACAAGCTCCATCTAACGGCGCCGTCTCAACAATCAAAACCCGCTGCAGGAAGATATACATTAAGCTCTGGTGGTCCGTGAAAATCTGACACGACTCTCCGAACAAGTAGTGTCTCCAAATCTCCAATGCACGACCACCGCGGCTATCTCCAGATCATGAGTGGGATATCCTGCTCGTACTTCCTCCAACTGTCGGGAAGCAAAAGCGATAACTCTATAATGCTACATCAACGCAAAATCGTGCTCCACTCGCGAAACATCACAATTAAACAACAAAGTCGCTCGAACCAGAAAACAAGAAAGAACTGGTGCAGTTGTCAACCGAATCTCCAACTGCAGAAAACTCCGCACACATGCCTCTGTCCACCGAAAAAGAACCTCCTTCCCGGTCAGTTCAGTCAACGGTGCAGCGATACACAAGCAATCCTGCACGAAACGGCGATAAAAACCTGCTAAGCCCAAAATCTGCGGACTTCTGTCCCGAATATAAGTATGGGTCAAAGCTGTACGGCCTCGATCCTCCTTGGGTCCATACAAAAAAACCGTCTCACGTAACTACTAGACCTAGGATTCAACACAATCAAGCCTGAGGGAACACTCCGAGAATTTAGCAAACAGCTGGTGCTCTCTCACTGTCGCAAAACAATTCCTCAAGTGTTGTTCCTGTTCTTCACGACACATTGGAATAGACCAGAATGTTATCAATGACACAACAATAATCTGGTAGAGGAACGGCTTGAAGAAATCTGGTCCATTACATCACAAATGCTGCTAGGGTATTGGTGAGTCTAACGACACCACCAAAACACATAAAGCCCATAGCACATACAAAAGCAGTCTCCGGAATGTCATCACTCCGAACCCGCAACAATGATGACCTGATTCCAAACAAACTTAGAAAATGTCTCGCACTCTGGAGCTGATCGAAGAGATCGTCAATGCGAGGTAAAAGATACCCATCCTCACCGTAACTCGGTTTAATTGACGATCTATCAATACACAACCTCAAACTGCTGTCCTTCTCCCTGACGAACAGGAAAGGAGCTCCCCAAAGCGAAACACTCGAACGCACAAGTCCCCTAACGAACAACTCTGCAGCTGATCCTTAAGCTCCCTAAGCTTCGCCGGCTCATCTGGAACAACGTTGGAAAACCCTCGCACGAAAGGAACCCGGTCTAACAACTCACTGTGGTTCCGGTATCACGAATGAAAACCAAGAATCCTCGACATCCACTCCTCAAAAGCTGACAAGCGAAAAAGGCTGAATTCAAGCTATGAGAGGCTGCACCACTGTCCCTTTACACAACAAGAACTGACTCGATGGGAAACAAAACCTTACTGTTTCCTCGTGGCAGTCCACAGACGCCTAGCACGTAGCTAACCAGTCTGTGCCCAGGAGAACGTCAAATCTAACTTCTCTAGAAGGATCACAACGACGGACGAATCTCTATCTCCTATCTGATTGGCACTCGACTGAAACACGTGTCGCGCAACAAAAGAATCGCTAACAGAAGTTAACACAACGACGACTGATCTAGCATACACAAATCTCAGCATTGGACACCCGCGCATCCCGATGAGTAGAAGTAAACTCCCGAGTCTGCCCTCTACCCGCAACTGGCTGAAATCCTCCTCTCTGCGGTATAGCTGCCTCGCGACTACGTGGCTCAGTACAAACTCGAACCCGATGATCCAAACTCCTGCACCGATAACATCCGGAAGAAAACTGCTGACCATCCTGGAGATAAGAGCTGAACGACTGTCCTCTCCCTAAGCCTCTGCTTTCCCGCGACGGTCACGAAATCTGTCTCGACGCCTAGGCCTCTGTCTCTGGGCTGGTATACCTGTACGAGCCCTCCTCTGTTCCGGAACTCCCAAAGTCTCGAAAAATGCTCCTCGCCAAAACGGGCTGCGTCCACTGGCGCCGTATAAGTAACACAAGGCTGAGTGCTGACTGCAAGGGATAACCGGGTAACAGGGGTGACAATCTCTTGTCGCTGCGCTCGAATGGCCTCAACTAAAGAACTCATCGTCTGGCGCAAATCCTGCATCTCTGCCACAAGCCTATCAATATAATCTATCGAAGGCGGATCCATCTGCTCCGGTCCAACGAGCGTGCCATCTTGGCCAGTCCTCGTCCCACACGAGTCAACTCTGACCTCGGCTCTCGCTGCATCACTCTGAGTCCTCATAGTCATCAGCGGTAAAGGCTATAATTGGAAGAAGGATTCGATATGAACACGGAAATCGAATCACAAGGATATGTATCATCAAGGAAGGAATTTCAAGCAATTTGTACTTAGGTCACTTTAGGCGGAGTACCGTGATCGTGAGTATGCCGCGGAACATACACACGCTATATTACTCTGCTTAAGCTACCTACTCCATCATACCAAGGTCATCCTACACTCCGAAAGGTAAAACCTAGCTCTTTGATACCAACTTTGTCATGACCCAAAATTGGCACGTGACGGCCCTAATACTACACAACGTCTACAGGCGTAAAGTAGTAAAGAAAGCCAAAACACAGCAATCTAAACCATCAAAAGTAGCAAGAAAGTGGTAATAGTATTTTCAAAACCTTTGAAATCACAACGTAAATTCTTTAAAGTCTCACTTTTATTCCTTTAAAATTTTGGCAGCACCCCCCTTTGTAAAACAAGCCCCCCAAAATGGGTACAACATAATATATAAGTAAAAGCATCCCAAACGGGAGCAAAAATCCACGCCCAACGACGGAAAACAATCACCACAACAGATATACGACGCCGTAGCGAAGAAAGAGACGATATAAATAAAACTGCATAAAAACCTGCACGTCATAAAAATAATATACAATATCGTCCTCACATCAAGTCTCTAAGTCATACAATACAATAGTAGATGGAGAGTACAAGGTATAAGATAACAATAACAACAATAGATAGCTGCAAAAACCCACCTATAGCAAAACCGTGCACAGTCAGCTGAAGTGGTATACGCAGCAAAAGATGATACGATGGATGATAAATAGCTCTGCCTCTGACTATCCTGAGGAAGACCTGCAAAACACTGTGGCACAACGGGGGGTGAGTTGCCAACTCGTGAATAGTAAATAACATATGCAGGTAATCGCGAGTATGCACGTACATCGCGAATCTAATATAAGCATTTAATAGCAATGAATAGTCATATGTAATGCATCAGTCATGAAAAGTACTCTATCAGGTACAACTAATACATGAAGCAATAATATGACAATCGGCATGCAATAATTATGTAAGGTACTCTATCAGGTACAAATAATACATGAAACAATGCATATAATAGTATGTAAATGCAACAGTCATGGAAAGTACTCTATCAGGTACAACTAATACATGAAGCAGTGCATAAAGAATAAATGTGGAGTATAGAATAAAACAAGTCATTGCCACGGAAATCCTAACTTCGTGGTAGGACCAAAAATCCAACAAGACAATCAAATTCCCAATTTCCACAAATCAGCCCCCAAATGGCTCTCATATCATGTAAATCTCATATATCCTGAATGTCCAATATCAAGTAGATTTAATATATCATGTATGTACAATATCAGTATATCCCACATATCCTGTGTATACAATATAAGTATATCCCACATAACCTGTGTATACAATATCAGTATATCCCACATATCCCGTGTGTACAATATCAGTATATCTCACATATCCCGTGTGTACAATATAAGTATATCTCACATATCCTGTGTGTACAATATAAGCATCAAGTAAGTTTCATATAAGGTGAGTGTCTAACATCGACACCCAAAACATCATGAAACAAGTGTCAAGTATCGACACCGAAATACTGATCTATCAGGTGCTGTCACCACGATTGGCCCCCTGATAGGTACGTATCCATACATACATGACCCTGACCTGTATCCCTACGATACCCGTCGAGTCAAAGGTACTGTCACCGGTAGGTACTTGCCCAGCTTCCAGGCTCATCGCCTATCATCTGAGATCATCTTGCCGAGGGGAACCGTACCGGGCCCCACCATGTACCCACACACGGCCCACTACTCCTCCTCGCATGGGGTATATATATATATATAAACTCAGAATCGAGAAATCTCATGGTGGCTGCAGAAATATTATATCAAGAGAAACCGTTTTTTTTCAAATAATACATAATTTCATGAAACAACCACGGTCCTCAATTCCAGAAACATGAAGTAATGAATAAGTATAACTGCATGAATCAATACACAGATATTAGCGTCTTATTCCACTAATATATGTGTGTAGGCATATATAACAGCGTCCCACTCCACTGTTATATATACTTAGGAGTAACAATATCAGAGAACATCATATGAAATCCAAGAATGTAACATATGCAGCATGAAACAGTAATATGAGCATATAAAAGAAAACAGCTATTTAACTACAACAAGTTACTAAATATATCACACGGTTCCTGATTTCCCCGAAATCAGATGCAACATCATAGACAAGTGAACATATAGCTATAACGAGGTATGCGTAATCATGTCGGAATAGCAAGATATGTGTGTCTGTATGTAAGTATGTGTGATGTCAAAGTAGTTGTAGCAAGGTATGTGTCTATACCTATCCATAATACTCTCCAGGTATATGTATGTATGTATACCAGATGTACATGTAGCTATGTCTCATATGTGTATATACCTATCACAATGGTACAATACTATATAGGTATATGGGTAACTAGCATGTAAGCATGTCAGGGCATATGCGTAAGCATGTAGGTATACAGGTATGCTATAAGTCATACGCGCAAGGAAATGTGAATCAATATCTCAATGTCCCTGACCAACAATATTATAGCTATAAGGGTATTGTGCATGTCATGGCAATTATTGACGGTGTGTGTGGCATATAATCAGTGCTTGTGCAACATAAGCTGTCAATAATAGTGCAGTGTCCTAAGAATACTAGTCCAAGCACAACACTAACCAAGTAGAAATATGTGTATGCACAATTCTATATATGTAATAGAATATGCGATGAAACATAACAACTTTAGCCCAGACGCATAACGCCATGCGGACGATTCCCCTGTAGATGTTAAATCTACTCACCAACGCTCCTGGCTAAGTGAAGCCAACCACTTGTTTCCCTTCGTCACAGTGTCCGAAGTCCCCGCCTGCCAACCTAAAACCACAAAACGATAACACAATTATAAATTATTAAATGACCAAAAATACGAACAAACTACGTTTTAACGACACATCAACTCCAAACCTACTCCCAAGTGTTCGTATTGTGGCTAATGTACGTAGCGACACGACGAAACCAACTTAAGAGCAAAACCAGCACGAAGTGCACGGACCGTGTCGGATAACGTATCGCGCTAGTCGTATTACTAAAAACTATCTAAGTGATCCCAGATTTTGCATACAGAGAAAACTCAACAACTAAACAAGACCAAACATACCTAAACCAAGGCAGAGAGCTACCCTAAAAAAACCCAAACCCCTACTCAAACCCACGGCCGATGTCGCCGGAATCTCCTTCATACGTCGCCGGCCCTTGCCGGTGGGGTGGGTCTCATGTCTCAGGTGGGGTCTTAGGTTCACTGGTACAACACAAATACTTTGTTTGGTTTTCTCGTACACACCCCGGGTCACAGCAGGTCACAAATATCACAAACGACACTAAAAAATACGATATATCGCACAAAACTAAACTTTAACCAATTTAAACTGAAACTAATTAGCTACTTAACACAAAAACTATAAAAAGAACAGATAGGGATCATTACCTAACCAAAAGAACTCAAAAATCCAAGCTAGCAAGCTCCTATGCACCCAAGAGGCAAAAACCAAGAAAAGATGTGATTTTTGGAGATTTATTGATTTGAAATGGTTGTAAATGGAAAAGAATGAGTCAAGGGCAGATGAGGGAAGAAGAATCTCGGCCAAGTGATGAGGTGGGGGTTTTGTGTGGAATTTCCTAGCAATTTCTAGTGATAAATGCACATTAATGCACACATAAATGCACATTCATGCATGTGCCACCTATTGCATTCTTTTCTTTCAAACTTTAAATCTTAATCCTTTGCACAACAAAAGATCTAGATATTAAGTGGAGGTTGAATTAACTCAAACCTAAAGTTGAAAAGATCACCTAAGAGAAATTTCCCAAAATGTGAATACCGCATTAAAATAATATTTAAATTGGGAAAAAAACAAATTGAACCAAAATGTCCCATATACCCCCAAAGCTTGCGCATTAGCTTTATTTTAGCTAAACTAGGTGCTGGCAAGTCTATAAGGTCGTTTGATCATAGTCGGTTTAAAACGGAAAATACCGACAATTAACCCAAAAACGGAGAAATTCACAAAATGATGTTCTAAAACGTTACATTATCCTTACAGTGGGTAAGAACTGCGTCAAGATGACATAGGCAATCCATAAATGAGTCCCCAAATATAGAGAAATCGTCCATGAAAATCTCCAGAAAATTCTCGACCATGTCTGAGAATATCCCGATCATACACCGTTGAAATGTAGCGGGAGTATTGCATAACCCAAAGGGCATGCGTCTATAAGCAAAGGTACCGAAAGGACAAGTAAATATTGTTTTATCTTGATCCTTTTCGGCGATAGGGACCTGGTTATAACCGGAGTATCCATCCATGAAACAATAATATTCATGTCCAGTTAATCGTTCCAACATCTGGTCAATGAAAGGTAGAGGGAAGCGATCTTTCCTCGTTGCGGCATTGAGTTTTCTATAATCAATACATACACGCCACCCAGTTTGCGTGCGTGTTTGGATCAACTTATTAGCTTCATTAGTTATGACCGTGATGCCAGACGTTTTAGAGACCACATGAATAGGACTCACCCATTGGCTATCAGAGATTGGGTAAATTATACCACTATCAAGGCACTTGATGATTTCTTTCTTTACTGCCTCCTTCATGACGGGATTTAACCATCTTTGTGGGTCTCGGGTTGGTTTGGCTTCATCCATCAAATGTATATGATGTTCTACAATCAAGGGACTAATCCCTTTGATGTCTGCCATTGTCCAACCAAATGCTTGCCGATTTGATCTCAAGATCGTCAAAAGAGCGTTCTCTTGCTTTAAAGCTAGAGAAGCAGATATGATCACATGCAAAGACTCATTCTTACCTAAATATGCATACTTAAGATGAGAATGTAATAGTTTGAGATCTAATGTCGGCGGAGAGACAATAGAAGGTGGGATAAATGAATGATTTTCGGATTCCCTAAGAAGTTCATAACCTGTATAGGATATTGACTCGGAAAGCGCTGCTGACTTTTGTGATGAGTTAAAAGGTTCAAACTCGGGGGTGGACTCATCAAAAGTGTCCTCGCTATGATACTGTGCAAGATCAAACAATGATTTACTAATGTCGTCGAGATCATCAAAGCAAAGTTCATCAACCTTGCAGCTTTCGGAAGCTATCTCGCGGACAGAACAGACATCAAGTAAATGAGCAGAAGGTTCAGATGGTTGACTTCCTAGCTTGTAAATGTAAGGATTCTTTAGCACCATGCCTAGGGTTAGGGTTGCATCACACATGCTATATTAAAATTTTAGGAGGTGCTAAACAATTCCAACCAAGAATCGAACTAGAAAGTTAGGGTAACAACTTATAGTATCACATACAAACTAGTGTCTAACACTAAGTGGGGAGAAATACAACCTTTGCAGACCTCCTTTGGTGACTCCTTGGATCTCCTAGAGTTTGAACCGGTTCTGTTGAATCCTTCCAAGTTCACGACGATCCACCCGGAGTCCCTTTGCTCAAGCTCCTAGCTTCACTTGATCTTTGAAGAAGTGGAGCAAACAACCTATACTAAAGGGCTAGAGTAGTATAGATTGTTGATGTGGTTTGTATTCTCACTTAAAAACCCTTTCTTTTTAAGTTCCTCACTCAATGGAAAACTCAAAAGAGCATGAAGGAGGAAGATGAAGGAGATGGCTAACTTGAGCTCTTTTGTGATAATGATAATTCTCTAGATAATGAGAAAAGAAAATATATGTATATGAGTCACACTCACATACAACCATGGTTGATAAATATCTAGATATTTTCATTTGTGAGTTAAAGAACAAAGGAAATTAAATCATTGTCATACTTTGGTCAAGTAAAGAATAGTGATGAAGAAAATTCAACCATGATTTAATCATTTCTTTTTCTCAATAATGAAAATATATATACATATATATCTACCATGTGAGTCTTGCATTGCCATCTTCAATGTATCAACAACCATGATACAAGTATGAATGCATGTGTGCATTGATATCAACATGTATATACATGCATACATTCATGCATACATCCAAATAGAAAATGTTTAAATAAATGAGCTAAAAGTCAATATTAAATCAACACTTGATGTAATAAACCGGTCATATCTCATACGACCCGATCAATAGAAAATGCCCGATTAAAACACGGTATCATATACACGCATTTAATTGAGCTCTCGCGCATATCTCATATGCACACCACATCATTTCGTCTGAGCTAGGAAACTCCTGTGTGGGACTCTGAGACTCGTCAATACGCCGACAGTAGGTGATGATCATATCAAACACCCACAAGCCGCAAGCGGTTGGCTAAATGTAACGGTCACTCGGGTATTGAGCGACCAGAAGAAAAACAAGCGAACCTGTCAAAACTCCCGTCGAGCCAACTGGCAACACTTACCGTACAGTCCGGTCTCTTCGTCAGATATGCTGCATATCGAGTCTAGGGATGGTATCATCGACCCTAATAACTCAATAAGTCATGCCGGTGTATGGCTTATAACAGATCGAGAAACTACTGATAACACTTATTAGTAAATCTCAGCAGCCCTAGCCAGGGACTTCCTGTTATAGCCAATCGAGCATTGCGCAACATCAACCTCCAATACCGAGAGAGACGAAACCCCTCGTATCACTTATTGCTTCCATGTGCCTTGGGACTGTACCCAAAATCCACCTGTTTGCACGACTCAGTAGAGCCGTGGTAGGGTGGAGATCAAAGTACAGTGGGAGGACACACAAGGCTCTATGACGATCTCGGGTCTACAGACTAAGCTGTACCAGTGTCACCTGAGAACTGCTATCCGACGATAGATATAATACCACATAGGAGTTCTCAGTGAATTTGTTCAGTGTACCCAGTCTCCACGGAGCACCCGTATACAATCTTTGGTGTCATCACACCAGATAGATATGGGATCATCCATCGCCCATCATATGGGACAAGAATGGTATATGCTAGTCTACTCTGGAATATCGATATCCTGTCTCGATACACCTACGACTAGGAACATTTCAAGGATATGCTTATAAACTACACATGTCCCACTAGTATGATCCACATCATAATCCCAGTAGTCAAGCAAATATCCTAAGGGCTTTATCAACATGTACCAAATGAGTAATATGCAAGATCAAATGAACATGTCAAGATAAAGTACAACCAGATAGTATACTATCATGTCGAGTAAGAATGTCCCTTGAATATATATATACATATACCGATACATCCACTATCATATAATGGTCTCTAGAGCATATATATATCCAACAATCTCCCACTTGCACTAAGGCCAATTATTGGCGTATCTCATACCCAACATCTCAAAAAGTCGCTCATGCTACGGCAGAGTGAAGGCCTTGGTGAGTGGATCCGCGGTGTTATCCTTTGTGTTTACTCTCCGAATCTCGATCTCATGGCGATCAACTATCTCCCGAATCAAATGATATCGCCTGAGGATGTTTCTGGATCGCTGATGGGACCTGAGCTCTTTGGCCAACGCCATAGCCCCATTATTATCACAATATAGTGGTATTAGATCAATAATGGTTGGAACTACTCCTAGCTCCGAGATGAACTTCCTCATCCAGACGGCTTCCTTGGTAGCATCATTTGCAGCAATATACTCAGCTTCCATCGTTGAGTCTGCAACGGTATCCTGTTTGGAACTCTTCCAACATACCGCCCCTCCATTGAGGGTAAATACAAACCCTGAGATAGATTTGCTGTCATCCTTATCACTCTGGAAGCTCGAATCGGTAAAGGCCTCCATTTGGAAATCCCCGTTACCATAAACCAAGAACATTTCTTTAGCCCTTCGCAAGTACTTAAGAATGTTCTTCACAGCTGTCCAGTGATTCTCTCCTGAGTTGGATTGATACCTGCTTACAACACTCAGTGCATAAGCTACATCCGGGCGTGTACATATCATCGCATATATTATAGATCCTACGGCTGAAGCGTAGGGTATAATGCTCATGCGAGCTCTCTCTTCATCAGTCTTTGGGCAAAAGTTCTTAGAGAGAGTGACTCCATGACTAGCGGGTAAGGCACCCCGCTTGGAGTCTTCTATACTAAACTTTTTTAGGATGGTGTTAATGTATCTTGTTTGGGACAATCCCAACAATCTTTTAGATCTATCCCTATAGATCTTCATGCCCAGTATGTACGGGGTATCACCCAGGTCTTTCATGGAGAACTTTTGTGATGAGAACAGTTTGACCGATTGTAGCATAGGAACATCGTTTCCTATTAGAAGAATATCATCCACGTACAATATGAGGAATGTGACAGTACTCCCTGTTGGGTTTTCTTAGCACCTAATCTAGGGTTTGGAAGCATCACACATGCCATTTTAAAATTTTAGAGAGGTGCTAAGCAAACTAACCATGAATCATTAACTAGAATATTTAGGGTAACAACAATAGTATCACATACTAATAAGAAACTATCACTAAGTGGAGAAATTACAACTTTTGTAGTCTTCCCTTGGTGACTCCTTGGATCTTTGTGAGTTTGAAACGGATCGCTAGAGGCCTTCCTAATCCACGATGATCCACCCGAAGTCCCTTTGCACAAAGCACCTTACTTCACTTTAACTTTGAAAGAAGTGGAGCAAACACCCTACACAAATGGGCTAGAGATGTGTAGAATGATGATGTGGTTTGTATTCTCTATTCAAAACCCTTTCTTTTTTTACTACCTCACTCAAAGGAAAACTCAAGAGAGAGAGGAAGAAGAAGATGGCTATGTTTTGAGCTCAAGAGTTATCATGAAGATAATGAATGAATATGAGAAAATAGAAAATATAAATATTTTTCCTCTTTCATCTAACCATGGGTTAATAAATATCTAGATATTTATTTTGTGGTCAAAAGTCAAATGAAAACTAATCCATGGTTAAAAGTTAGGTCAAGTGTAGTCAAGTTTAGAATGAGGAGATAAATATCAACCATGAGTTAATTTTCATTTTCTTTAACACAAAAATAAATATATATACATATTTATAACCATGTGAGTCTTGCATTGCCATCTTCAGTGTATCAACAACTATGATACAATGTATGCATGTATGTGTCTATGCACATCAATATGTGCATACATGCATGCATACATCAAAATAGAAAAGGGTTTAATAAAGAAGTGAGCTAAAAGTCAATGTTAAATCAACACTTGATTTAACAAATCGGTCATATCAAATATGACCCGACTAATAGAAAAACGCCCGATTAATATACGGTATCACATACACGCATTTAATCGGGTCTCCGCGCATATCTCATATGCACACCACATCGTTTCGCCTGAGCTAGGAAACTCCTGTGTGGGACTCTAAAACTCGTCAATACGCTGGCAGTAAGTGATGATCATATCAAACACCCACAAGCCGTAAGCGGTCAGCTAAACGTAACGGCCACCCGGGTATTGAGCGATCAGAAGAAAACCAGCGAAGCTGTCAAACTCCCGTCGAGCCAACTGGCAACACTTACCGTACAGTCCGGTCTCTTCGTCAGATATGCTGCATATCGAGTCTTGGGATGGAATCGTCGACCCCAATAACTCAATAAGTCATGCCGGTGTATGGCTCATAACAGATCGAGAAACTACTGATAACACTTATCAGTAAATCTCAGCAGCCCTGGCCAGGGACTTCCTGTTATAGCCAATCGGGTATAGCACAACATCAACCCCCAATTATAGAAGAGACAAAACCCCTCCTATCGCTCATTGCCTCCATGTGCCTCGGGACTGTACCCAAAATCCACCTGTTTGCACGACTCAGTAGAGCCGTGGTATGGTGGAGATCAAAGTACAGTGGGAGGACACACAAGACTCTATGACGATCTTGGGTCTACAGACTAAGCTGTACCAGTGTCACCTGAGAACTGCTATCCGACAATAGATATAATACCACATAGGAGTTCTCGGCAAGTCTGTTCAGTGTACCCAGTCTCTACTGAGCACCCGTATACAATCTTTGGTGTCACCACACCAGATGGATATGGGATCATCCATCGCCCATCATATGGGATAAGAATGGTATACGCTAGTCCACTCTGGAATATCGATGCCCTATCTCGATACACCCACGACTAGGAACAGTTCAAGGATATGCTCATAAACTACACGTGTCCCATTAGTATGATCCGCATCATAGTCGTAGTAGTCAAGAAAATATCCTGAGGGCTTTATTAACATGTACCAAATGAGTAAGATGCATGATCAAATGAACATATCAAGATAAAGTAAACCAGATAGCATACTATCATGTCGAGCAAGAAAGTCATCAATATACATATATGCATGTCCAAGCATCCACTATACATATAATGGCCTCTAGGGCATATATATATCCAACAATCTGCCACTTGCACTAAGGACAATTATTGGCGTATCTCATACCCAACATCTCAAAAAGTCGCTCATGCTGCGGCTGTGGAAGGGCCTTGGTGAGTGGATCCGCAGTGTTATTCTTTGTATCTACTCTCCGAATCTCGATCTCGTGGCGATCTACTATCTCCCGGATCAAATGATATCGCCTCAGGATGTGTCTAGACTTCTGATAGGACCTCGGTTCTTTGGCTAACGCCATAGCTCCATTATTATCACAATACAATGGTATTGGATCAACAATGGATGGAACTATTCCTAGTTTCACGATGAACTTCCTCATCCAGACGGCTTCCTTGGCAGCATCATTTGCAGCAATATACTCAGCTTCCATCGTGGAGTCTGCAACGGTATCCTGTTTGGAACTTTTTCAACTAACCACCCCCTCATTGAGGGTAAATACAAACCCTGAGATAGATTTGCTGTCATCCTTATCACTTTGGATGCTGGAATCGGTAAATGCCTCCATTTGGAGATTCCCATTACCATACACCAAGAACAGTTCTTTAGTCCTTTGCAAGTACTTAAGAATGTTTTTCACTGCTATCCAATGTTTCTCCCCTGGGTTGGATTGATACCTGCTTACCACAGCTAGTGCATAAGCTACATCAGGGCGAGTATATAACATCACATACATTATAGATCCTATGGCTGAAGCGTAGGGTATAATGCTCATGCGAGCTCTCTCTTCATCAGTCTTCCGATAGAAGTCCTTGAAGAGAGTGATTCCATGACAAGCGGGCAAGGCACCATACTTAGAATCTTCCATACTAAACCTTTTTAGGATGGTGTCAATGTACTTTGATTGGGACAATCCCAATAACCTCTTGGACTATCTCTATAGATCCTAATGCCCAAAATGCATGGGGCATCACCCAGGTCCTTCATGGAGAACCTTTGTGCTAAGAATAGTTTGACCGATCGTAGCATAGGAATAAATGTGACAGTATTCCCTACAATCTTCTTATAAATGCATGGTTCATCTATATTTTTGACAAAATCAAACTTTTTGATTGTATCATCAAAGCAGATGTTCCAGCTCCGTGAGGCCTGCTTTAATCCATAAATGGATTTAAGTAACCTACATACCTTCCCGCTGCCCCCACTATCAATGAAGCCCTCTAGCTGATCCATATAAACGCATTCTTCTAAATCACCATTTAGAAATGCAGTTTTAACGTCCATCTGCCAGATTTCATAGTCGTAGTGAGAAGCAATAGCAAGTAGGATCCGAATGGATTTAAGCATTGCTATTGGAGAGAAAGTTTCATCATAGTCCTATCATGGTCTTTAACGAAAACCTTTCGCTACAAGCCTTGCTTTAAAGGTCTCTACCTGTTCATCTACACCAATCTTTCTCTTAAAGATCTATTTGCACCCAACGGGTTTTATCCCAGGAGGTGCAACGTCCAAAGTTCATACTTTGTTGGTGTACATAGACTCCATTTCGGATCTCATGGTTTTCAGCCACTTCACTGAGTCACCACTCGTGATAGCTTGCTGAAAACTAGTAGGGTCATCATCATCCATGGTGCAATCTTCTCTATCACCATCAATGAGAAACCTATAGTATCTCTCCGGTAGGAGAGAAGTTCTACTAGATCTCCAGAGCGGCTGTAATTCTTGAAGTTCTACTGCAACATCAGTTTCAACCAATTCGTTATGAGCAATTTGTGTCTCTAGAACCTCTTCTAGTTCTACCGCATTACTATCAGTACAATTGTAAAAATTTCATTTTCTAAAAATGTGGCATGTTGAGAAACAAACACTTTTTGTTCCTCCTTGTGGTAGAATAGATATCCATACGAATGTTTTGGATATCCCACAAATTTACACATGATCGATCGTGTCTCGAGTTTGTCTGGATTCTGTTTTTTGACAAAAGCCGGACAACCCCATATACTAACTCTTTTAATAGATGGTCTCTTTCCATACTATATCTCATATGGAGTGGTAGACATGGTCTTGGTTGGAACCCTGTTTAACAGATACATTGCTGTTTCCAAAGCATGTCCCCAAAAGAAAAGCGGTAACTTAGTATCACTCATCATGGACCGTACCATATCTAATAGCGTACGATTCCTCTGCTCTGACACACCATTGTGCTATGGTGTCTAAGGGGGAGTGAGCTGAGAGAGAACCTATTCTCTTAAGAAGTCTGAAAACTCTGTACTCAAATACTCTCTATCTCGATCTGATCGAAATTTCATGATGCTCAAGCCTGTTTGTTTTTTTACTTCAAGTTTGTACTCCTTAAATTTCTCGAAAGATTTGGATTTATGATTTAATAAAAACACGTGTTCGAATCTTGAGAAATTATCAGTAAAACTAATGAAGTATGAAAAACCGCCTCTAGCATGTGTAGACATTGGTCCGCATACATCATTATGTATGAGGCTTAAGAGTTCCACAGCTCTTTCTCCGTGTCCCGTAAACGGAGTTTTGGTCATTTTACCTTTGATACAGGATTGACAAGTCACATAAGATTTATATTCAAAAGAATTCAAATATCCATCTTTATGTAGCTTGTTTAGTCTTGTTTCATTAATATGACCAAGTCTATAATGCCAAATAAAAACTTCATTTATATCTGAAAATTTTCTTTTATTAGTATGTTGTATATTGAAAACTGTGTGTTGGTTCAGGACATAAATGCCGTTATTTAGTGTACCATACCCAATCAACTGTTGATTCAAGTTAATATTCATAACATTATTCTGCAACAAAAAATGATATCCTTCATTGTCCAACAAAAAATGATATCCTTCATTGTCCAACAAAAAAACAAGGGTTTGTTAAAGTCGAAAATTGCATATTACATAGTATACTAGGTACAAAATAACAAGGGTTTGTTAAAGTCGAAAATTGCATATTACATAGTATACTAGGTACAAAATAACAAGGGTTTGTTAAAGTCGAAAATTGCACCCCGGTTGACCAAGTCAAAGTCAAAGTCAAAGTCAACCCCAAGTCAAGTGGGCCCATGCCCAGGTCGAGTCCGAACATGAAGCGGCCGGCCCCCCCATGCCAACATAAAAATCATGTAATAAATAATTTTTATGTAATTTTTTATGCATGAATGTAAACAAAATGGGCATAAAGCCAAATTTTTGTAAGCCCATGGCTTATGTGCAAAAAGAAACAGCACATGAGACATGGGATAGGCAAAATGCCATTTTGTAAAACCCAAGGGGCTATATGTAAATATGTAAACCTATATAAGGCAACATGATGATGAATAAAGACACTTTTTATTCCTCTCAAAAAAATTAGGGCCCATGTCACTTTCTCTTTCCTCAAGATTCCAAAACCTTCTTTTTTCTTTTGAATTAAATCAAGAGTTTTACTCTTCCTTTTCCAAAACTAAATAGTTTTTCACCAAAAAACCCACAAAGGGGAGCTTGGATCTTCTATTAGATCTCAGAAAGGGAGATTTTTAAGTCTCACCCCTTTTTTCCAAGATCCGGTCAAACGATAGGAAGAAGAAGGAGACCCATCTCCAGAAACCCCACCTTGGGGAAGATCCAGGGCTCAAGGGGAGAAACCCCTTCATCATCCTCAAAATATCCTAGGAGTTTAACTCCTCATACACACACACACACACATACACACACAAAAAATAATAAGTGTTCTTTTTGGGGAGTACAACTCCCATTTCAGGGACTAAGTCCCTTTTGCCTCCCAAAGCGCTAGCGCTCTTGCGCTCAGAGCCCGAGCGCCCGAGCGCCCACGTGCCTGGCACGTGGGGCGCTAGCACTCTTGCGCTCAAAACGCTAGCGTCCAAAGCGCTAGCGCCGGAGCGCCCACGTGCCTGGCATATGGGGCGTCAGCGCCCAGAGCGCTAGCGCCTTTGCGCTCAAAGCCCTTGCGCCCAAAGCGCTAGCGCCCGAGCGCCTACGTGCCTGGCACATGAGGCGCTAGCGCCCAAAGCGCTAGTGCCCCAGTGCTTTCTCCCACGCATCCTTTGGATGCCCTTTTCCCTTATACACACACACATACTCCACACTAAAAATACCTCCCCCGTTAGAAAAAATTTCTAACGGAGTGCTACCCCATACCCCGCAAGGGGGCTGCTAGCCTCCTTGACCCCCAGCCCGCTATCCGGGTAGCGCGACCCCCATGAAAACTCTGCGGGCCTCCCGATATATCCAAACACCCTTCAAAACACAACACTGCACATTGAGTTCGCATGACCTGTTTAACCCGTCAATCGGAGATTCTCTCGCTCCAAAGGCGAGGGGTAATTAACGGCAGCTTAGTCCGCGGCTGCCGGAGATTCGGATCCCCACAATTAATAAACCCCAGCCTACCCTAGGTAGGGGGGAATCTGTAATGCACCTAACAAGCGCGTGCGTATTTCCGTCTCAATAGGGTGACAAAAAATACCCTACAGGGTTCAAAACCAAAATACAATCCGAAGGCAACCCCAGATGATACTCTCCTACGGATACAACATGAATATTGGAACCATTTCCAACCCGCAGAGTATGGTCTCCAGTCTTCAAAACTCTACCTTTTCTCAATCCCTGCATACAATTGCAAATGTGAGAACCAGAACCGGTATCTAATACCCAAGATGCAGAGTTTATTGAAAAACAGTTTTCAGTTACAAACACACCTGAAGAGGAAGCATCAACATGCTTCTTCTTCTTGAGATCAGCAAGATACACAGCACAGTTGCGTTTCCAATGTCCCGACTTGTGGCAGTAAAAACATTCTCCTTTTCCACTTCCCGCGGCTTCAAATTTGTCTTTCCCCTTCGCCTTTTGAACTCCACCTTTCGGTTTGATGGGTTTCTTCTTCTTCTTTCCCTTGGCCTTGACTTTTCGGACGGAAGAGAAAGATGGCCCAGCAATGTAACGTTTTGAAAATCGTTTCGGTGAAATTTCGGAAAAATCGGTAAAATAAGGGGGTTTTCTGTAAAAAGTCAAAATACAAATATCTTTATTATAAAATTAAATATACATATTCTAGCTATGTAATTGCTAGTATTTGGTGTTTATTGAGCCACTGGTAAAATTTCTAATTTTCGGAAAGTTTTTCCGAAATTTAGTATTTTAATATTATTTTAAGCCGTCACTAATACATTTAATTAGGGAAAATTACAAATTGGAATGGGTTGATACAAATTTTATAATTCATGACACACTAATCTGGCATGTAAAATATTATTTCTGAAATGAAATCGTTTGCCAAAACGGTTTTAGAAATATCGAAGAAAAAGGGCTTATTTAGTGAATGTTGTGTTAATGGGAATTGGGGTAATACATTTATCTTTTTTCCTAACCCACACATTCACACCTCACCCTCTCACCCTCTCCCCATGTGGCCGGCCCCCTTTTGACAGCCCTCCCCCTTTCTCTCTCCAATCACCTCACTTTTGAAAAGTAAAGAAAAAGAAAAGAAAAGAAAATGAAAGAAGTCAATGTGTACTTTGACTTTTCTCCCCACTTTCTTCACCTCCCTCTCTCTCCTCACTCCCCTCAAACCTGGCCGAGAATTCCTCCCCCCTCAACAGCAGCAGCCCTCCCCCAAATCCCCTCCATTTTTGCATCAGAAAATTCCACAAAATGCCCAAAATTCAACACAAAAAGCTCACAAAATCAAAATCTAATCCCTACCCATTTTTACTTGACCATTCTAGTATGGATCTAGGGATCAAGATGGCATTTCGGATGGCTAGATTTCAAGTGAGATCTACAAAATTGTGGAGGTATAATTTTAACCATGTAGTTAAATTGTTGATTATTGCTTTAATATAAGTTAATTAAGTGATTAATTAGGTTTTAGATGAGTTTAATTGCATGATTAAGGAATTCAAGTTAGGGTTTTGTTGTGGAATTGGGTTGTGACCAATTGTGCATGGTTATGTGATGTGGATGAACATCTTAAGACTTGTTGAAAGCTGATCTAGTTGTTAATTACAAACCATTACTTATAAAATGTCCTAATTAAGCTATTTTGCTAACTAGGGTTTTTGGAAAATTATTAAATGCTTTAGATTAAAATATAATTAAGGTTTCATGTCATTATTAATATTATAATGAGTGGTTTAATACCTTTGGACCATGCAAAACCAAGCGTAGTTGTTGTTTTGTGCATTTTTAGTTGAAATTGTTAAAATTAGATAAATTGCAAAACTAGAATTTTTAGTTTTATAAGAATTGATGAGATTAAATTTTTGAAATGGGTTGTATGCCTTATTTAAGATGTTTAATAAGTATTGTGGCCATTAGAATTGTTAAAACATCAAGTTTTGTACTAAAACGGTAAACTTTTGCTTGCTAGATTTTCGGAAAAATGGCTTTTAAAGTGAGTTTGGTGTTTTTGTGAATTTTAACCTATTTTATATTATAATTAGTGTTTGTGAATGCGCAAATGAGTGTGTTTGGGTTTTTCTCGATGGTTTGACGTTTGTACATTGATATCGAGTTTTGGTTTGGCTATTCTTGCATGCGTAGGCGATAGGTTTTGACCTATGCGTGATACGCGTGCCGATTTGATTTTCATATGCCATTTCGATTTTGAATTTGGTTTTAATGCGATATGGTGCGTTATGACCTGTAGGTACCCCATGTGGACTTCGAGACGATAAGCAAGCGCGTGGCGACGTCGGCACCGGCGAGCAAGGACCAGGTGAGTAGATTTATATCTACGGGGAGAAGTCGGGTGGATGGCGTATAGCACCCCCGCAGTTCGTGGTGATGTATACGAATATGTATACACACATATATATTGATTATTTATTGTTGAGGTTATTGATGATAAAGATAGATTTTAGATGTGATTGGATAGGTTTAGTGTTGCGAAACCCTAGAGTAGTGGTTGCACTACATATACACACACACCCATACTTGCATACATTCTTCTTTCATTTGTGCTTATACGGGAATATGTATTTATGTGTTCACATGGGTATGGGACTATGTGTTCACATACTGGATTTGAGGATAGTATTTGGGATTTGAGATGAGTCGATAAGATTTGATTGAGACCGCGAGAACGGTGATATGGCAGGATTCGTACTTGAGATACGTCCTGATGTTATAGCGGATCTTGGGACGACGATACATGTGAATAGTGTTATATATTAAATGGCTGACATATGATCGTGATATGAGATAAGATATGTTAAGATATCCATAATAGGTCGCATTAGGCGATGTATACCTCTTTATGACGATATATGATGATGATATCGGTTTGTATGAGGCTGTAGATCAGCAGTCAGATCATGACTATATTGATGATATTAGTATCGTACTAGATGTAGATAAGTACCCAGATTATGATCTTGGATAAAGAGGATACCAGATGAATAATGTGATATTGACCCGTACCCAGATTTGGGATGCCGTACGACGGATTTACGTACGAGCTATATATATTGATGTTTGATCCGCACTCTTGACTTGGAAATATTTGATTATAGATATGGTATCGGATGTGATATTATCGAGGCGGGATCACCGAGTAATATATATATATATATATACATATGTATCGACTCAGACGTTAGGCGGCTTCCTTACCTTTAGTTTAGCTTGACAGCTTAGCCCTATAGTTTAGTGTAGTTGTTAGCCCATATTAGTTGTCTTTGTGTCTAGTATTCAGCTCCCGCTCATTATTGTTGTTCGCTCCGCATCGCTTGCTTACATTATGATTCATATTCTATTGTTGATATCATGCTGTTAGGACACCAGCCCCATTACCGATGATGCGTATGTACCACGTACACTTACTTGCCGGCTCACACACATTTTCATCGGTAATTGCCATGTCACGAACACTTTAGAAAGTACTGTTTCATTTGACATAGGTTGTTAGCTAATAATTTAGACATGATATTAGTGTACTTGCCTTATATGCTAGTTTAGATATTGTAGTTACTACTTGCTATTTCATGCATGTTATTATTCATTGATATGCCGCATTCATGGATTTTTATGTCTATATTTACTGTTTACATGCTATTAAGGATTTGGATTCGGATTTTCATGAGATTTCCTGGATTTGGGGAAAACCGCAAAAACACTTATAAACTTCTTTCTCTTTTTTTTTAAAGAAAAGTGCGGTTTTCCCATGATGTATGAGTCGTCCACCATGAGTTTGCTGATGGATTTCGAGACCCGATTCGAGGAGTTGGATGAACCGTTTCGGGTACATGGCGGACCCGGTAAGGTACCCCGGGGCAAGAAGCGCGTGATAATGACGATGTGAGCCTGGCAGGGGAGCATTACCTACCGGTAATATTACCCGACGCGTCGGATATCCGGAGGATACCGTCATGGTCTTGAGATTGATGGTAGGGGCCGGTCTGGACTGACGGCGCCCTAAATAGTGAGATTGAGACATACAGAGATATTTGAGATATTGAGGTACAGAGATTGCAACACAGAGATATCGAGATATTTGGATGTTGTTTTGTGTCGATACTAGGCACTGTTTATGCTGATTTCATTTATGATACCTCGTTTTTAAAAAGATACAGAAATCTTACTAATTTATGAAAGCATTTTCTTCCGTACATGCATTCTGTTTCATGCATTCATACATCATCCATATGATATATTGCTACCTGAGGCACTGACACGGGCACATGAGATTACACTCGGGTTAGATATTTACCCTAGCCTTTGTTATCGGCTGCATGTTATATATTTGAGGATATATTATGATCTTATGACCTAGGATTGCGTTGTTCAGGTGATTTCTGTTCGTAGATGTTTTTCTACTCACGAGTTGGCAACTCACCCCCGTTGTGCCACAGTTTCTTGCAGGTTTTGCCGTACAGGTTTCATTACAGCTTTGCTGGCACTGCTTCTTTCAGGTGACTTGCTAGTAGGTGGGTTTATTGGTATCGTACCCATCATATTACTTTGTATAATATTATTCAGTTGTATCTAGTAAATTCCATCAACCAAATATGTATTTATTTCAGAGATAGAGACCAGTGATGTTTATTCTTTCGACCTTAGAGTCACGCGTTGTATTTCTGTGGATTTCTTGTTGTTTTGAGTTTCCTTTTGAGTTTTGATCCTCGCCCTTGGCGTTGTATATTATATTGCTTGTGTGGTTGTGACTGTCGATTGGCGAAGAGCTAGCTCCCGCTTAGGGATGCCTTTTTTTATTGATTTTGTATACTATTCATGTTGTATCCCGTTTGGGAGCCAGTATTTACAAAGGAAACTCTGCCGAAATTTTCAGAAAATACTTGATGTTTTTTAAAACGCATAATTCGGCTTATGCAATTAAAACTACTTGTTTTAAGTTGGTTTTTCCTTCACTCTACTACTTTTCTTGGTTTGGATTTCTGGGTTTTCGGCTTACTTAGATTACGTACGCCTCGAGACGTTTCGTAGTTTAAGTGCCGGTCATGTTCCGTACTTTCGGGACGTGACAAAGTTGGTATCAGAGCGTTAGGTTTTACCTTCGGAGCGTAGGATGACCCTTGGTTGATGGAATAGGTGACTAAAGTAGAGTGACGTACCATGGGTATGTTTCCGCGGCATATTTACGATACGCTACTCCACTTAAGAAGCCTTAGGATGTACATTTCTTTGTTCAGTATTATATTCATTCCTGATCTAGCCTCATCGGTACCAGTCATGGTTTTGCTGCCACGATTTCGGGCAGGGAGAGCTACGGCTAGAGTTGCGGTCAGCACGAGCTCGTCACGAACGAGGACTGACCAGGACGTGATTCCGACGACACACGATTGCAGAGATGTGTCCTTTTATTGTGTTTTCGCGCCACGAGCGTTTGATGGATCGCTGTATGAGATTACTCGGACGTGCAGAGGATTGAGCCAATGATAGAGGCCAACCAGATTTTGATGACCGTTGATGTATTGCTTATTCATAATGATTGAGGCACTGTTCAGCGTGCAGATGAGCGAGCTAGTTATTGCTACGAACGACGAGATATCGCCCCAGATGTTGGAGCTATTGTAGTACGAGTTATACTAAGAGATGATAGAAGGTCGCTATTCACCCGAGAATGAATGACTAGGACATGTGGTTCGTTCGCCTACCCCGATGCGAGGTCATCAGATAGATTGATTCCAGCTAGAGACGACTTCACGCGGAGACGTAGAGAGTCGACAGAGACGATCGAATGTCGGAAATCTATTATTCCAAGTTTAAGGTATTCAGAAAGACATGCAGGCAATTCTATGGACCCTCTAGAAGAATGAAACCCTAACTCGACTTAATGACCGTGTGAAAGCCTTTGAACCTTAGGGTTTGCGGCAGTTCCGCGGCGCCATTAGTGAGTCTTGGGTTTGCCCTTCTACGGCTGGACCATCGATGCTGTGGTACGTACTCGATACTATTAAACTGTACCCAAGATGTTAAGCTCTTGGGGGATTATGAGGTTTGACAAATCGATCGAATGGTTCGATTTCATTCGGATGCTAGGTGGTGAGATGTATTTCTTGGGAGACTCCAGATACGAGGATAGCCGTTGGAGCTCAGTCCATGCAGCCACGACGAGACGAGCCCGAAGCAGTCAACATTAGAGAAAAGTGGAGTAAAGAGGTTCGTACAAGATCTGGATAAGATGGCGTTCCACTCCGCCGACATCAGAGATGCGATACGCATGCCGAGGCATTATGCTTGGATATACCTTCCAGAAGCAGTCGCGATGCGTATGCAGCCGTTTCGGAACGAGAAACAGATATAGTAAAGGATGATGACTTCCGGACAGTTCGGCAGAGACGAGATTTGGGAGAGACCTCGACAGGACCTTTCTGGAATGAATTACGAGAAGACTTGGACCCAGGAGTGGTCATGATACGCACACCAGTAGGCCAGATTTCAGGATCGTCGACGAGACATGCTATGAGTGACCACGACAGTTGGCCAAAGATTCTTAGAGAATGTGCTTGAGCGGGACTATTCCGCCATACTTGATTTCAGTATTTTGGGCGATCTATTCGCATGATTGATTTTGATGATTGAGTTTCATGATATTTGTTTTCATGCACCATGGTTGCACCTACTGAGTATTTACGATTTTTGCACAGTTTTTGCGCTTGATATCGTTTTCGTGCCTTAGTTTCTCACGTTTATGATTTTATGGGTTTCAGACAGTTGAGTTGATTTTGTGCGTATATACGCACACGATTTGGTTTTTGCACTCGGTATGATTCACATATGCTTGCAGTGCAGTGATGCGCATTTTGTGCACTTAGATGCACTGGACTTCGATTTCGATTGTGATACTCGATATTTGTTTTGTGCACCTTGAGCACCTGATTGGATTTTGCGCATGTTCGGCGCTTGATATTAGATTTTATGATTTCGTGCATGATGGATGCACCTGATTTGGATTTTTGCGCATGTTGAGCGCATGTTTTGAGATGCGATTTTGGTGCACACCAGATGCACTAAATCGAGATTTTTCGTGCATGTCAGATGCACCTATCTTTGCTGTCAGGCACACACGTTGCCTATGACAGATGTTGTGTGCACACCTGATGCACATAGATGTTGTTTCTGTGAGCATGTATGGCATATATATAGATTTTGATTTCCGTGCGCACCAGATGCACGTAGTATTCATATGCATATTTTGGGATTGATTTCTTATAGAGCAGTACGTTTTTATGACATTTGCTATGTGTTTTCGTACTGAGCAGGACTAGTCAAAGGACAGTACCTGAATGTATTTTGCATGCATTGATAGCTATCGAAGGGAATTCCAAAAAGCGAGCTATAGTCTCAGTATTTACTTACGTGTCTGATATGACACGAAACGTTTAAAACAAGGAAACCCTTCTAAATTGTTTCCCAAAACGGCGGAACGTACATTTTAAACAAAAGGTATATATGTATATGGTTATTTTCTTATGATAGACGTCCGCCACTGTGCAGTGTTATGCGCATTGCACAGCGACTTAAGAGATTTGGCACGCATTTCCCTCAGATATTTACATATATAGATTTGATATTTACGTGTATAGTTTCGAGTTATATCATATTGGTTTTGTATTGGATTTTACATTTGTGTCTTTACCATGACTCCGATGATTGCGGGATGCTTGACGAAGTTTTGATTTTGAGTTATATGCTCATTTTTCATGCGCATGCGCTGTGCTACGATTTGTTTTAGGTATTTATGATTTCGGAGCCCCGACGACTTGATGGTTTTGATTAAATATTTTAGTATTTGGGGGGAGTTTTAATTTAAATTCGGGGACCGAATTTTTTTAAGGGGGGAAGATTGTAACGTTTTGAAAATCGTTTCGGTGAAATTTCGGAAAAATCGATAAAATAAGGGGGTTTTCTGTAAAAAGTCAAAATACAAATATCTTTATTATAAAATTAAATATACATATTCTAGCTATATAATTGCTTGTATTTGGTGTTTATTGAGCCACTGGTAAAATTTCTAATTTTCTGAATTTTTTTCCGAAATTTAGTATTTTAATATTATATTAAGCCGTCACTAATAAATTTAATTAGGGAAAATTACAAATTGGAATGGGTTGATAAAAATTTTATAATTCTTGACACACTAATCTGGAATGCAAAATATTGTTTCTGAAATGAAATCGTTTGCCAAAACGGTTTTAGAAATATCGAAGAAAAATGGCTTATTTAGTGAATGTTGTGTTAATGGGAATTTGGGTAATACATTTATCTTTTTCCCTAACCCACACATCCACACCTCACCCTCTCACCCTCTCCCCATATGGCCGGCCCCCTTTTGACAGCCCCCCTCTCTCCAATCACCTCACTTTTGAAAAGAAAAGAAAAAGAAAAGAAAAGAAAATGAAAGAAGTCAATGTGTACTTTGACTTTTCTCCCCACTTTCTTCACTTCCCCCTCTCTCCTCACTCCCCTCAAACCTGGCCGAGAATTCCTCCCCCCTCAACAGCAGCAGCCCTCCCCTAAATCCCCTCCATTTTTGCATCAAAAAATTCCACAAAATGCCCAAAATTCAACACAAAAAGCTCACAAAATCAAAATCTAATCCCTACCCATTTTTACTTGACCATTCTAGTATGGATCTAGGGATCAAGATGGCATTTCGGATGGCTAGATTTCAAGTGAGATCTACAAAATTGTGGAGGTATAATTTTAACCATGTATTTAAATTGTTGATTATTGCTTTAATCTAAGTTAATTAAGTGATTAATTAGGTTTTAGATGAGTTTAATTGCATGATTAAGGAATTCAAGTTAGGGTTTTGTTGTGGAATTGGGTTGTGATCAATTGTGCATGATTATGTGATGTGGATGAACATCTTAAGACTTGTTGAAAGCTAATCTAGTTGTTAATTACAAACCATTACTTATAAAATGTCCTAATTAAGCTATTTTGCTAACTAGGGTTTTTGGAAAATTATTAAATGCTTTAGATTAAAATATAATTAAGGTTTCATGTCATTATTAATATTATAATGAGTGGTTTAATACCTTTGGACCATGCAAAACCAAGCGTAGTTGTTGTTTTGTGCATTTTTAGTTGAAATTGTTAAAATTAGATAAATTGCAAAACTAGAATTTTTAGTTTTATAAGAATTGATGAGATTAAATTTTTGAAATGGGTTGTATGACTTATTTAAGATGTTTAATAAGTATTGTGGCCATTAGAATTGTTAAAACATCAAGTTTTGTACTAAAACGGTAAACTTTTGTTTGCTAGATTTTCGGAAAAATGGCTTTTAAAGTGAGTTTGGGGTTTTTGTGAATTTTAACCTATTTTTTTATTATAATTAGTGTTCGTGAATACGCAAATGAGTGTGTTTGGGTTTTTCTCGATTGTTTGACGTTTGTATATCGACATCGAGGGTTGGTTTGGCTATTCTTGCATGCGTAGGCGATAGGTTTTGACCTATGCGTGATACACGTGCCGATTTGATTTTCGTATGCCGTTTCGATTTCGAATTTGGTTTTAAAGCGATACGGTGCGTTATGATATGTAGGTATCTCATGTGGACTTCGAGACGACAAGCAAGCGCGTGGCGACGTCAGCACCGGCGAGCAAGGACCAGGTGAGAAGATTTATATCTACGGGGAGAAGTCTTGTGGATGGCGTATAGCACCCCCGCAGTTCGTGGTGATGTATACGAATACGTATACACACATATATATTGATTATTTATTGTTGAGGTTATTGATGGTAAAGATAGATTTTAGGTGTGATTGGATAGGTTTAGTGTTGCGAAACCCTAGAGTAGTGGTTGCACCACACATACACACACACCCATTCCTGCATAAATTCTTCTTTCATTTGTGCTTATACGGGAATATATATTTATGTGTTCACATGGGTATGGGACTATGTGTTCACATACTGGATTTGAAGATAGTATTTGGGATTTGAGATGAGTCGATAAGATTTGATTGAGACCGCGAGAACGGTGATATGGCACTATAGTTTAGCGTAGTTGTTAGCCCATATTAGATGTTGTTGTATCTAGTATTCAGCTCCCACTTATTATTGTCGTTCGCTCCGCATCGCCTGCTTACATTATGACTCATATTCTATTGTTGCTGTTAGGACACCAGCACCCTTACCGATGACTCGTATGTATCACGTACACTTACTTGCCGGCTCACACACATCTTCATCGGTAATTGCCATGTCACGAACACTTTAGAAAATACTGTTTCATTTGACATAGGTTGTTAGCTAATAGTTTAGACATGATATTAGTGTACTTGTCTTATATGCTAGTTTAGATATTGTAGTTACTACTTGCTTCTTCATGCATGTTATTATTCATTGATATGCCGCATTCATGGATTTTTATGTCTATATTCACTGTTTACATGCTATTGAGGATTTGGATTCGGATTTTCATGAGATTTCCTGGATTTGGGGAAAACCGCAAAAACACTTATAATCTTCTTTCTCTTTTTTTTAAAGAAAAGTGTGGTTTTCCCATGATGTATGAGTCGTCCACCATGAGTTTGCTGATGGATTTCGAGACCCGATTCGAGAAGTTGGATGAACCGTTTCGGGTACATGGTGGACCCGGTAAGGTACCCCGAGGCAAGAAGCGCGTGATGATGACGATGTGAGCCTGGCAGGGGAGCACTACCTACCGGTGATATTACCCGACGCGTCGGATATCCGGAGGATACCGTCGTGGTCTTGAGATTGATGGTAGGGGCCGGTCTGGACTGACGGCGCCCTAGATAGACATACAGAGATATTTGAGATATTGAGGTACAGAGATTGCGACACAGAGATATCGAGATATTTGGATATTGTTTTGTGTCGATACTAGGCACTGTTTATGCTGATTTCATTTATGATACCTCGTTTTTAAAAAGATACAGAAATCTCACTAATTTATGAAAGCATTTTTCTTCAGTACATGCATTCTGTTTCATGCATTCATACATCATCCATATGATATATTGCTACCTGAGGCACTGACACGGGCACATGGGTTACACTCGGGTTAGATATTTACCCTAGCCTTTGTTATTGGCTGCATGTTATATATTTGAGGATATATTATGATCTTATGACCTAGGATTGCGTTGTTCAGGCGATTTCTGTTCGTAGATGTTTTTCTACTCACGAGTTGGCAACTCACCCCCGTTGTGCCACAGTTTCTTGCAGGTTTTGCCATACAGGTTTCATTACGGCTTTGCTGGCACTGCTTCTTTCGGGTGATTTGCTAGTAGGTGGGTTTATTGGTATCGTACCCATCATATTACTTTGTATAATATTATTCAGTTGTATCTAGTAAATTCTATCAACCAAACATGTATTTATTTCAGAGATAGAGACCAGTGATCTTTATTCTTTCGACCTTAGAGTCGCACGTTGTATTTCTGTGGATTTCTTGTTGTTTTGAGTTTCTTTTTGAGTTTTGATCCTTGCCCTTGGCGTTGTATATTATATTGCTTGTGTGGTTGTGACCGTCGATTGACGAAGAGCTAGCTCCCGCTTGGGGATGCCTTTTTTTTTATTGATTTCGTATACTATTCATGTTGTATCCCGTTTGGGGGCCAGTATTTACAAAGGAGACTCTGCCGAAATTTTCAGAAAATACTTGATGTTTTTTAAAACGCATAATTCGGCTTATGCTATTAAAACTACTTGTTTTAAGTTGGTTTTTCCTTCACTCTACTACTTTTCTTGGTTTGGATTTCTGGGTTTTCGGCTTACTTAGATTACGTACGCCTCGAGACGTTTCGTAGTTTAAGTGTCGGTCATGTTCCGTACTTTCGGGACGTGACAAGCAAGCAGAGCGGGAGTTTTTGCTGTCTTAAGCGTGCTCTCTGCACTTCTCAACATATTGAGAAGTTCAGGCAATGATTTCTCCAAATCGTTCATATTGAAATTCACTATGAACGGAGCAAAGGCAGGGAGGAGAGATTGTAAAACAATATCTGTATTTTGCTCATTATCCATGGTCCATCCCAGTTCCTCAAGTTCTTCTATAAGACCAATCATCTTCAGAACATGTTCTCCTACTGATGTACCAGGGGCTATCCACATCTGAAACAACTTTCGAGATGCCTCGTATCGTAAAGTCCGAGATTGCTCTGCATACAATTCCTTTGTATGATGAATGATGGATTGTACATCCATCTTCTCGTGTTGCTTCTGATGAATACTGTCCATAGAAGCAAGCGCGAGGCACTTGGCCGTATCACAATCAATATCCCATGTTTTTCGGATCTCTCTATCTGAAATGGATGATTCAGGACCTGGGACGGGTGGGGCTTTGGTAGTAAGGACATATGATAATTTATCATATGTGAGTGCAATGTTCAAGTTTCTCAACCATTCTTTATAATTCAGTCCTGTCAGTTTCTTTTTCTCTAAAAGAAGCTTAAGTCTCGTCATCAGGTATCTGCCATTAAGAGAGAGAAAAGAATACACTCAGCGAAATGCTCTTGCAAAGAATTAGATTGGTTATTATCTTATCTAATCGATATCTCCCATGGCTTTTATCAAATTTACTTTCAAAATCTTAAAAGAAAACTAGCCAGGATTAATTACATTCTACAGTTTCGCTAACCGGTCAGCCAGGCCAGTGTCGGTACTTTGAGGGAGGTTCCCCGTGCTTTCGCACGGACCTAATTAAAATAAACCTTATTTTTTCAGTGATCATACCCCGTTGACACTTTTCTAGACACCAACTGGATTAGCTAATTGTAAAGTGCAAAACTCTCCTGAGAGTAACTCTTACTCATAGTGGGATTGGGATCCAACTATCATATAGATGGTATGCAATCTCATTGCAAATTTCAACTCTTGAAACTCCCGATATGGTTTTTACCCCTAGCTGCTTATGACCTTGGCTATGGTCAACATATCATAAGCAATAGTTAAGTTCTATCCGTCATTTCGAGATTAACTAGATCCACCCATATGACCCTTGACTATGATCAACATAATCACATGAATGTCCTAACTGATCGCATCATATGCTTTGTAGGAAGACATCACTTAGCTACCGTACACTATGCCTTGACTATAATAAATATACGTAGCACGAATACTAAGTACTCTGCTTCCTAAAATGATGGAGGGTTGCGGATGGTTTGTATGAAAATCTTTAACGCTTTGAACTTGATCTCGTTGTAGAATCAAAACAGTTTTTAGAAAAGGAGTGGCTTAAGTTCCGCATCTTTTGAAACTTGCATTTTTCATAAAAAGGCCGAGTGTGTTTCAAATCCGATTCTATAACATCTTTAGGTTTATTTTTCTTTACATTAATCTTATTAATGTAGTCCCATCATTTAAGTTCCTAAGCCATCACAGAAAAGAAACGAAAATAGAACGTACACTTATACCATCCGCATTCGCCACAGTGTCCCGTTATGCACCGTTAAGTTACTTAACTAACGGCATAGCGGGGCGGGACTAGCGCGGGTGTAAAATATAAGCAACGTTTATTATATATCATATATATAATAATAATCCATTCGTCTCAGATACTAAGTAATCACATCACAGAATATCAACAGCAGAAGCATATATGAAAAATAGGATATCTAGGAGGTCCGTATTTTGTATTTAGCCAACAATAGAAAATACGGATTCCACGGTCGCGATGAATAGCCAAGCCCACACCCCTAGACCCCTACGAGAGCGGCAAGTGACCTTACCAATTCTACAGTTTAGGAGACCCGGTCTCGACTCCTCGAGATGGCCTCCCACTGAACCCTAGAACCAGGTCACTTGTGCTCCCCTCCTTGGGTCTATCGTAATGCGGAAAAGTAAATAATATACAATAATGGTGACATCATCCTCAACCCGGAAGTGCCCCAAATAAAAGAATATTACATACATTTAATCTTTACATGAATGAAAATAAAGATGCTTATCTCACATAAAAACCCCCGGCTATTCAATCGCGCTACAGTCCTGCACATCATATCTCAGAAACACATAATATCACATATCATCAACGTAAGTAAGTATGCGTACCCCGATCGTCATTGATGTATAGCAACGAAACCGGCGATACAGCACATACTACACTTACGGTCGCAGAAAAGAAAGTGAAAAAACAACAATTGCAATTATCACATTCACATATATAAAAACAATATTTAACGTTTCGGTCGAAACAACATACACCCACAAATTACCCCGAGAGCTCAGCACTTGAGCAAAGTCAAAATACTCAAAAACGTGCCACAGTGTCTATGGACCAGCCGTAGAAGGGGTTAACCAATGCCTCACCTATGGCACCACGGAACTACGGCAAAGCTTAGGGTTCGATCGCGGTTCCGTGGGCATAGAATCGAGTTAAGGTTATTGTATTCTTCTAGAGGGTCCATAGGGATACTTGTACAAACATCGAATATAATCAACTTGAAAATTAAAACATTTGAAAATTTCAGCGAGGTACAAGATGTGAGTTTTGATGTTCGTTCGAACTGCTAAACATTGTCAAGGTTACCTTTACAGTATTAAAATATACGACTATGAAACACTACGAATTAGCCCCTAATCAAAATAATCATCACATGAAAATTCGAGCTAAGCAAACAGTACCTGAAACCCTAATTCCTATAGAACAGAGCACTGGTGAAATACGAAGTCAAAAGGAGCATAGGGGGCCGGTGTCGCTGGAATTTGGGGGGTTGTGCTCGGCCAATTTCCGAGCACAGGGCCTCGTATTTCACGTGTGTTCATAGTTTATCACATATAGTCTTCTGCAGTTGTTTAAATAATTTTTCAACGACTTTTTATAAAATTTCTAGAGAGCAAAATTAGGGTTTCATGATATCGTATTTTCGGAGTTGATTTCATTTTCGTAATCGTTTTAACACCGTATCTAAAATTCTAGTTTGGCTCTGATACCACTATTGGGTTTTCTTAGCACCTAATCTAGGGTTTGGAAGCATCACACATGCCACTTTAAAATTTTAGAGAGGTGCTAAGCAAACTAACCATGAATCATTAACTAGAATATTTAGGGTAACAACAATAGTATCACATACTAAAAAGAAACTATCACTAAGTGGAGAAATTACAACCTTTGTAGTCTTTCCTTGGTGACTCCTTGGATCTTTATGAGTTTGAAATGGATCGCTAGAGGCCTTCCTAATCCACGATGATCCACCCGAAGTCTCTTTGCACAAAGCTCCTTACTTCACTTTAACTTTGAAAGAAGTGGAGCAAACACCCTACACAAATGGGCTAGAGATGTGTAGAATGATGATGTGGTTTGTATTCTCTATTCAAAACCCTTTCTTTTTTTACTACTTCACTCAAAGGAAAACTCAGGAGAGAGAGGAAGAAGAAGATGGCTATGTTTTGAGCTCAAGAGTTATCATGAAGATAATGAATGAATATGAGAAAATAGAAAATATAAATATTTTTCCTCTCTCATCTAACCATGGGTTAATAAATATCTAGATATTTATTTTGTGGTCAAAATCCAAATGAAAACTAATCCATTGTTAAAAGTTAGGTCAAGTGTAGTCAAGTTTAGAATGAGGAGATAAATATCAACCATGAGTTAATTTTCATTTTCTTTAACACAAAAATAAATATATATACATATTTAAAACCATGTGAGTCTTGCATTGCCATCTTTAGTGTATCAACAAGCATGATACAATGTATGCATGTATGTGTCCATGCACATCAACATGTGCATACATGCAAGCATACATCAAAATAGAAAAGGGTTTAATAAAGAAGTGAGCTAAAAGTCAATGTTAAATCAACACTTGATTTAACAAATCGGTCATATCATATAAGACCCGACCAATAGAAAAACGCCCGATTAATATACGGTATCACATACACGCATTTAATCGGGTCTCCGTGCATATATCATATGCACAACACATCGTTTCGCCTGAGCTAGGAAACTCCTGTTTGGGACTCTAAGATTCGTCAATACGCCGGCAGTAGGTGATGATCATATCAAACACCTACAAGCCGCAAGCGGTCAGCTAAACGTGTATTGAGCGATCAGAAGAAAACCAGCGAAGCTATCAAAACTCCCATCGAGCCAACTGGCAACACTTACCATACAGTCCGGTCTCTTCGACAGATATGCTGCATATCGAGTCTAGGGATGGAATCGTCGACCCCAATAACTCAATAAGTCATGCCGGTGTATGGCTCATAACAGATCGAGAAACTACTGATAACACTTATCAGTAAATCTCAGCAGCCCTGCCCAGGGACTTCCTGTTATAGCCAATCGGGTATAGCACAACATCAACCCCAATACCGGGAGAGACGAAACCCCTCCCATCACTCATTGCCTCCATGTGCCTCGGGAATGTACCCAATATCCACCTATTTGCACGACTCAGTAGAGCCATGGTAGGGTGGAGATCAAAGTACAGTGGGAGGACACACAAGACTCTATGATGATCTTGGATCTACAGACTAATCTGTACCAGTGTCACCTGAGAACTGCTATCCGACGATAGATATAATACCATATAGGAGTTCTCAGTGAGTTCGTTCAGTGCACCCAGTCTCCACTGAGCACCCATATACAATCTTTGGTGTCACCACACCAGATGGATATGGGATCATCCATCGCCCATCATATGGGACAAGAATGGTATACGCTAGTCTACTCTGGAATACCGATGCCCCGTCTCGATACACCCATGACTAGGAACAGTTCAAGGATATGCTTATAAACTACACGTGTCCCATTAGTATGATCCGCATCATAGTCGTAGTAGTCAAGAAAATATCCTGAGGGCTTTATTAACATGTACCAAATGAGTAAGATGCATGATCAAATGAACATGTCACCAGATAGCATACTGTCATGTCGAGCAAGAAAGTCATCAATATACATATATACATGTCCAAGCATCCACTATACATATAATGGCCTCTAGAGCATACATATATCCAACACTCCCTACAATCTTCTTATAAACACAAGGTTCATCTGGATTTTTGACGAAATCAAACTCTTTGATAACATCATCAAAACAGATGTTCCAATTCCGTGATACCTGCTTTAATCCATAAATTGATTTAAGCAACCTACATGCTTTCCCGCTGATCCCACTATCAGTGAATCCTTCTGGCTGATCCATATAAACGCATTCTTCTAAATCATCATTTAGTAAAGATGTTTTAACGTCCATCTGCCAGATTTCATAGTCGTAGTGAGCAGCAATAGCAAGTAGGATCTGAATGGATTTAAGTATGGCTACAGGAAAAAAAGTTCGTCATAGTCCAGGTTTTTGACGAAATCCTTTCGCCACAAGCTTTGCCTTATAGGTCTCCACCTGCCCATCTATACCGATCTTTCTCTTAAAAATCCATTTGCACCCTACGAGTTTTACCTCAGAGGGTACAACATCCAAAGTCCATACTTTGTTGGTGTACATAGACTCCATTTCGGATCTCATGGCATCCGCCACTTCACAGAGTCACCACTCATGATAGCTTGCTGAAAACTGGTAGGGTCATCATCATCCATGATGCAATTTTCTCTATTACCATCAATGAGAAAACCGTAGTATCTCTCCGGTAGGAGAGAAGTCCTACCAAATCTACGAAGTGGCTGAGATTCAAAAGATTCTGTTGCAACATCAGATTCAACCAAGTCGTCATTTGTAACTTGTGTCTTTAGAACTTCTTCTAGATCTACCATATTGCCATCAATATCATTTGGAAAAATCTCATTTTCTAAAAATATGGCATGTTGAGAAACAAACACTTTTTGTTCCTCCTTGTGGTAGAAAAGATATCCAAACGAATATTTTGGATATCCCACAAATATACATTTGACCGATCGTGTCTCGAGTTTGTCTGGATTCTGCTTTTTGACAAAAGCCGGACAACCTCAAATCTTAACTCGTTTAAGAGATGGTCTCTTCCCATACCATATCTCATATGGAGTGATAGACACGGTCTTGGTTGGAACTTTGTTCAACAGAAAAGCTGCAGTCTCCAATGCATGCCCCCAAAAGGAGAGAGGTAACTCAGTATCACTCATCATGGATCGTACCATATCTAATAGAGTACGATTCCACCGCTCTGGCACACCGTTGTACTGTGGTGTGTAATGGGGAGTGAGCTGAGAGAGAATCCTATTCACTTTTAGAAAGTTTGAAAACTCTGTACTAAGATACTCTCCACTTCGATCTGATCGAAGTATTTTGATACTCATTCCTGTTTGTTTTTCTACTTCAAGTTTATACTCCTTAAATTTCTCGAAAGTTTCAGACTTATGCTTTAATAAAAACACATGACCGAATCTTGAGAAATCATTAGTAAAAGTTATGAAGTAAGAAAAACCGGCTCTCGCATGTGTAGACATTGGCCCACATACATCACTATGTATGAGACCCAAGAGCTCTGTAGCTCTTTCTCAGTGTCCAGTAAACGGAGTTTTGGTCATTTTCCCTTTGATACAAGACTGACAAGTTGCATAAGATTTATACTCAAAAGAATTTAAATATCCATCTTTATGAAGCTTGTTTAGTGTTGTTTCATTAATATGACCAAGTCTACAATGCCAAAGAAAAACTTCATTTATATCTGAAAATTTTCTTTTATTTGTGTGTTGTATGTTGAAAACCGCGTGTCGATTAAGAACGTATATCCCGTTATTAAGTGTACCTCAACCAATCAACTCTTGATTCAGTTTAATGTTCATAACATTATGCTGCAATACAAAATGATATCCTGCATTGTCTAACAAAGAAACGGATATATTATTACAAAGCATGCTTGGTACAAAATAACATGGGTTCAAAACCAATATACAATCCGACTGCAACCCCGGGTGATACTCTCCTACTGAAACTGCATGTACATTGGAACCATTTCCAACTCGGAGAGTATGATCACCGGTCTTCAAAAATCTGCTATTTCTCAACGTCTGCACAGAATTGCAGATATGAGAACCCGAACCGGTATCCAATACCCAGGAAGCAGAGTTTATAGAAAAATAGTTTTCAGTTATGAACACACCTGAAGCTGAAGTATCACCATGCTTCCTTTTCTCGAGTTCAAGGTATTCCGTCAGTTCCGCTTCCAGTGCCCTGTCTTCTTGCAATGAAAACATTATCCTTTTCCTGACTTCTCAACCTTTGATTTGTCTCTTCCTGGTGCCTTCTTGATTCCACCTCCCGGTTTGGTGAATTTCTTCTTATTCCTTCCCTTGGTCTTGACTTTTGTGACGGAAGAGAGAGGGAGACTTCGCCTTAAGCGTGCTTTCCGCACTTCTCAACATATTGAGAAGCTCGGGTAGTGACTTCTCTATGTTATGCATGTTGAAGTTTACTATGAATTGAGCAAAGGCAGGAGAAAGAGACTGAAGAACAATATCAGTATACCGTTCGTTATCCATTGTCCATCCGATGTCCTCAAGCTCTTCAACAAGAGCTATCATCTTCAAAACGCGATCACCTACTGGTGTGCCAGGAGTCATCCGCATCTGAAACAACTTTCGAGATGCTTCATATATCAAGGTCAGAGATTGCTCCCCATACAACTCTTTTGTATGGAGAAAGATAGATTGAACATCCATCTGCTCGTGCTGCTTTTAATGTGTAATGTCCATCGATGCAAGTACGAGGTATTTGGCAGTAGCACAGTCAATATCTTACATTTTGCGGATCTCCTTATCCGCAATAGAAGATTCAGGACCTAGGCTGGGTGGGGCTGACGCAGTGAGGACATATGATACTTTATCATATGTGAGAGCAATGCTAATGTTCCTCAGCCAGTTTTTATAGTTCGGCCCGGTTAGCTTATTTTTCTCTAACAGTAGCTTAAGTCCAGTCATGGTAATTTGCCATTAGGAGAGAGAAAAAAATATACTCAGCGAAAGCTCTTGTAAAGATCAGATTGGTTATTATCTTGTCTAATCGAAGTCTCCCGTTGCTTTTATCAAATTTTCCTTCAAACCTTAAAAAGAAAATTAGCCAGGATTATTTACATCCTACAACTTCACTAACCGTTCAGCCAGGCCAGTGTCGGTACTTTGAGGGAGGTTTCCCTTGCTGTCGCACGGACCTAATTAGAATAAATCTTGTTTTCCCAGAGGCGTAGCCCTGGTGACACCTTTCTAGACACCTAATGGGTTATCTAATTGTAAAGTGCAAATATCTCCCGGGAGCAACTCTTGCTCATAGTGGGATCGGGATCCTACTATCTCATAGAAGGTATGCAATCTCATTGCAAATTTCAACTCTTGAAACTCCCGATATTGTTTTTACCCGTAGCACTTATGACCTTGGCTATGGTCAACATATCATAAGCACTAGTCAAGTTCTACCTGTCATTTCATGATTAATTAGACCCACCCACATGACCCTTGGCTAAAGTCAACATAATCATGTGACTGTCCTAATTAATCGCATCATATGCTGTGTAGGAAGACATTACTTAGTTACCGTACACTACGCCTTGGATAAAGTCAACATACGTAGCACGAATACTAAGTACTCTACTTCCTAAAATGATGGAGGGTTGCGAATAGTTTTTAAGAAAACCTTTAACGCTTTAAACTTGATATCGTTGTAGAATCTAATGGTTTTAAAAGGAGTGGCTTTAGCTCCGCACTTTGAAAACTTGCTTTTTCATAAAAATCCGAGTGGGTTTCAAATCCGATTCTACAACATATTTTAGGTTCATTTCTCTTTACATTAATCTCATTAATGTAGTCATATCATTTAAGTTCTTAAGCCATCACAGAAAAGAAATGAAAATAGAACGTACGCTTATGCCATCCGCATTCGCCACAATGTCCTGTTATGCACGGTTAGGTTACTTAACTAACGGCATAGCGGGGCGGGACTAATGCTGATGTAAAACATAAGCAACATTTATTATATATCATATATATGATACCATTCGTCTCAGCATATAAAGTGATCACATCATAGAATATCAGCAGCAGAAGCACATATGAAAATATAGGATATTTTAGGAGGTCCGTATTTTGTATTTAGCCAACAATAGAAAATATGGATTCCACGTTCGCGATGAATAGCCAAGCCTATACCCCTAGACCCTTACGAGAGCGGCAAATGACCCTACTAATTCTACAGTTTAGGAGACCCGGCCTTGACTCCTCGAGATGGCCTCCCACTGAACCCTAGAACCTGGTCACCTGTGCTTTCCTCCTTGAGTCTATCCTAATGCGGAAAAGTAAATAATATACAACAATGGTGACATCATCCTCAACCCGGAAGTGCCCCAAATAAAAGAATATTATATACAATTAATTTTATATGAATGAAAATAAAAACTCTCATGTCACATAAAACCCCCGACCATTCATTCACGACGATCCTGTACACTATATCTTAGCAACACATAACATCATATGTCATCAACGTAAGCAAGTATGCATACGCCGATTGTCGTTGATGTATAGCAACGAAACCGGCGATACCCACATACTACACTTACAGTCGCAGAAAAGAAAGTGGAAAACAACAACACTTGGAATCAACACTTTCACATATATCCAGACGATGTCAAACATTTCGATCAAATCAACAAACACCCACAAATTACCCCGAGAGCTCCATACTTGAGCAAAGTTAAAATACCCAAAACGTGCCACAGTGTTTATGGACCAACCGTAGAAGGGTCAACTCTTGCCTCACCTATGGCGCCACAGGACTACGACAAACCCTAAGGTTTGGCCGCGGTTCCATGGTCATAGAGTTAAGTTAGGGTTACTTTCTTCTAGAGGGTCCATAGGGATACTTGCACGATCTTCCGAATATGTTCAACTTGGGAAATTCCAACAGTTGGAAAATTTCAGCGAGAGTAATGAGGTGGTGTGTGATATTCGTTCGAACAGTTAAACTTCGTCCAAGTTACCAATACAATGTTTAAAATTACGACTACGAATCCGAATTAGCCCCTATACAAAATAAACATCACATGAAATTTTGGGCTAAACAAACAATACCTGAAACCCCAAAACCTACACACCAGAGCACAGAAGAAAAACGAAGCATTTTGGAGCATGTTTGGCCGGCCTCCTCGGATTTTTTGGGCTCGTGCTCGTGTGAAAACCGGTGGAATGGCCTCAATTTTCTTCTGTGTTCTATATGTATCATATACAATCTTCTGCAGTTGCTAAAATAATTTTTCGAGACCATTTTAAAATCAACAGAGAGCAGATCCTAGGGTTTCAGAAATCCATATTTTGCGGGGTTGTTTCAGTTTCATAATATTTAACATCATCTAAATTTCTAGTATGGCTCTGATACCACTGTAGGGATTCTTTAGTACCATGCCTAGGGTTAGGGTTGTATCGCACATGCTATATTAAAATTTTAGGGGGTCCTAAACAATTCCAACCATGAATCGAATTAGAAAGTTAGGGTGACAACTTATAGTATCACATACAAACTAGTGTCTAACACTAAGTGGGGAGAAATACAATTCCAAGTCCACGACGATCCACCCGGAGTCCCTTTGCTCATGCTCCTGGCTTCACTTGTTCTTTGAAGAAGTGGAGCAAACAACCTACACTAAAGGGCTAGAGTAGTATAGATTGTTGATGTGGTTTGTATTCTCACTTAAAAACCCTTTCTTTTTAAGTTCCACACTCAATGGAAAACTCAAGAGAGCATTAAGGAGGAAGATGAAGGAGATGGCTAGCTTGAGCTCTTTTGTGATAATGATAATTCTCTAGATAATGAGAAAAGAAAAATATATGTATATGAGTCACACTCACATACAACCATGGTTGATAAATATCTAGATATTTTAATTTGTGAGTTAAAGAACAAAGGAAATTAAACCATGGTAATACTTTGGTCAAGTAAAGAATAATGATGAAGAAAATTCAACCATGATTTAATCATTTCTTTTTCTCAATAATGAAAATATATACATATATATATCTACCATGCGAGTCTTGCATTGCCATCTCCAATGTATCAACAACCATCATACAAATATGCATGCATGTGTGCATTGAAATCAACATGTATATACATGCATACATTCATGCATACATCCAAATAGAAAAGGTTTAAATAAATGAGCTAAAAGTCAATATTAAATCAACACGTGATTTAATAAACCGGTCATATCTTATACGACCCGACCAATAGAAAACGCCCGATTGAAACGCAATATTATATACACGCATTTAATCAAGCTCCTGCGCATATTTCATATGCACACCACATCATTTCGCCTAAGCTAGGAAACTCCTATGTGGGACTCTAAGACCCGTCAATACGCTGGCAGTAGGTGATGATCATATCAAACACCCACAAGCTGCAAGCGGTCAGCTAAACGTAACGGCCACCCGGGTATTGAGCGATTAGAAGAAAAACAAGCGAACCTGTCAAAACTCCCGTCGGGCCAACTGGCAACACTTACCGTACAGTCTGGTCTCTTCATCAGATATGCTGCATATTGAGTTTAGGGATGGTATTGTCGACCCCAATAACTCAATAAGTCATGCTGGTATATGACTCATAACAGATCGAGAAACTACTGATAACACTTATCAGTAAATCTCAGCAGCCCTGGCCAGGGACTTCCTGTTATAGCCAATCGAGCATTGCGCAACATCAATGTCCAATACCAGGAGAGATGAAACCCTTCCTATCGCTCATTGCCTCCATGTGCTTCGGGACTGTACCCAAAATCCACCTGTTTGCATGAATCAGTAGAGCCGTGGTAGGGTGGAGATCAAAATACAGTAGGAGGATACACAAGACTCTATAACGATCTCGGGTCTACAGACTGACCTGTACCGGTGTCACCTGAGAACTGCTATCCGACGATAGATATAATACCACATAAGAGTTCTCAGCGAGTCCGTTCAGTGTACCCAGTCTCCACTGAGCACCCGTATACAATCTTTGGTGTCATCACGCCAGATGGATATGGGATCATCCATTGCCCATGATATGGGACAAGAATGGTATACGCTAGTCTACTTTGGAATATCGATGTCATGTCTCGATACATCCACGACTAGGAACATTTCAAGGATATGCTTATAAACTACACATACCCCACTAGTATGATCCACATCATAATCCCAGTAGTCAAGCAAATATCCTAAGGGCTTTATCAACATGTACCAAATGAGTAATATACAAGATCAAATGAATATATCAAGATAAAGTACAACCAGATAGCATACTATTATGTCGAGCAAGAATGTCCCTTGAATATATATACACATACCGATACATCCACTATCATATAATGGCCTCTAGGGCATACATATATCCAATAGTAAATGTTAAGCTCAATTGTCATTTTCCCGAAGGTTAGGTTCATAGAACCGTTACGACAATTAATAACAACATTGGAAGTGGCTAAGAAGGGTCGACCGAGAATCACCGGAATTTGGTTCCGTGGATTCGCTACAGGTTGTGTGTCTAAAACTATAAAGTCCACAGGGAATATAAATTCCCCTACTTTTATCAACACATCCTCAAGTTCACCCCTAGGTTTGGTAATAGATCGATCTGCCATCTGGAGAGTACAGTAGGCAGGTTTCAACTCTCTAATACCTAACAGCTCGTAGACAGAGCAAGGAAGCAGGTTAACACTAGCGCCAAAGTCGAGTAGAGTACGATTAATATTTTTACCCCCAATAGAAATAGAGATTGTAGGATAGCCAGGGTCCTTACGTTTCTTTAGTAATTGCTGGGTAAAAGCTGTGCTAACATTACTCGTCATGAACACTTTTTTGAGCACTTGAGTTCTTCTCTTCCTAATGCACAAGTCCTTAAGTATTTTCGCATAAACCGGAACTTGTTGGATAGCATATAGGAGAGGGACATTTATGTTAACCTGTTTAAACATTTCCATGTTAGTTATATGTATGCCCTAGAGGCCATTACTGTACATACGTTGTATATTGTAGTGGATGCTTGGACATATATAGGGAGGACTTTCTTGCTCGACATGATAGTATGCTATCTGGTTACTCTTTATCTTAACATGTACTCTGATTGTCACTATGTTACATGTTGATAAAGCCCTTAGGATGAGTACTTGACTACCAGGACTATGATGCAGATCATACCAGTGGGGACAGTATAGTCGCCAAGTACATCCATCAAATGTTCCTAGTCGTAGGAGTACCGAGACAGGGCATCGATACTCCAGAGTAGACTAGCGTATGTGCTTCTTGACCCATATGATGGGCGATGGATGATCCCATATCCATTGGTGTTTGACATCAGAGAAGGTATACGGGTGCTCAGTGGAGACTGGGTACACTGGATGGACTCGCCGAGAACTCCCAGATGGTATTATTCCTCACGTCAGATGGCAGTTCTCTGGTGACACTGGTACAGGTTAGTCTGTAGACCCGAGATCGTCATAGAGTCTTGTGTGATTCCTACTGTGCTTTGATTTCCATCATACCACGTCCAAGAGGGCATGCAAAACGGTGGCTTTTGGGTACAGTCCCGAATCACATGGAGGCAATGAGCGATAGGAGGGGTTTCGTCTCTCCCGGTATAGGGAGTTTATGTTGCGCTGTGTTCGATTGGCTATAACTGGAAATCCCTGGCCAGGATTGCTGAGATTTACTAGTAAGTGTTATCAGTAGTTTCTCGAACTGTTATGGACCTCATATCGACACGACTTATCAAGTTACTGGGGTCTGACGTTTACCACCCATAGGCGAGATATACGACATATCAGACGAAGAGACTGGACTGTACGGTAGTGTTACTGATTGGATTCGTGGGAGAATGTACAGGCTTGCTTGTTGATCTTCTGATCGCTCAATACCTGGGTGGCTGTTACGTTTAGCTGACCGCTTGCAGCTTGTGGGTGTTTGATATGATCATCACCTACTGCCGGCGTATTGACGATTCTTTAGAGTCCTACACAGAGGTTTCCTGGCTCAGGAAAAATGGAGTAGGAGCACATATGTGATATGTGCGGGACCGGGAATAATACGTGTATGCGATACCGTATTAGATTCTCGCGATATGAGATATCGACCGGGTATATGTGATATAGCCGGGTCATCGGATCAAGTGTTGATTCGATGAACTGATACAGATTATATTAGTCGATTATTTGTGAAATAGCCGGATTATCGGATTAAGCGTTGATTCGATAATTTGATGTATAATTATATATTTGATATATTATATTACATTAACTAATATAAGCTCACTCAAAGATTCTTTTTCTCACTTGGATAATATATTGATATATATGTGATATATGTTAATTGTATTATTTTATTTGTTACAAAATATATTATATATGTGATATATAATATTGTAACAAGTTATGATTACAAATGCAACATGTTTTGTGGAGATTAAACATTGTTAGGGTTTGATTTGGGTTAGCTTTTTTATGAAACTTCTAGAAGCTTTATTTTTCTGTTTTAAGCAAAGATATTTTTGTGTAGATATTTTATTAACCCAACCCAAACCCTTTACCCTAGTTAACTCTCTACATGGGTTAAGTCTTCATTCTTAACCATGAGTTGCAATTGTAACCATAGCATGATAATTCATTATTCATCACAAAGTAATTTCTTCTTCTTCTTCCTTTGAGAAAAGCTTTCTAGCTTTTTCTTATGTGATGATTCTGAGTGAGAAATTGAAAACAAATGAGAGCTAAATTCCTACTTCATCATCCTCATCTATTCTAGCCACTTAGATTAGAGTGTTTGCTTTGCTAGTACTTGATTAGTAAAGCAAGAGCTTGGGCTTGAGTTTCTTCAAGGTAGATCATCTTTGTTGTTGAAGATTGGAAGCAAGCTTGCATCTTTCTCTTCATGGAGCCTCTCTTGAGTCCGGGTACTCGATGATCGCAGCGAAGGGACCTCAACACGGAGCTTTAGAAGTGAAGGAACAGACTACAAAGGTTGTAATCCCTAACTCTTAGATGTAAAGTTGTTTACATGCTTTGTTATTCCTAATTCTCTAGTTAAGATCTTGGTTAGGGTTTGTTTAGCACCCCAAAAATTTTAAAGTAGCATGATTGATGCTTACCAAAACCTTCACAAGATGCTAAGCTAACCCTACATTCCATAATCTTCTCCATTTATGCATTAGATTTGTTGGCCCTCAACCTATTTAGATAAGGAGCTTTATCAATAATTGGGTCCAATATTTGTGGAGAAGTTCGTGTGGGTAGAACGGATCCCAGAAATGGAGTGGAGATCATTTTAGGTTATGTCAATGAGGTGGGTGGAGGGTTCGAGCCTAAGGAAAAACGGAGAATAGGCTCGGAAGAAGATGAACTAGGGTCAGAAGTGGAAGTGGAAGCGAAAGCCGGGGTGTCATTGATTGATTCATCATTATCAACCAGTTCACCTACTTGGTTATTCAGCACTCTTTCAGATCTCAACGTGGTAATGGCATTCACATTATGATATTGTGAGTGGCCATGATTCGGTAGAGGTTGAGATGGAAGTTTCCCTTTCTCTCTAGCACTCATTGCGGTATTTAATTGTGCAATTTGTGCTTCTATCGATTTTATACTCTCACCATGGGAAGCAAAGTCCTTTATAGTATCGATAGAAGACTTTATATCAGCCGACATTTGCATGGAATGTTTCATAAACAAATCCAATGTTCGTTCGAGTGAAGAGGAGTTTTCGGTACCGGCCCTTTGGAAAGAATTATTATAAGGTGCAGAATTGTTGGTTAGATTTTGAAAAATTTGTGGTTGAAAGGGGTGCTGATTCTGTGGTGGTTGTTGTTGCTAAGGAGGAACCTTTGGAAAGTTATTTTGGTTTGGAACCGTATTTTGAGTTTGGTGTTGGTTCTAAGAAAAATTAGGGTGATTCCTCCAACCTTGATTATATGTGGAAGAATAAGGATCGTTTCTAGGTCGTTGCTAAAAAGCATCATTAGTGTGTTCTTTACCTTGAAACGGAGAATTCAAAGGACATTCTTCCGTCAGATATGATGGATCGGAACAGCATCCACACATGGTTTTAGAGAGCGTCACCTGGTTTAGGGAGGCTAATAAAAATTTGTTTTCCACACCTTCGAGTTTCTTTTGCATTGCTGCCTTTTCGTCTTTTACGACAATGGAAACATCAAGTTGATGGATACCACCCCTAGATAATGGACTAACGCTTTTCCATTGCAAAGTGTTTTCAGCAAAATCTTCCAAAAATTTCCAAGCTTCACCATCGTCTTTAGACATGAAATTGCCTTGACACATGGTTTCAAGCATCTGTTTTGTCGTTGAATTAATGCCCTCATATATAATTTGGCACAGATCCCATCTATGGATTCCATGATGAGGACATTGGACAAGCAGATCCTTAAACCATTCAAAGTATTTCTAAAATGGTTCATTGGGAAGGTGGGAAAACTGGTTGATTTCACTCCTAACACGGGCGTTCTTATGATTAGGATAAAATTTCTTAAGGAATGCTATAACGAATTCATCCCAATTGGAAATAGAGTGTTCGGGTGTGTTATAAAGCCTCTTTTCGGCTAAATCGCACAAAGTAAACGGGAGGAGACGTAAACGCATAGCATCCATAGAAAGTTGTGAAGTTCCCATCATAGCACATACGTTTTCGAATTTGGTGATAAAAACGTTTGCGTCTTCAGACTCTAGACCGTGAAATTTAGGCAAAAGATTGATATAGTGTGGTTTGATTTCGAAATTATCCCCATTGGCTGGTGGAATAGAAAGACAAGTAGAAAGATGACCACGTATAGAATAGCATCTCTCTTGGAAAAATATACGCGGTAGATTCTGCGCACCTGCGGGTGGTGGCAGATTGGTGTTATTGAAATTCGATGGAGAACCGTCCATCTCGGTGGTTTTTGTGGGTGATGAGGATAAAGAAGATGAAGAAATACCTACTTCGGAGTCGATAGAAGAAACGCGGACAAGACGGGCACTAGAATCCCGTGTCCAGCCGAGCATGCCCTAAGCGGGTTTAGCGCAAGTGGCAACGTATGTGTAAATTAAAAGAAAAGAAAGGTTTGTTTTATGGTTTGTTTGGAAAAAGATGGATTTAGACAAATCACAGAAAGTGCACAATCAACCCCAGATCTACGGTCACCTAGGTCAAGTCACTAGACCGCTCCTAGACTTCCAGAAGACAAATCGCAGGATAAATCCTCTACTACCTCTTTATCCCTCCTATGGCCAGGTAAATGCCAGGTAAGTAGGAGGTATCCGCTATGTAAATAGCGAGCCTAATTAAATAACTACTTGCCTTAGACACACTTGCCTAGATACCAAAAAAGAAATGCGGATAAGCAGTAGATTACCCACGACCTTCCTCCGTCCTAATTGAGCGCGATGGTTCTTAGAGTCTTGGTCTAGATATTTTTTAATTAATGAAGGGTGATGCGGATTCTAGTTTTATGATTTTTGGGGCTTAGGAAGGGTAATGAAATCCCCACCTAATCTGAATTTGGTCTTTGCCCCTTAACTTCCGTATTACAGTATGCACAAACAACCAATATCAAAACATGCAACAAGAATTTTTTTTAAGCGGTGAATTTTTGCAAAGAATACTATAGAAAAATTGTTATTAGACTTTTCAGAGGAGAGAGAAAAAGACATAAATTATTCCACAGAGAGCTGAAACCCTAATTCTTCAAGAACACCGCAGTTCCGCCGCCAATTCCTGCTTCTTGCCGTGATTCCGCGGTCAACTAGACTGTTCTTTGAATAATTTTTGGTTCCGATGCTCCCCTTGCTCGTTTGGTCTCAATGAAATGATCTGAATATTTATCTCCCTGCTACAGTGATTCCAGATTTCCTTGCAAAATTCACACACTAATCGTTAAGCACACAATGCGTTTTTTATTTAAATTTTGATGGAATAATAATATTTCAACCCAAATAGCAAGAAAAAACAAATTACGCACATATCTGTTAGTTGTATGTATGCCCTAGAGGCCATTATTGTACATGAGATGTATATTATAGTGGATGCTGGGACATATATAAGGAGGACTTTCTTGCTCGACATGATAGTACGCTATCTGGTTGCTCTTTATCTTAACATGTATACTTACTGTTTCTCTGTTACATGCTGATAAAGCCCTTAGGATGTATACTTGACTTCTAGGATTATGATGCAGATCATACTAGTGGGGCCTGGGGAGTCCATGAGTTCATCCTTCAATGTTCCTAGACGTGGGAATATCGAGACGGGGCATCGATAATCCAAAGTAGACTAGCGTATATCTTCTCGACCCATGTGATGGGCGATGGATGATCCCATATCCATTGGTGTTTGACATCAAAGATGGTATACGGGTGCTCAGTGGAGACTGGGTACACTGAACGGACTCCCCGAGAACTCCTAGATGGTATTATACCTCATGTCAGATAGCAGTTCTCTGGTGATACTAGTACAGGTTAGTCTGTCGACCCGAGATCGTCATAGAGTCTTGTGTGTCTCTCACTGTGCTTTGATTTCCACCCTACCACGGCTCTACTGAGTCGTGCAAACAGGTGGTTTTTGGGTATAGTCCCGAGTCACATGTGTTAGTGTTTATGCCCTAGAGGCCATTATTGTATCATACTCGATTGTATATTACTTAATAGAAGCTTGGGATATTCACAGTTGTATTGACAGTCTTGCTAAAAATGGTAGTATGCTACTTGGTTTGTTTCTACTTTAATATGTGCATGTGTTTCTTTTAACATATCGCTTATACATATTAGTAGAGCCCTTAGGATCTTTGCTTGATTACCAGCGTTGTGATGGCAGTCACACTAATAGGGGCTGGGTAGTCTATAAGCAACATCCTATACAGGTCCCTGGTCGTAGGATTATCGAGACGGGGCATCGATACTCCGGAGTAGACTGGTGTATACGCTTCTCATCCCAGTTGGGGAGATGGTCTGTCCCACAGCCATCAGTACGTCGTACTGGAGATAGTATGTAGGTGCTCGTTAGGTTATGGGTACACTGGACAGGACTCGCCGGGAACTGTAGGTTGGTACTATACCCATCGTCAGATAGCAGTTCCCAGGTGACATGAGTACAGCTTAGTCTGTCGACTTGACACTGCTACTTCGCCTCGGGTGTGTTCCCACTATACTTAGATTACTATCCTACCACGGCTCAAAGGAGTCGTGCAAACAGGTAGTACTTGGGTGCAGTCCCGAAGCACTTGGGGGCAGTGGCGGTTAGACAGGATTCATCTCTCCCGGTATTGGGGGTTGATATCGCGCTGTGAATGGAGAGCCATTTCGCAAAGTCCCTGGTAAGGGCAAACGAGATTTACTGGTAGGTTCCAGTAGTTTCTCAAGGTGTAATGGGCTTCACTCCGACACGACTTATACCGCTATTATGGGTCTGACGTTTACCGCCCCCTAGGCCCGATATGCGATAGTCCTAGACGAACAGACCGTACTGTACGGAGATTGTCACATCAGGCTCAGTAGGAGTTCGGATGGGTTTCCTCATCGTACTTCTTATCGACATCTACCTGGGGACCATTACGTACAGCCAGTACCGCTTGCGGCCTGTGGTTAAACCTACTGCCAGCGTAGTGTCGAGTCTTTAGAGTCCCACACAGAGAGTTTCCCTGCACCGGGCAAAAGGTGTAGAGGCCGTATGGTTTTACGGCAGGGCCACGATCACTTACGTACACTTGTGCACGTACTATGATCGGGCAGATAATACTAGTGGGCTTTGGTTTAAGCCGGATCCTAGTATTATACAGATGGATTTATTCAGTCAAAGATTATCCGTGTTTTTCGGAAATACGGATGGGAGGGGCAGTCTCGTAATTTCTCGGGAAGCTTCTAGAAGAAGGTGACTCATTTGTGTTTATTTCCTTTTAGGATTTAAACTAAATGAGGTGGAGGATGGGGTGTATGTTTACATTAAATGCTTAATGACTCATGAGATGATTCATCCTTAGAATTAAATGAAGCATGCTAGATATTATCTTGATATTATCAAGAGAGATATTTGTATGCTTCATATTATTCTAGCATGAGCATTATTCATTTCATTATCAAAAAACACTTCTCTCTTCTTAAGTCTTCATCTTCTTCCTCAAACCCTAAAAGCTCTCATGAGTTGAGAATTCTAGGGTTTAAATGACTAAGTAATCCATCTAAATACTCTACACCCTCTAAGACTTCTAGATTAGCAAACTAGAAGCCGTAGTTATCTCAGATTCGAGATAGAAGCTCGGACTATAGACTCTCGGGTGGATCGTCTTTGACTCGAGGAGGCTGTTGAGGTACCCATGTTCCATAGAGCCGACGAGGTGTGGAGGATAGTGATGAAGACCCTAAGGACATGTAACGTGAGGTATAACTTCGAATCAGAGTAGTTAAACCTCTCGTAGTTTGCTAGTAATGGTTTAGACACGATCCGTGTGCTCAAGTCCGTGTTACGAAGCTTTGATAATTGTTTTTCAAATATTCCGCCTCCCCGCGAACACGTAGGGTGCGTGACATGGACTTACAGTGGTATCAGAGCCTACTAAATCTTTACTAGCTTGTTAGCAACTTATTAGAACTTCGATCGTTGTGAAAACACGAAAAGTTAACCCCGGACCCCTCAAGTTTCTGTCGATTTTAAACATGTCGAAAAAATTATTTCAGAGGCATGAAAATTCACACGAGGGAATACTAAGAATACTGGAGAAATACGAGTGGCTAACTCGGTGAGACGACAACGGAAGCGTGGCAGATTGGTGCAATTCGCCGCGGATCCGCGGCCGAGTCGACTCCGAGTTGACTCGTATTTACACAGTTTTTCTTATTTTTGGGTGTTCTGTTTTCCTGTATATTTTGTTTCTGCCCAGGTTTTTTCAGTGCTGGTTTGCATTTGGAGTAGACACGGAAAAAGGTTGTCGATCGAAATTCTAAGTTATTTTCTAATCAGGTTTTATCTGTGATGTTTAATGTGTTCGTAAACCTCCGCTAATTGCTAGTATGTCGGTTAGTTGGGGGTTGCACATTTCTGTGATGGATATTGGTTTGTATATATGAACTTTATTGGATCATCTTGGATGAATAGCCGGGGATGTGAGATGAGGGTTTTTATCTTTCATTCGATGTAAATTGTAATATGTTGTAATATTCTTTTGCGGGGCACATCCGGTTTGAGGTTGTAGCCACCGTTGTATTATTTCATTTACTGTTTTATGCACCTAGGATAGACCCAAGATGGGGTGCACAAACTACCGGGTACTTTGAAGTGTTTAATGGCCTACTTACGTCGTTGAGGGAGACTGTTTCACTTCTGGTACTAGGCGGGTAGTTTGTCGCACCCGTAGGGGTCTAGGGTGGGGTTTGGCTATTCATCACGACCGTGTAATCCGTCTTTTGTTGCAGGCTCAAACGAAACGCGGATTCCTAGTATATCCAATATGTTCATCTGTGATCTGGAATGCCTATTATTGCGTCTGACAAGTGTACAATATCTATATATGATATCTAGTAGGCGTTGCTTATGTTTTGCATCCGCGTTAGCCCAGCCCCTGCTCTGTCGTTAGTTAAGTAACCTAACGGGTGAATGACGGGGCCCAGTGGCGAATGCAGATGGCATAAGCGGACGTTGTATTTTCGTTGTTTTCTGCAATGATAGGATAAATGATGGGACGCATTATTTTAATGCAAAGAAAACAAACCAAAGCTGAATCGTTGGAACAAATTTAAAAGAAACCACTCGGTTATTTTTAAAAGAGCAGAATTTTTAATTGTGGAGCTTTAACCACTCCTTTTAAAAAGCTATCAGGTTCCTTCGATTATATCAAGTTCACTACGTTCACGGTTTTGCCAAAATCAGTGGTAGCCTTTCGTCATTTCATATGGATAGTCAGTAGAGCCTTCGTCAAGGCATAGTGTTTGGTAGCTGCTGGGGTATTCATATGTAGCATAGATAGATGCGTTGGTTTGGGACAACCGTATTACTTTGTTGGCCTTCGTCAAGGGTATGTACGGGTGGGTTCAAATTAACAAGGATAATGATGGAAATAACTTGACATGTGACTTATGATTTGTTGGCCTTCGTCAAGGTCATAAGTGTATGGGGCAAAAATCCACATCGGGAGTTTCTAAAGAAACTGAAACTCGCTGGTATTGCATACCATTTAGAGTTTGATTATGTTGGTAGGATTCCTTCAGCATTATCGCACGATGATATTTGGATCCCGATCCTACTGTGAGTATATGCTACTCATCAGGAGATTCGTCACTTAACGATCAATGCTATAAACCAAGTAAGTGTTTAGAACGGTGTCAGCGGGGCTATGCCTCCAGAGAAAAGAGGCTATTTAATTAAGGAACTTTGCGAAAGCGTCGTAAAACCTCCCTCGAAGTACCGACACTAGTCTGGCTGAACGGTTAAGCAAGTATTGTACGGTGAGATCAGTCCTGACTAATTCTTCTTTTATGGTTTGAGGAAGGATTCGAGAAACAGTGGGAGAATCCAGTTTAGATAAACTAAAAACCAATCTAAACTTGCCAGAGCATCATGCTAAAGTGTTTTCTTCTCTCTCTCAACTGCAGCGACCCTGTGACCATGACTAGGTTACATCTAGATAACAAGTTGACTGAATCTGACTTTTATGATTGGCAAAGGTCTTTCCAGATGTCCATTGCCTATGAAAAGCTGGACTACCCTATTACTACTCAAGCCCCCACCGTCCCAGGTCCATTTTCCACCGTCGCGGATATGGATATCTGTCAGACAAGGGAAAAGGACAGTGCGAATGCCAAGTGCCTCGTGTTGGATTCAGTTGATGGTGTATACCAGAAGCAGCACTAGAAGATGGACTTAGTTTCCATCTTCCTCCATAACAAAGATTTATATGGAGAGCAATCTAGTATCGTAAGATATGAGATCTCAAATGAATTGCTTCAAGCGAAGTTGGCTATCGGGTCATTTGTAGGGGACGACATTCTTACGATGACTAGCTATATTAATGAGCTCACGGACTTAGAGACCACGTTAGGAAACAGGTCATATGCTGACTTATTTCCATAGTCCATACCCTCTACTTACACCCTGAAAGAAACCAGGGAGACACCCGTTCTGCTTAACGGGGACCTTCTTCTTCTGCATCCGGGGTGAAAGCAAAGGGTGAAAAGAAGAAAACCTCCACAAAGCCGATATACGATGTCAGTGAAGTAGATGGAAAGGGAAGAGCAAAAGTTTCGGGACTTGGTGTAGCGAAGGAGGGATGTTCCTATTGTTATGGGAAGGGGCATTGGCAGAAAGATTGCAGGGCTTTGGAAGCCAGTAGCCAGGATTCGAAGCATGTTGTGACTTCAGCCTCAGGTGTGTTTGTAATTGAGAACTGTTTGTCAATTAACTCTACTTCCTGGGTACTAGATACCGGATCAGGATCTCATATCTGTAATTCGTTACATGCTTTGAGAAACCGTAGAGTTATCAGGGTAGGTGATATGTCTCTCAAAGTTGCGAACGGAATGAGTATGGACGCTGAGTCCGTGGGGGAATATCGCCTAGGACTGACAAGTGGACAGATATTGATTCTACATAACTGTTTGTATGTACCTAGTTTGACTTGTAATATCATATCAGTATCCTTACTTTCTAGAGAGGGATATGATTTTACATTCGTAAGCGATGTGGTAAACATCCTCCTAAATCAAGTTCTGATTGGGTCCGGTACATTAGATAACAGTATATACGTATTAAATCAAGCTCAGGTTTTCAATGTCCAGAACACACTTAAAAGAAAGTCTCCAGAAATAAATCAGGCTTTCTTATGGCATTGTAGACTAGGTCACATCAATGAAACACGGTTGACTAAGTTACATAGAGAAGGATATTTGAATCCGTTCGAATATCAATCTTATGCTACTTGTGAATCTTTTCTCATGGGAAAGATGACAAAGACTCCGTTTACTGGACACGGAGTAAGAGCGAGTGAGCTCTTGGGACTCATACACAGTGACGTGTGCGGTCCAATGTCTACACATGCGAGAGGTGGTTATTCCTACTTCATTACTTTTACGGATGATTTCTCTAGGTATGAACATATCTTCTTGATGAAGCATAAATCCGAGGCTTTTGAGAAATTCCGGGAATACAAGAATGAAGTGGAAAAACAAACAGGCAAAAGTATCAAGACATTGAGATCTGATCGAGGTGGTGAATACTTAAGTGCCGAGTTCCTGAGATACTTAAAAGAGAATGGAATTCTCTCTCAGCTTACTCCTCCATACACACCACAACAAAATGGTGTATCGGAAAGGCGGAATCGAACCCTATTAGATATGGTTCGTTCCATGATGAGTAAGGCTGAGTTACCGCGATCTTTCTGGGGTTATGCACTAGAATCAACTGCATATCTTTTGAACAAGGTTCCAACTAAGACTGTGCCTACCACACAATATCAGATATGGAGTGGGAAGAAACCCTATTTTCAGTACTTGAAGACATGGGGATGTCCAACTTTTGTTAAAAAGCAGCATGCGGACAAGCTCGAGGCACGCTCAGTACGGTATAAGTTTGTGGGATATCCAAAGAACTCTAAGGGGTATTATTTCTATTACGCAGAGGAACAAAAGGATTTTGTTTCTCTTCATGCCCACTTCTTGGAAGCTGAATTTTAGAAAATCAGAAGAGTGGGAGCGCAATAGAACTGGAAGAAATTCCGGAACCACAAGCTCTTACTGAAAGTATGGTAGAACCAGAAGTTTCAGAAGAAAGGGACATCCCAGCGCCTATCCACAGAAGTAGTAGGCAGTCTCATCCGCCCGAGAGATACTACGGTTTTCTCATAGACCGGGATAGAGAAGATTGTATCATTGACAATGATGACCCTACTAGCTTCCAGCAAGCCATTCAGAGCGGCGACTCAGTAAGATGGCTGGATGCAATGCGAACTGAAATGGAGTCCATGTACACTAACAAAGTATGGACTTTGGACATTGCTTCAGATGGGGTAAAACCCGAAGGATGCAAATGGATCTTCAGAAAGAAGATTGGTGTAGATGGACATGTTGAAACCTATAAGGCTAGACTTGTTGCAAAGGGCTTTCGTCAAAGACCTGGTTTGGACTGTGACGAAACCTTTTCTCCAGTGGCTATGCTCAAATCCATTCAGGTCCTTCTTGCCATTGCTGCCTTCCACGATTATGAGATCTGGCAGATGGACGTAAAGACGACCTTTCTAAATGGTAATTTGGAAGAGTCCGTCTATATGGATCAGCCAGAGGGATTCATTCAGAGTGGGATCAGCGGTAAAGTGTGCAAGTTGCTTAAGTCCATTTATGGACTAAACCAGGCATCATGGAGTTGGAACATCTGTTTTGATGATACTGTCAAAGAATTCGACTTTATCAAAAATCCAGATGAACCATGCATATATAGTAAGATTGTAGGGATAGCTGTAGTATTCCTCGTCTTGTATGTAGATGACATTCTCCTGATAGGAAATGATATTCCTATGCTACAGTCAGTCAAAGGATTCTTGTCACAGAAGTTCTCCATGAAAGACCTGGGTGATGCCACCTACATTTTGGGGATCCAAATCTATCGTGATAGATCAAAGAGAATGTTTGGACTTTCACAGTCCAGGTACATAGACACCATATTGAAAAGATTCAGTATGGAAGATTCTAAGCGTGGTAAGCTACCGGCTTGTCACGGAATCACCCTCTCCAAAGAGATGTATCCCGAGACTGATTTAGAAAGGGCTCGCATGTCTATTATACCCTACGCTTCTGCGATAGGCTCTATAATGTATGCGATGTTATGTAACAGACCAGATGTAGCATACGCGTTGAGCGTTGTAAGCTGGTATCAGGCAAACCCAGGGGAGAAGCACTGGATAGCAGTAAAGAACATTCTCAAGTACCTGAGGAGGACTAAGGAGATGTTCTTGGTGTATGGCAGAAAGGACCTCCAGATCGAGGCCTTTGCCTACTCCATCTTCCAGAATGACAAGGATGACTCTAAGTCCATGTCGGGTTATGTCTTTACCCTCAATAGAGGGGCGGTCTGTTGGAAGAGTTCCAAGAAGGAAACCGTTGCTGACTCGACGATGGAAGCGGAGTACATAGCTGCTTGCGATGCCGCAAAAGAAGCTGTCTGGATGAAGAAGTTCCTCACAGAACTTCAGGTGGTTCCTACCAGTGTTGATCCAATACCTCTGTATTGCGACAACAATGGCGCTATAGCTTTAGCGAAGGAACCCAGGTCCCATCAGAAGTCCAGACACATCTTAAGGCGGTATCATCTGATCAAGGAGATCGAGGTGAAGAGAGTAGATACGGAGAATAACACTACTGATCTGTTTACAAAGGCCATTCCTCAGACGCAGTTCGAGAGGCTATTAAAGATGATAGGTCTGCGATATGCCAGTACATGGCCCTAGTGCAAGTGGGAGATTGTTAGTGTTTATGCCCTAGAGGCCATTATTGTATCATACTAGATTGTATATTACTTAATGGAAGCTTGGGATATTCACAGTTGTATTGACAGTCTTGCTAAAAATGGTAGTATGCTACTTGGTTTGTTTCTACTTTAATATGTGCATGTGTTTCTTTTAACATATCGCTTATACATATTAGTAGAGCCCTTAGGATGTTTGCTTGATTACCAGTGTTGTGATGGCAGTCACACTAGTGGGGGCTGGGTAGTCTATAAGCAACATCCTATACAGGTCTCTGGTCGTAGGATTATCGAGATGGGGCATCGATACTCCGGAGTAGATTGGTGTATACACTTCTCATCCCAGTTGGGGAGATGGTCTGTCCCACAGCCATCAGTACGTCATACTGGAGATAGTATGCAGGTGCTCGTTAGCTTACGGGTACACCGGACAAGACTCGCCGGGAACAGCAGGTTGGTACTATACCCATCGTCAGATAGCAGTTCCCAGGTGACATGAGTACAGCTTAGTCCGTCGAATTGACACTACTACTTCTCTTGGGTGTGTTCCCACTGTACTTAGATTACTACCCTACCACGGCTCAAAGGAGTCGTGCAAACAGGTAATAGTTGGGTCCAATCCCGAAGCACTTGGGGGCAGTGGCGGTTAGACAGGATTCGTCTCTCCCGGTATTGGGGGTTGATACGCTGTGTATGGAGAGCCATTACGCAAAGTCTCTGGTTAGGGCAAACAAGATTTATTGGTAGGTTCCAGTAGTTTCTCAAGGTGTAATGGGCTTCACTCTGACATGACTTATACCGCTATTAGGGGTCTGACCTTTACCGCCCTCTAGGCCCGATATGCGATAGTCCTAGACGAACAGACCGGACTGTACGGAGATTGTCACATCAGGCTCAATAGGAGTTCGGATGGGTTTCCTCATCTTCCTTCTTATTGACATCTACCTGGGGACCATTACGTACAGCTAGTACCGCTTGATGCCTGTGGTTAATGTAGGGTTCCTAGGCACCCTAATGAGGTCTCACAAGGCATCAACCATGCCAATTTCAAATTTTACGGTGCCGAGAAACCCTAAACTACGGATCCTTGGCTAGATGTCTAGACGAAAAACAAACTAGTTAACAACTTAACTAAAGTTTAAACGGAAATACAACCTTTGTAGATCCGGTGCTCCACCTCCATAGCTCCGCAACGAAGTCCCCTCGCTGTCCAAATGAATTCCCGGGCTCTAGCGTCGGCTTCGTCGGAGAAATGGCGAGCTAGGTCGTCGATGTCCATGCCGAAGATGATCTACGTTGAGGCATCGCTAGATCAAGCTCCACCTTCACCAAGCCATGAAAACTTGTGAAGGAAACACATTCTACTACTTGGCAAGAGGTAGAGGATGAAGAAATAGGAAGTGGGTTCACTTTAGAATTGGATTTCTCACTCATTTCATCAATCCACCATTGATGAAGTCAAGCTTTCTTCAAGTGATGAAGAAGAAGAAGAAGATGAATATTATGATAAGTTGTTGTTAAAAATGAAAAGTAAAAAGAATACTTATCATAATGTAACCATGGTATAGTGTATAGAATTGATTAGGGTTAAGTGGAATGGTTAGGGTTAAGCATGAGACAAAATGGTTACAAAGTCAAAGTGTTCATGAAACTTCATGAACAAAACAAAACAAGCCACCATTTTCTCATTTGCTTTTCTTTTTCCAAAAGAATAAATAAATGAATAAAATGAATAAGGAAATAGTAAACCCTAACCATTTCATTAACCAAGGTTTAATTCTTTACACTTAACCAAAAGGCATGTATCATCAAACAAGATACAAGCAAGTGCACAAAATCATATCGCATATGCAATGCGCACATCCGAGTGAGAAAATCCATTTAAAGTGAACCGTTACTAGTTAATGCAAAGCAATATATCAAATATATAATTATGCATTAAATAATTAAATCAACACTTGATTCAATGATCCGGTCATGTCGCACACAACCGACTAGTATACAATGTATCGGCTTATCGAATCAATACTTGATTCGATAACTAGGTTATATCGCATACAACCAATCGATACATTCATCGCGAGAATGAAATACGGTATCACATACACGCATTATTCTCGGTCCCGCACATATCTCATATGCGCTCCTATTTCGTTTCGCTTGAGCCAGGAAACCTCTGTGTAGGACTCTAAAGACTCGTCAATACGCCGGCAGCAGGTGATGATCATATCAAACACCCACAAGCCGCAAGCGGTCTGCTAAACATAACGGCCACCCGGGTATTGAGCGATCAGAAGATCGACGAGCAAGCCCGCTCACACTCCAGTGAATCCAACCAGTAACACTACCGTACAGTCCGGTCTGATCGTCTGATATGTCGCATATCTCGCCTAGGGGTGGTAAACGTCAGACCCCAATAGCTCGATAAGTCGTGTCGATATGAGGTCTATAACAATTCGAGATACTACTGGTAACACTTACCAGTAAATCTCAGCAACCCTGGCCAGGGATTTCCGGTTATAGCCAATCGAACACAGCGCAACATCAACTCCCTATACCGGGAGAGACGAATCCCCTCCTATCGCTCATTGCCTCCATGTGACTCGGGACTGTACCCAAAAACCACCGTTTTGCACGCCCTCTTGGACGTGGTAAGATGGAAATCAAAGCACAGTGGGAACCACACGAGACTCTATGACGATCTCGGGTCAACAGACTACTCTGTACCAGTGTCACCAGAGAACTGCCATCTGACGTAAGGTATAATACCATCTGGGAGTTCTCGGCGAGTCCGTCCACTGTACCCAGTCTCTACTGAGCACCCGTATATCATCTCTGATGTCAAACACCAATGGATATGGGATCATCCATCGCCTATCTGTATGGGTCGAGAAGGTATACGCTAGTCTACTCTGGTATATCGATGCCCCGTCTCGATACACCCACGACTAGGGACTTTGAAGGATGTACTTATGGACTACCATGTCCCCACTAATATGATCCGCATCATAGTCCAGGTAGTCAAGTACACATCCTAAGGGCCTTACCAACATGTAACAGAGAGATAATGAGTGTACATGTTAAGGTAAAGAGTAACCAGATAGCATACTATCATGTCGAGCAAGAAAGTCCTCCCTATATATGTCCCAGCATCCACTACAATATACATCCTATGTACAGTAATGGCCTCTAGGGCATACATATAACTAACAATCTCCCACTTGCACTAGGGCCATCTGATAGCAGTGGTTGTAGTATCTCATACTCAACCATACCATAAAAATCTCTCTCTGGGAACAGGCCTTTGTGAGTGGATCCGCTGTGTTGTCCTCTGAGTCTACTCTCCAAACCTCGATCCCCTGGAGATCAACCATCTCCATGATCAGGTAATACTGCCTTAGAATATATCTGGATCACTGATGGGACGGGCATTCCTTGGCATAAGCCACAACTCCATTGTCACACAATGGGAGGAACTAAGTTCATCTCATGAACTAATATACACCCAGACAGCCTCTTTGGTAGCATCTTAAGTAGCGATGTATTCAGCCTTTATCGTCTAGTTAGCCACGGTATATAGCTTGGAACTCTTCCAACATACCGTCCCTTTACTGAGGGTAAAGACAATGCCTGTGACTGACATTCAGTCGTCTTTATCACCCTGGAACCATTCCAGTGATTCTCCCCAGGGTCGATTGATACCTTCTCACTACAACTAGTGAGTATCCTAACATCCATTTGGATCTATCTCATAGATCCAAAACCCAGGATTTAGGAGGTATCACTTTGATCCTATATGGAGAATTATGGTGATAAGCGGAGATTGACCGAGCGTAGCATAGGAAACTCCTTCCCCATCAAGAGTATGTCATCCACGTACTCTACGAGGATCGTCACCATACTCCCTACTACCTTTTTGTTTATACAAGGTTCATCTACCATTTTGATGATGTCAAACTCTTTGACTAATTCATCAAAACAGATGTTCCAACTCCGCGATGCCTGCTTTATCCTATAAAGCATCTTGCACACGTTTCCGCTGCTCCCACTGTCTACGAAGCCCTCTGGCTGTGTACTTATAGACGCTCTCTTCCAAAATATCATTTAGAAAAGCAGTCATGACACCCAACCACCAGATATCGTAGTCATGGTATGTAGCCGTGGTAAGTAGGATCTGAATGGACTTAAGCATTGGTACTGGAAAAGGTTTCATCATTATCCACGCCTGGTCGATGACGAAAACCTTTAACAAGTTCAGCTTTGAAAGTCTCAACTTTTCCATCTACACCAAGTAATCTTCTCAAGATATACTTGCTCCTGATGGGGATTTAACCCTTCAGATATAGCAACCAAAGTCCATACTTTGTTGGTGTATAAGGATTCCATCTCAGATCGCTAAACATCCAGCCATTCTTACAGAGTCTTACTCTCGATGGCCTGCTCGAAGCTAGTTGGGTCATCATCTCATGATGCAATTCTCGCTCCCACTGTCATAGAGAAACAGAAGTATCTCTCAGGTGGGTGAGGAACCCTACTAGATCGGCAGAGAGGCTGAGGTTCGTTGGAATCTACTGAATCCTTTGGTTCTATCAAATTATCAGCTGCAGTTTGTATAGCTGGAACCTTTCCAGTTCTACATTACAGACTTTACCTCGAGCTTGTCCGGATTTTGCTTTCAGACATAGGCCGGTCAACCCCAAATCTTAACTAGCTTAAGACATGGGCTCTTCCCTTTCCATATCACATATGAAGTGGTAGGCAATTGATTTGATTTGAACCCAATTCAATAGGTATGCAGCTTCTCAAGTGCATAACTCCCAAAAGGAAATAGGTAACTCAGTTGTACTCATCATAGAGCACACATTATCATATAGGGTGTGATTGCTCCGCCCCGATATACCATCGTGCTATGGTGTATACGGAGGAGTAATGCTGAGAGAGAATCTCATTCTCCTTTTAGAATAGTCCAGGATTACCGTGCTCAAGTATTCTCCTGCTCGATCTCATCAAAGGACATAATACTTATACCCGTATTGGTTCTCTACTTCTAACTTATATTCTGTGAATATCTCAAAAGGTTCGGACTTGTGTTTCAACAGGAACATATGTCTGAATCTAAAGAGATCATCAGAGAATGTAATGAAGTACAAAGAACCGGTCTTGGCATGTGTAGACAGGGGACCTAACATACATCAACATGTATCATCCCAAGAGTTCACTAACTCTTTCTCTGTTTCCAGTAAACAGAGCTATGGTCATCTTATCTCTGTGACATGACTCGCAAGTTTCATAAGATGTAAATTCAAACTGATTTAAATACGCATCTACATGTAACTTTAGCTAGTCGGGTCGCATTGATATGACCTAGTCTACAGTGCCTCAAGAAGGATTCGTTCATTTCTGAACTCTTTCTCTTCTGTCTGTGTTCTGTATACAAGGAACTGTAATTTGATTTAGAACGTTAATGCTTTTAGATAACGTGTCTGAACCGATCAACTTTTGATATAGGAAATGTTCAAAACATTATCCAACAATACAAAATTATATCTTATCTTTACTAATAAAGAGACTGATATGATTTTGTATATCAAGTTCGGTATCTAATAACATTCGTTCAGAATCAATGTATTGGTAATACAGGGTGACAGTGACCAACAGACTTGGCTGCAACACTTGCCCCGTTTTCTGCCTCATGAAACTTATCACCCGTTCTCAGTTCTCTACCTATCTGTAGCCCTATGTAACAGATTACATATCTGGGATCCTGATCCGGTATCATATACCCAGGATGCGGAGGATACTGAGAAACAGTTCTGTATAATGAACATACCCGAAGATGATGCATCAGCATGCACTCTCTTCGTTTGGGCGGCACGGGAAATCTGGTATTCCCCTTATTTCCTGCTCTGTCTTATAACAATTATAAGTTGGAGCGGGACCAACGTTCCCCAGCTCAGTATAACAAGCGGGTTCGGTCAATATTCCGTATTATTATCTTGATTAAGGCATGATATGGTCGCTACCTGGAGAGAGAGAAGAAAACACTCAGCGTGCGCTCTTGCAAGAATAGATTGGTTATTATTTTATCTAATCAGGATGGCTCCCACTGCTTTTTATCAAATCTTCCTTCAAACCCTAAAAGGAAAGACTAGCCGGGATTAATTACACACTACAAGTTCGCCAATCTTTCAGCCAGGCCAGTGTCGGTACTTTGAGGGAGGTCCCCCGTGCTTTCGCACGAACCTAATTAATGTAAACCTCATTTTTCCAGAGGCGTAACCTCGTTAACACCTTTCTAGACACCTACTTGATCGGCTAATTGTAATGTATAAAACTCTCCCAGGAGTAACTCTTACTCGCAGCGGGTATCGGGATCTAACTATCTCATAGAAGGTATGCAATCTCATTGCAAATTTCAACACTTGAAATTCCCGATAATATTTTGCCCCTAGCGTCCTATGACCTTGACGGAGGTCAACAAACCATAGGCTACTAGTCAAGTTCAACCCGTCATTTCTTGATCGAATTAAACCCACCCGCACGACCCTTGACGGAGGTCAACAAGGCCGCACGACTACCCTAATCCAATCTGCATCATATGCATAAGCAGATAAATACTAGTTAGCTACCGCACACTACGCCTTGACGGAGGTCAACAAACGTAGCACGAATAATAAATTGGACTTATCTGAAATGACGGAGGGCTACGACAGGTTTTTCTGAAAACCTAGTGCGTAATGAACTTGATATCGTTGTAGGATCGAATGAATTTTGAAATGGAGTGTTTTTGAGGCTTTTCTTGTTTTGCTAAAGGAGTCACTCCCGGTGAAGGGATCGTCGGTCCTTTCCTCGTTGAATGAGGTGCGGGATATATCATATATATCACTGTGCAAAGCAAAAACACTTAAAAGCAATCAAAAGACAAACCCAGTGTGTAGCATCTGCCAGTTATTGCTAAAGGAGTCACTCCCGGTGAAGGGATCTCGGTCCTTTCCTTATCGAATAAGGTGCAGGATATATCATATATACCTCTGTGCAAAGCAAGAACTGCAGCTACCTGTTTTATTTTTGAAATTCGATTCTACAACATCTTAGGTTTCGTTTTATTTCATTAATCACATTAATGAAGTCCCATCATTTATATACCTAAACATCACAGATAAATACGACGTACACTTATGCCATCCGCATTCGCCTCGATGTCCCCTCGTGCACCGTTAGGTTAGGTAACTAACGGCAGAGCAGGGCAGGGCTAGCGCGGGTGTAAAACATAAGTAACGTCTATATAATATATCATATATACTATATACTGTATCTATCACAGAACATCACATGATCACATCACAGATATCGCAGCAGAAGAAACATATGAAATATTGGATATACTAGGATGTCCGTGTTTTCAATACGAGCCAGTATAAAACACGGATTCCACGGTCGCGATGAATAGCCAAACCCACACCCCTAGACCCCTACGAGAGCGGCAAGCAACCCTACCAATTCTAGAGTTAGGAGACCCGGACTCGACTCCTCGAGTTGGTCTCCCACTGGACTCCAGAACCCGGTTACTTGTGCTCCCCTCCTTGGGTCTATCCTAGTGCGGAAAAGTAAATAATATACAAACGGTGACATCTTCCGCAACCTGGAAGTGCCCCAATAAAAGAATATTACATACAAGTTTTTACATGAATGAAAATGAAAAACACTCATCTCACATAAAAACCCCCGGCTATTCAAACACGACGATCCAATATAACATATCCAGCAACACATAACATAACATGTCATCAACGTAAGTAAATATGTGCATCCCAATTGTCGTTGACATATAGCAACGAAACCGGCGATATCATATATTACACTTACGGTCACAGAAAAGAAAGTGTAAAACTACAACAGTTGGAATCCGCAACCACCTCAGACATCGCATGCCTGACCAAATGAATTCCTTAGACATCGCATGCCTAACAATTATAAACCCCGCATTTTAGTCTCATTATCGAAAACACTTTTCAATATCAAGTCGGGCAATTCAACAAGATTCCCGACATCCTGATCGAATGCTCGTCGCAAACTTTAGTAGGCGGCCGCACCCCCGATGCTGTCGACGAAGTGCACTAAGGCGGAACACCGCTTCCGCGAGCACCCAAACGGATGCTTTCGGCGACGGGGTTCTCCTACAGTCACTTGGTCGGGGCTATGGAGTGAGGCTGTCTATTAAGTTTACCCGGCGAGTATCCGTGTACGCTACGTGATTGCGACGGACTTTTGATCGCATCAAAATTCCGTGGCAACCGATCAAGTGAGACTAAAGTGCTATGTTTATAACATTCATTCAGTTATCTCATAACTTCTTGTGAATTCCAATTATTGTATCTCATTCCGGATAAATAGAAAATGTCAAACTTTCCGATCGAACAATCGAACTCCCAAATTTTCCCGATACAGATCAACACATGAAATAAGTCTAACAACATTCAGTTCGTGCCTCAGTACCAACGGTCCAGCCGTAGAAGGGTCAAGCCAACGCCTCACATGTGGCACGCCGTACTGCCCCAAACCCTAAGGTTCAAAGGGCAGTTCAAGACGGTCACATAATCGAGTTAAGGTTTGTTGTCTTCTAGAGGGTCCATCGCGTTACTTGCACTACTTAGAACGTCGTTAAACTTACGGAAAAATCCAACACTTGGAAATTTCCCGACAGGGGAAAAGGTGGGTATTTATATCCGGTCGAACTTTTTAACATATTCAAAAAATTATCCGGAAAGCCACACAGACAAAATTTGATACTCCGATCGAACACACCGAATCCCCAAAACAACTCCAGAAAATTCAACTCTCGAATAAATTTTAAAAATACCCAGAGAACTCAGCACCTGAAACAATGAATTACTGTGCAAACAGTTAGGGCTGGCGTCACAATTCTGCCGCGGAACCGCCGCATAAGCTAGGCTTATGCCGCGGTTCCGCCGCCGATTACACTGTTCATTCAAAACTTTTTGCGCCGTAATTCTTAGATTTCCCTGCTGAGTTTTCTGCATATTTTTAATTTGGAAAAATCCACGATTTTGGAAAAAGTCCAGAGAGCATGTAAAGGTTTAGGTTTTCGGGTCGTTCGGACTTCAAACTCCGTCTAGACTTCGCCTAAGGCTCTAGCTAGGCTCTGATACCACTGTAGGGTTCCTAGGCACCCTAATGAGGTCTCACAAGGCATCAACCATGCCAATTTCAAATTTTACGGTGCCGAGAAGCCCTAAACTACGGATCCTTGGCTAGATGTCTAGGCGAAAAACAAACTAGTTAACAACTTAACTAAAGTTTAAACGGAAATACAACCTTTGTAGATCCGGTGATCCACCTCCATAGCTCCGCAACGAAGTCCCCTCGCTGTCCAAATGAATTCCCGGACTCTAGCGTCGGCTTCGTCGGAGAAATGGCGAGCTAGGTCGTCGATGTCCATGCCGAAGATGATCTACGTTGAGGCATCGCTAGATCAAGCTCCACCTTCACCAAGCCATGAAAACTTGTGAAGGAAACACACTCTACTACTTGGCAAGAGGTAGAGGATGAAGAAATAGGAAGTGGGTTCACTTTAGAATTGGATTTCTCACTCATTTCATCAATCCACCATTGATGAAGTCAAGCTTTCTTCAAGTGATGAAGAAGAAGAAGAAGATGAATATTATGATAAGTTGTTGTTAAAAATGAAAAGTAAAAAGAATACTTATCATAATGTAACCATGGTATAGTGTATAGAATTGATTAGGGTTAAGTGGAATGGTTAGGGTTAAGCATGAGACAAAATGGTTACAAAGTCAAAGTGTTCATGAAACTTCATGAACAAAACAAAACAAGCCACCATTTTCTCATTTGCTTTTCTTTTTCCAAAAGAATAAATAAATGAATAAAATGAATAAGGAAATAGTAAACCCTAACCATTTCATTAACCAAGGTTTAATTCTTTACACTTAACCAAAAGGCATGTATCATCAAACATGATACAAGCAAGTGCACAAAATCATATCGCATATGCAATGCGCACATCCGAGTGAGAAAATCCATTTAAAGTGAACCGTTACTAGTTAATGCAAAGCAATATATCAAATATATAATTATGCATTAAATAATTAAATCAACACTTGATTCAATGATCCGGTCATGTCGCACACAACCGACTAGTATACAATGTATCGGCTTATCGAATCAATACTTGATTCGATAACTAGGTTATATCGCATACAACCAATCGATACATTCATCGCGAGAATGAAATACGGTATCACATACACGCATTATTCTCGGTCCCGCACATATCTCATATGCGCTCCTATTTCGTTTCGCTTGAGCCAGGAAACCTCTGTGTAGGACTCTAAAGACTCGTCAATACGCCGGCAGCAGGTGATGATCATATCAAACACCCACAAGCCGCAAGCGGTCTGCTAAACGTAACGGCCACCTGGGTATTGAGCGATCAGAAGATCGACGAGCAAGCCCGCTCACACTCCAGTGAATCCAACCAGTAACACTACCGTACAGTCCGGTCTGATCGTCTGATATGTCGCATATCTCGCCTAGGGGTGGTAAACGTCAGACCCCAATAGCTCGATAAGTCGTGTCGATATGAGGTCTATAACAATTCGAGATACTACTGGTAACACTTACCAGTAAATCTCAGCAACCCTGGCCAGGGATTTCCGGTTATAGCCAATCGAACACAGCGCAACATCAACTCCCTATACCGGGAGAGACGAATCCCCTCCTATCGCTCATTGCCTCCATGTGACTCGGGACTGTACCCAAAAACCACCGTTTTGCACGCCCTCTTGGACGTGGTAAGATGGAAATCAAAGCACAGTGGGAACCACACGAGACTCTATGACGATCTCGGGTCAACAGACTACTCTGTACCAGTGTCACCAGAGAACTGCCATCTGACGTAAGGTATAATACCATCTGGGAGTTCTCGGCGAGTCCGTCCAGTGTACCCAGTCTCTACTGAGCACCCGTATATCATCTCTGATGTCAAACACCAATGGATATGGGATCATCCATCGCCCATCTGTATGGGTCGAGAAGGTATACGCTAGTCTACTCTGGTATATCGATGCCCCATCTCGATACACCCACGACCAGGGACTTTGAAAGATGTACTTATGGACTACCATGTCCCCACTAGTATAATCCGCATCATAGTCCAGGTAGTCAAGTACACATCCTAAGGGCGTTACCAACATGTAACAGAGAGACAATGAGTGTACATTTTAAGGTAAAGAGTAACCAGATAGCATACTATCATGTCGAGCAAGAAAGTCCTCCCCATATATGTCCCAGCATCCACTACAATATACATCCTATGTACAGTAATGGCCTCTAGGGCATACATATAACTAACAGTTAAACCCACTGCCAGCGTAGTGTCGAGTCTTTAGAGTCCCACACAGAGAGTTTTCTTACACCGGGCAAAAGGTGTAGAGGCCGTATGGTTTTACGGCAGGGCCGCGATCACTTACGTACACTTGTGCACGTACTATGATCGGGCAGATAATACTAGTGGGCTTTGGTTTAAGCCAGATCCTAGTATTATACAGATGGATTTATTCAGTCAAAGATTATCCATGTTTTTCGGAAATACGGATGGGAGGGGCAGTCTTGTAATTTCTCAGGAAGCTTCTAGAAAAAGGTGACCCATTTGTGTTTATTTCCTTTTAGGATTTAAACTAAATGAGGTGGAGGATGAGGTGTATGTTTACATTAAATGCTTAATGACACATGAGATGATTCACCCTTAGAATTAAATGAAGCATTCTAGATATTATCAAGAGAGATATTTGTATGCTTCATATTATTCTAGGATGAGTATTATTCATTTCATTATCACAAAACACTTCTCTCTCCTCAAGTCTTCATCTTCTTCCTCAAACCCTAAAAGCTCTCATGAGTTGAGAATCCTAGGGTTTAAATGACTAAGTACTCCATCTAAATACTCTACACCCTCTAGGACTTCTAGATTAGCAAACTAGAAGCCGTAGTTATCTTAGATTCGAGATAGAAGCTCGGACTATAGACTCTCGGGTGGATCGTCTTTGACTTGAGGAGGCCGTTGAGGTTCCCATGTTCTATAGAGCCGACGAGGTGTGGAGGACAGCGATGAAGACCCGAAGGACATGTAACGTGAGGTATAACTTCGAATCAGAGTAATTAAACCTCTCGTAGTTTGCTAGTAATGGTTTAGACACGATCCGTGTGCTTAAGTCCGTGTTACGAAGCTTTGATAATTGTTTTTCATATATTCCGCCTCCCCGCGAACACATGGGGTGCGTGACATGGACTTACAACATGGAGGTAATGAGCGATAGGAGGGGATTCGTTCTCCCGGTATTGGGGGTTGATGTTGAGCTATGCTCGATTGGTCATAACTGAAATCCCTGGCCAGGGTAGATGTGATTTACTGGTAAGTGTTATCAGTAGTTTCATGCCCATTATGGACCTTACATCGGTATGACTTATCAAGCTACTAGGGTCTGACGTTTACCACCCCTAGGCAAGATATGCGACATATCAGGCGAACAGACCGGTCTGTACGGTAAGTGTTATTGATTGGATTTGCAGGAGTATGAGCAGGCTTTCTTGTTGATCTTCTGATCGCTCAATACCCGGGTGGCCGTTACGTTTAGCAGACCTCTTGCGGCTTGTGGGTGTTTGATATGATCATCACATATTGCCGACGTATTGACGAGTCTTTAGAGTCCTACACAGAGGTTTCCTGGCTCAAGCGAAATGGAGTAGGAGCACATATGTGATATGTGTGGGACCGAGACTGATACGTGTATGTGATACCGTATTGTATTCTCGCGATATGTGATATCGACCGGGTACCTGTGATATAGCCGGGTTATCGAATCAAGTGTTGATTCGATAAATTGATACACTTGATATTAGTCAGTTATATGTGATATGACCCGATCATTAAATCAAGTATTGATTTAATGATTTAATGTATAATTATATATTTGATATATTTTTACATTAACTAGTATTGGCTCACTTAAGATTGTTTTCTCACTTGATGTGCACATAGTGTATATATGATATATGTTTGTGTACATGATTGTATCATGCTTGATGATACATGTAAACATGGGTGTGTATATGACATACACCATACTTAAGATAATGGACAGGGTTTTTATTTATTTTGTAATTCAAAATTGGTGGCATTTTATTATGGCATGAAGCTTCATGAAACTTAGTAATAACCATTGACCAAGTCCACTTGTTTTGTTTTACGAAAGATATTTATTAACCAAACCATTAGCTTAAACCATGGTTATGTCTCTACAATGGTTATTATATAATACTAACTCACCCATGGTTGCATAACTCAATCATTCACCTTGGTTTATTTTCTTGAGTTGCTTTCTTCATCTTCTTCCTCTTGGTCTCTAGCTCCATGGAAATGGTGAAAAATGAGTGAGAAAATAAAATCTAAAGTGAGCCCACTTCCTACTTCATCATCCTATGCACTTGCTTGGGTAGTAAAGGGTGTTCTCTTCATAAAGTTCTTGACCTAGTGAAGCGGTAGCTTGGGTTTGAGTCTCCTCGACTTAGATCATCTTCGGCTTCGAAGGTATCGAGCAAGCCCGTTCATTTTTCCCAGGGAACCATTCTAGAGTTTGGGAAATCCTCACTTGCAGCGATCGCAGCGAAGAGACAACTACACGGAGGTTTAGAAGTGAAGGACCAGGTCTACAAAGTTTGTATTCTTGTTCACTTCTTATGTAATGTTTGATTACTTGTTATATTGTCTAGTTGCTTTAGCTTGATCCTAGGGTTAGGGTTTATTAGCACCTTTAAAATTTAAATTAGGCATGCTTGTCGCTGTGGAAACCCAGTAGGATGCTAAGGAATCCCAACGGTGGTATCAGAGCCGGGCTAGAGTATTAGACGGTATTTGTTAGATTAAAAAACCGAAACGAACTCCGAAACTTGAAACACCGAACACGGTTTCTGTCGATTTTTTATTGACCTCAAATTTTTTTAAAAGAAGTGCAGAATGATATATGGGAGAAAATAGGAACATGGCAGAAATTTGGGACCCAGAGCTCAGATTTTGGCCGAGCTCATGGGGTATGGGGCCGGCCACATTTAGGCAGATTCTGTGCAAATTTTTGTCATGTTCCCATCTCTGTATTGTGGTGTCTCAGGTGTTGTTTGTTTTTGCTAATTTTGCATGTGATGTAATCTTACACTATAAACAATTCGGAGTGTTTTGTATTCATAGTTTAACATTGCTTTTCGGTTTTCTCAAGTTGTCTAGGCGAAGTTAAAAAGTTCGATCGAATGTCAAAAACCCATTTTTCCAAGTTTAACGTATTCGGAAAAACATGCAAGTAATTCTGTTGACCCTCTAGAAGAATGAAACCCTAACTCGACTTTTTGGATCGCGGAACCACGGTCATACTCTAGGGTTTGCCGTAGTTCCGTGGCGACATGAGTGAGGCTTGGGTTTGTCTTTCTACAATTGGTCCATAGGTACTGTGGCATGTTCCGGGTATTATTAAAACTGTGCTAAAGTGTTGAGCTGTCGGGAAATTGTGGGACTTTGATAAATCGATCGAAAAGTTTAACGTCGTACAGATATTTGTGATGGGATACAATACTTGGAATCAACAATATTTGAATTTTATAAATCTAGCAATTTAGTCTCTTTTGATCGGTTGCCACGGGGTTTTGATGTGATCAAAAGTCCGTCGCAATCACGTTGTGTATGCGGATACTCTCCGGGTAACATTACTAGATAGCCATGCCTCATAACCCTGACCAGGTCACTATAGGAGAACTCCGTTGCCAAACGCATCCGTTCGGGTGCTCGCGGCCTAAGTGCACTTCGTCGTCGGTATCGAGGGGTGCGGCCGTTTACTAAAGTTTCCGACGAGCATTCGACCGGGATGTCGGGAATCTTGTTGAATTGCCCGACTTGTTATTGAAAAGTGTTTTCAATATCGAGACTAAAATGCGGGGTTTATAATTGTTAGGTATGCGATGTCTAAGGAATTCATATTGTTATGCATGAAATCCACAATATGAGATATTATGGGTTTATGATGTCTAAGGTGGTTGCGGATTCCAACTGTTGTAGTTTTCACTTTCTTTTCTGCGACCGTAAGTGTAATATGTGGTGTATCACCGGTTTCGTTGCTATACGTCAACGACAATTGGGATACGCATAATTACTTACGTTGATGACATGTGATGTTATGTGTTGCTGTGATATGTTATATTGGATCGTCGTGTTTGAATAGCCGGGTTTTTTTTTATGTGAGATGAGAGTTTTTCAGTTTCATTCATGTAAAAACTTGTATGTAATATTCTTTTATTGGGGCACTTCCGGGTTGAGGAAGATGTCACCGTTGATGTATATTATTTACTTTTCCACCTTAGAATAGACCCATGGAGGGGAGCACAAGTAACCGGGTTCTAGGGTCTAGTGGGAGACCATCTCGAGGCGTCAAGACCATGTCTCCTAACTCTAGAATTGGTAGGGTTGCTTGCTGCTCTCGTAGGGGTCTAGGGATATGGGTTTGGCTATTCATCACGACCGTAGAATCCGTGTTTTATACAGGCTTAATATAAAACCCGAAAATCCTAGTATATCCAATATTTCATATGTTGTTTTTTACTGCGATATCTGTGATGTGATCATTTGATATGTTGAGATAGATACTGTATATAGTATATATGATATATTATATAGACGTTTCTTATGTTTTACACCAGCGCTAACCCTGCCCCGTTCTGCCATTAGTTACCTAACCTAACGGTGCATGACGGGACATCGAGGCGAATGCGGATGGCATAAGCGTACGTTTTATTTATCTGTGATGTTTAGGTAACTTAAAATGATGAGACTTCATTAATGAGATTAATGAAAGAAAATAAACCTAATGATGTTGTGGAATCGAATTTTCAAAAACTGGTAGCTCCAGTTGTTGCTTTGCATAGTGGTATTCCTTGTAGAATATCCAGCACTTTATTCGATAAGGAAAGAGCCGAGATCCCTTCACCGGGTGTGATCTCTTTAGCAATAACTGGCAAATGCTACAACCCTCGGTTTTGTCTTTTGATTGCTTTCCTATTTCTTACTTTGCATAGTGGTATTGTGAATATCCCGCACCTCATTCGACGAGGAAAGAGTCGAGATCCCTTCACCGGGAGTGACCTCTTTAGAGAAACTAGAAAAAGCCTCAAAAACACTCTATTTAAAATCATTTGATTCTGCAACGATATCAAGTTCAAAGCGTTAAAGGTTTTCTTAAAAACCATCCGCAACCCTCCGTCATTTTAGGAAGTAGAGTACTTAGTATTCGTGTTGTGTATGTTGATCATAGTCAAGGCGCAATGTACGGTAGCTAAGTGATGTCTTCCTACACAGCATATGATGCGATTAGTTAGGACAGTCATGCGATTATGTTGATTATAGTCAAGGGTCATGTGGGTGGGTCTAATTAATCACGAAATGACGGGTAGAACTTGACTAGTGCTTATGATATGTTGATCATAGTCGAGGTCATAAGTGCTAGGGGTAAAAACCATTATCGGGAGTTTCAAGTGTTGAAATTTGCAATGAGATTGCATACTTTCTATGGATAGTTGGATCCTGATACCCACTGCGAGTAATTGTTACTCTTGGGAGAGTTTTGCACTTTACAATTAGCCGATCAAGTAGGTGTCTAGAATGGTGTTAACGGGGTTACGCCCCTGGAAAAACGAGGTTTATTTTAATTAGGTCCGTGCGAAAGTACGGGGAACCTCCCTCAAAGTACCGGTACTGGCCTGGCTGAAAGATTGGCGAACTTGTAAGGTGTAAATAAACCCGGTTAGTCTTTCCTTCTAAGGTTTGAAGGAAGATTTAATAAAAACAGTGGGAGCCATCCCGATTAGATAAAATATATAACCAATCTAATCTTGCAAGAGCGCACGCAGAATGTTTTCTTCTCTCTCTCTACAAGTAGTTACCATGTCATGCCTTAATCAAGATATTAATATGGATGTATTGACCGAACCCGTTTGTTATACTGAGCTGGGGAACGTTGGTCCCACTCCAACTTATAATAGTTATAAGACCGAGCAGGAAATGGTGGATTACCAGGATTCATACGCCGCCCAAACGAAGAACGTGCATGATAGATGCATCTTCTTCGGGTGTGTTCGTCACAGAGAACTGTTTCTCAGTATCCTCGACATCCTGTGTATTTGATACCGGATCAGGATCCCGCATATGTAATTGATTGAAAGATTTTAATCGCCTTATGCGCTTTTAAAAGATGAATCAAAAATATTTCTAAACCGCAATCAAGAACGGCATCGCTTGGTAGCTAGCCGGTGAGTACGGGTCGGTCCACAGGGATTTTGTGAATTTCCTAATTGTTCTTACGAGTTAATTCCGATTGGGGTCGGATTGATTAAATCTAAAAACTAAATCTATCTAGATCTAAATCTTGCTAGGGTTAGGTCTAGGTTAAGTTTGGAAAGACAATAAATCTCACTGCTTTCTATACCCATATTAAGATCTATTAGGTGTTATGGTAATTATTAATAAAGGGGATTAGAACTATCGGAAAGATATTTCTTCCTCTAGGTTCTTGTCCTTCCTTTATCAGTCCTTACCCTAACCTCCATGGAAAACACGCGCAACCGGGCCTTTATACTACGGTATCACCGTTACCTCGAGGGGTAGGGTGCCGTAGGGAGCGGTGTGTGCATGTATGCGTGGAGTCCTATTAATTATATGTGATGGACAAGAAAGGGGTGAGAGATCTTCATCTCTCAAACCTTCCCTAAATCTAACCCTAACAAGCGAGGAAACTACTAGCTCATTGAGGGATCTAAGAAAGACATAATTTTTATTTTGTTTTGATTTAAGAGATGAAAGATCTACTGCAAGTTAATAAAAATTCTAAACTAGATTAAATTAGGACAAGAAAAGAAATTACCTAGGGCAGAAATTAAAACTAGAACTAAGGCAGAAAATAAACCTAATTACAAATTGATGCTCTCCAACTTCAAAAGAAATCTGAATTTTTATTGATGAAAAGAGGCATGACCTAATACAAGAATTTGGGCTTCTATTTATAGGACATAGAAAGCCCTAGGTTTACAATTGCCGCATGTATGCTTTTACAAAAATACCCCTAGGAAGACTAGTCAGCGCCGCCTCAGAACATGGTAAAATTTTTATCCTCTACGTGCTCCGCACAGCCGCGGAACCGGGGCCGCAGCCCTGGTTTGGCCACGGTTCCGCAGCCAAAAGATGGTGTTGAAGGCTGAAACTTTCTGTGCTGGTTCTGGGCTTTTTGGTCTTCCTATTTCTTTAGTTCTTTTTCTCAGATTGGCTTCTAGGTGTCTTCCAGATCTCCACAGTGAACAATTGCAGTGGACTTTTACCGTTGCTTCATGACGAAATCTTGGACCTTGCACTGCCTTATACTTTGTGAACTGATCTTCGTATAGGCTTGATCAAGATCCTTTTATCTGTTGGTCGTGGTCTCACTTTTGCATCGTCTTTTGTCTTTTTCACTGTTTTTTCTCCAAGAACCTGTAACCTGTAACTAAGTAGCAGACATGGGTCAAAAGCACCTGTTTATTTGTAAAATGCATAAGAATGTGGAATATAATAATGCAATATTATGATATGAACAAATACCCCCAAACTTATGTTTTGCTCGTTCTCGAGCAAACCTAGTTTTATTCTCGACAAAAACCTAACCTCACTTTCACAGCGAAACGCAATTGCACTAAGCTCGTGCAACAAGCCATTAAACCTCTAGGTGTCCCTAGTAGGAAGAGTGTTGTCTCCTGAGGGTTTTCAGCGGATACTACCCACAAAATCCTATCAATTAGGCCCATTGACTTTTATTCTCCAATTAGGTTTTCTAACAAGGAATTCTATTATTTTCGACTCATAAATTATCCACCCATATTCTTCACGCTTCCTTATCATTTAACTTAAGATTATATATGTTCTTCAGACCAACTTAGCTTTCGGCATCTCTTAAGTTTTTCTTCTAAGGTTCTATCTCAACTTAGTAATTTTTTATCATCTCTACTAAAGATACAAGTCCTATTCTTCATTCCTATCTCTTATCTAAACCCCAATCACATACCCCTACGTGTGTGTATAAATCACCCCTACACTTGGAAATTCAAATCAAGAAATCATACTCTTGTCCGTTGTCCAAAGCACTTCTTAATTGGTGAATTTCGCTCACACATCCTTCATGCGACCGTTAATACTTCTTGAGGTACCAACAACCGATTACTAGATGTGTTTGCATATTAAAGCATAATTCCTAGTCTTGTAACACCTAAGGCTTTAGCAGTGACTCCCAAACCAGTTGGTCTAAGGCACTAGGTGATGAAGCACCCTCCCTAAATATTTTTCTATTTTTGCAGCCTTAAGTAATCACAAAAACCAGTGTTCATTTTTTTTATTATCTCTTTATTCACACTGGAATTTTTTTTCTTTTATTTTCTTCGTACTAAGGACTTTAGACAATAGCATTTCAAGGTCTCTTCTACTATTCCAAGTTTCAAGGTGCGTGTTTGTGCAATTTGTAGGGTATATATTTTCAGAATCTAGATTTAAGCTTAGGAATTATTTTTCAAACTCATACTTTAATAAAAACATCAATACTCTTCCCTTGTTTTAACTTAGCCCAAGAAGTGAACTTAAAATTTGCCTATTTCTAAATAAACTATAAAGACATACTTTCTACCGTTAAATTTTAAGAAAGGTTATTTTTAGGGTTTTTAATTTACTAAGTCTAGATCTAGTTGTTCCTAGCTAGTTAACTTTTTTGTCAAACTCAAGTCAAATATGGCCAAAATTGAATACATTTATTTTTATAATTTTTGAAAATTTTTAATTTTTATGGGTTTTAAAATAAGTATGCAAATGCAAAAATATACACATGAATGCGAAGGAAGAAGGCTTACCGAGCATACCCCCAAACTTAAACTTGATAGTGTCCTCACTGTCATGCTACACCAAGAGGGTTGAAAATGTCGGCACTCCCCTGTTTATTTATTATAAATTTTTTTATTTTTTTATTGTTTTGAAATTTTTTTTATTTTATTTTTATTGTTAATAGAAAGAGAAAACAAAAAAAATATATATACATATATACAACAAGGTCCTCCCCAAACTAAACAAGGCCTTACACAAGCCAAAGGTTAGCACCAACCATTCAAAAATCTTATCGTGGTAATGGTAGAGTTGGTGAAAGAATGGAGTGGAAAGAAAAGAAATGAGAAGCACACGAGACCGTGTGGAGATAAAAACGGTGTACGGTCTCGGTGGAGGAGAATAGCGGAGGGAAAAAAGAAATGGTAGTGGTTCTACTTCTTCAAGTGGAGGTTGATTCATCACAAATCAGTATCGTTTAAAAGGCGAGTTCGTCGGCGAAAATATCTTCGAAACTTTCATCAAAGGTCCAATTGAAAATTATCGAACTCAAAATATCGGATTGTGATTCTTCAACACTCGGTATCATTAAAGGAAGATTAGAAGAATCAAAGAAAGTGGGAATACGAACTTGAGGGTGGGGATGGAGTGTATAAATTAACACAATTTGTAATGACCGATGTGTAAAAAGCGATTGTGCTAATCTATCAACCCGTGGAAAATTGAGATTAAATCCCTCAAGATTCGTGAGCAAACATGGGTACGTCGAACTTGGTATTGGAGATGAAAGCGTAACGGTCTTTTGCAAAGTCGGAGCGAGGACGGAGGGAAGTGAGTGAGGAATGGTATCAGTTAAAGATTCAGGAGGGTGTACACAATCAGTGGAAGGGACATGATAAATTGGGAAATCCGACAAAACTGGTTCATCCTCAATAATTTCCTCAATATTCTCCTCAAAATTTAGCTCATCCATGCCATTATCATCAAAATGAAGACGCATATGAAGTTCGGGAGAAACATTTAATGACCCGGGATGATGAATTGGACATAAAATTTCAATCAAATCGACGGGTTCATCATCCGAAATATTCCCGGCGTCTAAATCCTCAATCAAGTGAAAATCAATTTTTTCTGACACCTCATCAAAAGCATGGATATTTATCAATTTAGGTTCTAGAGTGGAGGTTAAAATTCAAAAGGATTAGGTGTTGTTGCACTTGAAAGGGACTCTTCACAATCTGGCAAATCAAGCACTACAAAGTCGCACAACTCGTTAAATGTTTTATTTTCAACTTGTGAATCATTTGGGACAATCGATGGAAAACCAGAGTTGTGGGCTTCAATTGGGTATGGGTAGGTTTTATTTGGAAAGGTATAGAACTCACTCTCTCTTCTCAAATTGTCACTCTGTCCAACTGCCTCCTCATACATTGGAAAATTTGGGGCTAGTTGGAAACTAGCTACCGGTTCATTAGGTTGCATAAGGGAGGCAATGGATGCATCCACATTCCTCACCATTTTGTTTGTTGCTAAAATATAAGCTTCCAACGACTGTTCCAAACTAGACATGGGTTATGAAGGGGTTTCGGTAACAGATTCGAAATTGTTTGGATATGGAAAACTCCCAAATGGCTGTGTAGAAGCAATGTCTAGGGAAGGTGGGAAAGTCGGGTAGGACTGGTAGGAATTAGATGGTTGGACAGGAGTAGGGTCAACATTTGGATAAAAAGGTGAATGGACTTGTTGATCCCTAGAAGTGGATGTGTGGAGAGGAGTGAAAGATCGGCTACGAGATTGTGCAATATGCTCAGCAATAGACATCGGTTTAGGAGTTACAAAAGGACTCGAAAAAGTGGTATCAACGTACGAAGGTGGTGAAGGTTGACACGGTTGATACAAAGTGGATTGCAAAGTCGAACTGTTTCTCCTAGACGCTTCGATTTGATCTTTCAAAGAAATTTTGGGCATGGAGGGATCGTCCTTAAATCGACCGAAACAATTGACGTACGAGGCAAAGTTAGGTTCAGGATACCAAAGCTCGGCAAGAGATTTATGAGGTGGGGTACCCATGATGTAAGAAGGAGAAGAGAAAGAAGGTTGGGGTGCACGGATTTCTTAGCGACAAAAGTTGCAAGTCTTTTTATAAAAAATTTCCTTATCTTTTTTTTTATTTGTAACTTTTTGCAAAAAAGATTTTTGATAAAGGGCTTAAATACACTTTCAACCAAAAATGCACAATCAGGCCTAGATCTAGGGTCACCTAGGTCAGCTAGACAGCTTCTAACTGTTCCAAAGGGCTAGAAATAGGACCTCAAACCGCCTCTTCACCGCCAATTGCGGCCAGGTAAGTGCCAGGTGAGTGGGAGGCTCCCCACTACAAGTAGTGGTCCTAATTAAGTAACCTCTCGCCTTAGACACACTTGCCTAGACACCGCAAAGTCAGGTTAGGATCAATGGCCGATGCCTATAACTAGTCATCTGTCCTATTGAGCGCGATGTCTTTAGGGCTGAGTCTAGTATTTTTTAATTAAAGATTGGTCAATGCAAATGCCTTATGTGATTTCTGGGGTCTTGAGAAGGATGATGAAATCCCCACCCAATCTGGATTGGTTTCAAGCCCCTTAAAGTCCGATTAAAGATATGCAAAATAGAAAAAATCACTTGCAATCAATTTTTTATTTTAAGCGCGGCGCAAAGAATCCTGCAGAAAATCAATTATTGGAAGGGGGAAGATTTTTAAGCGCAAAGAATCCTGCAGAAGATTTGACAGATATTTTAGGTTGCAGAGGAGGAGAGAGAAAGACAAACAGTGGAATTTCCACGTGCCGAATCGACCAGATGGCCGCGTTTTCGCGGTCGGGAGCAGGTATACGGCGGCGGTTCCGCGGTGGTTGGGGGCGCCGGCTCGAGACCTGAAAAAAATTGCAGGTGCTGACGTCAGAATAATGCCGCGGTTGCGCGGTCAGAGACATGGTTCGGCGGTGCTTCTGTAGTCTGGTGGAGGTTTCAGATCTCGAAATCCCCCTCTGTTTTTGAAATCCCCCTCTGTTCTGATCTCCCGTTTTCTGTTTCGCACTCTGGATTTTTCCAAGATCCGTCGATCCTGCAAAGATTCACACAAAAATACCCTTCACAAAAATAAAAGATGATATATTTTTAAATTTTTTTGATTTTTCAGTTTTTATGATTTTTTTTTAATTTTAGATTAACCGAAATTGCAAAAAGGAAATACTACGCCATCCCCGGCAACGGCGCATTGATTGAAAGATTTTAATCGGCTTATGCGCTTTTAAAAGATGAATCAAAAATATTTCTAAACCGCAATCAAGAACGGCGTCGCTTGGTAGCTAGCCAGTGAGTACGGGTCGGTCCACAGGGATTTTGTGAATTTCCTAATTGTTCTTACGAGTTAATTCCGATTGGGGACGGATTGATTAAATCTAAAAACTAAATCTATCTAGATCTAAATCTTGCTAGGGTTAGGTCTAGGTTAACTTTGGAAAGTCAATAAATCTCACCGCTTCTATACCCATATTAAGATCTATTAGGTGTTATGGTAATTATTAATAAAGGGGATTAGAACCATCGGAAAGATATTTATTCCTCTAGGCTCTTGTCCTTCCTTTATCAATCCTTACCCTAACCTCCATGGAAAACATGCGCAACCATGCCATTATACTACGGTATCACCGTTACCTCGAGGGGTAGGGTGCCGTAGGGAGCGGTGTGTGCATGTATGCTTGGAGTCCTATTAATTATATGTGATGGGCAAGAAAGGGGTGAGAGATCTTCATCTCTAAAACCTTCCCCAAATCTAACCCTAACAAGCGAGGAAACTACTCGCTCATTGAGAGATCTAAGAAAGTCATAATTTTTATTTTGTTTTGATTTAAGAGATGAAAGATCTACTACAAGTTAATAAAAATTCTAAACTAGATTAAACTAGGGCAAGAAAAGAAATTACCTAGGGCAGAAATTAAAACTAGAACTAAGGCAGAAAATAAATCTACTTACAAATTGATGCTTTCCAACTTCAAAAGAAATCTGAATTTTTATTGATGAAAAGAGGCATGACCTAATACAAGGATTTGGGCTTCTATTTATAGGACACAGAAAACCCTAGGTTTACAATTGCCGCATGTATGCTTTTACAAAAATATCCCTAGGAAGACTAGTCAGCGCCGCCTCAGAACAAGGTAAAATTTTTATCCTCTACGTGCTCCGCACGGCCGCGGAACCGCGGTCGCAGCCCTGGTTTGGCCGCGGTTCCGCGGCCAAAAGATGGTGTTGAAGGCTAAAACTTTCTGTGCTGGTTCTGGGCTTTTTGGTCTTCCTACTTCTTTAGTTCTTTTCTCAGATTGGCTTCTAGGTTTCTTTCAGATATCCACAGTGAACAATTGCAGTGGACTTTTACCGTTGCTTCGTGACGAAATCTTGGACCTTGCGCTGCCTTATACTTTGTGAACTGATCTTCGTGTAGGCTTGATCAAGATCCTTTTATCTGTTGGTCGTAGTCTCACTTTTGCTTCGTCTTTTGTCTTTTTCACTGTTTTTGCTCCAAGAACCTGTAACCTGTAACTAAGTAGCAGACATGGGTCAAAAGCACATGTTTATTTGTAAAATGCATAAGAATGGGGAATATAATAATGCAATATTATGATATAAACAGTAATCTGGTACATGGGCTACAGAAAGGTAGAGAACTGAGAATGAGGGGATAAGTTTCAAGAGTTAGAAATGGTGCAATTGTTGCAGCCAAGGTGTTGGCGGTTATCACCCTGTATTACTAAATATATTGATTCTGAACGAATGTTATTAGATACCGATCCTGATATACAATATCATATCAGTTTATTTATTTAGTAAAGAAGGATATAATTTTGTATTGTTGGATAATGTTTTGAACATTTCCTATATCAAAAGTTGATCGGTTCAGGCACTTTATCTAAAAGCATATACGTACTAAATCAAACCACAGTTCTTAATGTACAGAACACACACAAGGGGAAGAGTTTAGAAATGAACGAATTCTTCTTGAGACATTGTAGATTAGGTCATATCAATGCGACCCGACTAGCTAAGTTACATTAAGATGTATATTTAAATCAGTTTGAATTTACATCTTGTGAAACTTATCAGTCATGTCACAAAGATAAGATGACCATAACTCTGTTTACTGGAAACAGAGAAAGAGTTAGTAAACTCTTGGGATTGATACATGATGATGTATGTGGTCCCCTGTCTACACATGCCAGGACTGGTTCTTTGTACTTCATTACATTCATTGATGATCTCTCAGGATTCGGACATGTGTTCCTATTGAAACACAAGTCTGAAGCTTTTGAGAAATTCAATGAATATAAATCAGAAGTAGAGAACCAAAACGGGTATAAGTATTATGTCCTTTGATATGATCAAGGAGGAGAATACTTGAGCACGGAGTTTCTGGACTATTCAAATGGAGAATGAGATTCTCTCTCAGCATTACTCCTCCGTATACACCACAGCACAACGGTGTATCGGGGCGGAGCAATCACACCCTATTCGATATGGTGTGCTCTGTGATGAGTACTACTGAGTTGCCTATTTCCTTTTTGGGAGTTATGCACTTGAGAAGCTGCATACCTATTGAATTGGGTTCCAACCAAATCAGGTGCCTACCACTCCATATGAGATATGGTATGGGAAGAGCCCATCTCTTAAGCAAGTTGAGATTTGGATTGTCCGGCCTATGTCTAAAAACAAAATCCGGACAAGCTCGAGGTAAGGTCAGTTCTGTGGAAGTTTGTTGGATATCTGTTCATACCAGAATATTGCATTTTATACCGCCCATTCTTACGCTCGTTTGGTTATAGGCAGGTGCTTTTAATCAGTGTTTGCTACATATTTACAGGATACTGGTTCTCAGCTCTAGACAGTGAAATTCATAGAAAAGTACGTCAAATTCCGGATTACTGCCAACAACAGATAAAACACGGGTCTCCGCTCTCTATCCGTATGTTGCCACACACCAGTTTAAGGGACAAAATGGCAAATCGATTGTCATTTTCATGCACAAAGCTCAATGTCAACACAAGATCCAAGAAATCTACGCGGAGCTCGAGGAAATCATGGCAAAAGATCCACATCATATCACCTTTTGATCTACTGAAATTCTGGAAGAATTGTGAAGAGTTTCTGAGAAAAGTCATATACCACACTGAAGAAGACATCAAACCAGGGAACCCCACAAAATCCTATGGCCTAACTCCTCTAAAGCTCCACGGTTCCGCGGCATTAGCGCGCTTAGGCCGCGGAACCGTGGCCATTTGGTCTCCTCGCTTTGTCGTTTTTTGTGGGCAGTTGGGTAATTTTATATAGGGGCAGATTCTTGCCCTAGGTTTCCAGTTCCCCTCCTATAAATCCCCAGATCCGAGCCAAACCAAGGTGTTAATTTCTTTAGCCTCTTTTAGTGTAGTTTTGTTCTTCTTCTTCTTCTTCTTCTTCTTCTTCTTCATCTTTCCTCCATGAAAATGTAGTGAGAGCATTGAGTGGATATTAAATGAAGATGAGAGTTTTTGTATCATTCTTGTTTGTTTAGCTTCCCCTTAAGATTCTTGCTTTCTCTTGATCTTTCAACCTCTTCATTGAGCTTGAAAGTTTAAGGGTTTGTTATTGATCTCAAGGGTTGTATCTTCTTATGGAATTAGTGCTTCATTTCACATGAGTTCTTTACCCTTCTCTTGATCTTGCAACCTCTTAATTGAGCTTGCAAGTTTAAGGGTTGGCTATTGATCTCATGCTTGTCTTGAGTTCTAGTTTCTAGTTATTTTTATTGCTTATTTCTTTCTTGCTTTTTATTACCTTGCTTTACTTTCTTGCACTTTGAATTCCATACCCTTACTTACTTGTAATCTTTTCTTTTCTTTGTTCTTTTTGTTCTCTCTTTTTGGTTCTTTTTGTGAATGATTGTAATTATTGTTGTTAAGAATAAATACGGTATTGTAAGTTAATGTTTCTTTGCTCATTTCCTTTTCCCGTTATTTTCCATTGAACTCCGCCCAAACGTTACGCAAGCGCTCCGTTAAGCACCCTACTCTACCAAGGTAACGGTGATTCCTAACCGCGACCGGTTGCGTTCGGTTTGGCCGGAGGCGAAAGCAAGAGACAAGAATGGAAGTACAAGGGTAAATAAGCCGGATTCCACGAATACCATGCTTAAATCCCCTAATCCACGTTGTTGCCGATTGCTCTAGCTTCAATTGGTCAAGACTCGGCTCAAAGGTTTTGAGTACGGATTTCTTTAGCTTACAATTTCGTATCTTTTTCTTAACAACTTCATACTTGCATATAAAACACATAGGTTAGTTTGAACAAACACATACAAATTCTTTATTGACTCGTCTAAAACTCGAACGGACATACAACCATCTCCCTGTGGATCGACCCGTGCTCAACCGGCTAGCTGCATAGCGACACCGTCCTGATCGCGGTAAATTTTAGAACTTTGAACATCCGACACGCCAAGAGCGTGCGATCAAATGGCGCCGTTGCCGGGGAGACGGTAACGTATTTTCTTTCTTGTTATTCGGGTTAACATTCTTTTTGTATATATTTATAAAAAAAAACTTTTTGTTAATTTTTGATCATTTTTGTGAGCAAGTCTGCAGATTTTTGCGGATTTGCAAACGGAGATTGTGGGGAGCAAAGTGTACGTTCAAGGCTAAGGTGATTGCAAAGTACAGTGCCAAAGATCCGGGTAGTTTGACCCGCGCAAGCGAACTTTTCAAGCTTACCGGATTTGATTCAACGGGGGTTTGCTAACCCAAAATCTTAACGGTACGTACTTTACTAACACCTTCTTCTCAATTCCGACGCATCCAATATACTATTCTTTGCAGGATTCTTTGCAAGTTCGCTAGCAAACGCTAAAAATTGACTAACCCATATTTGCTGCGGTGCCGTACTTAAACTAAAAAACGATTGTTTGATTCTTTATAGAATTTTTTTGAATTGCGCATTGCATACATTAATACGGACTTAAGGCCAAGCGAACTCCACAACATACGGTAAAGGATTTCATATACATTGGTGTTTGACATCAGAGATGGTATACGGATGCTCAGTGGAGACTGGGTACACTGAACGGACTCGTCGAGAACTCCTCGATGGTATTGTACCTCACGTCAGATTGCAGTTCTCTTGTGACACTGGTACAGGTTAGTCTGTCGACCCGAGATCGTCATAGAGTCTTGTGTGTCTCCCACTGTGCTTTGATTTCCACCCTAACATGGATCTACTGAGTCGTGCAAACAGGTGGTTTTTGGGTACAGTCCCGAGTCACATGGAGGCAATGAGCGATAGGAGGGGATTCGTCTCTCCCGGTATTGGGGGTTGATGTTGCGCTATACTCGATTGGTCATAACTAAAATCCCTGGCTAGGGTAGATGTGATTTACTGGTAAGTGTTATCAGTAGTTTCATGCCCGTTATGGACCGTACATTGGCATGACTTATCAAGTTATTGGGGTCTTACGTTTACCACCCCTAGGCGAGATATGCGACATATCAGATGAACAGACTGGACTGTACGGTAAGTGCTATTGATTGGTTTCGCAGATGTATGAGCAGGCTTGCTTGTTGATCTTCTGATCGCTCAATACCCGGGTGGCCGTTACGTTTAGCAGTCCTGTTACGGCTTGTGGGTGTTTGATATGATCATCAGCTACTGCCGGCGTATTAACGAGTCTTTAGAGTCCTACACAGAGGTTTCCTGGCTCAAGCGAAACGGAGTAGGATCACACATGTGATATGTGCGGGACCAAGACTGATACATGTATGTGATATTGTATTGTATTCTCGCGATATGTGATATCGGCCGGGTACATGTGATATAGCCGGGCTATTGAATCAAGTGTTGATTCGATAAATTGATACACATGATATTAGTCGGTTATATGTGATATGACCAGATCATTAAATCAAGTATTGATTTAATGATTTAATGTATAATTATATATTTGATATATTACTTTACATTAACTAGTTTTGGCTCACTTAAGATTGTTTTCTCACTTGATGTGCACATAGTGTATATGTGATATATGTTTGTGTACATGATTGTATCATGCTTGATGATACATGCAAACATGGGTGTGTGTATGACATACACCATACTTAAGATAATAGATAGAGTTTTTATTTATTTTGTAATTCAAAATCGGTGTCATTTTGTCATGGCATGGAGCTTCATGAAGCTTAGTGATAACCATTGACTAAGTCTACTTGTTTTGTTTTACCAAAGATATTTATTAACCAAACCATTAGCTTAAACCATGGTTATGTCTCTACAATGGTTAGTATATGATACTAACTCACCCATGGTTGCATAACTCATTCATTCACCTTGGTTTATTTTCTTAAGTTGCTTTCTTCATCTTCTTCCTCTTGCTCTCTAGCTCCATGGAAATGGTGAAAAATGAGTGAGAAAATAAAATCTAAAGTGAGCCCACTTCCTACTTCATCCTCCTATACACTTGCTTGAGTAGTAAAGGGTGTTCTCTTCATAAAGTTCTTGACCCAGTGAAGCGGTAGCTTGGGCTTGAGTCTCCTCGACGTAGATCATCTTCGGCTTTGAAGGCATCGAGCAAGCCCGTTCATTTTTCCGAGGGAACCATTCTAGAGTTCGGGAAATCCTCACTTGCAGCGATCGCAGCGAAGAGACGACTACACGGAGCTTTAGAAGTGAAGGACCGGGTCTACAAAGGTTGTATTCTTGTTCACTTCTTATGTAATGTTTGATTACATGTTATATTGTCTAGTTGCTTTAGCTTGATCCTAGGGTTAGGGTTCATTAGCACCTTTAAAATTTAAACTAGGCATGCTTGTCGCTGTGGAAACCCAGTAGGGTGCTAAGGAATCCCAACAGTATCTCCGGCAACGGCGCCATTTGATTGAATGCTCATAACATGATTTTACTTCTTTTTGATTTGTGAAGAAAAGATATAGTAGTAAAGAAGATGATGTATATGTTTTAGCAGTAATAACCGCAATCAATAACGGTATCGCGTGTAGCGAGCGTTAGTGAGCATGGGTCGTCCTCTGGGATTCGAGGAATTCGTAAATTCTTGTTTTAGTTGAGTCGAAAGAACTAGTAAAGAAATTCAAGAAATAGTTCAAGATTTAGTTAAATTTAATAGTTTCAAGAAATTCAAGAAAATCGTTTTTAAGAAAGAAAATTCTAGAAAATGTTCAATATTTAGTTATCAAGAAAATTGTAGAAGGCTTGTAGGATTCGAATGGAATTCGTAGTCATGGATGACTATTCAAAATGATTCATCTTATCTATTGATAGAATTAAAGCTAGATTGATGGATAAAAATGAGAATTAGGGATCTCTTGAAGAAGTTAGGGTTTCTCCTTCAATGCCCATTCTACTTTCATTGATTGCCATTCTTATCTAGCATTTAATTAGAAGGATAATCAATCTAATCCCTAAATTATGATGAAATTCACAATAAATTGATCTCGCTCACAATTTGGACACCGATAATTTTCTTTGCTAAAGTTTATAATCTCCATAAGACTTAAAATGAATATAGGATTCTCTCACCATTTAATATACCAAATTCCTTTGAATCCTAGCAAGTGGAGATTTACTCACATATTATGAAAATAGAAGAATCAACAATTAAAGATTTCATAATGCGGAGATTTAAAGAAAGCGAGATTAAAAGTAATGATCACCTTTATTATTCAATTTCAAATTACAATTTCTTCAATCCGAGATTACAAGAAGAATTGCTCTCGATCACTCCCTTGAAGAGGTAATTTCTCCGTCGATTTTCGCTTCGCTCGATCACCGTGAGTCTTGGATCTATCGAGGATCACGTGCTCGTTGATGACGATCGGCTTCGCATAAAGGAATCTTGAATGATGTTGCTCAATGAATTTCTCAACGATTCTTGATCTTGGGTCTTTATTTGGAATTGGATCTTTTTAGCTCTTTTCTTGATTTGGTTATTGGATCAAAATTTTTGAACCCTTCACCTACTCGAAGATAAGTTACTGCTTTCGAACACTCCAACTCCTGCTACAGTTGAGGTTGTCCAAGCTGCTCTCCTTACTCGAAGGTCGGTTTTCGACAGGTTGACCATTCCCTCTCAGTAGTCGAGTCTCTAGAGTCCTACACAGAGAGTTTCCCTACTCCAGGCGAAACGATATAGAAGTCGTATGGTTTTACGACAAGGGTTCGGACGCATACATGTGTTTACGCACGTACGACTTTCGGACAGTTTTTACCAGTCGGCTTTGGTTTAAGCCAGTTACTGGTATCCGGTTATTGGATTTATACAGTCTAAAGTTTTTCCGTATTTTTGCGGAAAGGAGGGGCGTTCTCGTAATTGCGCGAGAAGTTTCTAGAAGATGGTGACTAAGGAGGTTTAGGTGGCATATACATTGATGAGATTAGTGAGTCATATGGATGATTCATCCATGTCATTAATGCTTCATAATTGCTTAATGACTCATGGAGATGAATCACCACAAGATATTTATCAAGCATGGTTGTAAATCATTTTCTTTTCTTTTCTTGATAAAATAAAATGCTTGATATATATTATGATAACTCATTTTCTCTTCTCATTATTATCTTCACCTTCTCTCTCCTCAAGCTCTCCCTCTTCAAACCCTAATCCTCCCCTCTCATGTGTTGAGTACAAGGATTAGTTAGACTAATTAAACCATAACCCTCACTCTATATCACCTAGCTTCTTTGATTAGCACTTGAAGAAAGTTAGTTGCCTCAAGTTTAGAGGCTAAGCTTGGAGTAAAGCTCTCGGGTGGATCGTCTACTACTTCGAGAAGGACGAGGAGGAGGTGGAGTTCGCAAAGACGAAGGACACGATTCGTTAGGTATAATCCCTAAACATAGTAGTATAGAACTTCTATGTTTCTTGTTAGTTATCGTTTAGCTTCGATTCATGCGGTTAGTCGATGTTTAGCATATAAACAAGATCGTTTTTCATATTTCCGCCTCCCCGCAAGTCGTGGGGTGTTGTACATCGACTTACAGTGGTATCAGAGCCTCGCTAAACAATAAATAACTTACTTGCAAATTTGTATGAATTTCGAACGGAAAAAACGAAACCGGAAAAGCCCGAAATCATGGTTTTCTGTCGAATTTTAAATGAAGTCCTAAAATTTTTCAAGGAGGTTCAGAAAGCTTAAAAAGACCGTAGAAGAACACCTAAGAAATTTGGGCCCCTGAATCGCCTAAAGCGCCGCGGAACCGCGGCGGATCACACCGATCCACCGCGCTTCCGCCGCCGAGTTGGCGATTCAGGAACCCAATTTTCCTGTGTTGCTTCTCTATGATATTTGGTATTTTCTGGAAGTTTTTATTTTTGCTCAGGTTTCAGATTTACAGAGAAGTATTGGAGCAAAATTAAAAGTGTTTAATCTATCGAAATTATACAGTATTTGCTTGTTGGATTATATCTGTGTTTGTATAATGTGTTCGTAAACCTCCCCTAACTGCTTGTATGTCGGTTGGCAGGGGGTTGCACATTTCTGTAATGGATTTTATCTGTTTGTGTATATGAACTGTGTTGGACTGTTGTGATGTATAGCCGGGGTTATGTGATGGGTTATTAGTTAATTCATTTGATGTAAATGTAATTTGTTGTAATATTATTTTGCGGGGCACATCCAGGTTGCGGTTGTAGCCACCGTTGTATTATTTCATTTTACTGTTTTTGCTCCTAGGACAGACCCAAGGTGGGGTGCACAAACTGCCGGGTGGGTAGTTTGCCGTGCCCGTTGGGGTCTTGGGTGGGGTAATGGCTATTCATCACAACTGTGTAATCCGTCTTTTGTTGCAGGCTCAAAACAAACACGGATTGCTTGGAAATCCAATAAAGTTCATCTGTGATCTGGAATGCCTATTATTGCATCTGACGAATGTACAATATCTATATATGATAGCTATTTAGACGTCACTTATGTTTTACACCCGCACTAGCCCAGCCCCCGCTCTGTCGTTAGTTAAGTAACCTAACGGGTGATGACGGGACCCCGTGGCGAATGCGGATGGCATAAGAGGACGTTGTATTTTCGTTGTTTTCTGCAATGATAGGTTAATGATGGGACGCATTATTTATAATGCAAAGAAAATAAACCAAAAGTTAATCGTTGGAACAATTTAAAAGAAACCACTCGGTTAATTTTAAAAACAGATATTTTTAAATGCGGAGCTTTAACCACTCCTTTTAAAAGCTATCAGGTTCCTTCGGTTATATCAAGTTCACTACGTTCACGGTTTCGCCAAAACCATTCGTAGCCCTCCGTCATTTCATTTGGGTATTCAGTAGTATTCAAGCTATGCATTTTGGCCAAAGTCAAGGAATAGTGTTTGGTAGCTGCTGGGTTTTCATTTGTTGCATAAGATAGATGAGTTAGTTTGGGACAGTCGTATTATCATTTGACCAAAGTCAGGGGTATATACGGATGGGTTCGAATTGACAAGATAATGACGGGTAGAACTTGACATGTGACTTATGACATTTTGACCAAAGCCAAGGTCATAAGAGCATGGGGCAAAAACTTATATCGGGAATTTCTAAAGAAACTGAAATTTGCAAAGTGATGCATACCATTTGGAGTTTGATGAATGTTGGTAGCATTCCTTCAACATTATCATACGATGATATTTGGATCCCGATCCTACTGTGAGTATATGCTACTTATCAGGAGATTCGTCACTTAACGATCAATGCTATAAACCAAGTAGGTGTCCAGAAAGGTGTCAGCGGGGTTACGCCCCCAGAGAAAAGAGGTTATTTAATTAAGGAACTTCGCGAAAGCGTTGGAAAACCTCCCTCGAAGTATCGACACTAGCCTGGCTGAACGGTTAAGCAAGAATTGTACAGTGAGAATAGTCCTGGCTAATTCTTCTTTTATGGTTTGAGGAAGGATTCGAGAAACAGTGGGAGCCATCCAGTTTAGATAAACTAAAAACCACTCTAAACTTGCAAGAGCATCATGCTAAAGAGTTTTCTTCTCTCTCTCCTAATTGCAGCGACCCTGAAAATGACTGGACTTAAGTTACTTTTAGAGAAAAATATACTGACAGGGCCAAACTATAAAGATTGGCTGCGGAATGTCAAAATGGTTTTGACCTATGACAAATTGGGGTACGTCCTCACCGCTACGGCACCTGCTGTCCCTGGTCCCAAATCCAGCAATGCGGATAAGGAAATCCGCAAAGCCTGGGATTTAGATTGCGCGAAAGCCAAGTGCATCGTGCTTACCTCAATGAACAATGAACATCAGAGGAGGCACGAGGATATGGACCTTGATGGCATATTTCTCCATACAAAGGAAATTTATGGAGAGCAATCTCGTATAGCAAGATACGAGACCTCTAAGAACTTGTTTCGAGCGAGGTTGGCTGTCGGGTCATCGGTAGGAGAACATGTCCTAAAGATGATCGGCTATATTGAAGAGCTCGCAGACCTTGAGACGACTTTGGATAATGAGCTCTATACAGACCTTATTCTCCAGTCCCTTCCTCACACCTACGCCCAGTTTATCCTGAACTTCAACATTCAAAGAAAAGAAGTTGAACTTCCGGAACTCCTGAACATGTTAAGGAGTGCAGAGGGCACCTTGCAGAAGACAAGGGAAACACCCGCTATGTTTGTTAGTGGTACATCTTCTTCCGGGTTCAAGGCTAGGGCCAAAGGAAGGAAGAAGAAGGCCGCCACCAAACCTAGAGGAGGTGTTAGTAAGGTGGGAGGGAAGGGAAAGAAAAAGTTTGCGGGACCGGTAGTTGGCCAGGATGAGTGCTTCCATTGTCACAGGAAAGGGCACTGGAAAAAGGATTGCAAGGCGTGGAACGCCAAGAACCAGGAACCGAAGCAAGCTGTGGCTTCGACTTCAGGTGTGTTTGTAATTGAGAATTGTCTGTCGATCAACTCTACTTCCTGGGTATTGGATACCGGATCAGGATCTCATATTTGCAATTCAATGCAGGCACTGAGAAACCGTAGAGTGCTGAAGGAAGGTGATATGACCCTAAAGGTTGCTAACGGAGCTAGCGTGGGAGCTGCGTCCGTCGGGGATTATCACCTAGGATTGACGAGTGGACACATTTTGGTTTTACATAACTGTTTTTTTGTACCAAGCTTAACGTGTAATATCATATCAGTTTCCTTGTTATCAAATAAAGGTTATGATTTCACGTTTGTAAGAGATGTTGTTAACATCCACCTTAATCATGGTTTGATTGGGTCCGGTACACTAAATAACGGTATATATGTTTTAAACCAACTCCAAATTTTTAATGTCCAGAACACACTAAAAATAAAGTCTCCAGATTTAAATAAAGCTTTCTTATGGCATTGTAGACTGGGTCACATCAATGAGAGAAGGTTGACTAAGTTGCATAAAGAAGGATATTTAGACTCGTTCGAATATCAAACTTATGACACTTGTCAATCTTGTCTCAAAGGAAAGATGACAAAGACTTCATTCACTGGACAAGGAGTAAGAGCAAGCGAGCTCTTAGGACTCATACACAGCGATGTATGTGGTCCATTGTCTACACATGCAAGAGGTGGTTTTTCCTATTTCATTACTTTCACGGATGATTACTCAAGATACGGATTCATTTATCTGATGAAACATAAATCCGAGGCTTTTGAGAAATTCCAAGAGTATAAGAATGAAGTAGAAAACCAAACCGGCAAAAGTATCAAGACACTTAGATCTGATCGAGGTGGTGAATACTTGAGTGCCGAGTTCCTAGGTTACCTAAAAGAGAAAGGAATTCTCTTTCAGTTTACTCCTCCATACACTCCACAGCATAACGGTGTATCGGAGAGACGGAATCGAACCCTATTGGATATGGTACGATCCATGATGAGTAATGCTGAGTTACCGCGATCTTTCTGGGGTTATGCGCTAGAATCAGCGGCATATCTTTTGAACAGGGCTCCTACCAAGACTGTGCCTACCACTCCATATCAAATGTGGACTGGGAAGAAACCCCATCTTCAGCATATGAAGATTTGGGGATGTCCAGCTTTTGTTAAAAAGCAGCATGTGGACAAGCTCGAGGCACGATCAGTAAAATGTATGTTTGTGGGATATCCAAAGAACTCCAAGGGATATTATTTCTATTATGCAGAGGAACAAAAGGTTTTTGTTTCTCGTAATGCCCATTTTCTGGAACATCAGTTTTTAGAAAAGGAAATAAGTGGGAGCGAAATAGAACTGGAAGAAATTCCAGAACCACAAACTGCTACTGAAAGTTTGGTAGAACCAGTAGTTCAAGAAGAACAGGACATTCCCGCACCCCTCCGCAGGAGTAGTAGGCCATCTCATCCGCCTGAGAGATACTACGGTTTTCTCATAGATGGGGATAGAGAGGATTGCGTCATAGATGATGATGAACCTACTGACTTCCAGCAGGCCATCCAGAGCGGCGACTCGGTACGATGGCTAGATGCAATGCGAACCGAAATGGAGTCCATGTACACCAACAAAGTATGGACTTTGGACTTTGCTCCAGATGGGGTAAAACCTATAGGATGCAAATGGATCTTCAAGAAAAAGATTGGTGTAGATGGACAGGCGGAAACCTATAAGGCTAGACTTGTTGCAAAGGGTTTTCGTTAAAGACCTGGTTTGGACTATGACGAAACCTTTTCTCCAATGGCTATGCTCAAATCCATTCGGGTCCTTCTTGCTATTGCTGCCTTCCATGATTATGAAATCTGGCAGATGGACGTAAAGACGGTTTTTCTGAATGGAAATTTAGAAGAGTGCGTCTATATGGATCAGCCAGAGGGTTTCAATCAGAGTGGGAGCAGCGGGAAAGTATGAGCTGCTTAAATCCATTTATGGACTAAAGCAGGCATCGCGGAGTTGGAACATCTGTTTTGATGAAACAGTCAAAGAATATGACTTTATCAAAAATCCAGATGAACCGTGCATATATAGTAAAGTTGTAGCCAGAAGTGTCGTATTCCTCGTCTTGTACGTGGATGACATTCTATTGATAGGAAATGACATTCCTATGCTACAATCTGTCAAAGGATTCTTGTTACACAGATTCTCCATGAAAGACCTGGGTGATGCCTCTTACATTCTGGGGATCCGGATCTATCGTGATAGATCCAAGAGGATGTTGGGACTTTCGTAGTCCAGGTATATCGACACTGTACTGAAAAGATTCAGTATGGAAGATTCTAAGCGCGGTAATCTACCGGCTTGTCACGGAATCACCCTCTCCAAAGAGATGTCTCCCAAGACTGATTTGGAAAGGGAACGCATGTCTATTATACCCTACGCTTCTGCGGTAGGCTCTATAATGTATGCGATGTTGTGCACCAGACCAGATGTAGCTTACGCACTAAGCGTGGTAAGCCGGTATCAGTCAGACCCAGGGGAGAAGCACTGGATAGAAGTAAAGAACATTCTCAAGTACCTGAGAAGGACTAAGGAGATGTTCTTGGTTTACGGCGGAAAAGACCTCAGGTTGGAGGCCTTTGTTGATTCCGGCTTCCAGAGTGATAAGGACGATTCCAAGTCCATGTCGGGTTATGTCTTTACCTTCAATGGAGGGGCGGAGTGCTGGAAGAGCTCCAAGCAGGACACCGTTGCTGACTCGACGATGGAAGCGGAGTATATAGCTGCTTGCGATGCCGCAAAAGAAGCAGTCTGGATGAAGAAGTTCCTAACAGAACTTCAGGTGGTTCCTACCATAGTTGATCCAATACCTCTGTATTGCGACAACAATGGAGCTATAGCTTTAGCGAAGGAACCAAGGTCCCATCAGAAATCCAGACACATCTTAAGGCGGTATCACCTGATCAGGGAGATCATTGATCGTCGGGAGATCGAGGTTCGGAGAGTTGCTTCTGAAGAGAACATTGCTGATCCATTCACAAAGGCCCTACCTCAGATTCAGTTCGAGAGGCTACTCGAGATCATCGGTCTTCGATATGCCAGTACATGGCCCTAGTGCAAGTGGGAGATTGTTAGTGTATATGCCCTAGGGGCCATTATTGTATCATACTAGTTTGTATATTACTTAATGGAAGCTTGGGATATTCACATGTATATAACAGTCTTGCTAAACATGGTAGTATGCTACTTGGTTTTTCTATCTTAATATGTGAGTATACGTATTGATAGAGCTCTTAAGATCTTGCTTGACTACCAGCGTTGTGATGGCAGTCACACTAGTGGGGGCTGGGTAGTCTATAAGCACATCCTTATACAGGTCCCTAGTCGTTGGATTATCGAGACAGGGCATCGATACTCCGGAGTAGACTAGTGTGTACGCTTCTCATCCCAGTTGGGGAGATGGTCTGTCCCACAGCCGTCAGTACGTCGTACTGGAGATAGTATGCAGGTGCTCGTTAGGTTACGGGTACACCGGACAGGACTCACAGGGAACTGTTGGTTGGTTTTATACCAGTCGTCAGTGAACAGTTCCCAGGTGACATGAGTACAGCATAGTCCGCAGACTTGACACTGCTGCTTCGCCTCGAGTGTGTCCCACTGTTCTTAGATTGCTACCCTACCACGACTCAAAGGAGTCGTGCAAACAGGTAGCAGTTGGGTGCAGTCCCGAGCACTTGGAGGCAGTGACGGTTAGACAGGATTCGTCTCTCCCGGTATTGAGGGTTGATATCGCGCTGTGTCAGAGAGCCATTACGCAAAGTCCCTGGCCAGGGCAAGCGAGATTTGCTGGTAGGTTCCAGTAGTTTCTCAGGGTGTAATGGGCTTCGCTCCGACACGACTTATACCGCTATTAGGGGACTGACGCTTGCCGCCCCCTAGGCCCGATATGCGATAGTCTTAGACGAACGGACCGGACTGTATGGAGATTGTCACATCAGACTCAGTAGGAGTTCGGATGGGTTTCCTCATCGGCCTTCTTATCGACATCTACCTGGGGACCGTTACGTACAGCTAGTGCCGCTTGCGGTCTGTGGTTAAACCCACTGCCAGCGTAGTAGTCGAGTCTCTAGAGTCCCACACAGAGAGTTTCCCTACTCCAGGCGAAACGATATAGAAGTCGTATGGTTTTACGACAAGGGTTCGGACGCATACATGTGTTTACGCACGTACGACTTTCGGACAGTTTTTACCAGTCGGCTTTGGTTTAAGCCAGTTACTGGTATCCGGTTATTGGATTTATACAGTCTAAAGTTTTTTCGTATTTTTGCGGAAAGGAGGGGCGTTCTCGTAATTGCGCGAGAAGCTTCTATAAGATGGTGACTAAGGAGGTTTAGGTGGCATATACATTGAATGAGATTAGTGAGTCATATGGATGATTCATCCATGTCATTAATGCTTCATAATTGCTTAATGACTCATGGAGATGAATCACCACAAGATATTTATCAAGCATGGTTGTAAATCATTTTCTTTTCTTTTCTTGATAAAATAAAATGCTTGATATATATTATGATAACTCATTTTCTCTTCTCATTATTATCTTCACCTTCTCTCTCCTCAAGCTCTCCCTCTTCAAACCCTAATCCTCCCCTCTCATGTGTTGAGTACAAGGATTAGTTAGACTAATTAAACTATAACCCTCACTCTATATCACCTAGCTTCTTTAATTAGCACTTGAAGAAAGTTAGTTGCCTCAAGTTTAGAGGCTAAGCTTGGAGTAAAGCTCTCGGGTGGATCGTCTACTACTTCGAGAAGGCCGAGGAGGAGGTGGAGTTCGCAAAGATGAAGGACACGATTCGTTAGGTATAATCCCTAAACATAGTAGTATAGAACTTCTATGTTTCTTGTTAGTTATCGTTTAGCTTCGATTCATGCGGTTAGTCGATGTTTAGCATATAAACAAGATCGTTTTTCATATTTCCGCCTCTCCGCAAGTCGTGGGGTGTTGTACATCGACTTACACTTACGCGATCAGTGACTAAGGCTCAGGAGCAACAATAACAAACGCTCCAAGAGATGCTAACATCCATGGCCGCACTCACGGGACCAAAAGCAAGCCCGGAGACATCTTTAGAGCAGCGTCGTGAGCAGGAAACAGATGCTGAATTCCTTCATAGAATGCATGAGAAGAAGGACAAAGAGTCTGCGGAACAAGCGGCCAACATAAAACAAATGGCCCTCCTATTCCAAGATATGGTGGGCATGATGATCCAGCCGAACCCTCCAGCCGAAGATCCTCCAATAATAATTGAAGATGATAGAGGAGACACGTCAAATCCTCTGCCGGCTCTGTCAGCAGCTAAGGAGGAGACCATCTCCAAAGCCATGCTCGATGATTATACAGCTCAGTAAATAGGAGCTCATCAAGCGAATGAAGCAATTGGCCAAGTCGTCAGAACATGGCGACTATATCCAGGATGGTATGATCAGATAAAGTACCCGCCAGGATACACAATTCCTAAATTCCATGTGTACAAGGGGACAGGAAATCCCCATCAACACGTCCCTCAGTTCAGGGCTCTCTGCGGAAACACTGGAGGGGATAATAAGTTACTGCTTCGCCAGTTCTTCGGCAGCTTGGCGAAAACGGCGTTTGAATGGTATTCAGAGCTTCCCAACGACTCTGTCAAAACTTTTACGGAGATGGAATTGTTGTTCACCCAACGTTTCGCAAGAGCTGGTGAACGCACTCCAATCACCGTGTTAATTAACGCCAGAGTGAAGCCAGGCGAAACATGGGTGCAATACGCGATACGATGGCGGAATCTATGGTCAAAGTGCGAGCAGCGCATCGAGGAAGCACCTGCGGTAGGTATGTTCGTGGGTACTCTTGATCCGCAGGCGACCATTTCGCAATTCATGATGTTCTTCAAGCCAACTACTTTCCAGGACTTGATTGACAAACTGTCCCAAATGGATCAGATGGGTCATAGACCCTCTCCTTCGAAGTTGGAATCTCGAAATGAAAAAGGAAAAAGGAAAGCGACCTTCGTCGCCAATGCTCAGCACCAGCCCAGTAGTCCAAAGCCAACTGATCGCCAAAATGAAAGACGGCGATTCTTCAATGAGAAACTAAAGCGCCCTTATTCGTTTTCCCAGAATAAAACGAGGAGACTGTTCGAGCTAGCGGTGCGCAACAGGCTCATCAACTTGCCAGATCTAAAACGCCCATTACAACCCGGTGAGGCTGATAATCCCAATTATTGCACTTATCACCAAGCGATAGGCCATTCAATCGAAGATTGCTTCGACTTCAAAGGGTGGATTGAGAACCAATACCAATAGGGCAAATTCGCACTGTCCGAGAATTGGAAAGTAAACCCGCCCCAGCCGCACGCTCTCAAAAAGGCGGACATAGCGGGGGCATCATACTCTTTTGTAGAAGAAGCTCCATGGGAGGTCGTTCTTTCAGCCAGAACGAAAAGAATGCTGAAAGATCTCCAAACATGCCCGGCGATCAAATGGAAAAGTCCACTGGAACCCGAAGTCATCAAGGGAATGCTGAAGCCGTGCCCGACGCTAAAAATTGGTGGGGGTGGTCAAAACGCCCATACCCAGCCGTCAAAGTCTTCGAAGAAGAAGAAGAAGATCAGAAAGCTCGTGAAGCTTGGTGACAAGCACACGGACCTGCAGAAACATATTAACGCGTTGGAAGAATACAACCAGAAGGCGCGAACCCCGGTCACGCTTCAAGAGTTTCTCAACCACATCCTTGAAGATGGACATGGGGACAAAGATGAGGGAGAAGACTCATCAAATGAACCTGAGGATTATGTTGCAAGCTGCCACGTGATTTCTCACTCATTAATAAACAGTGAAGAAGCTCCTGATGCAGAGAAACTGGGGGCAGAGCCTGAATCGGAGCTCCTGGGACCGTCAGACGAGATGATTGATGCATTCCTGAATGAAGCTCTTCTGAAAAGCAAGGATGATCGAGAGCGCGAAACAGTCATATTTGGAAAAGCCAAACGCCGGCAACTGAACGGAAAGATTGAAGCACCCCAACCAGATAGGAGCACTTCGGCCACCAGCAAAAGCAGGTTCAAGACAAGGAAAAGGTTTGCTAAAGCCATATCGATGGGAATGAAGTTACCACCCTCCGAAGAAAACTCTTTTGATGAGATACACCTTAATGAAGAGGATGTGCATCCTAATTATTGTTTATATCATCGAAGGATTGTGCAACACACCGAAGAGTGCAACGCCTTTAAAAATTGGTGGCAAGGGTATGTTGCTCACAGGCAACACTTCAAGAGGATGAAGCGTGAAGCTTGTCGACAGCGGAAAAATGCGACAGACGAACGAGGAAGAGTTGCCGGCAACCGTCACATGGTTGATAGCAAGGAATCGCAAGTTCTAACCTTCGGGAGCGATTCTGAAGAAGAAATGACTCTCGGCCCTCTCTTCAAAGAATCCACCCCAGGAAAAGAGGAAGAACTGAAGAGCTGCGAGAACATTCAGCTGCGCAATCGCACACTACCTGAAAAGAATCTCGGACCCGCAACCAAAGGATCGAACAAAAAGGAGAAGGGGAAGGAAAAGGTCCCTGGGGATATCGCCCTCGATGACCAAGTCGTCAAAGAGTTGACATCCAAGGACCCACCAAAGAAAAAAAGATGGATTACAACGTTCTGGCACACCTGAGGAAGTTACCCTCCCAGCTAAACATTCTCGATGCCCTTCTGCTATCTAAAGAGGCAAGAGATTCCCTGATCAAGGCACTACAAGAGCCCGAACAGTTCCAGGCTTTCCTCGCCGAAGAAAAGATGAAGGATGAGCTGGAAGAAGTGCACACAGCCGATATCACCTTCGACGATGAAGATCTCCTCCTAGGGATGTGCGAGCATAACCGTCCCCTTTATGTCTCCGGATACTGTCATGATATTAAGATAGGCAAGATCCTGGTTGATAATGGGTCCTCCGTCAATCTCCTCAATGTAAGAGTGTTGAAGGAAATCTTCATGAGCGTTCAGCACCTCGCTCGTGATAAAATCACCATCTCCGGGTTTGACTCCCAGTCATCCCGGACGCTCGGGTCTGTGATTCTGACGTTACGCTTTGGGCTGCTTGTCACCGACATCAAGTTTCACGTCATTGATGCCAAGACTTGCTACAACGCTTTGCTCGGCAGGCCTTGGTTACATGAGTACAATATCACCCCTTCTACACAACATCAATGTATGAAGTATTTCAAGGATGGTCTCGAGTATACTGTGACAGGGGAGCTGAACCCATTCTTCGTGAATGAAGTCCGCAAATACGAGGACTTAAAATACTTCTTGCCAGACTTCGAAGACACGGAAAGGTGCCATAAACCGGAGAATAAGAAGAAAGCTATCACCACTATTCCAGTCTTTAGGAGCGATACTGAAAAGGAGGAAGAGATAGTCTATTCAGGGCCCGCCCTAATGCAATAAGCCGGGACCGTCCACCCCTATTATGGTCTTCGGCAGCGACTCGGAAGATGAGGTCAATGCCGTATTTTCTGTTTGTCCATCAATACAGACCTTCATTGGAGATGATCAGAGTTTACAGATCGCCACGGTTCCGCAAGAGCATTACAAAGAGCTCGATGCACTTGATACCTACAGTGTGCAAGAACTGCAGACGTTCTACGTCCCTCCCAAGCGAAAAAATGAAAAGGCAATCCTCTTTTTGTTAGTTGTATGTATGCCCTAGAGGCCATTACTGTACATAGGATGTATATTGTAGTGGATGCTGGGACATATATAGGGAGGACTTTCTCGCTCGACATGATAGTATGCTATCTGGTTACTCTTTACCTTAACGTGTATACTGTTTGTCTCTCTGTTACATGTTGGTAAAACCCTTAGGATGTGTACTTGACTACCTGGACTATGATGCGGATCATACTAGTGGGGACATGGTAGTCCATAAGTACATCCTTCAAGGTCCCTAGTCGTGGGTGTATCGAGACGGGGCATCGATATACCAGAGTAGACTAGCGTATACCTTCTAGACCCATACAGATGGGCAATGGATGATCCCATATCCATTGGTGTTTGACATCAGAGATGATATACGGGTGCTCAGTGGAGACTGGGTACAATGGACGGACTCGCCGAGAACTCCCAGATGGTATTATACCTTACGTCAGATGGCAGTTCTCTGGTGACACTGGTACAGAGTAGTCTGTTGACCCGAGATCGTCATAGAGTCTTGTGTGGTTCCCACTGTGCTTTGATTTCCACCTTACCACGTCCAAGAGGGCGTGCAAAATGGTGGTTTTTGGGTACAGTCCCGAGTCACATGGAGGCAATGAGCGATAGGAGGGGATTCGTCTCTCCCGGTATAGGGGGTTGATGTTGCGCTGTGTTCGATTGGCTATAACCGGAAATCCCTGGCCAGGGTTGCTGAGATTTACTGGTAAGTGTTACCTATAGTTTCTCGAACTGTTATAGACCTCATATCGACACGACTTATCGAGCTGTTAGGGTCTGACGTTTACCACCCCTAGACGAGATATGCGACATATCAGACGACGAGACCGGACTGTACGGTAAGTGTTACTGGTTGGATTCACAGGAGTATGAGCGGGCTTGCTCGTCGATCTTCTGATCGCTCAATACCCGGGTGTCCGTTACGTTTAGCAGACCGCTTGCGGCTTGTGGGTGCTTGATATGATCATCATCTGCTGCCGTCGTATTGACGAGTCTTTAGAGTCCTACACAGAGGTTTCCTGGCTCAAGCGAAACGAAATAGGAGCGCATATGAGATATGTGCGGGACCGAGAATAATACGTGTATGTGATACCGTATTCTATTCTCGCGATGAAAGTATCGAATGGTTGTATGCGATATAACCTAGTTATCGAATCAAGTATTGATTCGATAAGCCGATACATTGAATATTAGTCGGTTATATGCGATATGACCGGATCGTTAAATCAAGTGTTGATTTAATGATTTAATGCATAATTATATATTTGATATATTACTTTGCATTAACTAGTATCGGTTCACTTTAAATGGATTTTCACACTCGGTTGTGCACATTGTATATGTGATATACTTTTGTGCACTTGTTTGTATCATGTTTGATGATACATGCAAAATTGGCTTTGTGTAAAGACTTATACCATGGTTATGATAATGGTTAGGGTTTTGATTTATTCACTTATTTATTTATCTATTCATTTTTGAGAAATAGATAAAAGAAAAACAAAATGGTTTCTTTCTTTCTTTCATGAAGCTTGTTGAAGCTTCATGAAGCTTTGACCAAAGTGACCATTTTGTCTTCATCTTTAACCCTAACCATTCATCTAACCTTAGTCAATTCTCTACACATAACCATGGTTCATATTATGATAAGGATTCATTTTTCTTTTGGTTTTGATTAACTTATCATAATATACTTCATCTTCTTCTTCTTCTTCACATGAAGAAAAGCTTGCTATCAACAATGGCAACTTGAGAAAATGAGTGAGAAATCCAATTCTAAAGTGAACCCACTTCCTATTTCTTCATCCTCTACCTCTTGCCAAGTAGTATATGGTGTTTTCTTCACAAGTTTCATGACTTGGTGAAGTGGGAGCTTGATCTTGTGATGCCTCGACGTAGATCATCTTCGGCATCGTAGTCGATGACCTAGCCCGCCCATTTCTCCGATGAAGCCGACGCTAGAGCCCGGGATTTGATTTGGACAGCAAGGAGACTTCATCATGGAGCTATGGAGATGGAGAACCGGATCTACAAAGGTTGTATTTCCGATCACTTAGTTAAGTTGTTAACTAGTTACATCTTTCGCCTAAAATCTGTTAACGATCCGTATTAGGGTTTCTCGGCACTTGTAAAATTTGAAATTGGCATGTTTGATGCCTTGTGAGACCTCATTAGCGTGCCTAGGAACCCTACAGTGGTATCAGAGCCTAGCTAGAGCCTTAGGCGATGCGTAGACAGAGTTAGAAGTCCGATTGAACCGAAACCCTAATCGTATTTTGCTCTCTGGACAATTTTGAAAATCGTGGTTTTTTCCAGATTAAAAATATGCAGAAAAAACAGCAGGAATATATATGAGTTACTGTGAAATTCGACAGCCTAATTCCACTAAGTCGCCGCGGTTCCGCGGCACCAGCATGGCTCGTGCGGCGGTTCCGCGGCCGTACGGCCTCATAATATAAAGAATTTTGCACAGTAATTCTTAGTTTCCAGTGCTGGTTTTCCTGAGAATTTTTAATATTTATTCAAGAGTTGAATTTTCTGGGTTGTATTAGGGACTCGGTGTATCGATCGGATTGTCTAATTCTGTCTATGTGGCTTTCCGGATATTTTAGAATATGTTAAAAAGTTCGACCGGATATAAATACCCATTTTTTCCCCTGCCGGAAAATTTCCAAGTGTTGGATTTTTCTGTGGTTTAAGGACGTTCTAAGTAGTGCAAGTAACGCGATGGTCCCTCTAGAAGACAACAAACCTTAACTCGATTATGTGACCATCTTGAACTGCCCTTTGAACCTTAGGGTTTGGGACAGTACGGCGTGCCACATGTGAGGCGTTGGCTTGACCCTTCTACGGCTGGACCGTTGGTACTGAGGCATGAAGTGAATGTCTTTGAACTTATTTCATGTGTTGAGCGGTTTCGGGAAAACTTGGGTGTTCGATTGTTCGATCGGAAAGTTTAACATTTTCTATTTATCCGGAATGGGATACAATAATTGGAATTCACAAATAGTTATGAGATAACTGAATGAATGTTATAAACATAGCGTTTTAGTCTCACTTGATCGGTTGCCACGGAATTTTGATGTGATCAAAAGTCCGTCGCAATCACGTAGCGTACGCGGATACTCGCCGGGTAAACTTAATAGACAGCCTCGCTCCATAGCCCCGACCAAGTGACTATAGGAGAACCCCGTCGCCGAAAGCATCCGTTCGGGTGCTCGCGGCAGCGGTGTTCAGCCTTGGTGCACTTCGTCGACGGCGTCGGGGGTGCGGCCGCCTACTAAAGTTTGCAACGAGCATTCGATCAGGATGTCGGGAATCTTGTTGAATTGCCCGACTTAATATTGAAAAGTGTTTTCGATAATGAGACTAAAATGCAGGGTTTATAATTGTTAGGCATGCGATGTCTAAGGAATTCATTTGATTAGACATGCGATGTCTATGCAGGTTGCGGATTCCAACTGTTGTAGTTTTACACTTTATTTTCTGTGACCGTAAGTGTAATATGTGATATCGCCGGTTTCGTTGCTATATGTCAACGACAATTGGGATACGCATGTTTGCTTACGTTGATGACATATGATGTTATGTGTTGCTGGATATGTTATATTGGATCGTCGTGTTTGAATAGCCGGGGGTTTTTATGTGAGATGAGTGTTTTTCATTTTCATTCACGTAATAACTTGTATGTAATATTCTTTTATTGGGGCACTTCCAGGTTGCGGAAGATGTCACCGTTTGTATATTATTTACTTTTCCGCACTAGGATAGACCCAAGGAGGGGAGCACAAGTAACCGGGTTCTGGGGTCCAGTGGGAGACCAACTCGAGGAGTCTAGTCCGGGTCTCCTAACTCTAGAATTGGTAGGGTTGCTTGCCGCTCTCGTAGGGGTCTAGGAGTGTGGGATTGGCTATTCATCACGACCGTGGAATCCGTGTTTTATACTGGCTGGTATTGAAAACACGGACGTCCTAGTATATCCAATATTTCATATGATTCTTCTGCTGCGATATCTGTGATGTGATCATGTGATGTTCTGTGATAGATACAGAATATAGTATATATGATATATTATATAGTCGTTACTTATGTTTTACACCCGCGCTAGCCCTGCCCCGCTCTGCCGTTAGTTACCTAACCTAACGGTTCACGAGGGGACATCGAGGCGAATGCGGATGGCATAAGTGTACGTCGTATTTATCTGTGATGTTTAGGTTATTAAATGATGGGACTTCATTAATGAGATTAATGAAATAAAAGAAACCTAAGATGTTGTAGAATCAAATTTCAAAAATAAAACAGGTAGCTACAGTTCTTGCTTTGCACAGCGGTATATGTGATATATCCTGCACCTTATTCGATGAGGAAAGGACCGAGATCCCTTCACCGGGAGTGACTCCTTTAGCAATAACTGGGAGATGCTACACACTCGGTTTGTTTTTGATTGCTTCTATAGTTTTCACTTTGCACAGTGATATATATGATATATCCCGCACCTCATTCGATGAGGAAAGGGCCGACGATCCCTTCACCGGGAGTGACCCCTTTAGCAAAACTAGAAAGGCCTCAAAAGCACTCCATTTTTAAAATCATTTGATTCTACAACGATATCAAGTTCATTAAGCAATAGGTTTTCAGAAAAACCTGTCGTAGCCCTCCATCATTTCAGATAAGTAGTAGTTAGTATTCGTGCTACGTTTGTTGGCCTGCGTCAAGGCGTAGTGTGCGGTAGCTAACTAGTATTTATCTGTTTATGCATATGATGCAGATTGGATTAGGGTAGTCGTGCGACTTTGTTGGCCTGCGTCAAGGGTCGTGCGGGTGGGTTTAATTCAATCGGGAAATGACGGGTTGAACTTGACTAGCGCACTATGGTTTGTTGGCCTGCGTCAAGGTCATAGGACGCTAGGGGCAAAATTATCGGGAATTTCAAGTGTTGAAATTTGCAATGAGATTGCATACCTTCTATGAGATAGTTGGATCCCGATACCCGCTGCGAGTAAGAGTTACTCCTGGGAGAATTTTAAACATTACAATTAGCCGATCAAGTAGGTGTCTAGAAAGGTGTCAACGGGGTTACGCCTCTGGGAAAATGAGGTTTACATTAATTAGGTTCGTGCGAAAGCACGGGGGACCTCCCTCCAAGTACCGACACTGGCCTGGCTGAAAGATTGGCGAACTTGTAGTGTGTAATTAATTCCGGCTAGTCTTTCCTTTTAGGGTTTGAAGGAAGATTTGATAAAAAGCAGTGGGAGCCATCCTGATTAGATAAAATAATAACCAATCTATTCTTGCAAGAGCGCACGCTGAGTGTTTTCTTCTCTCTCTCTCTCCAGGTAGAGAACATATCACGCCTTAATCAAGATAATAATACGGAATATTGACCGAACCCGCTTGTTATTCTGAGTTGGGGAACGTTGGTCCCGCTCCAACTTATAATTGTTATAAGACAGAGCAGGAAATTGGGGATTACCAGAATTCCCGTGCCGCCCGAACGAAGAGAGTGCATGCTGATGCATCATCTTCCGGTGTGTTCGTTACAAAGAACTGTTTCTCAGTATCCTCCGCATCCTGGGTATATGATACCGGATCAGGATCCCAGATATGTAATCTGTTACATAGGGCTGCAAAAATGTAGAAAAACTGAGAACGGGTGATAAGTTTCATGAGGCAGAAAACAGGGCAAGTGTTGCAGCCAAGTCTGTTGGTCACTGTCACCCTGTATTACCAATACATTGATTCTGAACGAATGTTATTAGATACCGAACCTGATATACAAAATCATATCAGTCTCTTTATTAGTAAAGAAAGGATATAATTTTGTATTGTTGGATTATATCAAAAGTTGATCGGTTCAGGCACGTTATCTAAAAGTATTGACGTTCTAAATCAAACTACAGTTCCTTGTATACAGAACACACACAAGAGGAAGAGTTCAGAAATGAACGAATCCTTCTTGAGACATTGTAGACTAGGTCATATCAATGCGACCCGACTAGCTGAAGTTACATGTAGATGCATATTTAAATCAGTTTGAATCTACATCTTGTGAAACTTTCCAGTCATGTCACAAAGATATAATGACACCAGCTCTGTTTATTGGAAACAGAGAAAAAGTTAGTGAACTCTTGGGATTGATACATGTTGATGTATGTAAGGTCCCCTGTCTACATATGCCAAGACCGGTTCCTTGTACTTCATTACATTCTCTGATGATCTTTCGAGATTCAGACCTATGTTCCTGTTGAAACACAAGTCCGAACTTTTTGAGATATTCACAGAATATAAATTAGAAGTAGAGAACCAATACGGGTATAAGTATTATGTCCTTTGATGTGATCAAGGAGGAGAATACTTGAGCACGGAATTCCTGGACTATTCTAAAGGAGAATGGGATTCTCTTTCAGCATTACTCCTCCGTATACACCATAGCACGATGGTATATCGGGGCGGAGCAATCACACCCTATGTGATAAGGTGTGCTCTATGATGAGTACTACTGAGTTACCGTTTCCTTTTTTGGGAGTTATGCGCTTGAGAAGCTGCATACCTATTGAATAGGGTTCGAATCAAATCAGTTGCCTACCACTTCATATTTGATATGATAAGGGAAGAGCCCATCTCTTAAGTTAGTTAAGATTTGGGGTTGTCCAGCCTATGTCTGAAAAGCAAAATCCGGACAAGCTCGAGGCAAGGTCTGTAATATAGAACTGGAAAGGTTCCAGCTATACAAACTACAGCAGATGATTTGGTAAAACCAAAGGATTCAATAGTTACCAACGAACCTCAGCCTCTCCGCCGATCTAGTAGGGTTTCTCACCCACCTGAGAGATACTTCTGTTTCTCTATGACAGTGGGAGCGAGGATTGCATCATGAGATGATGACCCAATTAGTTTCGAGCTGGCCATCAGGAGTGGGACTCTGTAAGAATGGCAGGATGCTTAGCGATCTGAGATGGAATCCATGTACACCAACAAAGTATGGACTTTGGTTGCTATATCTGAAGGGTTAAATCCCCATCAGGAGCAAGTATATCTTGAGAAGATTACTTGGTGTAGATGGAAAAGTTGAGACTTTCAAAGCTAGACTTGTTAAAGCTTTTCGACATCGACCAGGCGTGGATAATGATGAAACCTTTTCAAGTGGCTATGCTTAAGTCCATCCAGATCCTACTTGCCACGGCTACATACCATGACTACGATATCTGGCGGTTGGGTGCCATGACTGCTTTTCTAAATGATGTTTTAGAAGAGAGAGTCTATAAGTACACAGTCAGAGGGCTTCGTAAACAGTGGGAGCAGCGGAAACGTGCACAAGATGCTTTATAGGTTAAAGCAGGCATCGCGGAGTTGGAACATCTGTTTTGATGTGTTAGTCAAAGAGTTTGACATCATCAAAATGGTAGATGAACCTTGTATAAACAAAAAGGTAGTAGGGAGTATGGTGGCGATCCTCGTGTAAGTGCACGGCGGCGCCCCGGCCGTCAATCCGACGCCGGAATGCGGAAGCGGTGATAAACTTAAAATTTTGCGGACTTTGCAAACCGGCACTACCGCGCACTAAACATCCGGATCGAACCATTAACAAGTCTACGCAAACAAGAAGAAGGGATTAGAGATATACCGACGATCCAAGTCCTCCGGTCTTCATCTCCGCTCCGATCTCCTCGCGGGATCTCCGTCCATCTCCTCCTCGTCGGAAAGGGCACCACGAAGCCGGGTACTTTTACGGGCTCCCGCCTCTATACCGAGGCAACTCGGGCACGAAGCCGGCTACTCGACGTGCCCAAGATATGCTGTAGGAAGTGTAGTGTAGAGGCTACTTGTCTCTTTGGGGTTTGTTGCCTTTGGATGGAGGAATGAGGATTGAACTTTGGAGGGAAATGAAGCTACCAATTTTTGCAAGGAAATGAGATGAAGAATGAAGCATAAAAAATGAACCTCTCATTTTTCCTCTCCTCACAATGTGTGGCCGGCCATCATGCTTTTGGAGAATGGTGGAGATGTATACAAATTGCAAGAGGGAGGTAAGTGTAGGAGAAACAAAAGAGGTGACCACAACATCAACCATACCCTTTCCTCCATACCCTTTCCTATTCAATCAAATCTCAAAAAGCAAAAGCATGGTGGAAAAAGATATGAAAGCTATCATATCAAACAATATGCAAAGAAACCCCCTCCACAAAAGTAATTTGCACAATTGCAAATAACCCCCTCCATCGAAAAAGTCCGGCCGGGAAAGAACAAACGAAAACCGGCCGGAACGGAATGCAAACTGGCAACTCCAGAAAACTGGTCCCGTAATAAATTACAGGAAAACCCCGACACTGTGCATACACACCCGCATCTGTATTCCGTCCGGATACAAATGCAAAGAGACAAAATCTACACTGTACTAAACTAGGACCGGCTTAAACCAAAGCCGGCTAGTAATATCCGTTCGATCCTGATCCGTGCAATACCGCACGTATCTGATCGAACCCTGCCATATACCTATACGGCTACTAGTACAAACCGTCCGATCCTGATCCGTGCAATACCGCACGTATCTGATCGGACCCTGCCATATCTCCATACGGCCTCTACAGCGTTTCGCCCGAAAGCATGAGTAACTGTAAGTGTGGTGGACTCTAAAGACTCGTCAATACTATGGCTGTGGATTTAACCACTGGCACGTCAGAGGTATAAGCCAATACGTGACGGGCCACCAGCTATTGACTAAAAGGGACGTCGATGAGGAAGCTCACCCCGACACCCAACTGAGCCTGTCAGTGACAATATCCGTGCAGTCCGGTCCGTTCGTCTATGAGTATCGCATGGCGGGCCTAGGGGGTTGGTAAAAGTCAGACCCCCAAAAGCGGTACAAGTCGTGTCGGAGTGTAGCCCAGAACACCCTGAGATACTACTGGAATACCTACCAGTAAATCTCCTTGCCTTGGCCAAGGACTTTGTGTAATGGCTCTCCTAGACACAGCACGACCTCACCCCCAATACCGGGAGAGACGAACCCCTGAAGATACGCTCACTGCCTCCATGTGGCTCGGGACTGTACCCAACTAAAACCTGTTTGCACGACTCCTTTGAGCCGTGGTAGGGTAGTAATCAAAGTACAGTGGGAACTCACACGAGACAAATGACGATCCCCAGGTCGATGAACTAACCTGCACACATGTCACCAGGGACTGCCATCTGACGTCTGGTATATGACCAACTAGCATGTTCCCGGCGAGTCCTGTCCGGTGTACTCATAACCCAATGAGCACCTGTATACATCTTAGGTGATCCAACTGACACCAGTGGCTTGTGAGACCGGCCACCGCCCCTCGTCGGGGTCTCGACTGTATACACTAGTCTACTAATGGAGTATCGATGCCCAGTCTCGAAACTCCCACGACTAGGGACCTTTTAAGGATAAGCTTATAGACCCCCAGCTCCCACTTATATGATCGCCCTCATAATGCTGGTGGTCAAGCAAGAATCCTAGGGGCTCTATCAACGTGTAATAGCGACGTGTCATGTCACCTAAAGCAGTACACGATGATAAAGGTAAACCAGATAGCATACTATCATCTCGAGTAAGACTGTCCTACCGGGATAGGTCCTCCCTCAATCATTACAATCACGTACCTGTGACCTAATAATTGACTCTGAGGGCACTATCTCCAACAATCTCCCACTTGCACTCAAGGCTAATTATTGCGATGTCGCATACTCACAGCCCGTGTGATACCGAACATCCAACTCCTCTACTAGTCAGTCTCACAAAGCTCGTTTGCGGAACTATTGCGTTCGAGGAATAGCCTCAGTGAGTGGATCCGCTTAGTTGTTTCTTTCTATGTCTCTCTATATCTCAAGTTCGCGGAGAAACCCATCTCCCGAAATGAGCAATACCTGTCTTAGAATGTGTCTGGATGTCTGATGGGACATAGCTCATAATTGAACTCCAAATCCAAACTTCTTAGACTGTATCGTCAACTGAACTTAATCAGTATCCTGCGCGCCATGCCTCCCTCAGTATTGCCTTGGATCACCTGTCCAAAATACTGCCCTACGTCAGAGGGAAAACTATAACTCTGACAACCTCCTTGTCGTCCATGTCACCTAGGAAGCCTGGAATGACAACCGTCTCCTGAATGAGGCTGTCGTTATCATATCCCTAGAACATCCACTTATGTTCTAAAACTGCTTCCGACTGTTTCTCCAGGATTGGATTAATGTCAACTTATTGCATCTAGTGCAAGAACAACATCTGGTGTGGTACTTGACATCTCATGATTGACTCACTTGCCTAAGCAAGTGATCTGCCAATCATGCACGTCCCTCTCCCCTTTAGTCTGTAAGACACCTTTAGAGAGGGTGACTCCATTACCTGCAGGTACACTACCGTGCCAGGAGTCGTCCATCCTAAATACTCTTAGAATGCTGTCAAGTACCCTGATTGGGAAACCACCCAAATCTAGATCTAAAACCACAGATCTAGTAACCAGTATGTCTGATATAAAATCCATGTCCTTTGTGGAGAAACCACTGTGTGACGACCAAAGTATAACCGATTGTAGTATAGGAGTTTCTTTTCCTATTCTGTGTATGTCATCCAGATACCAGGACATCACACCCTACTACCTTCTCAACAGATCCATCCCCTATTCTGATGAAGTCAAACTCATGACTGTCACGTCAGAAATAGATGATCTATCTCCGCTACATCTGCTTTAGTCTATAAATAGACATAAGCTACCTGTCCACCAATGCTTCCGCTGCTCCCACTGACTACGACAACCCTCTGGCAGAGTCATATAGACGTACACTTCTAAAACTGGTTTAGAACGACGCTATACTCATCCTCCCGCCGGGTCTCGTAACCTGGAACAACAGCAATGGCAATTGTGGGTAAACAAGAACTTTCCTGTCACCGTCCTTGAGGCTACCGTAGTGCCTCTCGGGTGCCTGAAGTTACCCACCTTATCTGCGGAGTGGCCAATGGAATGTCAATCGAGATTGAATCTTTAGGTTCTTTATCAAATCTTCAGTAATCGTTTGTGGTTCTGGAATCACTTCCAGTTCTACCATACTCCCACTACTGTTTTCTGAAAAAATCCATTTTTAATAAAACTGTGGTGAGTCTAGAACAATATCGCTATTGTTCATCCACATGGTAGAAAGTCAACCCTCGTCATAGCCTGGGTCAACCCACAAACAGCCATTACAGAAACGTGCCTCGAGTTGTCCAGTGTCTGGTTTTAATCATAAACCGGACAACTCCCCGTACCTTAACATCGTTAAGATATGAACTGTTCTATATCCAATATAGAAACAGAGGCACTGATTTAATTGAACCAGATTCAAATCATGCAGCTGTCCCCAGCGCATGTCAACTAAATGGAAGAAGGCCGATCAGCGTTACTCAACTTAGGAGTACTTCCAATTATGAGTAACCTGAAAGAGAAGCAAGATCTCTTTATCATTACTATCAGCTGAATACCATACACAAGTATCTACATCTTCGATCTCTTTGAAGAATCCCGATACTTGCTACGCCTGGTTCTCTACTCTATTCAAATACCTGTAACTTCTCAAAATTCGGACCCTGTGTTTCCACGAAACACCGGTCTAAAAACTAGAGAAGTCATAAGTAAACCAAATATAGTACGAGGACCTACCCCTCTGTCCTGATGGACCCTGGACAACATACAATACTCTGTATAACTCCCTTGAGTCTGATAACTCATTCACTGTGTGCCGTAGGTTGAAAACTGTACTTATGGTTAAGAAGAATTACACCGCTGTTTAATGCTCCTTACCTAACCATCCACTGATATAGGTAAATGTCGTAGACATAATTTCAGAAAGGTATATCTCACTCTATGAAAATAGACGTACAGATATATCAATTTGAAATTGGTGCATAACAGCGGATATTCAAAACCAAATATTTGCCGACCGGCAAACAGGCCAGGTGATTTCCTCAAATATCACCGATTACAACGAATCCTGATATAATGAGGATAATCACCCAATTCCCAATAAGCTATTCCCACTCATCATCTGTAAAACCATACAGATGTGAGAATCATACCTGGTAAATACATACCCTGGAGTAAGTGTCTAATTGGGAAATCAGTTTTCTTTTAATAGTACACAGTGAAACTGAAACATTGAAATGTTTCGTTGGGGTATCCCGGTATTCCTAGTAATGCCTCTTCCAGATTCACGACTGTAACCGTATAGTTCTTTGCCACCTCTCCAAATCCCTTCATATGTCTTTAGTCTTTACCTTCTGTACACCCCTTAAGCCAAATGGTTTTCTTCCTTCCCTACCGTTCGGCACCAGCCTATGGTTTGGAAGAAGACTATCCAATAAGCATAATGGGTGTACTGTCCCAATCCTAGGAACACTCGCAACACGAGAGAAGGTGAAGATAAAAGACACCTGAATGTACTTTATTCCTATTTCTCCTGAACCAGGATCCATCCCCGAACTGGAAGAAGTTCCTTTCGAGTTCGTATATAACCATACGATGGATTATCCAAATAAACTGTGGATCTTCGTAGTGATACGGAGTGTCCTGGAGAAATACAAAGGTGATGTGGGAGTGGTAACGAAATATTTGGTTTGGTCTTGAATATCTGTTGCAATTTACTTTGCCCTCTTACTAATCCCTTGCTTTGTCTGAACTTAATACCTTCTGCACACCATCGTTATGCTAATTGGTTTTCTTCATTCCCTACCGGTCGGCACCAGCCTAAGGTTTGGAAGAAGACAATCCAATTTGCGTAATAGGTGTACTACCCCTAAACCAAGGAGTACTCGTAACCTGAGAGAGGGTAAAAGGAAAAGGCAACTGGATAATCCTATCCGTTTTCTCCAGAACCGGAAACCATCCTCGAATAAATTCTTTCGAGTTCGTATCTAACCATACGATGGTTTTGTCCAATGGAAGTGGACGTTCGTAGTAATACGGGGTGTCCTGGAGAAAAGGGCAAAAGTAGGAGTGGCAATGAGGTCTGCAACTCTGACAATCCAAAAGCCTGTGTTAAGAAGGTTCGGTCAACTTGGTCTCTGAGTCATAGTCTTAGGGTTGGGTCAATGGTCGCTACCAGAGAGAGAGAAAAGAAACACTCAGCGTGCACTCTAACCTAGATCAGAATGGTCAACAATTTATCTAATCTGGAAACCTCCCACTGTACCTCAAATTCTCCTCCAAACCTGAAAGAAGAATTAGTCGGGGTTACCCGAGGAGTAAACTAACTCATCAGTGGGAATCGGGATCCAACTCTCATCGCATGATAACGTGACGGAATCCGCTCACGGTATCACACTCCAGAAGGTATGCGCATATCTGGCAAGTTTCAGTTCTTTTGAAACTCCCGATGTAATTTCTGCCCCATGCTCTTATGACCTTGACTAAGGCCAACAAATCATAAGTCACATGTCAAGTTCTACCCGTCATTGTCCAGGTTGATTTGAACCCACCCGTACAAGCCCTTGACTAAGGCCAACAAGGCTATACGACTGTCCCAAACCAACGCATCTATCTATGCAGCATATGAATACCCAATAGCTACCAAACACTGTGCCTTGACTAAGGCCAACAAACACAGCTTGAATACTATTGACTACCCATATGAAACGACGGAGGGCTACGAATGGTTTCTGGCGAAAACCTTTAACGTAGTGAACTTGATATCGTTGAAGGAACTGATAGCTTTTAAAAATATAGTGACGAAAAACCGTTGCTAAAGAGGTCACTCCCGGTGAAGGGATCTCGGCTCTTTCCCCGTAGAATGGGGTGCAGGATATTCCAACTGAATACCACGGTGCAAAGCAAAAGTAATCGGCTATAGTGAAGTTAATGCCCTGACGCAAACTTTTTGTCCAAGGGGTCACTCCCGGTGAAGGGATCTCGGCCCTTGCCTCGTCGACTGAGGAGCTGGATATTCTAAATGAATACCACGATGCAAAACAAAAGTGAACGTCCTTGCAATAACAGCTTTTTTTGAAAAAGTGTTCCAACAACATCAGATTAGGTTTGTTTTTAACTTGCATTGATCCGAATCAATGCAGTCCCATCAATTGATCACACCACAAAGAACGAAAATATACTGACGTACGTATATGCCATCCGCATTCGCCACTGGGTCCCGTCATCACCCGTTAGGTTAGCTAACTAACGGCAGAGCGGGGACTGGACTAGCGCGGATGAAAAACATATACAACATCTACTAATATATATACCAATATATAGTATTTCGCTCAAGGCGTGAATAAAATGCAACATCACAGAAATGTACAGCATCACAGAAACAATACAGATATCTGGGATCCCCGGGTTTCACAGAGCCGCTGAAACCCGACGTTCCCCTGGTCGTGTGGATAGCCTGTGCAATGAAAACCTAGACCCCTACGGGCGCGGCAAGTCACCCGCCAAAACCTGAAGCGAGGCAGCCCCCTTCAGCGCCGTGAATGGACCACCCAGCACTTCATGGAATCCGGCAACTTGGGCACCCCTCCTGGGTCAACCTGTACCCCCTACGAGTGCGGCGAATAGCCCGCCAATCCTAGAGTGAAGCCCCCTCCGTCTCAATGCCATGAGATGCGGGCTTGTTGCCCTCCAGAACCCGGCTATCCGTGCACCCCTCCGCGGGGCAATCCTAGTACAGAAAGTAAAATATACATACAACGGGTACATCGACCGCAACCAGGTCGTGCCCCAAAATAATAATACAAACAGGCAGTGACGGCAGTCCACATGTCGGACGCTCGCCCCGCAAAATCAAATGTACATGATACAACAAAAACAGTACTAGCATTGCATCCAGGCTATCCCCACGACCGATCCGCAACAACACAGCAAATACATAGAACATCAACGTGAAAGTCACGTTCGCAAATCCGTCTAACCGGGCTATAGCAGTTAGACCGGATTTACCGATCGAGTGACATTCACGGTCGCAGATATAATGTAAATACTGTGAAAAATGTGTTTAAAAAATTTCCGATTGATCAAACAATTAACAAGTGGGCCCCAAAGAAAACTGTAGCACTCACAGAAACAATTGGCCCAACATTAATATTCCAAAGCCCATATATTAAGCCCAGAAGGCCTCTGTAAAAAAATGGTGAAGTGATGTGAATAGTGCGCGGCGGAAGGGCCGCACAAATGGGGTTTTCGCGGCGGTTCCGCGCTCCAACTGTGGAGTTACTTCCTCAAATTTTTACAGAACTCTTAGATTTTCCAGTACATCAATATTTTATAACCTGAAAAATTTTTCGAGACCAAAAATTTTCAACAGAAACTGATGCGAACTAAAATGCAGTTTTGGAACTTTTTGATCGATCGGAAATGCAAACACATTACACAAAGCTAGACTAAGTTAATGGCGAGGCTTTGATACCACTGTAAGTGCACGGCGGCGCCCCGGCCGTCAATCCGACGCCGGAATGCGGAAGCGGTGATAAACTTAAAATTTTGCGGACTTTGCAAACCGGCACTACCGCGCACTAAACATCCGGATCGAACCATTAACAAGTCTACGCAAACAAGAAGAAGGGATTAGAGATATACCGACGATCCAAGTCCTCCGGTCTTCATCTCCGCTCCGATCTCCTCGCGGGATCTCCGTCCATCTCCTCCTCGTCGGAAAGGGCACCACGAAGCCGGGTACTTTTACGGGCTCCCGCCTCTATACCGAGGCAACTCGGGCACGAAGCCGGCTACTCGACGTGCCCAAGATATGCTGTAGGAAGTGTAGTGTAGAGGCTACTTGTCTCTTTGGGGTTTGTTGCCTTTGGATGGAGGAATGAGGATTGAACTTTGGAGGGAAATGAAGCTACCAATTTTTGCAAGGAAATGAGATGAAGAATGAAGCATCAAAAATGAACCTCTCATTTTTCCTCTCCTCACAATGTGTGGCCGGCCATCATGCTTTTGGAGAATGGTGGAGATGTATACAAATTGCAAGAGGGAGGTAAGTGTAGGAGAAACAAAAGAGGTGACCACAACATCAACCATACCCTTTCCTCCATACCCTTTCCTGTTCAATCAAATCTCAAAAAGCAAAAGCATGGTGGAAAAAGATATGAAAGCTATCATATCAAACAATATGCAAAGAAACCCCCTCCACAAAAGTAATTTGCACAATTGCAAATAACCCCCTCCATCGAAAAAGTCCGGCCGGGAAAGAACAAACGAAAACCGGCCGGAACGGAATGCAAACTGGCAACTCCAGAAAACTGGTCCCGTAATAAATTACAGGAAAACCCCGACACTGTGCATACACACCCGCATCTGTATTCCGTCCGGATACAAATGCAAAGAGACAAAATCTACACTGTACTAAACTAGGACCGGCTTAAACCAAAGCCGGCTAGTAATATCCGTTCGATCCTGATCCGTGCAATACCGCACGTATCTGATCGAACCCTGCCATATACCTATACGGCTACTAGTACAAACCGTCCGATCCTGATCCGTGCAATACCGCACGTATCTGATCGGACCCTGCCATATCTCCATACGGCCTCTACAGCGTTTCGCCCGAAAGCATGAGTAACTGTAAGTGTGGTGGACTCTAAAGACTCGTCAATACTATGGCTGTGGATTTAACCACTGGCACGTCAGAGGTATAAGCCAATACGTGACGGGCCACCAGCTATTGACTAAAAGGGACGTCGATGAGGAAGCTCACCCCGACACCCAACTGAGCCTGTCAGTGACAATATCCGTGCAGTCCGGTCCGTTCGTCTATGAGTATCGCATGGCGGGCCTAGGGGGTTGGTAAAAGTCAGACCCCCAAAAGCGGTACAAGTCGTGTCGGAGTGTAGCCCAGAACACCCTGAGATACTACTGGAATACCTACCAGTAAATCTCCTTGCCTTGGCCAAGGACTTTGTGTAATGGCTCTCCTAGACACAGCACGACCTCACCCCCAATACCGGGAGAGACGAACCCCTGAAGATACGCTCACTGCCTCCATGTGGCTCGGGACTGTACCCAACTAAAACCTGTTTGCACGACTCCTTTGAGCCGTGGTAGGGTAGTAATCAAAGTACAGTGGGAACTCACACGAGACAAATGACGATCCCCAGGTCGATGAACTAACCTGCACACATGTCACCAGGGACTGCCATCTGACGTCTGGTATATGACCAACTAGCATGTTCCCGGCGAGTCCTGTCCGGTGTACTCATAACCCAATGAGCACCTGTATACATCTTAGGTGATCCAACTGACACCAGTGGCTTGTGAGACCGGCCACCGCCCCTCGTCGGGGTCTCGACTGTATACACTAGTCTACTAATGGAGTATCGATGCCCAGTCTCGAAACTCCCACGACTAGGGACCTTTTAAGGATAAGCTTATAGACCCCCAGCTCCCACTTATATGATCGCCCTCATAATGCTGGTGGTCAAGCAAGAATCCTAGGGGCTCTATCAACGTGTAATAGCGACGTGTCATGTCACCTAAAGCAGTACACGATGATAAAGGTAAACCAGATAGCATACTATCATCTCGAGTAAGACTGTCCTACCGGGATAGGTCCTCCCTCAATCATTACAATCACGTACCTGTGACCTAATAATTGACTCTGAGGGCACTATCTCCAACACCTCGTAGAGTACGTGGATGACATACTCTTGATAGGGAAGTAGTTTCCTATGCTACGCTCGGTCAATCTCCGCTTATCACAAGGATTCTCCATATAGGATCAAAGTGATACCTCCTAAATCCTGGGTTTTGGATCTATGAGATAGATCTAAATGGATGTTAGGATTCTCACTAGTTGTAGTGAGATGGTATCAATCGATCCTGGGGAGAATCACTGGAAGGGTTCCAGGGTGATAAGGACGACTGAAAGTCAGTCACAGGCATTGTCTTTACCCTCAGTAAAGGGACGGTATGTTGGAAGAGTTCCAAGCTAGATACCGTGGCATACTAGACGATAAAGGCTCGATACATCGCTACTTAAGATGCTACCAAAGAGGCAGTTTGGGTGTATATTGGTTCATAAGATGAACTAGGTTCCTACCATTGTGTGACAATGGAAGTGAGGCTTTGGCCCTGGAACCCTGGTCCCATCAGTGACCCAGACATATTCTGATGCAGCATCACCTGATCATGGAGATAGTTGATCTCCAGGGTGATCAAGGTTAGGAGAGTAAACTCAGAGGACAACACGGCGGATCCACTCACGAAGGCCTTTTCCCAGAAAGAGACTTTTATGGGATGGTTGTGTATGAGATACTACAACCACTGCTATCAGATGGCCCTAGTGCAAGTGGGAGATTGTTAGTTGTATGTATGCCCTAGAGGCCATTACTGTACATAGGATGTATATTGTAGTGGACTCTGGGACATATATAGGGAGGACTTTCTCACTCGACATGATAGTATGCTATCTGGTTACTCTTTACCTTAACTGTTTGTCTCTCTGTTACATGTTGGTAAAGCCCTTAGGATTTGTACTTGACTACCTGGACTATGATGCGGATCATACTAGTGGGGACATGGTAGTCCATAAGTACATCCTTCAAGGTCCCTAGTCGTGGGTGTATCGAGACGGGGCATCGATATACCAGAGTAGACTAGCGTATACCTTCTCGACCCATACAGATGGGCGATGGATAATCCCATATCCATTAGTGTTTGACATCAGAGATGATATACGGGTGCTCAGTGGAGACTGGGTACACTGGACGGACTCGCCGAGAACTCCCAGATGGTATTATACCTTACGTCAGATGGCAGTTCTCTGGTGACACTGGTACAGAGTAGTCTGTTGACCCGAGATCGTCATAGAGTCTTGTGTGGTTCCCACTGTGCTTTGATTTCCACCTTACCACGTCCAAGAGGGCATGCAAAACGGTGGTTTTTGGGTACAGTCCCGAGTCACATGGAGGCAATGAGCGATAGGAGGGGATTCATCTCTCCCGGTATAGGGGGTTGATGTTGCGCTGTGTTCAATTGGCTATAACCGGAAATCCCTGGCCAGGGTTGCTGAGATTTACTGGTAAATGTTACCTGTAGTTTCTCGAACTGTTATAGACCTCATATCGACACGACTTATCGAGCTGTTGGGGTCTGACGTTTACCACCCCTAGGCGAAATATGCGACATATCAGACGACGAGACCGGACTGTACGGTAAGTGTTAGTGGTTGGATTCACAGGAGTATGAGCGGGATTGCTCGTCGATCTTCTGATCGCTCAATACCCGGGTGGCCGTTACGTTTAGCAGACTGCTTGCGGCTTGTGGGTGTTTGATATGATCATCATCTGCTGCCGGCGTATTGACGAGTCTTTAGAGTCCTACACAGAGGTTTCCTGGCTCAAGCGAAACGAAATAGGAGCGCATATGAGATATGTGCGGGACCGAGAATAATGCGTGTATGTGATACCGTATTCTATTCTCACGATGAAAGTATCGAATGGTTGTATGCGATATAACCTAGTTATCGAATCAAGTATTGATTCGATAAGCCGATACATTGAATATTAGTCGGTTATATGCGATATGACCGGATCGTTAAATCAAGTGTTGATTTAATGATTTAATGCATAATTATATATTTGATATATTACTTTACATTAACTAGTATCGGTTCGCTTTAAATGGATTTTCTCACTCGGTTGTGCACATTGTATATGTGATATACTTTTGTGCACTTGTTTGTATCATGTTTGATGATACATGCAAAATTGGCTTTGTGTAAAGACTTATACCATGGTTATGATAATGGTTAGGGTTTTGATTTATTCACTTATTTATTTATCTATTCATTTTTGAGAAATAGATAAAAGAAAAACAAAATGGTTTCTTTCTTTCTTTCATGAAGCTTGTTGAAGCTTCATGAAGCTTTGACCAAAGTGACCATTTTGTCTTCATCCTTAACCCTAACCATTCATCTAACCTTAGTCAATTCTCTACACATAACCATGGTTCATATTATGATAAGGATTCATTTTTCTTTTGGTTTTGATTAACTTATCATAATATACTTCATCTTCTTCTTCTTCTTCACATGAAGAAAAGCTTGCTATCAACAATGGCAACTTGAGAAAATGAGTGAGAAATCCAATTCTAAAGTGAACCCACTTCCTATTTCTTCATCCTCTACCTCTTGCCAAGTAGTATATGGTGTTTTCTTCACAAGTTTCATGACTTGGTGAAGTGGGAGCTTGATCTTGTGATGCCTCGACGTAGATCATCTTCGGCATCGTAGTCGATGACCTAGCCCGCCCATTTCTCCGATGAAGCCGACGCTAGAGCCCGGGATTTGATTTGGACAGCAAGGAGACTTCATCATGGAGCTATGGAGGTGGAGAACCAGATCTACAAAGGTTGTATTTCCGATCACTTAGTTAAGTTGTTAACTAGTTGCATCTTTCGCCTAAAATCTAGTTAACGATCCGTATTAGGGTTTCTCGGCACTTGTAAAATTTGAAATTGGCATGTTTGATGCCTTGTGAGACCTCATTAGTGTGCCTAGGAACCCTACACTTTTATCGATCCGTGGAAACCAAAGTGGAAAAAGAAATCTGGCATGGTGCCGATTCTACGCTTGACAGACTCCAACCCTTCCGTCTGCCCAGATACTACACAGAAAGATTAAAAAGGCTATTGAGGTGCCAAGGCGTACCCTTGAAGCAGACTGCTCGACGGGCTCAGTTATACAATAAAATCTGGAATGTCCCCGGAACTCAGCGAAAGTTGCCCAGTGGGAGAATGGAAACGATCGGGCTGGGGTATGTTCAATCCAAGAAACGAGAGTGATTCCATGGCTGCTACGTCATACATGACTTTGATGAAGAAGGAGATACTCTGTGGGAAGACACTAACCCCGAACAAAAACGAGGTCTTGCCATAAAAGTGCCAAGTCTGACGTTCGAAGAACAGATGGACAAGCTAATAAGAGAAGAAGGTCAAAAGTTCCGGGATGATCATAGCCGCGAAATGGCCATCTACGAGAAAGCCAAGACGCAGCGCCTCCTTCAGCAAGCTACGAAAAATGACGATGCCCTTCGCTGCCAGCCCTTTATACAGAAGACTCGGCGCGGAGGCAAAAACAAATTAAAGAATAGAAAAATGTCCGACAGTGGCCAAGCGGGTTTGAGAAGCCGCGCGATCGAGAATTGGGTAGCCTGGATTCGTCTCTCGTAAAGAAGATGGGTCGAGCATACTGTTTTCCCCAAGACAAGACAAGACAAGGAAGATATCTGATCTTGTCGTAAAACATCAGATGATGACACTCCCGGAGTCTAAACACCCCGAGCAAGTAGGTGAGGTCTATCGCCCAGATTATTGCTCCTATCACCGAGCGATAGGACATCCTCTCGAAGACTGCTTCACATTCAAAGACTGGGTAGAAGAGCAGTATCAGTAAGGCATGTTCACTTTATCCAGCAGTTGGAGGGTAACCCCGCCACAGAAGCATGAACCGAAAGCCACATATGCAGCGAGAGTAGAGCCGGATCAACATCGGTCTTGGAAGCGATCTCGCACTTGTCACGTAATAACACTAACAAGAGATGGAGTACGCGAGGATATGGATAACCTCTCCTGGTGCTTCGAAAATGATGATGACGAGGTGATCTCAGAGTTCCCACCGGCACTAAAAGAACTGGAAGATGGGATACACACTACTGCAGACAAACTCAGAAAAATTGACTTGGGAACGACAAACGACCCACGACCGACGTTCGTCAGTGAGCTGTTGTCTGAGGAAAAGGCGGCTACGCTCAAGGATGTACTCACACAGTATAAAGACTATTTCGCATGGAACTATTCCGAGATGCCAGGATTAGATCCAGAAATAGCCGTACACAAATTGGCGATTTCTCCAGACATCAAGCCAATCAAACAAGCGCGAAGAAGAATGCGGCTCGAACTTGAAATGAGCATCAACGCCGAAGTCAAGAATTTAATCGACTCCGGCTTCATCCAAGAAGTTCAGTACCCTGACTGGATTGCCAACATCATCCCAGTGATGAAGAAAAATGGGACAGTACATGTCTGTGTAGACTTTCGGGACCTTAACAAAGCATGTTTGAAGGATGACTTTCCCGTGCCGGTCACCGAGCAAATGATAGACAACACGTCCACTCACAAAGTCTTCTCCTTCATGGATGGCTCATCAGGGTACAATCAAATAAAGATGCATCCTGAAGACCAGAAGCATACCGCTTTTCGGACTCCACTGGGCATATTCTGTTACAAAGTGATGCCTTTCGGCTTGAAGAACGCCGGCGCTACCTATCAGAGGGCTATGACGAAGATTTTCGATGACCTCATACATGAAGTTGTCAAATGCTATATCGACGACCTCGTGGTAAAAAGCAAATCGCACGAGGAGCATTGGGAGCATCTAAAAATAGTGTTCTAACGTCTTAGGAAATACAACCTCAAGATGAACCCTCTAAAATGAGCATTCGGAGTTTCCTCGGGCAAATTCTTAGGATTCATCGTACGGCATTGAGGCATCAAAATAGACCCGTCGAAGATCAAGGCGATCATGGAAATGCCCCCGCCAAGAACTCTCAAACAACTGCGGTCTCTACAAGGAAAGCTCGCGTATATCCGACGGTTCATAGCTAATCTTTCCGGCAAATGCCGTCCCTACAGTCACTTGATGAAGAAGTGTCACGACCCAAAGTTTGGATGTGACCGGCACTTAGATTGTATAATATCTAAAGATATCATCACAATCCGAGTAAGCCAAAAACCAAGATCAAAACCCATTTTGCGGAACTTTAGAAAAATTTTAGTTTTTAAGTAAAAATCGCGGTTTTAAGTATTTAAGATTTTAACAGTAATTTCCTATTGCATTTATGATAAAAGCAGTTATAAAGAGTTTAATTTGGATGCATCCCTAGTTGGGAGCAACGATACTAACAATGGAAATCAATATATACTCATAATACGACATCAAAGAAGAATCTCAGATATACATAAAAGAAATATCATTTAATACAACTAAACGATCTCATCTGTCGAAATAATATACATATAACCATATATCGTTCTAACTCATTATACATGGTATGATGGAGACGCTCTAGATTCAATATACAATACCAAAAGAGAAGGTTACTGCATAGGTAACCCACCTAGCAAAAGATGCGATAAAAGCTGATAAGTGGATTTGCACTGCGGCTAACCGTTCACTTTACCCCTGCAAGGAACTGTGGCACAACGGGGGTGAGTTGCCAACTCAGTGAATATAACTAACATATAACGGCTGATAATATAAATATGACAAACTAGAACTAATTTCAGCAATAGTGAATGTGATACATGATAACAAATGGAGGAATGAATATGTAATACTCCATATATGAATCAAAACCGAAATCTCATCAATTATTTTCCAAATCATATTCATTTTTCTCCATGCCTAACATCGACACAAATCTTCGGTGTTTCATCAGGCATCATTTCTCGAACGATCCAGTAATCAATAACACCGGTCGGTATCATCTAGATATCCGCCGTGTTTCATAACTGTCTCCGGAATCGAGTATCCTCGTTAGGCTCCCCGCCTAAAGTGCGGCTATCCTGCGCCTGGATCTCGACCGAGTCCACCATATATCCAACTGTATCCCCATCGACTCAGTCTGGATAAAATTGTAAATTCGTAACCGTATACCCTCAGACTCGGTCCGGAATAAAACCAAATCATAAAAATGACATTTCATGTTGGACGTGACACATAAACATTAAAATCACTGATTTTTCGTAATAGTATATGAAAACATAAAACAATAAATCCTCAATAATACAAATGCCTCTTATATCAACTACTAATACTTGAATATGAAATATGATGTCATATATGCTAATTACTACGACTATTGATACTTAAGGTATGATAAGAATTATTTTTAACAGAATAATTTCTAAGTGTGAAGTGACATGTTAATATCGACGAGGTGTAGTGTAACATGTAGATATGTGCATGTGCGGCATAACTCGTCGATAATGGTGCAGTGTTCTAACACGTATTAATCATGGAGGTATATATGTAGATTTAAGAATGCATATGACAAAGTTAACATACAAAAGCAAAACTTGAATTTAAATCTAACTACGGGTGTATCACGCCATCTTTACAAGATCCCCCGGTAGATGTTTAGTCTACTCACCGGAATACGTCGTAACTACTCAGAAATTGCCAATCCCTTTCCTTTCCTTGCGGCCTCCGAAGTTCCCGCACTCAAATCTAACATTGAATTTAACTTACATAAGAAACGGCTACATTCCGATACGGTGAAAACATGAAAACACAAGTTATACGTACTAATTACACTACGTACGATTATAGTAACTATCTAACACCTATCTTAACTGGAATTTACCCAAACGCTTTTTCGCAACAGAAAACAGAACGCGTTACGTTTTAACCGTGTCGTATTTTAGATTTTAGATACCCTTTCCGATATTAGTCCCCAGATTTTATATACAGTTAAATTAACTATTTTAAACAATACCAAAATATCCTAACAATGATACAGAGACCTACCCAAAAACCCAAAACCCCAAAGTACATCAAAAATCCGGCGACGCCGGAATTCTCCTATAGGTCGCCGGCCCAAATCCGAGCCCCTTGGTTCGTTCTTTTAGGGTTTGTTCTAGGTCCAACATACAATATTTAGGTATTGTTTTGTTAAGTCGATTTTACTCTGACTAATAGCAGATTATTACAGAGCTAAATTTTTCCAAAAATACGATTTTATCGATATTCGATTTCAACGTTAAACCAATTACAGAACTAATTCCTACAGTGCTTAAAGGTATTACCTACAAAGGATTTCTGGATGATCTCCCTCCAAGATGCACAAGCTCCTACTTCCTAGCTTGATGGTGAACTCCTTAGCCTAGTTCTTCTTCTTCACTTCTCTTTTCTTTTATTTCTTTTTGTGAGTTCTAAGTATTTTCTTTCTCTTAGCTTTTGAAATTTCAGAAGTTTTATTTGATTAATTGATCTGAACACCTTATATATATGGAAGAGGGAAGAGTGAGGTGTAGAAAGAGATGTCACCAACAAGGGTGTGCCACTCTCATGCAAGGAGGTGGTGTAGCAAAGAGAAAAGGTGGGATTTTCATGCAAGGATGAGATGGATGTGCAAGATTAATCCAATATAAGTGGTATTTTGAGGAATTTCTGAGCTAAAACATTTCTTAACCCTTTTTCACATACACCCTCAACATTTCCAAATTTGCACTTTTTCCTAAATTGTTACAAAAAAACCCTTCACTGCCTATGTTATTATATAAACACTATTTTCTTAAAATGAAGCTAAATTTATCATTAAAACCCTCGTAATTGATTAATGTTACATACAAAAATTTCAATTTAATTTGTTTCACCTACTACTTATAAAAATGTCCTATTTTGTTTTAATAACTTTTTAAATTGGCATTTTATTATTTAATACATTAATTTTATTTAATTCTAAATTTTCAAAATGTTACAATATTCCCTTTAAGAAAATTTGGTCCCCGAATTTAAAACTTAACTTGACGTACCCTAAAAAAGATGTAGAATTTTTTTCTTCGCATCGCATCCTCGGTCTCCTAAGTAATCTCCTCGCGATTCGTTCCTCGCCAAAGAACCTTTACAGATGGAAGTACCCTTGATCTCAGTTTCTTTGCCTGCCGGTCAAGAATAGCTACTGGCGGCACTGTATTGGATAAATCCGGCTCAAGCAATAAGGTCTGAGGCGGATCGCGTAAGAATGATCGTGAAGATACTTGCGAAGCATAGACACGTGAAACACCGGATGCACATCGAAAAAACTCAGTGAAAGTGCTAAACGATAAGCTACAACACCCACTCTCTCCAGAATCTCGTAAGGTTCGACATATCTGGGGCTGAGCTTCCCCTTTTTTTTCGGAAACGCATCACACCTTTCATCGGAAATACATGAAGAAACACATGATCTCCCACCTGAAACTCGAGTCTATGACGTCGTTGATCTGCATATGATTTCTGTCTGCACTGGGCTGCTCTCATTCTGTCCTGTATCAACTGAATCTTTTCTATAGTCTTCTGTACTATCTGCGGTCCCAAACTGCTACTCTCGCTCAACTCCGTCCAGCAAACAGTTGATCGACATTTCCTCCCATACAAAGCTTCAAGGGTGTCATCTGGATCGTCTCCTAAAAACTGTTGTTGTACAAGAATTCTATCAAAGGTAAGTGACGATCCCAACTAGTACCGAAATCAAGACTGCAAGCTCTAAGCATATCCTCTAGAGTCTGAATTGTCCGCTCTGACTGACCATCTGTCTGTGGGTGGAAAGCTGTACTAAAACTCAATCGTGTACCAAGAGCTTCTTGAAGTTTCTGCCATAGCCTGCTGGTAAACTGGGTACTCCTATCGGATACTATGCACGTCGGAACTCCATGCAATCATACAATCTCATCGATATAAATCTGAGCATACTGCGCAAACCCCTACGTCGTTTTCACCGAAAGAAAGTGAGCTGCCTTTGTCAATCTATCTACAATCATCCAAATGGAATCATACCCTCTGTTAGTCCTGGGTAGACCCACAACGACATCAATGGAGATCTGTTCCCATTTCTACTATGGAATGGGCAAGGGCTGCAACTCTCCTGCCAGCCTCTGGTGCTCGGCCTTGATTTGCTAACAAGTCAAGCATCTTGAAACAAACTCCGCAACATCCCTCTTCATTCCTTCCCATCAATAAACATCCTTCAAGCCATGATACATCTTGGTGGAATCAGGATGAATACTGTATGCTGATCGATAGGCCTCCTCTAAGATCTCACGTCTTAGTCCATCCGACTCTGGAACACAAAGACGGGTTCCAAAACGTAATACTCCACGGTCATCTATCATGAACTCCGACTCTCTACTTGCCTAACCTAATCCATAATCTCCGATATACGAGCATCTGCGGCTGTGTCTCTCGAATACAATCCAATAATTGAGGACGGGTGTGAACATGTGCTAACTGCCCTCCTGTCGATGTGAACTCAAACTGTACACGGCTATCACATAGAATCTGCCAGTCTCTAGAAGACTGTCTCTGCAAGGTACGCACATGTGATAAGCTACCTCCAGGCCTCCGACTCAAAGCATCTGGTACAACATTCGCTTTGCCTGGATGATAAAAAATCTCACAATCGTAATCCTTCACACATTCCATCCATCAACACTGCCTTAGATTCATATCCCTCTGCTGAAAAATATATTTCAAGCTCTTATGATCTGTGAAAATCTGGCACGACTCTCCATACAAGTAATGCTTCCAAATCTTCAGTGCGAAAACAACTGCAGCCATCACCAAATCATAAGTGGGGTAGTTCTGCTCGTGCCTCTTCAACTGTCGAGAAGCATAAGCTACAACCCTACCGTGCTGCATCAACACACAGCCTAAACCCACTCAAGAAGCATCACAATACACAACAAAACCACCAGACCCAGAAGGTTAAGATAAGACTGATGCAGTCGTCAAGCGAGTCTTCAACTGCTGGAAACTCTGCTCACGTGCATCTGTCCAAAGAAATGGAACTTCCTTCCTAGTCAATCCGGTCAACGGTGCAGCGATCCGAGAAAAAATCCTGCACAAAACGTCGGTAATAACCTGCCAGACCCAAGAAACTACGAACCTCGGTAACTGACACCGGTCTGGGCCGGTGCTGTACCGCTTCGATCTTCTTTAGGTCTACACGTATCCTATCTCTCGTAACTATGTGACCCAAGAAATCTACACTATCTAGCCAGAAAGTACACTTGGAGAATTTAGCGAACAGTTGATGCTCCTTCAAGGTCTGTAACATGATGCGCAAATGTTGCTCGTGCTCCTCCCGACTCCGGGAATAAACAAGAATATCAATGGATACTATAATGAACTGATCAAGGAATGGCCTGAAGATTCGGTTCATCATATCCATGAAAACTACTGGGGCGTTGGTGAGTCCGAACGACATCACCAGAATTTCGTAATGCCCATATCATATGTGAACAGCAGTATTCGGAATGTCATCCTTACAACCTTCAATTGGTGATACCCTGATCGTAAATCAATCTTTAAGAAGTAGCCAGCTCCCTGCACTGATCGAACAAGTCATCGATACGAGGTAATGGATACCTATTCCGCACAGTAACTCGATTCAGCTGCCGGTAATCTATGCACAATCTCATGCTACCATCCTTCTTCTTAACAAACAAGACAGGAGCTCCCCACGGCGATTCACTTGGACGAACAAGTCCTCTATCTTACAACTCTTGCAACTGGCATTTGAGTTCCTTCAACTCCATCGGGCCTATCCGGTAAGGTGGTATAGATATAGGCCCCGAACCCGGAATCAAGTCAATGCAAAATTCGATATCGCGATCGGGCGGTAATCCTGGTAATTCAGCAGGAAACACATCCGGAAATTCTCGTGCGATCGAAACCTGGTCCAACGGGACTTCAGCGACTCCTAAGTCCTGAACAAAAGCTAAGAACTCATGACAACCCTTCTTCAAGAGTCGTCCCGCACCAAGAGAAGAAATCATGTTGGCAGGAGTTACATTACAGTCCCCCCTGCACAACAAGGATCGATTTACCTAGAAAACAAAATCTGACCGCTTTCCCCTGACAATCTACATAAGAGACAAACGGCCAACCAATCTATACCAAGAAGTATATCAAAATCTAACATATCCAGGAGAATCAGATCAACTAAAGAATCCCTATCACCAATACGTAATGATCATGACCTGAATACATGTCGAGCTATAAAAGAATCTCCTACAGGAGTAATCACAACTAGCGGTAACTCTAACAGCGATGACTTTCTCCCCAGAGAAAGTATAAAGAGTGAAGATACGTAAGAATGCGTAGAACCGGGATCAAATAAAATATGCACATCTAAGGAACATACTACAAGAGTACCTGTTACGACTGTATTAAATGTCTGGACATCCTGTGGAGTCTAGTAAAGACCCGAGCCTGGTCCCTACTAGCATCCTGACGTCCTTCCTTAGAATCTACAATTCCTAGCAAAATGCCCTGGACGTCCATAACTAAAACAGGTACATGGGGGCCTCTGCTCAACGGGGTATGAACTGAACATCTGGCCCTAAGTCCTACCTCGACCAAAACTGCGGCCTGGAATGAATCTGCCTTGACCTCCTCATCCTCTCGAATTATGACCATCACGACCACGGCCTCTATGGGCGTTGATTTGGCATGGAACAACAGCAGGTGTATGAGGTAATGTGCTCGGAGGAGTTGGTGAAGTCACATGTGAGACCGATGCTTCACCCTGTCGCCTCATGGGACAATCCCTAATACAGTGATACAGACACCTACACCTGAAACATCTTTGCATAGGCTGCTGAACATATGGGTATAAGTGACAGAACTGATCTATGCAGAATCCGCTACGGCCTCTACGAACACGTCTTGGTGATGATATATTATTACGAATTTGCCTTGGTCTCTGAACACCCGTACGTGGAGTAATGGTCGATCTCCGTGCTCGACTAATCTCCAGCAAGGATCCGATCATTCGGCGCATCTCTTGATCATTTGTCTCTATCCTAGCTATACGATTAATATAGGGTGGATCAATCGGTTCATGAAAGATAGGCGTACTGCCCAGGTTTTTCCCCGTTTCAGACGAGCCCTCTCCAATCTCATCTCGAACAGCGGTACTCTGAGTCCCCGTAGTCATTGATGACACAGCGGCTGGAGTAAGAAACAAGATTGATAAGGACATTGCAATCGAATCACAAGATACACGGAATTAAGGAAAGAAGTACGAACAAACATCTCTTAAGGTTACTTAGGCTGAGTATCGTAGCGTAAATATGCCGCGGAACATACGTACGGTACTGCACTCATCCTAATTCACCTACTCCATCAAACCAAAGGTCATCCTACGTAACGAACTCAAATCGATTTACCTTAACTCACTACTCGATTCCGTAAGGTTTAATCCTACTCTCTGATACCTATTTTGTCACGACCCAATGTTTGGTTGTGACCGGCCTTAGATTGTATAATATCTAAAGATATCGACACAATCCGAGTAAGCCAAAAACCAAGATCAAAACCCTTTTTGCGGAACTTTAGAAAAAATTTAGTTTTTATGTAAAAATCGCGGTTTTAAGTATTTAAGATTTTAACAGTAATTTCCTATTGTATTTATAATAAAAGCAGTTATAAAGTGTTTAATTTGGCTGCATCCCTAGTTGGGAGCAACGATACTAACAATGGAAATCAATACATACTCATAATACGACATCAAAGAAGAATCTTAGACATACATAAAAGAAATATCATTTAATACAACTAAACGATCTCATCTGTCGAAATAACATACATATAACCATATATCGTTCTAACTCATTATACAGGGTATGATGGAGACACTCTAGATTTAATATACAATACCAAAAGAGAAGGTTACTATATAGGTAACCCACCTAGCAAAACATGCGATAAAAGATGATAAGTGGATCTGCACTGCTGCTAACCGTCCACTTTACCCCTGCAAGGAACTGTGGCACAACGGGGGTGAGTTGCTAACTCAGTGAATATAACTAACTTATAACGGCTGATAATGTAAATATGACGAACTAGAACTAATTTCAACAATAGTGAATGCGATACATGATAACAAGTGGAGGAATAAATATGTAATACTCCATATATGAATCAAAACTGAAATCTCATCAATTATTTTCCAAATCATATTCATTTTTCTCCGTGCCTAACATCGACACAAATCTTCGGTGTTTCATCAAGCATCATTCCTCGAACGATCCTGTAATCAATAACACCGGTCGGTATCTCTAGATATCCATCGTGTTTCATAACTATCTCCGGAATCGAGCATCCTTGTTAGGCTCCCCGCCTAAAGTGCGGCTATCCTGCCCCTGGGTCTCGACCGGGTCCACCATGATCCAAATGTATCCCCACGGACTCAGTCTGGATAAAATTGTAAATCCGTAACCGTATACCCCTGACTCGGTCTGGAATAAAACCAAATCATAAAAACGACATTTCATGGTTGACGTGACACATAAACATGAAAATCACTGATTTTTCATAATAGTATATGAAAACTTAAAACCATAAATCCTCACTAATACAAATGCCTCTTATATCAACCACTAATACTTGAATACGAAATATGATGTCATATATGCTAATTACTACGACTATTGATACTTAAGGTATGATAAGAATTATTTTTAACAGAATAATTTCTAAGTGTGAAGTGACATGTTAATATCGACAAGGTGTAGTGTATGTAGGGTTCCTAGGCACCCTATGGAGGTCTCACAAGGCATCGAACATGCCAATATAAAACATTTACGGGTGCCGAGAGACCCGACTACGGATCGTTTGCTAGAATACTAGGCGAAAAAGCTAACTAGTTAACACTTAACTAAGGGAATACGGAAATACAACCTTTGTAGATCCGGTGCTCCACCTCCATAGCTCCGCAACGAAGTCCTCTCCGCTGTCCAAATCAAATCCGGGCTCTAGCGTCGGCTTCGTCGGAGAATAAGCGAGCTAGGTCGTCGATGTCCATGCCGAAGATGATCTACGTCGAGGCATCGCTAAATCAAGCTCCGACTTCACCAAGTCAAGAAACTTGTGGAGTAAACACACTCTACTACTTGGCAAGAGGTAGAGGATGAAGAAATAGGAAGTGGGTAGACTTTAGAATTGGATTTCTCACTCTATATCATCAATCACCATTGATGACTACAAGCTTTTCTTCTTGAGTTCAAGGAAGAAGAAGAAGAAAATCATATCATAAGTTAATCAAAAATGAAAAGTAAAAAGAATACTTATCATAATTGAACCATGGTCAAGTGTAGAGAATAAATCATGGTTAGTGGGATGGTTAGGGTTAAGCATGAGACAAAATGGTCACTTGGTCAAAGTCTTCATGAAGCTTCATGAACAAAACAAAAGAAGCCACCATTTTCTCATTTGCTTTTCATTTTCCAAAATGAATAAATGAATAAATAAATAGATATGAAAATGTAAACCCTAACCATTACATAACCATGGTTTAAACTTTACACAAAACACAAGTAAACATGTATCATCAAACATGATACAATTAAGTGCACAAAAAAAAACATATCGCATATGCAATGCGCACACCCGAGTGAGAAAATCAATTTAAAGTGAACCGATACTAGTTAATGCAAAGTAATATATCAAATATATAATTATGCATTAAATCATTAAATCAACTCTTGATTTAACGATCCGGTCATATCGCATATAACCGGCTAGTATCCAATGTATCGGCTTATCGAATCAATCCTTGATTCGATAATTAGGTTATATCGCATACAACCATTCGACGCATTGATCGCGAGAATGAAATACGGTATCACATACACGCATTACTCTCGGTCCCGCACATATCTCATATGCGCTCCTATTTCGTTTCGCTTGAGCCAGGAAACCTCTGTGTAGGACTCTAAAGACTCGTCAATACGCCGGCAGCGGATGATGATCATATCAAACATCCACAAGCCGCAAGCGGTCTGCTAAACGTAACGGCCACCCGGGTATTGAGCGATCTGAAGATCGACGAGCAAGCCCGCTCACACTCCAGTGAATCCGACCAGTAACACTACCGTACAGTCCGGTCTGATCGTCTGATCTGTCGCATATCTCGCCTAGGGGTGGTAAACGTCAGACCCCAATAGCTCGATAAGTCGTGTCGATATGAGGTCTATAACTGTTCGAGAAACTACTGGTAACACTTACCAGTAAATCTCAGCAACCCTGGCCAGGGATTTCCTGTTATAGTCAATCGAACACAGCGCAACATCAACCCCCTATACCGGGAGAGACGAATCCCCTCCTATCGCTCATTGCCTCCATGTGACTCGGGACTGTACCCAAAAACCACCGTTTTGCACGCCCTCTTGGACGTGGTAAGATGGAAATCAAAGCACAGTGGGAACCACACAAGACTCTATGACGATCTCGGGTCAACAGACTACTCTGTACCAGTGTCACCAGAGAACTGCCATCTGACGTGAGGTATAATACCATCTGGGAGTTCTCGGCGAGTCCGTCCAGTGTACCCAGTCTCTACTGAGCACCCGTATATCATCTCTGATGTCAAACACCAATGGATATGGGATCATCCATCGCCCATCTGTATGGGTCGAGAAGGTATACGCTAGTGTACTCTGGTATATCGATGCCCCATCTCGATACACCCACGACTAGGGACTTTGAAGGATGTACTTATGGACTACCATGTCCCCACTAGTATGATCCGCATCATAGTCCAGGTAGTCAAGTACAGATCCTAAGGGCTTTACCAACATGTAACAGAGAGACAATCAGCATACACGTTAAGGTAAAGGGTAACCAGATAGCATACTATCATGTCTAGCAAGAAAGTCCTCCCTATATATGTCCTAGCATCCACTACAATATACATCCAATGTACAGTAATGGCCTCTAGGGCATACATATAACTAACAATCTCCCACTTGCACTAGGGCCATCTGTAGCAGTGGTTGTAGTATCTCATACTCAACCATCCCATAAAAGTCTCTCTCTGGGAAAAGGCCTTTCGTGAGTGGATCCGCTGCGTTCGTCCTCTGAGTCTACTCTCCTAACCTCGATCCCTTGGAGATCAACCATCTCCATGATCAGGTGATACTGCCTTAGAATATGTCTGGATCACTGATGGGACGGACGTTCCTTGGCATAAGCCACAACTCCATTGTCACACAATGGGAGGAACATAGTTCATCTTATGAACCAATATACACCCAGACAGCCACTTTGGTAGCATCTTAAGTAGCGATGTATTCAGCCTTTATCGTCTAGTATGCCACGGTATCTAGCTTGGAACTCTTCCAACATACCGTCCCTTTACTGAGGGTAAAGACAATGCCTGCGACTGACATTCAGTCGTCTTTATCACACTGGAACCCTTCCAGCGATTCTCCCCAGGATCGATTGATACTATCTCATTACATCTAGTGAGTATCCTAACATCCAATTACATCTATCTCATAGATTAAAACACAGGATTTAGGAGGTATCATTTTGATCCTATGTGGAGAATCATTATGATAAGCGGAGATTGATCGAGCGTAGCATAGGAAACTCCTTCCCTATCAAGAGTATGTTATCCGCGTACTCTACGAGGATCGTCACCATACTCCCTACTACCTTTTTGTTTATACAAGGTTCATCTACCATTTTGGTGATGTCAAACTCTTTGACTAATTCATCAAAACAGATGTTCCAACTCCGTGATGCCTGCTTTATCCTATAAAGCATCTTGCACACGTTCCCGCTGCTCCCACTGTCTACGAAGCCCTCTGGCTGTGTACTTATAGACGCTCTCTTCCAAAATATTATTTAGAAAAGCAGTCATGACACCCAACCACCAGATATCGTAGTCATGGTATGTAGCCGTGGTAAGTAGGATCTGGATGGACTTAAGCATAGATACTTGAAAAGGTTTCATCATTATCCACGCCTGGTTGATGACGAAAACCTTTAACAAGTCTAGCTTTGAAAGTCTCAACTTTTCCATGTACACCAAGTAATCTTCTCAAGATATACTTGCTCCTGATGGGGATTTAACCCTTCAGATATAGCAACCAAAGTCCATACTTTGTTGGTGTATAAGGATTCCATCTCAGATCGCTAAACATCCAGCCATTCTTACAGAGTCTTACTCTCGATGGCCAGCTCGAAGCTAGTTGGGTCATCATCTCATGATGCAATCCTCGCTCCCACTGTCATAGAGAAACCGAAGTATCTCTCAGGTGGGTGAGGAACCCTACTAGATCGGCGGAGAGGCTGAGGTTCGTTGGTTTCTACTGAATCCTCTGGTTGTACCAAATCATCTGCTGCAGTTTGTATGGCTGGAACATTTCCAGTTCTACATTACAGACCTTGCCTCGAGCTTGTCCGGATTTTGCTTTTAAACATAGGCCGGACAACCCCAAATCTTAACTAACTTAAGAAATGGGCTCTTCCAATTCCATATCACATATGAAGTGGTAGGCAACTGATTTGATTAGAACCCTATTCAATAGGTATGCAGCTTCTCAAGTGCATAACACCCAAAAGGAAATAGGTAGCTCAGTATTACTCATCATAGAGCACACCTTATCAAATAGGGTGTATCTGCTCCGCCCCGATATACCATCGTGCTATGGTGTATACGGAGGAGTAATGCTGAGAGAGAATCTCATTCTCCTTTAGAATAGTCCAGTATTTCCGTGCTCAAGTATTCTCCTCCTTGATCTCATCATGGGACATAATACTTATACCCGTATTCTGGTTCTCTACTTCTCACTTATATTCGGTGAATATCTCAAAAGGTTCGGACTTGTGTTTCAACAGGAACATAGGTCTGAAACTCGAAAGATCATCAGAGAATGTAATGAAGTATAAAGAATCAGTCCTGGCATGTGCAGACAGGGGACCTACATACATCAACATGTATCATCCCAAGAGTTCACTAACTCTTTCTCTGTTTCCAGTAAACGGAGCTATGGTCATCTTATCTTTGTGACATGACTGGCGAGTTTCACAAGATGTAAATTCAAACTAATTTAAATATGCATCTTCATGTAACTTCAGCGAGTCGGGTCGCATCGATATGACCTGGTCTACAATGCCTCAAGAAGAATCCGTTCATTTCTGAACTCTTCCTCTTGTGTGTGTTCCATATACTAAGAACTGTAGTTTGATTTAGAACATCAACGCTTTTAGATAACGTGCCTGATACGATCAACTTTTGATATAGGAAATGTTCAAAACATTATCCATCAATACAAAATTATATCCTTTCTTTTCTAACAAAGAGAGTGATATGATTTGGTATATCAGGTTCGGTATCTAATAACATTCGTTCAGAATCAATGTATTGGTAATACAGGGTGACAGTGACCAACAGACTTGGCTGCAACACTTGCCCCGTTTTCTGCCTCATGAAACTTATCACCCGTTCTCAGTTCTCTACCTTTCTGTAGCCCTATGTAACATATTACATATCTGGGATCCTGATCTGGTATCACATACCCAGGACGTAGAGGATACAGAGAAACAGTTCTTTGTAATGAACACACCCGAAGATGATGCATCAGCATGCACTCTCTTCGTTTGGGCGGCACGGGAATTCTGGTATTCCCTAATTTTCTGCTCTGTCTTATAACAATTATAAGTTGGAGCGGGACCAACGTTCCCCAGCTCAGTATAACAAGCGGGTTCGGTCAATAATCCGTATTATTATCTTGATTAAGGCGTGATATGGTCGCTATCAGGAGAGAGAGAGAAGAAAACACTCAGCGTGCGCTCTTGCAAGAATAGATTGGTTTTTATTTTATCTAATCAGGATGGCTCCCACTGCTTTTTATCAAATCTTCCTTCAAACCCTAAAAGGAAAGACTAGCCGGGATTAATTACACACTACAAGTTCGCCAATCTTTCAGCCAGGCCAGTGTCGGTACTTTGAGGGAGGTCCCCCGTGCTTTCGCACGAACCTAATTAATGTAAACCTCGTTTTCCAAGAGGCGTAACCTCGTTGACACCTTTCTAGACACCTACTTGATCGGCTAATTGTAATGTATAAAACTCTCCCAGGAGTAACTCTTACTCGCAGCGGGTATCGGGATCCAACTATCTCATAGAAGGTATGCAATCTCATTGCAAATTTCAACACTTGAAATTCCCGATAATATTTTGCCCCTAGCACCCTATGACCTTGACGGAGGTCAACAAACCATAGGCTACTAGTCAAGTTCAACCCGTCATTTCTTGATCGAATTAAACCCACCCGCACGACCCTTGACGGAGGTCAACAAGGCCGCACGACTACCCTAACTCAATCTGCATCATATGCATAAACAGATAAATACTAGTTAGCTACCGCACACTACGCCTTGACGGAGGTCAACAAACGTAGCACGAATACTAAATAGGACTTATCTGAAATGACGGAGGGCTACGACAGGTTTTTCTGAAAACCTATTGCGTAATGAACTTGATATCGTTGTAGAATCAAATGATTTTAAAATGGAGTGCTTTTGAGGCTTTTCTAGTTTTGCTAAAGGAGTCACTCCCGGTAAAGGGATCGTCGGTCCTTTCCTCGTCGAATGAGGTGCGGGATATATCATATATATCACTGTGCAAAGCAAAAACTCTTAAAAGCAATCAAAAAACAAACCGAGTGTGTAGCATCTGCCAGATATTGCTAAAGGAGTCACTCCCGGTGAAGGGATCTCGGTCCTTTCCTTATCGAATAAGGTGCAGGATATATCGTATATACCGCTGTGCAAAGCAAAAACTGTAGCTACCTGTTTTATTTTGAAATTCGATTCTACAACATCTTAGGTTTCTTTTTATTTCATTAATCACATTAATGAAGTCCCATCATTTATATACCTAAACATCACAGATAAATACGACGTACACTTATGCCATCCGCATTCGCCTCGATGTCCCCTCGTGCACCGTTAGGTTAGGTAACTAACGGCAGAGCAGGGCAGGGCTAGCACGGGTGTAAAACATAAGTAACATCTATATAATATATCATATATACTATATAAAGTATCCATCACAGAACATCACATGATCACATCAGAGATATCGCAGCAGAAAAACATATGAAATATTGGATATACTAGGACGTCCGTGTTTTCAATACGAGCCAGTATAAAACACGGATTCCACGGTCGTGATGAATAGCCAAACCCACATCCCTAGACCCCTACGAGAGCGGCAAGCAACCCTACCAATTCTAGAGTTAGGAGACCCGGACTCGACTCCTCGAGTTGGTCTCCCACTGGACTCCAGAACCCGGTTACTTGTGCCCTCCTCCTTGGGTCTATCCTAGTGCGGAAAAGTAAATAATATACAAACGGTGAATCCTTCCGCAACCTGGAAGCGCCCCAATAAAAGAATATTACATACAAGTTTTTACATGAATGAAAATGAAAAACACTCATCTCACATAAAAAACCCCGGCTATTCAAACACGACGATCCAATATAACATATCCAGCAACACATAACATCACATGTCATCAACGTAAGTAAATATGCGCATCCCAATTATCGTTGACATATAGCAACGAAACCGGCGATATCACATATTACACTTACGGTCACAGAAAAGAAAGTGTAAAACTACAACAGTTGGAATCCGCAACCACCTCAGACATCACATGCCTGACCAAATGAATTCCTTAGACATCGCATGCCTAACAATTATAAACCCCGCATTTTAGTCTCATTATCGAAAACACTTTTCAATATCAAGTCGGGCAATTCAACAGGATTCCCGACATCCTGATCGAATGCTCGTCTCAAACTTTAGTAGACGGCCGCACCCCCGATACCGTCGACGAAGTGCACCAAGGCGGAACACCGCTGCCGCGAGCACCCGAACGGATGCTTTCGGCGACGGGGTTCTCCTACAGTCACTTGGTCGGGGCTATGGAGCGAGGCTGTCTATTAAGTTTATCGGGGAGTATCCGCGTACGCTACGTGATTGCGACGGACTTTTGATCACATCAAAATTCCGTGGCAACCGATCAAGTGAGACTAAACTGCTATGTTTATAACATTCATTTAGTTATCTCATAACTCATTGTGAATTCCAATTATTGTATCCCATTCCGGATAAATAGAAAATGTCAAACTTTCCGATCGAACAATCGAACACCCAACTTTTCCCGATACAGATCAACACATGAAATAAGTCTAACAACATTCAGTTCGTGCCTCAGTACCGACGGTCCAGCCGTAGAAGGGTCAAGCCAACGCCTCACATGTGGCACGCCGTACTGCCCCAAACCCGAAGGTTCAAAGGGCAGTTCAAGACGGTCACATAATCGAGTTAAGGTTTGTTGTCTTCTAGAGGGTCCATCGCGTTACTTGCACTACTTAGAACGTCGTTAAACTACGGAAAAATGCAACACTTGGAAATTTCCCGACAGGGGAAAAATTGGATATTTATATCCGGTCGAACTTTTTAACATATTCTAAAAATTATCCGGAAAGACACACAGACAAAATTTGATAATCCGACCGAACATTCGAATCCCTAAAACAACTCCAGAAAATTCAACTCTTGAATAAATATTAAAAATTCCCAGAAACACCAGAAATAATATATAAGAATTACTGTGCAGAAAGGGATGCACAAAACGACAAAAGTAGCGCGGATCCGCCGCATCAGCCTACTGTAAGGCCGCGGATCCGCGCCTCCTTTAATGAATCAAGCCCTCGAATTTAAACAGTAATTCTTAGATTATTTTACTGAGTTTTCTGAATATTCTTAATCTGGAAAAATCCCAGTTTTTCAAAATCGTCCAGAGAGCAACTTTAGGGTTTTGGTTTTGATTCGATCGGAGTTCAAATTCCGTCAAGACTTCGCCTAAGGCTCTAGCTAGGCTCTGATATCACTGTAGGGTTCCTAGGCACCCTATGGAGGTCTCACAAGGCATCGAACATGCCAATATAAAACATTTACAGGTGCCGAGAGACCCGACTACGGATCGTTTGCTAGAATACTAGGCGAAAAAGCTAACTAGTTAACACTTAACTAAGGGAATACGGAAATACAACCTTTGTAGATCCGGTGCTCCACCTCCATAGCTCCGCAACGAAGTCCTCTCCGCTGTCCAAATCAAATCCGGGCTCTAGCGTCGGCTTCGTCGGAGAATAAGCGAGCTAGGTCGTCGATGTCCTTGCCGAAGATGATCTACGTCGAGGCATCGCTAAATCAAGCTCCGACTTCACCAAGTCAAGAAACTTGTGAAGTAAACACACTCTACTACTTGGCAAGAGGTAGAGGATGAAGAAATAGGAAGTGGGTAGACTTTAGAATTGGATTTCTCACTCTATATCATCAATCACCATTGATGACTACAAGCTTTTCTTCTTGAGTTCAAGGAAGAAGAAGAAGAAAATCATATCATAAGTTAATCAAAAATGAAAAGTAAAAAGAATACTTATCATAATTGAACCATGGTCAAGTGTAGAGAATAAATCATGGTTAGTGGGATGGTTAGGGTTAAGCATGAGACAAAATGGTCACTTGGTCAAAGTCTTCATGAAGCTTCATGAACAAAACAAAAGAAGCCACCATTTTCTCATTTGCTTTTCATTTTCCAAAATGAATAAATGAATAAATAAATAGATATGAAAATGTAAACCCAAACCATTACATAACCATGGTTTAAACTTTACACAAAACACAAGTAAACATGTATCATCAAACATGATACAATTAAGTGCACAAAAAAAAACATATCGCATATGCAATGCGAACACCCGAGTGAGAAAATCCATTTAAAGTGAACCGATACTAGTTAATGCAAAGTAATATATCAAATATATAATTATGCATTAAATCATTAAATCAACTCTTGATTTAACGATCCGGTCATATCGCATATAACCGGCTAGTATCCAATGTATCGGCTTATCGAATCAATCCTTGATTCGATAATTAGGTTATATCGCATACAACCATTCGACGCATTGATCGCGAGAATGAAATACGGTATCACATACACGCATTACTCTCGGTCCCGCACATATCTCATATGCGCTCCTATTTCGTTTCGCTTGAGCCAGGAAACCTCTGTGTAGGACTCTAAAGACTCGTCAATACGCCGGCAGCGGATGATGATCATATCAAACATCCACAAGCCGCAAGCGGTCTGCTAAACTTAACGGCCACCCGGGTATTGAGCGATCTGAAGATCGACGAGCAAGCCCGCTCACACTCCAGTGAATCCGACCAGTAACACTACCGTACAGTCCGGTCTGATCGTCTGATCTGTCGCATATCTCGCCTAGGGGTGGTAAACGTCAGACCCCAATAGCTCGATAAGTCGTGTCGATATGAGGTCTATAACTGTTCGAGAAACTACTGGTAACACTTACCAGTAAATCTCAGCAACCCTGGCCAGGGATTTCCTGTTATAGTCAATCGAACACAGCGCAACATCAACCCCCTATACCGGGAGAGACGAATCCCCTCCTATCGCTCATTGCCTCCATGTGACTCGGGACTGTACCCAAAAACCACCGTTTTGCACGCCCTCTTGGACGTGGTAAGATGGAAATCAAAGCACAGTGGGAACCACACAAGACTCTATGACGATCTCGGGTCAACAGACTACTCTGTACCAGTGTCACCAGAGAACTGCCATCTGACGTGAGGTATAATACCATCTGGGAGTTCTCGGCGAGTCCGTCCAGTGTACCCAGTCTCTACTGAGCACCCGTATATCATCTCTGATGTCAAACACCAATGGATATGGGATCATCCATCGCCCATCTGTATGGGTCGAGAAGGTATACGCTAGTGTACTCTGGTATATCGATGCCCCATCTCGATACACCCACGACTAGGGACTTTGAAGGATGTACTTATGGACTACCATGTCCCCACTAGTATGATCCGCATCATAGTCCAGGTAGTCAAGTACAGATCCTAAGGGCTTTACCAACATGTAACAGAGAGACAATCAGCATACACGTTAAGGTAAAGGGTAACCAGATAGCATACTATCATGTCTAGCAAGAAAGTCCTCCCTATATATGTCCTATCATCCACTACAATATACATCCAATGTACAGTAATGGCCTCTAGGGCATACATATAACTAACAGTGTAACATGTAGATATGTGCATGTGCGGTATAACTCGTCGATAATGGTGTAGTGTTCTAACAAGTATTAATCATGGAGGTATATATGTAGATTTAAGAATGCATATGATAAAGTTACATACAAAAGCAAAACTTGAATTTAAATCTAACTACGGGCGTATCATGCCATCTTTACAAGATCACCCGGTAGCTATTTAGTCTACTCACCGGAATACGTCGTAACTACTCAGAAATTGCCAATCCCTTTCCTTTCCTTACGGCCTCCGAAGTTCCCGCACTCAAATCTAACATTGAATTTAACTTACATAAGAAATGGCTACATTCCGATACGGTGAAAACATGAAAACACAAGTTGTACATACTAATTACACTACGTACGATTATAGCAACTATCTAACACCTATCTTAGCTGGAATTTACCCAAACGCTGTTTCGCAACAGAAAACAGAATGCGTTACATTTTAACTGTGTCGTATTTTAGATTTTAGATACCTTTTCCGATATTAGTTCACAGATTTTATATACAGTTAGATTAACTATTTTAAACAATACCAAAATATCCTAACAATGATACAGAGACCTACCCAAAAACACAAAACCCCAAAGTCCATCAAAAATCCGGCGATGCCGGAATTCTCCTATTGGTCGCCGGCCCAAATTCGAGCCCCTTGGTTCTTTCTTTTAGGGTTTGTTCTAGGTCCAACATACAATATTTAGGCATTATTTTGTTAAGTCGATTTTACTCTGACTAATAGCAGATTACTACAGAGCTAAATTTTTCCAAAAATACGATTTTATCGATATTCGATTTCAACGTTAAACCAGTTACAGAACTAATTCCTACAGTGCTTAAAGGTATTACCTACAAAGGATTTCTGGATGATCTCCCTCCAAGATGCACAAGCTCCTAGTTCCTAGCTTGATGGTGAACTCCTTAGCCTAGTTCTTCTTCTTCACTTCTCTTTTCTTTTATTTCTTTTTGTGAGTTCTAAGTATTTTCTTTCTCTTAGGTTTTGAAATTTCAGAAGTTTTATTTGATTAATTGATCTTAACACCTTATATATATAGAAGAGGGAAGAGTGAGGTGTAGGAAAAGGTGTCACCAATAAGGGTGTGCCACTCTCATGCAAGGAGGTGGTGTAGCAAGGAGAAAATATAGGATTTTCATGCAAGGATGAGGTGGATGTGCAAGATTAATCCAATATTAGTGGTATTTTGAGGAATTTCTGAGCTAAAACATTTCTTAACCCTTTTTCACATACACCCTCAACATTTCCAAATTTGCACTTTTTCTTAAATTGTTACAAAAAGACCCTTCACTACCTATGTTATTATATAAACACTATTTTCTTAAAATGAAGCTAAATTTATCATTAAAACCCTAGTAATTGATTAATGTTACATACTAAAATTTCAATTTAATTTGTTTCACCTACTACTTATGAAAATGTCCTATTTTGTTTTAATAACTTTTTAAATTAGCATTTTATTATTTAATTCATTAATTTTATTTATTTCTAAATTTTCAAAATGTTAAAATAAGGGAACCCCGTTCGTTTGGGATCAAAAATGCCAAAGCGCACTGGACGAAATCAAGCAATACTTGCAGAATCCGCCGGTGCTGACCGCTCCGGTCAAGGGAACGCCTCTCATCTGTATACAACCGCCCTTGAGGGTTCTCTAGGCACATTATGGGCACAAGAAAACGACCAAGGGAAGGAGAGAGCCCTCTACTATTTGAGTCGAGTTCTTCTGGGGGCAGAAAACAATTACTCCCCAATTGAAAAACACTGCCTAGCGTTAATCTTCGCGATAATGAAGCTCAGACACTATGCTTTGGCACATGAGGTCCACCTCATATCAAAGGTGGATCCTCTCAAATATTTGATGTCAAAAGCCATACTAACAGGACGACTCGCTAAATGGGCCTTGCTCTTAATGGAATTCTCGGTGACATACCGACCTCTCAAGGCAGTGAAAGGCCATGCCATTGCCGACTTCCTCGCTGAGCATCCAATACCTGCCGACTCACCCCTAAATTGTGAATAGCCGGACGATCACGCCTTTGACACGATCGACAGGGAGAAAGAAAAGAGTGATACCCAATGGGAACTCTACTTCGACGGGGTATCTTCTATGAAGAAGCGAAAGCACAACTCCCCCATAATCAAATCTGGGGTAGGCCTTATCTTCGTGACTCCACAAGGAGGGATAATGCGCTTTGCCTTTTCCCTAACAGAGCCAAGGACAAATAATGAAGCTGGGTATGAAGTTTTGATAGCAGGTCTTGAGATCGCCATCGACATGGGAATCGAAAATCTCCTCATATACGGAGACTCCCAGATGATCGTTAGTCAAGTAAACGGCGACTATAAAACGTGCAAACTAGAGTTGATGAAGTATGGCGAGAGAGTGCAACAATTGCTGATGCAAATCCCTGCCTACGCCCTGGAAAGCATACTGCATGCGGAAAATAGCAAAGCAGATGCCTCAGCCAAACTTGCTAAAGAACTAGCTGACGAAAACCTCGATGACGTGAGGGTCGTTGTGCAAAGTCGTCGGGTTCTCGCACCGGCAGAAATATCTCCGGAGTCGTTTGAAGAAAAGGAAGCAACCAAGCAAGCGGCCCTAAAGATAGAGGACCAGAGAAAGGTCAAGGATTGGAGAGAAGTCTTTATAGACTACTTCAAATCCCGTCGAACACCTGAAGATGCATCCTCAAGACATCAACTCATGAAAAGAGCCATGTCTTTCGCCTTCGTCAATGACACTCTATATAAGAGATCATTTGATTCCCTATGGCTAAGATGCCTGGGACCTGAAGAGGCAAGGAGAGTCGTCCAAGAAACACATGACAGACTCTGCAGTTCTCACCAAGCCTGGCCAAAGATGAAACTGAAGAGCAAAAGGATGGGCTACTATTGGCCCATGATGATCTAAGACTGCCTTGAATACGCGAAGCAGTGCCACTCGTGCCAGATTCATGGGGACTTTATCCACCAGCATCCAAATCCGCTACATCCAACGGTGGCTAGCTGGCCATTCGAAATGTGGGGAACTGACATAATCGGGCCCATCGAACCGGCATCAACCAGAGGACATCGGTTTATATTGGCGACAAATGATTACTTCTCCAAGTGGACAGAAGCAGTACCGCTAAGAGAAGTGAAGATGGAGAATATCCTCCATTTCTTCAAGACACACGTCATTTATCGGTTCGGCACTCCGCGACGAATTATCTCCGATAACGGGCCGGCCTACAGAAGCCACAAAATCAACCATTTCGCACAACAACATAATATAGACTGGAGATACTCTTCGGTCTACAATCCCCGAGCTAACGTTTGGCTGAGGCTTTTAATAAGACCTTGACGAAGATCGTGAAAAAGACGGTGTCTCGAAATAAGAAGGACTGGCACGAGAGACTGCATGAAGCTCTCTGGGCATATCGAACTACGTTCAAAATGGCCACAAACACAACGTCATATGCATTGGTATTCGGCACAGAAGCGGTACTCCCCATCGAGATAGAGTTGCCCTCTCTACGAGTGGCGGTTCACTACGAGCTAACCGACGAAGAAAATGCTCATATTCGGCTTGAGGAGCTCGACGCCCTTGATGAAACCCGGCTCATGGCACAACAGAACCTGGAAGCTTACAAAGCAAAGATGACGCGCTCGTTTGAGAAATTGACTAGGCCGACAACATTCCGCCAAGGCGAACTCGTGCTAGAAGTCAAGAGACCTATGATCCCTAATCATGCCAAATGGGGGAAATTCAAGCCAAACTATGAGGGCCCGTATATCATAGACAAGGTGTACCAAGGTGGGGCTTACTTGCTCATAGATATGCATGGCAAAAGACCCTTCAGGCCAATAAATGGTCGGTTCCTAAAAAAATACTACGCCTGACGAGTCACGGCCTAGGTCAGCGATAGATGACGACGCCTATGTCCGCTCGCTATCTTCCCAAGCCCAAACTCTATAAGTAGTATCCAGCGAAACCGTTGTCTCCAAAATGGAAACAACGGACCGAAATGTCCCTAAACTAACAACGGATCGAAACGTCCTTAAACTAACGATGGACCGCAATGTCTTAAAACTTGCAACTGACCAAAACGTCTATAAACTACTACAAACCGCGGCATCCCAAGGCTGACATAAAAAAAATAATAAAACAGCATGTCCATAAGCGAGATGGGCACGGATGAAAACCCGAAAGGGCTCCGTGAGTAAAAACAGTAGGGCTACCGTCGAGTTTTGTGAAAAAATGAAATGAAATGAAACCTTTTGCCCTACAGATGAGATCACATCGATCCCTGTATACGATCCAGGGGAACAAACAAAGAGAGGATCATATCATCCCACCAGGCTCCGTCAGAAGGAGAGCCAAGTCTCGATAGCAACATCTGCATCTCGAGAGATCACCAACAGCGTTCCTCCTCATTCCAGCAGGATCCAGACGTGACAATCAACCTTAGACCCATGGCAAAGTCCCTGATCCAAATCTCGACGGTTCACAGACAGCCTAGAGATCACCAACAGCGTTCCTCTTCATTCTAGCAGGACCCAGACGCGACAATCAACCTTGGAGCCATGGCAAAGTCCCTGTTCCAAATCTCGACGGTTCATAGACAGCCTAGAGATCACCAACAGCGTTCCTCCTCATTCCAGCAGGATCCAGACACGACAATCAACCTTGGAGCCATGGCAAAGTCCCTGTTCCAAATCTCGACAGTCCACAGACAGCCTAGAGATCACCAATAGCGTTCCTCCTCATTCCAGCTGGATCCAGACGCGACAATCAACTTTGGAGCCATGGCAAAGTCCCTGTTCCAAACTACGACGGTTCACAGACAACCGAAAGAGCAAATCCCGGTCCCGTAGAACATGGCCAAAATCAATCCTGACCCCGTGGGAAACAGCCAGAGCAAATCCTGGTCCCGTAGAACACGGCCAAAGTCAATCCTGACCCCGTGGGAAACGGCCAGAGCAACCCCTGACCCCGTACAGCTAAAAGTCAATCCTGACTCCGTATGGCTAAAGTCAACCCCTCCTGGCCCCGTAGAACATGGCCAAAGTCAATCTTGACCCCGTGGAAAACAGCCAGAGCAAATCCTGGTCACGTAGAACATGACCAAAGTCAATCTTGACCCCGTGGGAAACAGCCAGAGCAAATTCTGGTCACGTAGAACACGGCCAAAGTCAATCCTGACCCCGTGGGAAACAGCCAGAGCAAATCCTGGTCACGTAGAATACGGCCAAAGTCAATCCTGACCCCGTGGAAAACAGCTAGAGCAAATCCTGGTCACGTAGAACACGGCCAAAGTCAATCCTGACCCCGTAGGAAACAGCCAGAGCAAATCCTGGTCCCGTAGAATACAGCCAAAGTCAATCCTGACCCCGTGGGAAACAGCCAGAGCAAATCCTGGTCCCGTAGTGCATGGCTAAAGTCAATCTTGATCCCATGGGAAACGGCCAGAGCAAATCCTGGTTACGTAGAACACGACTAAAGTCAATCCTGACCCCGTGGGAAACGGCCAAAGCGAATCCCGGTCCCGTAGAATACGGCTAGAGTCAATCCTGACCCCGTGGGAAACGGACAGAGTGAATCCTGGTCCCGTAGAACACGGCTAAAGTCAATCATGACCCCGTGGGAAACAACCAGAGCCAATCCTGGTCCCGTAGAAAACGGCTAAAGTCAATCTTGACCCCGTGGGAAACAGCCAGAGCAAATCCTGATCCCGTAGAACACGGCTAAAGTCAATCATGACCCTGTAGGAAACGGCCAGAGCAACCCCTGACCCCGTACGGCTAAAAGTCAATCCTGACTCCGTATGGCCAAATTCAACCCCTCCTGGCCCTGTAGAATACGGCTAAAGTCAATTCTGACTTCGTGGGAAACAGCCAGAGTAAACCCTCAAACTCCCCGTCAAAGCAATGCTCTGACTCAGGAGCAGGTCAACTCATCAATCACTTACGAGTCCTCTCGACTTGTAAGGAAGAAAATTCTCTTGTGAGATCCTTACGACTCTAAAAAAACACTTAGGAATCCTCACGATTCCTTAGGAGAAAATACACCTATGAGATCCTCTCGACTCGTAGGGAGAAAGATCTTTATGAGACCCTTAAGGCTCATAAAGGTGAAAAGTCTTAGGTGGCAGATCCTAACCCTGTCTCCTAAGCCATCATTGCCCTGCAGAGAGGTCAAGAAAGACTATCTATGGGACATATTCTCCGAAGTCGAATATCGACAAGGAGAGAAACAATCACTTACGAGTCCTCTCGACTTGTAAGGGAGAAAATTCTCTTGTGAGATCCTTACGACTCTCAAGAGAAAACACACTTAGGAATCCTCACGATTTCTAATGAGAAAATACACCTAAGAGATCCTCACGACTCGTAGGGAGAAAGATCTTTATGAGACCCTTGTGGCTCATAAAATTGAAAAGTCTTAGGCGATAGATCCTAACCCTGTTTCCTAAGCCATCACCACCCTGCCAAGAGTCCAAGATGGACAGCTACATACTATTTACAGGCCACACTTGCTAAAATCACATGGTAACAACACAGCAAAGAGAAGAAAGCAACAGTGGGAGACAAGAAATGTGTATATTTTATTCATAAATTCAATGGAATACAAGACGGATCATATAAAAGAATGAAAAATGAATACATGTTATTCAAATATTACAAATGTTAATTGATACAAAGGCAGCTACTATGAAGGAGGCGTTTTTAATAAGTCAGCAAGTTGCTCGCATGCTCCTTGATTGAGAGTTGTTTTGCGTATGTGCATTTTAAAATCAAAGTTAAGAATACCGCAATCAATAACGGTGTCGCTTGGTAACTAGCCGGTTGAGTACGGGTCGGTCCACAGGGAGATTGATTCCTTTTTTTTATGTTCTAACGAGTTAATCCGATCAAGTCGGGTTTTGTTTTACGATCTAAGAATGAGATTAAATTGAATAAAAGTCTTGCTAGGGTTAGGATTAGGTTAGTTTGGAAAAGGGATTCTACCCACTGCTTTCAATGTCCTAGTGAAGAATATAGGTGTTAGGGTAATAGTCAATAAAGGGGATTAGCATGACTAGAAAGAAATTTAGTTTCTTCCTTTCATTCCTTGTCCGTCCTTTCTTAACTCTTAGCCCTAATCTCTAATTAAATCAAGCACAACTGGTCTAACTAGGGAATCACCGCTATCTTGAAGGATAGGGTGCCGTAGTGAGCGGTGTGTGGTTAATTTAAATAGAGTCCTATTATAAAAATTATATGGGCAAAGAAAGGAGAGAGAGAGAGATTTAGTTCTCTCAAACCTTCCCAATCCTAACCCTAACAAGTGAGGAATTACTCACTCATTAGAGAAGTAATGATAAGATTCATTTTTATAATTTTAAAAGACTATATAAGTTGCAGATAATATAAGACAGATAAAAATTCAGGAATTAAATTCAGATAAAAGAATGCACGATAAAAAAATACCTTTATTGATGACCTTTTGACGATTACAAGGAATTTAAAATTTAATCTAGAAATGAAAAAAAGGCATCTTAAAAGAGGCACCCAAAAGAGGTACACTTTATTTAGCTTTGAGCCCTCCTATTTATAGATAGGAAAAACCCTAGGTTTACATTCTGATCTATTCATGGAATTAAAAAACAACCCCAAAGACCAAGTCAAAGCACCGACACCTGCACCGACACGTGTATTGTACGGCCGCGGAACCGTGGCAGAATACCATGTTTGGCCGCAGATCCGCGGCCATTTGGTGGGCTCATGGGCCCAATTCTTTAGGGTTTCTTCAAATTGCTTTTATCTTCTTTTTTCTTCACTTGGTCTCTTAGAATCTCTTCAATTCTCTTCCAGATTTCCAACAGTGCAGAATTTGTGGACTTTTACCGTAAGCTTCTCGTTGAAGTCTTGAATCTTGTGCTGCCCTTGTACTTTGTGCAATTGAACTATTTGCTGATCTTCATTTGTTCCTTGAACTGTTAGGCGGTATCATATGGATTCATCTATTGTTGATTGTAGTCTCACTTTTGTAACATCTTTTCATGAATTTCACTGAATTGTTCTGAGAACCTGTAACCAGCAAGTATTTAGCAGACATGGATCAAAAGCACCTATTTATTTGTAATATGATTAAGATGGGCGATATAATAATGCAAAATTCTAATATCAACAAATACCCCCAAACTTATCTTTTGCTCGTCCCAAGTAAAGCCATTTTTATTCTCAACAAAATCCTAACCTCACTTTCGCAGGGAATCGCGATTGCACTGAGCTCGTGCAACAAGCCGTTAAACCTCTAGGTGTCCCTAGTAGGAGGAGTGTTGTCTCCTGAGGGTTTTCAGCGGATACTACCCACAAAATCCGATCAATTTAGCCTATTGACTTTCATTCTTCAATTCGGTATTCTAGCAAGAAGTTCTATTATCTTCAACTTAGAAATCATCAACCCATATTTTTCACGCTCACTTATCATTTAACTTAAGATCGTATATGTTTTACAAATTTATTAAGCTTTCAGCATCTTTTGAATTTTCCTTCTAAGGTTCCATCTCAACTTAGGAATTTTTATCTTCTGTACTAAAGGTATAAACCCTATCTTTCATTCCTATCTCTTATCCAAACCCTAATCATATACCCCTACGTGTGTGTATGTATCACCCCTACACTTGGAAATTCAATTCTAGTTATCATACTCTTGTCCATCTTCCAAAATATTTTTAGTTGGTGAATTTTAGATGAAATTGATCATACATCCTTCATGCGACCGTTAATACTACTTGAGGTACTGAACGACCGATTACAAAATGTGTTTGCGCATTTAGGCGTAATTCCTCGTGTTGTAATACCTAAGGCTTAGCAGTGACTCCCAAACCAGTTGGTCTAAGGCGCTACATGATAAAGCACCCTCGCTATATATATATATATATATATATATATATATATATATATATATATATATATATATATTTATATATATATATATTTTACGCAGCCTTAAATAATTACAAAATCAGTGTTCATTTTTTTTATATCTCTTATTTCATACTTATACTTTAATTTTTTTCTCATACTAAGGATTTTAGACAAGAGCATTTCAAGGTATCCTCTACTATCCCAAGTTTCAAGGTGCGTGTATGTGCGAGTTGTAGGGTGTATATTTTCAGAATTTAGACTAAAGGTTCGGAGTTGTTTTTCAGACTTACACTTCAATAAAAATTTCAATACTCTTCTCTTATTTTGACTTAGCCCAAGAACTGAACTCAAAATTTGCCTCTTTCTAAATAAATTACAAGGACATAAATTTTCTATAATTAAACTTTAAGAAAGGTTATTTTTAGGGTTTTTAATTTACTAAGTTTAGGATCTAGTTTTTCCTAGCTAGTTAACCGTCTTGTCAAACGTAAGTCAAATATGGCCAAAATTGAATTTTTTTTTTTTAATTTTCAATTTTTATGGGTTTTAAAATAAGTATGCAAATGCAAAAATATACATATGAATGCGAAGGAAGAAAGTTTACCGAGCATACCCCCAAACTTAAACCTGACAGTGCCCTCACTGTCAGGCTACACCAAGAGGATCAAAATTGTCGGCACTCCCCTTTCTGTTTATTTATTAATTCTTTTTAGTTTTTTTTAACAGAAAAAGAAAACAAAATATATATACACAAAAAGGCCCCCCAAACTTAAGTGAAACAGCGTTTCCACTGTTGAAGCATTAAAATTCAGAGTTAGGGAGGAGAAAAAACACAATATCAAGCTATACAAGGCCTTACACAGGCCAAAGGTTAGCACCAACCATTCAAAAATTTTATCGTTATAATGGTGTGGTTTGGTGAAAGAATGGAGTGTAGAGAAAAGAAATGAGAAACACACGAGACCATGTGGAGATAGAAGCAGTATACAGTCTCGGTGGAGGAGAAGAATGGCGGAAGGGAAAAAGAAATGGTGGTGGTTCGACTTCATCAGGTGGGGGTTGATTAATCACAAAATCCGTGTCGTTTAGGAATGCAAGTTCGTCAACAAAAAGTTCTTCAAAACTCTCATCGATATAATTGAACATTTTGCTGTCAGTAAGTTTTGTGCCATAATTTATCATACTTGATTTGTCAAAAATTATGGAGGTAGGAGACTCGAAAAATTCATCTACCTCATTTTCAAAAGTATCCAAATCAAGTTGGCTTTCTGGAATGATCAAACTTGAATTATCGGATTCTGATTCATCAACACTTACTGAAATTATAGGAAGAATAGAAAAGGAACATGAGAAAGTGGGAGAAAGAAGTTGAATACGAACTTGAGGGTGGAGATGGAGTGTATAAATTAGAACAATTTGTAATGACCGATGTGTAAAAAGCGATTGTGCTAATCTATCAACCTACAGAGAAATGAGGTCAAATCCCTCATGATTCGTGAGAAAACATGGGTACGTTGAACTTGGTAAAGCAGACATTGAAAATGAAAGGGATACGTTTTCCTGCACGGTCGGAACGACAGAAAGGATGAAGGGGATTGACTTAGGAAGTGTAACAGTTAAAGGTTCAGGAGGATGAATTGGAAAATCCGACCTATCAAACAAAACTGGTTCATCCTCAATACTCTCATCAAAATTTAGCTTATCCATGCAATTCTCATCAAATTCAAGATGCATATGAAGTTCGGGAGAAACATTTAATGTCTCGGGATGATGAATTGGAAAGAAAAACTCATCCAAATTTGTGGGTTCATCATCCAAAATATTCCCAGCGTCAATATCCTCGATCAAGTGAAAATTAAATTTCTCAAACACCTCATTAAAAGCATGGATATTAATCGATTCAGGTTCTAGAGTGGAGGTGTAGAGGTCAAAAGGATTGGTGGTGATTTTACTCGAAAGGGGCCTTTCACAATCAGGTAAATCAAACACTACAAAGTCGCACAACTCATTAGACATTTTATCTTCAACTGAAGAATCATTTGGAACACTTGATAGACATTCAAAACCGGAGTTATGGGATTCAATTGGGGATGGGTAGGTTTGAGTTGGAAGTGTGTACAGCTTACTCTCACCACTCAAATTCTTAATCTGTCCAACCGTCTCATCATACATTGGAAAAATTGGAGCTAGTTGGAAACTAGCTACCGGGTCACTAGGTTGTATAAGGGCGGCCATGGACGCATTCAGATCCATCATATGTTATCTTGACGTTACCATAAAATCTTCCAACGACTGTTCCAGACTAGACATGGGTTGTGAAGTGGTTTCAGTAAAATATTCAAAGTTGTTTGGATTCTGGAAACTCCCAAATGGCTGTGTAGAAGCAATATCTAGGGAAGATGCAATAGTTGGGTAAGATGGATAGGAATTGAATGGTTGGACAGCATTAGGATCAACATTTGGATAAAAAGATGAATGGAATTATTGATCCCAAGAACTGGAAGTGTTGAAAGGAGTGAAAGATCGGCTACAAGATTGTTCAATATGTTCAGCAATAGATATGGGTTTCGGAGTTACCACCGGACTCTCAAAAGGGGTATCAACGTAAGAAGGTGGTGAAGGTTGAAACGGTTGATACAAAATGGATTGCGGAGTCCAACTGTTTTTCCTAGACGCCTCTATTCGATCTTTCAAAAAAAATTTGGGTTTGGAGGGGTCGTCCGAAATTCGACCAAAAAAATGCACGTAGGAAGTAATGTCTGGTTGAGGGTACCAAAGTTCGGCAAGAGTTTTGCGAGGTGGGGTACCCATGATGTGAGAAAGGAGAAGAAAAAGAATGTGATGATTTTTTTTTAAAATTTTTTTTATTAAAAAAAATTGTTTGTTTTTGGAGTTTTGAAATTTTTGAAAGTGTTTTTTTAGAAAGAGTTTTGCAAAAATTTGTACGGAACCACGGCACAATTTCAAACAATCACAATTTGTACATGCACAATCAAGCCTAGAGCTAAGGTCTCCTAAGTCAATTAGACTGCCCCTAACTGTTCCAAAGGGCAAGTTGTGAGATATCTCTCAAATCGCCTCTTCACCGCCAATTGTGGCCAGGTAAGCACAAGTAAAGAAAGGAGGGATCCGCTCATGAATCACCGTGAGACGGGCCTTTTAAAATTACCTTTCCTACTTGTCTAGCCGAAGCACCACAAAGTCAGGTTTAGATAAACGACCGATTGCCCACAACCTTCTTTTGTCCTAATGAGCACGACAGTCCTTATTGGCTGAGTCTAAATATTTTTTTAATTAACTCGAGGCTTGATGCATATGCTTTTAGTGATTTTTGGGGTCTTAGGAAGGGTAATGAAATCCCCACCCAATCTTGATTGGTGTTATAGCCCCTTAGAGTCCGTATTAATTATGCAAAGCAGTTAACACACCAAAAAATCTAAAACACTTGCAATTTTTTTTTATTTGGCAGCGCAAAGAATCCTACACAAAAACAATTTATTGGAGAGGGAGAAGAATTTTGCGCAAAGAACCCTGCAGAAAAATTTTTCAGTGGAGTTCAGAGGGTAGAAGAGAGGACAAAAATACTTACAGAGAATTTTAGGATGCTGACGTCACTGGTTGACCGCGGTTCTGCGGTCAACTGCATATATCTGCCGCGGTTCCGCGGTGGTTTTGTTAGTTGGGATCTCCAAAAATTTTCTGTTTGTTATTATGATTCTCCTCTATCTGTTCAGATCTTCTGTTTATTGATTTGTTCACTGGGTTTTTTCCAGATTTGAATCTGTCCGTCTTCTTTTCCTGCACACTTGCACAAAAACCTTTCAAAAAGAACAAGATGATTTTTATTTTTATTTTTATTTATTTTTTTATTTTATTTTTTTTGTTTTAAAATTTTTTCAATTTTTATGATTTTTTTTTAAAAAAAATTTTAACCCGAAATTACACAAAGAAAGAGACTACCGTCTCCCCGGCAACAGCGCCATTTGATTGAGAGTTGTTTTGCATACATGCATTTTAAAATCAAAGTTAAGAATACCGTAATCAATAACGGTGTCGCTTGGTAGCTAGCCGGTTGAGTACGGGTCGGTCCCCAGGAAGATGGATTCCTTTTCTTTATGTTCTAACGAGTTAATCCGATCAAGTCGGGTTTTGTTTTAAGATCTAAGAATGAGATTAAATTGATTAAAAGTCTTACTAGGGTTAGGATTAGGTTAGTTTGGAATAGGGATTCTACCCACTACTTTCAATGCCTTAGTAAAGAATATAGGTGTTAGGGTAATAGTCAACAAAGGGGATTAGCACGACTAGGAAGAAACTTAGTTTCTTCCTTTTGGTCCTTGTCCGTCCTTTCTTAACTCTTAGCCCTAACCTTTATTTAAATCAACCACAACCGGTCTCATTAGGGAATCACCGCTATCTTGAAGGATAGGGTGCCGTAGTGAGCGGTGTGTGGTTAATTTGAATAGAGTCCTATTATAAAAATTATATGGGCAAAGAAAGAAGAGAGAGATTTACTTCTCTCAAACCTTCCCAATCCTAACCCTAACAAGTGAGGAATTACTCACTCATTAGGGAAGTTATGATAAAATTCATTTTTATAATTTTAAAAGACTATCTAAGTTGCAGATAATAAAAGACAGATAAAAATTTAGGAATTAAATTCAGATAAAAGAATGCATGATAAAAAATACCTTTATTGATGACCTCTTGACGATTACAAGGAATTTAAATTTTAATCTAGAAATGAAAAAGAGGCATCTCAAAAGAGGCACACAAAAGAGGCACACTTTATTTGGCTTTGAGCCCTCCTATTTATAGATAGGAAAAACCCTAAGTTTACATTCTGATCCATTCATGGAATTACAAAACAACCCCAAAGACCGAGTCAAAGCACCGACACCTGCACCGACACATGCATTGCACGGCCGTGGAACCGCGGCAGAATACCCTGTTTGGCCGCGGATCCACGGCCATTTGGTGGGCTCATGGACCCAATTCTTTAGGGTTTCTTCAAGTTGCTTTTATCTTCTTTTTTCTTCACTTGGTCTCTCAGAATCTCTTCAATTCTCTTCCAGATTTCCAACAGTGCAGAATTTGTGGACTTTTACCATAAGCTTCACGTTGAAGTCTTGAATCTTGTGCTGCCCTTGTGCTTTGTGCAATTGAACTGTTTGCTGATCTTCATTTGTTCCTTGAACTGTTAGGCGGCATCATATGGATTCATCTATTGTTGGTTGTAGTCACACTTTTGTAACATCTTTTCATGAATTTCACTGAATTGTTCTGAGAACCTGTAACCTGCAACTATTTAGCAGACATGGATCAAAAGCACCTATTTATTTGTAATATGATTAAGAATGGGCGATATAATAATGCAAAACTTTGATATGAACACTCCTCTCAACTCCTTTTCTTGGTCAGCCGCTGCGACCAGCTTCGCTTCGACTCGAGCCCGTTGCTGCAAGCCAGACGAAAGTTTCTCATCGATTTCCCGTTAAGCAACTTCGCGATTCCGCATAACCCGCTCCAGAAGGTCGAGCTTTTGCCTTAATGCTAGTCCGTCCGAAATACATTGTCGCAAATTGTTAAAGACAACCCTCAATTGTGCTGCGTTTGCTTCAACTTGGGCGCGCAGCCGGGCGGATTCACCCGAAGCCTCCTCGCATTCCTTCCGCATCAGGGTCGCTTCTTGTTCGAAATGGCGGAAGAAGGGAACGCTCTGCTCAACCCATGCAGCCCGCTGGGAGTTCAAAGTCAACATTTCTGGAACGGGACGCCTGAGCTCAATCTTATGCAGACAAGCCTCGATATTCCTGCAATAGTTTACCCAACACTCAACAATGCCCTCGCTATGGAAGTTCACGAGCATCGCCAACATGAGGTTAACTTCAGCGGCAAAATCTGCAGCAGATGCAAAGGCCTCGGCGTCAAGGTCCTCGACGAACTCGCTTAACATCCGCAGGCTATTTGCAGCACCCCTGGAAGAAGGGCGTTTGGCAAAAGGCCCTGCCAGCATGGGAATCTGAGACTCGAAAGGAGCTCGAGTCGGTGCGACCGCTGCAAAACAAATCATAGTCAGATGTCGGCTCGAGAAGTAAAGAAAATACACGAACGATAAAGTCTACTATACCGGCTGCAACAGGGGGTAGAGCTGGGAGTACTGGTGGCGCGCCGACACCCTCATCCCCTCCTTCAATTTGTAAGGCTACAAGTAATACAAAGAATAATTAGCAATGACATGGCTGCCTGTTAAAGAAAAGAAAAGACGTCGGTTAGAAAAGATACTCACCGGCACCCGCAAGCAGACTAATTTCCGGCTGGAAGGAGAAGTGCGGGTTCAGCACCTGATATAAATGATCAAAGAGACCTCCTGCAAGGTTATGATGATACATGGTCAGTACACGAAAGACGCTATCCTCAATTTAAATTAAATCACAAACCCATACCTTCCAGCATTAGAGAGGACGCGAGAGAAGGCGAAAGGTCGTTGACCGTCAGAGCGGTAACCGGCGATGTTCCTTCGGGTGGCACGACCTCAATGCTCACCACACCTACATTAGAAACAAAAGAAATGTCGTCAGAAGGGATTGAAAGGGATTGCGAAATAAGAAAGGAAAACAGTGACTCAAAATCTACCTAATGAGTCGCCAATCGAAACTGCGACAAGAGCATCATTAGGCGCAGCGACTCCTTCGCTTTCCTCTATTGGAAGGGTTTCGGCACCAGTAGCTTCATCCCCCGATTCTACGAGAGCCGTCGTGACACTCGCAATGCCGAGCGATGGAAGGGAACCGCAGGTGGAAAGAGCAGCAATTGGAGAAGTCCTGGGCTCCTGGGAAAGGGTGGCCACTTCAGGATCAGTGGTTGCCGTAATCTCACCTGCCACATCCTCATCAGGACTTGGCCCTGCAGGGTATGATATATGAGAACCTGAAGATTAAACTTTAATAAAAGGACCCAGTGTTACGTTACCTTGGTCGGCTTTTCAATTGCTTCTCGAGCCGCGCGGGCCGCCTGTTTATGAGTGGTAGACAGGGTGACCGGAGCACCCTCTGAAGAAACAGGGACAAGGGAAGCAGCGCTCGAGCCTGTACCTACATCTAAGGCGGCATTACGTTCTCTCGCTGCACGCCTCTTGCGCTTCCTTTCTGCCTGGGCTGTGAGTGCTAATTTTCTTAAGACCTCTGACAAGAAGACGTCATCGTCCGAGCCAGGAGCTACCTCTGGAGCCTTTATGGCGTCCGTCATCAGTTGCTTAAGTGAAGCTTCTTTCGGCAATACTGGCGGAGCTAAGACTTCGGAAGTCGGCCTTGGGAGCGTCGCCGCATCACCACTTGCGATCGACACGGCGCTCGGGATAACCTGAGTCGAGGTACTCCATGCAATAAGATGGAAAAGAAGAGTTAGTTTACCCATAAAAACGGGAATGAAGACACAGTGAGCCGAAATGTACCAAGGCCTAAGGAAACGCGAAGCCTCTCCTCCTCTTCAAAAGTCTTGAGAGAAGCCGTGGGAGCTTCTTCAGTGGAGATGCCTGTTGAAGAAGAAGTGTCAGTCAAGGCATGATAATAAAAACGTAACAGCAAAAAGATATGACTGAAGTTTATCTGACTGTGCAAGGATGACCAGTCCTGCTTTGTGGCTTGCTAATCGCTCGGAAGCTGCAATAGCAGCTTCGAGGTCGGTATCATCCGGCGCCATGAATAAGCCTTCATTGGTCCCGTATTCACTTATGCCCTCGCTATAAGGAGCATGAAGCTCCTGGCCGAATGCGACGTCTGCAGAAAGAATCGACTTCTTGTTTTTCTGCGAGCGAGTACCGACCGCCTGTAACACGGGCTTGCGTTTAGCAGGCAACTTCGGGCGGCGAGTCCCGATCTCTGCACCCAAACCGGACTCAGGAGACGCCACAGCTGCCACTTCGATGGGAGGATGGGGTAGCAGCAACTCGGGAATCTCACGTGGTACCACAACCGCACCAACCTCTCTCAAAGGAGGACGAATGACGGTCCGTTGCTTCAAAGGAATAGTTGGATTACCAGCAGGGGCTGCACCCTTACGATCAAGCAACAACTTCTTTTCCTCCCTGATGACAGCACCCATCGCGTGCTGGTACCACGTCACGTACACGTTCAACATCATTGGGACGCAGCTTGGCTCACTGATAAAAAAGTTAGAACCGGTGTTGAGCCTCATGAAATAGTGTAGCGCGCTGCAGATGCCTTTGTAGGGTGTTTTTCGTCACCCCATTGAGATGGAAATACGTGCGCGCTTGTCGGGCGTACTACAGATTCCCCCTGCCTAGGGTAGGCCGGGGTTTATTGATTGTGGGGATCCGAATCTCCGGCAGCCGCGGACTAAGCTGCCGTTAATTACCCCTCGGCTTTAGAGTGAGGGAACCTCCGATTAACGGGTTAAACCAGTCATGCGAACTCAATGTGCAGTGTACGTGTGTTTTGTTTTGGAGGGGGCTTGGATATATCGGGAGCCACGTAGAGTTTTTACGGGGGTCCCGCTACTCGGATAGCGGGCTGGGGGTCAAGGGGGCTAGCAGCCCCTTTGTGGGGTGCAGGGCAGCGCCCTGGCCCAAAATTTTTTTTGGGAGGGAGAGTGTTGTAGAGTATGTGTGTGTGTGTGTGTATACATATATTTATAAAATAAAAAAGGGAAAGGGCATCCAATGGATGTGTGGGAAAAGCGCCAGCGCTTTGGGTGCTAGCGTTTTGAGCGCTAGCGCACCACGTGGGCGCTCGAGCGCTAGCGCTTTTGGGCGCTAGCGCTTTGAGCACAAGGGCGCTAGTGCTTTGAGCGCTAGCGCCCCATGTGTCAGCACATGGGCGCTCGGGCACTAGCGCTTTGGGCGCTAGCGCTCTGAGCGCAAAAGCGCTAACGCTTTGAGCGCTAGCGCACCACGTGTCAGCATGTGGGCGCTCGGGCGCTAGCGCTTTGGGCGCTAGCACTCTGAGCGTTTGGGCGCTAGCGCACCACGTGTCAGCACGTGGGCGCTAGCGCACCACGTGTCAGCACGTGGGCGCTCGGGCGCTAGCGCTCTGAGCGTAAGAGCGCTAGCGCACCACGCGTCAGCACGTGGGCGCTCGAGCGCTAGCGCTCTGAGCGTAAGAGCGCTAGCGCCCCCACGTGTTAGCACGTGGGCGCTCGAGCGGCAAAAGGGACTTGGTCCTTACAATGGGAGTTGTACTCCCAGAAAGGAGCACTTATTATTCTCTGTATTTATATATATATATGTATGTATGTATGTATGTATGTATATACATATATATATATGTATGTATGTATGTATGGATGTATGTATATATGTATATATACATATATATATATATATATATATAAGAAGTTAAACTCCTAGGATGTTTTGAAGCTGATGAAGGGCTTCTCCCCTTGAGCCCTAGTTCTTCCCCAAAGTGGGGTTTCTGGAGATGGGTCTCCTTCTTCTTCCTTTGTTGGCCGGATCTTGAAGATCAAGAAGTATGAGATTTAAAAATCTCTCCTTTCTGAGATCTGATGGCAGATCTGAGTTCCCCTTTGTGGGTTTTGTGGAGAAAAACTATTTTGTTTTGAAAAAGGAAGAGTAAAACTCTTGATTTAATTCAAAAGAAAAAAGAAGGTTTTAGAACCTTGAGAAAGAAGAAGATCACAGATCTGGGTTTTTTGGAGAGAGAAAAAGTTGTGAGATATTTTCATTATCTTTACCTTTATAGGCTATACACTTTACATATAGCCCCTTGGGCTTTACACAAATGGCATTTTGGCCATCCCATGGCTCATGTGCCACTTCTTTTTGCACATAAGCCATGGGCTTACAAAAAATTGGCTTTATGCCCATTTTCCATCCATTCATGCACAAAAATTACATAAAAATTATTTGTTACATGATTTTTTATTTTGGTATGGCGGAAGGCCGGACGCTTCGTGTTCGGGCTCGACCTGGGCATTGGCCCTTTTGCTTGGGTTTGGGCCCACCTGGCTTGGGGTTGACCTTGACTTTGACTCGATCAACCGGGGTGCAAATTTTGACTTCAACAAAGTGCCCCCATCAATAATTGCACACCACACATGTGAGTCGTGTGCATGAAATTGATGGATCTTCTTTCGTGTGGAGGCGACTTGCTTCGGTTCCCACTTTTTGGGATGCACTGCCCTTTTTACGACATGGACGGTTGACGCTTGACGCATCTCAAAGATGGATTGTCTGTGGTAGATGTTTCTCTGGCCCAGAGTGATTTAGTAGACGTTCCCCCGGCATGGATTGTCGCTAGTCGACGTTTCCCCGAGGCGGAGTGTCTGTTGGTTGACGTGTCCCCGGCAAGAAGTGTCTGTAGTCGACGTGCCCCTGGCACGGAGTGTCTGCTTGACGTTTCCCCAAGGCGGAGTGTCGGCTGGTTGACGTGTCCCCGAGACGGAGTGTCTTCTTGACGTGTCCCCGAGACGGAGTGTCTCTGGTCGACTTATCCCCGGCACGGAGTGTCGCTGGTCGCCTTGACCCCGGCACGGAGTGTCGCTGATGTTCGACTTGTCCCCGGCACGGAGTGTCGCTGATTGACTTTTCCTCGGCGCGGAGTGTCGTTGATGTTCGATTTGTCCCCGGCACGGAGTGTCGTTGATCGACTTGTCCCCGGCACGGAGTGTCGCTGGTCGACTTGTCCCCGGTACGGAGTGTCGCTGATCGACTTTTCCCCGGCACGGAGTGTCGCTGTTCGACTTGTCCCCGGCACGGAGTGTAGCTGTTCGACTTGTCCCCGGCACGGAGTATCGCTGATGTTCGACTTGTCCCCGGCACGGAGTGTCGTTGATCGACTTGTCCCCGGCACGGAGTGTCGCTGGTCTACTTGTCCCCGGCACGGAGTGTCGCTAATCAACTTGTCCCTGGCACGGAGTGCCACTGATCGACTTTTCCCCGGCATGGAGGGTCGCTGTTCGACTTGTCCCCGGCACGGAGTGTCGCTGATGTTCGACTTGTCCCCGGCACGGAGTGTCGTTGATCGACTTTTCCCCGGCATGGAGTGTCGCTGGTCGAATTGTCCCCGGCACGGAGTGTCGCCGATCGACTTGTTCCCGGCACGGAGTGTCGCTGATGTTCGACTTGTCCCCGGCACGGAGTGTCTCTGATGTTCGACTTTTCCCCGGCACAGAGTGTCGTTGATCGACTTTTCCCCGGCGCGGAGTGTCGCTGATGTTCGACTTGTCCCCGGTATAGAGTGTCGCTGTTCGACTTGTCCCCGGCACGGAGTGTCGTTGATCGACTTTTTCCCGGCACGGAGTGTCACTGGTCGACTTGTCCCCGGCACGGAGTGTCGCTGTTCGACTTGTCCCCGGCATGGAGTGTCGCGATCGACTTTTCCCCGGTGCGGAGTGTCGCTGATGTTTGACTTGTCCCCGGCACGGAGTGTCGTTGTTCGACTTGTCCCCGGCACGGAGTGTCGCTGATCGACTTGTCCCCAGCACGGAGTGTCGCTGATTTCGACTTGTCCCCGGCACGGAGTGTCGCTGGTTGATTCCATGTCGAAGCATAATTCCGACATGGAAGGCAGATACGCCTGAGGCGAAGCATGATTTCGACACGGGGTATATTCTGCGACGAAGCATGATTCCGCAGCAGAGATTGTTGGTTTGATTTGTTTGATTTGAGTTGACATCAGCATCGCTATACTGGAATATGGTACCAGGAGCGAATCATCATCTGTCTTTGAGAGGATTAGTTGGATTTTTTTGTTTGGCATCTGCATTGCTGTACTGGAATAATGCCAGGAGCAACTCATCATTTGTCCCGGAAGGATTTGGGAATTGGGGTTTTTTTTCGGCATCTGCATTGCTGCACTGGTATAATGCCAGGAGCAACTCATCATTTGCCTCGGAAGGATTTGGGAATTGGTGGCTTAGGAGACAGGTTTAGATCCCTATCACCTAAGGCTTTTCGATTTTATGGGCCGTAAGGGTCCCATAAAAGCATTTTCTCCCTACGAGTCGAAAGGATCTCGTAGGTGTTTTTTCTCCTTAGGAGTCGTGGGGACTCCTAAGTGTGTGGCTCCTTTGTGAGTTGTAAGGATCTCACGCGGGAATTTTCTCCTCACAAACTCGAGAGGACTTTGCGAGTGCATTTCATCTCTTTCTTTTTTTTTCACGAGTTTGCGCCCTTTCGGGTTTTCACAAACTCGCCGGCAGTCCTGCTGTTTTTACTCACGGAGCCCTTTCAGGTTTTCATCCGTGCTCATTTTGCTTATGGACATGCCTTTTTTTTGGACTTTAAAAGTAGTCTCACCGGCAGGACTTGGGAGAGATTAGGATTGTTTTACGCCCATGGATTGTTTACGGTTTTGCAGGATGTATGATCCAGACCGTAGGGCCGGAAAAATTTTGGGACTTTGTTGGCGTCTGTATCGCTGCACTGGACCATGGTACCAGGAGCGACTCATCATCCGCTGTTGGGGTATGGGATTTGGAATTTGGTTGGCGTCTGCATCGCTATACTGGAATATGGTACCAGGAGCGACTCATCATCCGCCGTTGGGGTATGGGGTTTGGAATTTGGTTGGCTTCTGTATCGCTACACTGGAATATGGTACCAGGATTGACTCATCATTCGCCACTTGGGGATTGGGGATTTGGTTAGCGTCTGCATCGCTGCACTGGAATATGGTACCATGAGCGACTCATCATTCGCCACTGGGGTATGGGAGTTGGAATTTGGTTGGCGTCTGCATCGCTGCACTGGAATATGGTACCAGGAGCGACTCATCATTCGCCATTGGGGTATAGAATTTGGAATTTGGTTGGCGTCTGCATCGCTGCACTGGAATATGGTACTAGGAGCGACTCATCATTCACCATTGGGGTATGGGATTTGGAATTTAGTTGGCGTCTGCATCGCTGCACTGGAATATGGTACCAGGAGCGACTCATCATTCGCCACTTGGGATTTGGGAAGCGATGGCTTAGGAGACAGGTTTAAATCCCAATCACCTTAGGCTTTTCAATTTTATGGGCCGTGAGGGTCCCATAAAAACATTTTCTCCCTACAAGTCGTAAGGATCCCGCAGGTGTATTTTCTCCTTAGGAGTCGTGGGGACTCCCAAGTGTGTTTTTCCTTCGTGAGTCGTAAGGATGCCACGAAGGTTTGTTCTCCTCATGTATCGTGAGGACACATGAGTGGGTCTTTCTAATGGAGCATAATTCCAAGGGTGGAGACCAGCCGCATAACTGGTGCTTGCAGTGGGGCATGGGTATGCAGAGAATTATTTGAGCCCGTGGATCGTATACGGTAGTCAACTTGAGGACTAACCGTAGGGCCGGGAGAATTTTGGGAATTGGATTTTGGTTGGCGTCTGCTTCGCTGCACTGGAATATGGTACCAGGAGTGACTCATCATTCGCCGTTGTTTTTTTGTTTTTTTGTTTTGTTTTTTTTACCGCGATTGCTCTATCATTTCATCTTTTCTTATCGCGAAGATCGCGATTGCCCTATCATTTCCGCTTTTATTCGCTGTTGCCCAATCATTTCGTCTTTATTTTCATTTTTATTTTACTCGCTGATTTTTATTGCGAGTTTCCCCATCATTTCGGCTTTATTTTCATCTTTATTTTACTCGCTGATTTTTATTACGAGTCGCCCCATCATTTCGTCTTTTCTTTATTTCTCTTTTATTTACACATTTTTTGTTTATTTACATATATATATTTTTTACATTCCCAGTTTAACGACTTAGAGGTCGATTATTCCCAGTTTAATGACGTGGTGGTCGATTGTTCCCAGTTTAATGACATGGTGGTCCTCTTTGCTTATCCTAGCGCCTTGAAGTTTGATCTCGGCGGAACTGTGTTGATGACCGTAGCTCTGTGGCTTGCCGATACATCCGAGGACCGTGAGGTTTTTCCAAGCTTGTATTTGTTCTCCACCCAATCTTTGAAAATATAGCAATCTTCGATGGTATGACTCACCATTCTATGATATGGGCAGTATATGGGATTGCCGGTCATGTTAATTTCATGTGGCCTCTTTGGAACGGGCAGTTGCAGACCGTTGTTCAAGGCGTCCACGCATATTTTGCGGACTTTATCCCTCCTGAAGGAGTATACCTTTTTCTTTCTCTCCATTGGAGTAGGTGCCTTTACTGATGCTGGTCCTCGAGGCCGATCAGTCTTTGGTTCGCCCTTTTCAGATAATGGCACATGTCTGGGAGGATTAGGTTCCCGAAAGGCTTCGGTCTCCATTTGTATGAAATTGGCGGTCGTAGCTTGACTGTTTGTTAACACGCCTTTAGACAGTTCTATCTCTCCCGTCGTATTGCCTTTCGACCCAATCTTTGAAGACGAAGCAGTCCTCAATGGCATGACCTATCACCCTGTGATAGGGGCAATATTCTGGTTCGTCGGTCATATTCGCTTCTTGTAGTCTCTTTGATTTTGGCAGTTGTAGACCGTTTCTTAGGGCGTCCCTGAATATCTTGTGGACATTTTCCCTTTTGAAGGGATAGAGTTTTTCCAGTTTCTCTTTCAGAGGCGATTCCCCCTCCCCCCCGGCGTATGTATCGGAGGGACTGGAGGCTGATTGTGGCCGTTTTCCGTGAGGGCGCTCCGCTCTTAGGTTGAAGGGGGTATCAGTTGGCTGCCTCCGGGTATCAATCCCTGGCTCATGAACCAAAATTTGATTCAGCTGTAATTGCAATTCGGCGACCTGGGTCGCGAGAACTGCCACGACGTTTGCCAATTCGTCGACCTTGGACTGTATCTTGGCTAACTTCTCATCCCTGTCCTGAAGCTGCCTCTGAAGCCATTGGAATAACGCTTGTTCTGTAGTTCCGACTATGACAACCGGGTCGTCTTTATTGCCTGAGCTCAATTCCGCAAGAACCTTGGGCTCCTCTGGCTTATCGGCCTGAGCGGGCTCTTCATCACTTAGATCGAGCCGATGCGGGGTAGCGTCAATCATATCATCACCATGGCTGTGAAGAAGAGGAGGACTCGTTTCTTCATGTCCGACCATGTAGACAGTGTGAACCACATACCCAGCCATCTCTTTATCTTTGGCGGCTGATTTCGCGGAGCGGTCCGGGCTTTGGAAATTCATAAATTTTAACATGGCCAGGGCCCTAGCCCTTTTGTTGGCTCTGTATCTGAGCCTCTTCAGCCTCAGCTTCTCTGCTTTGAGCACTTGGCAGGCTTTTGCTCTTCGGGAAGCCGCCATAGGCTGAGTGATGGGGATGCTTGAGTAGACACCCAATTGAGCAGTTGTCAGAGGCGCCACTGGATCTTGCCCGAGATGCCTTTTTGCTTTGCTGGTGTTGATGGCCTTGCCCTCGGTTGGGGCCAAGGAAAGTCGTTCAAACACCGACTTGCGTTTGAGTTGGGGCATCTTCGAGACCACCACATTTGGCCTCTTCCTTTTTGAGACTGGTTTGTCCGTTACCAGAGCTTGAGGAGATGGGACGGTATTAGCCAACACGAACATATTAGAGCCAAATGGTAGCGGCGGCTCTTCCCATTGTCTCCCTAGACTAGCCGGGAGGACTGTCCTGGCATCCATCTTCATCGTATAGGAGATGGGAGCCGTGCTGAGAGTTGAGATCGTCCTTGGAGACATTGTTGAAAAGTGATTGCTTGGAAAACCTGCAAGAAAGAGCATTATTTTCGTATAAATATAGATATGTATATTGATTGAGTTCGCATGAACGTTTAACCCGAAATATGGGAGGAGAGATTGGTCCCACCGGGCGTGCCAGAATCTGTAGGGTGTTTTTCGTCACCCCATTGAGATGGAAATACGTGCGCGCTTGTCGGGCGTACTACAGATTCCCCCTGCCTAGGGTAGGCCGGGGTTTATTGATTGTGGGGATCCGAATCTCCGGCAGCCGCGGACTAAGCTGCCGTTAATTACCCCTCGGCTTTAGAGCGAGGGAACCTCCGATTAACGGGTTAAACTGGTCATACGAACTCAATGTGCAGTGTACGTGTGTTTTGTTTTGGAGGGGGGCTTGGATATATCGGGAGCCACGCAGAGTTTTTACGGGGGTCCCGCTACCCGGATAGCGGGCTGGGGGTCAAGGGGGCTAGCAGCCCCCTTACGGGGTGCGGGGCAGCACCCCGGCCCAAATTTTTTTTTGGGGAGGGAGAGTGTTGTAGAGTATGTGTGTGTGTGTGTGTATACATATATATATAAAATAAAAAAGGGAAAGGGCATCCAAAGGATGCGTGGGAAAAGCGCCAGCGCTTTGGGTGCTAGCGCTTTGAGCATAAGAGCGCTAGCGCACCACGTGTTAGCACGTGGACGCTCGAGCGTTAGCGCAAGGGCGCTAGCACCCCACGTGTCAGCACGTGGGTGCTCGGGCACTAGCGCTTTGAGCGCTAGCGCACCACGTGTCAGCACGTGAGCGCTCGAGCGGCAAAAGGGACTTGGTCCCTCCAATAGGAGTTGTACTCCCAGAAAGGAGCACTTATTATTCTCTGTTTTTATGTGTGTATGTGTGGTGTGTGTGTGTGTGAGGAGTTAAACTCCTAGGATGTTTTGAAGCTGATGAATAGCTTCTCCCCTTGAGCCCTAGTTCTTCCCCAAAGTGGGGTTTTTGGAGATGGGTCTCCTTCTTCTTTCTTTGTTGGCCGGATTTTGAAGATCAAGAAGTATGAGATTTTAAAAATCTCTCCTTTTCTGAGATTTGATGGCAGATCTGAGTTCCCCTTTGTGGGTTTTGTGGTGAAAAACTATTTTGTTTTGAAAAATGAAGAGTAAAACTCTTGATTTAATTCAAAAGAAAAAAGAAGGTTTTAGAACATTGAGGAAGAAGAAGATCACAGATCTAGGTTTTTTGGAGAGAGAAAAAGTTGTGAGATATTTTCATTATCTTTGCTTTTATAGGCTATACACTTTACATATAGCTCCTTGGGCTTTACACAAATGGCATTTTGGCCATCCCATGGCTCATGTGCCACTTCTTTTTGCACATAAGCCATGGGCTTACAAAAAATTGGTTTTATGCCCATTTTGCATAGATTCATGCACAAAAATTACATAAAAATTATTTGTTACATGATTTTTTATTTTGGTATGGCGGAAGGCCGGGCGCTTCATGTTCGGGCTCGACCTGGGCATTGGCCCACTTGCTTGGGCTTGGGCCCACCTGGCTTGGGGTTGACCTTGACTTTGACTCGGTCAACCGGGGTGCAAATTTTGACTTCAACAGCCTTCTTCTGTGGCGGGCGGCTCAACTAGAAAGGCCTCAAGTGGAACACCCTGATTGTAGCTAGATTGTTGGGCGAAACGATGCGGGTTCTATCTCATAAACAACCCCACATCAATCTTCCTAAACACCAGAAAGCCCGGCCTGATCGAATATAGGTGAAGAATCTCCCGAGCTTTCAAGGTAGAGGCGCCATCTTTAAAGGTGTCCCGCAGCGGCTGCACAGCCTTCGCGGATTCTTTATCGATACTTAAGACCTTGTCAACAAATGTCATGCCATCCCCGACGGTACGCGGGCGAAGGAGCAAACCCCGAGCCTCTCATGGAGTCGGTTCCAAAATAGAAGCGTCAACCAGCCGTAGCAGTCGAGGAAAGTTATATCTTTTATAAAAAAGGGGCCACTTGTGAATTCCAAAGGCGCCAAGCACATGCAACTCGAGCCACGAGGTGAAGTAATGCATTGAGAAGTTCATGGGCTGCACCCCCGGTTGAGTAGTATCTGCCGCTAGACTAAAGCTGTGATACAAATGGGCTAACCCAGCGACCCCGACGGCCACATTCATCCCAATAACCATTCGATGAGGTGGGTAGAAGACGGACGGCCTCATATGGAAAGAGTGCATCGGAAACGCAAACCAGTTCAGCCATAGCCCGAGAAACCCCAAAAAGAACGTTTCTTCGTCGATCAAAGGAGCTGCAAGCTAGGCAAAAAGGACGACTGGGGTGTCGGGGAGAAAGAAACTCTTCTAATCCGCCTCCGCCATCGGCAGGTTGCCCAAAACTAAGCCAAAAGGATCATCAAGTTTGGCGAACTTCGCGGCTTCCTGCGATAGTACTTCCGAGTGGAGAAAACGAGCGATAAAATCCGTAAAATTAACCCCACGGCTTCCAGACTCGAGAAATAGGCCCTCGTAGATATTCAACACCTTAATCAAACTTGGTGATTGATGTTTAATGGTGTTGTCCGGGGTAAGGCCCATCATCACCGACTTGGCGGCAAAGACGTACTCATCATGAGGAAGTAGTTCCTCATAATGCTCCCCTCTAACAGGCAAGCCAGAAATCTCCGCGAACTCCTCTAAAGAGATGGAGACTTCCCGATCCAACAAAAGGAAGGTGTGAGTTGGAACGTTCCATTATTCCAAAAAGGCTTTTACCCACCATGTAGGAGGCATGGAGTACTGAAAGAGAGAAACGTAAATTTCGGGATACAACCCGAGCCTCAGCAACTGCAACCTCTTAGCGGACAGAATGTACCGGGCCTACTGCAAATATCCGGCTGGGTGACAGGGAGTCAAGCCTATGTTGTATGGCTGTCCCTAAGGGCGCGACTCACCCTGGCATATGCGCCGCCCTAGGATATCCAACGCCATTGGAGGATGTACGGGTATCGCAGCCAAAGAAGGCTGAAGGAGACCATCTAAAGTCCAATTAACCTCCTCCACGACATAGTTCACTGGGGGTGGGTCGGCGTAAGAGATCGCCAAAATGGGCTCCGAGGGTACCGCGCAAGAAAAGCTCCGCCGACCCCTGATGATTTGGTTGTACCATGTTCCCCATAGATGAAGATTCTTGTGCTCCGGATCATGGTCTTTGATCATTGCAAAATCTTCTCGGTCTACGGGCGCATCGGGGAATCCGCCTTCCGAACGGAAGAATGGGAAGGAAGTGTTGAAAGACATAGTACCTGCGCGGAAAAGAACAATTTTCAGCCGCCAATGCTACAGATTAAGTTCCATCACTAGGTACTTTAAATCCGTACCGCACTGCAATACAGTGAAAAGGGACCAAAGGGGACCCACATAATCTAGATGACAGTTCATCATTAATGAAACAGTCTCATCATTTGATGAGACTGTCATTAAAAGGGAAAATCCTCAAAAGATTCTCATTTAATGAGAACTTCTCGGGCCAAGGAGTAAATCTCCCATTAAGAGCAGCGCTCTATAACAGAGTGATATCTGTCAACCCTGATGATGAGAGGAATAAAATTTCTCAAGAGCCTTGCTTTGTAAAACTGATGGAATAACCCATCAGAAAACTTAAAATAAATTTTTTAATGAATTAAAATTCTGGGATCTTCAAGATCTATGAACAAACTCTAAGAGTTTTCATGAAAGGTTAATAAATCTATATGATTTAAAAAGAGCAAAACTCTGTTGATGGGTTAGGAAACCCTAAGAAAGATCTAAGATTTAACAAGAGCAAAACTCTGTTGAGAAACCCTAAAAAAGGTTTTCTTGAAGATCTATGATCTAAGAAGAGCAAAAGCTCTGTTAATGGGTGAAACCCTAGTTTATTGACCAATCTCTGTAAAAGATTTGATCTTTTACCTAAAAATTTGACAGAGTTCTGTTTTTAAGGGAGTTCTTAAAAAAAAGAGCTATGCTCTAAAGGAGAAATTGATTATCAGAAAATAAGAAAGAAGGTGAACAGAACTCATCTTAAGGGCCAAAGGCCCTATTTATAGGCATTGAGAGCCGTTTCGACTTCAAAGTTGATCTAATGGTGGAGATGCTGCCACCGCTGTACTCATGTGTGAGCCACATGAGCGCAACGGTGGGGGGCATTTGTTTCCCCCAATCAGAGCAAAGCTCTGTTCAAGTTTTCAAAATTTGAAATGAGCAGCACTTCATAAGAGCGCCAGCGCTCTGAGGCAGCGCTCACGTGCAAAGCACGAGTGCGCTAGCGCAAAGAGTGCCAGCGCTCTGAAGCAGCGCACATGTGCAAAGCACGAGTGCGCTGGCTCAAAGAGCGCCAGCGCTATGAAGCAGCGCTCACGTGCAAAGCACGAGTGCGCTAGCGCTGGAACTAAATGTTCCCCACCGTCGGATCAAAAATCCAATAAAAATGATAAATCATCAATTGACGAAAATGAAATTCTGTTAAGGAAAGATTTCTCAAAATCTTTCCAAACAAAAAGATTGTGCTCTGTAAATCAGAGCACTGTTGGATCAATGATCCAATAGTGATTAAAAAATCACCAAAATACAGAATAAATTCTGTATGGGAAAAGATTTCACAATCTTGTTAAAAAACAAGAAGATTGGCTTCTGTAAATCAGAAGCCCTTAGATCAAAGATCCAACGATGGGGAAATGCCAAAATCAATTGGAAAAAAGATCTTCTTAACTGATTGAACAAATCAGCTTGCCCTATATAAAGGCCCCAAGATTTCAAGTCTCATATAGAGGAACCCCCCTATAAACTTTGAGAAATCTCAGAATGAAGAGCAAGCTCTCGGTAGAAGAACTTTTCTTCAAGGTAAAAAAAAACAGAGATAAGAAAAATCTCATTAAAGAAGAAAAATATAATTCTTCTCACAGATCATAGATCTATAAGACTAAGGTCTTTTTACAAAAAGTGTTCATGAACATCTCATTATAAAAAAAGGGAGGAGAATAATTCCATTCTCTTAGGATCACAGATCCATAAAGGAAAAGCCTTTCACCAAAATAAGATATTGAAATATCTCCTATAAAATAAGAACTTTGTTCTTAGAACCTTGAGACAAAGTCTCTTATAAACGAGAATTTATTTCTCAGATCTTAAAACTGATCAATAGCGCTTTGCGCTCATGGACTGGCGACAGCGCCAAGCGCACCACGTGCTCCTCACATGTGTGCCACTTAACAAATAGCGCTTTGCGCTCTTGGACTGGCGCTAGCGCCAAGCGCGCCACGTGCTCCTCACATATGTGCCACAGAAGCGCTTTGAGCTCAATAACTGGCGCTAGCGCCAAGCGCGCCACGTGCTCCTCACGTGTGCGCTGTATCACAGAAGCGCTTTGCGCTCATTAACTGGCGCTAGCGCCAAGCGCGCCACGTGTTCCTTACACGTGCACTCATAGAACATAATCAATTCTTTAAGTAAAGCCCTAGAGCTATGATGAATACTCAGCATTCAATAAAAGACAGAAAGGCCGTCAGAACCCAAATCAATGCTCAGCATTGTCAAATGTTTAACATTTTAACTGAGTGATCCGAGCCCAAGTTGGCCATAAACCCCTCATTCAGATTAATTGAGCCCATATGCTCATAAATTTCAGATCTTAGTCCCAATTGGACTACAGATCTCCCAACCAAAATTGGTTCAAGGGTACATCTCTTCACTCCTCTGATATTTGTCATTGTAATCCTTCAACGTCTTCAGAGAGGTGACGGGTCCCGATAACCAGACATTCCATGGACTATGATGTCCTTAAACTTTACAGACTATGACGTCTATAAACTACCATAGACTGTGGGGTTCTTAAACTCATGGACTATGGGGTTCTTAAACCCATGGACTATGATGTCCTTAACCTCGGACTGTGGGGTCCTTAAACCCATAGACTATGATGTCTCTAAACTTTATAGACTATGACGTCTTTAAACTAGACCGTAATGTCCTTAAACTAATTATGGACCGCAACGTCCTTAAACTAAAACAATAGAGCCCAAATACTCTTTTGTTAGATCTAAATGATCACGTTAAGTTGATCTTAGTCTAAAAATTAAACTAACGTATCCTTAACAAACGTTTAAGTCGATCTTAGTCTCAAATGAGACTAACGTATCTTTAAACCCAACCCAAACCCAAATCTAAGAAAATACGGATTTGGACTAATCCACACCCTACGGACGACAACATAAATTAGTCTCCGTATACAATCCACGAGCAACCAAAAATAAAACAAACACACACAACACGAAGTGACCATCTGGAGAAGGAGAAAGTGGTTACTGCGATGCGGTAGCGTAATTAACTACAAGGGCTTGAGCCTGCAGGGAAGAGCGTCCCCACAATCAAAAACCCCTCAAATGAGGGGGAATCTAACGAAGTCTGCTACATCGGCCGCATCCGTCTAAACCTCCGATACACGGTGACATAAATCAACTTGGCATCTTCGGAGAGGTGGACGGATAGAACCAAATAGCATCTGTCCCCAAATTCAGGCAAGATGTCAGTCTTCCCGGTCTTTTGGCGGAGAACATCCTTCCTCAGTAGACTACAATGTCTTGGCTCATCTCCAAAAGCACCCGTCTCTCCTGAGCATCTACGATACCTCGGTCCTATCTAAAGAGCTTAGAGATGTTCTCATTCATGCTCTACAAAACCACAAGTGGTATCAAGCTCGCTTTGTAGAAATTAATATGAAAGAAGCGCAGTATGCTTTGCATGCCGCCGCAGTCACGTTTAAGGACGAAGACTTGCTATTGGGAACGGCTGAGCATAATCGGCCGCTTTACGTGACCGGGTACAGCGACGGAGATCGGATTAATCGCATATTGATTGATCCGGGGTCCTCAGTGAACATCATGAACTTGCGGACTCTGAAGAGTTTGTCAATGGACGTCTGACACCTGTCAAGGGAAAGGATTGTCATTTAAGGTTTCAATCAAAACTGCCAGCAAGTTTTGAGGTCTATTGGTTTGCCAATCAAATTCGGGGATCTACAAACTGAAGCTAAGATATACGTGATCGACACTGACATGTCTTATAAAATTCTCTTAGGACGGCCGTGGCTCTATGATTACGGCATCGTTCCATCAACTCTCCATTAATGCATGAAGTATACTAAAAATGGCGAAGAAAGACGCATTGACGAAGACATCTAGACGTTCGGTGTGCATGAAGTCTTCATGAACCACCAAGATGCTAAGCAACAACTGACTGAGGATAGAGCGGTCCCAAGACTCAAAAGCAAATCTAAGCCGGCTGTCACTTTCAAAAGCTAGCAACACTGATGAGTCCGACGCTGGAAGTCCGTCCTTCCATAAAACTTGTCCTCGTTTTGGCAGCGATACGGACGAATCTGATACCGAGAGCCCATCTAGCAGCAAAGTCCGCCCTCATCTTGGCAGCGACACTGAAGAGTCGGAGGAAGAGGACCTGCCATGCAACAGCTGTGCAGATTGGACCCCCATGCCGCAAGCGAAACTACGAGAGACCTTCGAAATTGCAGAAGGGTCCCTGGCTATCGCAAGGGTGCCGGAACGAACGTGCAAAGAGCTCGATGCATTGTTAGTCTCTACCGTGGACCAGCTGAAAACTTTCTACATTCCTGGAAGGAAAGGAGGATAGAAAGGCATCCTGTTTTATGGGTCAAACCCCGTTGTGCGCCCGGACGATTTGTCTTTAGCGTGCCTTCCCTATGAGAGAGGCATAAGAGCCGTCATCAATCCCAGATACTATGCACCCGAGATGCGGGAATATTTCAAAAGGTGCGGATGCCAGCTATATAAAACAGAATCCGAAGCAAAGTTTTATGAAGGGCTATGACATCCGCCTCAGGTCCGAGCACTCATCGATGGACGAATTCAAGATAGATGGGGCATAGGCTTCATTCAACCTGATTCCAAAGTATGCTACATGATCCATGTTGGTGAAGCCAGCGAAAGATCAAATGATGATGACGAGATAGCCGAGCCAGAAGAAGCTCCTTAAGAGCTCGAAGATGGCGCACAAGCAACCTTTGACGAGCTAACCGAGATTGACTTAGAAAAGCCCGATAATCCAAGGCCGACCTACATCAGCTCACTCTTGTTAGAGGAAATGAAAGAGCAGATAATTGCCTTACTGCATGAGTTCGTCGACTGCTTCACGTGGACATACAAAGAAATGCCTGGCCTTTCCCCTGAGGTGGCCATGCATAAACTGGATATATCTCCTGATGCTAAGCCAGTCAAACAAGCTCCTCGAAAAATGAGAAGGGAACTAGAAGAAAAGGACATCGAGGAAACCAAGAAGCTCATCGATGCCGGCTTCATCAGGGAAGAGAAATATGCGGACTGGATCGCATGCATAGTCCCAGTGAAGAAGAAAAATGGGCAGATCCGAGTTTGTGTCGATTTCAGGGACCTCAACAAGGCATGTCCTAAAGACGACTTCCCGCTACCGGTCACGAAAATGATGGTCGATGACACCTCAGATTACGAGCTGTTCACCTTTATGGATGGTTCGTCTGGGTATAATCAGATTAAGATGTCGCCTGAGGATGAGAAGCACACAACATTTCGAACCCTGATCGGAATATACTGCTACAAAGTTATGCCGTTCGGACTGAAGAACGCAGGTGCTACATATCAAAGGGCAATGACCAATATCTTTGATGACCTAATTCATAAAGTCGTCGAATGTTATGTTGATGATCCGGTCATCAAGACTAAAGCCAAGGACGATCACATCCAAGATCTTAGGACCGTTCTCACCATACTGAGGGAGTACGATCTGAAAATGAATCCTCTGAAGTGCGCTTTTGGCGTGTCATCGGGAAAATTCCTGGGCTTCATAGTCCGACATCGAGGGATTGAAGTTGTCCCATCCAAGATAAAGGCCATCATGGATATGCCCCCTCCGAAGAATCTGACGCAGCTAAGATCTTTTCAAGACAAGCTTTCTTATATACGAAGGTTTATCTCAAATTTATCGGGGAGATGTAGGCCCTTCTCAAAGCTCATGAAGAAAGGAGCTCCTTTTGTCTGGAATGCTGAATGTCAAGAAGCATTCAAAAACATCAAACGCTACTTGTTGCGCCCTCCAGTGCTGGCTGCTACCAATCCAAATAAACCACTGATTCTCTATACTGCCATGCTAGATGAGTCACTCGGTGCACTCCTTGCCCAGAACAACAAGGAGGGAAAAGAGAATGCCCTCTACTACCTCTGTCGAACTTTAGTCGGGGCGGAACACAACTATTCCCCGATCGAAAAGCAATGCCTGGCTCTGATGTTCACTGTGAAGAAACTGAGGCACTATCTGCTCGCTCATCGGGCTATGCTGATCTCTAGAGTCGACCCGCTCAAACACTTAATGACCAAAGCAAGCCTAGCCGGTAGAATGTCAAGATGGGCTATCATGCTGCTTGATTTTGACATAGTTTATACTCCTCACAAAGTAGTAAAAGGGCAAGCTCTCGCAGACTTCCTTGCTGCTCATCCCGTATCAGAAGGGTCACCGCTTAATTGCGAGCTACCCGATGAACAAGTGCTGCACCTCGAGGAAGATGAGCCATGTTGGGAGCTCTACTTCGATGGAGCCTCATCAATGAGGACCTCCAGCAAATCAAGCATCCCGGAGATAAAAGCAGGGATAAGATTGGTGTTCATCACGCCATCAATGGGAACCCTACGGCGTTCTTTTGCTCTCACCGAGCCTCGCACAAACAATGAGGCTAAGCGGCGACTGTAAGATATACAAACCCGAGTTAGCTCGGTACAGAAGCCGAGTGGTGGAACTCATGAAACGGTTCACTCACATTGAACTAATGAGAGTCCCTAGAGCATTGAACGGAAAAGCCTACATACTCACTCGCCTAGCTAAAGAGCTGGTTGATCCTGACAAGGACGAAATTCTAATCATAGTAAGAAGCTGGCAAATTCTGCCTCCAGCCACTTTACGTGAAGAAGAAAGCGTAGAACAAGAGAACACTCCTGCCGAAGAAGCTTCGATCATCCAAGACGAGCCCGATTGGAAAGAACCTTTCATAGAGTACCTCCGATACGACAAGCTACCCGAAGGACAATCTGCGAGGATTCAGTTGAAGAAGAGAGCTCTCCAATACGTGTTTGTAAATGACACGCTATACCGCAGGTCATATGACCAACTCTGGCTCAGGTGTTTGTCATTGGCCGAAGCCCAAAAGGTCATGAAAGAAGTTCACTCAGGCATCTGCGGGGCTCACTAGTCCAGCCCCAAAATGCAGCTTCAGATCAAACGGCTTGGATATTACTGGCCCACTATGATAAGGGATTGCGAAGAGTATGCAAAGAAATGCCATATCTGCCAAATCCATGGCGATTTCATTCACAAGTATCCCAATCCGTTGCATCCTACGGTGGCATCGTGGCCCTTCGAAGTTTGGGGCACCGACATAGTTGGTCCAATTGATCCTCCGTCATCCAAAGGCCACCGGTTCATACTGGCTGCAACAAACTACTTCTCCAGATAGACTGAAGCTGTCCTGCTAAAAGAAGTTAAGACAGAAGATATTCTGACGTTCTTCCAGCATAATATTCTATACTGCTTCGGTACACCAAGAAGAATCATTTCTGACAACGGGCCTTCTTTCAAGAGCCTCAAAGTCTCAAGGTTCGCCGCCCAGCACAAGATAGACTGGAGATATTCCTCCATCTATAATCCAAGAGCCAATGGGCTAGCCAAAGCCTATAAGACTCTATGCAAGCTCCTGATGAAAAATGCTTCAGCCAATAAGAGAGACTGGAATCTCAAACTTCACGAGGCGTTGTGGGCATATCGTACCATACACCATACTCCAACTCAGTCCACTCCATACTCATTGCTCTTCGGAGTGGAGGCGGTACCCCCCCTCGAAGTAGAAGTTCCAAGCTTAAGAATGGTCGTTCAGCACGAGTTAACGGAGGAGGAAAACGTGCTCCTTCGGCTTGAAGAGCTCGACGCCCTCAAAAAAAAGAGGCTCACGGTGCAGCAAAATCTGGAGCTATACTGAGCCCAAATGTCACGGGCCTATGACAAGATAACCCGTCTCCGCGCTTTCAAGAAAGGTGAATTGGTGTTGGTCCTCAAAAGACCAATCATCCCTAATCGGCATGCCAAGGGAAAATTCGAGCCAAACTGGGAAGGACCATATGTCATCGAGAAAGTGTTTGACGGAGGATCCTACCAACTGATAAATGCCGAGGGAGAAAGGCCCATGCCACCCATCAATGACCGATATCTTAAGAAATACTACGCATGAATGCTCCAAGTCGCAGGCGAATTGTGCACACCAGCCCTACGGTCTAGATCATACATCCTGTAAAACCGTATACAATCAACGGGCGTAAACGACCCCTATCTCTCCCAAGTCGGAAAAAAGAAAAAGTAAGAAAAGGAAAAAAAGGTATGTCCACAAGAAAAAACGGGCACGGATGAAAACCCTAAAGGGCTCCATGAATAAAAACAGCAGGACTGCCGGCGAGTTTGTGAAAACCCGAAAGGGCGCAAACTCGTAAAAAGGAGATGAAATGCACTCTCAAAGTCCTCTCGATTTTGAGAGGAGAAAATTCCCGCGTGAGATCCTTACGACTCACAAAGGAGCAACACACTTAGGAGTCCCCATGACTCCTAAGGAGAAAATACACCTACGAGATCCTTTCGACTCGTACGGAGAAAATGCTTTTATGGGACCCTTACGGCCCATAAAATTGAAAAGCCTTAGGTGATAGAGATCTAAACCTGCCTCCTAAGCCATCAATTCCCAAATCCTCTCAGGGCAAATGATGAGTTGCTCCTGGCATTATTCCAGTGCAGCAATGCAAATGCCAAACAAAAAAACCAATCCCCAAATTCCCTCAAAGACAGATCATGATTCGCTCCTGGTACCATATTCTAGTATAGCGGTGCTGATGTCAATCCAAATCACATCAAATCAGCAAAACAACCAATGACCTCACTGGCAGAATCAAATTCCACCTCGGAAACAAGTCAACTTCATCCCTGACACCGCAAGAAGCGGAGCAAGTCAAATCCAGTATCGACCGTCCAAGTCGCAAAAAGGGCAGAACCGACCGTCCACATCGCTAAAAAGGCAGCACCGACCGTCCAAGTCTCAAAAAGGGCAGAACCGACCGTCCACGTTGCAAAAAGGGCAGCATCGACCGTCCAAGTCGCAAAAAGGGCAGAACCGACCATCCATGTCGCTAAAAGGGCAGAACCGACCATCCATGTCGCTAAAAGGGCAGCACCGACCGTCCACGTCACAAAAAGGGCAGCACCGACCGTCCAAGTCGCAAAAAGGGCAGAACCGACCGTCCACGTCGCTAAAAGAGCAGCACCGACCGTCCAAGTCGCAAAAAGGGCAGAATCGACCGTCCACGTCGCTAAAAGGGCAGCACCGACCGTCCATGTCGCTAAAAGGACAGCACCGGACGTCCAAGTCGCAAAAAGGGCAGAACCGACCGTCCACGTCGCTAAAAGGGCAGCACCGACCGTCCACGTCGCAAAAAGGGCAGCACCGACCGTCCACGTCGCAAAAAGGGCAGCATCGACCGTCCAAGTGGCTAAAAGGGCAGCATCGACCGTCCAAGTCGCAAAAAGGGAAGAATCGACCGTCCATGTCGTAAAAAGGGCAGTGCCAGCTTCCCATAAGAGGGAACCAAATCAAGTCGCCTCCACGTGAAAGAAGATCCATCAATTTTATGCACACGACCAACATGTGTGGTGTGCATTTATTGACGGGGGGAATTTGTTGGGGCAAAAATTTACACCCCGGTTGACCAAGTCAAAATCAAAGTCAACCCCAAGTCAAGTGAGCCCATGCCCGGGTCGGTCCGAACATGAAGCGACCGGCCTCCCCCTATGCCGAAAATAAAAAATTTTGTAATAAATAATTTTATTTTATTTCTTGTATTTTTATTTTATGAATAAATGTAAGAAAATGGGCATAAAGCCAAATTTTTGTAAAGCCCATGGCTTATGTGCAAAAAGAAATGGCACATGAGCCATGAGCTAGGCAAAATGCCATTTTGTGAAACCCAAGGGGCTATGTGTAAAGTGTATAGCCTATAAAGGGAAGGATAATGAAAATATCCCAACAACTTTTTTCTCTCTCCAAAAATCCAGATCTGTGATCTTCTTCTTCCTCAAGGTTCTAAAACCTTCTCTTTTTCTTTTGAATTAAATCAAGAGTATTACCCTTCCTTTTATAAAACAAAATAGTTTTTCACCACAAAACCCACAAAGGGGAACTCAGATCTGCCATCAGATCTCATAAAGGAGAGATTTTTAAAATCTCATATTTCTTGATCTTCAAGATCCGGCCAACAAAGAAAGAAGAAGGAGACCCATCTTCAGAAACCCCACTTTGGGGAAGAACTAAAGCTCAAGGGGAGAAGCCCTTCATCGGCTTCAAAACAGCTTAGGAGTTTAACTCCACTCTAATTTCCCTTTCAGGAGTTTTTGGGGGCTAAAAGCCCCTTTTTCTTGCCAGCGCCCGAGCGCCTTGCGCTCAAGCGCCCAGCGCTCACGTGCTGACACGTAGTGCCCACGTGCCGACATGTGGCGTGCTAGCGCTTGAACGCCTAGCGCCCAGCGCTCAAGCGCCCAGCGCCCACGTGCCGACACGTAGCGTGCTAGCGCTCGAGCGCCTAGCGCCTAGCGCCCAGCGCCCACGTGCTGTCACGTGGCGCGCTAGCGCTCGAGCGCCCAGTGCTTAAGCGCCAAGCACCCATATGCCGACATGTGGCGTGCTAGCGCTCGAGCGCCCAGCGCTCAAGCGCCAAGTGCCCACGTGTCGACACGTGGTGCGCTACCGCTCGAGCGCACGTGGTGCGCTAGCACTCGAGCGCCTAGCGCTTAAGCGCCCAGCGCCCACGTGTTGAACACGTGGCGCGCTCGCGCCTAAGCGCACAGCACCTAAGCGCACAGCGCTCAAGGCGCTGGCCCCACGCGTCCTTTGGGCGCTTTTTCTTCCTTTTTTTTTTATATGTATACATGTATATATAGATAGATACACACATACTCTACAACACTGTCCCTCCCAAAAAAATTTTGGGCCGGGGCGCTACCCCGCACCCTGCAAGGGGCTGCTAGCCTCTTTGACCCCCAGTCCGCTATCCGGGTAGCGGGACCCCCGTAAAAACTCTGCGTGGCTCCCGATGTAACCAAAACCCCCTTCCAAAACACAACACACGCACGCTGCATATTGAGTTCGCATGACCAGTTTAACCCGTTAATCGGAGGTTCCCTCGCTCCGAAGGCGAGGGGTAATTAACGGCAGCTTAGTCTACGGCTGCCGGAGATTCGGATCCCCACAATCAATAAAGCCCGGCCTACCCTAGGCAGGGGGAATCTGTAGCACACTTGACAAGCGCGTGTATTCCCATCTCAATGGGGTGACGAAAAACACCCTACAGGAGGGTTTTAAGATCTCACCCCACTTGTTCTTCAAGAACCGGCCAACAAAGAGAAGGAAGAAGGAGACCCATCTCCGAAAATCCCACTTTGGAAAAGATCCAAGGCTCAATAGAAGAACCTCTGAAGATTTTTAGGGAGTTCAACCCCAAGACCCAAATTCTCAAAGGAGTTTAACTCCTAATCCATACCTTCAGGAGTTCAACTACACTCAAAATCCTTTTTTTTGGAGTTTAACTCCTATTTCTGGGGTAAAAAACCCCCTCCTTTCACTAGCACGCAAAGCGCCAGCGCCCGAGCGCACAAAGCGCTAGGGCCCGAGCGTCCACGTGCCGGGCACGTGAGGCGCTAGCGCATAAAGCGTTAGCACCCGGGCACCCACGTGCCGGGCGCGTGATGCGCTAGCGCCCGGGCGCCCAGGTGCCGGGCACGTGAGGCGCTGGCGCCCAAAGAGCTAGCACCCGAGCGCCCATAGCGCTACCGCTCGAGCGCCCACGTGCCGGGCACGTGAGGCGCTAGCGCCCAAAGTGCTAGCTCCACCGCCCAAGCGCCTAGCGCTAACCCAAGCGCCCAAGCGCTGGCGCTCACGCGTCCTTTGGATGCCTTTTCCCCCTCATTTTACATGTACTCCACACTAAAAACTCCTCCCCGTTAGAAAAAATTTCTAACGGGGCGCTGTCCCGCATCCCGTAAGGGGGCTGCTAGCCCCCTTGACCCCCAGCCCGCTATCCGGGTAGCGGGACCCCCATAAAAACTCTACGGGGCCCCCGATATATCCAAAACCCCTTCAAAGCACAACACTGCACATTGAGTTCGCATAACCAGTTTGACCCGTCAATCGGAGGTTCTCTCGCTTCAAAGGCGAGGGGTAATTAACGGCACCTTGGTTCGCGGCTACAGGAGATTTGGATCCCCACAATCAATAAACCCCAGCCTACCCTAAGTAGGGGGAATGTGTAATGCGCCTGACAAGCGCGCTCGTATTCCCATCTCAATGGGGTGACGAAAAACACCCTACAGGGTGCACCAGTCTTTTTGGTGAAGAAAAAGGATGGATCACTACGAATGTGTATAGACTACCGGGAGCTGAACAGAGTAACGATAAAGAACAAATACCCCATTCCACGTATCGACGACTTGTTTGATCAGTTGGGTGGTGCTAAGGTATTTTCAAAGCTGGATCTTCGTTCGGTCTATCACCAGATCAGAGTAACGGCCGAAGATATATGCAAAACGGCTTTCACGACCAGATACAGGCATTATGAGTTTCTGGTGATGCCGTTCGGCGTCACCAATGCCCCAGCTATATTTATGGATCTGATGAATAGAGTATTTGCAAAATATTTGGACACTTTTGTCGTTGTATTCATCAACGACATAGTAGTCTACTCTAAGACTCGAGAGGATCATGTCGAACACCTGCGAACGGTACTATAAATTTTTCGGGAAGAGAAGCTATACGTAAAATTGAGCAAGTGTGAGTTCTGGCTCGACAAAGTGCAATTTTGGGACACATTGTTTCAGGCGAAGGCATCTCAGTGGACCCAGCAAAAATAGAATCTATTAGAAATTGGCCGACACCGAAGTCAGTGGCCGAGATCAGAAGCTTTCTGGGATTGGCAGGATATTATCGACGGTTCGTTCAAGACTTTGCATGAGTCTCTGAACCTCTGACAAAACTGACACGGAAGGAAGTACTGTACGTATGGACAGAGGAATGTACTCGGGCTTTTGAAGTACTGAAATAGAAGTTGACCACGACACCTATTCTTACAATGCCAAACAATTTGGGTAGTTTGGTGATACACAGCGATGCTTATGCCTCACGACAGCTGAAGAATCACGAGAAGAACTACCCAACACATGACTTGGAGTTAGCCGCAGTAGTTTTCGCATTGAAGATCTGGAGACATTACCTACTGGGCGAAAAGGTGGAGGTGTACATGGATCAAAAGAGTCTGAAATGCGTGTTCACTCAAAGAGAACTGAATATGAGACAACGTTGATGGCTAGAACTAATGGCGGACTACGACTTGGACTTACAGTATCATCCGGGAAAAGTAAATGTCGTACCCGACGCCCTCAGTCGCAAGCCAACGGTTATGATGTTGACCAGGAAGAGGAGCATCATTGAGGATTTTTAGAAGCTCGAACTAGAGGTTGTTACACCGAGTGCAATCAGGCAGTTTTTGCAGTTACAGATGCAGTTTTCTCTTGTAGATCGTATGAAGGCTGCACAAGCTGACTGTTGGCTATAGTGCCCTCAAGGCAATTATCATAGTCGCGGACTTGTGATTATGATGATTGAGTGAGGACCTATACCGATTAAGCAGTCTTACTCAAGATGATAGTATGCTATCTGGTTTGTCTTTATCATCATGTACATGTTGATAGAGCCCATAGGATTCTTGCTTGACTGCCAGCATTATGATGGCGATCATATATGTGGGAGCTGGGGTCTATAAGCACATCCTTAAATGACCCTAGTCGTAGGAGTATCGAGACCGGGAATCGATACTCCAGTGTAGACTAGTGTATACTGATCAAGACCCTGACGAGGGGTGGTGGCCAGGTCTCACAAGCCATTGGTGTTAGTTTGTTCACCTAAGATAGTATACAGGTGCTCATTGGGTTATGAGTACATTGGATGGACTCGCCGGGAATTTGCTAGTTGGTATTATACCTATTGTCAGATAACAATTCCCAGGTGACATGTGTACAGGTTAGTCTGTCGACCTGAGATCGTCATTTGTCTCGTGTGAGTTCTTACGGTGCTTTGATTACTACCCTACCACGGCTCAAAGGAGTCGTGCAAACAGGTTTTAGTTGGGTACAGTCCCGAGCCACATGAAGGCAGTGATCGGATCGTCGGGGATTCGTCTCCCCCGGTATTGGGGGTTGATGTCGCGTTGTGTACGGATGACCATCACCATAAATCAGTGGCCACGGTGGACGAGAATTATCGATCCAGGATCGATAGTTTCTCAGGTGGTGATGGGTTTCATACCGATACTAAATATCACGTTGTTGTGGGTCTGACTTTATCCACCCCCTAGACTCAATATGCGATACTCTTAGACGAACAGACCGGACTGTACGGATATTGTCACTATCAGGCTCAGTAGGGGTTCTGCATGAGTTTGCTCGTCGGCCTCCCTTTCGCTCAATACGTGGGTAGCCGTTACGTACAGCTAGTGCCGCTGACGTGCTTGTGGTTAACCCCACTGCCAGCATATTGACGAGTCTTTAGAGTCCCACACATAGGGTTTCCATAGTTCTGGCGAAATGATGTAGTAGCCATATTGGATACGAGCAGGGTTCTGATCGATTGATGTATATTGTACTCCGGTTTTCGATTTGACAGTTGATAATACTAGCCGGCTCGGTTTTGAGCTGGATTATTAAATATGGTATTGATTTAATAATTTACGTTTTATGTATTTCGGTACGTATATTCTAGTATTATATTCTTTGTGTTATTCTATCTCTTTGGGTATTCGTATTGCGGTACGAATGCATATATATTTACAGTAGAATGTAATCCGTATTTTTTACCGGATAACATTCTAGAAGGTGCCACCTCATTTCTTGATTTGACCATTTTTTATTAAATGGATAAATGAGGTGGAAATTGCATGATGGAGGTATGGTGAGAACCATGCTTGTAATAGTGCACACAAATGAATTATTTATTCATTTGTGTTCACTATTCAAGTATGATGAGAATTTAAAATTTAAAATTGCTTTTTACAAAACCAAGCATGCTATTTTCTCTTTCATGCAAGAATTCATTTTTGCAAGCATGGTCGGTTTTTCTTCACTTGTTCTTGAGCTCCTCTCTCACCATGAGCTTCATGTCACGACCCAAAATTGGCCCATGACGGCCCTAATACTACGCAACGCCAAAAAACGTAACGCAGTAAAAGAAAGCCAAAACCCAGAAATCTAAACCAAGAAAATACGGAAAAGATAATATAAGCTTTTAAAACATTTGAAATCGCAACCCAAATTCTTTAAAAGTCTTACTTTCTTTCTTTAAAATTTTGGCAACACCCCTTTTTTGTAAAAACTAGCCAAGATGAATACGATGCAAATATACGACGCCGTAGCGAAGAAATAAAGACAATAGAGAGAAAGCTGTATATAAAAAGGTAACAAATCCACAATTAATATACAATATCGTGCTCACCAAGTCTCTAAGTCAACAACATACTAGCAGATGGAGAGTACAAAATACAACGAATGTACAATATGAAATACAGATAATCATCCAACCCACCTAAGCAAAATAGTACTGTGAGCTGATGCGGTATCTGTAGCAAAAGATGAATAGCTGAATAGTTGAATAGCCTGCCTCGACTACTCTGGGGAACAACCTGAAACACCTGTGGCACAACGGGGATGAGTTGCCAACTCGTGAATAGTAGATAACATATGCAGGTAATCGCAGGAATGTACGTACAACATGAATCTAAGATATACAATTTACAGTAATAACAGGTCATGTGAAAGCAAAGTAATGGAGATGTACACTAGCAGGTACAATCAATATATGAAGCAATGATGACATGATAATAGTATGCAATAACTATGCAATAGGGATATGAGGAAGCAAATGTGCAACTATCATAAGGGTACACTAACAGGTACTACCAATATATTGTTAGTTGTATGTATGCCCTAGAGGCCAGTATTGTACAGATGATGTATATTATATTGGATGCTTGGACATATATAGAGATGACTTTCTTGCTCGATATGATAGTATGCTATCTGGTTACTCTTTATCTTAACATGTACACTTGTCTCTTTAAACTGTCTTATAGTTACATGTTGATAAAGCCCTTATGATGTGTACTTGACTACCTGGACTATGATGCAGATTATACTAGTGGGGACATGGTAGTCTATAAGTACATCCTTCAAGGTCCCTAGTCGTGGGTGTATCGAGACAGGGCATCGATATACCAGTGTAGACTAGCGTATACGCTTCTCGACCCATGAGATGGGCGATGGATGATCCCATATCCATTGGTGTTTGACAACAGAGATGATATACGGGTGCTCAGTGAAGACTGGGTACACTGGACGGACTCGCCGAGAACTCCCAGATGGTATTATACCTCACGTCAGATGGTAGTTCTCAGGTGACACTTGTACAGGTTAGTCTGTAGACCCGAGATCGTCATAGAGTCTTGTGTGATTCCCACTGTGCTTTGATCTCCACCTTACCACGTCCATGAGGGCGTGCAAAACGGTGGTCTTTGGGTACAGTCCCGAGTCACATGGAGGCAATGAGCGATAGGAGGGGTTTCGTCTCTCCCGGTATTGGGGGTTGATGTTGCGCTGTGCTCGATTGGCCGTAACAGGGAAGTCCCTGGCCAGGGCTGATCAGAGATTTGCTGGTAAGTGTTACCCGTAGTTTCTCGACCCGTTATGAGCCTCACATCGGCACGACTTATCGGTTATTGGGGTCTGACGTTTACCACCCCTAGACTTGATATGCGACATATCAGACGAACAGACCGGACTGTACGGTAAGTGTTACTGGTTGGATTCACAGGAGTGTGAGCGGGCTAGCTCGTCGATCTTCTGATCGCTCAATACCCGGATGGCCGTTACGTTTAGCAGACCGCTTGCGGCTTGTGGGTGCTTGATATGATCATCATCTGCTACCGGCGTATTGACGAGTCTTTAGAGTCCTACACAGAGGTTTCCTGGCTCAAGCGAAACGAAATAGGAGCGCATATGAGATATGTGCAGGACCGAGAATAATGCGTGTATGTGATACCGTATTTCATTCTCGCGATGGATGTATCGATTGGTTATATTCGATATAACCTAGATATCGAATCAAGGATTGATTCGATAAGCCGATACATAGGATACTAGTCGGTTATATGCGATATGACCGGATCGTTAAATCAAGTGTTGATTTAATGATTTAATGTATAATTATATATTTGATATATTACTTTGCATTAACTAGTATTGGTTCGCTTTAAATGGATTTTCTCACTTGATGTGCAAGAAGTATATGTGATATACTTTTGTGCACATATTTGTATCATGTTTGATGATACTTGATCATGTGGTTAAGTGTAAAGGATTAAACCATGGTTAAGAGATGATTAGGGTTTTGCTTTTTCATTTATTTATTTGTTTATTTATTTGGAAAAGATTTAGATAAGAATGGTGGCTATGTTTGTTTCTAGTTGAAGCTTCATGAAGCTTTGACTTCTTAACCATTCTTGTCTTCATGCTTAACCCTAACCCATCCAAGTAACCATGGTCTATTCTCTACACTCTACCCTAGTTAGTTTATGATAAGTATTCATTTATTATTCATTTTTAACAACACTTATCATAATTCTAGCTTGATCATCTTCTTCTTCAAGATAGAAAGCTTGATGCCATCAATGGCAACTTGAGATCTAAAGTGAGAAATCCAATTCTAAAGTGAACCCACCTCCTATTTCTTCACCCTCTACCTCTTGCCAAGTTGTTTTGGGTGTTTTCTTCACAAGTTTCACAAATTTGTGAAGTCGGAGCTTGAACTTGTGATGCCTCGACGTAGATCATCTTCGGCACGAAGCCGACGACCTAGTCCGCCCATTTCTCCGATCAAGCCGACGATTGAGTCCGGGATTCAAGATGGACAGCGAGAGGACGCCTACGTGGAGCTAAGGAAGTGGATATCCGGATCTACAAAGGTTGTAGCTTCTTATCTTTAGTTAAGTTGTTAACTAGATTCGTTTTTCGCCTAAATTTCTAGTTAACGATCCGTATTAGGGTTTCTCGGCACCCGTAAAATTTGAAATTGGCATGGTTGATGCCTTGTGAGACCTCTTTAGTGTGCCTAGGAACCCTACATATATGAATCTGTGCAAAGAATAGATAAGTGTGAGGTATGGGGTGGAATATGTCATTTCCACAGAAACCTGACATCGTGGCCGGATCATAATCCATCAAGACACTCAAATCCCAAATCCTCAAATCAGCCCCCAAGTTGGGCTCTCATATCATATAAGTCTCACATCTCCTCAATGTATAATATCGAATAGATCTCCTATATCCCGAATGTACAAACCATCAATCTCTTTCATATCCAATATCCAATCTCAATGAATCACCTATATCCCAAGTCGAATCTCAAATAATTTCTAACATCATATATATATATATATATATATATATATGCAGAAATAAAATATGATGGGGGTAATACACATATATTAGCATCCCATTCCACTAATATTGGTGTAAGGGTATATATAACAACGGCTAAATCCCCTGTTATATATACAAAGGTATTAAAAGAAATATCATAAAAACAATGTGCCAAGCATCGACATAGAAATCCTGATCACGTATCATACGCTATCCCGAAAGCACGAGTGCCTAGCTTTGACTCTCGCCTTTCAACGTATGCATACGTACATGACTCCCAGCGGTGTCTCCGTGATCCCCCGCCGAGTCATGGGTACAGTCACCGGTAGGTACTCGCCCGCCTCCAGGCTCAATCAGCAAAATCCATCGATCTTCTTGCCGAGGGGAACCATACCGGGCCCCACCATGTACCCTCATACGGCAACCACACCTCGTATGGAGTATATAATCAGAACCGATAAATCTCATGGTGGCTGCGCAAATATCATATCAAGGAAACCGGGTTTTTCAATGTATGCATAATTTCATGAACTCCCGCGGTTCCCAAATCCAGAAAATATCATGTAAAATCCAAATAAACAATGCGCAAATACAGGAATAAATAGATGCGATATATCTGAATGCAAGCATGTAAATGAAAGTATATAGCTGAAACCAGATGTATGCAAAATCAATAAGGTACAGCTAAGTATAGGTATCTACCTATAAGTAAAAGATGTCGTATACCCTCCCTGGGTATAAGTAAAATATGTACAAGGTATACCTGTAGCTGTATCGCAAGGTGTAGATGTACCTATCACTAAAGGTATGATACACTATAGGTATACCAATAAGCTAGATGTCAAGTATGATAAGCAATATAGTATCTATAATGGGTTGTGTGTGACATGGCAATTATTGACGGTGTGTGTGTAGCATACAATCCGTGCTCGTGCAACATGAACCGTCAATAATATGTGCAGTGTCCTACGGCTGCTAGTCACAGTACAACTATATCAAAGAAATAAAGTAAAGGCGCAATTCTAACAATGAAGTAGAATATGCGACAGGTATTTGAATCCTAGCCCAGACGCATAACGCCATGCGGGCGATTCCCCTATAGATGTTAAATCTACTCACCTAAACTCCATGCTAGGTGAATCCTACCATCTGCTCCCCCCTGTAGCAGTGTCCGTAGTCCCTGCCTGCAAACCTGCAAATAAGACATGGAAAATATATATAAGACAAATATTCCGCAAAACGCGATATCGAACCAAAACGAGAAACTCGCGTCGCGAACTAAACGCGCGTGTGCACGATACGCTAAAACGGGTGTATACGCGTCTAAAACCATCGCGACACGCCGCGATAGGCTGGATCACAGAACTCTCTCACGTATCGCGCGTATCGCGCAAACACAACGGACACCAAAAACGATATATGATCCCAGATTTTCCTACAGGTCAAATATTACAAAACTAGACATGCCAAAACACTATACAACACAGAAGACAACCCTAGCCAAGACCCCAACACCCCTGCCCCCTACTTGGCTGCAAATTGCGGCCAAACCTAATAAATCTGCGGCCCAAGGTAAGAGTTAGGGTCTCGTGTTCAGGTGATGTGTTCTAGACCTAATGGGCATGCTCCAGTTTCCTCAATTTTGTTCTGTAGGGTCCGGGTCAAAAGCAGATCACAAATAGCCAATATAACGCTAATTTAGCACGAAACACAAACCCTATGGTATTTTAGTGTAATCTGGGTAAAATCTCAGTTCAAGTGACCCTAATAACACTTAAATAAGTAGGGTTAACCAACACAATCACCACATAATCAAAGTTCCACACAAATCACCATAATTAGCACTAAACTAGCTAATTAACACTAACCGACACTAATTAGCACATAATCTAAGCTACTAGGGGATTGGGTTCAGAAATTGTACCCTAATGAACCCTAGAGAGCAGGTGAAGAAGTGGAGAAGAGCTGCTGTAGTGGCTGGGGCTGCTGCTGCTACAGCTGCTGCTACTGCTGCCAGTGCTGATGTTGTTGTTGCTGCTGCCACTGCTGCTGCTCCTGATGATGAAGATGATGTCTGCTGCTGCTGCTGATGGATGCGGGTGTTGGAGCTGCTGCTGCTGCTTTGCTCGAGCTACTGTTGAAGCCTCTGCTGCTGCTGGAGCTTCTCTTGCTGCTGCTGGAGCTTCTCTTGCAGCTGCTGTTGATGCTGTTGTTGTTGCAGTTGTTGCCGATGTTGTTGTTGTTGCTGCCACTGCTGCTTCAGCAGAAGGTGAGTGTGTGTGTGTGTGTGAGAATGGGAGTGAGAGAATGAGAGTGAGAGAATGAGAGAACACAACAAGTCAACCCCCTCCTCTCTCTCTCTCTCTTCATTAATGAAGGCATGGGCAAAGCCATGATGCCCCATCATGCACTCTCTCTCTCTCACCAAGGTCAACACAAGAACAATCATTTTAAATTTAAAACCCCATTTAAATCCATTTTATTTTAAAAACAATCATACACTATTAAACCCAAAACACCTAATACAATATTAAACTAGATTAAGGAATGGTTAGTTCACCATGTTACTAATCATGGTTAAACCCCCAAAACAACCCTAGTTATCATGCACAAGTGTGTGCAAGGTTAGGAAAAATCTAATAAAGTACTCAATAAATAGGATAAAATATTTAAAAACCAAATTGGTAAAATTTTTAGTAAAAACCATGCATAAAAATATAATTAGCTACAAAACAAATTCTATGGTGTTACAATCTCCCCCCCTCCCCCCCTTAAAAGAAATTCGTCCCCGAATTTAAAAATTATACTGCTACGCGTACCTTCAAAGAGAAGATTACAACTCTTAAATCTCGCTCGCAGCCTCCCAAGTGATTACCTCACTATACGGCTACGTCCAAGAAAACCCTTCACGGATGGCAAGACCCTTGACCGACGTTTCTCCACCTGCCGGGCCATTAACACAACTGGCTGCTGGTGAACGAAAGATCGCGTCCAAGCCAAAAGGTTTGGTGCCAAATTATGTGAGAAAGGTAATGAAGGTAATTGTAAAGTATCATCACAAGGAATACGGGGTGAAAATTCAATAATCTGGGCGGAAGTGCCAAATTAAAGGCAACGAAACTAACTCGCTTATAGGATCTTAAAAGGACCTAAATCCTGGGACAAGCTTCCCAAAATACAACACGTCATTCATCGGAAAGTCCGTAGGAATACATGATCTGTCCCTGTGAGCTCGAGTTTATGACCAACGCAGTCGGAATAAGACCTCAGTTCGCAATGGACAATTCCCATCCTGACCTAACACAACTGGACCCTCTCCGAAGTCTCTAGACATAGCTGGGGTCCAAAATCCTACTTACGCAGAGTCAGAAAAACAACAGACTGGTGATCGACACGACCTAACACCTAAGCCTAAAGGTGGCCAATTGGAGTGTCTCCTGATAACAGCTATCGAAGGAGAACCCTAACGATGGCGAGTGACGATCCCCAACTGCCGACAACAAATAACACAAACACACAACTTAACAAGAAACAACTGAGCACATTGAGTATAACCGGACGACAAGAATCCGAATGGAGTCACACCCTGACTAAACTTGGGTAGAAACCATAACGAAATTCGTGGAGATCTGCTCCCACTCCTACTTTGGAACGGTAAAAGATTGCAACTCTCCAGCCAGCCTCAGATGCTCGACCCAAGCACACAACAAGACATACACCTTGAAACGAAACCTGGAACTTCTCTTTACATCCTTGTCCACCCGTAACTATCTCACAAGTCACGCTAAATATTGGTGGAACTTGAATGCATATAGAGAGTTGACAAATGTGCATGTTCTAGGATTACACGTCTCTACCCGATGATACCAGGTATACAAACGCGTCCCTAACTTAGCACACCATTGTCACAAATCAAGGTCTCCGAATCATTACCCAGCCGAGTATGCTTAAGTGTCTCTGACGACGAGCATCGGCGGGCAGTGCCTCGCGAAAACGATTTAAGGAAGGTGGTCGGGCACGGACATGAGCAAGCTGTCCCCTCCGTAGAGACGAACTTAAGCTGTACTCGACGATCACATAAGAATTGTAAATCTGCAGAAGACTATCACAATAATCAAATCCGCTGCAGGAAGATATACATTAAGCTCTGGTGGTCCGTGAAAATCTGACACGACTCTCGAACTGGCAGTGTCTCCAAATCTCCAACGCAAAACCACCGCGGCCATCTCCAGATCATGAGTGGAATATCCTCCTCGTACTCCCTCCAGATGTAGGGAAGCAAAAGTGATAACTCTATAGGGTCACCTCAGTACACAATCGAGCCCACTCAAGAAACATTACAGTTAAACAACAAAGTCGCCCGAACCAAAAACAAAGAAAGACCTGATGCAGTTGTTTAACAAAATCTTCAACTGCTGAAAACTCCGCACACATGCCTCAGTCCAAAGGAAAGAAACCTCCTTTCTGGTCAATTCAGTCGACGGTGCAGCACTACTCTAGCAATCCTGCATGAAACGGCGGTAAAAACCTGCTAAGCCCAACAATCTGCAGACCTCCGTCCTGCACACAAGTCTGGACCTAAGCTGTACGGTCACGATCTCCCTCGGAACCATACGAAACCGTCTCCCGTGACTACAAGACCTAGGAGTCAACACAAAACAAGCCTGAAGAAACACTCCGAGAATTTAGCAAACTGCTGGTGCTCTCCCAGTATCTGCATAACAAATCCTCAGGTGCTACTCCTGTTCCTCAAGACACATTAGATAGACCAGAATATCGTAAATAACACAACAATAACTGGTCGAGGAACGGCCTAAAGAAATCTGGTTCATCACATTTACAAATGCTGCCAGGGCACTGGTGAGTCCAATGGCACACCAAAACACACAAAGCCCGTAGCACGTACAAGGCAGTCTTCAGAGTGCCGTCACTCCGAACTGCAATAATGATGACCTGATCCCAAGCAAACTTAGAAAATGTCTCGCACTCTGGAGCTGATCGAAGAAATCGTCTATGCGAGGTAAGGGATACCTATCCGCATTGTAAGCCGGTTCAATTAACGATCCGTCGATACGCAACCTTAAACTGCCGTCTTCCTCCCTGACGAACAGGAATAGGAGCTTCCAAAAGCGAAACACTCAGACGCACAAAACTCCCAAACCACAACTCTGCAGCTGATCCTTAAGCTCCCAAGCTTCGCCGGCCCATCTGGAACAACGTCGGAAAACTCTTGCACGAAAGGAACTCGGTCCAACAATCACACTGTGGCTCCGGTATCACAAATGAACGCCAAGAATCCACGACATCTCCTCAAAAGCCGACCAGCGAAAAAGGCTGAATTCAAGCTGTGAGAGGCGGCACCACTATCCACCTGCACAACGGGAACTGACTTGCCGGGGAAAACAACCCTGACTGTTTCCTCACGGTAGTCCACAACCGCCTAGCACGTAATTAATCAGTCTGTGCCCAGGAGAACGTCAAATCCAACATCTCTAGAAGGATCAAAACAATGGACGAATCTCTATCTCCTATCCGATTGACACACAACTGAAATACGTGTCGCGCAACAAAAGGATCGCTGACAGAAATTAACACAACTACGACTAATCTACCCAACCATGGTACAAGCATGAAGAACAACGAACACACCAAAAGAACATATAAAATAAGGATACCTGAAACTCCACATTGGACGCCTGCGCGTCCCGATGAGTAGAAGCAAACTCTTGTGTCTGCCCTCTACCCGCAACTGGCTGAACTCCTCTGGTAGACTGAGCCCTCTGAGCGAATCTTCCACGTCTATGGCCTCTCTGATGACGATCCTGACGAGGTGCTAAGGAACAATCCCTGACGAAGTGCTGAAGGCTCGCGCATCGAAAACATCCACGCGGTGACTGCTGACCCTCCTGGGGATGAGAGCTGAACGACTGTCCTCGTCCTAAGCCTCTGCTACTCCCGCGACGGCCACGAAATCTGTCTCGACGACCAAACCTCTGCCTCTGGGCTGGTACACTGGTACAAGTCCTCCACTGTCCTGGCACTCTCTGAGCCTCTGGAATATACGCCTCGTCAACTGGAACTGCAACCACTGGTGCTATGTAGGTGATAGACTGCTGAATGCTGATCGCAAGTGACAACTGAGTAACAGGGGTGACAACCTCCTGTCGTAGCTCCCGAACGACCTCAACCAATGAACTCATCGTCTGGCGGAAGTCCGGCATCTCTGCCAAAAGTCTATCAATAGTATATGTCGTAGGATGATCCGTCTGCACCTGTGCAACTAGAGTGCCATCCTGGTCAGTACTCGTCTCACCCGAGCCAACTTTGACCTCGGCCCTCGCTGCATCACTCTGAGTCCCCATAGTCATCGGTGGCAAGGCTAAAAATAGATATAATATTCGATGAGAATAAGGAATCGAATCTCAAGGATATGAATCATCAAGGAAGGAATTTCAAACAATTTGTACTTAGCTTACTTAATGCAAAGTACCGCATCGTGGGTATGCTGCAGACATACACACACTACGTTACTCTGCTTAAGCTACCTACTCCATCATACTAAGGTCATCCAACACTCCGAAAGGTAAAACCTAGCGCTCTGATACCAACTTTGTCACGACCCAAAATTGGCCCGTGATGGCCCGAATACTTCGCAACGCCAAAAGACGTAACGCAGTAAAAGAAAGCCAAAACCCAGAAATCTAAACCAAGAAAATACGGAAAAGATAATATAAGTTTTTGAAACATTTGAAATCGCAACCCAAATTCTTTAAAGTCTTACTTTTTTTCTTTAAAATTTTGGCAACACCCCCTTTTTGTAAAAACTAGCCAAGATGAATACGATGCAAATATACGACGCCGTAGCGAAGAAATAAAGACAATAGAGAGAAAGCTGTATATAAAAAGGCAACAAATCCATAATTAATATACAATATTGTCCTCACCAAGTCTCTAAGTCAACAACATACTAGTAGATGGAGAGTACAAAATACAACGAATGTACAATATGAAATACAGATAATCATCCAACCCACCTAAGCAAAATAGTACTGTGAGCTGATGCGGTATCTGTAGCAAAAGATGAATAGCTGAATAGCCTGCCTCGACTACTCTGGGGAACAACCTGAAACACCTGTGGCACAACGGGGGTGAGTTGCCAACTCGTGAATAGTAGAAAACATATGCAGGTAATCGCAGGAATGTACGTACAGCATGAATCTAAGATATACAATTTACAGTAATAACATGTCATGTGAAAGCAAAGTAATGGAGATGTACACTAGCAGGTACAATCAATATATGAAGAAATGATGACATGATAATAGTATGCAATAACTATGCAATAGGGATATGAGGAAGCAAATATGCAACTATCATAAGGGTACACTAACAGGTACTACCAATATATGAATCTGTGCAAAGAATAGATAAGTGTGAGGTATGGGGTGGAATATGTCATTTCCACGGAAACCTGACATCGTGGCCGGATCACAATCTATCAAGACACTCAAATCCCAAATCCTCAAATCAGCCCCCAAGTTGGGCTCTCATATCATATAAGTCTCACATCTCCTCAATGTACAATATCGAATAGATCTCCTATATCCCAAATGTACAAACCATCAATCTCTTTCATATCCAATATCCAATCTCAATGAATCACCTATATCCCAAGTCGAATCTCAAATAATTTCTAACATCTTATATATATATATATATATATATATATGCAGAAATAAAATATGATGGGGGCAATACACATATATTATCGTCCCATTCCACTAATATTGGTGTAAGGGTATATATAACAACGGCTAAATCCCCTGTTATATATACAACGGTATTAAAAGAAATATCATGAAAACAATGTGCCAAGTATCGACACAGAAATCCTGATCACGTATCATACGCTATCCCGAAAGCACGAGTACCTAGCTCTGACCCTCGCCTTTCGACGTATGCATACGTACATGACTCCCAGCGGTGTCTCCGTGATCCCCCGCCGAGTCAAGGGTACTATCACCGGTAGGTACTCGCCCGCCTCCAGGCTCAATCGGCAAAATCCATCGATCTTCTTGCCGAGGGGAACCATACCGGGCCCCACCATGTACCCTCATACGGCAACCACACCTCGTATGGAGTATATAATCAGAACCGATAAATCTCATGGTGGCTGCGCAAATATCATATCAAGGAAACCGGGTTTTTCAATGTATGCATAATTTCATAAACTCCCGCGGTTCCCAAATCCAGAAAACATCATGTAAAATCCAAATAAACAATGCGCAAATCCAGGAATAAATAGATGCGATATATCTGAATGCGAGCATGTAAATGAAAGTATATAGCTGAAACCAGATGTATGCAAAATCAATAAGATACAGCTAAGTATAGGTATCTACCTATAAGTAAAAGATGTCGTATACCCCCCTGGGTATAAGTAAAATATGTACAAGGTATACCTGTAGCTGTATCGCAAGGTGTAGATGTACCTATCACTAAAGGTAAGATACACTATAGGTATACCAATAAGCTAGATGTCAAGTATGATAAGCAATATAGTATCTATAAAGGGTTGTGTGTGACATGGCAATTATTGACGGTGTGTGTGTAGCATACAATCCGTGCTCGTGCAACATGAACCGTCAATAATATGTGCAGTGTCCTACGGCTGCTAGTCACAGTACAACTATATCAAGGAAATAAAGTAAAGGCGCAATTCTAACAATGACGTAGAATATGCGACAGGTATTTGAATCCTAGCCCAGACGCATAACGCCATGCGGGCGATTCCCCTGTAGATGTTAAATCCACTCACCTACACTCCACGCGAGGTGAATCCTACCATCTGCTCCCCCCTGTAGCAGTGTCCGTAGTCCCTGCCTGCAAACCTGCAAATAAGACATGGAAAATATATATAAGCCAAATATTCCGCAAAACGCGATATCGAACCAAAACGAGAAACTCGCGTCGCGAACTAAACGCGCGTGTGCACGATACGCTAAAACGGGTGTATACGCGTCTAAAACCATCGCGACACGCCGCGATACGCTGGATCACAGAACTCTCTCACGTATCGCGCGTATCGCGCAAACACAACGGACACCAAAAACGATTATGATCCCAGATTTTCCTACAGGTCAAATATTACAAAACTAGACATGCCAAAACACTATACAACACAGAAGACAACCCTAGCCAAGACCCCAACACCCCTGCCCCCTACTTGGCCGCAAATTGCGGCCAAACCTAATAAATCTGCGGCCCAAGGTAAGAGTTAGGGTCTCGTGTTCAGGTGATGTGTTCTAGACCTAATGGGCATGCTTCAGTTTCCTCAATTTTGTTCTATAGGGTCCGGGTCAAAAGCAGATCACAAATAGCCAATATAACGCTAATTTAGCACGAAACACAAACCCTATGGTATTTTAGTGTAATCTGGGTAAAATCTCAGTTCAAGTGACCCTAATAACACTTAAATAAGTAGGGTTAACCAACACAATCACCACATAATCAAAGTTCCACACAAATCACCATAATTAGCACTAAACTAGCTAATTAACACTAACCGACACTAATTAGCACATAATCTAAGCAACTAGGGGATTGGGTTCAGAAATTATACCCTAATGAACCCTAGAGAGCAGGTGAAGAAGTGGAGAAGAGCTGCTGTAGAGGCTGGGGCTGCTGCTGCTACAGTTGCTGCTACTGCTGCCAGTGCTGATGTTGTTGTTGTTGCTGCCACTGCTGCTGCTCCTGATGATGAAGATGATGTCTGTTGCTGCTGCTGATGGATGCGGGTGTTGGAGCTGCTGCTGCTGCCTTGCTCGAGCTGCTGTTGAAGCCTCTGCTGCTGCTGGAGCTTCTCTTGCTGCTGCTGTTGATGCTGTTGTTGTTGCAGTTGTTGCTGATGTTGTTGTTGTTGCTGCCACTGCTGCTTCAGCAGAAGGTGAGTGTGTGTGTGAGAGAGAGAGAATGGGAGTGAGAGAATGAGAGAACACAAACAAGTCAACCCCCTCCTCTCTCTCTCTCTTCATTAATGAAGGCATGGGCAAAGCCATGATGCCCCATCATGCACTCTCTCTCTCTCTCACCAAGGTCAACACAAGAACAATCATTTTAAATTTAAAACCCCATTTAAATCCATTTTATTTTAAAAACAATCATACACTATTAAACCGAAAACACCTAATACAATATTAAACTAGATTAAGGAATGGTTAGTTCACCATGTTACTAATCATGGTTAAACCCCCAAAACAACCCTAGTTATCATGCACAAGTGTGTGCAAGGCTAAGAAAAATCTAATAAAATACTTAATAAATAGGATAAAATATTTAAAAACCAAATTGGTAAACTTTTTAGTAAAAACCATGCATAAAAATATAATTAGCTACAAAACAAATTCTAAGGTGTTATACTTCACCTCCTCTAGCTTTCATGTCTTGCTTACACCTTCATGTTTTGAGATAGCTAACACTAAGATCCTACACACTATATCCTAGGCTCTCTAGCGTAGCATCCTAGAGACCCTTGTTGCTCCGTTTGCATCATGTCGTGGAGCTAGAGCCGGAATTACATCCCTCGGGTGGATCATCGGAGATGGAGGAAGACCGGTAACCAAACTTCATCAAGGGACCGCTAGGAGCTTGGAATGAAGACCGACGGACACGGATCAACTCGGTATAACCATTTTAAATCTTAGTTTAGATTACTAGTTTAGGGTTTAAGGTCGATCCGGGATTCGGGTAGCGGTAGCGCCAGTTCAAAAATTTTTGTTCCGCATTTTGGCCGCGTTTCGATGGCCGAGGCGCTGCCGGAACCCTTCATGGTATCAGAGCCACCCTTTAAACCCTTTACTAGCTTGTTTAAACGTGCTTGAAAGATCGATCGACGGAAATTTCAAAAATCACGGTTTCATTTTTCTGTTCTCTGCCGATTTTCAAAAGTGTTCAAAAAATATTTTCCAGTGGCTTAAAAATCCGTGCAGGCGATTTTAGGGGTACAGAAAAAATTTGGGCTTCGGATTCCTCTAAAGCGCCGCGGAACCGCCGCACTTGCCCTCTATTGGCGGCGGATCCGCGGCCATTTAGTGGCGACGGGCTTCAAAATTTTTCATGTAGCCCCCTGACTTGGAATTGTGATTTTTGTAATATCCTGTTTTGGCCCAGGTTTCTATGAAGTGCTGGTTTTGCTATTGGGGCCAATTTGGAACTTAGTCAATCGATATTTTAAGTATGCGTTTAACAGTACATACATTTCTATATGTGACTGTGAATGTCATTTGATCGGTAAACCCGTCTAACTGCTATATGTTCTTTTAGACGGGTTTGCGAACGTGACATTCACGTTGATGTTCTGTGTTGTGCTGTGATGTTGGTTGGATTGTCGTGGTGGATAGCCAGTGGTGCAATGTTAGTACAGTTTTATTTTATTTGTACATTTGATATTGCGGGGAGACCGTCCGACATGTGGACTGTCGTCACTGCCAGTTTGTATATTATTCTTTTGGGGCACGACCGGGTTGAGGTCGATGTCACCCTTGTATATTATTTTCTTTTCTGTACTAGGATTACCCCGCGGTGGAGTGCACGAATAGCCGGGTTCTAGAGGGCAACTGGTCCGCATCTCATGGCGTTGGGACGGAGGGGACCTTACTCTAGAATTGGCGGGCCACTCGCCGCACTTGTAGGGGGTATAGGTGACCCAGGAGGGGTGCTCAAGTTACCGAATTCCGTGAAGTGCTGGGTAGTCCGTTTACGTTGCTGAAGGGGGCTGCCTCACTTCTGGTTTTGGAGGGTAACTTGCCGCGCTCGTAGGGGTCTAGGTTTCATTGCACATGCTATCCACACGACAGGGAACGTCGGGTCTCACTTGCGGCTCAAGTGAAACTCGGGGCTCCAGATTATCCACCATTCTGTGTTGCTTCTGTGATGTTTCTGTGATGTTGCTTTATATCATGCCTGGGATGAATGTTATATATATATGAATATATACTAGTAGATGTTGTATATGTTTTGCACCCGCGCTAGCCCAGTTCCCGCTCTGTTGTTAGTTAAGTAACCTAACGGGTGATGACGGGACCCAGTGGAGAATGCGGATGGCATATACGTACATTTTATTTTCGTTCTTTTCTGGTGTGATTAATTGATAGGACTGCATTGATTCTTATCAATGCAAGGATAAAACAAACCTATATATATGATGTTATTGGAGCCATGTTTTTAAAAAACTGACATTACAGACGTTCTCTTTTGCTTTGCACAGTGGTATTCAGTTTTGAATATCCTGTACCTCATTCGACGAGGCAAGGGCCGAGATCCCTTCATCGGGAGTGACCACTTGAGTAAAAGTTTGCGTCAACGTAATAACTCTACTATAGTCGTTTCCTTTTGCTTTGCATCGTGGTATTCAGTTTGGGATATCCTGCACCCCATTCGACGGGGAAAAAGCCGAGATCCTTTCACCGGGAGTGACCTCTTTAGCAAAAGTTTTCGCCACTATATATTTATAAAACCACTTGGATTCGTTCAACGATATCAAGTTCATTACGTTAAAGGTTCTTCGCCAAAAACCAGCCGTAGCCCTCCGTCACTTCAGATTTGTGTTGCTTAGTATTCGTGCTACGTATGTCGTGCTTAGCCGAGGCGTAATGTTCGGTAGCTATGTAGTGCTTTTCTTTTGCATGGATATGCGATTGGTTAGGACAGTCGTACGGTCATTTTGGCTCAGTCAAGGACTCGTGCGGGTGGCTCTAATGCAATCAAGATAGTGACGGGTTGAACTTGACTAGGATCCTTTGATATGTTGGCTCAGTCAAGGTCACTTGGGTCCTAGGGGTAAAAACACACATCGAGAGTTTCAAACATACAGGAAACTTACCAGGCATGCGCATACCTTCTGGAGTATGGTGACTTGAGTGGCTTCCATTAGGTTATCATGCGATGATAGTTTGATCTCGATTCCCACTGATGAGTAGGATTACTCCTCGGGTGATTCCGACTAATTCTCCTTTTGGGTTTGGAGGAGAATTCGAGGAAACAGTGGGAGCCATCCCAGATTAGATAAAATGATTAACCATTCTGATCTAGGTGAGAGTGCACGCTGAGTGTTTCTTCTCTCTCTCTCTCTCTGGCTGCGACTATGACCCGACCTTTGACTAAATTTCATGAAACCAAGTTGACCGAACCTTCTTAAAACGCTTTGACTTTTGGAATGTCACGGTGTCGCATATATCATTGCCACTTCTATATCACCTTTGCATTTCTCCAGAACACCCCGTATTACTATGAACATGCACTTTCATTGGATAAATCCATCGTATAGTTACATACGAACTCGAAGGAACTTTTTCGATGATGGATTCTGGTTCTGGAGAGATTGAATAGGATCATTCGGTTGTCTTTTCTCTTTACCTTCTCTTAGGTTGTGAGGGCTCCTAGGATTAGGACAGGGTACACCTATTGGGCTTATTGGATAGTCTTCCTCTAGACCATAGGCAGGTGCCGAACGGTAGGGAAAGAAGAAAACCAACAAGCTTAACTGTGGTGTACAGAAGGTAATAAGTAAAGACATATAAAGGGATTAGAATAATGGTAAAGGAAATTGCGATCACCATCATTCACGACAATGACTGTGTATACCCCTGCCACTCCTACATCCACTTTGATTTTCTCTAAAACACTCCGTATCACTACGGATATCCACTTCCATTGGATATGCCATCGTATAGTTACATACAAACTCGAAGGAATTCGTTCCAGATTCGAGGATGGTTTCCGGTTCAAGAGAAATTGGATAGGATTATTCAGATGTCTTTTCTCTTTACCTTTTCTCAGGTTGCGAGGGCTCCTAAGATTAGGAGAGTACACCTATTACGCTTATTGGATAGTCTTCTTCTAAACCTTAGGCTGGTGCCGAAAGGTAGGGAATGAAGAAAACTAATTAGCGTAAAGGAGGTGTATAGAAGGTAATAAGTAAAAACATAATAAAAGGATTGGAGTGAGGGCAGATAAGTATATGGTTACTGTCATGATTCAGGATAATGGAAGAGGCGTTACTAGGAATACCAGTTAATCCTTTTGAAACATTTTCATGTTTCAGTTTCACTATGCAATGTTAATTGAAAAACTGTTTTCCCAATAAGAATCTAACTCCAGGATATGTATTTACCAGATCAGTTTCTCACATCTGCATGTTATTACGGATGGTGAGTGGGAGTAAGATATTAGGAATTGGGTAATTAGATCCTCATTATATCAGAATTCGTTGTAATTGTTGATATTTGTGGAAATCATCTGGATTTTGCTGGATGGCAAATATTTGGTTTTGAATATCCTTTGTTATGCACCAATTTCAAACTGATATATCTGTACATTTATTTTATAAAGTGAGATATAACTTTTTGATATTATGTCTGTGACATTTACCTATATCAGCTGGTGATTAGGTAAGGTGCATTCAACAGCGGTGTAATTCTTCTTAACCATAGTACGGTTTTTCAACCTACGACGCACAGGGTTTGAGTTATTGAACTCAGGAGACTTATACAAAGTATTGTATGTTGTCCAGTTTCCATTAGGACAAAGGGGTTGGTACTCGTACTATATTTTGTTTGCTTATAACTTCTCCAGTTCTGGACATGTATTTCGTTGAAATCCAAGGTCCGGATATTCAGAAGTTATAGGTATAAGAATAAAGTAGAGAACCATTTGTTGTAAGTATCAGGATTCTTCAAGGAAATCGAAGATGTAGATACTTATGTTTGGTATTCCGTTGATAGTAATGGTTTTGAGAACTTGCTTCTCTTTCGGGTTATTCATATATGGATGCACTCCTAGATGAGTAATACTGATTGTCCTCTTTCCATTTGGTTGATATGCACTGGAGACAGCTGCATGATTTTAAATCTGGTTCAAATTAAATTAGTGCTTTTGTTTCTATATCAGATATATATAGAATCGATTTATATCTTAACGATGTTAAGGTATAGGGAGTTGTCCGGCTGATACTTAAAACCAGAATCCGGATAAACTCAAGGCACGTTTCAGTAATGGCAGTTTGTGGGTTATCCCGGGCTTTGAAAAGGGTTAGCTTTCTACCATCAGGAAGATCAATATTTATATTGTTCTTGACTTGCCACATTTTTAGTAAAATGGATTTTTCAGAAAATAGTAGTGGGAGTATGGTAGAACTGGAAGTGATTCCAGAACCACAAACGATTACTATAGATTTAATACAACCTGAGCATTCAATTGTTTTCAACGTTCCATTAGCCACTCCGCAGATTAGGTGGGTAACCTCAAGCACCCGAGAGGTACTTTGGTCTTCTCAGAGACGGTGACAGGGAGGTTCTTGTTTACCCAGACTTGTCATTGCTGCTGTTCTAGACTATAAAACCCAGCAGGAGGATGAGTATAGCGTCGTTCTAAACTAGTTTTAGAAGTGTACGTATATATGACTCTTCCAGAGGGTTGTTGTAGTCAGTGGGAGCAGCGGAAGCATAGTAGACAAGTTGCTTATGTCTATTTATAGACTAAAGCAGATATAGCGGAAATAGATCATCTATTTTTGATGTGACAGTCATAGGTCTTGACTTCATCAGAATGGGAGATGGATCTGGTAAGAAGGTAGTAGGGAGTGATGTCCAGGTATTGAATGACATGCACTTAATAGGAAAAGATATTCCTATACTACGATCGGTTATACTGTGGTTGTCACAAAGTTGTTTCTCCATATAGGATATGGATATAATATCAGGTTTTCTGGTTACTAGATCTATGGTTTTAGATCTGAATTTAGGAAGTATCCTAATCTGGGTACTTTGACATTATTCTAAAAGGTATTTTAGAATGGACGACTCCTGGCATGGTGAACCTGCAGATGATGGAGTCACCCTCTTTAAAGGTTTCTTACAGACTAAAGGGGAGAGGGATCTGCATGATTAGCATATCACTTGCTTAGGCAATTGAGTTAATCATGAAATGTCAAGTACCACACCAGATGTTGTTTTTGCACTAGCTGCAATAAACATATCCAATCCTGGAGAAACATTGGGAAGCAGTTTATGAACATAAGTGAAAGTTCTTGGGATATGGTAACGGCAGCCACCTTCAGGAGATGGTTATCATATCAGGCTTCCAAGGTGACTTGGATGACAGAGTGACTGTCAGAGTTATAGTTTTTCCCCTTTTTTTGAGGGACAGTATGTTGGACAGGTGGTCCAAGCGGATACTGAGGAAAGGCAAGGCGCAGGATACTGATTAAATTCAGTGGACGATACAGTCTAAGTAGTTTGCTGGATTTGGAGTTCATTTGTGAACTGGGTCCCATCAGATATCCAGACAAATTCTAAGACAGGTATTGCTCATTTCGGGAGATAGTTTTCTCCGAGAAGTTGAGATACAGAGAGATACGGAAAGAAACATTGGAGTGGATCCACTCACTGAGGCTATTTCTCGAACGCAATCATTTTCGCAAACGGGCTTTGCGAAACTAATTAGTAGAGAAGTTGGGTGTTCGGTATCACACGGGCTGTGAGTATGCGACATCGCAATAATTGGCCTTAAGTGCAAGTGGGAGATTGTTGGCTATAGTGCCCTCATGGCAATTATTATAGTCGCGGACTTGTGATTATGATGATTGAGTGAGGGCCTATACCGATAAAGCAGTCTTACTCAAGAGGATAGTATGTTATCTTGTTTGTCTTTATCATCATGTACATGTTGATAGAGCCCATAGGATTCTTTCTTGACTGCCAGCATTATGATGGCGATCATATATGTGGGAGCTGGGGTCTATAAACATATCCTTAAATATCCCTAGTCGTAGGAGTATCGAGACCGGGCATCGATACTCCAGTGTAGACTAGTGTATACTGATCGAGACCCCGACGAGGGGCGGTGGCCAAGTCTCACAAGCCATTGGTGTTAGTTTGTTCACCTAAGATAGTATACAGGTGCTCATTAGGTTATGAGTACACTGGACGGACTCGCCGGGAACCTGCTAGTTGGTATTATACCTATCGTCAGATAACAGTTCCCAGGTGACATGTGTACAGGTTAGTCTGTCGACCTGAGATCGTCATTTGTCTCGTGTGAGTTCCCAATGTGCTTTGATTACTACCCTACCACGGCTCAAAGGAGTCGTGCAAACAGGTTTTAGTTGGGTACAGTCCCGAGCCATATGGAGGCAGTGATCGGATCGTCGGGGATTCGTCTCCCCCGGTATTGGGGGTTGATGTCGCGTTGTGTACGGATGACCATCACCATAAATCCGTAGCCATGGTGGATGAGAATTATCGATCCAGGATCGATAGTTTCTCAGGTGGTGATGGGTTTCATACCGACACTAAATATCGCGTTGTTGGGGGTCTGACTTTATCCACCCCCTTAGACTCGATATGCGATACTCTTAGACGAACAGACCGGACTATACGGATATTGTCACTGTCAGGCTCAGTAGGGGTTCTGCATGAGTTTGCTCGTCGGCCTCCCTTTCGCTCAATACCTGGGTAACCGTTACATACAGCTAGTGCCGCTGACGTGCTTGTGGTTAACCCCACTGCCAGCGTATTGACGAGTCTTTAGAGTCCCACACAGAGGGTTTCCCTAGTTCTGGCGAAATGATGTAGTAGCCGTATTGGATACGTGTAGGGTTCCGATCGATTGATGTACATTGTACTCGGGTTTTCGATTGGACAGTTGATAATACTAGCCAGCTCGGTTTTGAGCCGGATTATTAAATCAGGTATTGATTTAATAATTTACGTATATGTATTTCGGTACGTATATTCTAGTATTATATTCTTTATGTTATTATATCACTTTGGGTATTCGTATTTCGGTACGAATGCGGATATATTTACAGTAGAATGTAATCCGTATTTTTTACCGGATAACATTCTAGAATGTGCCACCTCATTTCTTGATTTGACCATTTTTTATTAAATGGATAAATGAGGTGGAAATTGCATGATGGAGGTATGGTGAGAACCATGCTTGTAATAGTGCACACAAATGAATTATTAATTCATTTGTGTTCACTATTCAAGCATTGTGAGAATTTAAAATCGAAAATTGCTTTTTACAAAACCAAGCATGCTATTTTCTCTTTCATGCAAGAATTCATTTTGCAAGCATGGTTGGTTTTTCTTCACTTGTTCTTGAGCTCCTCTCTCACCATGAGCTTCACCTCCTCTAGCTTCCATGTCTTGCTTCCACCTTCATGTTTTGAGATAGCTAACACTAAGATCCTACACACTACGTCCTAAGCTCCTTAGCGTAGCATCCTAGAGACCCTAGTTGCTTCGTTTGCATCATGTCGTGGAGCTAGAGCCGGAATTACATCTCTCGGGTAGATCATCGGAGATGGTGGAAGAGCGGCAACCAAACTTCATCAAGGGACCGCTAGGAGCTTGGAATGAAGACAGAAGAAAATGGATCAACTCGGTATGACCATTCTAACTCTTAGTTTAGATTACTAGTTTAGGGTTTAAGGTCGATCCGGGATTCAGGTAGCGGTAGCGCCAGTTCAGAAATTTTTGTTCCGCATTTTGGCCGCGTTTCGATGGCCGGGGCGCTGCCGGAACCCTTCACTGACGATCCTCGACTGCAGAAGTTTAGAGAGCAGGTGGAAGCAGGGCTGAGGATAGACTTACTCATATGTCGAGACGGTTCTTTGAGATACGGTAGCAGACTCTGTGTTCCCAAGGGAGATGTTAGAGAAGAAGTACTAGCTGAGGCTCACAGTTTAGCTTATTCTGTACATCCGGAAGGCATGAAGATGTATCGAGATCTGAGGCAACACTATTGGTGGAACGGGATGAAGCGAGAGACTGCACGGTTTGTATCTAAGTACTTAGTATGCCAGCAAGTAAAGGCTGAACACCATAGAACAGCTGGACTGTTGCAACCCTTGCAATACCAGAATGGAAATGGGAGCACATCACTATGGATTTTATGATTGCTTTACCGCGGAGTCCACGAGGCAACAACGCCGTTTGGGTTATTGTCGACCGTCTTACGAAAGCAGCACACTTTACCCTTCCGGGTGGGACAATCGACAGAGTCACTTGCGGAAAAGTACATGCAAGAGATAGTGCGACTTCACGGAGTTTTGGTAAGTATAGTATCAGATCGAGACACTAGATTCATTTCGCACTTTTAGAAAAGCTTACAGGAGAGTCTGGGTACACGTCTCAAGTTCAGCACGGCCTACCATCCACAGACGGACGGACAGTCCGAGCGTACTATTCAGATACTTGAGGATATGTTGAGGGCGTGCATGCTTGACTTTCAAGGTTCTTGGGAGGATCACTTCCATCTAGTGGAGTTTTGTTATAACAACAGTTTCCAAGCTAGCATCCAGATGGTCCCATTCGAAGCACTGTACGGACGGAAATGTCGATCTCCTGTTTGTTGGGATGACATGGGTGAGCGAAAATTATTGGGTCCCGAACTTAATGTTCAAACGGTAGACAAGGTTCAGATGATCAGACAGTGTATTAAGACGGCTCAGGACCGACAGAAGAGTTGGACGGATGTCAGCAGGAGAGCACTAGAATTCGAGGTCGGAGATCATGTGTTTCTGAAGATTTCTCCTACCCGCGGTATTATCAGGTTTGGAAGTCGCGGGAAACTCAGTCCCCGATTCATCGGACCATTCGAAGTATAGGAACGGGTCGGAGAAGTGGCTTAACGGCTTGCCTTACCCCCTTCGTTAGCGGGCGTACACAACACATTTCATGTGTCACAGTTGCGGCTCTACGTTTGAGACGACAGTCATGTTCTCGATCATTCTGAATTGACCTTGGGTGCCGATTTAACTTATGTGGAGCAGCCTACTACCATACTCGACCGTAGAGAGAAGGTACTGAAGAATAAGGTCATTCCGCTAGTCCGAGTGTCCTAGGGCAGTCATTCACCTGGGGAATCTATCTGGGAATGTGAGGAGGATATCCATACATGATTCCCACATCTTTTCGAGTAGCCTTTTTGTATCGCCGTTTTCTTTTTGTCTCTTTAATTTCAAGGACGAAATTTTTGTAAGGGTGGTATGATATAATACCCGATCTTTATCTATGCCAATACCTGTATTCAATTAAGATATTTTACCCATTTTATATTTGTATTATATTCAAATTATTTTGTTTCTTATGAACCTAACCCTAAGACCAAGTCCTTATTTAAATCCCACACTTTTCCTTCAAAATTTTCTTGAGCCCAAGCCCAACAACCCAAGACTTTACTTTTAAAACAACAGATTACTTACCTTCTCTTTTCTTTTCAAATTCAAAAAATATATATATCCTCATTTAAACCCAAATCTTACACAAATAAATTTCATTAAAAACCTAATAATTATATTCCTGTTACCCCCTCCCCCCCTCTCTCTCCTTCAAAGTTTTATTAATTAAAAATCACTCACGTTCTCTCTCTCTCTCCCCCTCACCCACGCTATCTCTTTCTCTCTAATCTCGCCCTCTCCCCCTCACCGATTCTAACCTCCAGCGTCGGCCAACCCCTGCACCCGACCTCGTCCTCCTCATCCGTCCATCGCGACAGCCCAACTGACCCCGAGCTTCCCTCGACTACAGCCCAAGCTGATCCCGATCACTTCACAACCGAGCACACCCATCAACAGCCGAGACCCCAACCATAATATCCACCGCATCGTCCATCCCTCTCCATCTCCAAGCACTCCACACCCGACGTGACCCTCATTGTCAACAACCTTATCTCGGTCGAACCCATCTCCCCTTAGAGACCTCAACCGCAGCTGTCATCATCGCCTCGTCGCTACAACCCATCACCATTGCTGCAGCACCTCCTCATCGCCGAACCCAACTTGCCGGCACCCTTTCTTCTCCTTCGCCTCGTCCACCATCGTCACCCCACCCTCACGACCAAGCATGCGGCCACCTCCTTCTTCTTTCTTAGCCCCTCCACTCCATCACCTTCACCCTCACTGAGACCCGCACCCGACCCGTGCCTGCTCCGAACACCGCTGCCTTCCTCCTCCAAGCTTCGAGCTCCTCCCCGATGACCCAACTCTGAGCAACCCCGCCGCCACCGACACCTCCTCACTGCAGCCGCAGCCGCAACACCTAGCCGCCACCAAGCTCCGTCTTTTTCGCTGAGGCCAAGCCCGAATCGTAGCCGTGTGTATTTTTGTGCGTACCGTTGTTGTGGGCCACCATCATCGTCTTCATGCAAGTGAATTCCACTTGCTTTTACATGTTATACAATATATTAGCTAAATAGTTATATTATGATTTTATGCTTGAATTGAATACTGTAATCGAATCATTTGCTACTATGAGCACGCGTCATTGCTTTTAGTGAATTAATCCATTTAGTAACTTTTAACCCATATTTGAAAACGCTCATAATTCTTATGATTCAAATCTCATGCTCGTTAAGTAGGAAATCGATTATTCATCGATAACCGTTTAATTAAGCTAGTTTCGAACATATCCTAGACTAAAACCTATTTTAAATTAGAGGAACTTGGCTTTAATGAACCCATATAAGGATAATGAATATCATGTTGAAATTTGGTTGCAAGATAGCGTCGTTGCACACATAAAATGGTACTCCCGATTTCTGTCGTAAAATCTGAACTTTTTTGTACATGCTAACTCGTAAAATTTATAATAAATTATGTATAGATCGGATTGTGATGTTTCAGCATTCATATCAAATCTAACGTCATAACCTACTGTAATATAAAATTTTCCATTAAATTTTAATGAGTCATGACAATGACAATCAGGGTGAATTGCGGCTCTGGACTGCAGTCCAGAGCTGCACTGGCTGTCGATACTCGAATTGAACTGCTTTCACGTTTCTGTATAAAAATGATATTATATGGAACCCTATACCTTAACGAAGATAAATCCGTTAGCTAACTATTGAAAGCAGTTTCATTCATTTTTATCACCGTTTACTATTTTAATCACATTTTAAACCATCTGTACATACAGCAGTCCCAAGCAGGGAAAGAACGTACATCCAGACCTTAAATAATGTGTAACTCCGAGTACAAAGTGGATATTGTCAATCCGTCTGGTGCGTTGGAACCCTAACTGATAAACATAAATATTGTTCAGCTATAGCATCACCTAATTTTTATCCTAACAGGGTGAAAACTGTGTTACGAAATGGAAATTCAGTTAAGGAACTGAATTTCCAGCAGAGAACTCTTAAAATGAAACGACTGTAATTTGCAAACCCGAAACCCGATTGACTTAAAACCAATTTCGTTGAACTTCCGACTGAGTTTACTGATTACTGCTTTTGTATCATTTTACTTAATTCTGAACGTAGGATTTAATACAATTTTATAAGTTCATGAGACGCATAGTGATTTGTATTGCATATATATTGTTTAGCGGAATGATTCACAGTTTTACTTGACTGTATACCTCTAGTGATAGTGCGCGTCATTATTAAGTTTCAGTGTATAATGCATTGTCGAGCGTGAATGGTATCGGTTTAGGAGTGTCAAGTACGCCAGTGAAAAGTGAATGGTTCGTGATAGTGACAATACAGTGAATAGTGAATAAAACCGTGTTATTGATGCGTACTTGTACACAACTAGTCCATACTCATAGATAGTGAAACCTGGGGAAAAAGGGGGAAATCGAAATAAAAAGGAAATTGTATTTAGCGAGGTCGGTGATTTAGAGGATGATCATTCGAACAGCGACTCTTATATATTAGGTTTGGACCTAGCGGTCCGGCTGACAGGATTATGTCCCGGACGAAAGTGGGCCGTAATCTCGGGTACGTACAAGACCCTCATTAAACAGATCACTCTTTTCCACAACTCGATTTCAATGTGACTTAGAGACCGATAGGGACACAGATCATACATTGTATCAGTTAATGACATCTTGATTGCCTGCATTTATTATCTCCACCGTTATTACTTTTATTTTCTTGTCTTTTGTTGTTATTATAATATTGTTATTACGTCGCCCTGACGACCTGAGTGTGCATGCTCAAAGTTTGGAGAGGACCGGATTCAGGAGTCAGACCTACCCTTCGAGCTCGCAGAGATCTAGACGGTCGTGCCTTCAGTACTTTTACCGCTTTCCATAAATCAACCTTGTATTCGTACTTGTTAGTAGTTTCTTTTTCTTTCATTCTATTGTAAACTGTGAACAATGAAAGTTGGTGTAATAAACTAGTGATGTGTTTTCTCTACTTCTGTACTGTAATTACTGATAACTATATAATGCTAGAAGCCGAAGTGTGACTACGGCGGGATTATTCTTTGACCGTAGGAGTATGGCTGGCCTAGTCGCCTCCCGAATTCTGTATTTTGGGAAGCGGGGCGTGACATGATAAGTCATGACGATGCAAGGTCCACAACGGTTCGAGAAACAACTGATAACACTTACCAGTAGATCTCAGCAACCCTGACCAGAGATTTCCTGTTATGGACAATCGAGCATAGCGCAACATCAACTCCCAATATCGGGAGAGACGAAACCCCTCCTATCGCTCATTGCCTCCATGTGACTCGGGACTGTACCCAAAAACCACCTTTTTGCATGATCTCTTGACTGTGGTATGGTGGAAATCAAAGTACAGTGGGAATCACATAAAACTCTATGACGATCTCCTGTCTGCAGACTAACCTGTACCAGTATCACCAGAGAACTGCTATCCGACGATAGGTATAATACCATCTAGGAGTTCTCGGCGAGTCCGTCCAGTGTACCCAGTCTCCACTGAGAACCCGTATACCTTCTCTGATGTCAAACACCAATGGATATGGGATCATCTATCGCCCATCATATTGGTCAAGAAGCGTATACGCTAGTCTACTCTAGAGTATCGATACCCTGTCTCGATACTCTCTCGACTAGGAACAATTATAGGGTGTACTTGTGGACTACCCTTGGCCCCACTAGTATGATCTCGATCATAGTCCTGGTAGTCAAGTACACATCCTAAGGGCTTTGTAAATATGTGAGAGTAAGACAACATCACGTGTACAAGCCAACATGTTAAGACAAAGAGCAACCAGATAGCATACTATCATATCGAGCAAGAAAGTCCTCCCTATATATGTCCAAGTATCCACTACAATATACATCCCATATACAGTAATGGCCTCTAGGGCATACATATAACTAACACTAGGACGTTGAGAAGAAGTTTTCAAAGAGTTCCCGCCTCCGAAGCCCACAACTCGGCCGCGGATCCGCGGCGACTCGGCCTGACTCGGCCGTGGATCCGTGGCCGATTAGTGAGATCATATCTTCAATTCTCTGTGGTCTTACTCTGTTGATCTTTGGGTTTTTATGTGATATCTGAAACCTTCTTATCTCTTCTGCATTTCTGCAAGTATTTGATTCTTCGATCTCCTGTATTTTAATCGGCGAATTTCCGATCCGATATCTGACCTGAGCTAATTTTTGCACAAGATCTTAATGAAGAATGTTAGAGATATACAAAATCATACGTGAAATATTAAACACACAATTTTCTTTATAATATTGATTATAATGTATCACATGGTAAATGATATTTTGCAGACGAACTTATAATATGTGTTATATTTATAACAAATATTTTTAGATGATTAAGAAAAGTAAGGAAATTGTCATGTTAAAAGTGTACTATTTTCGACTGATCAGTCAGCAAATTTTCGTTAAAAAACATACGACATTTAGTTCATTTTGAGGCTATATATTCAATTCACTCGCAAGATTATTTTGCCTTTAGTCAATCCACTCCAGCTGCCTTAGATTGTAGCTTCATATTTCTTTCTTACAAATTATTTTCAATTACCTCATTACCAGCTTGCAATTATAACATGTGCTTCCGTTTCTAGCATGTTCATTGCAACAAATGATTTGTCAATTCATCAACATAATTAAATGCTATTTGAGTAAATTAATATTACATAATAATAATAAAAAATAAAGTTTTCATATAAGAAATATAGAATGTATCATGCATGTATATATATATGGAAAAACATATATTGTAATTTATTATGCATGCAACAAATTAACCATGTTCTAACAGAAAGATGCCACATGGGCCGGCAAATTCATATGCCATATATTGTTCCTCTTTTGTTAATAAATTTAAATTTAGCAGGAAATTAATATGAATTGATAGATTTAGCAATAAAATTTATTTGAGGGGCACGTGCTTTTTTACTAGGAGGAGGCTCAAATATTAATTGCACGTTTATTATTAATTAGCCTCAAAGTAGTCGTTTTCATGACTATGTGGCATCATTATATATTATCAAAATTATAAGTAAACATACGAAGGCAAAAATAAAAATGAAAAAAGGGAAAAAGGAAAAACTATATATTAAGGAATAGCATATATACTTTCAATGTTGGCTTGTACTCGGTATCTCAAATACTCATTCCAGCTTAGCAATAATTATGTTTTGTTATCCGCTAGATGTCGTAGTTAGAACGAAATCAATCATTAATTGATTTTAAGGATGCAATGAAATTGCAACGGCTAGTTTTATTTATGCATCTTTTATGATCGATTGGCCCTGTGTTGTTACTATCGAAGTAAAAAAAGAAATTTTATAAGATGCGATGCTTTGTCAATTTTTGTTTTCAATCGATATAGTGGATTTCCGCAACTTATCCAGGATACTAACCTCAATTCAATTTGATTCAACTAAATAGCTTGTTCATGCGAGCCTTCCAGAGGAGCCCAGAAATTTTCTTGGAGGGACCAAGTAAAATCTACTTTAATATATACAAAAATACACTAGTAGAAACTGTACACATTAGAGACCGTTTATTAGATGTCGTGTTAATATATACGGTCCCTAATAAATTATTAACGATCGTATAATGTATACAGTCGCTAATGAACGGTCACAAATTTATTGGCGACCGTTCAGATATTATTAGCGACCTTTTAAACGGCCACTAATAGATTGATCAGATAAGAGCCGCGAAGGCTTTTCTTGTCACGCCCCGTTTCCCAATAGATGGAAACGGTGACGTGGCAAACCCGCGACGTATTTATTTCGAGAATGTCATTTCCCGGAATAAATACGCTAAGCGTAATGGAGCAATATAAAATGACAAGAAATAAACTTGAGATATAAACTTCAACAACTTTATTTACATTCAACTTGACTCATTTACAATACATGAGTTCATCTGAAAGAAAATACAAGAAAACAAATGCCTAAACATGTGGTATATATAAACTGAGAGAAAAGGATAACTAGTCTAGGCTTGGGTCGCGATCTGATCGTACTCCTCCTCTGTGGTGTCCACCTTCTCGGTATCTGACGAACATTCCAAGAAATAAAGATGAGTGGAATGCCCGTCAGCGAACTTTCGCTCGGTAAGTCCCTAAGAAATATGTGTGAAGTATAAAATATAATGATAAAATGTATACCATGAATTAATGGACTAGGAAATATGTTATTTAAACATATCATTTACTATAAGCATGGCATTTCTATTTAACATGCAGTTCTCTATATATATCATGGCAAAATAACATGAGTATAGTATGGCATATCCGTGTAGTGTAGGTATAGTGGATATGAAGTGAATGTAAGTGTTCTAAAAGGTCTTTACACGGGTCAACTAATTTAACGTAAATTCAAAGGCGAATATCAACCAATCTCAAAAGTGTTCTCGAACCCAACAGGCTGTAATTCAAGGGTAAGAAACCACGGGCTCGAATCAAGTGTTAGTAACGGGACTTCAATCTAGTGTTGAAGTATTCCAAACTCAATAGGCTATAATCTAGGAGTAAGGAAATATGGGCCCTCATAATAGCTTATTTGTTTTAGTAGATATGGATTCATGATCTAGGATGACCTTTGAGATTCTGTTGGATTCACACATGAAATTCCCCAACACCACGTGTATTCTATATTACAGTTACAAATTACCAGTCTTACTCGAATCCATGAATATCTCAAGTGGTAAGATTGAGTTCATGTCAATATCATGTATTCGTATCAAGGATTCATATATTCATGTCAAGTTGTATTCATGGTTCGAGTCAAGTCAATTTCAATAGCAACCATTGTGTTCTGGTATTCATGTTAAGTTCATGTCCAATTATAACCAGAGTTTGGTCAAGTCAAGTTAAGTATACATATTTGAATTTGATATTGATTTCTAATGTTCAAGTTCATGATTAGGTATTCGCGTTTTGATCTTGGATTCAGATTTGAGTTTGGACTCAGACTGAGTCAGACACTTGTACTGATTTAACTCAGGAATTCTTAGGTTCGGCAGTCATCGGCAACTACTGCATATGGACGACAGGATTTGTGTTTTTTTCCAAAAAAATTGTCATTAATAACACCGTTAAGTTGTCTACCTTAAATAAGCAAGTAATCACTTTCTCCGGCTCCCCGGGGTTCAAGAGAATTAATCCCGCTTAAACCCATATTTACTAAAGTCCTTAAATATTGTTTTTATATAACTCGAGGGGTTTTGTGAGAAATATTTTTTTATATAGTTAAAAATAAAATCTCGAGGGTGATTAGTATTACTTAGGGTTTACATGACCATAGATTTTAAGTATTGTGTTATTTTAATATTAAATACTTAGCTTTGGAAAGTTCATGGTATTTTATTGAAAAATTTATCATTTTTTGTATCTTGATGGCATTTTATTGTCATTTATTAATTTTTCATTTCTTTAGAAAAATATAGATTTATTATATATTGAAAATATAGATTTATAATTTTATATAATTTTAATTTTAAAAAATAATTTTATTTTATTTAGAAAATTTGTATTTTTTAAAAACGTATTTAAATATTTTCGAGATCGAATGCTCCGTGAGGAGGTCTGCATCTCACTCTACTAGCCCAAGAATGTGCGATAATCCACACTATCCATTAGCGGGTCTCCTAAAGAGAGTTGTAGATACATAATCGCAAAGGAAATAAAATACCGTTTTAAAAGAAATTCTATTTTAGAATTATGTGGTATTTTATTATAAATACTATCCTTGAACCAAAAATACATACCATTAGGTATTGTGATATGAAATCAAGTGTGCGTGTGGGCTAGGTCGTTGCCCCGTGAAATTTTTCTGAAGGTATTGTTAAGCAATTTTGCCGAAAAGATGTGATGATAAAGTTCAAGATATTTTAATATAAAAGTTCAATTATAATTGATTTACATAAGATTCTAGGGTGAAATTGATTCTAGACATTAGTGTTAAGATTAAAAATGAAGTGGTAAAATTGGTTTACCCAAATGATAAAAGAAAATAGAGTTATAGGTTTCAGAAAAGATGATATCGGTAAAAACTTCAATTTTACCGATTTTGATTAAAAATGAAATCCAATGAACAAAAAGGGAGTTTGGGAGGGACTTACCGTTTAGAAATATCAAGAAGAGGTTAAAGAAGAGGAGGAAGGCTTCATGGTGTTGCGGGAGCTCCGGAATTGGTTTCGATTTTCGCCGGAACCAACTTGCTCGCTAACTCCACTTTACTCCACTTGCATTTAGGAACTTTTGAGAGAGTTTTGGCTAGAATTTTCAGAATGGTGAAGAGCTAGGCAATGGAGTGGTATTTATAGTGGAGAATTAGGATTTGGGAATTAAAATTTGGATTAAAAAACATTAAAAATGATGTTAAATTGTGAAATAAAAGGTCTCTGTTTGATTGCAGGAAAATCAAACAGTGCAGAGGAGTTGAGGGGAGTTGAAGAGACCAGTGTGCAAAGCACGGAGTTCAATGGCCACCATCCGACCATCCCCACCGGCCCCAAGCCTATTTCCGCCTATCGATCTAGGGCTTTTGGTCACGAGATTCGTGCCACGTGGATTTTTTATGTTTACACCATTTTCCACATATTTGATTTTTCTGAATTTTTCATTTCCCCGTGTATTGCATGTGCAATCTTTTGGGCTTTCAAAAACTTTTTTAAAAAATAAAAAAAAATAATTGTGTCTGATGGAAATCGAATACACGGGCTACATCACAGCAGTGCAAGGGCTTTACCAGTGAGCTACAAATTGTTTCTTATTTTTATTTAATAAAAGTAACTTATAACTCAAACCCAGGCTGTACACTTTTCTGTATATTAACAGAAGAATTCCGTACAGAGATTTTGGGGCAGTTACATTCTACTCTCAGTATAAAAATTTCGTACTCAAAATTTATTAAAGGAAGTTGTAATAGATTCAAGAAAAATTTGATTACAGCAGTGGTGAAGGAACTACTGATATTGTACAGAAAGTGCATGAAAATGTTTGGGTAGATGAAAGAACGAAAGGATGCAAAAATTTGTAAAGGCTGAAAAGATGGGAGGAGATTTATGTAAGTCTACGGCAGCGCCCCGGCCGTCAATCCGAGACCAAATACGGAAACAAAAACTTTTTAGGAAACCGGCGCTATCGTAGTCTTTGACCCGGATCGAACCATTAACGCTAAACTAGCTAACTACTAAGAAGTGAGAGTGGCTATACCGATCGATCCGTATCTTTCGGTCTTTGGCCACCATCCTAAGCTCCTCGCAGCATCTCCGATCTCCGGTCTTCTCATCGGAAGGACACCACATCAATAAATCTTTTTACGGCCTCCCGCTTCATCCGAAGTAACTCGAACATGAAGTTTGCTAGCCGACATGTCCAAGGTGAAGTAGAGAATGTGTGTGATAACTTTGTCTCAAGCATCCATTGATTCTCAACACATGAAAGTGTATGGATAGAGGATGGAGATGATGCCATTGGTGGAAGTTATGAGCTAGAGGAAGAAGAAGAAGAGCTTTTCTTTTCTTGTGTGAGATGAAAATGAGAGAGGCTAGAATAAATCAAGAGCAACCCTAAGCCTAACATGGCTGGCCTCTCTCTCTCCAAGCATCATATCAACACAATAATCAATCATAAAATATGACATTTGCATAAATAATGATACCATGAGTCACTAGATTGCATATGCCACATTTAATGCACCTCATGATGAATTCCACTCATAATTTCCACAAGTAAACATTAATCCAAATGTTTGCAACAATAAAAAGAGCGGCATCATCTAAAGTAAACTCATGACGGATCACAAGAATACCCCTCACCTGTATATACATACCTGCTTCCGCATTCCGACTGAATGCAAATGCGATGAGACTAAAGTAATCCAACAAATCAAATACTAGGATCCGGCTTAAACCAAAGCCTACTAGTATGATCCGCCCGATCATAATCCGTGCACGACTGCACGTATATGATCGAACCCTGCCATAATACCATACGGCCTCTACAACGTTTCGTCCGAAACTTGAGAAACTGTCTGTGGGGGACTCTAAAAACTCGTCAATAGTTTGGCTATGGATTTAACCACTAGCACGTCAGTGGTACTAGCTGTACGTAACGGGCTACCAGGTACTGACCAAAAGGGAGGTCGATGAGCGAACTCATCCTGACACCCTACTGAGCCTCTCAGTGACAATATCTGTACAGTCCGGTCCGTTCGTCTATGAGTATCGCATATCGGGCCTAGGGGGTTGGTAAAAGTCAGACCCCCAAAAGCGGTACAAGTCGTGTCGGAGTATAGCCCAGAACATCCTGAGATACTACTGGAATACCTACTAGTAAATCTCCTGCCTTGGCCAAGAACTTCGTATAATGGCTCTCCTAGACACAGCACGATCTCATCCCCAATACCGGGAGAGACGAAACCCCTGCCGATCCACTCACTGCCTCCATGTGGCTCAAGACTGTACCTAACTAAAACCTATTTGCACGACTCTTTTGAGCCGTGGTAGGGTAGTAATCAAAGCACAGTGGAAACTCACATGAGACAAATGACGATCTCAGGTCGATAGACTAACCTGTACATATGTCACCAAGGAACTGCTATCTGACGTCAGATATAATACCAAGTAGCATGTTCCCAGCGAGTCATGTCCGGTGTACTCATAACCCAATGAGCACCTGTATACGTCTTAGGTGAACCAACTGACACCAATGGCTTGTGAGACCAGCCACCACCCCTCGTCGGTGTCTCGATCCGTATACACTACTCTACTAATGGAGTATCGATGCCCAGTCCCGAAACTCCCACGACTAGGGACACTTTTAAGGATGTGCTTATAGACTACCCAACTCTCACGTATATGATCGCCATCATACTGCTGGTAGTCAAGCAAGAATCCTAAGGGCTCTATCAACGTGTAATAGTAATCTGTAATATCACTTAAAGCATGTACACGATGATAAAGATAAACCAGATAGCAAACTATCATCTTGAGTAAGACTGTCCTACCGGCATAGGTCCTCCCTCAATCATTGCAATCACGTGCCTGCGATCCAATAATTGACTTTGAGGGCACTATTTCCAACAATCTCCCACTTGCACTCAAGGCTAATTATTGTGATGTCGCATACTCACAGCCCGTGTGATACCGAACACCCAACTCCTCTACTAATCAGTTTCACAAAGCTCGTTTGCGAAACTATTGCGTTCGAGAAATAGCCTCAGTGAGTGGATCTGCCCTGATGTTTGTTTCTATGTCTCTCTTAATCTCAAGTTCGCGGAGAAAACCATCTCTCGAATTGAGCAATACCTGTCTTAGAATATGTCTGGTTATCTAATGGGACCTAGTTCACAAATGAACTCCAAATCCAGAAAACTTCTTAGACTGTATCGTCAACTGAATTTGATCAGTATGCTGCACCATGCCTCCCTCAGTATCCGCTTAGATCACCTGTTCAAACTACTGCCCCTCTTTAGAGGGAAAGCTATAACTCTGAGAGTCACTCTGTCATCCAGGTCATCTTGGAAGCCTGTAATGATAACCGTCTCCCGAAAGAGGCTGTCGTTATCATATCTCTAGAACATCAACATATGTTCTAAAACTGCTTTCGAACGTTTCTCCAGGACTGGATTAATATTAACTTATTGTAGCTAGTGCAAAAAACAATATCTTGTGTGGTACTTGACATCTCATGATCGACTGAATTGCCTAAGCAAGTGATATGCCAATCATGCACATCCCTCTCCCCTTTAGTCTGTAAGACACGTTTAGAAAGGGTGACTCCATCACCTGCAGGTATACTACCGTACCAGAAGTCATCCATTCTAAAACACCTTTAGAATACTGTCTAAGTACCCAAATTGGGACACTACCTAAATCCAGATCTAAAACCATAGATCTAGTAACCAGAATGTCTGATATAATATCCAAATCTTATGTGGAGAAACCACTGTGTGAAAACCAAAGTATAACTGAACGTAGTATAGGAATTTTATTTCCTACATTGTGTATGTCATCCAAATACCAGGACATCCCACCCTACTACTTTCTTAACAGATCCATCCCCTATTCTGATGAAGTCAAACCTATGATTGTCACATCAGAAATAGATGATCTATCTCCGCTATATCTGCTTTAGTCTATAAATAGACACAAGCTACTTATCCACTATACTTCCGCTGCTCCCACTAACTACAACAACCCTCTGGCAGAATCATATACCTGTGCACTTCTAAACCTAGTTTAGAACGAATCTATACTCATCCTCCTGCCGGGTCTCATAGCCTGGAACAGCAGTAATGGTAAGTCCGGGTAAACAAGAACCTCCCTGTCACCGTCTTTGAGCATACCGAAGTACTTCTCGAGTGCCTGAGGTTACCCACCATATCTGTGGAGTGGCCAATGGAATGTCAAACCTGATTGAATCTTTAGGTTCATATCAAATTTTCAGCAATCGTTTATGGTTCTGGAATCACTTCCAGTTCTACCATACTCCCACTACTGTTTTCTGAAAAAAAATCCATTTTTATTAAAACTGTGGTGGGTCAAGAACAATATCACTATTGATCTTCCAGATGGTAGAAAGTCAACCCTCGTCATAGCTCGGGTCAACCCACAAACTGCCATTACAGAAATGTGCCTTGAGTTATCCAGAGTCAAGTTTTAAGCATAAGCCGGACAACTCTCCGTACCTTAATATCGTTAAGATATGAATCGTTCTATATCCAATATAGAAACAGAGGCACTAATTTAATTGGAACCAGATTCAAATCATGCAGCTGTCTCTAGTGCATGTCAACTAAATGGAGAGAAGCCATTCAGTATTACTCAACTTAGATATACATCCAGATATGAGTAACCTGAAAGAGAAGCAAGTTCTCAGAACCATTACTATCAATTGAATACCATACACAAGTATCTACATCTTCGATTACCTTGAAGAATCCTGATACTTGCAACACGTGGTTCTCTACTTTACTCTTATACCTATAACTTCTCAAAACTTAGACCTTGTATTTCTACGAAACACTTGTCTAAAAACTAGAGAAGTCATAAGTAAACAGAATATAGTACGAGGACCAACCCCTCTGTCCTAATGGATACTGGACAACATACAATACTCTGTATAAGTCCCCTGAGTCTAATAACCCATTCCCTGTGTGTCGTAGGTGTACTTATGGTTAACAAGAATTACACCGCTGTTTAATGCTCCTTACCTAACCATCCACTGATATAGGTAAATGTCATAGACATAATTTCAAAAAGTTATATCTCACTTTATAAAACTAAACGTACAGATATATCAATTTGAAATTGGTGCATAACAACGGATATTCAAAACCAAATATTTGTCGTCCGGCAAACAACCCTGGCGATTTTCTCAAATATCACCAATTACATCGAATCCCGATATAATGAGGATGATCACCCAATTCCCAATAACTTACTCCCACTCATCATCTATAAAACTATACAGATGTGAGAATCATACCTGGTAAATACATACCCTGGAGTAAGGGCTAATTGGGAAATCAGTTTTCTTTTAACAATACACAGTGAAACTAAAACATGAAAATGTTTCAAAGGGGTATCCTGGTATTCCTAGTAATGCCTCTTCCACTATCAGATTCACAACTGTAACCGTATATTTCTTTGTCATCTCTCCAAATCCCTTTATTTGTCTTTACTTGTTACCTTCTGTACACCACTTTAGGCTAAATGGTTTTCTTCCCTCCCTACCATTCGGCACCAGCCTATGGTTTGGAAGAAAACTATCCAATAAGCATAATGGGTGTACTCTCCTAATCCTAAGAGTGCTCGTAACCTGAGAGAAGGTGAAGATAAAAGACAACTGAATAAACCTTATTCCTATTTCTCCTGAACCAGAATCCATCCCCGAACTGGAACAAATTCCTTCGAGTTCGTATATAACCATACGATAGAATATCCAATAACTTTGGATTTTTGTAGTGATATGGGGTGTTCTGGAGAAATAGCAAGGTGAAGTAGGAGTAGCGATGAAATATGTGGTTTGGTCATGAATGATAGCAGTTGCAATTTACTTTGCCCACTTTCTGATCCCTTTATTTGTCTTTACTTAATACCTTCTGTACACCACACTTAGGCTAATTGGTTTTCTTCATTCCCCACGTTTCGGCACCTGCCTATGGTTTGGAAGAAGTCTATCCAATAAGCGTAATAGGTGTACCCTCTCCTAATCCTAGGAGCCCCCACAACCTGAGAGAAGGTAAAAAGAAAAGACAACTGAATAGTCCTATTCAACCCCTCCAGAACAAGAATCCATTCTCGAATCTGGAACAAGTTCCTTCGAGTTCGTATATAACTATACGATGGATTTATCCAATGGAAATGGATGTCCGTAATAATACGGGGTGTTCTGGAGAAATGCAAAGGGTAAAAAAAGGAGTGGCAATGATGTATGCAACTCAGACAATCCAAAAGCCAGTGTTTTAAGAAGTTCGGTTAACTTGGTCACTGAGTCATAGTCTAGCGTCGGGCCATGGTCGCTGCCAAAGAGAGAGAGAGAAAAGAAACACTCTGCGTGCACTCTAACCTAGATCAGAATGGTTATCAATTTATCTAATTAGGAAACCTCCCACTGTATCCTCAAATTCTCCTCCAAACCTGAAAGAAGAATTAGTCGGGATCACCCGAGGAGTAAACCAACTCATCAGTGGGAATCGGGATCCAACTATCATCGCATGATAACCTGATGGAATCCACTCAAGTCATCACACTCCAGAAGGTATGCGCATGCCTGGAAAGTTTCAGTTTCTTTAGAAACTCCCGATGTGATTTTTACCCCTAAGACCCAAGTAACCTTGACGGAGTCAACAAATCAAAAAGTCCTAGTCAAGTTCAACCCGTCATTATCCTAATTGCATTAAACCTACCCGCACTAGCCCTTGACGGAGTCAACAAGGCCGTACGACTGTCCTAACCAATCGTATATCCATGCTACAAACAAGCACCACTCAGCTACCGTACACTACGCCTTGACGGAGTCAACAAACGCAGCACGAATACTAAGTAATACTAATCTGAAATGACGGAGGGCTATGGCTGGTTTTTGGCGAAAAACCTTTAACGTAATGAACTTGATATCGTTGAAGGAACCGAGTGGTTTTACAAATATATAGTAGCGAAAACTTTTGCTAAAGAGGTCACTTCCGGTGAAGGGATCTCGGCACTTTCCTCATCGAATAAGTTGTAGGATATTCCATACTGAATACCGCGACACAAAGCAAAAAGTAGTCGACTATAGTGAAATTATTACCCTGACGCAAACCTCTGTCCAAGGGGTCACTCCCGATGAAGGGATCTCGGCCCTTGCCTCGTCGAACGAGGTGCAGGATATTCATAACCGAATACCACTGTGCAAAACAAAAATGAACGTCCTTGTAATCACAGCTTTTTGAAAATTGTTCCAACAATATCGAATAGGTTTGTTTTCCTTGCATTGATCCGAATCAATGCAGTCCCATCAATTGATCACACCAATAAAGAATAAAAATATGATGTACGTATATGCCATCCGCATTCGCCACTGGGTCCCGTCATCACCCGTTAGGTTACTAAACTAACGACAGAGCGGGGACTGGACTAGCGCGGGTGTAAAACATATACAACATCTACTAGTATATATATCAATATATAACAATCACTCATAGCGTGATAAATGCAACGTCACAGAAATGTAATAAGCATCACAGAACAATACAGATAATCTGGGATCCCCGGGTTTCCTTTGAGCCTCAACTGAAACCCGACGTTCCCCTGGTCGTGTGGATAGCCTGTGCAATGAAATCCTAGACCCCTATGGGGCGCGACAAGTTACCCGCCAAAACCTGAAGCGAGGCAGCCCCCTTCAACAAAGTGAATGGACCACCCAGCACTTCACGGAATCCGGTAACTTGAGCATCCCTCTTTGGGTCAACCTATACCTTCTACGAGTGCGGCGAATAGCCCGCCAATTCTAGAGTAAAGCCCCTTCCGTCTCAAAGCCATGAGATGCGGGCTCGTTGCCCTCTAGAACCCGGCTATCCGTGCACTCCACCGCGGGGTAATTCTAGTACAGAAAATAAAAATATGTACAACGGGTACATCGACCTCAACCCGGTCGTGCCCAAAAAGAATAATATACAAACAAGCAGTGACGGCAGTCCACATGTCGGACGCTCGCCCCGCAATATCAAATGTACAAATATAACAAAACTGCACTACCATTGCACGCAAGCTATCCACCACGACAAATCCGCAACAACACAGCACAACACAGAACATCAACGTGAATATCACCTTCTCAAATCCGTCAAGAAGAGCTATAGCAATTAGACAAGATTAACCGCTCGAATGATATTCACGGTCGCAGATATAATGTAAGCACTGTGAACTAACTTATTTAAAATTTCAATCGACAAAATTTTCCGAAGTGGGCCCCAAGTACAATTCCAGTACTCAAAAGAATCTGGGACAAAACTATATATCACAAAAATCATATTTCCATGAACTAAAGCCCCAGAAAAAATTTTGGGCACTGTAGCCCAAAAAGGGCCGAAGAAAGGCCGCGGAATGCGACATTTAGCGGCGGTTTCGCGGTGTAATTTTGGAGTTAGATCTCCAAACTTTTTCTGTAGCTTTAGTTATGCCTGCATGTATTTTTAAAATGCCTAAAATAATTTTTTGAATAATTTTGAAATTCGATAGCAGGCACACTGAAACGAAAATACGATTCGTAAATTTCGATCGATCGATATTTTAAACACGTTAGAACAAGCTAGTAAAGGTTAATGGCGTGGCTCTGATACCATGTAAGTCTACGGCAGCGTCCCGGCCGTCAATCCGAGGCCAAATGCGGAAACAAAAACTTTTTAGGAAACCGGCGTTATCGTAGTTTTTAACCCGGATCGAACCATTAATGTTAAACTAGCTAACTACTAAGAAGTGAGAGTGGCTATACCGATCGATCCGTGTCCTTCAGTCTTTGGCCACCATCCCAAGCTCCTCAAGGCATCTCCGATCTCCAGTCTTCTCGTCGGAAGGGCACCACATCAATGAGTCTTTTTACGGGCTCCCGCTTTATCTGAAGCAACTCGAACATGAAGTTTGCTAGCCGACATGTCTAAGGTGAAGTAGAGAATGTGTGTGATAACTTTGTCTCAATCATTCATTGATTCTCAACACATGAGAGTGTATGGATGGAGGTTGGAGATGATACCATTGGTGGAAGTTATGAGCTAGAGGAAGAAGAAGAAGAAGAGCTTTTCTTTTCTTGTGTGAGATGAAAATGAGAGAGGCTAGAATAAATCAAGAGCAACCCCAAGCCTAACATGGCTGCCTTCTCTTTCTCCAAGCATCATATCAACACAATAATCAATCATAAAATATGACATTTGCACCAATAATGATACCATGAGTCACTAGATTGCATATGCCACATTTAATGCACCTCATGATGAATTCCACTCACAATTTCCACAAGCAAACATTAATCCAAATGTTTGCAACAATAAAAAGAACGGCATCATCTAAAGTAAACTCGTGACGGATCACAAGAATACCCCTCACTTGTATATACATACCTGCATCCGCATTCCGACTGAATGCAAATGCGATGAGACTAAAGTAATCCAACAAATCAAATATTAGGATCTGGCTTAAACCAAAGCCCACTAGTATGATCCGCCCGATCATGATCCGTGCACGAATGCACGTATATGATCGAACCCTACCATAATACCATACGACCTCTACAATGTTTCGCCCGAAACTTGAGAAACTATCTGTGGGGGAGTCTAAAGACTCGTCAATACTTTGGCTGTGGATTTAACCACTAGCATGTCAGTGGTACTAGCTGTACGTAACGGGCTAGCAGGTAATGACCAAAAGGGAGGTCGATGAGCGAACTCATCCTGACACCCTACTGAGCCTCTCAGTGACAATATCTGTACAGTCCGGTCCGTTCGTCTATGAGTATCGCATGTCGGGCCTAGGGGGTTGGTAAAAGTCAGACCCCCAAAAGCGGTACAAGTCTTGTCGGAGTATAGCCCAGAACATCCTGAGATACTACTGGAATACCTACCAGTAAATCTCCTGCCTTGGCCAAGGACTTCGTGTAATGGCTCTTCTAGACACGGCGCGATCTCACCCCCAATACCGGGAGAGACGAAACCCCTGCCGATCCGCTCACTACCTCCATGTGGCTCGGGACTGTACCCAACTAAAACCTGTTTGCACGACACCTTTGAGCCGTGGTAGGGTAGTAATCAAAGCACAGTGGGAACTCACACGAGAAAAATGACGATCTCAAGTCGATAGACTAACCTGTACACATGTCACCAAGGAACTGCTATCTGACCTCAGGTATAATACCAACTAGCATGTTCCCGGCGAGTCCTGTCCGGTGTACTCATAACCTAATGAGTACCTTGTTCCCTGATTAAAAATCAGGAAAAAGCTTCAGAAGAGGCATCACGTGCTCACACGTGACCAATGGTCACGTGCTGGCACGTGATGGTTAAGCAGCGGCCAGAGAACAGAGCACAGAAGAAGAGAAGCCCATTCCAGGGGTCACGTGCTTACGCGTGACCAGGGGTCACGTGACCACCGGTCACGTGGCCACACGTGACCGGCTTTAAAAGCCTTATTCTTTAACAGAATTAAATTCTGAGGAGAGATCATTCCAATCTTTCCAAAATGGAGGAGATTTATCCGAAACCGTTGGATCAAGAATCTGAGGGTGATTAAATATCACCAATTTATGGAAAAATCATGGATATGGAAAGATTTCCCCCTAAATTTAACCAAAATAACAAAGAGATATCTTTGGACTTAAAATCCAATGGTGAATAAAATTCACCTAATAATCTAAAAGCCCAGATTAATGATGAAGATAAATCAAATCTCTCGATAAACAAATCGGATCTTTCAATGAAAGATTCATTAAAACAGATTGATTCTTTTTCTTCTCCTATAAAAAAGAGAAGAGGGGGGATAAAAAAAAGGAGAGAGAGAGAGAGAGAGAGAGAGAGATAGAGCCTCGGAATCTTGAAAATTCAGAAGGAAGAATTTGATTCTCTGCAAAAGAAAAACCCTAGGTAAGAAAAGAGAGGCTTCGAAAGAGAATTTATTTCTCAAAAGAGTTTAACTCTTATATAAAGAAAAGAACTTAGTTCTTTCTCTGGTTGAAGATCTGCAAAGTGCACATCTCCCCATGAATTGAGAATTTAATTCTCATTGGGTTGAGATCCTGCCATGCAGATCTAAAACATAGAGGAGGAATTGAGTTTTGAGAATTTAATTCTCACAGAGTTATAGGAATTTAATTTCTTTGAGATAAAATTAGGGTTTAACCCTATATTATAGGAATTTAATTCCTTCAGAATGGACAGAACTAGGGTTTAACCCTAATTGAGAACTTAATTCTCTCAAATTCACAGGAATTTAATTCCCTTAAAAAAAAGAAATTGAGGCTTCACCCTATGCCAGAATTTAATTCTTTACATATATGGGGAATTTAATTCCTACAGAAAAGAAATTAGGGTTTAACCTTATCTAAGAATATAATTCTTCAGAAGAAAATACGAATTTAATTCCTCTAAACTTTATTGCTAGGGTTTAACCATATGAAGAATTTAATTCTTAAAAGATAAACAGATCTTTAAAACATGCAAAGAACCAAAGTCACGTGCTACCACGTGACCCCTGTAAAGATCCACAGAAAAGAACTTTGAGGCAACGCCTCACGTGCCCCACGTGACCCCTGAAGGATACAAAGAAAAAGCAAACAGAAGCTATGGGCGCCCTCACGTGCTACCACGTGACCCCTTGGCAAAGGCTTTAACAGTTAAAAACCCACATTTCGATTACGTGACAACACGTGATGCTCCAAGAGCAATTATAGGAAGTATTCAATACTTCTGGCAGAATAAAATAAGGGGAATCAGGGCGCTCTCACGTGTCCACGCGTGACCCCTCTCTCCTTAGTGTTTAACACTAATTTGAAAACTTTGTTCCCAGTGTTTAACACTGATTTTCTTAGTGTTTAACACTAATTTGAAAACTTTGTTCCCAGTGTTTAACACTGATTTGCTTTAGTATTTAACACTAATTTGAAAACTCTGTTCACAGTGTTTAACACCGATTTGCTTTAATGTTTAACACTAATTTGAAATCTCTGTTTCCAGTGTTTAACACCGATTTGCTTTAGTGTTTAACACTAATTTGAAAGCCCTGTTGCTAGTGTTTAACACTGACTATCTTTTAGTGTTTAACACTAATTTGCTAATCTTATTCCCAGTGTTCAACACTGTTGGTTTTTAGTGTTTAATACTAGGTTTAGCCCAATTGGCTAAGTTTCTAAAGGCAAAGCTTCTCCTTCAATAAACCAACAGAGGGCCAGTATTCTAAACATGATTGGACTTAGCCCAAGCTGGCCGTAAGTCCTCAATTCAAACTTAACTGGGCTAATGGGCTCATAATATAACTAATTGGTCTTAGTCCCAAATTGGGACAAAGATTATTTAATCTACCTTGGTTCAAGGGTATATCTCTTCACTCCATTAATACTTGGCGTTGTAATTCCTCAACGTCTTCAAAGAGGTGACGGGTCCCGATGACCACACATTGATACGGACTGTGAGGTCCTTAAACTCATGGACTATGATGTCCTTAACCTTGACCGTGATGTCTTAAAACTAACGCCGGACTGTGGAGTCCTTAAAATCCACGGACTATGATGTCCTTAACCTTGACCGGGATGTCTTAAAACTAACAACAGACTATGACGTCCTTAACGTTGACCGTGATATCTTAAAACTAACGATGGACTGTGGAGTCCTTAAATCCACGGACTATGATGTCCTTAACCTTGACCGCAATGTCTTAAAACTAACATTGGACCGCAATGTCCTTAAACTACCCATCGACCGCAACGTCGCTAAACTAAACAACATGGCTCCCTTAATTGCTCTCTTGTTAGATCTAAACGATCCCGTTAAGTCGAACTTAGTCTAAAGACTAACGTATCCTTAACAAACGTTTAAGTTGATCTTAGTCTCAAAAGAGGCTAACGTATCCTTAAACCCAAACCCCCAAACCCAAATCTAAGATAATGCGAATTTGGACTAGTCCACACCCTACGGGCGACGACATAACTCAGTCTCCGTATACAATCCACGGGCAACCAAACATAAAACAAACACACACGACACGAAGTGACCATCTGGAGAAGGAGAAAGTTGTTACCGCAATGCGGTAGCGTAATTAACTGCAGGGGCTTGCGCCTGCAGGGAAGAGCGTCCCCACAATCAAAAATCCCTCAAGCGAGGGGGAATCTGACGAAGTCTGCTACATCGGCCGCATCCGTTTAAACCTCCGATGCATGGTGCCATAAATCAACTTGGCATCTTCGGAGAGGTGGACGGATAGCACCAATTAGCATCTGCCCCGAATTTCAAGCAAGACGTCATGTCGCGCCGTCTTTCGAAGGGGAACAGATTCTGGCACGCCCGGTGGGACCTTTTCCTCTTTCCACTCCACACTTCGTGTGTCGTGATTCGCGAACCAATCGCAGTTTGCTAATGGTTGCCCTTGGGTTTTGAGGTACTAAGATTTGGTGTTTCGTTTGCTGCAGAAATCAAGCATCAATGGCATCCAACTGCTTGAGCTGCTCGAAATGCAAGTGCAACCGACGCTCCGCCTCACCTGGAGGTGTAGCCTATGGGCCTCAAGCGGCCTCCATCCTTGCCATGCTGGTAGAACGAGTGACTCAGGCCACCACCGGTCTGTTTTTCGGGACCATGCTCCCGCCTGCAAGCTTCACTATTCCAGTGCCCGCACCAGAAGCGCAAAAGAAGTCGGTCTTCGATCGGCTCGCTACTACCACGGCCCCTTTCAACGGGTCGTCCAATGCCAAGCCGGCAGCCTCGGTCTTTACCCGGCTGAACCTGAACTCTGATGGGCCTGTTAAGAAGCCCATAACCCCTGACGTGGCCATCGCGAAGAAGACAGCCATCTCTATTCCTGAAGTCGTCAAGACGGCTTCTCCTGCTAAAGAGTCGGTCTTTTCAAGGCTGACTATTCCGGCTCCTGTTCCTGATCGAGGATCTGTCTTTGACAGATTGGACACCACCACTCAAAAGACAACATCAGTCTTTAAGAGGCTGACACCGGCGGCGCCTCATCTGGACAGGGGGCAAGACGAAACTGTCCCCATCGCCGGACCAGCCCCAACAGCTCGACACGCTCGACGTCGCCACTGGTGTCGAGTACGGAAAGCCGGGGGCAACTCCCCCTCTGGGCTAACCCCACCAGCTCCAACGGTGGAAATCAATGCTGCTGTTCCGACTGTGAACAGCTTTGAACCGCTAAGGAGGGTACGCAAGAACTCTTCGACTGCCACGTTGAAAAGATCTCCTCCACCTGTGGAGAGTGTTACAGAAGCGAAGCCGGAGCAGCTCCCTCAACAGCTGTCCTCCAAAATTTATAAGGTCTGGCGACGGGTTCAGGACTCAGTAATCGACCAGGATCACTCTCGCCGGCAGAAAAGGGTGATGGTTCAGGAAGAAAAGAACCGTCCTGTCAAATAACAAAGGACGACAACCACTTGGGTGCCCGCTGCAATGGCTCCCTCCACGTCGACTACTCAAAAGAGAAGAAGGCCGGAGAAAGTCCCCACGCCTACAGCAAATGTCAAAGACAGTAAGCCTAAACGTCCTAAGTCTGGGGGCATGGTGGTGCATACCGTTTACATGGCGTCCGGGAAGGAAGACAGCCGTACATCTACGGGTCATCGACCGCTCACGTGATCGGTGACTAAAACTCAGGAGCGGCAGCAGAAGCTCCAAGAAATGATGAATACGATGGCCGCACTCACTGGGCCAAAAGAAAGCCCCGAAGCATCCTTAGATCAACTCCAGGAGCAGGAAACTGACGCTGAATTCCTCCGCAGGATACTGGAAAAGAAGGATAAAGAGGCTGCGGAACAAACAGCCAATATAAAGTGAATGGCCCTTCTGTTCCAGGACATGGTGGGTATGATGATTCAATAAGATCCTCCTGCTGAAGATCCTCCGATCATTGTTGAAGACGATAGAGGGGAGACATCAAATCCTCCACCGGCTCTGTCAACAGCCAAGGAGGAGACAATTTCCAAGGCTGACCTGGATGAATATATAGCTCAGCAGATACGGGTTCATCAGGAAACTGAGGCAGCCGGTCAAGTTGTCAAGACAGGACGACCATATCCGAGCTGGTACGATCAGATCAAATACCCACCGGGCTACACGATCCCGAAATTTCACGTCTACAAGGGGACTGGCAATCCCCATCAACATGGTGCCCAGTTCAGGGCTCTTTGTGGCAATACCGGCGGTGATGATAAGCTCTTACTTCGCTAATTCGTTGGCAGCTTATCAGAGACGGCATTTGAGTGGTACTACGAACTCCCAAATGACACCGTCAAGACGTTTGCTGAAATGGAGTTGTTATTCACTCAGCGATTCGCGAGCGCCAGCGAACGCACCCCGATAACAGCGTTGATTAATGCCAGGGTGAAACCAGGCGAGACGTGGGTCCAGTACGCTATACGCTGGCGAAAATTGTGGTCGAAATGCGAACAACGCATTGAGCAAGCACCCGCGGTGGGCATGTTCGTGGGCACCCTAGATCCTCATGCAACTATCTCACAGTTCATGATGTTCTTTAAACCAACCACGTTCCAGGCTTTGATCGACAAGCTGGCCCAGATGGACCAGATGGGTCACAGACCGTCTCCCCCGAAGCCAGAACCACGGAATGACAAGGATAAAGGGAAGGCAACTTTCGTTGCGAACGCTCAGCAGCAACCCAGTGCCCCAAAGCTGGCGGATCAACAGGAAGAAAGACGGCGGTATTATAATGAGAAAATGAAGCGCCCCTACTCATTCCCGCGGGATAAGACGAAGAGGCTATTCGAGCTGGCGGTACGCAACAGGTTTATCAACTTGCCAAAGCCAAGGCGACCGCCGCAACCCAGTGAGGTGAATAACCCCAATTATTGCCCTAACCATCAAACGGTAAGCCATCCGATTGAAGATTGCTTCGTCTTCAAAGGATGGATTGAAGATCAATACCTACAGGGTAAGTTTGCGCTGTCCGAGAAGTGGAAGGTGAACCCGCCACAACCGCACACTCTCAAGAAGACGGACACACCGGGGGCAACTTGTTTTTTCATTGAAGAAGCTCCATGGGAAATCGTGCTTTCGGCAAAAACCAAAAGAATGCTGAATGAGCTCCAGACATGCCCGACGATCAGGTGGAAGAACCCGCTGGAATCCCAGATCATTGAAGGGATGCTGAAGCCGCGCCCAACTCTAAAGATCGGTGGTGATGGCCCGAGCACTCACAACCAGCTGTCAAAATCTTCAAAGAAAAAGAAGAAGAAATCCAAGAAGCCTGTGAAGCCTGGAGACAAGCGCACGGACTTACAGAAACAAATTGACACGTTGGAAGAGTACAATCAAAAGACGTGGACTCCCATCACACTCCAAGAGTTCCTCAACCACGTCTTTCAAGAGGAAGATGATGGAGAAAGCTCGTCGGATGAATCCAAGGAATACGTGGCGAATTGTCATGTGATCTCCCACTCGTTTACGGACGATGAAAAAACTCCTGACACTGAGAAACAGGGGGCACAGCCTGAACCAGAACTTGTGTGGCCGACAGACGAAATGATCGACGCCTTTCTAGACGAGATTCGTTTGAAAAGTAAAGCCGATCGGGAGCGTGAGATGGCCGCATCAGAAGGAGCCAAACGCAGACAACTAAACGAAAGAGTCGAAGCACTCCCGCCAGATCAAAAGACATCCAATGCGAATAAAAATATATTCAAGACGGGGAAAAGGTTTGCCAAAGCCATGTCAATGGGAATGAAGCTACCACCCTCGGAAGAAAACACGCTCAATGGGGCGGAGAGGCACCCTAATTACTGCTCATATCATTGGAAAATTTCACACCCCACCGAGGAGTGCGACGCTTTTAAGATATGGTGGCAGGGATATGTTGCTCACCGGCAACATTTTAAGCGAATGAAACGCAAAACTCGTCGGGAGCAGAGAAGTACAACCGAAGGGCACAAAAGAACTACCGGTAACTGTTACACGGTCAACGCCAGAGGATCACAAGTTCTCACCTTTAGGAGCGACTCTGATGAGGAAATGGCTCTGGGCCCTCTCTTTAAAGAATCCATCTTAAGGAAAGAGGAAGAACCAGAGGCCTGCGAAAACATTCAGCTGCGCAATCGCACGCTCCCGAAAAAGAATCTCGGACCCGCAACTAGAAAAGATAAAGGAAAGGAAAAGGTCACTGAGGATATCGCCTTAGATGACCAAGTTATGAAAGAGCTAACTGCCAAGGACCCGCCCAAGAGGAGTAAGGTGGACTATAACATTCTAGCGCACCTAAGGAAGCTACTCTCGTAGCTCAGCATTCTTGACGCCCTCTTATTATCAAAAGAAGCGAGAGATTCATTAATCAAGGCGCTACAAGAGCCCAAGCAATTCCAAGCCTTCCTCGCCGAAGAAAGGATGAAGGATGAACGGGAAGAAGTGCACACAACCGATGTCACGTTTGGTGATGAAGACCTTCTCCTTGGTACGTGCGACCACAACCATCCCCTGTACGTCTCTGGATACTGCCACGATATCAAGATAGGTAAAATCCTGGTTGATAATGGATCCTCCGTCAATCTCCTTAATGTTCGGGTGTTGAAGGAAATCTGCATGAGCGTTCAGCACCTCGCTCGTGATAAAATTACCATCTCCGGTTTTGACTCCCAGTCGTCACGAACTCTTGGATCTGTAATACTTGTTGGAGATAGTGCCCTCAAAGTAAATTATTGGATCGCAAGTACGTGATTGCAATGATTGAGACAGGACCTATACCGATATAACAGTCTTGCTCGAGATGATAGTATGCTATCTGGTTTGTCTTTATCATCGTACACATGCTTTAGTTCACTATTACATGATGATAGAGCCCATAAGATTCTTGCTTGACTACCAGCAGTATGATGGCGATCATATACGTGAGAGTTGGGGTCTGTAAGCACATCCTTAAAAGTGTCCCTAGTCGTGGGAGTTTCGAGACAGGGTATCGATACTCCAGAGTAGACTAGTGTATACAGTCGAGACCCCGACGAGGGGCGGTGGCCAGTCTCATAAGCCACTGGTGTCAGTTGGATCACCTAAGATGTATACAGGTGCTCATTAGGTTATGAGTACACCGGACAGGACCCGCCGGGAATCTGCTAGTTGGTATTATACATATCGTCAGATAGCAATTCCCTGGTGACATGTGTACAGGTTAGTTCATCGACCTGAGATCGTCATTTGTCTCGTGTGAGTTCCCACTGTACTTAGATTACTACCCTACCACGCTCAAAGGAGTTGTGCAAACAGGTTTTAGTTGGGTACAGTCCCGAGCCACATTGGAGGCAAGTGAGCGGATCGTCGGGGATTCGTCTCTCCCGGTATTGGGGGTTGATGTCGCGCAGTGCACGGGTGGCCATCACTAGGAATCCTCGGCCGAGGTAGTGGAGAATTACTGATTTGGATCAGTAGTTTCTCAGGTGGTGATGGGCTTCATGCCGACACGATTTATCGCGTTATTAGGGGTCTGACTTTATCCACCCCCCTAGACTCGATATGCGATATTCTCTAGACGAATGGACCGGACTGTATATACATTGTCACTGTCAGGCTCAGTAGGGTTGATAGATGAGTTCGCTCGTCAGCTTCCCTTCCAATCAATACATAGGCAAAACGTTACGTGCAACTTGTACCTCTGACGTGCTAGTGGTTATACCCAGTGCCGATGTGTTGATGAGTCATTAGAGTCCCCCACAGACACTTTCCCAAGTTCGGGCGAAACGTTGTAGAGGCCGTATGGGTTTATGGCAAGGTTCGGAAAATGCACGTGCGTTTTCGCACGTGTCAGTTTTCGGGCAGATAATACTGGTAGGCTTTGGTTTAAGCCGGAACCCAGTATTATACTGTGTAGATATAATATCTTTGTCTCAGTTGCATTTGTATTCGGTCGTAATACAAATACGGGTATGTTTATACCGATACGGTGTTATCCTGAAATTCGTTTCAGGATCACTTTTGGAAGTTGCCAGTTTCCAGTTTTCTATCAGCCGTATTTAACAGTCGGTTAAATGCGGATTTATCTTTTCATCTTGAGGGTGAGTCATGAGGTGAGTCATTAGTGGAAGCTTCTAGTTTTGGTGACTAGATTAGTGAGTCACCATCTTGCATTAATTGGATGATGAGGTGTAATTAGTGAGTCACCTTTTCATTAATGTTTTTTGTTCTTGCTTAGATATTTCCTCTTGATCTTTTGTGAGAAGCTTTTATAATGGTCACCACTTCCTCCTACACTCACCTCCCTCCCTCTCTATAAGTGGCCGGCATCCCCCCTCTCTTAGCTCATGGTTGCTAGAAAAAGATTGGTATTGTTTTGGACTCATGGAAATTCGATAAGCCTCATTTCTCATTTCACCCGATTCCAAAAGGCAACTTCATTAACCGTTCGTCCATAGCCTTGGACGTAACGAGGCAAAGTGTTCTACTCATTCTCCACTTCATCTTGGTCATCTCTTTTGGCAAACTTGACGATCGAGTTGCCTCGGTTCAGAGGCGGGAGCCCGTTTAAAGATCCGTCAACGTGGTGCCACCTGGACGACGAGACTAGAGATTCAGGAGATCGGAGCAGCCGCAACGAAGCGTGGGATGATGGTTGAAGACCGAAGGATTCGGATCATTCGGTATAACGTTTCTACCCACTTTGTAGTTTGTTAGTTTAGCTTTAATGGCAGATCCGGGTTACGGTACACGATAGCACCAGTTTGTAAAAAGTTTTTGTTCCGCATTTGGCGTCTGTTAGACGGCCGGGGCGCTACCGTGGACTTACAGTGGTATCAGAGCCTCACCATTAAGCTATACTAACTTGTGCTAACACGTTTGAAATATCGATCGAACGAATTTTCAAAAAACCGCAAATTCCAGTGCTGTAGTTTCTGTCGATTTTAAATCAGTTCTAAAAATTATTTGACATATCACAGAAAACTAAGCAGGCAATTCTAATCAAACTGGTGAAATTTGGTCACGTGGTCCTACAGAACGACCATGGAACCGCGGCCCAAACCAGGGTTTGGCCGCTGATCCGCCGCGCTTTTGTGGGAACAGTGCCCCAAATTTTTCCAGTGAGTTTAACATGGGAAATTATGGTTTTTGGTATATGTTTTTTTGGCCCATATTTTGTTACTGTACACCAGATGTATGTGGGGCCCACTTCGGGAAGTTTAGTCGATCGAAATTTTAAACTTGTTAGTTTGCAGTATTTATATTATATCTCCGACCGGGAATGTCATTTTAGACGGGTTTGCGAACGTGACATTCGCGTTGATGTTCTGTGTTGTGCTGTGATGTTGCGGATATGTCGTGGTGGATAGCAGGGTGCAATGATAGTGCAGTTTGGATTTATTTGTACATTTGATATTGCGGGGCGAGCGTCCGACATGTGGACTGCCGTCACTGCCTGTTTGTATAATATTCTTTTGGGACACGACCGGGTCGAGATCGATGTACCCGTTGTACATATTTTTATTTCTGTACTAGGTTTATCCCGCGAAGGAGTGCACGGATAGCCGGGTTCTGGAGGGCAACGGGTCCGTATCTCATAGCATTGAGAGGCAAAGGGACCTCACTCTAGAATTGGCAGACTATTCGCCGTACTTATAGGGGGTACAGGTTGACCCAAGGAGGGGTGCTCAATTTACCGGATTCCGTGAAGTGTCGGGTGTTCCATTCACTATGCTGTGGGGACTACCTCGCTTCAGGTTTTGGCGAGTAACTTGCCGCACTCGTAGGGGTCTAGGTTTCATTGCACAGGCTATCCACACGACCAGGGGAACGTCGGGTTTCAGCAGCGGCTCTGTGAAACCCGGGGATCCCAGATTATCTGTATTGTTCTGTGATACTTATTACTTTTCTGTAATGTTGCATATTATCACGCCTGGAGCGATTATTGTATATTGGTATATATACTATTAGATATTGTATATGTTTTACACCCGCACAAGTCCAGCCCCCGCTCTGTCGTTAGTTAAATAACCTAACGGGTGATGACGGGACCCAGTGACGAATGCGGATGGCATATACGTACATTTTATTTTCGTTCTTTTCTGGTGTGATTGATTGATGGGACTGCATTGATTCTTATCAATGCAAAGATAAAACAAACCTATATTTGATTTTTTTGGAACAAATTTTAAAAAGTGTTATTACAAAGATGTTTCCTTTTGTTTTGCATAGCGGTATTCAGTCAGAATATCCTGCACCTCATTCGACGAGGCAAGGGCCGAGATCCCTTCACCGGGAGTGACCCCTTGGGTAGAAGTTTACGTCAGGGTAATAACTTCAATATAGTCGATTACAAGTTGCTTTGCATCGCGGTATTCAGTTGGAATATCCTGCACCTCATTCCACGAGGAAAGAACCGAGATCCCTTCACCGGGAGTGACATCTTTAGCAAAACGTTTTCGCCACTATATTTTATAAAAAGCTATCAGTTTCCTTCAACGAGATCAAGTTCATTACGTTAAAGGTTTTTCGCCAAAAACCAGCCGTAGCCTTCCGTCATTTCTTTTGGGTATTCAGTAGTATTCAAGCTATGTATTTTAGCCAAAGTTAAGGCATAGTGTTTGGTAGTTGCTGGGTATTCATCTGTAGCATAGATAGATGTGTTGGTTTGGGACAGTCGTTCTGCCATTTTGGCCAAAGTCAAGGGCATGTGCGGGTGGGTTCAAATTGACCTGGATAGTGACGGGTAGAACTTGGCATGTGACTTATGACATTTTGACCAAAGCCAAGGTTATAAGAGCATGGGGCAAAAATCACATCTGGAGTTTCTAAAGAAACTGAAACTTGCCAGATATGTGCATACCTTCTGGAGTGGGATAACTTGAGTGGCTTCCATCAAGTTATCATGCGATGATAGTTGGATCCCGATTCTCACTGATGAGTTGGTTTACTTTTCGGGTGATCCCGACTAATTCTTCTTTCAGGTTTGGAGAAGAATTTGAGATTACAGTGGAAGGTTTCCTGATTAGATAAAGTGATAACCATTCTAATCTAGGTTAGAGTGCACGCAGAGTGTTTCTTTTCTCTCTCTCTCTTTGGTAGCGACCTTTGACCGACCCTAGACTATGACTCAGTGACCAAGTTGACCGAACCTTCTTAAAATACTGGCTTTTGGATTGTCTGAGTTGCATAAGTCATTGCCGCTCCTTCTTTTACCCTTTGTATTTCTCAGAACACCCCGTATTACTACGGACATCCACTTCCATTGGATAGATCCATCGTATGGTTATATACGAACTTGAAGGGATTTCTTCGAGGATGGATCCAGGTTCAGGAGAAATAGAATAAGTTATTATTCAGTTGTCTTTTATTATCACCTTCTCTCAGGTTGCGAGGGCTCCTTAGTTTAAGAGAGTACACCCATTACGCTTATTGGATAGTCTTATTCCAAACCATAGGCAGTTGCCGAAAGGTAGGGAATGAAGAAAACCAATTAGCCTAAGTAGGGTGTGCAGAAGGTAATATGAAAAGACAAGATAAAGGGATTAGAAAGAGGGCAAAGTAAATTGCGACTGTTATCATTCACGACCAAACCGCGTACTTCATCACCACTCCTATTTCACCTTTAATAGAATAAGGTATTATTCAGTTGACTTTTATCATCACCTTCTCTCAAGTTGCGAGTACTCCTAGAATTAGAAGAGTACACTTATTATGCTTACTGGATAGTCTTCTTCCAAACCATAGGCTGGTGTCGAACTGTAGGGAAGGAAGAAAACCATTTAGGCTAACGAAGGTGTACAGAAGGTAACGACTAAAGACAAATAAAGGGATTTGGAGAGATGACAAAGGAAATATACGGTTACAGTCATGAATTGGATTATGGAAGAGGCATTACTAGGAATACCAGAATACCCCTGCGAAACTTTTTCATGTTTCACTGCATTGTTAAAAGAAAACTGATTTCCCGATTTGATACTTACTCCAGGGTATGTATTTACCAGGTTTCATTCTCATATCTGTATAGTTTTACAGAAGATGAGTGGGAGTAAGTTGTTCGGAATTAGGTGATCATCCTCATTATATCGGAATTCGTTGTAATTGGTGATATTTGAGGAAATCGCCTGGGTACAGTTTTCAACCTACGACGCACAGGTTTTGAGTTATTAAACTCAGCGGACTTATACAGAGTATTGTATGTTGTCCAGTGTCCATCAGGACAAAGGGGTAGGTCCTCGTACTATGTTCTGTTTACTTGTGACTTCTCTAGTTTTTAGACAAGTGTTTCGTAGAAATACAATGTCTATGTTTTGAAAAGTTATGGGTATAAGAATAAAGTAGAGAACCAGATATCACAAGTATCGGGATTCTTCAAAGAGATTGAAGATGTAGATTCTTGTGATTAGTATTCAGATGATAGTAATGGTTTTGAGAAACTTGTTTCTCTTTCAGGTTACTCATAATTTGATGGATTCCTAAGTTGAGTAATGCTGAGTAGCCACTTTCCATTAAGTTGATATGCACTTGAGACGCTGCATGATTTGAATCTGGTTCCAATTAAATTAGTGCCTCTATTTCTATATTGTATATAGAATGGTTCATATCTTAACGATGTTAAGATACGGGGACTTATCCAGCTTATGCTTAAAACCAGATACTGGATAGATCAAGGCATGTTTCTGTAATGGCAGTTTGTGGGTTGACCCTGGCTTTGACAAGGGTTGACTTTTCTACCATCTGGAAGATCAATAGTGATATTGTTCTTGACCCGCCATAGTTTTAGTAAAATGGATTTTTTCAGAAAAACAGTAGTGGGAGTATGGTAGAACTGGAAGTGATTCCAGAACCGCAAACGATTACGGAAAATTTAATAGGACCTATATATTCAATCAGGTTTGACATTCCAATAGCCACTCCGCAGACATGGTGGGTAACCTCAGACACCCGAGAGGTACTCCGGTAGCCTCAAGGACGGTGACAGAGAGGTTCTTGTTTACCCAGACTTGACACTACTGTTGTTCCAGACTATGAGACCCGGCAGAAGGATAAATATAGCGTCGTTCTAAACTAGCTTTAGAAGTGTACGTATATGTTATTCTGCCAGAGGGTTGTCGTAGTCAGTGGGAGCAGCGGAAGCATAGTGGACAAGAAGCTTATGTCTATTTATAGGCATGAGCAGATATAGCGGAGATAAGATCATCTAATTTTGATGTGACAGTCATGGGTTGACTTCATCAGAATAGGGGATGGATCTGTTGAGAAGGTAGCAGGGTGTGATGTCCTGGTATTTGGATGACATACACAGAGTAGGGAGTAAAATTCCTATACTACGATCGGTTGTACTGTGGTCGTCACACAGTTGTTTCTTCACACGGGATATGGATATAATATTGGACATTCTGGTTTTTAGATTTATGCTTTTAGATCTAGATTTGGGTAGTTTCCCAATGTGGGTACTTTGACAGTATTCTAATAGCATTTTAGAATAGATGACTCCTGGCATGGTGGTGTACCTGCAGGTGATGGAGTCACCCTCTCTAAAGGTGTCTTACAAACTAAAGGGGAGAGGGAAGTGCATGATTGGCAGATCACTTGCTTAGGCAATTGAGTCAATCATGAGATGTCAAGTACCACACCAGATGTAGTTTTTGCACTTGATGCGATAAGTTTATATTAATCCAATCCTGAAGAAACGTAAGGAAGCAGTTTTAGAACATAAGGTGCATGTTTTATGGATTTGATGACGGCAGCCTCCTTCGGGAGACGGTTATCATTCCAGGCTTCCAAGGTGACATGGATGATAGAGTGATTGCCACAGTTATAGTTTTTCCTCTGACGAGGGACAGTATTATGGACAGGTGGTCCAAGAGGATACTGTGGGAGGCATGGTGCTGGATACTGATTATGTTCAGTTATTGATACAGTCTAAGAAGTTTGGATTTGGAGTTCATTTATGAACTAGGTCCCACCAGATATCCAGACATATTCTAAGACAGGTAATTACTCGATTCGGGAGATGACTTTCTCCGCGAACTTGAGATTAAGAGAGACATAGAAAGAAACATCAGGGCGGATCCACTCACTGAGGCTATTTCTCGAACACAAGAGTTTTACAAACTAGCTTTGTGAAACTGATTAGTAGAGGAGTTGGATGTTCGGTATCACACGGGCTGTGAGTATGCGACATCGCAATAATTAGCCTTAAGTGCAAGTGGGAGATTGTTGGAGATAGTGCCCTCAAAGTCAATTATTGGATCGAAGGTACGTGATTGCAATGATTGAGGCAGGACCTATACCGATATAACAGTCTTGCTCGAGATGATAGTATGCTATCTGGTTTGTCTTTATCATCATACACATGCTTTAGTTCACTATTGCATGATGATAAATCCCATAAGATTCTTGCTTGACTACCAGCGGTATGATGGCGATCATATACGTGGGAGCTGGGGTCTGTAAGCACATCCTTAAAAGTGTCCCTAGTCGTGGGAGTTTCGAGACAGGGAATCGATACTCCAGAGTAGACTAGTGTATACAGTCGAGACCCCGACGAGGGGCGGTGGCCGGTCTCACAAGCCACTGGTGTCAGTTGGATCACCTAAGATGTATACAGGTGCTCATTAGGTTATGAGTACACCGGACAAGACTCGCCGGGAATCTGCTAGTTGGTATTATACATATCGTCAGATAGCAATTCCCTGGTGACATGTGTACAGGTTAGTTCATCGACCTGAGATCGTCATTTGTCTCGTGAGAGTTCCCACTGTGCTTAGATTACTACCCTACCACGCTCAAAGGAGTTGTGCAAACAGGTTTTAGTTGGGTACAGTCCCGAGCCACATTGGAGGCAAGTGAGCGGATCGTCGGGGATTCGTCTCTCCCGGTATTGGGGGTTGATGTCGCGCAGTACACGGGTGGCCATCACTAGGAATCCTCGGCCGAGGTAGTGGAGAATTACTGATTTGGATCAGTAGTTTCTCAGGTGGTGATGGGCTTCATGCCGACACGATTTATCGCGTTATTAGGGGTCTGACTTTATCCACCCCCTAGACTCGATATGCGATATTCTTTAGACGAATGGACCGGACTGTATATACATTGTCACTGTCAGGCTCAGTAGGGTTGATAGATGAGTTCGCTCGTCAGCTTCCCTTCCAATCAATACATAGGAAAAAAGTTACGTGCAGCTTGTACCTCTGACGTACTAGTGGTTATACCCAGTGCCGATGTGTTGTTGAGTCATTAGAGTCCCCCACAGACACTTTCCCAAGTTCGGGCAAAACGTTGTAGAGACCGTATGGGTTTATGGCAAGGTTCGGAAAATGCACGTGCGTTTTCGCACGTGTCAGTTTTCGGGCAGATAATACTGGTAGGCTTTGGTTTAAGCCGGAACCCAGTATTATACTGTGTAGATATAATATCTTTGTCTCAGTTGCATTTGTATTCGGTCGTAATACAAATACGGGTATGTTTATACCGATACGGAGTTATCCTGAAATTCGTTTCAGGATCACTTTTGGAAGTTGCCAGTTTCCAGTTTTCTATCAGCCGTATTTAACAGTCGGTTAAATGCGGATTTATCTTTTCTTCTTGAGGGTGAGTCATAAGGTGAGTCATTAGTGGAAGCTTCTAGTTTTGGTGACTAGATTAGTGAGTCACCATCTTGCATTAATTGGATGATGAGGGGTAATCAGTGAGTCACCTTTTCATTAATGTTTTTTGTTCTTGCTTAGATATTTCCTCTTGATCTTTTGTGAGAAGCTTTTCTAATGGTCACCACTTCCTCCTACACTCACCTCCATCCCTCTCTATAAGTGGCCGGCCTCCCCCCTCTCTTAGCTCATGGTTGCTAGAAAAAGATTGGTATTGTTTTGGACTCATGGAAATTAGATATGCCTCATTTCTCATTTCACCCGATTCCAAAAGGCAACTTCATTAACCGTTCGTCCATAGCCTTGGACGTAACGAGACAAAGTGTTCTACTCATTCTCCACTTCATCTTGGTCGTCTCTTTTGGCAAACTTGACGATCGAGTTGCCTCGGTTCAGCGGCAGGAGCCCGTTTAAAGATCTATCGACGTGGTGCCACCTGGACGACGAGACTAGAGATTCAGGAGATCGGAGCAGCCGCAATGAAGCGTGGGATGATGGTTGAAGACCGAAGGACTCGGATCATTCGGTATAACGTTTCTACCCACTTTGTAGTTTGTTAGTTTAGCTTTAATGGCAGATCCGGGTTATGGTACACGATAGCGCCAGTTTGTAAAACGTTTTTGTTCCGTATTTGGCGTCTGTTAGACGGCCGGGGCGCTACCGTGGACTTACAGTACTAATATTACACTTCGGACTACTCGTCATGGACATCAAGTTTCACGTCATTGACGCCAAGACCTGCTACAATGCTTTGCTCGGTCGTCCCTGGTTACATGAGTACAACCTCATCCCTTCTACATAACATCAGTGTATGAAGTATTTCAAGGATGGTCTTGAGTATACCGCAACAGGTGAGCTGAACCCGTTCTCCGTAAACGAAGTCCGCAAGTACGAAGATACAAAGTACTTTTTGCCAGATTTCGAGGACACGGAGAGGTGTCGCAAACCGGAGAACAAAGCCGCCGCCACCATTCCTGTTTTCGGGAGTGATACCAAAGAAGAAGAAGAGATAGTTTATGCTGGACCATCTCGACGCAACAACTCGGGACCGTCCTCCCCCATATTGATCTTCGGAAGCGACTCGAAAGATGAAGTTAATGCTGTTTTCTCCAGTCGGCCGCCAATACAAGAATTCCCTGGTGATGATCAAAGTTTGCAAATTTCCATGATTCCACGGGAGTACTATAAAGATCTTGACGCGCTTGAAGCTTACAATGTGCAAAACCTGCAGACGTTTTACGTCCCTCCCGGGCGAAAAGGCGAAAAGGCAATTCTATTCTACCGCTCTGAGGAAACCAAAGTGGAGAAAGAAATCTGGCACGGCGCAGATCCTACGCTTGACAGGCTTCAGCCCATCCGTCTGCCCAGATATTATACAGATGGCTTGAAGAGGCTGTTGAGGCGCCGGGGGATATCCTTCAAACAGACCGCTCGAAAGGCTAAGTTCTATAACAGAATTTGGGATGTCCCTGGGACTCAGCGCAAATTGCCCAACGGGAGAACGAAAACGCTTAGGCTTGGATATGTGAGATCCGGGAAATGGGAACGAGTCCACGGTAGCTATGCCATATATAACTTTGATAAAGAAGAGGACGCCCTATCGGGAAATGCCGACCCCTTATCAAAACTAGATCCCGCAATCGAAGTGCCGAGTCCGTCATTTGAAGAACGAATGGACAGGCTTATCAGGAAAGCGGGTCAAAAAGCTCGGGATGACCATAATCGCGAAATGGCCATCTACGAGAAAGCCAGGACACAACGTCTTCTTCAACAGGCTGCAAGAGACGAAGATGCTCTTCCCTGTCAACCTGCTGTGCAAAAGGCCCGACGCAGAGGCAGAAATAAGTCAAAGAGCGGAAAAGGGAGTCGACAACTACAACGCGGGATCAAAGAGTCATGTGATCGGGAATCGAGCGGTCTAGATCTGTCCCTTGTGAAGAAGATGAGTCGAGTATGCTCTTTTCCTCGGGACAAGACTAAGAAGATACTTGACCGAGCTATAAAATACCAGATGCTTACACTGCCGGAGTCTAAACACCCCGAACAAGCAGGCGAAGTCTCACACCCGAACTATTGCTCCTATCACCGAGCAATAGGGCACCCTCTCGAAGACTGCTTCACCTTCAAGAACTGGGTCGAAGACCAGTACCAGCAAGGCGGGTTTGCTCTATCCAGCAGCTGGAGGATAACGCCGCCATAAAAGCACGAACCTAAAGCCACAAGAGCAGAACCAGATCAACATCGGTCTTGCAAGCGAGCTCGTACCTGTCATATGATAACACTATCAAAAGGAGAGCCCGAGAATATGGATGACCTTCCCCGGTGCTTCGAAAACAATGACGACGAGGTAATCTCAGAATTTCCACCAGCACCGAAAGCGCTGGAAGATGGCATACATACTACTGCAGATAACTTCAAGAAGATTTAGTTGGGGACGGCAAACGACCCGCGACCGACATTTGTCAGCGAATTGCTATCTGAAGAAAGGGTGGCTGCGTTAAAAGACATGCTTATGCGGCATAGAGATTGCTTCGCATGGAACTATTCCGAAATGCCAGGACTAGATCCAGAAATAGCTGTCCATAAATTGGCAATATCCCCGGACATCAAGCCAGTCAAACAAGCGCCGAGAAGAATGCGGCTCGAGCTTGAGATGAGCATCAACGCCGAAGTCAAGAAGCTGATCGACTCGGGGTTTATCCAGGAGGTTCAATATCCCGACTGGATCGCCAACATCATCCCGGTGATGAAGAAAAATGGGACAGTGCGCATATGCGTGGACTTCCGGGATCTCAATAAAGCATGCCCGAAGGACGATTTCCCAGTGCCAGTCACCGAATTGATGATAGATAACACGTCCACTCACGAGGTTTTCTCCTTCATGGACGGCTCATTAGGATATAATCAGATAAAGATGCATCCCGAAGACCAAAAGCATACCGCTTTCCGGACCCCTTTGGGTATATTTTGCTACAAGGTGATGCCCTTCGGTCTAAAGAACGCCGGTGCTACCTACCAAAGGGCCATGATGAAGATCTTTGATGACCTTATACATGAAATCGTCGAAAGCTATATCGACGACCTCATGGTTAGGAGCAAATCATATGAGGAGCATCTGAAGACCGTATTTCAACGCCTTCGACAATACAACTTGAAGATGAACCCTCTCAAGTGCGCATTCGAAGTTTCCTCAGGGAAATTCCTAGGATTCATCGTCCGACACCGGGGTATCGAAATTGATTCGTTGAAGATCAAGGCGATCATAGAAATGCCTCCGCCTAGAACTCTAAAGCAATTACGATCTCTCCAAGGGAAGCTCGCGTACATACGGCGATTTATAGCCAATCTTTCAGGCAAGTGTCGTCCCTACAGTCACCTCATGAAGAAGGGAACCCCTTTCGTTTGGGATCACAAATGCCAAGGCGCACTGGACGAGATCAAGCAATACTTGCAGAATCCGCCGGTGTTAGCTGCTCCAGTCAAGGGAAAACCTCTTATTCTTTATACAACTGCCCTCGAAGGTTCCTTGGGTGCATTATGGGCACAAGAGAATGACCAAGGGAAAGAAAGAGCACTCTACTATTTGAGTCGAGTTTTGCTAGGGGCAGAAGGCAACTATTCCCCCATCGAAAAACACTGCCTGGCGCTGATCTTCGCGATAACGAAACTCCGGCACTATGCATTGGCACATGAAGTCCGTCTCATATCGAAGGTGGACACTCTTAAATATTTGATGTCGAAGGCCATATTGACAGGTCGGCTCGCTAAATGGGCCCTACTCTTGATGGAGTTTTCAATAACCTATCAGCCTCTTAAGGCAGTGAAAGGCCAAGCCATCACCGACTTCCTCGCTGAGCATCCAATACCTGCCGATTCCCCTTTGAATTGCGAACTGCCAGACGAACACGCGTTTGATGCGATCGACGGTAGATGTACCCGGTGGGAACTCTATTTTGACGGAGCGTCTTCCATGAAGAAGCGCAAACAAAATACGCCTATAATCAAATCGGGGGTAGGCCTCATCTTCGTAACCCCACAAGGAGGGATAATGCACTTTTGCTTTCTCCTTGACAGAGCCGAGGACAAACAATGAAGCTGAATACGAAGCTTTGACAGCAGGCCTTGAGATCGCCATCGACATGGGAATTGAAAACCTCCTCATATATGGAGACTCTCAACTGGTCGTTAGCCAAGTGAACGGCGACTACCAGACATGCAAGCCAGAGCTGGTGAAGTATGGCGACAAAGTACAGCGATTGCTGACTCAAATTCCCTACTACATGCTAGAAAGCATACCGCGTGCGGAAAATAGCAAGGCGGACGCGTTAGCCAAGCTCGCTAAAGAACTGGCTGATGAGAACCTCGATGACGTCAGAATCGTGGTACAAAGCCGTCGGGTCCTCACACCGGCAGAAATATCTCCGGAATCACCTGAGGAAAAGGAAGCAACCGAGCAAATGGCTATGCAAATAAAGGACCAAGAAAAGGTTGGAGATTGGAGAGAAGTCTTCATAGACTTCTTCAAATCCCGTCGAACGCCTGAAGATGCGTCCTCAAGGCATCAGCTTGTGAAACGAGCTCTGTCCTTCGCCTTCGTCAATAATACTCTGTACAAGAGGTCATTTGATTCTCTATGGTTGAGATGCTTGGGACCTGACGAAGCGAAAAGTGTCGTTCAGGAAGTTCACGACGGACTCTGCGGTTCTCACCAAGCAGGCACGAAGATGAAGTTGAAGATTAAACGAATGGGCTACTATTAGCCCACGATGATTCAGGACTGCCTCGAATATGCGAAGCAATGCCAGTCATGCCAGATTCATGGAGACTTTATCCATCAGCACCCGAATCCTCTACATCCAACAGTGGCTAGCTGGCCATTCGAAATGTGGGGAACCGACGTAATCAGCCCCATCGAACCAGCATCGTCCAGAGGATATCGATTCATTTTGGCAACAACTGATTACTTCTCCAAATGGGTAGAAGCATTACCGCTGAGGGAAGTGAAGACGGAGAATATTCTCCATTTCTTCAAGACGCACGTCATCTATCGGTTTGGAACGCCGCGACGGATCATCTCCGATATCGGGCCAGCCTACAGAAGCCACAAGATCAGCCGCTTCGCGCAACAACACAACATAGACTGGAGATATTCCTCAGTTTATAATCCGCGAGCTAACGGTCTAGCTGAGGCTTTCAACAAGACCTTGACGAAGATCGTAAAGAAGACGGTGTCCCGAAATAAGAAGGACTAGCACGAGAGATTACAAGAAGCTCTCTGGGCGTATCGAACTACGTTCAAGACGTCCACGAACACGACGCCGTACGCGTTGGTATTCGGTACAGAAGCGGTACTTCCCCTCGAGATAGAGCTACCTTCTCTACGAGTGGCAGTCCACTACGAGCTGACGGACGAAGAAAATGCTCACCTTCGGCTTGAGGAGCTTGACGCCTTTGATGAAACCCGGCTCATAGCGCAACAAAATCTAGAGGCGTATAAAGCAAAGATGGCACGCTCATATGAAAGATTGACCAGGCTGAGGACATTCCGCCAGGGCGAACTCATGCTAGTGGTCAAAAGACCTATGATCCCCAATCGCGCCAAGCGGGGAAAATTCGAGCCGAACTATGAAGGCCCATATATAATAGACAAGGTCTACTAGGGTGGAGCCTATCTACTCATGGATATGCACGGTGAAAGGCCTTTCAGGCCAATAAACAGTCGCTTCCTGAAGAAATAGTGCTTAATGAGCCACAGCCTAGGTCAATGATAGATGACGATGACTATGTTTGCTCGCTATCTTCCTAAGCTCAAACTTTATAAGCAGTAGCCGGCCTTCTCCTGAACGGACCGAAACGTCCTTAAACTAACAGCGAACCGAAACGTCCTTAAACTAACAGCGGACCGAAATGTCCTTAAAGTAACGACGGACCGAAACATCCTTAAACTAACAATGGACCACTATGTCCTAAAACTGGCTGTTGACCGAGATGTCGATAAACTACGGTGGATTGCAGTATCTCAAAGCCGATATAAAAAAAATATAAAGAAAAAAAGAGAAAAAAATAAAGATGGTATGTCCATAAGCAAAGTGGGCACGGATGAAAACCCGAAAGGGCTCCGTGAGTAAAAACAGCAGGGTTACCGGCGAGTGTTTGTGAAAACCTGAAAGGGCGCAACCTTGTTAAAAGACACTTACAGGGTCCTCTCGACCTTGTAAGGAGAAACCACCCGTGTGAGATCCTTACGACTCATAAGGGAGCAACCCACTTAGGAGTCCTCACGATTTCTAAGGAGAAATTACACTTGCGAGATCCTCGCGACTCGTAAGGAGAACTCTCTTATGGGACCTTCACGGCTCATAAGATTTGAAAGTCTTAAGTTTCAGAGACCCGAACCTGTTCTTAAGCAACCCCCCCCCACACACACACAACTTTCGATATTGCCCTACAAGTGGCTCAATACTGACCCTTGTATACAATCCACAGGCGCGAATAAACATGTCCCTAACCAAGTCCCATCCGTGACTAGGAACATGTTCGCACGGTAAACAACCCTTGTGAGTCCTCTCGACTTATAAGGGGAAAACACACTTGTAAGATCCTTACGACTTATAAGAGAACATGCACTTAGGAATCTTCACGATTCCCAAGGAGAAAACACACCTGCAAGATCCTCACGACTTGTAGGGAGAAATACCTTTGTGAGACCCTTACGGCTCATGAAGTCAAAAGCCTTAGTCGACAGGACCCTTAACCCTGTTTACTAAGCCACCTTTGTTCAACATCGACAGAGACAAATGATGATTCGCTCCTGGCAATATCCCAGTTGTAGCGGTGCTGATGCCGAAATCAGTGTATAAATCCATGCTTGCAGCGAAAAGCCAACAAGCCACACATGCATACGAAATAGCCGAAATGATGGGGCAACTTGCGACAAAATCAGCAAGTAAAAGTGTATGCATAATAAATAGCCGAAATGATTGGGTAACTCGCAATAAAAAGCAGCTAGTAGAAAATAAAATAAATAGCCGAAATGATTGGGCACCACGAAAAATAGCCGAAATGATGGGGCAATCGAGACCTTCGCGATATAAAAGCTGAAATGATAGAGCATCGCGGAAAAAGAGATAAAATAAAAATTAAATTTATGCCCCGCAGGTGATGTTACATCAATCCCTGTATACAATCCAGGGGCGCAAACAAAGAAGGAATCACACTCCTCCTCACCAGGTTTCATCAAAAGAAGAGACCAAGTCTCGAAGGGCCACAAGCAGCCTAGAGATCTTCTCAACATTCGTCTCGTTGCGGCAAATACGACCTCGAGCAAAGCGGAACAGCGGCGATTCCCAGTTCCATGACCCGGCGGTGTACAGATCACCGAAAGTCAAATCCCAACTCCGTGAAATGCGGATACAATCAACAAAATTCCTGGTCACGTGGAACGCTGATAACGTCACTCTTTGACCCCGTGGAAAACGTCCAGAGCGGAGCCTGGTCCTCGCAGAACACGGCAGTGAACCCATGGGAAGTATCCAGAGCAAAATTCCTGGTCACGTGGAACGCGGATAACGTCACTCTTTGACCCCGTGGAAAACGTTCAGAGCGGAGCCTAGTCCTCGCCAAGCACGGCAGTGAACCCGTATGAAGTATCTAGTGCAAAATTCCTGATCATGTGGAACGCGGATAACGTCACTCTTTGACCCCGTGGAAAACGTCCAGAGCGGATCCTGGTCCTCGCAGAGCACGGCAGTGAACCCGTGTGAAGCATCTAGTGCAAAATTCCTGGTCACGTGGAACGCGGATAACGTCACTCTTTGACCCCGTGGAAAACGTCTAGAGCGGAGCCTAGTCCTCGCCAAGCACGGCAGTGATTCCGTGTGAAGCATCTAGAGCAAAATTCCTGGTCATGTGAAACGCGGATAACATCACTCTTTGACCCCGTGGAAAACATCCAGAGCGGAGCCTAGTCCTCGCCAAGCACGGCAGTGAACCCGTGTGAAGCATTTAGTGCAAAATTCCTGGTCACGTAGAACGCGGATAACGTCACTCTTTGACCCCGTGGAAAACGTCCAGAGCGGAGCCTGGTCCTCGCCAAACACGGCAGTGAACCCGTGGGAAGCATCCATAGCAAAATTCCTGGTCACGTGGAACACGGATAACGTCACTCTTTGACCCCATAGAAAACGTCCAGAGCGGAGCCTAGTCCTCGCCAAGCACGGCAGTGAACCCGTGTGAAGCATCGAGTGCAAAATTCCTGGTCACGTGGAACGGGAATAACATCACTTTTTGACCCCGTGGAAAACGTCCAGAGCGGAGCCTGGTCCTCGCAGAACACGGCAGTGAACCCGTGGGAAGCATCCAGAGCAAAATTCCTGGTCACGTGGAACGCGGATAACGTCACTCTTTGACCCCGTGGAAAACGTCCAGAGTGGAGCCTGGTCCTCGCAGAACACGGCAGTGAACCCATGGGAAGCACCCAGAGCAAAATTCCTGGTCATGTGGAACGCGGATAACGTCACTCTTTGACCCCGTGGAAAACGTCCACAGCGGAGCCTAGTCCTCGCCAAGCACGGCAGTGAACCCGTGTGAAGCATCTAGTGCAAAATTCCTGGTCACGTGGAACGCGGATAACGTCACTCTTTGACCCCATGGAAAACGTCCAGAGCGGAGCCTGGTCCTCGTCGAACACGGCAGTGAACCCGTGGGAAGCATCCAGAGCAAAATTCCTGGTCACGTGGAACGCAGATAACGTCACTCTTTGACCCCGTGGAAAATGTCCAGAGCGGAGCCTAGTACTCGCCAAGCACGGCAGTGAACCTGTGTGAAGTATCTAGTGCAAAATTCTTGGTCATATGGAACGCGGATAACGTCACTCTTTGACCCCATGAAAAACGTCCAGAGCGGAGCCTAGTCCTCGCTGAACACGGCAGTGAACCCGTGTGAAGCATCTATAGCAAAATTCCTGGTCACGTGGAACGCGGATAACGTCGCTCTTTGACCCTGTGGAAAACGTCCAGAGCGGATCCTGGTCCTCGCAGAGCACGGCAGTGAACCCGTGTGAAGCATCCAGAGCGGAGCCTAGTCCTCGCCGAACACGGCAGTGAACCCGTGTGAAGCATCTAGTGCAAAATTCCTGGTCACGTAGAACGCGGATATCGTCACTCTTTGACCCCATGGAAAACGTCCAGAGCGGAGCCTGGTCCTCGCAGAACACGGCAGTGAACCCGTGGGAAGCATCCAGAGCAAAATTCCTGGTCACGTGGAATGCGGATAACGTCACTCTTTGACCCCATGGAAAATATCTAGAGCGGAGCCTAGTCCTCGCCAAGCACGGCAGTGAACCCGGGTGAAGTATCTAGTGCAAAATTCCTGGTCACGTGGAACGCGGATAACGTCACTCTTTGACCCCGTGGAAAACGTCCAGAGCGGAGCCTGGTCCTCGCAGAACACGGCAGTGAACTCATGGGAAGCATCCAGAGCAAAATTCCTGGTGACGTGGAACGCGGATAACGTCACTCTTTGACCTCGTGGAAAACGTCCAGAGCGGAGCCTGATCCTCGCAGAACATGGCTTTGAACCCGTGGGAAGCATCCAGAGCAAAATTCCTGGTCACGTGGAACGCGGATAACGTCACTCTTTGACCCCGTGGAAAACGTCCAGAGCGGAGCCTGGTCCTCGCAAAACACAGCTTTGAACCCGTGAGAAGCATCCAGAGCAAAATTCCTGGTCACGTGGAACGCAGATAACGTCACTCTTTGACCCCGTGGAAAACATCCAGAGCGGAGGCTGGTCCCCGCAGAGCACGGCAGTGAACCCGTAGGAAGCAACCAAAGCAAAATTCCTGGTAACGTGGAACGCGGATAACGTCACTCTTTGACCCCATGGAAAACGTCCAGAGCGAAGCCTGGTTCTCGCAGAACACGGCAGTGAACCCGTGGGAAGCATCCAGAGCAAAATTCCTGGTCATGTGGAACGCGGATAACGTCACTCTTTGACCCCGTGTAAAACGTCCAGAGCGGATCCTGGTCCTCGCAGCGCACGGCAGTGAACCCGTGTGAAGCATCCAAAGCGGAGCTTAGTCCTCACCGAACACGACAGTGAACCCGTGTGAAGCATCTAGAGAAAAATTCCTGGTTACGTGGAACGCGGATAACGTCACTCTTTGACCCCACGGAAAACGCCCAGAGCGGAGCCTGGTCCTCACCGAACACGGCAGTGAACCCGTGTGAAGCATCCAGAGCAAACATTGGACTGTGGAGTCCTTAAAATCCACGAACTATGATGTCCTTAACCTCGACCGTAATGCCTTAAAACTAACGATCAACCACCATGATTCTAGACTGAATTTACCTTGGTTCAAGGGTACATCTCTTCTCTCCTTTGATATTCGTCGTTGTAATTCCTCAATATCTTCAAAGAGGTGACGGGTCCCGTGGAGTCCTCAAATCCATGGACTATGATGTCCTTAACCTTGACCGTGATGTCTTAAAACTAACATTGGACTGTGGAGTCTTTAAATCCATGGACTATGATGTCCTTAACCTTGACCGTGATGTCTTAAAACTAACATCGGACTGTGGAGTCCTTAAATCCACGGACTATGACGTCCTTAACCTTGACCGTGATGTCTTAAAACTAACGTTGGACTGTGGAGTCCTTAAACCCACGGACTATGAGGTCCTTAACCTTGACCGTGATGTCTTAAAACTAACATCGGACTGTCGAGTCCTTAAATCCATGGACTATGAGGTCCTTAACCTTGACCGTGATGTCTTAAAACTAACATCGGACTGTGGAGTCCTTAAATCTACGGACTATAACGTCCTTAACCTTGACCGTGATGTCTTAAAACTAACATCGGACTGTGGAGTCCTTAAATCCACGGACTATGACGTCCTTAACCTTGACCGTGATGTCTTAAAACTAACGTTGGACTGTGGAGTCCTTAAACCCACGGACTATGAGGTCCTTAACCTTGACCGTGATGTCTTAAAACTAATATTGGACTGTGGAGTCCTTAAACCCATGGACTATGATGTCCTTAATCTTGACCGCGATGTCTTTAAACTACGGTACCCTGGAAAACATCCCAAAGCAACCCCTGACCCCGTGAAATACGGATAAGGGTGACCGCACCCAGCACTTGCGGGTCCTCACGACCGATAAGGAAGAAAACTTTCTTGTGAGATCCTTACGACTCTCAAGGGAATACCCGCTTAAGAATCCTCACGATTCTTAAGAAAGACTCACACCTACGGGATCCTCTCGACCTGTAGGGAGAAAAACTCTTTATGAGACCCTCACGGCTCATAAAGCTCAAAAGTCTTAGGAGGCAGATCTTAACCCTGAATCCTAAGCCATCGCTGCCCTGCAAAGAGACCAAGATAAATTTTCCGTAGAACACATTCAATAAAAAGGAGACACACCATTGAGAAGAAAAATATGTCTTTATTCATAAACCAAAATGGATACAAAGTACAATTTATGAAAGAACAAAAAGAAAATACTCCCATTCAGGAATATGTACAAAAAGAAAGGAAAAGATACATGTTTTCAAACCGGCGGGCGATTTAGCAATTTTGCTAGCTCGTCCTTCTTTTGCTGGGCCACAGCTTCATGATTCAGGATCGCCAGAAGACGGGCCTCCGCCTGAGCCTGCTGGGCCTGATACGAGGCGAGCCGGACTTCATGCTCTTTCTCAGTGGCCTTGTGAGCCTCAACCCTTTCGCGGGTGAACACGGCAGCTTTATCAAGGGCCACCACCTCTTTGATGGACTCTTGGAGTACTCGCCAGAGGTCATACGCCTTGTTGGCTTTGGCTGTAAGGCTGGTTTGGAGCTCGCTCAACGCCTTAGAGGCCAGCCCCCTCTCCAAGAATTTGCGGCCGAGCCTCTTCTCGCTTGATACCATATTCGCCGCGCACCGCTCGATCAAGCCCCGTAAGCTCATCTTCGCAGCCAAAGCCTATGGAGTAGGACATGTACGCTCAAGACTGTATAAACAAACCTCCATTCGATGACAACAGTCGATCTGAAACATGCACACATCACCTGATATGGGAGGCAAAAAGGGAAATTTCCGATGCAGCCCCTATCAAGCATGCATTTGCGACTATATGATATTCAAAAAGAACTGATACCCGAAGCTCTGATGTGCATGCAACATAATGATAGTACTCACAATTAAAGAAAGTTCTCATGGGAGGAATATGAAGCTCATTTACGCAGGCAAAACACGCGTACGAGGGCAAAAAAAACATGAAAATTCAATGTAAAGCATGCAACAACTAATAAAAAAGGGGTACACTAATTTGAATATACTATGCTAGCGGGAAAAGGTCACCAAACAAAGAATCAATGGCACAAGGGTTAACAAAACAAAGAGCGAAATTCTCCATCTCTCTTTCTGCCTTCTCCAACACATCGAAACGACGGTTCTCGCGAGGAGTCGCTCCCCACCGATTGGCGCCATGTTCGTCCGCAAAAGCTGACATAATAGCCCGCCGGGCTCTTATCTGGCCTAACAGGTGAACCGAGCAATCTTTCAAAGCCTGAGTAATCAGGCACGCTTCGTGAAAACACTTGAGCTTGTCTCCAGCCGCGTCAAGTATCGCCAGGGTCATCTCCGCTGGGTGAGGAGGGATATCAGCAAGCACGGCAGCAAGAATCATCCGAAGCCAAAGGGACCCCATTGGGGGGGACCCCCTGCGGATCAAGAGATCATATATCGCCGAATCACGTTCGTCGTCAGTAAGAAGGGGACCCACCAGTCGTGCAGCAAAGCGAGGAATCATCTCCTCGATATGTACTTCCCATGGCTGTCGACGAGCATAGGGGCGGTTGCAGACCATGGCACTCAGTCGTTTTATCAGGATAAATCACACTAAAGTGAGAATAGATTTATCTGTGAAGAAACAAAGAAGACCATGACCTCAGGTTATAAAGAAGGGCATTAAACGCTGCGCCCGGGGAATATTGCATGGTGGAACTATTTCCAAGGCCCAAAAAAGGGAGGGCATTGGAAATCAAGGAGATGGGAAAATTTCCAAGGCTCCTTTTCTGCATCTAATGCTGTGCACAAAAATATGGCATGAAAAATTAAATAGCCCCATCAAAAGGCCCCACGTGCAGAGCACGTGAGCACCAAACTTGATATGCGCTGAAAAGTAAAATGGTACCTCACACGCCGAACTCGTTAGCAGCAACAATGACAATATAACAAAATCCCAGAAAGAAGGCATGCAAACACAGAAGGGAAGGAAAAACTTATCACTCATACTTTAAAAGTTCATACAAAAATAAGAAGAAACAATTACAATGGCAAGACCTCAGATTCGGGGCATGGATTAAGAAACTCAAAAGTGACTTTTTCCAAGATCTTCGAGGCATTTCGAACCATCCTAGTATGTTTTCTCACGCGATCACAAGCGTCGGGATCCACACGGATGTCCTCCACCCTCCGATAAGCAGCAAGTATGGCCGACTGCTGAAAAGCCTGATGCAAGAGATCAATGAGATTGTCTCGCCTCCTCTTCGAGATTAGGCTCATCAGATACACCGAATGCACTTTATCCTCGGCGGCATCCAATGCCCCGAGCGGTATGCCGGTGCAAAAGAGAGGGAGCGCCTCCCAGATCACCAGCACGATAAGTTTCAAAAGAGAAGAGGGACGAGAGAGTAACTGACCGTTGTACTCGTCGAAGCGGCTCATGACTTCAGCACACTGAGCGTTGGTGAACTCCTGGTTCTGGCTGAGGCCCAGTGCGCGAATATTTCCGTAAGAAATGATTTCGTCAAGATCATACAAATGGGCATCCATAATACCTGAAATAACGATCATGAAGATTCATTACAATCTTCTTCTTGATTGTGAAGAAGACGACTCAGGGCAAGAAAACCCATGAAGTTCCATGGGAAGAACTGAGTTCTTCATAGGAATTAAATTCCTTTTGAAAAGGGGAATTAAATTCCCAGAAACATTTTTTGGGATGGAATTAAATTCCATGGATTTGAACCGCCACCATCATCTCCCTAAAGATCATATGAACCCTAAGAGATCTACTGTTCGAAGATTAAATGGTTTTCTATTTTTGTTGATGAACTTGAAAAAAATGGGTTCATGTTAAAAGGGGTGAAACCCTTGGTGTGGATTTAAAATCCAAAGAGTTTTTGAAAAATATATATAAGGGTTCCTCGATCGTTCAAAGATCACTACCTGAAGAGATGGGTTTTCCCTGAACAGAGTTAAACTCCGAAGATTGTGGAGCAGAGAACTAAGCTCTGGAAAAGGAGAATTAAATTCTCAGAAAAAGTTTGCAAGGAGGAAGATGAAGCAAAGTGGAGGCTCTTCTGAAAGGACATGGGCATTTATAGGATGGGATGGAAAACGTTTCATCTACCCTACTCCCAAGGAAGATCCGACGGTCACAAAAGTGACAGCGTTGCACTCACGTGCAGACACGTGAGAACAACGCTGTGGGGGCATTTGTTCCCTGATTAAAAATCAGGAAAAAGCTTCAGAAGAGGCATCACGTGCTCACACGTAACCAATGGTCACATGCTGGCTCGTGATGGTTAAGCAGCGGCCAGAGAACAGAAGAAGAGAAGCCCATTCCAGGGGTCACGTGCTCACACGTGACCAGGGGTCACGTGGCCACACGTAACCGGCTTTAAAAGCCTTATTCTTTAACAGAATTAAATTCTGAGGAGAGATCATTCAAATCTTTCCAAAATGGAGAAGATTTATCCGAAACCATTGGATCAAGAATCTGAGGGTGATTAAATATCACCAATTTATGGAAAAATCATGGACATGGAAAGATTTCCCCCTAAATCTAATCGAAATAACAAAGAGATATCTTTGGACTTAAAATCCAATGGTGAATAAAATTCACCTAATAATCTAAAGGTCCAGATTAATGATGAAGATAAATCAAATCTCTCGATAAATAAATCGGATCTTTCAATGAAAGATTCACTAAAACAGATTGATTCTTTTCCTTCTCCTATAAAAAAGAGAAGAGGGGGGATAAAAAAAAGGAGAGAGAGAGAGAGAGAGCCTCGGAATCTTGAAAATTCAGAAGGAAGAATTTGATTCTCTGCAAAAGAAAAACCCTAGGTAAGAAAAGAGAGGCTTCGAAAGAGAATTTAATTCTCAAAAGAGTTTAACTCTTATATAAAGAAAAGAACTTAGTTCTTTCTCTGGTTGAAGATCTGCAAAGTGCACATCTTCCCATGAATTGAGAATTTAATTCTCATTGGATTGAGATCCTGCCATGCAGATCTAAAACATAGAGGAGAAATTGAGTTTTGAGAATTTAATTCTCACAGAGTTATAGGAATTTAATTCCTTTGAGATAAAATTAGGGTTTAACCTAATATTATAGGAATTTAATTCCTTCAGAATGGACAGAACTAGGGTTTAACCCTAATTGAGAACTTAATTCTCTCAAATTCACAGGAATTTAATTCTCTTAAAAAAAAGAAATTGAGGCTTCACCCTATGCCAGAATTTAATTCTTTACATATATGGGGAATTTAATTCCTACAGAAAAGAAATTAGGGTTTAACCCTAGCTAAGAATATAATTCTTCAGAAGAAAATAAGAATTTAATTCCTCTAAAGTTTATTGCTAGGGTTTAACCCTATGAAGAATTTAATTCTTAAACGATGAACAGATCTCTAAAACATGCAAAGAACCAGAGTCACGTGCTACCACGTGACCCCTGTAAAGATCCACAGAAAAGAACTTTGAGGCAACGCCTCACGTGCCCTACGTGACCCCTGAAGGATATAAAGAAAAAGCAAACAGAAGCTATGGGCTCCCTCACGTGCTACCACGTGACCCCTTGGCAAAGGCTTTAACAGTTAAAAACCCACATTCCCATCACGTGACAACACGTGATGCTCCAAGAGCAATTATAGGAAGTATTCAATACTTCTGGCAGAATAAAATAAAGAGAATCAGGGCGCTCTCACGTGTCCACACGTGACCCCTCTCTCCTTAGTGTTTAACACTAATTTGAAAACTTTGTTCCCAGTGTTTAACACTGATTTTCTTAGTGTTTAACACTAATTTGAAAACTTTGTTCCCAGTGTTTAACACTGATTTGCTTTAGTGTTTAACACTAATTTGAAAACTCTGTTCCCAGTGCTTAACACTGATTTGCTTTAGTGTTTAACACTAATTTGAAATCTCTGTTTCCAGTGTTTAACACCGATTTGCTTTAGTGTTTAACACTAATTTGAAAGCCCTGTTGCTAGTGTTTAACACTGACTATCTTTTAGTGTTTAACACTAACTTGCTAATCTTATTCCCAGTGTTCAACACTATTGGTCTTTAGTGTTTAACACTAGCTTTAGCCCAATTGGCTAAGTTTCTAGAGGCAAAGCCTCTCCTTCAATGAACCAACAGAGGGCCAGTATTCTAAACATGATTGGACTTAGTTCAAGCTGGCCGTAAGTCCTCAATTCAAACTTAACTGGGCTAATGGGCTCATAATATAATTAATTGGTCTTAGTCCCAAATTGGGCCAAAGATTATTTAATCTACCTTGGTTCAAGGGTACATCTCTTCACTCCTTTGATACTTGGCGTTGTAATTCCTCAACGTCTTCAAAGAGGTGACGGGTCTCGATGACCACACATTGATACGGACTGTGGGGTCCTTAAACTCATGGACTATGATGTCCTTAACCTTGACCGTGATGTCTTAAAACTAACGTCGGACTGTGGAGTCCTTAAAATCCATGGACTATGATGTCCTTAACCTTGACCGGGATGTCTTAAAACTAACAACGGACTATGACGTCCTTAACGTTGACCGTGATGTCTTAAAACTAACGATGGACTGTGGAGTCCTTAAATCCACGGACTATGATGTACTTAACCTTGACCGCAATGTCTTAAAACTAATATTGGACCGCAATGTCCTTAAACTATCCATCGACCGCAACGTCGCTAAACTAAACAACAGGGCTCCCTTAATTGCTCTCTTGTTGGATCTAAACGATCCCGTTAAGTCGATCTTAGTCTAAAACTAGACTAACGTATCCTTAACAAATGTTTAAGTTGATCTTAGTCTCAAAAGAGGCTAACGTATCCTTAAACCCAAACCCCCAAACCCAAATCTAAGATAATACGGATTTGGACTGGTCCACACCCTACGGGCGACGACATAACTTAGTCTCCGTATAAAATCCACGAGCAACCAAACATAAAACAAACACACACGACACGAAGTGACCATTTGGAGAAGGAGAAAGTAGTTACCGCATTGCGGTAGCGTAATTAACTGCAGGGGCTTACGCCTGCAGGGAAGAGCGTCCCCACAATCAAAAACCCCTCAAGCGAGGGGGAATCTGACGAAGTCTGCTACATCGGCCGCATCCGTTTAAACCTCCGATGCATGGTGCCATAAATCAACTTGGCATCTTCGGAGAGGTGGACGGATAGCACCAATTAGCATCTGTCCCGAATTTCAGGCAAGACATCATGTCGCGCCGTCTTTCGGAGGGGAACACACCTGTATACGTCTTAGGTGAACCAACTGACACCAATGGCTTGTGAGACCAGCCACCGCCCCTCGTCGGGGTCTCGATCCATATACACTAGTCTGCTAACGGAGTATCGATGCCCAGTCTCGAAACTCCCATGACTAGGGACACTTTTAAGGATGTGCTTATAGACTACCCAACTCTCACGTATATGATCGCCATCATACTGCTGGTAGTCAAGAAAGAATCTTAAGGGCTCTATCAACGTATAATAGTAATCTGTAATATCACCTAAAATATGTACACGGTGATAAAGATAAACCAGATAGCATACTATCATCTTGAGTAAGACTGTCCTACCGGCATAGGTCCTCCCTCAATCATTCCAATCACGTGCCTGCGATCCAATAATTGACTTTGAGGGCACTATATCCAACAATTTACCAGTATTGTCTTGACCTATAGCTTCGGCCTCTACAACCGCCAAAGTGAAAGCCTGACGTCTTTGCACATTTCTCTGTGCATGCTGGTACATCGTTGGCTGACGAGATAAAAGTGGTCCACGTGGAGGTGGTGTAACAAGGGCTGACCAAGTAGGTGCAGCTTGAATAGCTGGTCTAGCAGCAGGAACTGGGCCAGTTCAATTGTGTTAGTTATATGTATGCCCCAGAGGCCATTATTATATATGTGATGTATATTATAGTGGATGCTTGGACATATATAGGGAAGACTTTCTTGCTCGACATGATAGTATGCTATCTGGTTGCTCTTTATTTTAACATGTACACTTATTGTCTCTCTATTACATGTTGATAAAGCCTTTAGGATGAATACTTGACTACCAGGATTATGATGAAGATCATACTAGTGTGGCAGAGGTAGTTGGTAAGTACATCCTTCAAATGTTCCTAGTCGTGGAAGTATCGATACGAGGTATCGATATTCCAAAATAGACTAGCGTATACGCTTCTCGACCCATATGATGGGCGATGGATGATCCCATATCCATCGGTGTTTGACATCAGAGATGGTATACGGGTGCTCAGTGGAGACTGGGTACACTGTGTAGGATTGCTTGGCACGACAGTAAGGTTTCAGGAGGTATCGTCCATGCCATTTTCAAAAATTTGCCGTACAAAACAATCCTAACCCTAGAATCTTAACTAAAGATTTAGACAATACAATGTGTAAACTACTTTACATCTAAGTGAGTCGGGATTACAACCTTTGTAGTCCGGTCCTTCACTTCTTTAGCTCCTTGTAGTAGTCCCTTCGCTCCAAGTAGTGATCTTGCGGACTCTTGAACGGCTCCACAAGAAGAAAGCAACGAGCTTGCACGAAGTTTTCGAGGCCGAAGATGATCTACGTCGAGGAGTCACTAACCCAAGCTACCTCTTCACTAATGTGGGATTAGTGAAGCTAACATCATATACTAAAGTGCTAATCTAGTAGAGGATGATGAAGTAGGATTTTTGCTCACTTTAGAAATACTTTTCTCACTAATTTTAAGCTTCTCTCAAAAAGCTAGAGAGCTCTCTCTTGAGCATGAAGAAGAAGAAGCAAATATTGGATAAGAGAGTGAATGGCAACCAAGGGTGAGAAAATATCTAATATATCTCATGTAGAGACTTAACCATGAGTTTAGATAATGGTCGGGTTAACAAACATATAGCATAAGACAAAACCAGTGGACTAATCAATGGGTCTCAAAGGTTCTACAAGCTTCATGCCATGTGACTGTTGGGGTCAAGATTTACACCCCGGTTGACCAAGTTGAAATCAAAGTCAACCCCAAACCAACTGGGCCCAAGCCCAGGTCAAGTGGGCCAATGCCCGGGTCGAGCCCGAACATGAAGCCGCCGGCCTCCTCCATGCCAAAATAAAAGTTTTTGTAATAAATAATTTTGGTGTTTTCTTTTATTTTATTTTATGAATAAATGTAAGAAAAATGGGCATAAAGCCAAATTTTGTAAAACCCATGGCTCATGTGCAAATGAAATGAATATATGAGGCATGGGATGGGCAAGATGCCATTTTGTAAAACCCAAGGGGCTATATGTAAAGTGTGTAGCGTATAAAGGCAAAGATAATGAAAATATCTCAACAACTTTTTTCTCTCTCTAAAAAGATTAGGGTCTGTGCTTCTTCTCCTTCCTCAAGATTCTAAAACCTTCTTCCTCTTTTTGAATTAAAATCAAGAGTTTAACTCTTCCTTTTCTAAAAATAAATAGTTTTTCACTATCAAAACTATGAAGGGGAACTCGGATCTTCCATCAGGTCTCAAAAATGGAAGATTTTGAATCTCACCCCCTTTTTCCTCCAAGATCCGGCCAACAAAGAGGAGGAAGAAGGAGACCCATCTTCGAAAATCCCACTTTGGAAAACATCCAAGGCTCAAGAGAAGATCCAAGACTTAAGAGAGAAGAACCTCTGAAGATTTTTAAAAAGTTCAACTCTAAGACCCAAATCCTCAAAGGTGTTTAATTCCTAATTCAGATCTTTTAAGAGTTTAACTCCAAATCTAAATCTTTTGGAGTTTAACTCCACTCAAAATCCTCTTTTGGAGTTTAACTCTAATTTTCGGGGGGTAAAAACCCCTTCTTTTCGCCGACGCCCAAGCACCCATGTACCGGGCACATGAGGCGCTAGCGCCCATGTGCCGGGCACATAAGGCGCTAGCACCCACGTGCCGGACACGTGAGGCGCTAGCGTCCAAAGCACTAGCGCCGGCGCCCAAACGCCCACGTGCCGGACACGGGAGCCCAAAGCGCTATCGCCGGCGCCCAAGCGTCCACATGCTGGACACGTGAGGTGCTAGCGTCCAAAGCGCTAGCGCCAGCGCCCAAGCGCCCACGTGCTGTACACGTGTGGCGCTAGTGCCCAAAGTGCTAGCGCCAGCGCCCAAGCGCCCACGTACCGGGCATGTGAGGCGCTAGCACCAGCGTCCAGTGCCAGCGCGCTAGGCACATGAGGCGCTGGTGCTCACACGTCCTTTGGACGCCATTTTTCCCTCATTTGACATGTACTCCACACTAAAAATACCTCTCCCGTAAAAACTCTGCGTGGCCCCCGATATATCCAAAACCCCTTCAAAACATAACACTGCACATTGAGTTCGCATGACCTGTTTGACCCGTCAATCGGAGGTTCTCTCGCTCCAAAGACGAAGGGTAATTAACGGCAGCTTAGTCTGCGGCTGCTGGAGATTCGGATCCCCACAATCAATAAACCCCAGCCTGCCCTAGGCAGGGGGAATCTGTAATGCGTCTGAAAAGCGTGCGCGTATTCCCATCTCAATAGGGTGACGAAAACCACCCTACAGTGACCATTATCCAACAAATAATTGATTTACATTAAATAAATAAACCCTTCATTATCATTATCATGGTGTAAGTCTCATACATCCATATTGCATGTATCATCAACCATGACACATAAATAAAACACAATTAATATATATCATATATATATTAAGTGTGCACATGTGAGAAAAAGAAATGTTTAAGTGAGCTAATATTAGTTAATGCAAATTAATATATCAAATATATATAATTATACATTAAATCATTAAATCAACACTTGATTTAATAATCCGGTTATATCTCATATGACCGACTAATATTATTTGTATCAATTTATCGAATCAACACTTGAATCGATAACCCGGCTATGTCTCATATAACCGACCGATACAGTATCGACTTATTGAATCAATATTTGATTCGATAACCCGGCTATATCTCATATAACCGATCGATACCTTATATCGTGAGAATAGAATACGGTATCACATATTCGTATCAATCTCGGTCGCGCACATATCATATATGTGCTCTTATTTCGTTTTGTTTGAGCCAGTGAAACCTCTGTGTAGGACTCTAAAGACTTGTCAATACGCCGGCAGTAGGTGATGATCATATCAAGCACCCACAAGCCGTCAGCGGTACTAGTTAGACGTAACGGCTACCCGGGTATTGAACGATTAGAAGATCGGCAAGCAAGCCCGCTCTAACTCTTGCAAAAGTCTGTCAATAACACTACCGTACAGTCCGGTCTTTTCATCTGATATGTCGCATATCTAATCTAGGGGTGGTAAACGTCAGATCCAAGTAACCGATAAGTCGTGCTGATGTGAGGTTCATAACGGATCGAGAAACTACTGATAACTCTTATCAGTAAATCTCCGTAGCAGCCCTGGCCAGGGACTTATCATTATAGCCAATTGAGCACAGCGCAACATCAACCCCCAATACCGGGAGAGACGAATCCCCTCCTATCGCTCATTGCCTCCATGTGATTCGGGACTGTACCCAAAAGCCACCGTTTTGCAGGTTCTATTGAACGTGGTAAGGTGGAAATCAAAGCACAGTGGGAATCATAAAAGACTCTATAACGATCTCGGGTCTACAGACTAACCTGTACCAGTGTCACCTGAGAACTGCTATTTCACGATAGGTATAATACCAGTTTGGAGTTATCGGTGAGTCGGTTCAGCATACCCAGTTTCCACTGAGCACCCGTATACCATCTTTGATGTCAAACTCCAACGGATGTGGGATCATCCATCGCCCATTATATGGGTCAAGATGCGTATACGCTAGTCTACTCTGGAATATCGATGCCCTATCTCGATACTCCCTCGACTAGGAACAATTATAGGGTGTACTTGTGGACTACCGTTGGCCCCACTAGTATGATCTCCATCATAGTCCTGGTAGTCAAGTACACAACCTAAGGGCTTTATCAACATGTGAGAGCAAGACAGTATCACTTATACAAGTCAACATGTTAAGATAAAGAGCAACCAGATAGCATACTATCATGTTGAGCAAGAAATTCCTCTCTATATATATCCAAGCATTCACTATAATATACATCACATGTACAATAATGGCCTCTAGGGCATACATATAACTAACACACTGAACGGACTCGCCGAGAACTCCTAGATGGTATTATACCTGTCGTCAGATAGCAGTTCTCTGGTGACACCGGAACAGGTTAGTCTGTTGACCCGAGATCGTCATAGATTCTTGTGTGATTCCCACTGTGCTTTGATTTCCACCTTACCACGTTCAAGAGATCGTGCAAAACGGTGGTTTTTTGGTACAGTCCCGAGTCACATGGAGGCAATGAGCGATAGGAGGGGATTTCATCTCTCCCGGTATTGGGGGTTGATGTTGCGCTATGCTCGATTGGCCATAACAGGAAATCCCTGGTCAGGGTTGCTGAGATCTACTGGTAAATGTTATCAGTAGTTTCTCGAACCGTTATGAGCCTCACATCGGCATGACATATCAGGGTTATTGGGGTCTGACGTTTACCACCCCCAGGCTCTGATATGCGACATATCAGACGAAGAGACCGGACTGTACGGTAGTGTTACTGATTGGATTCGCAGGAGTATGAGCAGGATTACTTGTTGATCTTATGATCGCTCAATACCCAGGTGGCCGTTACATTTAGCAGACCGATTGCGGCTTATGGGTAACTGATATGATCACCACCTACTGCCGGCGTATTGACGAGTCTTTAGAGTCTTACATAGAGCTTTCCTAGCTCAAGCGAAACGAAATAGGAGCACATATATGATATGTGCAGGACCGAGATTAATACGTGTATGTGATACCGTATTCTATTCTCGCTATATCTGATATCAGACGGTTATATATGATATAGCTGGGTTATCGGACGAAGTGTTGATTCGATAAATTGATACATATGATATTAGTCGGTTGTATATGATATAGCCGGATTATTAAATCAAGAGTTGATTTAATAATTTAATGTATAATTATATATTTGATATATTATCTTACATTAACTAATATTAGCTCACTTAAGATTTCTTTTTCTTACTAGTGTACACTTTGTATATATGTGATATGTATTAATGTACATTTTTTGTGTCATGCTAGATGATACATGTGACATGGGTGTATGAGACTCACACCATGCTTAACATAATCAAGGGTTTTATTTATTTAAAGTAATTCAAAATTGAGTGGAATTTAGTCATGGTTGAAGCTTAATGGAAGCTTGTAGAATCATTTACTAAGTCCACCAATTTTGTTTTACTTAAGATATTTATTAACCCAACCATTATGATTAGCCATGGTTTAGTCTCTATAAGGGTTAGTATATGATATTAACTCACCCATGGTTACCATTCAACACAAGATTTTTCCATGGTTGCTTCCTCTTCATCTCCTTCCCCAAGCTCACTTGCTTTTTGGAAGGTGAAGAAAATGAGTGAGAAAAACATTTCTAAAGTAAGCAAAATTCCTACTTCATCATTCTCTACTAGATTAGCCATTTAGTTTAGGGTGTTTACTTCACTAATTCCACATTAGTGAAGAGGTATCTTAAGTTGGTGTCTTCTCGACGTAGATCATTTTCGGGCTCGAAGACTTCACTACTACAAATAAGGGTTGCCCCGACGGATATATCCGTAGGAGCAAACCACTGCCACTATGGATATATCCGTAGGGGAAAAAAATACCCTGTAGGTGCAAACGCCGTAGGTGCAAGTCGTAGCCTTGAACATGCCCTTACGGTCGAAAATTTGCCCTTACGGAGTAATGTGTAGGTCCAGTTGTCCTTACGGATTAGGCTGTAAGGACAAAAAATTTATTTAATTTATGTTTTTATAAAATAAATTAGGTGTCCCTACGAACTTATCCGTAGGGCCCAATAGTTGCCCCTACGGATAAATGCATAGGTATAAATCTGTAGGGATAAAATATCAGGTATTCTGATATTTTGTCCCTACAGATACCTGTGTAGGGGCATTTGTTTGCCCCTACGGATATATCCGTAGGGGCAAGCGTAACCCCTAATACTGAGATCATAGGGGCAAAATATCAAGTATCCTGATATTTTGCCCCTACGGATAAATCTGTAGGTACATTTAATCCGTAGGGGTAATGTTAGGCCCTACGGATTAATCCGTAGGTACATATTATCAGGTTTTTTTTAAAAAAGGGCTGCCTATTTTTTTCTCGCCCTATGCACAATAATATATACATTATATATAAAATTAATCATCACGCAGAACATATATCGCAGTATTCATAATCACATCTCACGCATAATATACAAAAGAAATCAACAAGCAGAATATGATATCAATATAAACACGCAAACACCACCAATATCAATATCGTCCAAAATATAGTACAATATGTATCATATAAATAAATACATGTTTAAAATATAAGAATCAAAAAGCTACCCTAGCTCGGTGCAGCTCCACCTCTGATAAACGCCAAAATCTGGCGCGTCTGCTCCTCGGATATACCCCGAGTCAATAAATCATGCAATGCGGAGTGTGCGGGAGTCTGAGCGGGCTGTGGAGCTGTAGGAGTGGTCTGCGCAACCGCCGCCGAGGTAGTGGCTTGCGGAGCCGCGGCTGCGGGAGTCTGAGCGGGCAGTGGAGCTATAGGAGCTATCTGCGGAACCGAAGCCGATGTAGTGGCTTGCGGAACCGCAGCCAAAGGAGATGCATGTGGAGGCTCGGCCGATGTACCCTGTCGCGTCTGGACTTACGTGTGTAATAAGCAAGTAAGAACTGTGTATTATTCGAATTCGTATCATTATCAAGTTATTTCGAAACCCCAATCTATGTATACTTAGGGACTTAGGCCTCGTTTGAATATCTAGTTTGGAAAACCGTAGTTTATTTTAATTAGATATGTATGTATGAATAATCAAAGCTAAGTCTACAACCAAATAAGCGCAGGCTACGTACTAATATTGGATATGTTGCTATCTATAATATGACATAATATTTTACGATTAAGTAGTATACATACCAACATCTCCTTCAACTCCTGAACGGTGGCCTTCAAGCTCTCCAATTCTTGCTGGAAACGTCGCTCACTGGAGACAGAGGAAGTAACCGCCGGGATGGAGTCCAACCTCATATGGGCCCTGCTAGGGCCCAGTCCCCGGCCTCTCTCCCAACCTCCGTGGTGCCCTCCGTGTGCGACGTCCAGGACTAGGGTCAGCAGCATCGGATCGTTCTGTCCAGTAAAATCGATCCCCGATGCCTCGGCCTGCTCAACCACCCACTCCTACACCCACATTAACTAGTAAAATATAAGTATATCATTTAAATTTGAACCTTTCAAAACTAAAATTTCAAATAGGGGTTGAATAAATATTAACACTTACGCAATACTCCTTGGTAGCGGCGTCGGGGTATCGAAGCTCGCCCGTGGCGGGATCTGTCGAGGTGCCGTGGACGGCAAGATATGCGGACAGCACGCTCAGTGTACCACCTTGTGTCAGGGTCCGAGCTCTCTGCAATATTAGAAAATAACTCTTAATATTAGATATATTAGAAAATAACTCTTAATATTGCATTATATCACAAAGGCCGGTCTATTGTAATTTATCGATAACTCCATGGCACGAGTAATATTTCTCAAGCCACCTGTATAAGTGGGGCGATCCCTCTTCGCCGACTTCCTATTTTCTATATTTTGAGCGGCATGTTTCTGCACAACACATTCACATTTAGTTTTCTAATTAAGCAACACAAAAAAATAAATTATATACTAAACAATGAATTACATTTAAAATACATACCTGTTTGCGTTGAGAGTCGAAATATTCACACAATAGAGGCCATGTCTCTACGTCGACTCTCGTAAAGACCGGAGTAGATAGGAGGGTCGCTCTCTCTGCCTCGAGGGTCGCCATCCACAGGGAGTAGCAGTCGATCTTCAGCTCATTCCTGTTATATCGGTCCTTCGTCTGCATGTTCTTCATCAGGCCATTGTATAGAGCATGAAGATTGAGCACCCTCCCAGGATGATCAGGGTCGGGTATAGGCTGAAAATCAGAATCCAACTGAAAATACAAAAAAACATTGTTATTAGATTGCAAGTGTTAATAATAAATATATTGGATAAATCAAATGAAAATATATATTAATACTCGAGCGTGATGCCAGAAGAGGGCGAATGAGCGACGGTGCTGGTCGCCCCACTCAACGTGAAGTGGATAGTTCTTCACGAGCCGGCTCTCATCCTCCATATACCGGCCGAGCCTCTCGGCATAATCGCCGGTATAGCGATAATCAGGGGTAAAAAAAGGGGGAATGCTGCCTCCCCCCTAGCTCTTTCGGGCCTCAGCCTGTGGGACTGATTCGGGCATCGAGTCCCCCTCTGGGGATGGGGAGGCCCTGCGTCTGCAAGAAATATCAAGACAATCAATATTAAGACAAAGTTGTATTAAGAAATCAAGGTTTAACGAAAATTGAAGTGTGATATATACCTCCGGTGACTAAAGCACGAGCCTGTGCCCGGGCAGCAGCACGAGCGGGACGATAGTTCCTCCGGTGAGGAAGAGCCGGTGTCCCGGATGCGGACGCATCCCCTCCAACTAGAAAATAAACAATGACGTTAAATTTCCATGAAGTTCATATTTATTCTTTAGAGGATATGTAAAATGAATAAATATTTTATATTTATTCATACTAACCTACAGACTGACCTGAGGGTACGGAAGTGGCGGGAGTGACCCCTGCGTCAGATGTGGACGCGCCACCTATAATTAGACAATTAAAAGTAGATTATATAAGTAATTGCAAAAAGAATGTTTAGATCAATAATATAACATTCTAAATCAATATGCATGCACTATAGGATATTTAAACATACCCGCAGGTGCGGTGGTGGCCTATGCCCGAGATGCGGAGGCACCACCTACGGCTAAACAAAAAAAATGATTATCTAAGTAAGAGCAAAAGGAATGTGTGTATATTTATGATATAGCATTCTAAATCAATATACATGCACTATATGATATATAAACATACCTAGAGGTGCGGGAGTGGCCTCTGTCCCTGATGTGGACACATCAACAATAGCTAGACAATCAAACATTGACAATATAAGTAATTTTGACATGAACATGCATGAATATCTATAATATTACATTCAAAATGGATATGCGTGCAATATACCTGGAGGTGTGGCAAAGTCCATACGGAAAGAGGCATCCGAAGGGGTCTCCGATCAGGGTGCAAGACCGGCCCTCTGAAGCTCCCTACGCAGCTCTTCGGGCGGCAGAACCACTCTGCCTCTGCCTTTGCCTCTGCGGTGCCACGGCTGGAGCTCCTGCCGCCCCTCGCTTCTCCCGTCATCGTCATCAAATCTAGATAAACGGTTCGTGGACGTATTAGACAATCATTACAAGTATTGACTATATATGTATAGATCGTAAAATGTGAAGTAATAATATAACATTACTGATAACCTTTTTCGTTTCGTAGGCGCATTAGACATATCTACTTGGATTTCATCATCGATATCATTTCTAACCCACGTAACTTCATGATCGGCCGAAGACAACCCGTCTTTCGAAACAGACGATCGGAGCACTCTAAGCCTTCTCTCTTCTTCATCCTCATCGCTGTCCTCGAATTCTGGGATATCGTAGACATCCCTGGATTTCCAACGGCATACGACACTCCATCCCGGATGCTTCAAACACTGTGAGTAGTATACTTGGAACGCTTGGTTCGGAAAGATAAACGGATCTTTCTGACCGTAAAATCGAAGTGTGTTCACACTGGTCAATCCATATTCATCTTTCCAAGTTCCAAGATTGCTTCTCCACTTATCCGTATCGGTTCGCGTATCGTACCAAGTACACTGGAATATATAAAAGGGTTCTGATCGTCCGGGATAGTGGATGCCGAGTATACAATTTAAGTACCCATAATAAATCACACCGTCCGATCCTACCGTCGCAATCTCACTATTCTGAGTGGTTCTGGATGTTTCTATGTCCTTAACTTCGAATTTGTATCCAAGGACACCGAATCCTTTATAATATGCAACCTCCATACTAGGAAATTGAGCTAAACATCTTGAATCACTCTCAAATGATGCAGACAAGTTCGGATCGTGGATCTAACAAAACAAATTTTATGACAAATATATAACGATATAAGTTTAGATTAAAACTGATAGCAATAACATGTTATTCGAATAACTTACATGATCTGTGACCCAATCGCAAAAATTATCCTGATGATATTTTTCCAATCATTCATCGTTCCAATCAGGATGCCCCTCACGTACCTCGTTAAAATGAATTCTGTTTTCGATAAATAAGGGTGACATTAATATTATATCATTTCATACACACACAAACACAAATATAACAATTAATCCAAAAAAACTTACTCTCTAATTTGTTCAAGACATGCACAATTAAGCAAGATAAACCGGTATATCTTGTTGATAAATATAGTGTCTACCCTCTTATAATCGGCTTTACCATATGGCCCGTCTTGAATTCTTCGAGGCTGGTTAAGTCTCGTCTCAATGTTCTCGTCCAGATAGCGGAAACAAAATGTGGTTGCTTCATCAAGAAGATAACCTTGCATGATAGAACCCTCTGATCGATTTCTATTGTGTATATACTTTTTAAGAGTGTGGAGGTACCTAAAGAAAATATTTTGAATAAAACCTACAGTATGATAGAGAATCTTCTCTATCACGATCTTATTATGTGTGCGTGCAAATTCAATAAAAGCAGCAACTCCTACGACAAACTTAGGTTGCATACGTTTTTGCCAATCCACATACATCCAGTCCTTAACTCTGACGTACTCATGGGCCATGTTAGACTGTATAACATATAAATTGTAGGTTATGGTAACTATATTGAGAAATCTAAGAACGGGATGATTACTGACAAAGGAGAAAATCCGTGTATATGCTTTGTGTGTTTGTTTGTCGTTGAAAAGAATAAATTATCGAACGTATGTTAACCAATAGACAGGGACTAAGTGGCGCTTTGAGTTTCATATATGAGTATCGATGAGAATATGAAAGTTTCATATTATCATCGAGTATCATATATTGGTTTTAACTTGAACATCTTGAATCACTCTCTAATGATGCGTTTGTTGTGTATTCTTATTGTATGTGTGTGTTTCGGCTGTCGGGGGTAAGGCTTCTATCCCATTAAGAATGTATAGAGCGAACACCCATTCGCTTGTGCTTTCAACCGTTTCGAGTAAATTTCGGCAGCACCTTCCCACTGTTCTCCTAGTACACTTAATAGAATAGATAACCATTTCAAAGCTGTGAAACAACGTTGAAATGAACATCTAATCTATCTTTGTACACGGAGAACCAGCGGAAAGGTACCGACGAAATATCTCGAAACGGATGAAAACACAAGTGAGTGAAGGTGTTTGCTTTATATATTCCTAACTTGTCCACACGGGACAAATCTATCAGTTATCATACGATTGAATCTTCTCGTCACATAGACTATACGACGGTTGTTAGTATCAAGCTATACCGTCCGATATTTAACAACATTCATATAGTTCTATGTCACGACGAATATCGAACGTATATTAACCGATAGACGGGGACTAAGTGGCGCTTTGAGTTTCATATATAAGTATCGATGAGAATATGAAAGTTTCATATTATCATCGAGTATCATATATTGGTTTTAACTTGAACATCTTGAATCACTCTTTCATGATGCGTTTGTTGTGTATTCTTATTGTATGTGTGTGTTTCGGCTGTCGGGGGTAAAGCTTCTATCCCATTAAGAATGTATAGAGCGAACACCCATTCGCTTGTGCTTTCAGCCGTTTTGAGTAAATTTTGGCAGCACCTCCCCGCTGTTCTCCGAGTACACTGTAATAGAATAGATAATCATTTCAAAGCTGTGAAACAACGTTGAAATAAACATCTAATCTATCTTTGTACACGGAGAACCAGCGGAAAGGTACCGACGAAATATCTCGAAAAAGATGAAAACACAAGTGAATGAAGGTGTTTGCTTTATACATTCCTAACTTGTCCACATGGGACAAATCTATCGGTTATCATACGATTGAATCTTCTCATCACATAGACTATACGACGGTTGTTAGTATCGAGTTATACCATCCGATATTTAATAACTTTCGTATAGTTCTATGTCACGACGAACATCGAACGTATGTTAACCGATAGACGGAGACTAAGTGGTGCTTTTAGTTTCATATATGAGTATCGATGAGAATATGAAAGTTTCATATTATCATCGAGTATCATATATTGGTTTTAACTTGAACATCTTGAATCACTCTCTAATGATGCGTTTGTTGTGTATTCTTGTTGTATGTGTGTGTTTCGGCTGTCGGGGGTAAGACTTCTATCCCATTAAGAATGTATAGAGTGAACACCCATTCGTTTGTGCTTTCAACCGTTTCGAGTAAATTTCGGCAGTACCTTCCCGCTGTTCTCCGAGTACACTGTAATGGAATAGATAATCATTTCAAAGCTGTGAAACAGCGTTGAAATGAACATCTAATCTATCTTTGTACACGGAGAACCAGCGGATGGGTACCGACGAAATAGCTCGAAACGGATGAAAACACAAGTGAATGAAGGTGTTTGCTTTATGCATTCCTAACTTGTCCATACGGGACAAATCTATCGGTTATCATACGATTGAATCTTCTCGTCACATAGACTATACGACGGTTGTTAGTATCGAGCTATACCGTCCGATATTTAACAACTTTCGTATAGTTCTATGTCACGACGAATATCGAACGTATGTTAACCGATAGACGGGGACTAAGTGGCGCTTTTAGTTTCATATATGAGTATCGATGAGAATATGAAAGTTTCATATTATCATCGAGTATCATATATTGGTTTTAACTTGAACATCTTGAATCACTCTCTAATGATGCATTTGTTATGTATTCTTGTTATATTTGTGTGTTTCGGCTGTCGGGGGTAAGACTTCTATCCCATTAAGAATGTATAGAGCGAACACCCATTCGCTTGTGCTTTCAACCGCTTCGAGTAAATTTCGGCAGCACCTCCCCGCTGTTTTCCGAGTACGCTGTAATGGAATAGATAATCATTTCAAAGATGTGAAACAACGTTGAAATGAACATCTAATCTATCTTTGTACACGGAGAACCAGCGGAAAGGTACCGACGAAATATCTCGAAACGGATGAAAACACAAGTGAATGAGGTGTTTGCTTTATACATTCCTAACTTGTCCACACGGGAAAAATCTATCGGTTATCATACGATTGAATTTTCTCGTCGCATAGACTATACGACGGTTGTTAGTATCGAGCTATATCGTCCGATATTTAACAACCTTCGTATAGTTTTATGTCACGACGAATATCGAACGTATGTTAACCGATAGACGGGGACTAAGTGGCGCTTTTAGTTTCATTGTATCGATGAGAATATGAAAGTTTCATATTATCATCGAGTATCATATTTTGGTTTTAACTTGAACATCTTGAATCACTCTCTAATGATGCGTTTGTTGTGTATTATTGTTGTATGTGTGTGTTTCGGCTGTCGGGAGTAAGGCTTCTATCGGTTATCATACGATTGAATCTTCTCATCACATAGACTATACGAAGTATTTAAATAAAATATAAAGTAACTGATATAACATGATTTTAAACTTATGAAATAATACTTGCTTAATTATTTGCAAGTTGTAACTTGAGAATAAGATATATGAAGAATTGAGCATTAAAAAACTATGATGCATTAGACAAGAGATTGAGATACATACCTTCAACATAGAAAAGAAATTAATAAACAAGATGAATATAATATAAATTCAAGTTGAAAGAATATATATCAAATAAACTAACGAAGATCAAATAAACTAACGAACATCACCCAATCAGTTTGTTTCTCTTCCTCTTCCTCTTCAACTTCTGTCTCCTTCTCTTCTCTCTCTCACAAAACACAACACAAACTCTCACCCTCTCATCTCTGGAAATTGATATATGATGGCAACAATGCAATCTCTTGCTATCTCTTCATGCATTACCAGTTGCCCACAACAACATCAGCCTCTTTCAGGTCTCTCTCTCTCTCTCTCTCTCTCAATATAAAGCCGCATTCATGTTTTTCTTTTCTTTTCTTTTCTTATATAATGTAGATGGCTTTTATTTGGGTCAAATTTGAAAATTCAGGTTCGAAGTCATAAACTTTATATGCCTAATGTAACAGTAATGTTGATGCAGAGATGATTTTGGATGTGGTTTTTTTTTCCTAATTAATTCTACCAAGAATAACTTTAGCGTTTTAGGTATTTTCAGAAGCCGTTTTGTATACATGAAATGTTTTACTGAAGGCAGTCACAGACTTGATAGAAACCCCTCAATAGTAGTGCGTGTAAGCTGTTATTAAAGCAAGGGAAAATAATTAGAAGAATAGGATATCAATAAAGGAAATTTGGTGAAGTGTACATTATGTCGGTGTTGAGATATGAAAACTCAAACTTTGAAGTTTTAGTGCCGTGACAAGGACATTAAAATGCCATTGGAGCAACCTAGGTTCGATTCCTATGAACATTCTGAATTTCCTTTTATTTTTTACGGCCAATTGTAATAATTCAGGATGGAAGGCATAAACCATGTTAAATGTTGATGTATGAAAGATTTTGGTTGGTTTTCAAAGCCATTTATGTTTTTTCAATTTTCCTATTTTTAATTTTAATTCCCATTTTTCAGAAAATAAATATAATTTTCCTAAAAATCACAACCCAACTCCAACCCTAACCCCAGCCCCAGCCCCAGCCGAACCCCAACTCCAACCCTAACCCCAACCCCAGCCCCAGCCGAACCCCAACCCTAACCCTAACCCCAACCCCAACCGCAACCCTAGCCCCAGCCCCAACCGCAACCCTAACCCTAACGCTAACCCCAACTGATGCCTAACCCTAACCCTCATCGGTACCCAAACCCTGAACCTTAGCCCTAAATAATCAAAAATTTATTTAATTGAAGATTTACTAACCTGTGCAGTAGAGGAGACGATCGATCGGTGGTCAATAATCGATGTAATCGGCGATGAGGAAGAACGAGGGCGGTGGCGACGACGAAACGGAGGGCGGTGGCGACGACGAGAACGGCGACGAGAACGGCGATCGGCGGGAACGAGAGATTTAGGGATTTTGGGTTCGCGCGCGAGAGATCGAGAGAGATAATAATTAAGCGTAGGGCATTTCTGTGCCTTTTTAATTAAATCCCTATTTAGATGCCCCTACGGATTAGTCCAAAGGTCTTTGGTTTGCGGCTCCATAGGGGAAAACAACAATTTACGATTTAATATTTTTAAATTAATACGTCAGGGACCGTAGGGGCAACCGTCTGGCCCTACGGACTAATCCGTATGGCCAAAATAAATTTGCCCCTACGGATTTCATTATCCGTAGGGGCAACCCCCTATTTTAGTAATGCTTCAAGCAAGCTTGTTCCGTTTATCTTGTGGAGCCTTTCTAAAGTCCGGGAGTTCACTACTTGGAGCGAAATGACTACAACACGGAGCTATTGAAGTGAAGGACCGGTCTATAAAGGTTGTATTTCTTGTTCACTTAGATGTAAAGATGTTTACATGCTAGCATCATCTAATTCTCTAGTTAAGATTCTAGGTTAGGGTTCTTTAGCATGCCATTTTTTTTAAAACGGCATGGTCGATGCTTCCCGAAACCCAGCGGCGACCTAGGGAACCTTGCAGATTATGTGGGAAAATTCCTATAGTGTGTGAGGGTGATCCACATATCAGACAAAGATCATTCGCTCGACGGAAATTCTTGACTTGGTGTCCAGTTTTCTTACAATAGATACAGAAGTTTGGTTCAGTCTCGAAAAATGATCCTCCTGGCCTCATGGTTGGTGCTGGGAGAGTTGGCCTAGAAAAGGCTCCTTCAGTAATCTGATTGGCGGGTTATTTTATACCGACCGACTGTGGTCTTCTTTTCTTCTTAATGACAGCTTCATAGCGACGGGCTGACTTCAAAGCTGCTTCATGTGTTAGGTATTCTCCCGTTGCTAGGGCAGCCTGGATCTCAGGGTCTAATCCTTACTGGAAGCGCCTGACTCTGATTTCTGTAGTAGGAATTAGATGGGCGGCGATTCTGCTGAGCATGGTGAATTCTGCGTCATACTCATCCACCGACTTATCCCATACGGATCCTTGTTGCAGGTGAATGAACTTCGGTTCCATCTAGAAGTGCATGGTTTCCGGAAAATACTTGGCGTCAAAGAGATCACAGAAAGTCTTCCACTCGATCGGATGCTTAAGATGGTGCTCCTCGGCCTTCCATCAGACTCTGGTATTGTCAGCAAGCTGGAGTTTTGCTATTCTGACCCAAGCCACCTCTAGAACTTAGGCTATGGCTAGGTTGTCTTCTATGCTCTGAGCCCATTCCTCGGCTTTAAGCGATTTCTCCTACCCTAAGAAGTTCTTCGGGTGTAATACTCGAAATTGTTTTACTCCCGGTGTTTCTGCTTCAGAGCAGATAAAACTCTATTGAAGGAGAGCAGTCTGCTCCTGCAAAATCATGCTTTGAGCCTGCTGACCCTCAAGTAGGCTTTTGATAGCCTCTAAAAGTCTCGTCTGTTCTGTGAGTAGAGCGGCTACGGTAGGTGAAGGTTGTAAAACGGTAAGGGCATGTTGTGGTAGTGTACTTCCATTGACGTTGGTGCTAGGATTGTTTGGAGAATCCATTATCTTAGATAGAGAAGAAGGATTAGGATAGATTTAACGGAAATGGAATTGCAAGGAATGTAAAGTTGTTGAATTTCATATTTCTTGTGATATATTGCTTAAGACTTCATGCAGAACTGACCTGCATGGGTCGCCAACAAAACATGTCACGCCTTGCTTCCCAATAGACGGAAACAGTGACGTGGCAAGCCCGCGATGTATTTGTTTCGAGAAGGTTATTTTCCAGAATAAATACGGTAAGTGTAATGGAGCAATATAAAATGACAAGAAATAAACATGAGATTTAAACTTCAACAACTTTATTTAAGTTCAACTTGATTCATTTATAATACATGAGTTCAACTGAAAGAAAATACAAGAAAAGAAATGCCTAAACAGGTGGCATACATAAACTGAAAGGAAAAAAATAACTAGTCTAGACCTGGGTCGCGATCTGATCGTGCTCCTCTTCTATGGTGTCCACCTCCTCAATCTCCACAGTATCTGACGAACATTCTAAGAAACAAAGGTGGGTGGAATGCCCGTCGGTGAACTTTCGCTCGGTAAATCCCCAAGAAATAAGTGTGAAGTATAAAGTATAATGATAAAAATGTATACCATGAATTAATGGACTATGAGATATGTTATTTAAACATGGAATTTATTGTAAGCATGGCATTTCTATTTAACATGCAGTTCTCTATATATATCATGGCAAAATAACATGAGCATAATATAGTATGGCCGTGTGTTGTAGGTATAATGGACATGAAGTGAATGTAAGTGTCTTAAAAGGTCTTTACATAGGTCAACTAATGTAATATAAGTTCAAGAGTGAATATCAACCAATCTCAAGAGTGTTCTCGAACCCAACAGGCTGTAATCCAGGGGTAAGAAACCACGAGCCCGAATCAAGTGTTAGCAACGGAAGTTCAAGCTAGTGTTGAAGTTTTCCAAACTCAACAGACTATAATCCAGGAGTAAGGAAACACGAGCCCTCATAATAGCATGCTTGTATTTGTAGACATGGATTCATGATCTAGGGGGGCTCCTGAGATTCCGTTGGATTCACACATGAACTACCCCAACACCCAGTGTATTATACGTTACAGTTACAAATTACCAGTCTTGCTCGAATCTATGAATATCTCAAGTGGCAAGATTGAGTTCATGTCAATATCATGTATTCGTGTTAAGTATTCATGTATTCATGTTAATTTATATTCATAGTTCGAGTCAACTCGGTTTCAATAGCAACCATTGTGTTCTTGTATTCATATTAACTTCATGTCCAATTATCACTAGGGCTTGGTCAAGTCAAGTCAAGTATACATGTTTGAGTTTGATATTGATTTCGAGTGTTCAAGTTCATAATTAGGTATTCGTGTTTTGATCTTGGATTCAGGTTTGAGTTTGGACTTAGACCGTGTCAGACACTTGTACTGATTTAACTCTGGAATTCTTAGGTTCGGGAGTCATCAACAACTGCTGCACATGGACGACATGATTTGTGTCTTTTTCGAAGACAATTGTCATTGATAACCCCATTAAATTGTCTACCTTAAAAAGGCAAGCAATCACTTTCTCCGGCTCTCTGGGGCTCAAGAGAATTGATCCCGTTTAAACCCATATTTAATAAAATCCTTAAATATTGTTTTTATATACCTCGAGGGGGTTTTGTGAAAAATACTTTTTTTATATAGTTAAAAATAAAATCTCAAGGGTGATTAGTATTACTTAGGGTCTACATGAGCATGAATTTTAAGTATTGTGGTATTTTAATGTTAAATACTTAGCTTTGGAAAGTTCATGGTATTTTATTGAAAAACTTGTCATTTTTGGAATCTTGATGGTATTTTATTGTCATTTGTTAATCTTTCATTTTTTTTCTAAAAATATAGATTTATTATATTTTGAAAATATAGATTTATAATTTTATATAATTTTAATTTTAAAAAATAATTTTATTTTATTTAGAAAATTCGTATTTCTTAAAAACGGATTTAAATCCTTTCGAAATCGAATGCTCCATGAGAAAATCTACATCTCGCTCTACCAGCCTAAAGATGTGCGATAATCCGCACCATTCATTAGTGGGTTCTCTAAAGAGGGTTGTAGATGCATAATCGCAAAGGAAATGAAATAGCGCTTTAAAGGAAATCCGGTTTTAGAATTATGTTGTATTTTATTGTAAATACTATTCTCGAACCAAAAATACATACCATTAGGCATCGTACTATGAAACCAAGTGTGCGTGTTGAGTAGGTTATTACCCCGTGAAGTTTTCCTAAACGTATCGTTAAACAATTTTGCCGAAAAGATGTGATAACAAAGTTCAAGGTATTTGATTTACATATGATTCTAGGGTGAAATTGATTCTAGACATTAGTGTTAAGATTGAAAATGAAGTGGTAAAATTGGTTTGCCCAAATGATAAAAGAAAATGGAGTTATAGGTTTTAGAAAAAATTATATCGGTAATAACTCCACTTTTACCAATTTTGATTAAAAATGAAATTCAATGAAGAGAAAAGTGTTGGCTATAGTGTCCTCAAGGCAATTATCATAGTCGCAGGCAGGTGATTATGATGATTGAGGGAGGGCCTATACCGTTAGAACAGTCTTACTCGAGATAATAGTATACTATCTGGTTTGTCTTTATCATTATGTACAGCATTAGGTGGCATTACAGATCACTATTACATGTTGATAGAGTCCATATGATTCTTGCTTGACTACCAGCGTTATGATGGCGATCATATACGTGGGAGCTGGGTAGTCTATAGGCACATGCTTAAATGTCCCTAGTCGTGGGAGTTTCGAGACTGGGCATCGATACTCCAGAATGGACTAGTGTATACTAATCGAGACCCCGACGAGGGACGATGGTCGGTCTCAAAGCCATTGCTGTCAGTTTGTTCACCTAAGATAGTATACAGGTGCTTATTGGTTTATGAGTACACCGGACGGACTTGCCGGGAACATGCTAGTTGGTATTATACCTATTGTCAGAAAGCAATTCCCAGGTGACATATGTACAGGTTAGTCTATCGACCTGAGATCGTCATTTGTCTCGTGTGAGTTGCCATTGTGCTTTGATTACTACCTTACCATGGCTCAAAAGAGTCGTGCAAACAGGTTTTAGTTGGGTACAATCCCGAGCCACATGGAGGCAGTGAGTAGATCGTTAGGGGATTCGTCTCTCCCGGTATTAGGGGTTGATGTCGCGTTATGCATGGGTGGCCATCACCAGAAATCCTTAGGCCAAGGTAGTCGAGAATTACTGATTTGGTTAGTTGTTTCTCAGTGGATGATGGGCTTCATACCGCCACTAAATGTTGCGTTATTAGGGGTCTGACTTTATCCACCCCCTAGACTTGATATGCGATACTCATAGAAGAACGGACCGGACTATACGGATATTGTCACTGTCAGGCTCGGTAGGGGATTCAGGATGAGTTTGCTCGTCGGCCTCCATTTCGTTCAATACCTAGGTAGCCGTTACGTACAGCTAGTGCCGCTGACGTGCTTGTGGTAAAACCCACTGTCAGCATATTGACGAGACTTTAGAGTCCCACACAGAGGGTTTCCCTGCTTCGGGCAAAACGATGTAGAGGCCGTATGGTTTTATGGCAGGGTTCGATCACATGCGTGTGCTTGTACACGGATGATATTCGGATGGATAATGCTAGTGGGCTTTAATTTAAGCCGGATCCTAATATTATATTGTTGGATTATTTTCGTCTCATTGTATTCATATTCTTTGGAATACGGATGCGGGTATATATATACGGATGAGGGGTATTCTTGTAATTTCTTACAAGATTACACCTCATTATGGTTTAGACCTTTTTGGATTAAAAGGTTATTGGGGTGGAGGATGAGGTGTTATTGCATATTTGGTGGCATGGCTTAATAGTGATCCATGGTTACTATTCTAGCATACTCAGGGTTTTTGTTTGTTGTGAAATTTTGTTGACTTGAGAGCTTTTGGTAGACTAAAGATATTTTTGGAGTCTTGAGATATTTTTAGGGGGCTCCATTATTTATTCTCACAACACACAAAAATCAATTAAGCCATTATTTCATTCTCTCTTTTACAACACTCTCATCCTCATGGCTTCTTCTTCTTCATCCACCCTACAAGTTTCATGTGTTGAGAAACCTAGGGTGTCTTGAGACAAATTAATCTTCCATCACTCTCTACTTCTTCTACGGTATCTAATGTAGCGATCTAGGTACCCTAGTTACCTCGACTATGAGGTTGGAGCTCGTTTCATAGACACTCGTGTGGATCATCTTCGATGGAGGGAGCCCGGAGATCAAACTTAATCAAGGAAGCCTCGAGGAGCTTGGGAAGGTGGTTGAAGACCGAAAGACACGGATCATTCGGTATAACCATATGAACTTCTTTCTAGTTTGCTAGTTTAGGGTTAATGGTAGATCTGTAGAATGGGTTCCATTAGCGCCGGTTTTTGTAAAAAAAAATTCCGCATTTGGTCACGGATTGATGGCCGGGGCACTGGCGAAACCCAAGAAAAAGGAGTTTGGGAGGGACTTACCATTTGAAAAAGTCAAGAAGAGGTTAAAGAAGAGGAGGGAGGTTTTGTGGTATCGCGGGAGCTCCGGAATTGGCTTCGATTTTCGCCAGAACCAACTTGCTCGCTAACTCCACTTTACTCCACTTGCACCTAGGAAATTTTGAGAGAGTTTTGTCTAGAATTTTCAGAATGGTGAAGAGCTATAGCATGGGGCGGTATTTATAGTGGAAAATTAGGGTTTGGGAATTAAATTTTGGATTAAAAAGTATTAAAAATGATGTTAAACTGTGAAATGAAATGTCTCTGTTTGATTGCAGGGAAATCAAACAGTGCAGAGGAGTTGAGAGGAGTTGAAGAGAAAAGTGTGCAAAGCACGGAGTTCAATGGCCACCATCCGACCATCCCCACCGGCCCCAAGCCTATTTCCGCCGGTCAATCTAGAGCTTTTGGTCTCGAGATTCGTGCCATGTCGATTTTTCTGTGTTTACATCATTTTCCACATGTTTGATTTTTCTGAACTTTTCATTTCCCTGTGTATTGCACGTGCAATCTTTTGGGCTTCCAAAAACTTAAAATGAAAAATTAGAAAAAATAATTGTGTCCGATAGGAATCAAACATAGGGGCTACATCACAGCAGTGCAAGGGCTTTACCAGTGAGCTACAAATTGTTTCTTGCTTTTATTTAATAAAAATAACTTATAACTCAAACTCAGGCTGTACTCTTTTCTGTATATTAACAGAAAAATTCCGTACAGAAATTTCAGAGTCGTTACATTTCTTCTTCCTCATTCCCCTAATTTCATCCTTCGAGAGGTAATTCCCCATCCTCTTTTCATCAAAATTTTTGAAAAAATTATCAAATTTAACCCAAACCTTTTTTTTAGGTATTATTTTTGCAGTTGGTGATGTAGGAGCTTGCAATCGCATTTTTCTTTTTCAAATCCGATTCAAAATTAGTGTTTTCTCCTCCTAACCTTAATTTTTTCGATTAGATTATTCAATTTTGAAATTAGGTGATTATAATATGTGGTTTGTGTTAGTTTTGATATATTAAATATGCTAATAAGGAATTGAATCGGTTGTTGAATGATGAATTTGAAATTTATTATGATTTTGAGGGTTGATGAGTTTTAGCATTAAAATATAATTGAAGAAAATTGTTTTAGATGGCTTTTAGAATTGAAAATAGATGAAAAATTGAAATATAAATTTGGTAATTTAGAGTTAGAGTTGAAAATATAAGGATTATAAGTAATCGATGAATATACTTGTTAGATTAATTTAGGATAAGATGGATTATAGGATTATGCTAGATGAATTTTAGGGTAAAATGAATTATAGGTAATTGAGGGTGTGTGTGTGTGTGTGCGCGTGTGTGTTTGTGGGTATGTATAAGTTTGTGTCTGCGCGTATGTATGTGAACCAGTGTGTATGTATGTGAGCGGGTGTATATATGAGTGTTTGAGCGCGCGCGCGTATGTGTGAGTGTGCGCGCGCGCGCGCGTCCCCCCGCATATGAAATATTTCAAAAATATATTCATCCTAAAATCTAACTTATATTTTGTAAGTTTAATGATTCGTTATTCTGTATTTTTTAAATTTAATAATTTGATATCATGTTGTATATGATTTATTGCTTAGATTTTTTAACTGTAGCATAATTTATAAACGAATCAAAATAAAAATCAAATTCTTTAATACCAATTAAACTATACTATATGCATAAATAAAAAATAAAATCAAACTGATTAAGAAAAATTAACACTGATTAACTTATAGCATTAATTACACTAAATAAGAAATCTTGATTAAAACCACGTAATAGTGAACCGAGACCCTGATTAAAAACAATTAAAAAAAAGGTTAAGGGATATCCTAAAATTTTGATTAGAAACTTAACTAGAGTTTTATTTTTTCATTTAATTAGTAAGTTTAAGATCGAAAGATCTTAAACTTGTTTAGAATTGACCTATAGTTTTCCGTCTGACAATTGGTGTATGTCAAATCTTTTTCCCGTCGAATTGATAGGATCACATTATATGTTTGTGAGAATTGAGCGTTATGTTCAATTTTTTCAAACGTATGTGTAGTATTTGACGGAGGGATTTAACATACAGTAATCATCAGATTTGTCCAGTTTGAACATGTTACGAATGAAATAAGACTCATATCTCACATTCTCTTGTATTTTAGTCCATTTCGAAAAGCTTCAACGTTGCTTTCCACTTGTTTCCTATGTACAGATTTATGTACGAACATAGGAAACAGGGGGAAAGTGCTCCTAAAATTTTCTCGAAATGGAAAAATAGGAAGAACTGAGATGCGAGTGTTGCATTCATAATGGGAATTAGGACCTTTAGCCCTGTCAGCCGTGAAACTAATTATTTGTCCTGACCTTTTGCTCTGAGTACTTACGCCAATATTAAATAATTTCAGATGCTTTTATGTATATCATGAAATCTAATTTAAGACTTGAAAATTTATTTAATGTTGAGCTTGTAATAAACTCATAAGATATGTTTAACTCATATTATTATCTGTGTGATGACAGATGAGAATTCTTCCGGATAAATCGTTTATGCACATGAGAAAAAAAGATAGATATAGTTTGAGAAACACCCGATTTAAGATGGACTTAAAGTTTTTTTAGATTACGCAGAGATAAACCCAAAGCGTAGCCAAGACAGACTCTTGTTTTGTCCTTATAAAAAATGTAATAATAGAGCCCGTTTTCAACGCGAAGTGATAGAAGAACATGCGTTTGTAAAACATTTTGAATTTAACTATATACATTGGAATTACCATGGCGAGATACTACATGACGAGGAAATAAGGATGGATAATGAGACGGCGGCTTCGCAAGCTGAATTGCCGATGGATGACAGGATAGATGACACGCATGCGATGTTGGAAGATTTATTTATTGGAGAGGAAATGAATGATGTTGAACCGTCTGAAGGCATCAGTGAAGTAGAGAAATTGCAGAAACTTTTGGAGAAAAATAAGCGAGATCTGTATGAAGGCTGTACAGAATTTAGTAAGCTGTCATTTGTAATAAGGCTTCTCCATCTGAAGATGATCAGCGGGATGGCTAATGAGCACTTTAACGTACTTCTTGATCTCCTATGGAAGGTAATTGAAGAAAAGGAAAGTATTCTAGAGAATCATTATTGGGCAAAAAAGATTATTAAGACACTTGGTTTCTCGTATGAGAAGATCGATGGATGTCCTGACGACTGTGTGCTGTATCATAAGGATTATGCATCTCTCGATGAGTGTCCTACTAACAACTTGTCTTGGTGGGAAAATGTTAAGCGAAATTCAATCGAAGAAATGTCCAATGTTAGCAAAAAGATCAAGAAAACTTCAGCCAAAATCATTAATTATTTCCCCCTGGTTAGGAGATCGCAAAATTTATATATTTCAAAGAACACGGCGAAGAGCGTGTGATGGCATTCCGATCGTCGGATCAAAGACGGGAAGCTGAGGTATCCGGCTGATGCAGAAATATGAAAGCAATTAGATAGTGTTGATCATTTTGGGGATGAGCCGAGAAATGTATGTCTAGGTTTAGCAACCGACGGTTTCATGCCTTGCGGACTCATGAGGTTTAGTTGGTCCACGTGGCCGGTATTGCTTATGCCTTACAATCTGGCTCTCTTGATGTGTATGAAGGAACCGTATAGGATTCTTTCCTTATTAATTCCTTGAAAATATTCACCTGACCAGAATATCGACGTCTATATAAAACCTTTAATTGAAGAGCTGATAAAACTCTGGGAACATAGAGTAGAGACATATGATGCGTACACCGAGAAGAAGTTCATAATGCGAGCGGCTGTTATTTGGACAATCAACGACTTTCTAGCATACATGTTATCTAGATGGTCTACCTACGCGAAGTATGCATGTCCATCGTGTGGTCTTGATTACAGTGCCGCACAGCTTAAGACACGTAGTAAGTTTTGCTACTTGTTTCATCGTAGGTGGTTATCAGTGAATCATCCATACAGAAAGATGGAAAATAAGTTTGATGGAACAGTGGAGAAGGGTGAAGCACCAAAAACAGTTGTCATGGATAGAAAAATTTTAGCAGATTTCATCGTGTCAATTCTAGCAAGATTCTAATCGTTTTAACTTCGATTGTTCCTTCAATAAACAAAAAAATGGAAGTGATCCGAAAATAACGAATTATTGAGTGTGTGGAAGAAGAAAAGTATATTATGTAATGTTCCTTTCTGGAAATATCCATTGATTTGATAATATTGATATCATGCATATAAAGAAGAATGTGTTTGATGATGTAATACCCTAGTGTATTTATACCATATTCAATTTAAGTATTTCCTAATCTTGTGACTGTTTCTTGATTATTACTTGTTTTGGATGCGGATATTGCTTTAGTATCTGTGGTTAGTATCTGACTCGACCTGCATACTTGAAACCCGTATTGGTTCTAGATGACGACATATCATTACTAGTACAGAGTATCCGTGCACACATATATATTCTATATACATGTATCATATACCTAGTATCTGCATATATTTTTAAATAATACAAATTATAGTTAAATAATATTTTTAATATCTAGCTTGACCTGTATCATACACCATACCCTATGTTTGCATCCAGATATCGTGTTCATGTCCAGTTTGATGTAACGGATTCGTTTGGACTCCTACGTGATTTTTACGTATATCCGTTCTTAGGGGTATGCATTTTATTTAACCAGATATCGCATTATGGTTTTGGCTTATACGTATATTATCTGTATTTTAAAACTAGATTTTTAGAAGACACCCGGGTATTTTTCGGAGTATTTTTGTATTAGTTGTTTAAACCCAGAATATATATATTATATAATATTTTTATAAATCCTAATCTAACATTTTAAAATACACATAATATATTATATAATATATTTTAACTAATATATTTAACTAAATAATATATTCTTACTCTCTCTCTCCCCCCACTATCTCTCTTTCTCTCCTCACTCCCTCTCTCCCCCTATATATATAAAATATATAACCTAATATATATTTTTGCAACTCCCTCTCTCCTTCTTCTTTCCTTCTTCTTCCTCTCCACAAAAACCCACGCCCGAACCCTAGCCTCACCTTGTCGTCACCGTCAACCTCCTAACCTTGTCACTACCACCTCAACCTCTTCCCCTCTTCTTTCTCTCCCCGAGCAACCTCACAACCCCGACCACGACCCCTGCAAACTCCCTGAGAACCCACGAACCCAGCACCCGAGAACTTGATTTCATCGCCTCCACTGCCGATCACCTCACCACCTCGTCACCGTCATCCTCATCCCCGCCTTCACCTTCTTGTTCCCTCCTCTCTTCTCCCCGAGCACCTGCAACCCAAGAACCAGACCCCGACCTCGACATGCACCTCTCACCGCCTATAGCCCCGATGTCACACCACCTCGTCGACCTCACCCCAACGTCGCCAGCATCACCCCGCCACCACCTACACCTCCTCTTCCTTCACTAACCCCAGGAATCCAGAGCACCCCTTTCTTGCACACCCCGAGCAACTCAAGAAACCCCTCTGCCCTTTAACGTCGACGGCTGCCCATCGTCACCGTCGTCACCTCCTCGTATCCCATGTCCCCTGAGCCCAGAGCTCGATCACCGACAGCCTCACTCTCCTTCTCCCTTATCTTCTTCTTTCTTTCTTTTCTTTCTTTTTTCTGTATTTTCTGTTTTTCGGCCGCCTCGCCGGAGTCGCGCACGTCGCCGACGATCCAGACGAACCATACCATCACCACAATACCACCACAACACCATAATTATGCCATCACCACTTCCATGCCTTGGTCGTGCCACCACCAGATCATGACCGTGTCACCACCAGACCATGAACGTGCCATGACCAGACCACCACCAGACCATGCACCAAACCATGCACCAGATCACTACCAGACCACCACCAGACCATGCACCGTACCCAGACCATGCCACGACCGTGCCATGCACCGTACCCAGATCATGCCATGAACGTGTCATCACCGTACCCAGACCGTGTCACACCGTGTGCCCTACCCATGTGCCACGCCATGCCTGCTTCGTGCTCAGCTCATGCCACTTGTGTGCCACCATCGCATCAGTCCCGTGTCATCGCAAGACCTATCACCATGTCGTACCACTTTACGCACCGCGTCGTGTCGTGTCGCACCGAGCCGCCTGCACATCAACCGTTGTTTCCGAGGCAACTTTATCTTGCAACGTGCTATGTCAATATATTTATATCTATATGAATAAAAATAATACATGTGTTATATTATGCATCCAATGTTATATATTTACAGTTTTTCGATATCCGTTCGCATCCGTACTAAGAATTGCATATCTAGTTGCATGCCGGAACCTCATTATATCATGTTACATTTATATTAGTGCAATATGCTGTCTAGTTGCATCATACATAGTCATGGATACGTATACATGTTATTACAGATAGACACATATGCATCCTGATATCCGTCGTGCTTACCGTGTTCAGATATTCGCTACAGCTTTACATTTGGGTATCTGTCTGATATATAGACATCACATGGCATGTTCACAACCCATTACTTGACTCATTACTTAGATCCAGTTACTAATGCCAACAATCTTGACTTGTTGTCCCGACGGACGTTACTTGTTGTCTGCATAGACGAAAACCTGTACCTGCTTGATCCTATGTTGGCATTAGATCTATCTTGGCAATACCTGACTTGAACACAAATCTGGGGATAAAGGGAAAATCAAGAATGTAACCGAAATGTAACTCAAAAGGCTATTATTACATGTTTGCCATTTTTTCCGGGCGTTACGGAATATCCTGTTTGCCGTTTTCCGGGCATTACGGAATATCCCGTTTTCCGTTTTTCTGGGCGTTACGTAATAATTACATGTTTGCCATTTTTCCGGACGTTACGGAATATCCTGTTTGCCGTTTTTCCAGGCGTTACGGAATAATCATGTTTGCCGTTTTTCCGTGGGGAATGAACAGGCTATAAACTAATGGGTTACGATGAGGATTACAATAATTGATTTCAATGACTTTTAGTATAGATAGCCTAGAACCCCAGTTTTAGGTTATACATTACTTGCACACACGTACCTCACTATTTATATTTATGTTGTTGATTTATATTCATGTGACGCACTGACGTCTGGATTTTGCATGGCCCAATTTCTCTATCTTTATCGCAGGCTAAACATGAGTATTTTAGCCGTCAAGCCGAACAGTGAGGAATTATATTTAGAGGTGTTTAGTTTAGTTATTTTTTTCCGCAATTTCATTCTTGATGTGAGCCTATATTGGAACAAATTTCAAATGTTGTTTATTGGTTTTATTTCGTTTCCGCTTATACATTTTTCTTGACTCTATTTATTGTGGCAAATGGATATGTACTAGATAGCTTTTATATTTTTTTGTTCTTGATATCCTATCAACAGTCGTAATGTTACTGTGGAGGGATGTTTCCTATCCATAGGTAACATGGTTGGCTCTGTCACGTGCCGTAGTTTGCGCATTCTGGGAAGCGAGGCGTGACAGATGATATTGCCGGCATATTGTTACAAGATGATTCTAAGTCCAAGGATAAGTTTAGTGCTCATGAGTGCTTGGAGGAGCTTGGAATCTGACAGGAATTGCATCCGGTACTTCATGATGATGGTGTCTATGAATTACCAGTTTCGAACCACACAATATCGAAATTGGTTATGAAAAGATTTTGTGAGGTGCTAAAGAGCGTCAAAACCCCAGATGACTACTCCTCCAACATAGAAAAGAATGTGCAGATCGAGCCACTTAAGCTCTTGAATCTTAAAACTCACGATTGTCATATCATTCTGCATCAATTATTTCCGGTAGCTTTTCAACATAATTTTCCATCCAATTTCACCAAGGTTTTGATAAAGTATTGTGACTTTTTCAATAAATTTTGTTCTAAAGTGATAGATGTAGCCAAATTCGAGAAGTTGTAAAAGAGTATTGTTGAACCCCTATATAAGTTAGAGATGATATTTCCACCATCTTTTTTTACCGCCATAGTTCATCTTTCTGTGCGTCTAACTACAGAGATAATGATTGCTGGACTAGCCTCATATAAGTGGATGTATCCAATAGAAATGTAATATATTTTTTAAGTCATTATAATATTCACATTTGTCTAAAGTATTCGTTAACGTTTTAGATATTTGGGATTCTTGAAATGGCAAGTCCGCAATCGAGCTTGATCGGAAGGGTCAATAGCCGAGGGTTATTGTGCTAACGAATATCTCAACTTCACCTCTCGTTACTTGCGTGAAGTAGAAACAAGATTAAACCATCATTCTCGAATTAACGATGACCAACTATCTCATACAAAAAGGGAGGATCGATCCTACCAGAGGGAGTGGCCCGATCAAGCTCATTCGTATATCCTTAATAAACTTAAAATTACTGCTGATCACAGAAAGTATATAAATTAAAAAATTTAATCGTGTTAATATTTTGTGTGTCTATATCTAGATATGCCTAAATAGCTAATATTGTTATTCTTTTAAACGACATATTGAAGAACTTATGAATGCGATTTCCGGAAAGAGCGCTAATTGAAAGATTAATCAAGAACATAAGAAACACTTTCCACAGTGTCATGCGCCGCTTCCCAGTAGATGGAAACGGTGACGTGGCAAGCCCGCGACGTATTTATTCCGAGAAGGTCATTTCTCGAAATAAATACACTAAGCGTATATAAGCAATATAAACTAACAAGAATAAACAAAAGAATGAAATCCAACTGTGATTTATTACACTCATGATTCATAGTAGACAAAATATCCGAATACAAGATATATAACATGATAAGCCTTAACAATGAGGCATACATAAATAGGCTGAAATGAAATGAAAAACTGAATAAAACTATATGTCTGTTTGTGATGTGAACTGGTTGTACTCCTTTTCGACCACTTCTATATTCTCTGTCTCAATATCACCCGACGAACATTCCAAGAATAGAAAGAAGTGGGTGGAATGCCCGTCAGCGAACTTGCGCTCGGTAAGTCCCCAAGAATGGTGGGATGTGAAAGTATATAAATGAATATACAAGGCGACATGTGATATAGTATGAATAGAAATAAAACATGAACGAGTATAACATGGTGCTATTAATAACAACTATGTAAGCATGGCAATATAACATGAGCATAGTAAACAAGTATATCATGAATATAAATCATGAACATATAAATAAGTATGGTAGCATGCATGGTAATGTGTATGTCAACTACATCAGCATGGAAAACAAGTATAATATGGCCGTGGAGTATAGGTATAGTGAACATGAAGTGAATGTAAGTGTCTTAACAGGTCTATACTTGGGTATACTAATCTAACGTAAGTTCAAGGGTGAATATCAACCAATCTCAAGAGTGTTCTCGAACCCAACAGACTGTAATCCAGGAGTAGGGAACTACGGGCCCGAATCAAATGTTAGTAACGGGACTTCAACCTAGTGTTGAAGTATTCCAAACTCAACAGGCTATAATCCAGGAGCAAGGAAATACGGGCCCTCATGATAGCTTGCTTGTGTTAGTAGACATGGATTCATAATCTAGGGGGACTCTTGAGATTTTGTTGGATTCACGCATGAACTACCCCAATACCCCGTGTATATAATTCTGTGATTAAATTACAAGTCTTGCCCAAATCTATGAATACATAAGAGAGTGCAATTCAAGTATCGAGTCGAGTTCTAGCATTCAAGTCAATTGTTTATGAATTCATATCAAGTGTTCATGTCAAGTCATTACGTATTCATGGTTCGGGTCAAGTCGAGTCAAGTATGCAATAGCTTTATGTCAAACATATAATATCTAATTATGTATTCATGTACATGTGATAATTAAGAGATCAGGAAAAACACGGTATACATGTTCGAATAGTATGAAATGAGGCAAGTACATTATTCGAATAACTACCATAAACAATGTTGTAAAGAAGTACGACTAATTAATCAAATTGAACGAATGCGGAATATAAACAGAAATGTGGCTCTAAGTGTCTTTCATGCATGAGTTCCAGTTTCACCTAAATACGACTACCGGTTTGGGAGGTATATCTGTTTTCGTATCGTCGCGCAAAACAGATCAGAATCTATTCGGCACCGTCATATATTTTTAAAACGCGGTTTGAGTTAATTTTCATCAGGTTTTAGGTTACGGAGATTATTCTAAAATTGTAGGTATTTCGATATACTTATCCAAAACATCAATATTCGCGCGATTTGGATTTCATGAAGCTCTAGTTGTGATCATTTTAATATCAGTGTTTAAAACAGAAATTCAGATTTCTAGACAGCAACTATATATTGTATTGCAAAGCCTATATCGGGTTGTTTCATACATTTCTAAGTAATCTAGTATATAGAAAATTATAGTTCTATCAATTTTTCATCTACACATCTAAAGTTTGTCACAAACGGATATCGAGAGTTCGAGTTATGTCCTATTTAAAAATAGTGTGCGAATCAGGACAGATTCTGTCCAGTTTCGTCACTAAATATTGTAACGCGGTTTTCTATATTTTACGTAGGTTTTCAGTAAAAACTTAAAATTAAGAAAATATAGATATTTCAATGTAGATATCAAAAACACCAGAGTTTACTCAATTTGGATAATTTAAGACTAAGTTATGTATCTTAGAAGTTGACCGATAAATACAGTTTTCTGTTTTTACGAACAGTGAATAAAAATGATGTAATTCCTAAACCGTTATACGGTTCGATCTAAAATTTTGACAGCGTGTACAGAAAAATATATTCTATTATATGTAAATTTCTTGAAATTTACAGAAGTAAAAATTAATTTCTAAAAGTTATTTTAAAAGTAAAGGTATTGATATGTCATATGTGAGAAATGAGAAAACCATGGTATTTATTCGTAACTTCATTTTTTTTTTTACAAAATTTAAATAAAGTAGTTTAAAATACAACAACAAACGATAAAATCCTAATTGTTCATTATGAAATCTTAACATATGGATTGAGAGTAATGAAAAAGACTTTACAAACTATATGTGTGTATGTTTGTGTGTGTTCATTATTTATATATGTATCCATTTAATTAATTATTTGGGGACTATGATAAAATAAGGGAAGTTTTTTCATGGCAATATGACAAGATAAAGATAGTGAGAAGGAGATGGAGGGAGGGAAGAGAGAAGAGACTTACATACACAAGCCGGTATTTTCACTAGGCTTGTCTATCCGCCGATAGCCTCGCGTTTCTAGCGAGACTTTCACGAAAACTTCTTTACGTTCTTCTTCTAGGACTCTAGGTGAAGAGGAAGAAGGAAGAGATAGAAAAATATGAGGAAGAAAAAGAAAGAGGAGGACAAATAAAGATGGTGTAATGGTGAATTATCTATAATAATATATGCATTCAACATGGGAATTAAAAGAGAAATGAAAGGTCACCATTCATTTTGGAAATGAAAGATCTCATTTGTAAGTTATGAGCAGAATAAAAAATTGATAAAAAAAATAATTGCAAGAATGTGGATTTGAACATGTGATCTACGGAATAATAATGCAAAAACTTAACCAATGAACTATAAGGTTGTTCATACATATATTTAATAAGAATTAAATATATGATGTTGCTTAAAAAGAAAGTGGGCTTTTAGGCTCATAGTTTTATTAAAGAAAATGAAAATGAAATTGGATTTGAGTTATGGGTTGGGTTAGATCTTATATTTAATTTGAAAAAAAAATTAAAATTTAGTTTTAAAGAAATGTGTTTGGAAAAAATAGATGGAATAATAAAATAATATATTTATAAAAAAAAAATATACAGAAAATACTAAGAATAAATAAATACAATATTTTACTAAAGAAAGAAAATATGGAGGTATACTAATATTGGGGTCGTTACACACTGTGGTTTCATAAACATGTACACATGTCTTATATATTTCACATATCACATGCATATATCACATATAGCTTATAGATTTTACGTGTAAATGCATTGTAGATTGAAAATGATATAGCAAAAGGGATGCAATTCCCGGATGTAATTGTGCGGCTATCTAAATGTCCTAGTGTAAAAGTGAATCAATACGGTTCATATTGCATTAACAACCCAAAATTTCTGACAACCAAAAATTGACTATCTAAAATAATGGAATTTATTGTCCGTTTAAACAAACGTGCTTCTCAAGTTCCCATGATCAAAGACCGCAAGGAGGAAAAAAAGAATACTACAGTTAGCTGAAGAACATAATAGAGATATTTTACGGGAGTAATGAACCAGTACGATTTGTTATGTTCAAAGTTCGTTGGTGTGGTTGTATTCAGATAGATGAGTACGGTTTTTAGCTTATCAATCTCAATAAAGAAATTTATCGAGATGATAAGTTCATGTCAGCTTCACAAGCTGAGCAATACTTCTATATTAAAGATCCTAATCGTGAAGATACTTGGATTGCATTACTGGCACCTCCTGAATCCTTATTCGATAATTCTACTGACGAGTTTGACCTCGTTTAAGCAGATCCGGTTGACACATGAAAAACTTTGCGGTTGTAATAATATATATGTTATAAATTATGAAGTTATAAACACTTGTAATCGATTGATATAAATTATAAACTTTGCAATTGTAAATACTTCTAATCACTTGCATGTTATTGATATATGAAAAACTCTAGAGTTCTAATCACTTGTAATATATTGATTTGTTAGTTTAATAATTTATACATATTATATATTTTGTATCGTCATTACTCTTGCATGAAACAGATGGGGCGAAAAAGTATATTCGGAAAATTTTCCAAAGTATTTTCTTCAAAGAAAAGAGATCGAGATACTTCCTCCTCAACAAAACATGATCCTGAAATTAGAGGTATACATTACAAGTTTTAAATAATCATGTTCAAATTATTTTATTCATATAACTATTGCATTGATTATAATAAGTTAAAATATGTAAGTATATCTGATCAGGAGCATGCATGTCCATCAGTGCAGCATGATCTATATGCACACCTAGACGAGCAGTGCACGGACTTGAATAGAGAACCTGTGGTGTTCTTTGATCTCGTCACCAATGAATTTATTCACTCATTACCTCTTCCTCGTGATTTACAAAATGAAAAACCTTATCGAGATAAGGACAATGCAAAGGCACTGACAAGGTGGGCTGCTGTTCGTTCTCAAATCGATATGATGATAGAGACAACAGACACGAGTATCGATGAAGCACGGGTTGCGGAGGATGATCTGGCCCGGTTTGAACACCATGGAAGAGGTGTTGCCAACGAGATTACGAAATACGATATGTGTGAAAAGGGGCAATTCTTCAATGGGTAGATGGCAAGCCCTTAGGTCCGAATATGTAGGCTACTCATTTCCACGATTATATCGGTATTCTCGTACGCAACACGGACTTCTGGAATATAGGATTCACATTTGCAGATAACCCTTAGAAAATATACGTATGGACTTGGCGCTCACTCTTAGTAATACATAACTCAATTAACCATATTTCAATATTATATGCATATCTGTTATATGTTATCAATTTATTAAATAATATATTATTAATCTGTATTACAGAAACATTCCATCTTAAAAGAAGATATAGACAGACATTGGACGCATGTCCAGTATGAGATGTCATAAATATTCAAGAGATGACATCAAAGATTGAAGAAAAAATTCAAATAGTCGGAGAAATTTACGAATGATTGGGAACGCTTTACGCTCTTCCCTCCGTGTCACGACCTGGAAAATGCACGCGACTGGCACTTGAATCATGTGAAGTCTATAAGACCACCTAATTCAAGTAAGCCAAAAGCCCAGAAATCTAAACCTTTTTAGGGAAAAAATAGTAGAGGTGCGGTTTTGAAATAAGGTACACTGAAATCAAGTTTATACTTATATATATAGATAAGTAGTAATGTACGAAACACTATATTTGTATCTAACTCGAAAACCTTTTATCATTAAAATTTTTGGGCAGCACCTCCCTTATATCTTTTAACCCGAAAACGAATACATAAAATATATAATATGCATCCCCAAGCGGGAGCTAGCTCTTCGCCAAATGGCGGAACAACCACGCAAGATAATATAAATATACAATGCCAAAGGGCGAGGATCAAACTCAGAAATAAAGCGAGAAAAACTAAGCATCATAAGAAAACCAGAAGCAATAATAAATACATAAGCGCGACACTAAGGCCGGAAGAATAAACAACTGTGGTTTTCTAAGTCTACTAAATATACATAGTCTGGTTGATGGAGCTTACTAGATACAACTGAAATAAATAAAAATACAACGGTGGTCACGATGCAAGTGAACCCACCTACCAAAGCAATCACCCGGAAGGAAGTAGTGTGCCAGCGAAGCCGCCATGGAACCTGTACGGCTAAACCTATAAGAAACTATGGCACAACAGTGGTGAGTTGCTAACTCGTGAGTAGAAGATATCACCGAGTAGAAATCGCATGTTTGACGATCTCCTAGGTCATACAATAATGTACTCATAATATACACCGGAACAACTAGTAGTGGTAAGGGTAATCATCTAAACATAAGTGTAATACCAAGTACTCGTGTCAGTACCTCAAGTAGCAACATGTCACATAAATGATGTACGAATGCATCGAGAATGAAATCAGAATATATCTGTACGAGAAAGCTGTGTTCTTATCTTAGTAAGATTTGTTGTATAAAAACTAGAGTATCATCAATAAAATCGACAGAAATCTGTGTCAACATCGACACAAAATCCTCAAATCTCGGGCTCCGTTAGTCCGGATGGGCCCATATCATCCAATCTCACGAATACGGTCGGTATCCTCCAGATATCCGCCTCGCAAACTATCACTGGTAGGTAGTGCTCCCCTGCCAGACTCATCATCTACAACTCGAGCTTATTGCCTCGGGGTACCTTACCGGGTCCACCATGTACCCGCAGACGGATCATCCTAATCCTCGAATTGGGTTTCGAAAACCAACCTCAGGACCGAGAAAACATCATGGTGGACATGAAATATCATATCAAGGAAAACCGCATCATTCTCTTTTTAAAATAATCATAAGTTTATAAACTTCACATGCGATTTCCCAAATCCAGAAATCTCATGAAAGATCCGAAATCTCAAATCACGAGTCAGTGAACAGTGAATATCGACGTAAAGCCACACAATAACACATAATAGAATGAATATATGAATGCATCGGGTAATTAAATAAAGAGTGCAATATCTAGGCTAGCATGTGAGTCCAAGCATACTAATAAAATGTTTAAACTACCAGCTAGCAGGTTATACCAATTGAAGTAATGTTTTCCTAAGGTGAACGTGACATGGCAATTACCGATGATGATGTGTGTGAGCCGGTAAGCAAGTGTAAGTGCAATATACGCATCATCGGTAATGGTCTTGGTGTCCTAACAGCCGAGATCATAAAAACTAAAGAAAACACATGTATATATATGAAGTGCGATGATAGCAACATGAATATAACAGAAAATGAATAGCAAACGCAACAGTAGGGGATATACATATGGGTATACGAGTCATACAGTTTTTGTGTTTTGAAATAGCACGAATTGTGGTTTTTAGAAAAGTAGGGAAACGGTGTTTTGAGAAAAGGGATGGCTTTTGAAAATACTCACGAATCGTTAGTTTTGAAAATAGGTATGACTCAAGCTAGGTCTAGCATGTATTTAACAACTAAGAGACTAAATTAAGGAACTAGTCGGAGGGATAAGAAAATCTACATATAATCTGAGTCAAAAGTGTGGATCAATCATTTTATACGTCTCGTACGGTAATATCCATCGTACGGCATTCTAAAAAATCGAGGGTACCGGTCAAAATCATATATAATATCATCATTCGTACAATATCATGATCACGGGTACGGTTCTAAAGTCTCGTACATTTAAATATCACCAATTCACATATTATCGCCTAACGATCTATTATAATATCATATCGTATATAGTACCATGACTCGATCACATATCAGAGATCTCACAGCATCATGCCCGATCATATCGGCTCATCTCCACAACATATACTATTCTCATCTCACGTGTGTGTATATGTATGTACACACACACACACACACACACACACACACACACACACACACACACACAGAGAGAGAGAGATACACATATACATAAACATAGATACCAAGTGTGTGTGTGCGCACGACTAAGTAAACCGATAACTCACGACAAAGAGTAAACTATCCTACAAGTAAGCCAAATCTAATCGATAGTCTCCTAGTAACCCTATTTACTAGGAATCCAAGTCTCACATAAATGTAAATAATATATAACTTATTCTACGGTTCCGGGGGTGCTATACGCCATCCACCCGACTTCCCCTGTAGATATACATCTTGTAACGATCCCAATATTAATACACCTCCGTATTTTCTTTCTTTAGTAAAATATTGTATTTATTTATTCTTAGTATTTTCTGTATATTTTGTTTTTTTATAAATATATTATTTTATTCTTCCATCTATTTTTCCCAAACACATTTCTTTAAAACTAAATTTTAACTTTTTTTCAAATTAAACATAAGACCTAACTCAGCCCATAACTCAAATCCAATTTCATTTTCATTTTTTTTAATAAAACTATGAGCCCAAAAGCCCACTTTATTTTTAAGCAACATCATATATATGATTCTTATTATATATATGTATGAACAATCTTATAACTCATTGGTTAAGTCTTTGCATTGTTATTCTATAGATCACATGTTCAAATCCCTATTCTTGCAATTATTTTTTTTATCAATTTTTATTCTTCTTATAACTTACAAATGAGACCTTTCATTTTCAAAATGAATGGTGACCTTTCATTTCTCTTTTAATTCTCATGTTGAATGCATATACTATTATAGATAATTCACCATTACACCATCTTTATTTGTCTCTCTCTTTCTTTTTCTTCCTCACATTTTTCTATCTCTCCCTTCTCCCTCTTCATCTAGAGTCCTAGAAGAAAAACACCAAGAAGTTTCAAGATAATCTCGCTAGAAACGCGAGGCTGCCGGCGGATAGACAAGTCCAGTGACAATACCAGCTTGTGTATATAAATCCCTTCTGTCTTTCCCTCCCTCCATCTCTTTCTCTTTATCTTACTCTTTTTTATATTGCCATAAAAAACTTCCCTTGTCGTATCATAGTTCCTAAATAATTAATTAAATGGATACATATATAAATATTGAACGCACACAAACATACACAAATTTATAGTTTGTAAGTCTTTTTCATTACTCTCAATCCATATATTAAGATTTCATAGTAACCAATTATGATTGCATCGTTTTTTGTTGTATTTTAAATTACTTTATTTAAAGTTTGTAAAAAAAATAAAGTTACGAATAAATACCATGGTTTTTTCATTTCTCACATATGACATATCAATACCTTTACTTTTAAAATAATTTTTAGAAATTAATTTTTACTTCTGGAAATTTCAGAAAATTTACATTTGATAGAATATATTATTTTGTACATACTGTAAAAATTTCAGATCGAATCGCTTAACGGTTTAAGAATTATATCATTTTTATTCACTGTTCGTAAAATAGAAAACTGCAGTTATCGGTGAAATTCTAGGACACATAACTTGGTATACCGATATCCAAATGTTAGTTGTATGTACGCCCTAGAGGCCATTAATGTACATGAGATGTATATTGTAGTGGATGCTGGGACATATATAGGGAGGACTTTCTTGCTCGACATGATAGTACGCTATCTGGTTGCTCTTTATCTTAACATGTATAATTATTGTCTCTCTGTTACATGTTGATAAAGCCCTTAGGATGTGTACTCAACTTCCAGGATTATGATGCAGATCATACTAGCGGGGCCTGGGTGGTCCATGAGTACATCCTTCAATATTCCTAGTCGTGGGAATATCGAGACGGGGCATCGATATTCCAGAGTAGACTAGCGTATATCTTCTTGACCCATGTAATGGGCGATGGATGATCCCATATCCATTGGTGTTTGACATCATAGATGGTATACGGGTGCTCAGTAGAGACTGGGTACACTGAACGGACTCGCTGAGAACTCCCAGATGGTATTATACCTCACGTCGGATGGCAGTTCTCTGGTGACACTGGTACAGCCTAGTCTGTCGACCCGAGATCGTCATAGAGTCTTTTATGTCTCCCACTGTGCTTTGATTTCCACCTTACCACGGCTCTACTGAGTCATGCAAACATGTGGTTTTTGGGTACAGTCCCGAGTCACATGGAGGCAATGAGCGATAGGAAGGGATTCGTCTCTCCCGGTATTGGGGGTTGATATTGCGCTATGCTCAACTGGTCATAACTGGAAATCCCTGGCCAGGGTTGATGTGATTTACTGGTAAGTGTTATCAGTAATTTCACTCTCATTATGGACCTTACATCGGCATGAATTATCAAGCTACTGGGGTCTGACGTTTACCACCCTTAGGCGAGATATGCGGCATATTAGACGAACAGACCGGACTGTGCGGTAAGTGTTACTGATTGGACTCGCAGGAGTGTGAGCAGGCTTGCTCGTTGATCTTCTGATCGCTCAATACCCGGGTGGCCGTTACGTTTAGCAGACCGCTTGCGGCTTGTGGGTGACTGATATGATCACCACCTACTGCCGGCGTATTGACGAGTCTTTAGAGTCCTACACAGAGGTTTCCTGGCTCAAGCGAAACGAAATAGGAGCGCATATGAGATATGTGCGAGACCGAGAATAATACCAGTATGTGATACTGTATTCTATTCTCGTGATTTGTATCATCGGTCGGTTATATGCGATATAGCCGGGTTATCGAATCAAGTGTTGATTCGATATATTGATACACATGATATTAGTCGGTTATATGTGATATGACCGGATCATTAAATCAAGTGTTAATTTAATGATTTAATGTATAATTATTTATATGATATATTACTTTACATTAACTAGTATTGGTTCACTTAAGATTATTTTCTCACTTGATGTGCACAAAGTGTATATATATATGATATATATATTGATGCACATGAATTGTGTCATGCTAGATGCCACATGCAACTTGTATGTATGAGACTTACACCATGACCATGATAATGTATTTGGATTTTATTTATTTTGGTAATTCAAATATAGTGGAAATTGGTCATGGTTGCAAGCTTGTAGAAGCTTGTGGATTCCATTGACTTAGTCCACTAATTTGTCTCACCTAAGATATTTATTAACCAAACCATTATCTAAAATCATGGTTAAATCTCTACAAAGGTTAGTATATGATCCTAACTTACCCATGGTTGCAAATAACATCACTTGGGTTTTCATTCTTATTTTTTTTCTTCTTCTTCTTCTTTATCCAAAAGAAAAAAGCTTTCTAGGTTTTTTCTAAATGGTGAAAACAAGTGAGAAATCAAAATCTAAAAGTGAACCCACTTCCTATTTCATCATCCTCTACTATTTGCCATTTAGTTTAAGGTGTTTTCTTCACAAAGTTCTTGACCTAGTGAAGTGGTAGCTTGAGTTTGAGTCTTCTCGACGTAGATCATCTTCGACTTCGAAGACTATGAGGAATCTTATTCATTTCTCCAGGGAATTCCATACTAGAGTCCGGGAGTTCAATGATCACAATGAAGGGACATCAACACGGAGCTTTAGAAGTGAAGAACCGGATTTACAAAGGTTGTATTTTTGATCACTTCTCTTTGTGATGATAGATTACATGTTTGGTTACCCTAGTTTTCTAGTACGATTCGTAGTTGATTGCTTAGCACCCCCTCATTTTTTTTTGTTGTGGTATATGTGATGCTTGCAAACCCTAGGCTAGGTGCTAAGGAATCCCAACATAGTATCAGAGACTAACTAGAAACTTAGACGATGTTAAGACAATACGAAACCGAAAACTCCGTAAAAATACGATTTTAGAAACCTTGAAAATTGCTCTCTGGAAAAATTTTAAAAAGTGGTTTAAAAATTATTTTAGCAACTGCAGAGTGGTATTTATGGTATTCTAAGAACACAGGTGAAATACGAGAAGGGGGGCTCGGATTAAATCCGGCGACGGGGCCTCCTTTTCCGGCGACGCCGGCCGTACTGGCTCCTTCCCTCCTCGTATTGCACCAGTGCTCTAGTCTTCATATTTTGGGGTTTCTGGTATTGTTTGGATAGTCTAGATTTTCATGTGATGATAATTGAGTTATGGACTTTTTGCGGAGCATTTCTTATTCGTATTTTTTTTAGCATCGTAATAGTAACTTAGGCTATGTTTAACACTTCGAATGAATCTCAAACAGCACCCCATGACCCCCTCTGAAATTTCCAAGTGTTGGAATTTTTCCAAGTTAATTTTATTCAATGTTCGTGCAAGTAACTCTATGGACCCTCTAGAAGAACATAAACCTAAACTCGATTCTATGCTCTCGGAACCGCGGCTTGAACCCTAGGGTTCGTCGTAGTTCCGCGGTGTCATAGGTGAGACGTTGGTTTGACCCTTCTACGGCTGGATCATAGGTACTGTGGCACATTTTGGGTACTTTAACTTCGCTCAAGTGTTGAGCTTATTAGGAGATGTAGGTGTTGATTGATTCGCTCTAAACGCTTAACATAGTCTAGTATATATTGTGATACAATACTTGGAATCAACAATATTTGAATTTTATAAGTCTAGCAATTTAGTCTCATTTGATCGGTTGCCACGGGATTTTGATGCGATCAAAAGTCCGTCGCAATCACTTTGTGTATTCGGATACTCGCTGGGTAACATTACTAGATAGCCACGCCCCATAACCCCGACCAAGTGACTGTAGGAGAACTCCGTTGCCAAAAAGCATCCGTCCGGGTGCTCGTGGCCGCGGTGTTCCACCTAAGTGCACTTCGTCGTCGGTATCACGGGGTGCGGCCGTCTACTCAAGTTTCCGACAAGCATTCGATCGGGATGTCGGGAATCTTGTTGAATTACCCGACTGATTATTGGAAAGTGTTTTCAATATTGAGACTAAAATGCGGGGTTTATAATTGTTAGGCATGCGATGTCTAAAGAATTCATATTGTTAGGCATGAAATCCGCAATATGAGATATTACGGGTTTATGATGTCTAAGGTGGTTGCGGATTCCAACTATTGTAGTTTTCGTTTTCTTTTCTGCGACCGTAAGTGTAATATATGGTGTATCGCCGGTTTCATTGCTATACGTCAACGACAATTGGGATACGCATATTTACTTACGTTGATGACATGTGTTGTTATGTGTTGCTGGATATGTTATATTGGATCGTCGTGTTTGAATAGCCGGGGGTTTTTATGTGAGATGAGTGTTTTTCCATTTTCATTCATGTAAAAACTTGTATGTAATATTCTTTTATTGGGGCACTTCCGGGTTGAGGAAGATGTCACCGTTGATGTATATTATTTACTTTTCCGCATTAGGATAAACCCAAGGAGGGGAGCACAAGTAACCGGGTTCTAGAGTCCAGTGGGAGACCATCTCGAGGTGTCGAATCCGGGTCTCCTAACTCTAGAATTGGTAGGGTTGCTTTCCGCTCTCGCAGGAGTCTAGGGATGTGGGATTGGCTATTCGTCACAACCGTGGAATCCGTGTTTTATACTGGCTCAAAATGAAACACGGATATCCTAGTATATCCAATATTTCATATGTTGTTTTCTGCTGCGTTATCTGTGATGTGATCATTTGATATGTGGAGATAGATACTGTATATAGTATATATGATATATTATATAGACATTGCTTATGTTTTACACCCGCGCTAGCCCTGCCCCGCTCTGCCGTTAGTTACCTAACCTAACGGTGCATGACGGGATATCAAGGCGAATGCAGATAGCATAAGCGTACGTTGTATTTATCTGTGATGATTAGGTAACTTAAATGATGGGACATTCATCAACGAGATTAATGAAAGAAAATAAACCTAAAAGATGTTGTGGAATCGAATTTTCAAAAATTAGGTAGGTCTAGTTGTTGCTTTGCATAGCGGTATTCCTTGTAGAATATCCAGCACCTCATTCGACGAGGAAAGAGCCGAGATCGCTTCACCGGGAGTGACCTCTTTAGCAATAATTAGTACATGCTACAACATTCGGTTTGTCTTTTGATTGCTTTTCTAGTTCTTGCTTTGCATAGTGGTATTGTGAATATCCTGTACCTCATTCGACGAGGAAAGAGCCGAGATCCCTTCACCGGGAGTGACCTCTTTAGAGAAACTAGCAAAAGCCTAAAAAACACTCCATTTTAAACCATTTGATTCTGCAACGAGATCAAGTTCAAAGCGTTAAAGGTTTTATTAAAAATCATCCGCAACCCTCCGTCATTTTAGGAAGTAGAGTACTTAGTATTCGTGTTGCATTTGTTGACCTTAGCCAAGGTGCAGTGTACGGTAGCTAAGTGATGTCTTCCTACACAGCATATGATGCGATTAGTTAGGACAGTCATATGATTTTGTTAACCTTAGCCAAGGGTCATATGGGTGGGTCTAATTAATCACGAAATGACGGGTAGAACTTGACTAGTGCTTATGATTTGTTGACCATAGCCAAGGTCATAGGTGCTAGGGGTAAAAACCATTATCGGAAGTTTCAAGTGTTGAAATTTGCAATGAGATTGCATACCTTCTATATGATAGTTGGATCCTGATACCCACTGCAAGTAATTGTTACTTCTGAGAGAGTTTTGCACTTTACAATTAGCCAATCAAGTAGGTGTCTAGAAAGGTGTCAACGGGGTTACTCCCCTAGGAAAACGAGATTTATTTTAATTAGGTCCGTGCGAAAGAACGGGGAACCTCCCTCAAAGTACCGGCACTGGCCTGGATGAAAGATTGGCGAACTTGTAGGGTGTAATTAATCCCAGCTAGTCTTTCCTTTTACGGTTTGAAGGAAGATTTGATAAAAACAGTGGGAGCCATCCTGATTAGATAAAATATAACCAATCTAATCTTGCAAGAGCGCACGCTGAGTATTTTCTTCTTTCTCTCTCCAGGTAGCGACTATGTCACGCCTTAATCAAGATAATAATATAGATGTATTGACCGAACCCGCCTGTTATACAGAGCTGGGGAACATTGGTCCCGCTCCAACTTATAATTGTTATAAGACCGAGCAGGAAATAGGGGAATACCAGGATTCCCATGCCGCCCAAAGGAAGAAAATGCATGATGATGCATCTCCTTTGGGTGTGTTCATTACAAAGAACTATTTCTCAGTATCCTCTACGTCCTGGGTATTTGATACCGGATCAAGATCCCAGATATGTAATTTGTTACATGGGCTATAGATAGGTAGAGAACTGAGAACGGGTGATAAGTTTCAAGAGTTGGAAATGGTGCAATTGTTGCAGCCAAGGTGTTGGCAGTTATCACCCTGTATTACTAAATACATTGGTTCTGAACGAATATTATTAGATACCGAACCTGATATACAACATCATACCGGTCTCTTTATTTAGTAAAAAGGATATAATTTTGTATTGTTGGATAATGTTTTGAACATTTCCTATATCAAGTGTTGATCAGTTCTGGCACGTTATCTAAAAGCATATACGTTCTAAATCAAACCACAATTCTTAACGTACAAAACACATACAAGTGGAAGAGTTCAGAAATGAACGAATCCTTCTTGAGGCATTGTAGACTAGGTCATATCAATGCGACCCGACTAGCTAAGTTACATTTAGATGCATATTTAAATCAGTTTGAGTTTACATCTTGTGAAACTTGCCAGTAATGTCACAAAGATAAGATGACCATAGCTCCGTTTACTGGAAACAGAGAAAGGGTTAGTGAACTCTTGGGACGGATACATAATGATGTAGGAAATCCCCTGTCTACAAATGCCAGGACTGGTTCTTAATACTTCCTTACATTCACTGATGATCTCTCAAGATTCGGACACATGTTCCTGTTGAAACACATGTCTGAAGCCTTTTGAGAACTTCAAATAATATAAGATAGAAGTAGAGAACCAATACAGGAATAAGTATTATATTCTATGATGTGATCAGGGAGGAGAATACTTGTGCATGGAATTCTTGGAATATTCTAGTGGAGAATGAGATTCTCTCTCAGTATTACTCCTCCGTATACACCACAGCACAACGGTGTATCGGGGCGGAGCAATCGCACCCTATTAGATATGGTGTGCTCTATGATGAGTACTACCGAGTTACCTATTTCCTTTGGGGGTTATGCACTTGTGAAATTGCGTACCTATTGAATAAGGATTCAATAGTTCCCGACGAAGCTCAGCCTCTCCGCCGATCTGGTAGGGTTCCTCATCCGCCTGAGAGATACTTCAGTTTCTCGATGACAGTGGGAGCAAGGATTGCATCATGGAGATGATGACCCAACTAGCTTCGAGCAGACCATCAAGAGTAGGGACTCTGTAAGAATGGTTAGACGCTAAGCGATCTGAGATGGAATCCATGTACACCAACAAAGTATAGACTTTGGTTGCTATATCTGAAGGGTTAAAACTCCATCAGGAGAAAGTATATCTTGAGAAGATTACTTGGTGTAGATGGAAAAGTTAAGACTTTCAAAGCTAGACTTGTTAAAGGTTCTCGTCATCGACCAGGCGTGGATAATGATGAAACCTTTTCTCTAATAGCTATGCTTAAGTCCGACCGGATCCTGCCTACCACTGCTACATACTATAACTACGATATCTGGCGGTTGGGTGTCATGACTGCTTTTCTAAATAATAATTTAGAAAAGAACGTCTATAAGTACACAGCCATAGGGCTTCATAGACAGTGGGGGCAGTGGAAACGTGTGCAAGTTGCTTTAAAATTTAAAGCAGGCATCGCAGAGTTGGAACGTCTGTTTTTGATGTGGTAGTCAAAGTGTTTGATTTCATCAAAATGGTAGATGAACCTTGTATATACAAAAAGGTAGTAGAGAGTATGGTGGTATTCCTCGTACTGTACGTGGACGACACACTCTTGATAGGAAAATAGTTTCATATGCTACATACGGTCAATCTCCTCTTATCACATTGATTCTCTATGTAGGATCTAGGTGATACCACCTAAATCCTGGGTTTTGGATCTATGAGATGGATCTAAATGGATGTTAGGATTCTCACGAGGTGTAGTGAGATGGTATCAATCGATCCTGGGGAGAATCACTGGATAGCTTACAGGGTGGTAAAAACGACTGAATGTCAGTCACAGGCATTGTCTTTACCCTCAGTGGAGGGACGGTATGTTGGAAGAGTTCCAAGCTAGATACCATGGCAGACTAGACGATAAAGGCTGGTGACATCGCTATCAAAGATGCTACCAAAGAGAAAGTCTGGGTGTATATTAGTTCATGAGATGAACTAGGTTCCTTCCATTGTGAGACAATGGATGTGTGGCTTTTGGCCTAGGAACCCCGGTCCCATCAGTGACCCAGATATATTCTAAGGCAGTATCACCTGATCAAAGAGATAGCTGATCTCCAGGGTGATCGAGGTTAGGAGAGTAGACTCAGAGCACAACATGGCGGATCCACTCACAAAGACCTTTTCGCAGAGAGAGACTTTTATGGGATGGTTGAGTATGAGATACTACAACCACTGCTATATGATGGCCCTAGTGCAAGTGGGAGATTGTTAGTTGTATGTATGCCCTAGAGGCCATTACTGTACATGAGATGTATATTGTAGTGGATGCTGGGACATATATAGGGAGGACTTTCTTGCTCGACATGATAGTACGCTATCTGGTTGCTCTTTATCTTAACATGTATACTTATTATCTCTCTGTTACATATTAATAAAGCACTTAGGATGTGTACTCGGCTTCCAGGATTATGATGCAGATCATACTAGTGGGGCCTGGATAGTCTATGAGTACATCCTTCAATGTTCCTAGTCGTGGGAATATCGAGACGGGGCAACGATATTCCAGAGTAGACTAGCGTATATCTTCTCGACCCATGTGATGGGCGATGGATGATCCCATATCCATTGGTGTTTGACATCAGAGATGGTATACGGGTGCTCAGTGGAGACTGGGTACACTGAAAGGACTCGCCGAGAACTCCTAGATGGTATTATACTTCACGTCAGATGGCAGTTCTCTGGTGACACTGGTATAGCTTAGTCTGTCGACCCGAGATCGTCATAGAGTCTTGTGTGTCTCCCACTGTGCTTTGATTGCCACCCTACCACGGCTCTACTGAGTCGTGTAAACAGGTGGTTTTTGGGTACAGTCCCAAGTCACATGGAGGCAATGAGCGATAGGAGGGGATTCGTCTCTCTCGGTATTGGGGGTTGATGTTGCGCTATGCTCGACTGGCCATAACTGGAAATCCCTGGCCAGGGTTGATGTGATTTACTGGTAAGTGTTATCAGTAGTTTCACGCTCATTATGGACCTTACATCGTCATGACTTATCAAGATACTGGGGTCTGACGTTTACCACCCCTAGGTAAGATATGCGACATATTAAACGAACAGACCGGAATGTGCGGTAAGTGTTACTGATTGGATTCGCAGGAGTGTGAGCAGGCTTGCTCGTTGATTTTCTGATCGCTCAATACCCGGGTGGCCGTTACGTTTAGCAGACCGCTTGCGGCTTGTGGATGACTGATATGATCACCACATACTGTCGGCTTATTGACGAGTCTTTACAGTCCTACACAGAGGTTTCCTGGCTCAAGCGAAACGAAATAGGAGCGCATATGAGATATGTGCGGGACCGAGAATAATACCAGTATGTGATACTGTATTCTATTCTCTCTATTTGTATCAACGGTCGGTTATATGCGATATAGCCGGGTTATTGAATCAAGTGTTGATTCGATATATTGATACACATGATATTAATCGGTTATATGTGATATGACCGGATCATTAAATCAAGTGTTGATTTAATGATTTAATGTATAATTATATATATGATATATTACTTTACATTAAGTAGTATTGGTTCACTTAAGATTATTTTCTCACTTGATGTGCACAAAGTGTGATGTGCACAAAGTGTGTGTGTGTGTGTGTGTGTGTGTGTGTGTGTGTGTATTGATGTACATGAATTGTGTCATGCTAAATGCCACATGCAACTTGTATGTATGAGACTTACACCATAACCATGATAATGTATTTAGATTTTATTTATTTTGGTAATTCAAATATAGTGGAAATTGGTCATGGTTGCAAGCTTGTAGAAGCTTGTGGATTCCATTGACTTAGTCCACTAATTTGTATCACCTAAGATATTTATTAACCAAACCATTATCTAAAATCATGGTTAAATCTCTACAAAGGTTAGTATATGATGCTAACTGTTTCCCCCGATCAGAGAAAAGCTCTGTTTTGAATTTCAAAATTCAAAAATTGAAGCAACGCTTCAGATTCTGAGTGCCGCGCGCTGCTCGCCACGTGTCAAACGCAGACGCGCTGGCGCCAGGTGCACTGCGTCCTAGACAGCACATCCCCAATCAGAGCAAAGCTCTGTTTCAAAATTCAAAATTTAAAAGTTGAAGCAAAGCTTCAGATCCAGCGCTCTGCGCTGCACGCCACATGTCAAACACGGGTGCGCTAGTGCAGTTGCGCTGCACTCTGCGCTGCGGTCCACATGTCAAACACAGGTGCGCTAGTGCAGTTGCGCTGCGCTCTGCGCTACACGCCACGTCTCGAACGTAGGTACGCTAGCGCAAGGTGCGCCAGCACTGGAATTAAAAATTCCCCACCGTTAGATCAAAAGATCTAATAATAATAAATCATTAATTAATCAGAATTAAAATTCTGTTATGGAAAGATTTTTCAATCTTATTGAAACAAGAAGATTATCTTCTGTAAAACAGAAGCCTTAGGATCAAAGATCCAACGATGGGAAATATTCCCAAATCAATCATAGAAAGATCTCTTAAAACTGATTTAACAAATTAATTGGCCCTATATAAAGGCCCCTAGACTTCAAGTCTAACATACAGAAAAGAGAGAGAGAAACCCTCTGCAAACTTTGAGAAAAAGAAGAGCAAGCCCTTAGAAAAAAGAAGATCATTTCTTTATATTCAAGGTAAAGAACTATGTTCTTGAACAACAGAGATGAAACCATCTCGTAAAAAGAAGAACCATTTTCTAAAAAGATCATAGATCTGAAAAAAGACCAAGGTCTTTAATAAAAAGCAAAAGATGAAAAGATCTAATCATAAAAAATATATAAATAAAAAAGAAGTATTTTACTTCATTCACAGATCTTTGATCTATAAAGGCAGAGCCTTTTATAAAAAATAAGAACTTTTGTTCTTGAATCTTGAGGCAAAGCCTCCTTTAAGAAGAACATAAATTTGTTCTTTGATCTTAAATTGATCAAATGCGCTTTGCGCTATCAGAAAGTGCCTTGCACTCATGAATTGCGCTCTTGCGCTTCTTGAATCAGCGCTCAGCGTCAAAACACGCAACGTGTCAACCAAAAACGCAATCTGCGCATTGCGCTTCTGAAACAGCGCACTGCGCTCATGAATCGGCGCTCAGCGCCAGAACGCGCTACGTGTCACTCACTGGCGCGCCAACAGACTAGCGCAAAGCGCTCATAAATTAAAAAGCGTATTGCGCTAAATGAACTAGCGCTTAGCGCTAAGCGCGACACGTGTCCTCTTCGTGTGTACTACCTGACAGAAGCGCAATGCGCTCTTTAGCTGGCGCAAAGCGCCTGGCGTGCCACGTGGCGCATTGTCAGAGCACAACTTGTTCTGATGAAGACAAAAGATGTCAGAGCACAATGCCTAGCATTATTAAAAGGGCCGAGCCCAAACAAAGGCTTAATAGCCACTACAAAAAATAAAATGTTAAACATTTTTTTAATTGGACCTAGCCCAATTCTGGCCATAAGTCCTCAACTTATCTTGAATTAAGCACATCTGCTCTCTCAACCAACTCACATCGGTTCGAGGGTACATCTCGTTATTCCTCTGATATTTGTCGTTGTAATCCTTCAACGTCTTCAGAGAGGTGACGGGTCCCGACGACCACACATTTCTACAGACTGTGGGGTCCCTAAACCCATGGACTATGATGTCCTTAATCTCGACCGTGATGTCTTAAAACTAACAACGGACTGTGGGGTCCTTAAACCCATGGACTATGATGTCCTTAATCTCGACCGTGATGTCCTAAAACTAACAATAAACAGTGGGGTCCCTAAACCCATGGACTATGATATCCTTAACCTCGACCGTGATGTCTTAAAACTAACAATGGACTGTGGGGTCCCTAAACCCATGGACTATGATGTCCTTAATCTCGACCGTGATGTCTTAAAACTAACAATGGACAGTGGGGTCCCTAAACCCATGGACTATGATGTCCTTAACCTCGACCGTGATGTCTTAAAACTAACAATGGATTGTGGGGTCCCTAAACCCATGGATTATGATGTCCTTAACCTCGACCGTGATGTCTTAAAACTAACATTGGAATGTGGTGTCCGTAAATCCACGGACTATGATGTCCTTAACCTCGACCGTGATGTCTTAAAACTAACATTGGACTGTGGAGTCCTTAAACCCACGGACTATGATGTTCTTAACCTCGACCGTGATGTCTTAAAACTAACATTGGACTGTAGAGTCCTTAAACCCACGAACTATGATGTCCTTAATCTCAACCGTGATGTCTTAAAACTAACATTGGACTGTGGGGTCCTTAAACCCACGGACTATGATGTCCTTAACCTGAACCGAGATGTCCTTAAACTAACAATGGACCGTAATGTCCTTAAACTAATCGACCCCAATGTCCCTAAACTAAACAATAGAGCTCAATTGCTCTCTTGTTGGATCTAAACGATCCCGTTAAGTTGATCTTAGTCTAAAATTAGACTAATGTATCCTTCACAAACGTTTAAGTTGATCTTAGTCCCAAATGAGGCTAACGTATCCTTAAACCCAAATCCCCAAACCCAAATCTAAGAAAGATACGGATTTGGACTAGTCCACGCCCTACGGGCGACAACATAACCTAGTCTCCGTATACAATCTATGGGCAACTAAACACAAAACAAACACCCACGACATGAAGTGACCATCTGGAGAAGGAGAAAGTTGTTACCGTAATGCGGTGGCGTAATTAACTGCAGGGGCTTGCGCCTGCAGTGAAGAGCATCCCCACAATCAAAAACCCCTCAAACGAAGGGGAATCTGACGAAGTCTGCTACATCGGTCGCATCCATTTAAACCTTCAATACATGGTGCCATAAATTAACTTGGCATCTTCGGAGAGGTGGACGGATAGCACCAATTAGCACCTTTCCCGAATTTCAGGCAAGACGTTTGTCGCGTCTCCGCCGAGTCTTTCGGAGGGGAACAGATTTTGGCACGCCCGGTGGGACCTTTTCCTCTTTCCACTCAACACTTTGTGTGTCGTGTTCACGAACCAATCGCGGTTTGCTGATGGTTGCCTTTGGGTTCGAGGTACTAAGATTTGGCGTTTTGCTTGGTGCAGAAACTGAAGGATCAATGGCGTTCACTTGTGCAAAATGTTCCAGCTGCAACTGCAACGTACGCTCCGCCTCATCCGGAGGCATAGCCTACGGGCGTCAAGCGGCTTCGCTGTTCACAATGCCGGTGGACCAGGTGACTCAGGCCACCACCGGGTTGTTTTTCGGGACCATGCTCCCGCCAACAAGCTTCACCATTCCTGTGCCAATGCCGGAAGCTCCTAAGAAGTCGGTCTTTGAGCGGCTTACAACTACTGCGGCCCCTTTCAACGGGTCGCCCAGCTCCAGCACCACGGTCTTCTCCAGATTGGGCCGAAGTTCCTGTGGGCCCATGTTGAAGCCTGCAGTCCCAGAAAAGGTTGTTCCGAAGAGGATAGCCATCTCTGCTCCTGAAGTCGTCAAGGCGGCTTCTCCTACTAAAGGCTCAGTTTTTACAAAACTGGTTGTTCTGGCTCCCATTACGGTTCCCGTCCCTGCTCAGAAGTCTGTTTTTGACCGGTTGGATACCGCTTCTCAACGGACATCAGTCTTCAAGAGGCTGACGCCAGCAACAGCCCCTCACCTGGATAGGGGGCAAGACAAAGCCGTCCCCATCACTGAACCAACCCCAACAGCTCGACACGCTCGACGTCGCCACTGGCGCCGAGTGAGGAAGGCTGGGGGCAACTCCCCCTCTGGGCTAACTCCACCAGCTCCAACGGTGGAAGTCAATGCTGCTGTTCCGACCGGGAACAGCTTTGAACTGCTGAACAAGGTATGCAGGAACTCGCCTACTGCCGTACTGAAGAGATCTCCGCCACCGGTGGAGACTGTCACAGGAATAAAGCCGGAGCAGTCCCCTCAACGGCTGTCTTCCAAAGTTTACAAAATCTAGCGGCAAGTCCGAGAGTCGGTGGTTGATCAAGACTATCCCCGCCGGCAGAAGAAGCTGAAGGTCCGACAGGAAGAAAACCGTCCTGTTAAGCCACAGAAGGCGACGGCTACTTGGGTGCCCACTGCAACGGCCCCCTCAACTTCGACCGCTCATAAGAGGAGAAGTCCGGAGAAAGCCCCCATGTCTGCGACAAATGTCAAGAGGCACTGAGCCTAAACGTCCCAAGTCTAGGGGCATGGTGGTGCATACCGTCTATATGGCATCCGGAAAAGAGGATAGCCGTATCTCCACGGGTCATCGACCGCTTACGCGATCCGTGACAAAAGCCCAAGAGCAGCAGCAGAAGCTTCAGGAATGATGACTGCGATGGCCGCACTCACCGGGCCAAAAGAAATCCCGGAAACATCCGCGGAGCAACGCCATGAGCAGGAAACTAATGCTGAATTCCTTCGGAGAATGTTTGAGAAGAAGGACAAAGAGGCCGCGGAATAAGCGGCCAATATAAACCAAATGGCCCTTCTATTCCAGCATATGGTGGGCATGATGATCCAGCCGGACCCCCCAGCCGAAGATCCTCCAGTAATAATTGAAGATGATAGAGGAGAAACATCAAACCCTCTGCCGGCTCTATCAACAGCCAAGGAAGAGACAATCTCCAAAGCTGCCCTAGATGATTACATCGCTCAGCAGATACGAGTTCACCAGGAAAATGAAGTGGCCAGCCAAGTCATCAAGACTGGACGACCCTATCCAGGATGGTATGACCAAATAAGGTACCCACTGGGATATACGATCCCTAAATTCCATGTATATAAAGGGACGGGCAATCCGCATCAGCACGTCGCTCAGTTCAGGGCCTTGTGCGGTAACACTGGAGGTGACGATAAACTGCTACTTCGCCAGTTCGTCGGCAGCTTGTTGGAGACAGCATTTGAATGGTACTCTGAACTCCCGAACGACTCTGTCAAGACATTTGCGGAGATGGAGCTGCTGTTTACACAGAGATTCGTGAGTGCTAGTGAACGCACCCCAATAACGGCATTGATCAACGCCAGGGTGAAGCCAGGCGAAACATGGGTCCAGTATGCGATACGATGGCGGAATCTATGGTCGAAGTGAGAGCAGCGTATCGAAGAAGCGCCTGCGGTAGGCATGTTCGTGGGTACTCTTGACCCTCAAGCGACCATATCCCAATTCATGATATTCTTCAAGCCGACCACCTTCCAGGCCTTGATTGACAAGCTGGCTCAAATGGACCAGATGGGCCATAGGCCTTCCTCTTCAAAGACGGAGCCTTGGAATGAAAAAGGCAAAGGGAAAGCAACCTTCGTCGCCAACGCTCAACAACAACCGAGTGGACTGAGACCGGTTGTTCGCCAAAGTTACAAGCGGAAATCCCTCGATGAGAAGTTGAGACGTCCTTACTCGTTCCCCCGGGATAAAACAAGGAAACTGTTTGAACTGGCAGTGCACAATGGGCTCATCACTCTATCAGAGTCGAGACACCCAACGCGACCGAACAACGTCAACGATCCTAATTACTGCCCCTGCCACCGAGTATTGGGCCATCCGATCGAAGACTGCTACGTCTTCAAAAACTGGGTTGAAGACCAATACCAACAGGGCAAGTTCACGTTATCCGAAAACTGGAAGGTAAATCCGCCACAACTACATGCTCCGAAAAAGATGGACATGCCGGGGGCATCGTGCTCATTCATAAAGAAAGCTCCATGGGAAGTTGTTCTTTCGGAAAAAAACTAAAAAAATGCTGAAAAATCTTCAAACATGTCCAGCGATCAGGTGGAAAAGCCCGCAAGAGCCGGAGATCATCGACGGGATGCTGAAACCATGCCCAACATCGGGAATTAATAGCAATGGGCAAAGCACCCAGGAACAGCCGTCACAGTCTTCGAAGAAAAAGAAGAAGACCAAAAAGCCCGTGCTATCTAACGACAAGCGCACGGATCTACAAAAGCATATTGACGCGCTGAAAGATTACAACCAGAGGGCGCGAACCCCAGTCACGTTTCAAGAGTTCCTCAGTCACATCCTTGAGAATGAAGATAACGACAATGATGAGGGAGACGACTTGTCAGAAGAATCCGAAGATTATGTGGCAAGTTACCACATGATCACTCATTTGTCGTTAAGTAACAAAGCAGCTCACTCGGCGTTAGGAGATAACGTAAAGGAGCTGCGGGCAGGAGCAGTGCCAAAACCCTTGGATTATATGACAAGGTCTATCAAGGAGAAACCTACTTGTTCATAAAGCATCCGGCGAAACTTCGCCTCAAAGCTACAGAGGACCAAAATGTCCCTAAACTAACAATGGACCGCAATGTCCTAAAACTTGCAACTGACCTAGACATCTATAAACTACTACGGACCGCAGCATCCCAAGGATGACGTGGTAAAAAAAAAGAGGAAAAAAAAGGCATGTCCACAAGCAAAATGGGCACGGATGAAAATCGGAAAGGGCGCCGTGAGTAAAAACAGCAGGACTACCGGCGATGTTTGTGAAAATCCGAAAGGGCGCAGACTCGTAAAAATAAAAAACAAAAAACAAAAAAAACGGTATGTCCCCAAGCAAAATAGGCACGGATGAAAACCCGAAAGAGCGCCGTGAGTAAAAACAGCAGGATTACCAGCGAGTTTTGTGAAAACCCGAAAGGGCGCAATCTCGTTAAAAGACACTTGCAAGGTCCTCTCGACCCTGTAAGGAGAAACCACCTGCATGAAATCCTTACGACTCACAAAGGAGAAATACACTTAGGAATCCTCACGATTCTTAAGGAGAAACTACGCTTACGAGATCCTCACGAATCGTAAGGAGAATTCCCCTTTGAGACCCTCACGGCTCATAGGGTTCAAAAGTCTTAAGCTACAGGGATCTGAACCTGTTCTTAAGCCATCACAACCTCCAATGCTGCCCTACAAGCGGTTCAATATTGACCCTTGTATAAAATCCACGGGCACGAATGAACATTTCCCTAACAGAGTCCCACCAGGGACTAGGGATATGCCCACACGGTGAACGACCCTTTTAAGTCCTCTCGACTTATAAGGAGAAAACACTCTTGTAAGATCCTTACGACTTATAAGAGAACATACACTTAAGAATCCTCACGATTTTTAAGGAGAAAATGCACCTACGAGATCCTCACGACTCGTAGGGAGAAATACCTTTATGAGACCCTTACGGCTCGTAAAGTCAAAAAGCCTTAGTCAACAGTATCCTAACCCTGTTTGCTAAGCCATCTTTGTTCGACATCGACAGAGGCAAATGATGATTCGCTCCTGGCAATATCCCAGTTGTAGCGATGCTAATGCCTAAATCGGTATCAAATTCCAAGTCCTTTCATGGCAAATGATGATTTTCTCCTGACAATATTCCAGTCGTAGCGATGCTGATGCTAAGATTGGCATCAGATTCCAAGTTCCACACACGCGATAAAAAAATCAGCGAGCCAAAAATGCATATAAAATAGCCGAAATGATTGGGCAACTTGCAACGAAATCAGCCAGTAAAAATGTATGCATACAAAAACAGCCGAAATGATTGGGCAACTCGCAATAAAAAGCAGCGAGTAAAAAGAAAAATAGCCGAAATGATTGGGCACCGCGAAAAATAGCCGAAATGATTGGGCAATCGCGATTTTCGCGATATAAAAAGCTGAAATGATAGAGCATCACGGAAAGCATTAAAAAAATATATAAAAAAATAAAACTCTTTGCCCTGCAGGTGAGGTCACATTGACCCCTGTATACAATCCATGGGCACAAACAAGAAGGGAACCATATCGTCCCACCAGGCTTCGTTGAAGCGAAGCCAAATCTCGACGGTTCATAGACAACCTAAAGACAATCTCATCATTCGTCGCAATATTGCAGACACAATGTCAACAAACGAAGTGAAGAAAGATCCCTAGCTTCAGGGTCTCGACATCAACATCGACAACTTAGAGATCAACACCGGCGTTCTTCCTCCCTCCAATCGGATGCAGACGCAACATCAACAAATGGAGCCATGGCAAAGTCCCCTAGTTCCAAACCTCGACGTGCATCGCAATATTGCAGACACAATGTCAACAAACGAAGCGAAGGAAGATCCCTAGCTTCAGGGTCTCGACATCAACATCGACAACTTAGAGATCAACACCGGCGTTCTTCCTCCCTCCAATCGGATGCAGACGCAACATCAACAAACGGAGCCACGACAAAGTCCCCTAATTCCAAATCTCGACAGTTCACGGACAGCCTAGAGACTACCCCGGAACCATGGCAAAGTCCCCTAGTTCCAAATCTCGACGGTTCACAGACAGCCTAGAGATCACCAACGGCGTTTCTCCTTACTCCAGCAGGATGCAGATGCGACGTCAACAAACGGCCCCAGGGTCAAAACAACGGAACCATGGCAAAGTCCCCTAGTTCCAAATCTCGACGGTTCACAGGCAGACTAGAGATCACCAATGACGTTTCTCCTCACTTCAACCAGATGCAGACGTTACGTCAACAACCGACCTCAGAATCGCAACGAAGCGGAGCCATGGAAAAGCCCCTAATTCCAAATCTCAATGGCCACATCTACGGCCCGAAGACCAACAACGGTGTGCCTCCTTATTCCAGCAGGACACAGATGTTACACCATCAATCGGAGCCACGGCAAAGTCCCCAGTTCCAAGACTCTATGGTTCACAGACAGCCTGGAGTCATCCAATGACCCCGTCACGGAATCAAGTCAATTCAAAAACCTCGATTTAAGGAAATCAGCGTCTTTGACGAGAGCACCTCGATTCGCGTCAACCCGCAGAGAAATCAGCGTCTTTGCAGGAATATCTCGATTCATCTCAACCCCAGGAAAATCAGTATCCTTGGTAAAAATCTCGATTCAGGGAAATCAGCGTCCTTGACAAGAGCATCTCGATTCGCGTTGACCCGCGGAGAAATCATCGTCTTTGCAGGAATATTTCGATTCGTCTTGACCCCAGGGAAATCAGTGTCCTTGGCAAAAATCTCGATTCAGGGAAATTAGCGTCCTTGACGAGAGTGCCTCGATTCGCATCGACCCGCAGAGAAATCGGCGTCTTTGCAGGAATACCTCGATTCGTTTCAACTCCGAGGAAATCAGTGTCCTTGGCAAAACCTTGATTCAGGGAAATCAGCGTCCTTGACGAGAGCACCTCGATTCGCGTCGACCCGTAAAGAAATCAGTGTCTTTGCAGGAATCTCTCAATTCGTCTCAACCCCAGGGAAATCAGTGTCCTTGGCAACCTTTTCGATTCAGGGAAATCAGCGTCCTTGACGAGAGCACCTTGATTCGCGTCAACCCGCAGAGAAATCGGCGTCTTTGCAGGAATACCTCGATTCGTCTCAACCCCAGGGAAATCAGTGTCCTTGGCAACCTCCTCGATTCAGGGAAATCAGCGTCCTTGACGAGAGCACCTTGATTCGCGTCGACCCGTAGAGAAATCAGCGTCTTTGCAGGAATACCTCGATTCGTCTCAACCCCAGGGAAATCAGGGTCCTTGGCAACCTCCTCGATTTAGGGAAATCAGCGTCCTTGACGAGAGCACCTCGATTCGTGTCGACCCGCAGAGAAATCAGTGTCTTTGCAGGAATACCTTGATTCGTTTCGACTCCAGGAAAATCAGTGTCCTTGGCAAATACCTCGATTCAGGGAAATCAGCGTCCTTGACGAGAACATCTCGATTCGCGTCGACCGGCAGAGAAATTAGCGTCTTTGCAGGAATACCTCGATTCGTTTCGACTCTAGGGAAATCAGTGTCCTTGGCAAATATCTCGATTCAGGGAAATCGGCGTCCTTGACGAGAACATCTCGATTCGCGCCGACCCACAGAGAAATCAGTGTCTCTGCAGGAATATACAACGACAGCAAAGCAGACCCATGGCAAAGTTTCCAATTCCATGACTCAGCGGTGCACAGACAAACCAAAGTCAACCCTCGACCTCCCTGTTGAGGCAATGCTTTGACTCGGGAGTAGGTTAACTCATCAATCACTTACGAGTCCTCTCGACTTGTAAGGAAGAAAATTCTCTTGTGAGATCCTTACGACTTTCAAAAGAAAACACACTTAGGAATCCTCACGATTCTTAAGGAGAAATTACACCTACGGGATCCTCTCGACCGGTAGGGAAAAAATTCTTTATGAGACCCTCACCGCTCATAAAGTTGAAAAGTCTTAGGTGACAGATCCTAACCCTGTTTTCTAAGCCATCACCGCCCTACAAAGAGCCCAAGATTGACAGCTATATACTATCTACAGGCCACACTTGTTAAAATCACAAGGAAACAACACAGTAAGGAGAAGAAAGAACATCTGATTTGCATCTAATTAAGCGTTCGAGGCATACCCATTCATGCATGTGCAAAAGATTTAGAACATGAAATAAAACACGCTAAAATGAGAAATTTGCCATTCATACTGCGAAAAGGTTCTTACAATTACGAAATAATTACAATGGCAAGACCTCAGATCCAGGGCATGGATTAAGGAACTCAAAAGTGACTTTTTTCAGAATCTTCCAGGCCTGGCGAACCATCCTAGTATGCTCTCTTTCGTGATCACAAGCGTCGAGATCCCCACGGATGTCCTCCACCCTCCAATAGGCAGCAAGTATGGCCGACTGTTGAAAAGCCTAATGCAAGAGATCGATAAGATTGCCTCGCCTTCTCTTCGAGATTAGGCTCATCAGGTACACCGAATGCACCTTATCCTCGGAGGCATCCAATGCCCTAGGCGGTATCCAATGCCCTAGGCGGCACGCCGGTACAGAATAGAGGAAGCGCTTCCCAGATCGCTCCCACAATAAGCTTCAGGAGAGGGGAGCGTCGAGGAAGCAATCGACCATTGTATGCGTCAAAGTGACTCATAATTTCGGCACACTCGGCGTTTGTGAATTCTCGATTCTGAGAACAGCCGAGTGAGCGGATGTCTCCATAAGAGATAATCTCGTCGAGATCATACATGTGAGCGTCCATTACTCCTGAAAAAGAAAATCAACAAAATTAGCAGACAAACTGATTAAGAAAATTCTTATTAAAAACAGGCACAGGGAGTTAAACTCTTCGAGAGCAATGCTCTGCAGACAGGAGTGACACCTGTCAAAATCAATTATGAGGGGAATTTAAAGAAATTCCCCGAGAACATTGAGAGCCTTGCTCTGAGAAGATGATATAATTCATCAAAAATAAAATTCAATTTTTAATCTTCAACATCCATGAAAAACTCTTAAGAGTTCTTCTATATGATTTGAAATGAGCAAAGCTCCATTAATGAATTAAGAAATCATAAGTAAAATCCTTTTAGAGAGCAGAGCTCTATTAATGGAACCCTAATAGGGTTCTCTTTAGATCTCTTTAGACCTATGGAGCAAAGCTCTGCTAGTGAAAACCTAAATGGGTTTTCTGAAGATCAAAGATCTATTAAGAGCAAGGCTCTGTTAATAGGTAAAACCCTAACTCATTAAGATTAATTAAAATTTTACCTAAGTTTGGAAAGAGTTTCTTTTTTGCTTTTGAGAAGTTCTCAAACAGAAGAGCTGTGCTCTAAACAAAATTCTCAAAGAAGATGATAATCATCTAATGGACCAAAGGTCCTATTTATAGGCACTAAACTGCCTCTTCAACTTCTGAGTCGATCCAAGGGCTCAGATATTGCCACCGCTGCACTCACGTGTGCGCTACGTGAGCGCAACGGTGGGGGGTCATTTGTTTCCCCCGATCAGAGCAAAGCTCTGTTTTGAATTTCAAAATTCAAAAATTGAAGCAACGCTTCAGATTCTGCGCGCTGTGCGCTGGATGCCACGTGTCAAACGCAGACGCGCTGGCGCCAGATACGCTGCGCCCTAGGCAGTGCACCCCCAATCAGAGCAAAACTCTATTTAAAAATTCAAAATTTAAAAGTTGAAGCAAAGCTTCAGATCCATTGCTCTGCGCTGCGCGCCACGTGTCAAACACAGGTACGCTAGCGCAGTTGCGCTGCGCTCTGCGCTGCGTGCCACGTGTCAAACACAGGTGTGCTAGCGCAGTTTCGCTGCGCTCTACGCTGCGCGCCATGTGTCGAACGTAGATGCGCTTGCGCAAGGTGCGCCAGCGCTGGAATTAAAAATTCCCCACCGTTAGATCAAAAGATCTAATAATAATAAATTGTTAATTAATTAGAATTAAAATTCTGTTATGGAAAGATTTTTCAATCTTATTGAAATAAGAAGATTATCTTCTGTAAAAAAGAAGCCTTAGGATCAAACATCCAACGGTGGGAAATATTCCCAAATCAATCAGAGAAAGATCTCTTAAAACTGATTTAACAAATCAATTGGCCCAATATAAAGGCCTCTAGACTTTAAGTCTAACATACAGAAAAGAGAGAGAAAAACCCTCTGCAAACTTTGAGAAAAAGAAGAGCAAGCCCTTAGATATTCAAGGTAAAGAACTATGTTCTTGAACAACAGAGATGAAACCATCTCGTAAAAAGAAGAACCATCTTCTAAAAAGATCATAGATCTGAAAAAAGACCAAGGTCTTTAATAAAAAGCAAAAGATCAAAAGATAGATCATAAAAAATATATAAATAAAAAAGAAGTATTTTACTTCATTCACAGATCTTTGATCTATAAAGGCAGAGCCTTTTATAAAAAAAATAAGAACTTTTGTTCTTAAATCTTGAGGCAAAGGCTCCTTTAAGAAGAACATAAATTTGTTCTTTGATCTTAAATTGATCAAATGCGCTTTGCGCTATCAGAAAGTGCCTTGCACTCATGAATTGCGTTTTTGCGTTTCTTGAATCAGCGCTCAGCGCCAAAACACGCCACGTGTCAACCAAAAATGCAATCTGCGCTTTGCGCTTCTGAAATAGCGCACTGCGCTCATGAATCGGCGCTCAGCGCCAGAACGCACCACGTGTCACTCACTGGCGCGCCAACAGACTAGCGCAAAGCGCTCATAAATTAAAAAGCGCCATACGCTAAATGAACTAGCGCTTAGCGCTAAGCGTGACACGTGTCCTCTTCGTGTGCGCTACCTGACAGAAGCACAATACGATCTTTAGGTGACGCAAAGCGCCTGGCGTGCCACGTGGCGCATTGTCAGAGCACAACTTGTTCTGATGAAGACAAAAGATGTCAGAGCCCAATGCCTAGCATTTTTAAAAGGGCCGAGCCCAAACAAAGGCTTAATAGCCAGAACAAAAAATAAAATGTTAAAATTTTTTTTAATTGGACTTAGCCCAATTCTGGCCATAAGTCCTCAACTTATCTTGAATTGAGCACATCTGCTCTCTCAACCAACTCAAATCGGCTCGAGGGTACATCTCGTTATTCCTCTGATATTTGTCGTTGTAATCCTTCAACGTCTTCAGAGAGGTGACGGGTCCCGACGACCACACATTTCTACGGACTGTGGGGTCCCTAAACTCATAGACTATGATGTTCTTAACCTCGACCGTGATGTCTTAAAACTAACAACGGACTGTGGGGTCCTTAAACCCACGGACTATAATGTCCTTAACCTCGACCGTGATGTCTCAAAACTAACAATGGACAGTAGGGTCCCTAAACCCATGGACTATGATGTCCTTAACCTCGACCGTGATGTCTTAAAACTAACAATGGACTGTGGGGGCCCTAAACCCGTGGACTATGATGTCCTTAACCTCGACCGTGATGTCTTAAAACTAACAATGGACTGTGGGGTTCCTAAACCCACGGACTATGATGTCCTTAACCTCGACCGTGATGTCTTAAAACTAACATTGGACTGTGGAGTCCTTAAACCTACGAACTATGATGTCCTTAACCTCGACCGTGATGTCTTAAAACTAACATTGGACTGTGGGCTCCTTAAACCCACGGACTATGATGGCCTTAACCTGTTCCGAGATGTCCTTAAACTAACAATGGACCGTAATGTCCTTAAACTAATCGACCTCAATATCCCTAAACTAAACAATAGAGCCCAATTAATCTCTTGTTGGATCTAAACGATTCCGTTAAGTTGATCTTAGTCTAAAATTAGACTAACGTATCCTTAACAAACGTTAAGTTGATCTTAGTCCCAAATGAGGCTAACGTATCCTTAAACCCAAACCCCCAAACCCAAATCTAAGAAAGATACGGATTTGGACTAATCCACGCCCTACGGGCGACAACATAACCTAGTCTCCGTATACAATCCACGGGCAACCAAACACAAAATAAACACCCACGACACGAAATGACCATCTGGAGAATGAGAAAGTTGTTACCGCGATGCGGTAGCGTAATTAACTGCAGGAGCTTGCGCCTGCTGGGAAGAGCGTCCCCACAATCAAAACCCCTCAAACGAGGGGGAATCTGACGAAGTCTGCTACATCGGTCGCATCTGTTTAAACCTTCGATACATGGTGGCATTAATCAACTTGGCATCTTCGGAGAGGTGGACAGATAGCACCAATTAGTATCTGCCCCGAATTTGAGGAAAGACGTTTGTCGCGTCTCCGCCGCGTCTTTCGGAGGGGAACACTAACTTACCCATGGTTGTAAATAACTTCACTTGAGTTTTCATTTTCATTCTTCTTCTTCTTCTTCTTCATCTTCTTCTTCTTCTTCCAAAAGAAAAAAGCTTTCTAGATTTTTTCTAAGTGGTGAAAACAAGTGAGAAATCAAAATCTAAAAGTTAGCCCACTTCCTATTTCATCATTCTCTACTACTTGCCATTTAGTTTAGGGTGTTCTCTTCATAAAGTTCTTGACCTAGTGAAGTGGTAGCTTGAGTTTGAGTTTCCTCGACGTAGATCATCTTCGGAATCGAAGACAACGAGCAATCTTGTTCATTTCTCCATGGAATTCCATACTAGAGTCCGGGAGTTCGATGATCGCAGCGAAGAACGTCAACACGAAGCTTTAGAAGTGAAGGACCGGATCTACAAAGGTTGTATTTTTGTTCACTTCTCTTTGTGATGATAGATTACATGTTTGGTTACCCTAGTTTTCTAGTACGATTCGTAGTTGATTGCTTAGCACCCCCTCATTTTTTTTGTTGTGGCATGTGTGATGCTTGCAAACCCTAGGATAGGTGCTAAGAAATCCCAACACCAAATTGAGAAAACTCAGGTGTTTTTGATATCTACATAAAATAATATATATTTTCTTAGTTTTAAGTTTTTACTGAAAACAGTCGTAAAATATACAAAACCGCGTTACAATATTAAGCGACGAATCTAGACAGAATCTGTCCTGATTCGTACACTGTTTCTAAATTGGACATAACTCGAACACCCGATATCCGTTTGTGACAAACTTTAGATGTGTAGATGCACAATTGAGAGAACTATAATTTTCTATATACTATATTACTTATAAATGCATGAAACAACCCTATATAGGCTTTACAATACAATATATAGTTGCTGCCCAGAAATCTGAATTTCTGTTTTAAACGCTGATGTTAAAATGATCATAACTAGAGCTTCAGAAATCCAAATTACGTGAATCTTGGTGTTTTGGATAATTATATCGAAAGACCTAAAATTTTCTAATAATTTTTGTAACCTAAAACCCTATAAAAATTAAACCAAACTGCGTTTTAAAAATGTGTGACGGTGCTGAAAAGATTCTGATCTGTTTTGCGCGACGATACGAAAACATGTATATCTCCCAAACCGATAGTCGTATTTAGGCGAGACTGGAACCCACATGTGTATAACACTTAAGGCTATGTTTTTATTTATATTCTGACTTCAAATAACTTGATTAACTAGTCTTACATATCACATATTTACAACATTATTTTTGGATGTTTCTTGTATACTTATCTCACATCATGTTCTATGATTGCTTATTTATTTTTATTTATATGACTTGTGATTAAATCATTACATGTTACAATTGAATTAATCTTGACACAACTCAATTATGAATACTTGAACCTAGTATGTACACTTGAACCAACTTGACTCGAACCATGAATACAATTGGCATGACTTGCACTTGACATGACTAGATAAACTCAATCTTGAAAACTTGATATCATACATCACCTTTTGTATTAATGGATTCGATAAAGACTCGTAACATTTATCATAAACTGATATACACGGGGTGTTGGAGTAGTTTGAGTATGAATCCAACGAAATCTCATGAGTCCCATTAATACAAATCATGTTGCTGTGGTACCGGGCTGAAACGGTACAAATCATGTTGTTGTGGTACCAGGCTAAAACGGTACAAATCACGAATTCACGAATGAGGCCTGTGTTTCAAAGCCCCTAGATGATAGCCTGTTGGGTTTGGAATACTTCGATAACAATTGAAGTCCCGCTATTTTGGGCCCGTGATTCTTTGCCCCTGGACATAGCCTTGGGTTCGAGAATACTCTTGAGATTGGTTGACATTCACACTTGAACTCACGTTAGTTAATTTTACCCTTTTAGAGACCTTTTAGGACACTTATATTCACTTCATATTCACTATACCTACACTCCACGGCCATGCTATACTTGTTTGCTATGCTCATGTTACATTTCCATGCTGATATAGTTACCATATACATTACCATACTTGTTCACATATTACAATTTCCATTTATACTATATTACATGTCACCTTGCACTCAATTTATATATTACACATTTCTATTGGGACTTACCGAGCGTTAGCTCGCTGACGGGCATTCCACCCACTTCTTTTTATTCATGGAATGTTCGTTAGGTGACATTGAGAAAAAGAAGATAGAAGTGGTCGAAAATGAGTACAACCAGTTCGCATCACAAACAGACGTATAGTTTAATTCGGTTTTTCATTTCATTTCAGCTTATTTATGTATGCCTCCTTGTTAAGTCTTATCATGTTAAATATCTTGTATTCAGATTTTTTGTCTACTATGAATCATGAATGTAATAAATTATAGTTGGGTTTCATTCTTTTGTTTATTCTTGTTAGTTTATGTTGCTTATAGACGCTTAGCGTATTTATTTCGAGAAATGATCTTCTCGGAATAAATACGTCACGGGCTTTCCACATCACCGTTTCCATCTACTGGGAAGCGAGGCGTGACAGGTTTTGTTGGTGGTCCATACAGGTCAGTTCTGCTTGAACATCATAAGAAATATAATACAAGAATTATGAAATACAATTATTCCATTCGACTTTTCTTTTGAATCTTACCCCATTCCTTGAATCCATCTTGAACTCCATTTTCGGCTTTCTTGAAGTCCATCTCTCGACTTTTGAATCCTTAACTCTTGTTCACCCTTTCTACTTATATCTCGTAGGCCTATTAGCTCAGTTGGTTAGAGCATTGATCGATGGAGCTCGAAAACGACATCATCCTTAACTTTCCAGTACCTTGTTGCAATATCCTTCTTGAGTAATTTCGAGGATGAAATTATTTTTAAGGACGGTAGAATGTAACGACCCCAATATTAATATACCTCCGTATTTTCTTTCTTTAGTAAAATATTATATTTATTTATTTTAGTATTTTCCGTATATTTTCTTTTTTTATAAATATATTATTTTATTCTTCCATCTATTTTTCCCAAATACATTTCTTTAAAACTAAATTTTAACTTTTTTTCAAATTAAATATAAGACCTAACCCAGGCCATAACTCAAATCCAATTTCATTTTTATTTTCTTTAATAAAACTATGAGCCCAAAAACCCACTATCTTTTTAAGTAACATCATATATTTAATTTTTATTTTATATGTGTATGAACAACCTTGTAGCTCATTGGTTAAATTTTTGCACTGTTATTCTATAGATCACATGTTCAAATCTCCATTCATGCAATTATTTTTTTATCAATTTTTATTCTTCTCATAACTTACAAATGAGACCTTTCATTTCCAAAATGAATGGTGGCCTTTCATTTCTCTTTTAATTCCCATATTGAATGCATATATTATTATAGATAATTCACCATTACACCATCTTTATTTGTCCCCCTCTTTCTTTTTCTTCCTCACATTTTTCTATCTCTCTCTTCTCCCTCTTCACCTAGAGTCCTAGAAGTAGAACACCAAGAAGTTTCAAGAAAGTCTCGCTAGAAACGCGAGGCTATTGCCAGATAGACAAGTCCGATGACAATACCGACTTGTATATGTAAGTCCCTTCTCTCTTTCCCTCCCTCCATCTCTTTCTCTTTATCTTACTCTTTTTTATATTACCATGAAAAACTTCTCTTGTCGTATCATAGTTTCTAAATAATTAATTAAATGGATACATATATAAATAATGAACACACACAAATATACACAAATATATAGTTTGTAAAGTCTTTTTCATTACTCTCAATCCATATGTTAAGATTTCATAGTAACCAATTAGGATTGCATCGTTTGTTGTTGTATTTTAAATTACTTTATTTAATGTTTTTAGAAAAAATGATGTTACGAATAAATACCATGATTTTCTCATTTTTCACATATGGCATATCAATACCTTTATTTTTAAAATAATTTTTAGAAATTAATTTTTACTTCTGGAAATTTCAGAAAATTTACATATGATAGAATATAATATTTTGTACATGCTGCAAAAATTTTAGATCGAATCGCTTAACGGTTTAGGAATTATATCGTTTTTATTCACTATTCGTAAAACAGAAAACTGCAGTTATTGGTCAACTTTTAAGATACATAACATGATATACCTATATCCAAATTAAGAAAACTCAGGTGTTTTGAATATATACATCGAATAATCTAGATTTTCTTATTTTTAAGTTTTTACTGAAAACAGACGTAAAATATGCAAAACTACGTTACAATATTAAGCGACGAATCTGGACAGAATCTGTCCTGATTCGTACACTATTTTTAAATTGGACATAACTCGAACACCCGATATCCGTTTGTGAAAAACTTTAGATGTGTAGATGCATAATTGATAGAACTATAATTTTCTGTATACTATATTACTTAGAAATGCATGAAACAACCCGATATAGGCTTTACAATACAATATATAGTTGCTGTCTAGAAATCTGAATTTCTGTTTTAAACGTTGATATTAAAATGATCATAACTAGATCTTCAGAAATCCAAATCATGTGAATCTTGGTGTTTTGGATAAGTACATAGAAAGACATAAAATTTTCTAATAATTTTTGTAATCTGAAACCCTATAGAAATTAACTCAAACTGCGTTTTAAAAATGTGTGACGGTGCTGAAAAGATTCTGATCTGTTTTACGCGATGATACGAAAACATATATATCTTCCAAACTAATAGTCGTATTTAGGCGAGACTAGAACTCACATGTGCATAACACTTAAGGCTATGTTTTTAGTTTATATTCTAACTTCAAATAACTTGATTAACTAGTCGTACATATCACATATTTACAATATTATTTTTGGACGTTTCTTGTATACTTATCTCATATCATGTTCTATGATTGCTTATTTATTTTTATTTATATGACTTGTGATTAAATCATTATATGTTAGAATTGAATTGATCTTGATACGACTCAATCATGAATACTTGAACCAACTTGACTCGAACCATGAATACAATTGGCATGACTTGCACTTGACATGACTAGATAAACTCAATCTTGAAAACTTGATATCATACATCACCTTTTGTATTCACGGATTCGATAAAAACTCATAACATTAATCATAGACTATATACACGGGATGTTGGGATAGTTTGAGTATGAATTCAACGGAATCTCATGAGTCCCATTAATACAAATCATGTTGCTGTGGTACCAGACTAAAACGGTACAAATCATGTTGTTGTAGTACCGGGCTGAAACGATACAAATCACGAATACACGAATGAGGGCTCGTGTTTCCAAGCCCTGGATGATAGCCTGTTGGGTTTGGAATACTTTGATAACAATTGAAGTCCCGCTATTTTGGGCCTTTGATTTCTTGCCCCTGGACGATAGCCTTGGGTTCGAGAATACTCTTGAGATTGGTTGACATTCACACTTGAACTCACGTTAGTTAATTTTACCCTTTTAGAGACCTTTTAGGACACTTACATTCACTTTATATTCACTATACCTACACTCCACGGCCATGCTATACTTGTTTTCTATGCTCATGTTACATTTCCATGCCGATATAGTTGTCATATATATTACCATACTTGTTCATATATTACAATTTCCATTTATACTATATTACGTGTCATCTTGTACTCAATTTATATATTACACATCTCTATTGGGACTTACCGAGCGTTAGTTCGCTGACAGGCATTCCACTCACTTCTTTTTATTCTTAGAATATTCGTCAGGTGACATTGAGACAGAGAAGATAGAAGTGGTCAAAAAGGAGCACAATCAGTTCGCATCACAAACAGACGTATAGTTTCATTTAGTTTTTCATTTCATTCCAGCTTATTTATGTATGCCTCCTTGTTAAGGCTTATCATGTTAATATCTTGTATTTAGATATTTTGTCTACTATGAATCATGAATGTAATAAATCACAGTTAGATTTCATTCTTTTGTTTATTCTTGTTAGTTTATGTTGCTTATAGACGCTTAGCGTATTTATTTCGAGAAATGACCTTCTCGGAATAAATACGTCGCGGGCTTACCACGTCACCGTTTTCATCTACTGGAAAGCCGGGCATGACACATCTACTCACCTTGATCCTCGCTTGCCGAAGTCAATGACGCCACGCTCTCCCTTGTCGTCCTGAAGTTCATGCGGGGTACCTACAGTTTTCAATGCGTTATATCACAACTCGAATCGAATAAACGGCACACGAAACACCCATAGGTTAGAATCTATAGTCTACGTGTGCAAGAACAACCAACAACTTTCGACATCAACGTACAAACGCCAATCGACCGAGATAAAATACAATATCAACTCAAGTTATTAAAAATCATAAAACTCAAAACAGCAACTTACAAAATTAGCTCCAGATTTTGACTCGGGTAGATAGGGACTAAACAAAAAACACAGGAGATAGTCTAACAGGTAAGTGAGCTATAGCCAAAACCCCTACACCATATCCTAACATGGGCCCGGCGAGATGCCTAATAAACCCGGGGTCGCCGGTCACGTAGTTGAATTGGGGCCTTGTCTTCTCATAGTGGTCTTCTATTGGTCTAAGTAGATTAGTGTACATGTTTATTTTTCCTATAAGGATCTCAGGTCGCTCCAGATTTCCTGTAGGCATCACAAACCACAAAATATGATGTCGAAACAATTTAACTCGAGTCTTGGGTTAACTCTTTGTTTTTGTCCATGAAACTAACACTACAAGGGTTTTATGGTCACTAATTACTCTCAAATACCCTTAGCAATTCAAAATAAATCCTAATCTCAACTTGGAAAATTCTATCATCACTAAACTACATCGGTTAACCTCTAAACTATGGTAGGATATAAGAAAAACTAAAATCTCAACTAAAGAAGTGGAGTTATACCTCATTTGGCAACTCAAGAATTTTCTTGAGTTGCCCTAAGTCTTCAAAATCTCAACTTGGTAGGTCCAAAAGGTTTGTAGTGAGCTTGTGCACCATTTTTGTGAAGAATGTATGGTTTTTTGGGGTGGTTTTGAAGATGGTAGAGGAGGTGGAGGGAGGATGAAGAAGGAGGAGATGAAGAATGAGGATGGTTGAGAGAGTGAGAATAACCCCCCCCCCCCTCTCCCCTCACATGCCATAAGTCACCTCACCATCTCTCTCCTCTCTAAAATATCTTCCCCTTTTCTTTTTATTTTCTTATTTAAAACAAAACAAAACCATGAGAAAAATAAATGTAACAAGTGGTTTTTGCAACATGATTTGTTGCATGCCACATGCACATAACATGCTTAATGCAAAATTAGTAAATGCTAATCAAGTTTAGTAATTAACGCATTTTCAATAATTATTTAAAAATCTATAAATTCTCGTTTCACATAATTTCTTTCAAAATCAATATTTGATATAAATTCCCAAATTATCGGTATATAATTATACCCTTTCATTAATACTAATTCTCGTATTTAAAAATATTCATAGAAATTATTATTTCAATCATTTAAATTCCTAAAATAATATATTATTTTCTGAAATGTTACAATCTTCCCCCCTCAAATAAATTCGGTCTCCGAATTTATATTTAAAACTCCCTCAAATACTAAAACATTTCCGCCAAAACAATCAATTCGTCGGGGCTCCGAAATCATAAATTCTTAAGACACATCTTAGCGCAATGCATGCGCATGAAAAACGAGTGTAGAACTCAATATCAAGACTCCGTCAAGTATCATGCAATCATCGGAGTTATGGCGAAGATATAGTGTCAAAATCCAATACGAAAACCAATGTGATATACTCAAACGATAATACGTATATAGTACGCATCGTTATAAAATCGTCCCAAACATCCAAATAGAAATGCATACAAAACCTTTTCAGCCCGCCGTGCGATGCACGTATCACAGCACAAGTAGCGGATGTTCATTGTAAGAAAATAGCTATATATATTCTTTGTTTAACATATACGTTCCGCCTTTAGAAACGATTTAGAAGAGTTTCCCTTATAAGGTTTCGTGTCATCATGGACACGTAAGAAAATATTGAGACTATAGCTCATTTTTAGAAGTCCCTTCGGTAAATATCGATGTATGGAAAAAAACACTTAGGTACTGTTTTCAGAACAGTCCTGCTTGGTTACTAAGCCATATAGCATATAAGTCATGGGAACATGATGCTCAAAATGAATCAATCTCGAATTATAGCATACAAATATACCACGCGCGTCTAGTGCGCACGGAAATCAAAACCAAATACAAGTGCCACAAATGTGCACAGAAACAAAACTGAGTGCAACGAGTGTGCACAAAACACCTGTCAAGTGCAACGGGTGTGCCTGAGAACCACATCAGGTGCATCTAATATGCACGAAGAATCTCGATTAAGTGCATCTGGTGTGCACAAAATTACATATAGTGCGCCAAGTATGCGCAAGAATCCAAATCAAGTGCACAAGGTGCACGAAAACTTATATCGAATATCACAATCGAAATCGACGGTATACAACATACATCAATCTAAATCAGGTATATCGTGGTATATAAACTCATAAACGCGTGCATCTGCATGCACAAAATCACATCAAGGTACTGAAAGCTCATGTAAATTACACCGAATGCATAAGTCAAAATCGTGTGCAACCCCTATGCATGAAAGCAAAATCGAATATATCGAAGGGTATGAAATCAACATTAAGTGCAATGGGTATGCACAAAACGAAAATCAGTACAACTATCTGCTTGTCTCCTGTTCACGGTCTGGCGCCTTCTGCCCTTAGGTCTTGTTTTCTCTCTCTCTGTGGATTACTAGTTATACTTCCTCTCGGCTTGACAGTCCGATTCGGGGTACTGACGGAAATAGACCCATTTGGCGCTTTTCTGAAGATCTCCTGACCAATTGACATGGTCACTCGTAGCATATCTCGTCAATGATGGCAACCTCTGCCCACTAAGGGTGTGCGATAAATCTGATCGTGGGTCCAAGTTTTCTTGTATAGTATTCCAAAAAGATTCTGCCGGGGTCTCTCCCAAATCTCATCTCTGCCGTACTGCCCGGAAGTTATCACCCTTTACTTAATCCATTTCTTGTTTCGGAACAGCTGCAATCTTTTCATGACTTTTCTATGGAATTATGGCTGCATTCAATGCCTCTGCATAGGCATCCAGTCTCTGATGTCAACGGAGTGGAACGTTATCTAGTCAAGATCTCATACGAACCTCTTACTCTGCTTTTCTTTAATGTGGACCAATTCGGAATTAACTCCTTGTAGTTGTGTGAACTGCGCTCCAACCAGCTGCACTCGTATCTAAAGTATCTTTTCCGAAGCTATGAACTCGACATCTCAGTTATCCTGTAGTAAGCATCAGGCCAATTTCATTCTCGGAGACTCGTACAAATCATCGGAGTGATGCACTTACGCTCGTCCTGTCTCGATCGACTCACAACATGCATGTGTGAGGTCTTCTTCTAGCTGAAGCTAGCCAATCTAACGATCTCGCATCGGGGTATCCAATGAACCACATATCCTAGTCATTCATCCATGGGTGACTAGCGATCTTTTATCATATCCCCATGTATAAACTCATGCTACATTAGCTTTAAGGGTCTGGGGCGATACCTAATCAACTCGTCAACAGCTGGCTTATCTGTCCGCAAGGTAGACAACGCCTCAATCACCTGGAGTAGACAGTGCCATAATGATCTTTGCAATCTGGCTGGCCTCTAGCAATGGCCCGGTCATCTGGTGTAGATCTCGAATGCTCGCGTCAACGAGAAAACATAGTAAAATGATATATCAAAATGCTCATGTCACCAGAATACATCCTGGTCTGTCCTCGTCTATGACGAGCTCGTGCTGACCGCAACTCTAATCGCGGCACTCTCTGCTCGTGTAACCATGGTAACAGAACCCACAATTCATCATCGATGAGAATAGATCATAGGAACGAATAGAATACAATGCAAAAGAATGTACATCCTAAGGATTCTTAAGCGAAGTAGCGTATTGTAAGTATGCCGCGGAACATACACACGGTATGTTACTCTACTTAAGTCACCTACTCTATCAACCAAGGTCAACCTACGCGACGAAAGTATGGGTCTAATACCCCCTCGGCCAAGTCTAAGTTCCGTAAGGTCAAGCCTAGGTTCTGAATATATATATGCCCTAGACTCCGCATAGTCAAATCTAGACTCGAACCAAGGTTAAACCTAACGCTCTGATACCAACTTTGTCATGACCCGGAAAGGCACGTGACTGGCATTTGAATCATGTGAAGTCTATAGGACCACACCTAATTCAAGTAAGCCAAAAGCCCAGAAATCTAAATCTTTTTAGGGAAAAAATGGTAGAGGTGCAGTTTTGAAATAAGGTACACTGAAATCAAGTTTATACTTATATATATAGATAAGTAGTAATGTATGAACACTATATTTGTATCTAACTCGAAAACCTTTTATCATTAAAATTTTTGGGCAGCACCTCCCTTGTATCTTTTAACTCGAAAACGAATACATAAAATATATAATATGCATCCCAAAGCAGGAGCTAGCTCTTCGCCAAATGGCAGAACAACCATAAAAGATAATATAAATATACAACGCCGAAGGGCGAACTTAGAAATAAAGCGAGAAAAACTAAGCATCATAAGAAAAACCAGAAACAATAATAAATACATAAGCGCGACTCAAATGCCGGAAGAATAAACAGCTGTGGTTTTCTAAGCCTAGTTGATGGAGCTTACTAGATACAAATGAAATAAATAAAAGTACTACGGTGGTCACGATGCAAGTGAACCCACCTACCAAAGTAATCACCCGGAAGGAAATAGTGTGCCAGCAAAGCCGCCATGGAACCTGTACGACTAAACCTACAAGAAACTATGGCACAACGGGGGTGAGTTGCCAACTCGTGGGTAGAAGAGATCACCGAGTAGAAATCGCATGTTTGACGATCTTCAATGTCATACAATAATGTACTCATAATATACACCGGAACAACTAGTAGTGGCAAGGGTAATCATCTAAACATAAGTGGAATACCAAGGACTCGTGTCAGTGCCTCAAGTAGCAACATATCACATATATGATGCACGAATGCATCAAGAATGAAATCAGAATATATCTGTACGAGAAATCTGTGTTCTTATCTCAGTAAGATTTGTTGTATAAAAACTGGAGTATCATCAATAAAATCGACAGAAATCCGTGTGAACATCGACACAAAATTCTCAAATCTCGGGCTCCGTCAGTCCGGATCGGCCTATATCATCCACTCTCACGACTACGGTCGGTATCCTCCAGATACCCGCCATGCCAACTATCACCGGTAAGTAGTGCTCTCCTGCCACGTGTTGGGGTCGAAAATTTCACCCCGGTTGACCAAGTCAAAGTCAAGGTCAACCCCAAGCCAAGTGGGACCAAGCCCGGATCGAGTCCGAACATGAAGCGGCCGGCCCTCCATGCCAAAATAAAAATCATATAATAAATAATTTTTATGTAATTTTATATGCATGAATTTATGCAAAATGGGCATAAAGCCAAATTTTTGTAAATCCCATGGCTTATGTGTAAAAAGAAATGGCACATGAGCCATGGGATGGGCAAAATGTCATTTTTGTAGAGCCCAAGGGGCTATATGTAAAGTGTATAGCCTATAAAGGCAAAGATAATGAAAATATCTCATCAACTTTTCTCTCTCCCAAAAAGTATCAAGATCTGTGATCTTCTCCTTCCTCAAGGTTCTAAAACCTTTTTCTTTTTTTTGAATTAAATCAAGAGTTTTACTCTTCCTTTTATAAAACTAAATAGTTTTTCACCACAAAACCCACAAAGGGGAACTCAGATCTCTCATCAGATCTTAAAAATAAGAGATTTTTAAAATCTCATATTTCTTGTTCTTCAAGACCCAGCCAACAGAGGAGGAAGGAGGAGACCCATCTCCAAGAATCCCATCTTGAGAAGATCCAGAACCAAAGGGAGAAACAAAGCAACCCCCTTTGATCATTTCTAAACTTTTTAGGAGTTTAACTCCACAAATCGGGAGCACAACTCCCAGTGCAGGGACCAAAGTCCCCTTTCTGTTTGACACCCAGCGTCCGGCGCCTAGAGCGCTTGCGCCCACGTGCCGAGCACGTGGTGCGCCCAGAGCGCTTGCGCCCAGAGCGCTTGCGCCCACATGCCGAGCACGTGGTGCGCCTAGCGCCCAGAGCCCTTGCGCCCACATGCCGAGCACGTGGTTCGCTAGCGCCCAGTGCGCTTGCGCCCACGTGCTAAGCACGTGGTATGCTAGCGCCCACGTACCGAGCACGTGGTATGCATAGCGCCCGGTGCGCTAGCGCCCTGTGCGCTAGAGCCCACGTGCCGAGCACATGATGCGCCCAGCGCCCGGTGCGCTAGCGCCCTGTGCGCTAGCGCCCATGTGCCGAGCACGTGGTGCGACCAGCGCCCACGTGCCAAGCACGTGGTGCGACTAGCGCTCAGAGCGCTCACGCCTGTAAGTCCACGTTGCGACCCCCGGTTCTTACGGGGAGGCGGAAACGGTATAAAAATCAAATTTTTAGCGCATGGGGCAACATGGACTAACAAAGTCGGGATCTTTTCCTAAACTAAAACTAGCAAACTTGCTAAAGAGAGTTAGCTACTCGGAAAGATGGTTATACCTAAACTTGAACTCCTTCTTCTTCAAACCTTGTAGAGGTTGATAGTTCTTTCCTCGTCGCCTTCTTCCGTCGAAGATGGATCCACCTGAGGGTTCAACCTACGGGCTCTTCCTCGAACTTTGAGTGAACTAGAATCTCCGGCTTGCTAAACCCTTGATCCTAGAGTGAGTAGAGAGTGTCTAGGGGTTGTTTCTTTTTCAAGGTGAGGGATTCTCAACACATGAGAAGGAATCAACTTGAGCTTGAGGAAGAAGAAGATGAAATGAGGAGAGAGAATGATTATGAAAGAATGAGCTCTTTTCTTTTGCAACCATAACTAAAAGAAAAGGAATTATCTAATTAATAATAATAATTGAAATGAGAATAGTTGATGGTTGTTTTGGAATGACCACTATCATACTTTCAATAAATGAGTGTAAGCATGAATCAAGGAGTATCCTTTCAAAGCATGATGGTGGTCAACATTCAACCATGGTCAACAAGTCAACCATGGTCAACAAGTCAACAAAAACAACCATAACAATATTTCATTTAATTACTATTATTAATTGATATTTCATAAATCTATTAGGGTTTGGAAAATGACGACTGTCAACTGTGCATACGCACCCGTTCCGAAACCCTAATGAAATACCTCATCCTCCGCCTCAAGCAACTGTGCATACACACCTGCATTCTCGTTCCGAGGAACAAGAATACCGAGAAATAAAAGCAACCCCAAAACATATACCAGTATCTGGCTCAAACCAGAGCCCGCCAGTATAATCCGTCCGGACTCCAAACGTGCACAAGTGCGCGGATGAGAACGAACCCTGCCGCAAAACCATGCGACCTCTACTCTGTTTTGCCCAGAGGCGAATACCCTCTGTGTGGGACTCTAAAGACTCGACACTACGCTGGCAGTGGGTTTAACCACAGACCGCAAGCGGCACTAGCTGTGCGTAACGGTCCCCAGGTAGATGCCGACAAGAAGGCTGACGAGGTGAACCCCATCTGAACTCCTACTGAGTCTGAATGTGACATTCTCCGTACAGTCCGGTCTGTTCGTCTGATACATCGCATGTCGGGCCTAGGGGGCGGTAAAACGTCAGTCCCCCAATAGCGGTACAAGTCGTGTCGGAGTGAAGCCCAAAACACCCTGAGATAACACTGGAAGCCTACCAGTATATCTCGCTTGCCCTGGCCAGGGACTACTTGTGTAATGGCTCTCCTTGACACAGCGCGATGTCAACCCCCAATACCGGGAGAGACGAATCCTGTCTAACCGTCACTGCCTCCAAGTGCTTCGGGACTGCACCCAACCACTACCTGTTTGCACGACTCCTTTGAGCCGTGGTAGGGTAGTGATCAAAGTGCAGTGGGAACACACTTGAAGCGAAGTGCCAGTGTCAAGTCAGCGGACTAAGCTGTACTCATGTCACCTGGGAACTGATAACTGACGATAGGTATAATACCAACCTGTCAGTTCCCGACGAGTCCTGTCCAGTGTACTCGTAACCCAACGAGCACCCGTATACTATCTCCAGTACGACGTACTGATGGCTGTGGGACAGACCATCTCCCATACTGGGATGAGAAGCGCATACGCTAGTCTACTCCGGAGTATCGATGCCCTGTCTCGATAGTCCTGCGACTAGGGACCTGTATAAGGATGTGCTTATAGATTACCCAGCCCCCACTAGTGTGACTGCCATCACAACGCTGGTAATCAAGCAAAGATCCTAAGGGCTCCACTAATGCGTATAGGTGATATCGCAAAATAAACACATGTACACATTGAAGTAGAAACAAACCAAGTAGCATACTACTATATTGAGCAAGATTGTTTATACAAGGTGAATATCCCAAGCTTCCATTAAGTAATATACAAACTAGTATGATACAGTAATGGCCTCTAGGGCATATACACTAACAGCGCCCAGCGCCTGCGTGCCATGCACGCGAGGCACTAGCCCCCACACATCCTTTTGATGCCCTTTCCCTTTATACACACACACACACACATACTCCACGACACTGTCCTCCATTAGAAAAAATTTCTAACGGGGCGCTGCCCCGCACCCCGCAAGGGAGCTGCTAGCCCTCTTGACCCCCAGCCCACTATCCGGGTAGCGGGATCCCCGTAAAAACTCTGTGTGGCCCCCGATCTATCCAAAACCCCTTCAAAACACAACACTGCACATTGAGTTCGCATGACCAGTTTAGCCCGTCAATCGAAGGTTCCCTCGCTCCAAAGGCGAGGGGTAATTAACGGCAGCTTAGTCCGCGGCTGCCGGAGATTCGGATCCCCACAATCAATAAACCCCCGCCTACCCTAAGCAGGGGGGATCTGTAATGCGCCTGACAACGGCGGCGGATCCGCGGCTATAAGAATAGGTGAGGCCGCGGATCCGCGGCTGTTTGAAGGAATTAGGGGATCGTTTTTCTTGGGTGTTCACACAAAACCCTGAGCCGAATTTAGGTGTATAACAAAACTTGTTTTGACCAGAAAAAATTTTAACAGAAACTAGGGTTTTGTAAAAGTTTGGTTTTTGGATTTTTCGGTTCCGAACTTCGTTACACTTCACTACCAAGCTAGTTTAAGTTTAGTTAGGCTCTGATACCACTGTAAGTCCACGTTGCGACCCCCGGTTCTTACGGGGAGGCGGAAACGGTATAAAAATCAAATTTTTAGCGCATGGGGCAACATGGACTAACAAAGTCGGGATCTTTTCCTAAACTAAAACTAGCAAACTTGCTAAAGAGAGTTAGCTACTCGGAAAGATGGTTATACCTAAACTTGAACTCCTTCTTCTTCAAACCTTGTAGAGGTTGATGGTTCTTTCCTCGTCGCCTTCTTCCGTCGAAGATGGATCCACCTGAGGGTTCAACCTACGGGCTCTTCCTCGAACTTTGAGTGAACTAGAATCTCCGGCTTGCTAAACCCTTGATCCTAGAGTGAGTAGAGAGTGTCTAGGGGTTGTTTCTTTTTCAAGGTGAGGGATTCTCAACACATGAGAAGGAATCAACTTGAGCTTGAGGAAGAAGAAGATGAAATGAGGAGAGAGAATGATTATGAAAGAATGAGCTCTTTTCTTTTGCAACCATAACTAAAAGAAAAGGAATTATCTAATTAATAATAATAATTGAAATGAGAATAGTTGATGGTTGTTTTGGAATGACCACTATCATACTTTCAATAAATGAGTGTAAGCATGAATCAAGGAGTATCCTTTCAAAGCATGATGGTGGTCAACATTCAACCATGGTCAACAAGTCAACCATGGTCAACAAGTCAACAAAAACAACCATAACAATATTTCATTTAATTACTATTATTAATTGATATTTCATAAATCTATTAGGGTTTGGAAAATGACGACTGTCAACTGTGCATACGCACCCGTTCCGAAACCCTAATGAAATACCTCATCCTCCGCCTCAAGCAACTGTGCATACACACCTGCATTCTCGTTCCGAGGAACAAGAATACCGAGAAATAAAAGCAACCCCAAAACATATACCAGTATCTGGCTCAAACCAGAGCCCGCCAGTATAATCCGTCCGGACTCCAAACGTGCACAAGTGCGCGGATGAGAACGAACCCTGCCGCAAAACCATGCGACCTCTACTCTGTTTTGCCCAGAGGCGAATACCCTCTGTGTGGGACTCTAAAGACTCGACACTACGCTGGCAGTGGGTTTAACCACAGACCGCAAGCGGCACTAGCTGTGCGTAACGGTCCCCAGGTAGATGCCGACAAGAAGGCTGACGAGGTGAACCCCATCTGAACTCCTACTGAGTCTGAATGTGACATTCTTCGTACAGTCCGGTCTGTTCGTCTGATACATCGCATGTCGGGCCTAGGGGGCGGTAAAACGTCAGTCCCCCAATAGCGGTACAAGTCGTGTCGGAGTGAAGCCCAAAACACCCTGAGATAACACTGGAAGCCTACCAGTATATCTCGCTTGCCCTGGCCAGGGACTACTTGTGTAATGGCTCTCCTTGACACAGCGCGATGTCAACCCCCAATACCGGGAGAGACGAATCCTGTCTAACCGTCACTGCCTCTAAGTGCTTCGGGACTGCACCCAACCACTACCTGTTTGCACGACTCCTTTGAGCCGTGGTAGGGTAGTGATCAAAGTGCAGTGGGAACACACTTGAGGCGAAGTGCCAGTGTCAAGTCAGCGGACTAAGCTGTACTCATGTCACCTGGGAACTGACAACTGACGATAGGTATAATACCAACCTGTCAGTTCCCGACGAGTCCTGTCCAGTGTACTCGTAACCCAACGAGCACCCGTATACTATCTCCAGTACGACGTACTGATGGCTGTGGGACAGACCATCTCCCACACTGGGATGAGAAGCGCATACGCTAGTCTACTCCGGAGTATCGATGCCCTGTCTCGATAGTCCTGCGATTAGGGACCTGTATAAGGATGTGCTTATAGATTACCCAGCCCCCACTAGTGTGACTGCCATCACAACGCTGGTAATCAAGCAAAGATCCTAAGGGCTCCACTAATGCGTATAGGTGATATCGCAAAATAAACACATGTACACATTGAAGTAGAAACAAACCAAGTAGCTTACTACTATATTGAGCAAGATTGTTTATACAAGGTGAATATCCCAAGCTTCCATTAAGTAATATACAAACTAGTATGATACAGTAATGGCCTCTAGGGCATATACACTAACAATCTCCCACTTGCACTAAGGCCATGTACTGGCGTATCGAAGACCTATCATCTCGATCAGCCGCTCGAACTGAGTCTGGGGTAGGGCCTTGGTGAATGGATCTGCAGTGTTTTCTTCTGAAGCAACCCTCCGAACCTCGATCTCCTTGCGATCCACGATCTCCCTGATCAGGTGATACCGCCTCAAGATGTGCCTGGATCTCAGATGGGACCTGGGTTCCTTTGCTAAAGCTATAGCCCCGTTGTTGTCGCAATACAGAGGTATTGGGTCAACAATGGACGGAACCACCTGAAGTTCTCTCAAGAACTTTCTCATCCAGACAGCTTCTTTTGCGGCATCAGATGCAGCGATGTATTCCGCTTCCATAGTCGAGTCTGCAACGGTTTCCTGTTTGGAACTCTTCCAACACACCGCCCCTCCATTGAGGGTAAAGACAAAACCCGACATGGACTTGGAATCATCCTTGTCACTCTGGAAGCTGGAGTCAGCAAAGGCCTCGATCTGGAGGTCTTTTCCGCCATAGACCAAGAACATCTCCTTAGTCCTTCTCAGGTACTTGAGAATGTTCTTTACTGCTATCCAGTGTTTCTCCCCAGGGTTTGACTGATACCTGCTTACCACACTCAGTGCATAAGCTACATCCGGTCTGGTACACAACATCGCATACATTATAGAGCCTACCGCAGAAGCGTAGGGTATAATAGACATGCGATCCCTCTCCAAATCAGTCTTGGGAGACATCTCTTTAGAGAGGGTGATCCCGTGACAAGCCGGTAGGTTACCGCGCTTGGAATCTTCCATACTGAATCTTTTCAGTATAGTGTCGATGTATCTGGACTGTGAAAGTCCTAATATCCTCTTGGATCTATCACGATGGATCCGGATCCCCAGGATGTACGAAGCATCACCCAGGTCTTTCATGGAGAAGCTTTGTGACAAGAACCCCTTGACAAATTGTAGCATAGGAATGTCATTTCCTATTAAGAGAATGTCATCCACGTATAAAACGAGGAATACTACAGTTCTCGCTACAAATCTACTATAGATGCATGGTTCATCTGGATTTTTGATAAAGCCAAATTCCTTGACCGTCTCATCAAAACAGATGTTCCAACTCCGCGATGCCTGCTTTAGTCCATAGATGGACTTAAGCAACTTGCACACCTTTCCGCTGCTCCCACTCTGAATGAAACCCTCTGGCTGATCCATATAGACACACTCCTCTAAATTTCCATTTAGAAAAGCGGTTTTTACATCCATCTGCCAAATCTCATAATCGTGGAAGGCAGTAATGGCAAGAAGGATCCGAATGGATTTCAGCATAGCTACTGGAGAAAAGGTTTCGTCATAGTCCAAGCCAGGTCTTTGACGGAAACCCTTTGCTACAAGTCTAGTTTTATAGGTCTCAACCTGTCCATCTACACCAATCTTCCTTTTGAAGATCCACTTGCATCCTACGGGTTTTACCCCGTCTGGAGCAATGTCCAACGTCCATACTTTGTTGGTGTACATGGACTCCATTTCGGTCCGCATTGCATCCAGCCATTTTACCGAGTCAACGCTCTTAACGGCCTGTTGGAAGCTAGTAGGCTCATCATAATCTATGATGCAATCCTCTCTATCCCCGTCTATGAGAAAACCGTAGTATCTCTCGGGCGGATGAGACTGCCTACTACTCCTGCGGAGCGGCGTAGGAATGTCCTGTTCATTTGAACCCTCTGGTTCCACTAAGCTTTCAGTAATAGTCTGTGGTTCTGGAATTTCTTCCAGTTCTACTGTGCTCCCACTTAATTCTTTTTCTAAGAACTGATGTTCTAGAAAGTGGGCATGACGAGAAACAAGAACTTTTTGTTCCTCTTCGTAGTAGAAGAGATATCCCTTGGAATTCTTTGGATATCCCACAAACTTACACAGTACTGAGCGCGCCTCGAGCTTGTCCGCATGCTGCTTTTTAACAAAAGCTGGACTTCCCCAAGTCTTAATGCGACTGAGATGGGGTCTCTTCCCACACCACATCTCATATGGTGTAGTAGGCACAGTCTTAGTAGGAACTCGGTTCAAAAGGTACGCAGCTGATTCTAGCGCATACCCCCAGAAAGATCGCGGTAACTCAGCGTTACTCATCATGGACCGTACCATATCCAATAGGGTTCGGTTCCGTCTCTCCGATACACCGTTGTGCTGCGGAGTGTATGGAGGAGTGAGCTGAGAGAGAATCCCGTTCTCTTTTAAATAATTCAGGAACTCGGCACTTAAGTATTCTCCACCTCGATCCGATCTTAGAATCTTGATACTTTTGCCGGTCTGTTTTTCTACTTCATTCTTATATTCCTGGAACTTTTCAAAGGCTTCGGACTTATGTTTCATTAAGAAGACATAACCGTACCTAGAAAAATCATCCGTAAAAGTAATGAAGTAAGAATAACCGCTTCGCGCATGTGTAGACATTGGACCGCACACGTCGCTGTGTACGAGTCCCAAGAGCTCGCTCGCTCTTACTCCGTGTCCAGTGAACGGAGTCTTTGTCATCTTTCCTTTGAGACAGGATTGACAAGTGGCGTACGATTGATATTCGAACGGATCTAAATATCCTTCTGTATGTAACTTAGTCAACCTTCTCTCATTGATGTGACCCAGTCTACAATGCCATAAGAAAGTCTGATTGATATCTGGAGACTTTCTTTTGTGTGTATTCTGGACATTGAAAATCTGTGGTTGGTTTAATACGTATATACCATTGCTCAGTGTACCTGACCCAATCAGAACTTGATTAAGGTGAATGTTTACAACATTACTTACAAACGCAAATTCATAACCTTCTTTAGAAACCAAAGATACAGAAATGATATTACAAGTTGCGTTGGGTACAAAAAAGCAATTACGCAAAACCAAAACATGCCCATCTGACATTCCCAGGTGATAGTCCCCCACGGCTTTAGCATCCATGCTAGCTCCGTTCGCAACTCTGAGGGTCATGTCACCTGCCTTCAAAAACCTATGGTTTCTCAACGCCTGCAAAGAATTACAGATATGAGATCCTGATCCGGTATCCAATACCCAGGAAGTAGAGTTTATAGAAAGACAGTTTTCAATAACATACACACCTGAAGCTGAAGCCGCAACCTGCTTCAGTTCCTGTGTCCTGGCTTTCCAAGCCCTGCAATCTTTCTTCCAGTGTCCACTCTTATGACAATAGAAGCATTCTTCCTTTCCAACAAGCTTCCCCGCAATCTTTGTTGCCTTTTCCTTTCCCTTCGTACCCACTTTACTAACACCGCCTCTTGGTTTGGCGGGGGCTTTCTTCCTCTTTCCCTTGGCTTTCGCCTTGGACCTAGAGGAAGAAGATCCTCCTACAAACAAAGCGGGTGTTTCCCTACCCTTCTGTAGGGTGCCCTCTGCGCTCCTCAGCATGTTGAGGAGTTCTGAAAGTTCAACTTCCTTTTCTTGCAAGTTGAAATTCAGTATGAACTGGGCGTAAGTGGATGGAAGGGACTGGAGAATTAAATCTGTATAGAGTTCACTGTCCAACGTGGTCCCAAGTTCCGCGAGCTCCTCAGTGTAGCCAATCATCTTAAGCACGTGGTCCGCTACCGATGATCCGACGGCCAACTTTGTCGAAAATAACTTCTTCGACACTTCGTATCTTGCGATACGAGACTGCTCTCCATACAGTTCTTTTGTATGGAGAAATATGGACTCGAGGTCCATATTCTCATGCCTCCTCTGATGTTCGTTGTCCATAGAGGCAAGCACGAGGCACCTGGCCTTCGCGCAATCAATCTCCCAAGTCTTACGGATTTTCTTATCCGCGACGCTGGAGGTGGGACCTGGGACGGGGGGAGCTTTGGTGGTAAGAAGATACCCCAGCTTGTCGTAAGTGATTGCTAATTTGACATTCCTGAGCCAATCTTTGTAGTTTGGCCCTGTCAGTATGTTTTTATCTAGAAGTAACTTAAGTCCAGTCATTTCGAATTAGGTCGCTGCAGGGGGGAGAGAAGAAACACTTTAGCACGATGCTCTTGCAAGTTTAGAATGGTTTTTAATTTGTCTAAACAGGATGGCTCCCACTGTCTCTCGAATCCCTCCTCAAACCACAAAGGAAGAATTAGCCGGGATCAATCCCACCGCACAATACTTGCTTAACCGTTCAGCCAGGCCAGTGTCGGTACTTCGAGGGAGGTTTTCCAACGCTTTCGCGAAGTTCCTTAATTTAATAACCTCTTTTCCCTGGGGGCGTAGCCCCGCTAACACCTTTCTAGGCACCTACTAGGTTTATAGCATTGATCGTTTAGTGAGAAATTTCCCGAGGAGTAGCATATACTCACAGTAGGATCGGGATCCAAATATCATCGCGTGATGAAAATGAAGGAATCCTACCATAATCATCACACTCCAAATGGTATGCAAATCTAGCAAGTTTCAGTACTTATGAAACTCCCGATGTGGATTTTTTTTTGCCCCATGCTCTTATGACCTTGACTTTGGCCAAAATATCATAAGTCACATGTCAAGTTCTACCCGTCACTTTCCAGGTTAATTTGGATCCATCCGTGCCTATCCTTGACTTTGGCCAAAATGGCAGTACGACTGTCCCAAATCAACGTATCTATCTATGCTACACATGAATACTCAATAGCTACCAATCACTATGCCTTGACTTTGGCCAAAATACATAGCTTGAATACTATTGACTATTTATGTGAAATGACGGAGGGCTACGAATGGTTTTGGTAAAACCGTGAACGTAGTGAACTTGATATAATCGATGGAACGAGATAGCTTTTAGAAGGAGTGACTCAAACTCCGCATTTAAAAGTTAGTTTTGAAAAGAACCGAGAGGTTTTTCGAAAGTGTTCCAACGACTTTAACTTGGTTTATTATCTTGCATTAGTTCTTTTAATGTGTGATATTCTTGCATTAGTTCTTTTAATGCGTCCCATCATTTAATCCTACCATTGCAGAAAACAACCAAAATATGACGTACGCTTATGCCATTCGCATTCGCCACGGGGTCCCGTCATCACTCGTTAGGTTACTTAACTAACGACAGAGCGGGGGCTGGGCTAGCGCGGCTGTAAAACATAAGCAACGCCTAAATATAAAGCAATGATAGACATTACAGATCACAGATGAATACATTGGATATACTAGCAATCCGCAATCCGTTCGAGCCTGCAACGAAAAGCGGATTACACGGTCGCGGTGAATAGCAAATACCCCACCCAAGACCCCTACGGGTGCGGCAAACTACCCGCCAAGTACCCGGTAGTTTGTGCACCCCTCCATGGGTCTATCCTAGGAGCAAAAACAGTAAAAAGAATTATACAATGACGGCTACAACCCCGACCCGGTTGTGCGGCCATACAAATAATATTATTACATCAATTTACATTTACAAATGAATGAAAGAAAAACAAAAGCTCATCTCACATCCACCCCGGCTATTCACCCGCGACAGTCCAACACATTCATATACACATTCCAACATCAAACACAGATCATAGAGATGTATAACCCCGACTAATCGACTTATAGCGATTAGCCGACGTTCAATACATGCAAACATCACAGATATAACCATCATAGTCAAAGTGCAGTGAAGTTCGGAAAAAAAATACGGAATTATAGGACCCCAAAAGTAAATTTCTGCTCTGGAAAATCTGGGCACATATAACATATTTTAAAAATCCTAAAACCAACACAGAGACACACTGCACGAAACCCGATCACCAGAAGACATTAAACGGCGGCGGATCCGCGGCTATAAGAATAGGTGAGGCCGCGGATCCGCGGCTGTTTGAAGGAATTAGGGGATCGTTTTTCTTGGGTGTTCACACAAAACCCTGAGCCGAATTTAGGTGTATAACAAAACTTGTTTTGACCAGAAAAAATTTTAACAGAAACTAGGGTTTTGTAAAAGTTTGGTTTTTGGATTTTTCGGTTCCGAACTTCGTTACACTTCACTACCAAGCTAGTTTAAGTTTAGTTAGGCTCTGATACCACTGTAAGTCCACGTTGCGACCCCCGGTTCTTACGGGGAGGCGGAAACGGTATAAAAATCAAATTTTTAGCGCATGGGGCAACATGGACTACCAAAGTCGGGATCTTTTCCTAAACTAAAACTAGCAAACTTGCTAAAGAGAGTTAGCTACTCGGAAAGATGGTTATACCTAAACTTGAACTCCTTCTTCTTCAAACCTTGTAGAGGTTGATGGTTCTTTCCTCGTCGCCTTCTTCCGTCGAAGATGGATCCACCTGAGGGTTCAACCTACGGGCTCTTCCTCGAACTTTGAGTGAACTAGAATCTCCGGCTTGCTAAACCCTTGATCCTAGAGTGAGTAGAGAGTGTCTAGGGGTTGTTTCTTTTTCAAGGTGAGGGATTCTCAACACATGAGAAGGAATCACCTTGAGCTTGAGGAAGAAGAAGATGAAATGAGGAGAGAGAATGATTATGAAAGAATGAGCTCTTTTCTTTTGCAACCATAACTAAAAGAAAAGGAATTATCTAATTAATAATAATAATTGAAATGAGAATAGTTGATGGTTGTTTTGGAATGACCACTATCATACTTTCAATAAATGAGTGTAAGCATGAATCAAGGAGTATCCTTTCAAAGCATGATGGTGGTCAACATTCAACCATGGTCAACAAGTCAACCATGGTCAACAAGTCAACAAAAACAACCATAACAATATTTCATTTAATTACTATTATTAATTGATATTTCATAAATCTATTAGGGTTTGGAAAATGACGACTGTCAACTGTGCATACGCACCCGTTCCGAAACCCTAATGAAATACCTCATCCTCCGCCTCAAGCAACTGTGCATACACACCTGCATTCTCGTTCCGAGGAACAAGAATACCGAGAAATAAAAGCAACCCCAAAACATATACCAGTATCTGGCTCAAACCAGAGCCCGCCAGTATAATCCGTCCGGACTCCAAACGTGCACAAGTGCGCGGATGAGAACGAACCCTGCCGCAAAACCATGCGACCTCTACTCTGTTTTGCCCAGAGGCGAATACCCTCTGTGTGGGACTCTAAAGACTCGACACTACGCTGGCAGTGGGTTTAACCACAGACCGCAAGCGGCACTAGCTGTGCGTAACGGTCCCCAGGTAGATGCCGACAAGAAGGCTGACGAGGTGAACCCCATCTGAACTCCTACTGAGTCTGAATGTGACATTCTCCGTACAGTCCGGTCTGTTCGTCTGATACATCGCATGTCGGGCCTAGGGGGCGGTAAAACGTCAGTCCCCCAATAGCGGTACAAGTCGTGTCGGAGTGAAGCCCAAAACACCCTGAGATAACACTGGAAGCCTACCAGTATATCTCGCTTGCCCTGGCCAGGGACTACTTGTGTAATGGCTCTCCTTGACACAGCGCGATGTCAACCCCCAATACCGGGAGAGACGAATCCTGTCTAACCGTCACTGCCTCCAAGTGCTTCGGGACTGCACCCAACCACTACCTGTTTGCACGACTCCTTTGAGCCGTGGTAGGGTAGTGATCAAAGTGCAGTGGGAACACACTTGAAGCGAAGTGCCAGTGTCAAGTCAGCGGACTAAGCTGTACTCATGTCACCTGGGAACTTATAACTGACGATAGGTATAATACCAACCTGTCAGTTCCCGACGAGTCCTGTCCAGTGTACTCGTAACCCAACGAGCACCCATATACTATCTCCAGTACGACGTACTGATGGCTGTGGGACAGACCATCTCCCATACTGGGATGAGAAGCGCATACGCTAGTCTACTCCGGAGTATCGATGCCCTGTCTCGATAGTCCTGCGACTAGGGACCTGTATAAGGATGTGCTTATAGATTACCCAGCCCCCACTAGTGTGACTGCCATCACAACGCTGGTAATCAAGCAAAGATCCTAAGGGCTCCACTAATACGTATAGGTGATATCGCAAAATAAACACATGTACACATTGAAGTAGAAACAAACCAAGTAGCATACTACTATATTGAGCAAGATTGTTTATACAAGGTGAATATCCCAAGCTTCCATTAAGTAATATACAAACTAGTATGATACAGTAATGGCCTCTAGGGCATATACTCTAACAGCGCCCAGCGCCTGCGTGCCATGCACGCGAGGCACTAGCCCCCACACATCCTTTTGATGCCCTTTCCCTTTATACACACACACACACACATACTCCACGACACTGTCCTCCATTAGAAAAAATTTCTAACGGGGCGCTGCCCCGCACCCCGCAAGGGAGCTGCTAGCCCTCTTGACCCCCAGCCCACTATCCGGGTAGCGGGATCCCCGTAAAAACTCTGTGTGGCCCCCGATCTATCCAAAACCCCTTCAAAACACAACACTGCACATTGAGTTCGCATGACCAGTTTAGCCCGTCAATCGAAGGTTCCCTCGCTCCAAAGGCGAGGGGTAATTAACGGCAGCTTAGTCCGCGGCTGCCGGAGATTCGGATCCCCACAATCAATAAACCCCCGCCTACCCTAGGCAGGGGGGATCTGTAATGCGCCTGACAAGCGCGCGCATATTCTCTTCTCAATAGAGTAACAAAAAACACCTTACAGATTCTGACACGCCCGGTGGGACGAGTCTCTCCTCCTATATTTCGGGTTAAACGTTCATGCGAACTCAATCAATATACATATCTATATTTATACTAAAATAATGCTCTTTCATGCAGGTCTTCAAGCAATCAATTTTCAACGACAATGTCTCCTAAGACGAATTCAGCTTCCAACGCAACCCCGATCCCATACGTGGTCAAGGTTAATGCTCGTGTGGTTCTCCCCGCAAGCCTCAGTCGACAGTGGGAGGAACTGCCCCGCCAGTTTGGTTCCGTCATCATCTACCCTACCGGAAGTGCTCATCTGGCAGAAATCCTGGCGAAACAGGTAGCCAAGCCGGTCTCAAGGGGCAAGAGGCCGAATGTTGTGATCGCCAAGGCACCACAACCAAAACTTAAGACGGTGTCTGAACGACTCTCTGGTGCTCCAGCTGGGGGCAAGACTTCCGGTACAAAAGACAACATCAAATATTGCAGACGAGCTCAGGCGGTGACTCCAGCAAATGCACAATCGAGCGTATCTCCAAGGTCCTCCATGGCCCGGTGATCGCACGCTTTTGGCGTGTCGGATGTTCAAAGTTCTAAAGTTATAACCGCGATCAGGACGGTGTCGCTTTGCAGCTAGCCAGTTGAGCACGGGTCGATCCACAGGGAGATGGTTGTATGTTCGTTCGAGTTTTAGACGAGTCAATAAAGAATGTGTATATGTTTGTTCAATTCTATCCTAAGTGTTATATGCAAGTATAAAGTTGTTAAGAAAAAGATACGAAAGTGTAGGCTAAGGAAATCCGCACTCAAAACCTTTGAGCCGAGTCTTGACCAATTGAAGCTAGAGCAATCGGCAACAACGTGAATTAGGGGATTTAAGCACGGTATTCATGGAATCCGGCTTATTTACCCTTGTCTTTCCGTTCTTGTCTCTTGCTTTCGCCTCCGGCCAAACCGAACGCAACCGGTCGCGGTTAGGAATCACCGTTACCTTGGTAGGGTAGGGTGCCTAACGGAGCGCTTGCGTAACGTTTGGGCGGAGTTCAAAGGAAAATAACGGGAAAAGGAAATGAGGAATGAAACCTTAACTTACAATATTGTATTTATTCTTAACAACAACATATTACAACCATTCACAAAACGAACCAAAAAGAGCAAAAGAAAAGATAAACAAAGAAAAGAAAAGATTACAAGCAAGTAATTAAAAGTACATGGAATTTAAGTGCATGAAAGTAATGCATGAATGTAAAGTAAATAATAAAAAGTAAGAAAGAAATAAGTAAGAAAGAGAACTAGAAACCATGGAACAATTTACACACCATGGGTTTAATAACCCAAACTTAAACTTGCAAGCTCAATTAAGAGGTTGCAAGATCAAGAGAGAGCTAAAAACCCAAGGCAAAATGAAGCACAAAAGAGACTTTATTCTTTCCAAAATGATACAACCCTTGAGATCAAATACAAACCCTTAAACCTTCAAGCTCAATGAAGAGGTTGAAAGATCAAGAGAGAGCAAGGATCTCAAGGGGAAGCTAAGCAAAAGAATGATACAAAATAACCCTCATCTTCATTTAACATCCACTCAAAAGCTCTCACAACAATTTAATGGAGGAAAGATGAAGAAGAAGAAGAAGTTAAACCAAAAACTAACAAAAAGAAGGCATAAGAATTGATCCCTTACAATGGCTCAGAACCGGGGTATTTATAGGAGGAGAGTTGAAACCCTAGGGCAATATTCTGGCCCCAAATGAAATGACAAAGCTACCCCCAAAATTTGGTCAGATGATGACATAAAACTGCGGCGGATCTGCCGCGGAAACCCACATTTGGCGGCGGTTCCGCCGCGCTTTTGTGGAATTATAGTCTCGAATTTTCTGGGTTTCCTTGTGTTGCCATATTATGTTGTTCTACATGTACCAAATTGCAAATTTCTTTCACAATTGTTTCAGATCTGCAACGGTCCAAAATGGCATCAAAAATAATACTTTTGACCTTTTCTCCCTCGAGCTCCGCGCACCCATTGATTCTTGTGCTGCCCCCCTCGTGCTCTGTGCTTGTCCGAGACACGAATGACCACTGTCATATGTTTTGTCTCTGGAACTGGTACGCAGCACTGGATGGATATGGATGACCGGAACCCGGCTTTTATCTGCTGTCAACAGATGTTTTGTATTTTGGCGTAACAGTGGAGATTTTTTATCAATTGCGTTATTTTGGACTAGGAACCTGTAGCCTGTAAATATGTAGCAAACACGGATTAAAAGCACCTACCTATAAACAAACGAGCGTAAGAATGGGCGATATTAAATGCAATATTCTGGTATAAACAAATACCCTCAAACTTAACTTTTGCTCGTCCCGAGCAAAACCAATTATTCACAAAAAAGTCCTAACCGCACTTTCGCAGGGAACGCAATTGCACTGAGCACGTGCAACAATCCGTTAAACCTTTAGATGTCCCTAGTAGGAGGAGTGTTGTCTCCTGAGGGTTTTCAGCGGATTACACCCACAAAATCACGTCAAGCTAGTGTCATAAGTTAACATCGATTCTACTCCTACAGTTTAGTATTTACGTTAGAAACTCTATCATCCTAAGTTAGAAATATCCAATCCTTATTTTTCACACCTCCTATCTATTTAACCTTAGCTCATATACGTTCCAAAAAAGTTTAGAAAGATATTGGTATCTCCTGAGTTTTCCTTCTAAAGTGCGGTCTTAATTTCGGGATTTTTATCAACTTTACAGAAAACACAAGTCTTATCTTTTATTTCTATCTTTTATCCAAACATCAATTGTATACCCCTACGTGTGTGTATATTTACACCCTTACACTCAAGAATTCAATTCAGGTTATAATACTCTTTGCCCTAATACCTAATACTACTTCTTTTCATTAAGGATGGATGGATTTGCTCACACACCTTTCATACGACTATTAATGCTTCTTGAGGTACTAACGGCCGATTACTGAATGTGTGAGCATAAAGCGTAAATAGCAGTTTCCAGGTCTTGACTTTATTTATTTTTTCTTTTTCTTTTACTTTTTCTTTTTTCTTTTTCAAGACCGGATATATTTTCAATATGCTCTTTTGGTGTTTAGCTTTAAATACCGTTTTTTTTTTCATACTAGGCTTTCAGGCAAGAGTATTTCTAGGTATCCTCTACTATCCCAAGTTTCAAGGTGCGTGCATGTGCAGTTTGTAGGGTATATACTTTCTAAATTTGAACTCAAGAAAAGAAACTATTTTTCAGACTTATCTTTCAGTAAAGCTTCAATACTTTCCCTTCATCTTGACTTAACTCAAGAACTGAACTCAAGATTACCTATTTCTCAAAAAAAAACTGTAAGGACGTATAATCACCAAGTTTAAACAGAATGAGGGTTATTTTTAGGATTTTCAATTCCTAAGCCTAGAATTTAGTTATTTCTAACATATCAACTAAACTTTCAGAATAAAAATCTAAGTTACCCTATTAACTAACTTGATGACAAAGTTTATATATTTTGGAAAAAAATTCGATTTTTATGGGTTTTTAATAAGGTATGCAAATGCAAAATATACAAATGAATGCGAAGGTTTTTAATAATGTATGCAAATGCAAAATATACAAATGATTGCGAAGGAAGAAAGCTTACCGAACACACCCCCAAACTTAAACTTGACAATGCCCTCACTGTCAGGCTACACCAAGAGGGTCAAAATTGTCGGCGCTCCCTAAAAACAAATTATATACAAAACAAAAAAGGAAAACAAAAAATATATACAAAAAGGTTCCCCCCCCCAAACTTAAGTAAAACAGTGTTTCCACTGTTAAGCATTGAAGTTCAGGATCAGGGGGGAAAGAGAATAGTATCAATCTATACAAGGCCTTACACAGGCCAAAAGTTAACACCAACCATTCAAAAATTCTATCTCTGTAGTGTGCTGGTTGGTGAAAGAATATGGTGAGTAAATAAATGGAGATACGCGAGACCGTATGGAGATAGAAATGGTATACGGTCTAGGTATATAAGAAGAAGAATGGTGGAAGGGAGAAAGAAGTGGAATACGAACTTGAGGGTGGAAATGGAGCGAATAAATTAGCACAATTTGTGATGACTGATGTGTAAAAATCGATTGTGCTAATCTATTAACCCGTCGAGAAATGGGGTCAAATCCCTCAAGATTCGTGAGAAACCATGGGTATGCCGAACTTGGTAAACCAGACATAAGAAATGAAAATGATACGGTTTCTTGCAAGGTCGGAACGATGGAAAGGATGGAGGGAAGTGATTGAGGAAGGGTATCGATTAAGGGTTCAGGAGGGTGTACACAGTCAATGACAGGGACAGGATGAATTGGGAAATCCGACTCATCAAGCAAAACTGGTTCATCCTCAAAACTATCCTCAAAATTTTCCTCAAAATTTAGCACATCCATGCATTTATCCTCAAAATCTAGACGCATATGGAGTTCGGGAAAAACAGTTAAAGACTCTGGATGATGAATTGGAGAGAAAAACTCATCCAAAGCAGTGGGTTCATCATCCAAAATATTCCCTGCGTCAATATCCTCAATCAAGTGAAAATCAATTTTCTCAGACACCTCATCAAAAGCATGGATTTCAATCGATTCTAGTTCTAAGATGGAGGTGTAGAGGTCAAAAGTATTGGGTGTGGTTTCACTTGAAAGGGACCCTTCACAATCGGGCAAATCAAACACTACAAAGTCACACAACTCATTATCTGTTCTATCTTTAATCAATGAATCGTTTGGGACACTAGATAGACATTCAAAATCGGAGTTGTGGGTTTCAATTTGCAATGGGTAGGTTCGATTTAGAAGAGTGTATATCTCACTTTCTCCACTCAAATTAGCAGCCTGTCCTACCGCCTCATCATACATTGGAAAATGTGGAGCTAGTTGGAAACAAGCTACCGGGTCACTAGGTTGTATGAGGGCGGCCATGGACGCATTCAAATCCATCATCTGTTGGTACGACGCTACCCTAAAGTCTTCCAATGACTGTTCCAGACTAGACATGACATGGGTTGTGAAGGGGTTTCAGTGAAAGATTCAAAGTTGTTTTGGTACTGGAAACTCCCAAATGACGGTTCAGAAACAATGTCTAGGGAAGGCGCAAAAGTTGGGTAGGACTGGTAGGAATTGAATGGTTGGACAGGGATAGGATCAACATTTGGATAAGAAGGTGAATGAAATTGTTGATCCCAAGAATTTGAAGTCGTGAAAGGAGTGAAAGATCGGCTATGAGATTGTTCAATATGTTCAGCGATGGACAAAGGACGACTTGCAAAAGGGGTATCAACATAAGCAGGTGGGGGAGATTGAAAAGGTTGATACAAAGTGGAATGCGGAGTGCAAGTGTTTATCCTAGACGCTTCTATGTGATCTTTCAGTGAAATTTTGGGCATGGAGGGGTCGTTCGAAATTCGACCAAAGCAAGAACCGTAAGAAGTGATGTCTGGTTATGGATACCAAAGTTCGGCAAGAGTTTTTCTAGGTGGGGTACCCATGATATGAAGAGAGAAAGAAAGAAAGGAAGAGAAAAGGAGGGGAAAAAGAATGTGGATTTTTTTTTATTTATTAAAAAAAATGTTTGTTTTTGGAGTTTTGAAAATTGTTTGTTTAAAAGAATACGGAATTATGAGACTAAAATTTACAAGCACAATCACAATCACAATATGCACAAACACACCTAGATCTAGGGTCACCTAGGTCAGCTAGACAGCTCCTAACTGTTCCAAAGGGCTAGAAATAGGACCCCAAACCGCCTCTTCTCCGCCAATTGCTGCCAGATAAGTGCCAGGTAAGTGGGAGGCTCCCCACTACGTAAGTAGTGGTCCTAATTAAGTAACCACTTGCCTTAGACACACTTGCCTAGACACCGCAAAGTCAGGATAGGATAAACGGCCGATGCCTACAACCAGTCCTCTGTCCTATTGAGCGCGACGTCCTTAGGGCTGAGTCTAGTATTTTTTTAATTAAATAATGGTCAATGCATATGCTTTTTGTGATTTCTGGGGTCCTGGGAAGGGTGATGAAATCCCCACCCAATCTGGATTGGTTTCAAACCCCTTAAAGTCCTTATTAATATATGCAAAGCGGTAAACAAACAAAATCTAAAACAACAAAAATTTATTTGGCGGCTGCGCAATCTGTGCAAAGAAATCTGCAGAAAATACAGTATAGTGGAATTCACAGAGAAGATAAAAGAAAAGGAAAAGGGGTGGAGAAAAAATTGGGCACAGAGGCCTCAATGGGACCGCGGAATCGCCGCGCAAGGCACCTTTTGACCGTGGTTCCGCGGTCAAAATGTTAACTTGGTGATTTTTCTTTGGTCTCCGAACTCCACTTCTTTTCTTCTCCAAAATAAAAACCTCTGTTTTCTTTTTGGATTACTGTACTTGCTCCAGATTAGTCTGCACACTTGCACACAAAAATCATCAAAAAATAACAAAAAGATTTTATTTATTTTTTTATTTATAAATATATACAAAAAGAATATTAACCCGAATAACAAGAAAAGAAATACGTTGCCGTCTCCCCGGCAACGGCGCCATTTGATCGCACGCTTTTAGCGTGTCGGATGTTCAAAGTTCTAAAGTTATAACCGCGATCAGGACGGTGTCGCTTTGCAGCTAGCCGGTTGAGCACGTGTCGATCCACAGGGAGATGGTTGTATGTTCGTTCGAGTTTTAGAAGAGTCAATAAAGAATGTGTATATGTTTGTTCAATTCTATCCTAAGTGTTATATGCAAGTATAAAGTTGTTAAGAAAAAGATACAAAAGTGTAGGCTAAGGAAATCCGCACTCAAAACCTTTGAGCCGAGTCTTGACCAATTGAAGCTAGAGCAATCGGCAACAATGTGGATTAGGGGATTTAAGCACGGTATTCGTGGAATCCGGCTTATTTACCCTTGTCCTTCCGTTCTTGTCTCTTGCTTTCGTCTTCGGCCAAACCGAACGCAACCGGTCGCGGTTAGGAATCACCGTTACCTTGGTAGGGTAGGGTGCCTAACGGAGCGCTTGCGTAACGTTTGGGCGGAGTTCAAAGGAAAATAACGGGAAAAGGAAATGAGGAATGAAACCTTAACTTACAATATTGTATTTATTCTTAACAATAACATATTACAACCATTCACAAAACGAACCAAAAAGAGCAAAAGAAAAGATAAACAAAGAAAAGAAAAGATTACAAGCAAGTAATTAAAAGTGCATGAAAGTAAAGCATGAATGTAAAGCAAGTAATAAAAAGTAAGAAAGAAATAAGCAAAAAAGAGAACTAGAAACCATGGAACAAGTTACACACCATGGGTTTAATAACCCAAACTTAAACTTGCAAGCTCAATTAAGAGGTTGCAAGATCAAGAGAGAGCTAAAAACCCAAGGCAAAATGAAGCACAAAAGAGACTTTATTCTTTCCAAAATGATACAACCCTTGAGATCAAATACCAACCCTTAAACCTTCAAGCTCAATGAAGAGGTTGAAAGATCAAGAGAGAGCAAGGATCTCAAGGGGAAGCTAAGCAAAAGAATGATACAAAATAACCCTCATCTTCATTTAACATCCACTCAAAAGCTCTCACAACAATTTAATGGAGGAAAGATGAAGAAGAAGAAGAAATTAAACCAAAAACTTACAAAAAGAGGGCATAAGAATTGATCCCTTACAATGGCTCAGAACCGGGGTATTTATAGGAGGAGAGTTGAAACCCTATGGCAATATTCTGGCCCCAAATGAAATGACAAAGCTACCCCCAAAATTTGGTCAGATAATGACACAAAACCGCGGCGGATCCACCGCGGAAACCCACATTTGGCGGCGGTTCCGCCGCGCTTTTGTGGAATTGTGGTCTCGAATTTTCTGGGTTTCCTTGTGTTGCCATCTTATGTTGTTCTACATGTACCAAATTGCAAATTTCTTCCACAATTGTTTCAAATCTGCAACGGTCCAAAATGGCATCAAAAATAATACTTTTGACCTTTTCTCCCTCGAGCTCCGTGCACCCATTGATTCTTGAGCTGCCCCCCCTCGTGCTCTATACTTGTCCGAGACACGAATGACCACTGTCATATGTTTTGTCTCTGGAACCGGTACGCGGCACTGGACGGATACGGATGACCGGAACCCGGCTTTTATCTGCTGTCAATTTTGGCGTAACAGTGGAGATTTTGTATCAATTGCGTTATTTTGGACTAGGAACCTGTAGCCTGTAAATATGTAGCAAACACGGATTAAAAGCACCTACCTATAAACAAACGAGCGTAAGAATGGGCGATATTAAATGCAATATTCTGGTATGAACACCCGGTCTACGGCGTCTTCCCGAAGAGCCGAAGTCTGCCAAGTGCTTAAAACGGAAAAGTTAAGACAGAAGCGGCTCAGGTATCGAGCCAACAGGAGAGCCAGAGCTTCGGCCAAGTGGAATCTTGTGAGGTTCCAAGAGCAAGGTTACTTTGCGACGACGGCTGAGCCGGGCGTAAAAATCAGTAATTCCTTCGAACCTCTGAAGTGGGTTCAGAAAAATGCTATGAGCGCCAGAATCAAGAAGACAGCGGTCCGAACGTCACTACGAAGAGACGTGTCCCGGCCCCAACAGAAAAAGTTTAGCACTGTCTCTTCAAGAGTCTATCAGGCGCTCTGTGCCGCGCGAAAACAGCGGGGAAAAACCAAAAAGGAAGCGTCAGCACCATTCAAGGATCCGGTCAGGCCAGCCGCCTTCAATCGACTGCCCGTTATCGAAACACGGGGGTCAAGACAGCGATCCGTGAAATCAGCCGCTGATAACAAAAAGACGGCTGGATATATTATCCATACGGTCTATATGGCGAGTGGGCGCCCCAGCGACAACCTTCGCAGCAAAAACAAGGATGGGGACACCACATCCCAAGCCCAATCTGGCTTGAATGTGGTTGCCGCTGCCCAAGAACAGCCGCCTCCGCTGGATGATGAAAACCCTCTCGATGAGGATGATAGGTAGAGAGAGCCCTCAGTTCATGAGGAGTCGGGCTCGGAAAGCGAAGATGAGCCAACTTTCCATCCTAAGACCGCAGAGCAGCAACTTCTCCAAGAGCTCCAAAAACAGCTCAGAAGCAAAGACAAGGAGATGGCCAAGCTCTACTCAAAGATCGACGACTTGACAAATGTCATCTTACGGCTTACGGCCCAACTTGCCTCTCAGCCACCCAATCAAGCACGGGGCTCTGTTCATGAACCGGGAAACGGTGTCTCGAGACAGCCGACGCCTATTCCCTCAAATCCAAAGGTGGGCGGACCGCACGAAAGCCAGTCGCATCCTATCTCGGGAAATGTCTTGGCGGCCGATAACAGCAACCCGCTAACTCAAGATCAAATCATGGATTTGGTTGCCAATAAGGTCAAAACATTGGTAGCCGAAGCCGGAGAGCAAAAAGATGGCAGCAGTAGGGGGAGACCATATCCTGCTCGGTATGATCTTGTGGAGTTTCCCACTGGCTATGTCGTCCCCAAATTTGAAAGGTTCGATAGAACGGGAAATGCGAACCGGCACATTGCCCAATTTAAAGCATCATGCACAAATACTGGGGGCAATGATGCTCTCCTTCTCCGTCAGTTTGTTAATAGCTTAACAGATGTTGCTTTCGATTGGTATGCAAGCATACCAGATGACTCGATCACAACGTTCGCTCAAATAGAATCCATGTTCAAGCAAAGGTTCATGAGTGTCAGCGATAAAATCACCATTGCCGACCTCGTAAGGACAGAGCCAAAGGACAAAGAAAGCAACATGGATTTTATAGTCCGATGGCACAATCTCTCTGTCAAATGTGAACCGCCGTTGGAGCAAGACCAATCTGTCAGTCTTCTTATAGAAAATCTGAAGGACTGGATGAAACCTTTCCTGTGCACTGCAGGCCTCAAAACAATCCAAGAGCTGACAAAAAAGGTCCAAACGTTGGAACGCTCAAAGCCCGAGTCCGTTCAGGATCTACAGTTCACAAACAGACCGAAACCTTGGAGGGATAACAACCGAAAAGGCGGAAGTTCTAACAGCACCGATTCTCTAAATAAGCAGAGAGCGGGCGGAGCAAAAACTAACAAAACTTGATAGCCAACTTTGGAGGAAAGAAGAAATAAGGTCTACTCATTCCGAAGGGACAAGGTCCACAAAATTTTTAAAGATGCTCGGAAGAATGGCCTGCGGCTACTAGAACCAAAAAGGCTAAGTGAAGCGAACAAGACTGATCATCCCAACTTTTGCCCATACCACCGAGTGCTGGGACACACTATTGAAGACTGTTGCATCTTCAAGGATTGGGTCGAGAAACAATACAAGGAGGGAGAAATATCATTGTCCCCTGATGTGTTAACAAACAATCAAGCTGCGACCGCCAATTTCATACAAACGGAGACCGAAGTCCTTCAGGGACCTGATTCTCTCAGACATCTGCCTTTCTCTAAAAGAGCGGACCAAGGCAACAAGCTAAGAGCCAAGCGAGCAGCATTGCCAATGAAGAAGCAATAGATGGGTACACAACCCATACGGTCTATATGATGGAGCTCAGAGGAACAAGTCCTCCTACGCCTTATAACCATGACAATGACGCGGTTGTTGCCATCCAACATCTGCCTGATTCAAATGATGAAGAGCTCGCTCGGGCTATTAAGCCAAAGGAACCCGTGGTTCATGCTGAATCAAGTTCAGGCGGTAGGGATGACCCCGTTGTCATAACCGGAACTATAGAACAAACATTATTCCAATGGCTTCAAAGGCAACTTCAGGACAGGGATGAGAAGATGGCCAAGGTCCATTCTAAAGTTGATGAGCTGGTAAATGTTGTGGCGGATCTCATGACCCAAGTCGTCCGATTGCAATTACAGCAAAATCAAATTTTGGTTCGTGAGCTGGGGATTGATATCCGGAAGCAGCCGACCGATGCTCCCTCCAGCCCGAGAGCGGAACACCTTTGTGAAAAACGGACGCGATCAGCCTCCAGTCCCTCCGATACGTACACTGAACATGGTAAGCGGACAGTAGGCGAACCAAAGACTTATCGTCCTCAAGGTCCAGCATCAGTAAGGGCAGCTACTCCAATAGAGAGAAAGAAGAAAGTATACTTCTTCAGGAGAGATAAAGTCCGCGAAATATTCGAGGACGCCTTAGACAACGGTCTTCAATTGCCTATTCCAAAGAGGCCACATGAGATGAACATGACCGGCAATCCCATATACTGCCCATATCATAGAATGGTGAGTCATACCATTGAATACTGCTATGTTTTTAAAGATTGGGTGGAGAACCAATACAAACTCGGGAAAGCCTCACACTCGTCAGATATACCGACAAGCCACGGAGCTATGGTCATCAACACAGCCCCGCTAAGATCAAAGTTCGAGGAGCTGGGATAAGCAAACAACTGACCACCATGTCGTTAAACTGGGAATGACAGACCACCAAGTCTTTAAACTGGGAATAATCGACCACCACGTCATTAAACTGGGAATAATCGACCTCTAAGTCGTTAAACTGGGGATGTAAAAGTGTGTAAATAAAAAGAAATGTATATGTATATGTGTATATATATATATATAAATAAAAAGCCGAAATGATGGGGCAACTCGCAATAAAAATCAGCGAGTAAAAAATAAAAATGAAAATAAAGCCGAAATGATGGGGCAACCGCGAATAAATAGCCGAAATGATAGGGCAATCGCGACCTTCGCGATAAGAAAAGATGAAATGATAGAGCAATCTCGGTAAAAGAAACAACAAAAAAAACAAAAAAAACGGCGAATGATGAGTCGCTCCTGGTACCATATTCCAGTGCAGCGATGCAGACGCCAACCAAACCCAAACTCTCAAATGGCGAATAATGAGTCGCTCCTGGTACCATATTCCAGTGCAGCGATGCAGACGCCAACCAAATTCCAACTTCCATACCCCAATGGCGAATGATGAGTCGCTCCTGGTACCATATTCCAGTGCAGCGATGCAAACGCCAACAAAGTCTTGAAATTTTTCCGGCCCTACGGTCTGGATCATACATCCTGCAAAACCGTATACAATCCACGGGCGTAAAACAATCCAAATCTCTCCCAAGTCCTGCCGGTGAGACTACTTTTAAAGTCCCACCAAAAAAAGGCATGTCCACAAGCAAAACGGGCACGGATGAAAACCTGAAAGGGCTCCGTGAGTAAAAACAGCAGGACTGCCGGCGAGTTTGTGAAAACCCGAAAGGGCGCAAACTCGTGAAAAAGAGATGAAATGCACTCGCAAAGTCCTCTCGACTTTGTTGGGAGAAAATTCCCGCGTGAGATCCTTACGACTCACAAAGGAGCAACACACTTAGGAGTCCCCACGACTCCTAAGGAGAAAAAACACCTACGAGATCCTTGCAGCTCATAGGGAGAAAATGCTTTTATGGGACCCTTACGGACCATAAAATTGAAAAGCCTTAGATGATAGGGATTTAAACCCGTCTCCTAAGCCACCAATTCCCAAATCTTTTCGGGGCAAATGATGAGTTGCTCCTGGCATTATTCCAGTGCAGCAATGCAGATGCCAAACAAAAACCAATTCCCAAATCCTTCCGGGGCAAATGATGATATGCTCCTGGCATTATTCCAGTGCAGCAATGCAGATGCCAAACAAAAAACCAATTCCCAAATCCTCCCGGGGCAAATGATGAGTTGCTCCTGGCATTATTCCAGTGCAGCAATGCAGATGCCGACAGAAAACTAATTCCTAAATCCTCTCATGACAGATGATGATTCGCTCCCGGTACCATATTCCAATGTAGCGATACTGATGTCAACTCAAATCAAACAAATCAAACCAACCAATTCCAACATCGACCTTTGCGTCAAACAACGACACTCCGTAACGGGGAAACATCAAGCAGACACTCCGTTTCGGGGACACGTCAACCAGCGACACTCTGCGTCGGGGAATCGTCCAACACAGACACTCCGTGCCAGGGACACGTCGACCAGCGACACTCTGCATCGGGGAAACGTCCAACATAGACACTCCGCATCGGGGAAACGTCCAACAACGACACTCTGTAACGGGGAAACGTCAAGCAGACACTCCGTCTTGGGGATACGTCAACAAGCAGACACTCCGTTTCGGAGACACGTCGACCAGCGACACTCTGCATCGGGGAAATGTCCAACACAAATACTCCGCATAGGGGAAACGTCCAACAACGACACTCCGTAACGGGGAAACGTCAAGCAGACACTCCGTCTCGGGGACACGTCAACAAGCAGACACTCCGTCTTGGGGACACATCAACCAGCGACACTCTGCGTCATGGAAACGTCCAACACAGACACTCCATGCCAGGGACACGTCAACCAGCGACACGCCGCATTGGGGAAACGTCCAACACAGAAACTCCTCATCGGGAAAACGTCCAACAACAACACTCCTTAATGGGGAAACGTCAAGCAGACACTTCGTCTCAGGGACACGTCAACAAGCAGACACTCCGTCTCGGGGACACGTCAACCAGCGACACTCTGCGTAGGGGAAACGTCCAACACAGACACTCCATGCCAGGGACACCTCAACCAGCGACACTCCACATCGAGGAATCATCCAACACAGACACTCTGCATCGGGGAAACGTCCAACAACGACACTCCGTCTCGGGGACACGTCAACCAGCGACATTCCGCCTCGGGGAAACGTCGACCAGCGACACTCCGTGCCGGAGGCACGTCTACTAAATCACTCCGGGCCAGGGAAACGTCTACCACGGACACTCCGTCTTGGAGACGCGTTAAGCATCAACCGTCCATGTCAAAAAAAGGCAGTGCTTCCCAAAAAGTAGGAACCAAAGCAAGTCACTTCCACGCGAAAGAAGATCCATCAATTTCATGCACACGACCCACATATGTGGTGTGCATTTATTGATGGGGGCACTTTGTTGGGGTCGAAAATTGCACCCTGGTTGACCAAGTCAAGGTCAACCCCAAGCCAAGTGGGCCCAAGCCCGGATCAAGTGGGCCCATGCCCAGGTGGAGTCCGAACATGAAGCGGTCGGCCCTCCTCCATGCCAAAATAAAAATCATGTAATAAATAATTTTTATGTAATTTTTTATGCATGAATTTATGCAAAATGGACATAAAGCCAAATTTTTGTAAAGCCCATGGCTTATGTGTAAAAAGAAATGGCACATGAGCCATGAGATGGGCAAAATGCCATTTTTGTACAGCCCAAGGGGCTATATGTAAAGTGTATAGCCTATAAAGGCAAAGATAATGAAAATATCTCAACAACTTTTCCTCTCTCCCAAAAAGTATCAAGATCTGTGATCTTCTCCTTCCTCAAGGTTCTAAAACCTTCTTCTTTCTTTTGAATTAAATCAAGAGTTTTACTCTTCCTTTTATAAAACTAAATAGTTTTTCACCACAAAACCCACAAAGGGGAACTTAGATCTCCCATCAGATCTTAAAAATAAGAGATTTTTTAAAATCTCATACTTCTTGTTTTTCAAGACCCCAACAGAGGAGGAAGGAGGAGACCCATCTCCAAGATTCCCATCTTGGGAAGATCCAGAACCAAAGGGAGAAATAAAGCAACCCCCTTTGATCATTTCTAAACTTTTTAGGAGTTTAACTCCACAAATCGGGAGCACAGCTCCCAGTGCAGGGACCAAAGTACTCTTTCTGTTTGACGCCCAGTGTCCAGCGCCCAGAGCGCTTGCGCCCATGTGCCAAGCACGTGGTGCGTCCAGAGCGCTTGCGCCCACATGCCGAGCACGTAGTGCACCCAGCGCCCAGAGCGCTTTCACCCACGTGCCGAGCACGTGGTGTGCCCAGCGCCCAGAGCGCTTGCGCCTACGTGCCAAGCACGTGGTAGCTAGCGCCCAGTGCGCTAGCCCCCACGTGCCGAGCATGTGGTATACCCAGCGACCAGTGTGCTAGTGCCCACGTGCCGAGCACGTGGTGCGCCCAGCGCCCGGTGCGCTAGCGCCCTGTGTTCTAGCGCCCACGTGCCAAGCACGTAGTGCACTCAGCGCCCAGAGCGCTAGCGCCCACATGCCGAGCACGTGGTGTACCTAGCGCTCAGAGCGCTCGCGCCCAGCGCCTAGTGCGCTAGCGCCCAGCGCCTGCGTGCCATTCACACGAGGCGCTGGCCCCCACGCATCCTTTGGATGCCCTTTCCCTTTATACACACACATACCCCTCTACGACACTGTCTTCCGTTAGAAAAAATTTCTAACGGGGCGCTGCCCCGCACCCCACAAGGGGGCTGCTAGCCCCCTTGACCCTCAGCCCGTTATCCGGGTAGCGGGACCCCCGTAAAAACTCTACGGGGCCCCCGATCTATCCAAAACCCCTTCAAAACACAACACTGGACATTGAGTCGCATGACCAGTTTAACCCGTCAATCGGAGGTTCTCTCGCTCTAAAGGCGAGGGGTAATTAACGGCAGCTTAGTCCGCGGCTGCCGGAGATTTGAATCCCCATAATCAATAAACCCCCGCCTACCCTAGGCAGGGGGGATCTGTAATGCGTCAGACAAGCGCACGCGTATTCCCCTCTCAATGGGGTGACGAAAAACACCTTACACCAGGCTCATCGTCTACAACTCGAGCTTATTGCCCCGGGGTACCTTACCGGGTCCACCATGTACCCGCAGACGGATCATCCTACTCCTCGAATCGGGTTTCGAAAACCAAGCTCAGAACCGAGAAAATATCATGGTGGACATGAAATATCATATCAAGAAAAACCGCATCATTCTCTTTTTAAAATAATCATAAGTTTATAAACTTCACATGCGATTTTCCAAATCCAGAAATCTCATGAAAGATCCGAAATCTCAAATCATGAGTCAGTGAACAGTGAATATCAGCGTAAAGCCACACAATAGCACATAACAGAATGAATATATGAATGAATCGGGTAATTAAATAAGGAGTGCAATATCTAGGCTAGCATGTGAGACCAGGCATACTAATAAAATGTTTAAACTACCAGCTAGCACATTATACCAATTGAAGTAACGTTTTCCTAAGGTGTACGTGACATGGCATTTAGCGATGATGATGTATGTAAGACGGCAAGCAAGTGTAAGTGCAACATACGCATCATCGGTAATGGTACTGGTGTTCTAATAGCCGAGATCATAAAAACTAAAGGAAACACATGTATATATATGAAGTGCGATGAGTGCAACACAAATATAACAGAAAATGAATAGCAAACGCAACAGTAGGGGATATACATATGGGTATACGAGTCATACAGTTTTTGTGTTTTGAAATAGCACGAATCGTGGTTTTTAGAAAAGTAGGGACAACGGTGTTTTGAGAAAAGGAATGGCTTTTGAAAATACTCACGATTCGTTAGTTTTGAAAATAGGTATGACTCAAACCAGGTCTAGCATCTATTTAATAGCTAGGAGACTAAACTATGGAACTAGTCAGAGGGATAAGAAAATCTACATATAATCCAAGTCAAAAGTTTGGATCAATCATCTTATACGTCTCGTACGGTAATATCCATCGTACGGCATTCTCCAAAATCGAGGGTACGGATCAAAATCATACATAATATCATCATTCGTACAATATCATAATCATGGGTACGGTTCTAAAGTCTCGTACATTCAAATATCACCAATTCCTATATTATCGCCCAACGATCCATTATAATGTCGTATCGTATACAATACCACGACTCGATCACACATCAGAGATCTCACGGCATCATGCCCGATCATATCGGCTCATCTCCACAACATATACTATCCTCATCTCACGTGTATACACACACACACACACACACACACACACATACACATATACACAAACATAGATACCAAGTGTGTGCGTGTGTGCGACTAAGTAAACCGATAACTCATGACTAAGAGTAAACTATCCTATAGGTAGGCCAAATCTATCGATAGTCTCCTAGTAACCCTATTTACTAGGTATCCAAGTCTCACATAAACGTAAATAATATAAAACGTATTCTACGGTTGCGGGGGTGCTATACGCCATCCACCTAACTTCTCCCGTAGATATACATCTACTCGCATTGATCATCGCTTGCCGAAGTCAATGACGCCATGCTCTCCCTTATTGTCCTGAAGTTCACGCAGGGTACCTACAGTTTTCAATGCGTTATATCGTAACACGAATCGAATACGAAACCAAAACGGCACACGAAATACCCATAGGTTAGAACCTATGGTCTACGCGTGCAAGAACAACCAACAACTCTCGACATCGACATACAAACGCCAATCGACCGAGATAAAACACAATATCAACTCAAGTTATTAAAAACCATAAAACTCAAAACAGCTACTTACAAAATTAGCTCCAGATTTTGACTCAGGTAGATAGGGACTAGACAAACAACACAGGAGATAGTTTAATAGGTAAGTGAGCTATAGCCAAAACCCCTACACCATATTCTAACAGAGGCCCGGCGAGATGCCCAATAAACTCGGTGTCGCCGGTCAAGTGGTTGAATTGGGGCCTCGTCTTCTCATGGTAGTCTCCTATTAGTCTAACTAGGTTAGTGTATATGGTTGTTTTTCCTATAAGGGTCTCCGGTCGCTCCAGATTTCCTGTTGGCATCATGAACCACAAAATATGATATCGAAACAATTTAACTCAAGTCTTGGTTTAACTCTTTGTTTTGGTCCATGAAACTAACACTACAAGGGTTTTATGGTCACTAATTACTCTCAAATACCCTTTATCAATTCAAAATAAACCCTAATCTCAACTTGGAAAATTCTATCATCACTAAACTACATCAGTTAACCACTAAACTATTGCATGATATAAGAAAAACTAAAATCTCAACTGAAGAAGTGGAGTTATACCTCATCTGGCAACTCAAGAATTTTCTTGAGTTGCCTAAGTCTTCAAAACCTCAACTTGGTAGATCTAAAAGGTTTGTAGTGAGCTTGTGCACCATTTTTGTGAAGGATGTGTGATGTTTTGGGATGGTTTTGGAGATGGTAGAGGGTGGTAGAGGAGGTGGAGGGAAGATGAAGGAGGAGGAGGAGGAGAATGAAGATGAACAAATGAGGATGGTTGAGAGAGTCAAGGGTGAGAATAACCCCCCTACCCCCCCCCCCCCACTCTTTCCCTTCACATGCCACAAGTCACCTCAACATCTCTCTCTCCTCTAAAATATCTTCCCCTTTTCTTTTTATTTTCTTATTTAAAACAAAACAAAACCATGAGAAAAATAAATGTAACAAGTGGTTTTTGCAACATGATTTGCTGCATGCCACATGCACATAACATACTTAATGCAAAATTAGTAAATGCTAATCAAGTTTAGTAATTAACCCATTTACCAATAATTATTTAAAAATCTTTAAATGCTCATTTCACATAATTTCTTTCAAAATCAATATTTGATATAAATTCCCAAATTATCGGTATATAATTATACTTTTTCATTAATACTAATTCTCGTATTTAAAAATATTCATAGAAATTATTATTTCAATCATTTAAATTCCTAAAATAATATTTTATTTTCTGAAATGTTACGCTCTGTCATCTCTAAAGATCAGTTTGCGTTTCTCCTATTGTATTAGGATACACCCAAGACAAAGGTAATTAAAAATATACTTAATTGATTTGAATACCGAATTTAGATTAATTTATATTGAGATATGTTATCTTTTGAATAAGCAGGAAGTATCAGAAAAGAATAAGCAGAATCGAGAGAAAACCACGAATGCATATTATGGTGGATCGAATCCTGCTGAGCAGTATAGGGCTATTTTGGTTAGTTTATCTTTAATTACATAAATATTCGATTTTTTTAATTTTATCGTTACATATCTTTACATATAAATAGATCAAATATCTGTTACAGGAGAAGAATGGGAAAAAACGGGTGTCCCTGATACTTGGGAGGCATTGCACATGAGAGAGGGCGTACCAGAAGAAAGGATGGATATAGACACTCAACATGTGGTAAGCTTGCATTTTTAAATTCTTTTAAGTAAATTAATTACACTTGTTAACTTCGTAAAGAAAATTAATTATTGTTTTATTTATCGTAGAAGGATTTCGAGGAGTCGGAGAGGAGCTATCGAGAATCAAATCTGGAATATCCGGCCGACGATCCTATTCCTACGAAGGTCGAGGTATCTATTATAGAGCAACTTTTCCCTCAGTCGAGAGGACACGGTCGTATTTGTTAGTCATATGTATGCCCTAGAGGCCATTATTGTACATTATTGTCTATTATAGTGGATGCTTGGACATATATGTAGAGAGGACTTTCTTGCTCGACATAATAGTATGCTATCTGGTTGCTCTTTATCTTAACATGTACACTTGTATTATTATAATGTCTCTCTGATACATGTCGATAAAGCCCTTAGGATATATATTTGACTACCAGGACTATAATGCAGATCATACTAGTGGGGACAGGGTGGTCCACAAGTACATCCTTTAATTGTTCCTAATTGAAGGAGTATCGAGACAGGACATCGATATTCCAGTGTAGACTGGTGTGTACGTTTCTTGACCCTGAATGAGGCGATGGTTGATCCCATAACCATTGGTGTTTGACATCAGAGATTGTACACATGTGCTTATTAAAGAATGGGTACACCGAACAGGACTCGCCGAGAACTCCTAGATGGTATTATACTTATCGTCAGATAGCAGTTCTCTGGTGACACTGGTACAGGTTAGTCTGTAGACCCGAGATCGTCATAGAGTCTTGTGTAGTTCCCACTGTGCTTTGATTTCCTCCCTACCATGACTCAAAGGAGTCGTGCAAACAGGTGGATTTTGGATACAGTCCCGAGTCACATGGAGGCAATAGGCGATAGGAGGGGTTTCGATTCTTCCGGTATTGGGAGTTGATGTTGCGCTATACTTGATTGGCTATAACAGAAGGTCCTTGTCCAGGGCTGATAAGATTTACTGGTAAGTGTTATCAGTAGTTTCTCGAACCGTTATGAGCTACACATTAGCATGACTTATCAAGTTACTGGGGTCTGACGATTCCACCTCCAGACTCGATATGCGGCATATCAGACGAAGAGATCGGACTGTACGGGAGTGTTACTTATAAGCTTCATGGGAGTTTGGAAAAGCTTGCTTGTTGATCTTCTATTTGCTCAATACCTAGATAGCCGTTACGTCCAGCTAGTACTGTTGACGGCTTGTGGGTAACTGATGTGATCATTACCTACTGCTGGCGTATTGACGAGTCTTTGGAGTCCCACACAAAGGTTTCCTAGCTCAAGCAAAACGAAGTAGGGCACATATGTGATATGTGCAGGACCTTGATTAAATACGTGTATATGATACCGTATTCTAATCTCGCGATATATGATATTGTCGGTTATATGTGATATAGCCGACTTATTGAATCAAGTGTTGATTCGATAAATTGATATACATGTAAATGATATTAGTCGGTTATATATGATATAACCGGATTATTGAATCAAGTGTTGATTTAATAATTTGATATACATACATACATACATACATATACATACATACATACATACATACATATATATATATATATATTAACTAATATTAGCTCACTAAAGAATTTTTTCTCTTTTATATATATGTTGATATATATAAATATGTGATATATATATATATATATATATATATATATATATATATTATATACACTATTATGTCATGCTAGATGATAAATAGGACATGGGTGTATGAGACTCACACTATGGCTTAGGATAATATTGAGGATTTATTTTTAAAGTAAATAAAAAATAAAGTGGAAATGAGCATGGCTTAAAATGCTTGTGGAAGCATGTAGAAATCTTGACTCATTCCACTAATTTTTGTTTTACTTTAGATATTTTTAAACCCAACCATTTTTATCCTTAGCCATGGTTAAGTCTCTACATATATCTTTAAGATATTTTTTCACCCTACTTCTTGGTCTTCATCTCCTCTTTATTTTTCTTGAGTTCAAAAGAAAAGTAGAAAAGAGATTCTAAAGTGAGCAAAATTTCTACTTCATCAACCTACTCTCATCTAACCCATAAGATTAGGTTGTTTGCTTCACTAATTCCTTGATTAGTGAAGAGGTAGCTTGAGTTAGAATAACTTCAAGATGGATCATCTTCGGCCTCGAAGACGATGAAGCAAGCTCATTCCTTTCACCAAAAGGAGCCTAAGAAGAGTTCGAGGGACCACTATTTGGAGCTAAGGGAGTATTATTTGGAGCTTTAGAAGTGAAGAACCGGTCTACAAAGGTTTTATTCTATATTCACTTAGTGTAAAACTTGTTTACATGCTTTAAAACCCTAATTCTCTAGTTCGATTCTAGGTTAGCATGCTTTAGCACACTAGATTTTTTAAAATTGTATACTCGATGCATGTTTAAAACTAGTAGTGGTGCTAAGGCATACTTTCATGGCATCAGAGACAAGCTAGAGCATTAGGAATTGTCTAAACGATGTTAAAGAGTTCGATCGAGTTTCGAAACCCTAAATTTCCATAGTTTCTGTAAATTTTTCAAAAGTTGGAATTTTTAATATTAAAAATATGCAGAAAATTATGCAGGGTATTATATGGAGCCCCAAGAAATACGAGCGCCTAACTCTACCAATTGGCCGCGGAACAGCCGCAAAACCTAGGGTTTTGCCGCGGTTCCGCCGCTACTTTGGTGAGTTGTGGACTCCATTTTCTTGTGCTGCTCTATTATGTTATTTGGCACTTCCTGGGTATTTTTAATATGACTCAAGTTTTTGAGGTCTCTGTGATTTGTGGATGTTTGATATATCGATCGAAAAGTTTAACATCGTCTAGATTATATTAATATGTGATACAATACTTGGAATCCACAATATAGTTTTGTGAAAACTAGTTAGGGTTTTGTAAATCTAGCACTTTAAGTCTCTTTTGATCGATTTCCACGGAGTTTCGATTCGGATCAAAACTCCGTCACAATCTCGTATAGTACGCGAACACTCGCCGGGTAACACTACTAGATAATCATGCCCCATAGCCCATACCAAGTGACTATAAGAGAACCCCGTTGCCCAAAGCATCCACTCGGGTGCTCGCGGCCGTGGTGTTCCGCCTAAGTGCATTTCGTCGACGGCATCGGGGGTACGGCCATCTACTAAAGTTTCCAACGAGCATTCGATCATTTAATCGGGAATCTTGTTGAATTAACCGGCTGGTTATTGAAAAGTGTTTTCAATTCGAGACTAAAATCCTTATCATGTTAGACATGAAATCCGAAATATGTGATATTTTGGGTTTATGATATCTAAGGATGTTGCGGATTCTAATTATTGTAGTTTTCATTTTCTTTTTCTGCGACCGTAAGTGTAATATGTGGTGTATTGCCGATCTCGTTGCTATACGTCAACGACTTTCAGGACACGCATATTTACTTACGTTGATGATATGTGAAGTTTATGTGTTGCTGTGATATGTTATATTGGATCGTCGTGTTTGAATAGCCGGGGGTTTTTGCGTAAAATGAGAGTTTTTCATTTTCATTCATATAAAAGATGTGTAATATTCTTTTATTGGGACACTTCCGGGTTGAGAATGATGTCGCCATTGATGTATATTATTTACTTTTCCGCATTAGGATAGACCCAAGATGGGAAGCACAAGTAACCGGGTTCTAGAGTCCAGTGGGAGACCATTTCGAAGAGTCGAGACCAGGTCTCCTAACTCTAGAATTGGCAGGATCACTTGCCGCTCTCATAGGGGTGTAGGGATGTGGGTTTGGCTATTTATCACGACCGTGGAATCCGTGTTTTTCATTACTGGCTAAATTTAAACCATGGACCTCCTGGTATATTCAATATTTCATATGTTTATTTCTGCTGCCTGAGTTCTGTGATGTGATCATATAACTGCCTAAGACGAATGATATATATATATATGATATATATAATAAACGTTGCTAATGTTTTGCACCCGCGCTAGTCCAACCCCCGCTCTGCTGTTAGTTAAGTAATCTAACGGTGCATGACGGGGTCCCGTGGCAAATGTGGATGGCATAAGCGTACGTTCTATTTTTGTTTCTTCTATGATGTTTAGGAAACATAAATGATGGGACTTCATTAATGAGATTAATGAAAAGAAAAGAAACATAAAGATATTGTAGAATCAAATTTTTCAAAAAGGTAGCTCTAGTTATTATTTTGCATAGCGGTATTCCTTTATCAATATCCAGCACCTCATTCGATGAGAAAAGAGCCAAGATCTCTTCACCGGGAATGACCACTTTAGCAAAAGCTAGCAAATGCTATAACCCACTCGGTTTATTTTGAAAACTACTCAATTTTAAAAGGCGGAGCTTAAACCACTCCTTTTTCAAATCACCCGATTCTACAACGATATCAAGTTCATTACACTAAAGGTTTTCTTCAAAACCTGTCGTAGCCCTCTGTCATTTCAGATAAGTGCTATTTAGTATTCGTGCTGTGTTTGTTGACCTTGTCAGGGTATAGTTTGTGGTAGTTGATTAGTGCTTATCTGCCGCATATGATGTGATTAGATTAGGGTAGTCGTAAGGCCTTGTTGACCTTGTCAAGGGTCGTGCGGGTGGGTTTAATTCAATCACGAAATGAACGGGTTGAACTTGACTTGCAGTTTATGGTTTGTTGACCTTGTCAAGGCCATAAACCGCATGGGGTAAAAACAGATATTAGGAATTTCAAGTGTTAAAATTTGCAATAAGATTGCATACCTTCTATGAGATAGTTAGATCCCGATACTCACTGCGAGTAAAAGTTACTCCTACGAGAGTTTTGCATTTTACAATTAGCTAATCCAGTAGGTTTCTAAGAAAGGTGTTAACAGGGTTATGCCCCTGCGGAAACTAGATTATTTAATTAGTTCTATACGAAAGCATGGGGAGACTCTCTCGGAGTACCAATACCTGCCTGGCTGACCGATTGGCGAACTTGTAGGGTGTAATTAATCCCAGCTAGTCTTACCTTTTAGAGTTTGAAGGAAGATTTGATAAAAACAGTGGGAGACGTCCTGATTAGATAAGATAATAACCAATCTAATCTTGCAAGAGCGCATGATAAAAAAATTTCTTCTCTCTCTCCAGGTAGCGACCATGACATCTCTTAATCAAGATAATAATATGAATGTATTGACCAAACACGCTTATTATAATGAGCTGGGGAATATTGGATCCGCTCTATCTTATGACTGTCGTAAGTCTGAGCAAGGAATAGGGGAATATCAGAATTCCCACGCAACCCGAACAAAAAAAAGCATAATGATACATCTTATTCGGGTGTGTTCGTTACCGAGAACTGTTTCTCAGTTTGCTCTACGTCCTGAGTATTAGATACCGGATCAGGATCCCACATTTGTAATTAGTTACATGGGTTAAGAAGAAGTAGAGAATTGCGAAAGAGTGATAAACCTCTCGTAGTAGGGAACGGTGCAATTGTTGTAGCCAAAACAGTTGGCGAATATCACCTTATATTACCAAATGGTAATACATTGATTCTGAATGACTGTTATTTCGTACCAAAAATGATGTGCAATATTATATCAATCTCTTTATTATATAAAGAAGGATATAATTTTGTATTGGAGGAAAATGTTATGAACATTTTCCTAAATCAAGTGTTGATTGGGTTTGGTATATTAAGTAACGGTATATAAGTTCTAAATCAGACTGCAGTTCTAAGTATACAGAACACACACAAGAGGAAAAGTTCAGAAATGAAAGAAGCTTTCTTGTGGCACTGTAGACTAGGTCATATCAATGTGACACGACTAGCTAAGTTGCATAAAGATGGATATTTGAATCCTTTTGAATTTACATCTTATGAAACTTGTCAATCATGTCTCAAAGGCAAGATGACCAAAACTCCATTTACTAGACACGGAGAAAGAACTAATGAACTCTTGGGACTGATACATAGTGATGTATGCAGTCCTATGTCTATACATGCCAGGAGTGGTTTCTCGTACTTTATTACATTCACCGATGATCTCTCAAGATTCGGACATGTGTTCCTGTTGAAACATAAATCTAATGCTTTTGAGAAATTCAAGAAATATAGGTACGAAGTAGAGAACCAAACGGGTAAAAGTATTAAAATCTTTCGATCTCATCGAGGAGGAGAATACTTGAGCACGGAATTCCGTGACTATCTAAAAGAGAATGAGATTCTTTCCTAGCATACTCCTTCGTATACACCACAGCACAATGGTGTATCGGAGCGGAGGAATCTCACCCTATTAGATATGGTACGCTCTATGATGAGTAATGCTGAGTTACCTATTTCATTTTGGGGTTATGCACTTGAGACGGCTATATACCTATTGAATCAAGTTCCATCTAAATCTGTGCCTAAAAACCATATGAGATATGTAGTGGAAAGAGACCATATCTTAAACGAGTTAAGATATAAGGTTGTCCGGACTATGTCAAAAAAGCAAAATCCGGACAAGCTCGAGGCAAAGTCAGTTTTATGTAAGTTTGTAGGATATCCAAAGAATTCGCATGGATACCTTTTCTACCATAGTAAGGAACAAAAAGTGTTTGTTGATCAACATACCACCTTTTTAGAAAAGGAATTTCTTGTAAAAGAAATTAGTGGTAATGAGGTAAAACTGGAAGAAGTTCCAGCTGCACAAACTTCAACTGACAATTTGACAGAACCGGAGGATCCAATAGTATCCGACGAACACCAGCCACTCCGCAGATCTAGTAGGGTTTCTCATCCACCTGAGAGATACTACGGTTTTCTTATAGACGGTGGGAGTGAGGATTGTATCATGGAAGATGATGACCCAACTAGTTTCGAGCAGGCCATCATAAGTAGGGACTCTGTGAAATGACTGGATACTATGCGATCTGAGATGGAATCCATGTACTCCAACAAAGTATGGACTTTGGAAATTTCTCCTGAAGGGGTAAAACCCATCGGGAGCAAGTGGATTTTTAAGAAGAAACATGGTATAGATGGAAAAGTTGAGACTTTCAAAATTAGACTAGTAGCAAAAGGTTTTCATCAACGACCAGGTGTCGACTATGATGAAACCTTTTCTCCAGTGGCTATGCTTAAATCCATCAGGATCCTACCTGCCATTGCTGCATACCAAGACTACGAAATCTGGTAAATGGACGTCAAAACCGCTTTTCTAAATGGTGATTTAAAAGAGAGCGTGTATATGACACAGCCAGATGGCTTCGTAGACAGTGGGAGCAGCGGAAAGATGTGCAAGCTGCTTAAATCAATTTACGAATTAAAGCAGGTATCGCGAAGTTAGAACATCTGTTTTGATGTGGTGGTCAAAGAGTTTTACTTTATCAAAAATATAGATGAACTTTGTATATACAAGAAGGTTGTAGAGAGTAAGATTGTCTTTCTCGTATTGTACGTGGCTGACATACTCTTGATAGGAAATGATGTTCCTATGCTATACTCGGTCAAGCTCTTCTTATCACAGAAGTTCTCCATGAAAGATCTAAGTGATACCTCCTACATCTTAGGGATTAAGATCTACAGAGAATGATCTAAACGGATGTTGGGATTGTCCCAATCCAAGTACATTGACACCATACTAAAGAGGTTTAGTATGAAAGATTCTAAGCGTGGCAATTTACCCACTTGCTAAAAAATCACTCTCTCCAAAGAGATGTCTCCCAAGACTGATTTGGAGAGGGCTCGCATACAAGAGATACCCTATACTTCTGCAGTCGGTTCTATCATGTATGAGATGTTATGTCCCAAATCGGATATCGCTTACGCACTTAGTGTTGTAAGCAGGTATCAATCAGATCTTGGGGAGAATTACAGGACAGCTGTAAAGAAAATTCTTAAATACTTGAGAAGGACTAAAATAATGTTCTTGGTGTATGATAACAATGAACTCCAGGTGGAGTCCTTTACCGATTCGAGCTTCTAAAGTGATAAGGATAACAGTAAGTCGGTCTCGAGTTTTATCTTTACCCTCAATGGAGGGACGGTATGTTGGAAGAGTTCCAAGTAAGATACCGTAGCAGACTCGATGATGGAGGCTGAATACATCGCTGCCAACGATACTGCCAAAGAGGCTGTTTGGATGAAGAAGTTGCTGGGTTCGCTTAGCACCCCCGCTATGTTTCGGCACGCACCAAGTATGCTATTTCAAAAAATCTAGGGTGCCGAGCGAGCCCGAACCAAAGATCTAAGTAGAGAATTAGGGTTTTTATAGCATGTAAATAACATTACACTAAGTGAAATAGGAATACAACCTTTGTAGCTCCATGTAGTAGTCCCTTAGCTCCAAGTAGTGGTGTCCCTGACTCTCCTTAGGCTCTATTAGGCGAAAAGAACGAGCTTGCTCAAGGATCTTTGAGACCGAAGATGATTTACGTTGAAGAATTTTTAACTCAAGCTATCTCTTCACGAATTGATGGATTAGTGAAGCAAACAACCTATACTAAATGGCTGGTTTGGTATAGATTGACGAAGTAGGAATTTTGCTCACTTTAAAATTATTTTTCTCTTTTTCTTTTTCACCTCACTAAAAAGCTAAAGAAGAAAATGAGATGAAGAAGAAGCTCAAGTCATGAACCATGGTGAGAAAATATCACAAGTGATATTTGTAGAGATTTAACCATGGTTAAAGATAATGGTTGGGTTAATAAATATCTAGAGTAAAACAAAATTAGTGGACTTAAGTCAAGGCTTCTACATGCTTCTACAAGCATCTTAGCCATAATAATTTCCACTTAATTTTGATTTTTCCCTTAATAATTAATCACCCAAATTATCTTTAGTTAGGTATGAGTCTCATACACCCAAATCCAATATATCATCAAGCATGACACAAAATAAATACATTAATATATATCACATATGTATTTAAATGTATTAGTATAAAAGAAATTCTTAAGTGAAATAATATTAGTTAATATATATTAATATATAAAATATATAATTAAATATTAAATTATTAAATCAACACTTGATTTAACAATCCGGCTATATCACACATAACCAACTAATATTATTTATATCAATTTATCGAATCAACACTTGATTCAATAACCCGGCTATATCTCATATAACCGACTGATATCATATATCGCGAGACTAGAATACGGTATCACATACATGTATTAATCTCGGTCCTGCACATATCACATATGTGCCCTACTTCGTTTCACTTGAGCCAGGTAAGCTCTGTGTAGGACTCTAAAGGCTCGTCAATACGACAGCAGTAGGTGATGATCATATCAGTCACCCACAAGCCGTCAGCGTTACTAGCTAGACGTAACGGCTACCCAGATATTGAGCGATCAGAAAATCAACAAGAAAGCTTGTTCATACTCCCGTGAACCCTGTCACGCCCCGCTTCCCAGAGTGCGCTAAGATCGGCACGTGACAGAGCCAACCATGCTACCTATGGCTAGGAAACATCCCTCCACGGTCACATTACGGCTGTCTATAGATATTAAGAACAGGAAAATAAAAGAAACTATCTAGTACATGTCCATATGCCAGAATAAACGAGTCAAGAAATAATATGCGGAAGCAATAAATTCAAGTAACAATGACAATCTGGAAAGTACGTCTCATAATACGGGCTCACATCAGGAATGAAAAATACGAAATAAAACTCAACTGAATAGCTACTAACATGATCTTCATTGTCCGGCTTGTTGGTCAAAATACTCCTGAACTGGCTGAGACAGAGATAAAGGATCTGGGCCATGCAAAACCCAGACGTCAGTGCGTCATGATATCAAACAATAATAAATGAATAGGATACACGAGATATGCAGGCATGAATCATAAATAGTAATATGAATGTAATAAGTAAATACGGATATAAAACAGTGAAGTGTATTAATATATGTGACGTGCAGTGATCAGTCTAAACTGTGCTACTGGGTTATCTATTCTAAAGTTTGTTTGAAATCAATTAATGCAATCCTCCATGTAACTCAGATATGTCCCGTTATCCCCCGGGACCACGGATCAGGTAGTGTGAGTCATGAATGACTCTGTCCCGTTATCCCCGGGGACCACGGACCAAGTAAGAATCACGAATGATTCTGTCCCGTTATCCCCCGGGACCACGGATCAAGTAATACCCTTGTAAGCTACACTTTAGTTTACACTTTTGATTTCCCCATACCCCCAAGGTTATGATTTCAAGTCAGGTATTGATAAATCTGGAGCTAATGCCAACACAGGATCAAGTAGGTACAGGTTTGTCTAAATAGACAATAGGATATGTCCGTAGGGATAACAGGTCAAGATTGTCGACATAGTAACAAGATCAGGTATCAAGTCAAGCAGTGGTATATCAGGTTATAACAGGTAGTGCACAGGTGTCAAGCGGATGCTCATAATAAAATTGTAATAAGTACGGGTGCACAAATAAAAGCATGGATGCACAAATATTTATCAGGGGTTACATCATGACTATGTAGGATGCACAATATTAAGCATGGGGTACTAATGTATTAATAATATGAGTTAATGTAATATGAGGTGTAACTAGATATGCAGAATTAATGGTATGGATACACAATAAAATATGGATGCATGAATAAATATTAGGGATTGCAACTATAGCTCCATTACTATATAGGATACACATTTTCTAGCATGGGGTGTTAATGTAACAGTAATATGAAATAACATGACATGGAAAGCAAATAGATATATAATTAATAGTATGGATGCACAAATATCGATCAGAGTTACATTTACAGTTCCAAGACTAAGTGGGATGCACATTATTAAGAATGGGGTGTTACTACAATAATAATATGAATTAATGTGCTCTATAGATGCAGTTATATATATTTTAAATGATATGGATGCAAACGGGTATCCGAAAACTGTAAAATTGTAATATGGATGCATAACTAAACAATATAGAATACTATTATTCAAATGGGTGCAATATATTGTAGTATAACATGTAGCAAGATTAACTTGCCTCGATCGGATCATACGACGGATACGCACGGCATGTCCGACGTCGGTAAATCGTTGCAACGTACACGCGGTACACGGGACGGGTCTAGGCAAGGCGAGAGGGTGTTCACGCGAGCAAGGTACGTTCACTGGATCGTCGGATCGGCAGCGTCGACGCAACTCCGGCAATCGTGGGTTGTGCACTGGGGTCAGAGAGATGAGATGGTGGCGGTGACGGCGAGGTCGAGGGAGCGGTGACGGCTAGGTCGAGGAATCGCCGGCGACGAGGAAGTGTGCAGGGTGATGGGTTGTTAGGGTTCTTGATGTGCAGGGTTTTGGTGCTCGGGAAGGAGGAAGGAGAAGAAGAAGATGACGAGGAGGAGGAGAGAATGGAAATGGAGGTGGTAACGAGGTCGGGTTAGTGGAGGCAGAGAAGTTTTAGGGTTAGGGTTTCGATGAGTTGTGGGTTCTTGAGGAGGGGCTTGGGGTTAAATAGATAGGAGAGGGAAAGAAAGAAGGAGGGAGGTGACGATAGCACGCGGGCGGTGACCACACTCGAGAAGTGAACAGTACCTCCGAGAGGAGAGAGAGAGGGCGCAAGAGGGGGGGAGAGAGAGAGAGAGAGAGAGAGAGAGAGAAAAGAGAAAGAGAAAGAGAAAGTGAAAGAGAGAAGAGAGAGACTGAGTGGTGGGGTCAGAGGGGGAGAGAGAGAATTGTTAAAGTCGTTTGGATTTTAATTGAAAATGATTTTTGTTAGTTATTTAAATTTTTTTAAGCTGTCGATTAAAATAAAGATATTATATTAAATAAAATTGGATTTTCTGGTAAATACAAATTTAGTCCTAAACACGCCCGGGTCGGGTCTAAAAATTCAGTTTTAAAATACGAAAAATATATGTGTCGACTAAAATTAAAATTGGATATCCGGGTAACGAAAATGCATACCGCCAAGAACGAATGCACGTACGTGCGCGTAGCCATCTAAATAAGTCTGTTTCACTGAACGGGACGAGAACAAGATGCGCGGATGCTACGACAGGGTTAGGGGTATCATGAAGGCCATGCAATGTATTTTTAAAATATTTTATGTGACTTTAAATGCTATATTTAAAAATACAGATGCCAGATAAATGCCAATATGCAGTATGTAAATATGGAAGTGCACGAGTCCACGTAACAAGTCAGGATAAATTATAAACATGAATCAAGACTGGTTTCAAGCAAGCGGGTCAGATCAGATGCAAATACAGATGTCAAACACACTATTCGCACCCAAAACACTATGAATCAAGAAAATACCATAAATAAAGAAATACTTGAACTAGAACAGGTATAAATGAACTAGGGTGTTACATTATACCTAACTACAAAAAGAATTTCGTTCTCGAAATTTCAGGAACAAGAAAAGATAAACAATTAAGAATCTACAAGAATAGGTGTGGAAACTTTTGTCGAATCTCGTCTTCTCATTCCCAAGTCGATTCTCCGTGCGAGCGATTTCCCCATGAAACAAGTACGAGAGGGATAACCTTATTCTTAAGGACCTTTTCTCTTCGATCAACAATCGACATCGGTCGTTTCTCAAAGGTTAAATCCTCTCTTATAGTCAACTCTGAATGATCCAGCACATGTGTTTCATCTCGAACATACTTACGGAGTTGAGATACATGAAACACGTCATGAACATTCGCTAAAGATTATGGTAACGCCAATCGATAAGCCACTTCTCCAACACGCTCCAAAATCTCGAAAGGCCCCCATGAATCGAGGACTAAGCTTGCCTCGACTCCCAAAACGAATCACTCCTGTAGTCGGTGATATCCTCAAGAATACCAGATCACCATCAGCGAACTCTAGAGGTCTTCTTGATGTGTCGGCCCAACTCTTCTGCCGATCTTATGCTGCCTTCATATGATTCCGGATGGTATTAACCTTTTCCACTGTTTACACGATCAAATCTGGTCCCAACAATCTTCGTTCTCCAACATCATCCCAACAAATGGGTGAACGACACTTGCGACCATACAATACTTCGAATGGAGCCATCTGAATAGTCGCCTGAAAGTTGTTGTTGTAAGAAAACTCCACCAAGTGTAGATGATCCTCCCATAAACCCTTGAAGTCTAACATGCAAGCTCTCAACATGTCTTCAAGAGTTTGGATCATTCTCTCCGACTGGCCATCTGTCTGAGGATGATAAGCTGTGCTAAAGTTCAATCGCGTCCCCAAACTTTCCTGTAAACTCCTCCAGAAGTACGATAAGAATCGGGTGTCACGGTCGGACACGATACTCACAGGTACTCCATGCAATCTCACAATCTCCTGCATATACCGTTCTGCCAACGCTTCCGTTGATTGACCAACTCGAAATGGTATGAAATGAGCTGCCTTGGTCAATCGATCAACAATCACCCAAACTGCATTGTTGCCCTTTGGACTCCGCGGTAAGGCTGTCATAAAATCCATGGTTATATGTTCGCACTTCTATTGAGGAATCGGAAGTGGTTGCAATAAACCAGCAACCCTTTGATGTTCAGCCTTAACTTGCTGACACACCAAGCACTTTGCTACAAAGCGAGCAATCTCCCTTTTCATGCCTTCCCACCAGAAATGCTGTCTTAGATCGCGATACATCTTCGTGCCTCCTGAATGTACGGAATACGCGGAACTGTGTGCCTCCCTCATAACTTCTTCGTTAATATCTCCTTTTGGCACACACAAACGGCTACCATATCGCAACGAACCATCTTCATGAATCAACAAGTCTGTTCGAAGTCCAGCTTCAACCTGTTCTTGAAACTTCTACAATCTTGGGTCCTGTGGCTGCGCTGCTTTAATATTATCGATCAACGATGACTGTACTTGCAGCTGCATCAACTGTCCCGAAGAATGCGGTAGCACGAACTCCAACTCGAATCACCGAAAATCTTCGATAAGCTCCTTCTGTGCAGTCATCATCCGAATTGCTGGCAACCGACTAAGCGCATCCGGCACAACATTAACTTTCCCCGGATGGTACTTAAGATCAAGATCATAGTCAGCCATCAGCTCCAACCATCTACGCTACCTCATATTGAGCTCTTTCTGTGTGAACACGTACTTTAGGCTTTTGTGATCGGTGAATACTTCAACCCTTTCGCCATCTTCAAAGCGAAAATTATTGCTGCTAGCTCCAAATCATGAGTTGGGTAATTCTTCTCATGGGTCTTCAACTGTCTCGATGCGTAAGCTATAACCTTCCCATACTGCATCAAAACACATCCCAAACATTTCCCAGATGCGTCGCAGTGAATCACCAAACCTCCGGAACTGTCTGGTACGGTCAAAATAGGAGCGGTTATCAACCTTTGTTTCAACGCCTCAAAAGCTGACGCACATCTATCCGTCCATACGAACGGTACTTCCTTTTGCGTAAGCTTGGTCAAAGGCTCAGCCAAACGAGCAAAATTCTCCATGAACCTTCTGTAATACCCGGCAAGTCCAAGAAAGCTTCTGATCTCTACTACGTTCTTCGGAATCGGCCAATCTCGAACTGCTGCAATTTTCTCGGGATCAAGGGTAATTCCATCTCCGGATACGACATGCCCCAAAAACTTCACTTCTTCAAGCCAAAACTCGCACTTGTTCATCTTTGCATATAATTTTTCTTTCCTCAACGTCTGCAATGCGATCTTCAAGTGTTCCGCATGCTCTTCAATGCTTCTCGAATAGACCAGAATATCATCGATGAACACTACGATAAACCGGTCCAAGAACGGTGAAAAGATTCGGTTCATCAAGTCCATAAATATTGTTGGTGCATTCGTGACTCCAAATGGCATCACTAAATACCCGTAATGTCCATATCGAGTTCGGAATGCGGTCTTGCAAATATTTTCTGATTTAATTCGGACATGATGATATCCGGATCGCAAATCCAGCTTCGAGAATACCCTCGCGCCACTAAGCTGCTCGAACAATTCGCCAATGCGAGGGATCGGGTACTTGTTCTTAATAGTTACCCGGTTTAATTCTCGATAATCGATGCACATCCTCCTTGTGCCATCTTTCTTCTTTACTAGAAGAACTGGAGCTCCCCAAGGTGAATTGCTGCTGCGAATCCAACCCTTCTTAAGTAATTTGGTAACCTGCTTCTTGACTTCTTCCAACTCCACTGGTGCCATTGGATAGTACGCCTTTGAGATTGGCGCTGCACCAGGAACAAGATCGATCGCGAACTCCACATCTCGTTTTGGCGGTAAACCCGAGATGTCCTCGAACACGTCCATGAACTCTCGAACTACAGCTGGCGCTTCCTCCTTATCAACTTCTATCGACGAAAGAACACTGTTTGTCGGCCTAACCCTAAACTCGACTGGCCCGACAGAACTGTTACCTCCAGCAAAAACAAACTCCGGATGTCCGGGAATCTGGAAAATCGCTTTCTTTGCCCTACAATCAATGCGGGCGTGGAAAGTACCGAGAAAGTCCATTCCCAAGACAATATCATAACTGCCGGTATCGATCACCAAAAAATCTGCAAAACATGAACTGGTAAGCAATGAAACTGAGAGAACCGAGGAAAATAAACGACCATGGAACAAGGAAATGAATCAAGACCAGGACTCCAAGTTACTTAAATAGAGTACCGCATTGTAACCATGCTGCAGTTCATGGGCACAATTACATAACTCCGTTCATGTCGCCCAAATCCTAGTATCAGAATAGAAAGAAACAATTGGGAACCAGAAGGTTTCAAGTCGAGATTCAAAGTTTTTTGCATATAGTCAAGACAAAGGATCAAGAGAAAGATAAGATTCAAGAATCACGAGAACAATGTGGCAGGACATGTTCCTAGTTACGAGTATTCTGATTCATGTATTAGGTCCAATACCCAACTATAAAAGAATCAAACCCGATTAACCTATATCCTATGTCTCTGATACCAAACAAACCCTGTCACGCCCCGCTTCCCAGAGTGCGCTAAGATCGGCACGTGACAGAGCCAACCATGCTACTTGTGGCTAGGAAACATCCCTCCACAGTCACATTACGGCTGTCTATAGATATCAAGAACAGGAAAATAAAAGAAACTATCTAATACATGTCCATATGCCAGAATAAACGAGTCAAGAAATAATATGCGGAAGCAATAAATTCAAGTAACAATGACAATCTGGAAAGTACGTCCCATAATACGGGCTCACATCAGGAATGAAAAATACGAAATAAAACTCAACTGATTAGCTACTAACATGATCTTCACTGTCCGGCTTGTTGGTCAAAATACTCCTGAACTGGCTGAGACAGAGATAAAGGATCTGGGCCATGCAAAACCCAGACGTCAGTGCGTCATGATATCAAACAATAATAAATGAACAGAATACACGAGATATGCAGGCATGAATCATAAATAGTAACATGAATGTAATAAGTAAATACGGATATAAAACAGTGAAGTGTATTAATATATGTGACGTGCAGTGATCAGTCTAAACTGTGCTACTGGGTTATCAATTCTAAAGTTTGTTTGAAATCAATTAATGTAATTCTCCATGTAACTCAAAGAATATGTCCCGTTATCCCCCGGGACCACGAATCAGGTAGTGTGAGTCATGAATGACTCTGTCCCGTTATCCCTCCAGACTACGGATCAAGTAAGAATCACGAATGATTCTGTCCCGTTATCCCTCGAGACCACGGATCAAGTAATTCCCTTGTAAGCTACACTTTAGTTTACACTTTTGATTTCCCCATACCCCCATGGTTATGTGTTCAAGTCAGGTATTGATAAATCTGGAGCTAATGCCAACACAGGATCAAGCAGGTACAGGTTTGTCTAAATAGACAATAGGATATGTCCGTAGGGACAACAGGTCAAGATTGTCGGTATTAGTAATAAGATCAGGTATCAAGTCAAGCAGTGGTATATCAGGTTATAACAGGTAGTGAACAGGTATCAAGCTGATGCTCATAATAAAACTGTAGCAAGTACGGGTGCACAAATAAAAGCATGGATGCACAAATATTTATCAGGGTTTACATCATGACTATGTAGGATGCACAATATCAAGCATGGGGTATAAATGTATTAATAATATGAGTTAATGTAATATGAGGTGTAACTAAGTATGCAGAATTAATGGTATGGATACACAATAAAACATGGATGCATGAATAACTATTAGGGATTGCAACTATAGCTCCATTACTATGTAGGATACACATTTTCTAGCATGGGGTGTTAATGTAACAGTAATATGAAATAACGTGACATGGAATGCAAATAGATATATAATTAATAGTATGGATGCACAAATATCGATCAGGGTTATATTTACAGTTCCAAGACTAAGTGGGATGCACATTATTAAGAATGGGGTGTTACTACAATAATAATATGAATTAATGTTCTCTATAGATGCAGTTATATATATTTTAAATGATATGGATGCAAATGGGTATCCGAAAACTGTAAAATTGTAATATGTATGCATAACTAAACAATATATAATACTATTATTCAAATGGGTGCAATATATTGTAGTATAGCATGTAGCAAGATTAACTTGCCTCCATCGGATCACACGACGGATACGCACGGTACGTCCGACGTCGGTAAATCGTCACAACGTACACGCGACACGCGGGACGGGTCTAGGCAAGGCGAGAGGGTGTTCACGTGAGCAATGTACGTTCACTGGATTGTTGGATCGGCAGCGTCGATGCAACTCCGGCGATCGTGGGTTATGCACTGGGGTCAGGGAGATGAGATGGTGGCAGTGACGACGAGGTCGAGGGATCGCCGGCGACGAGGTGTGCAGGGTGATGGGTTGTCGGGGTTCTTGATGTGCAAGGTTTTGGTGCTCAGGAAGGAGGAAGGAGAGGAAGAAGATGACGAGGAGGAGGAGAGAATGGAAATGGAGGTGGTGACGAGGTCGGATTAGTGGAGGCAGATGAGTTTTAGGGTTAGGGTTTCGATGAGTTGTGGGTTCTTGAGGAGGGGCTCGGGGTTAAATAAAGAGGAGAGGGAGAGAAAGAAGGAGGGAGGTGACGATAGCACGCGGGCGGTGACCACACTCGAAAAGTGAACAGTACCTCCGAGAGGGGAGAGAGAGGGCGCGAGAGGAGAGAGAAAGGAGAGAGAAAGAGACAGCGTGAGAGAGAGAAAAGAGAGAGAAAGAGAAAGAGCGAGGAGAGAGACTGAGTGGTGGGGTCAGAGGGGGAGAGAGAGAGTTGTTAAAGTCGTTTGGATTTTAATTGAAAATTATTTTTGTTAGTTATTTAAAAAAAAATTAAGCTGTCGATTAAAATAAAGATATTATATTAAATAAAATTGGATTTTCTGGTAAATACAAATTTAGTCCAAAACGCGCCTGGGTCGGGTCTAAAAATTCAATTTCAAAATACGAAAAATAGATGTGTCGACTAAAATTAAAATTGGATATCCGGGTAACGAAAATGCATACCCCCAAGAACGGATGCAGGTACGTGCACGTAGCCATCCAAACAAGTCCGTTTCACCGAACGGGACGAGATCAAGATGCGCGGATGCTACGACAGGTTTAGGGGTATCATGCAGGCCATGCAATGTATTTTTAAAATATTTTATGTGACTTTAAATGCTATATTTAAAAATGCAGATGCCAGATAAATGCCAATATGCAGTATGTAAATATGGAAGTGCACGAGTCCACGTAACAAGTCACGATAAATCATAAACATGAATCAAGACTGGTTTCAAGCAAGTGCGTCGGGTTGGATGCAAATACAGATATCAAACACACTATTCGCACCCAAAACACTATGAATCAGGAAAATACCATAAATAAAGAAATACTTGAATTAGAACTGGTATAAATGAACTAGGGTGTTACAAATCCAGTAAGTAACACTACCGTACAGTCCAGTCTCTTTGTCTGATATGTCGAATATCGAGTCTGCGGGTGGTAAACATCAGACCCTAATAACTTGATAAGTCATGCCAATGTGAGATTCATAACGGGTCGAAAAACTACTGATAACACTTATTAGTAAATCTCAGTATCATCCCTGGCCAAGGACTTCCTGTTATGGCCAATCGAACACGGCGCAACATCAACCCCCAATACCGGGAAAGACGAAACCCCTCCTATCGCTCATTGCCTCCATGTGAATCGGGGCTGTACCCAAAATCCACCTGTTTGCACGCTCTCTTGAACGTGGTAAGAAGGAAATCAAAACACAATGGGAATCACACAACAATCTATGACGATCTCGGGTCTACAGACTAACCTGTACCAGTGTCACCAGAGAACTGCTATCTGACGATAGGTATAATACCATCTAGAAGTTCTCGGCGAGTTCTATTCAGTGTACCCATTCTCCAATGAGCACATGTGTACAATTTTTGATGTCAAATATCAATGGATGTGGGATCATCCATCGCCCCATACAGGGTCAAGAAACGTACACACTAGTCTACTCTGGAATATCGATGCCCTGTCTCGATACTCCCACGACTTGGAACAATTAAAGGATGAACTTATGGACTACCCTGGCCCCACTAGTATGATCTGCATCATAATTCTGGTAGTCAAGTACACATCCTAAGGGCTTTATCAACATGTGAGAGCAAGACAGTATCACAATACTAGTCTACAAGTTAAGATAAATAGCAACCAGATAGCATACTATCATGTCGAACAAGAAAGTCCTCTCTATATATGTCCAAACATCCATTATAATATACAATCATGTACAAAAATGGCCTCTAGGGCATACATACAACTAACAATCTCCTACTTGCACTAAGGCCAGTTGTTGTAGTATCTCATACCCAACATCCCAAAATCTCTCAAATTGTATCTGGGGTATGGCCTTCGTGAGTGGATCCGCCGTGTTATTCTTCATCTCAACTCTCCCGACCTCGATCGCCTGGAGATCAACTATCTCCCTGATCAGGCGATACCGCCTGAGAATATGTCTGGATCACTGATGGGACCAGGGTTCCTAAGCCAAAGCCATAACTCCATTGTTATCGCAATACACAAGTATTGGATGTCGGTATGAACCATACCAAGCTCAGTTATGAACTTCTTCATCCAGACATCCACTTTGGTAGCATCGTTGGTAGCGATGTATTTAGCCTTTATCGTCGAGTCTGCTACGGTATCTAGCTTGGAACTCTTCCAATATACCGTCCCTCCACTGAGGGTAAAAACAAAACCCGAGACTGTCTTACAGTCGAACTTATCACTCTGGAAGCTCGAATCGGTAAAGAACTCCATTTGAAGTTCACCGTTACCATACACCAAGAACATTTCTTTAATCCTTCTCAAGTACTTAAGAATGTTCTTCACAGCTGTCCAGTTATTCTCCCTAGGATGTAAGAGGCATCACCCAAATCCTTCATGGAGAACCTTTGTGATAAGAAGATCTTGACCGAGTGTAGCATAGGAACATCATTTCTTATCAAGAGTATGCCATCCACATACAATACGAGAAAGACAATCTTACTCTCTACAACCTTTTTGTATATACAAGGTTCATCTACGTTTTTGATGAAGTCAAACTCTTTGACTACCACATCAAAACAGATATTCCAACTCCGCGATACCTGCTTCAATCCGTAGATTGATTTAAGCAGCTTGCACACTTTTCCGCTGCTCCCACTATCTACGAAGCCCTCTGGCTGTGTCATGTACGCGCTCTCTTCTAAATCACCATTTAGAAAAGCGGTCTTGACATCTATCTGCTAGATTTCATAGTCATGGTATACAGCGATGGCAAGTAGGATCCGGATGGACTTAAGCATAGCAACTGGAGAAAAGGTTTCTTCATAACCCATACCTGGTCGTTGACGAAAACCTTTTGCTACAAGTCTAGCTTTGAAAGTCTCAACTTTTCCATCTAGACCAAGAATCTTCTCAAGATCCACTTACTCCCGATGGGTTTTACCCCTTTAGGAGCAACTTCCAAAGTCCATACTTTGTTGGTATACATGGATTCCATCTCAGATCGCATTGCATCCATCCATTTCACAGAGTCCCCACTCGTGATGGCCTACTCGAAACTAGTTGGGTCATCATCTTCCATGATACAATCCTCGCTCTCACCGTCAATGAGAAAACCGTAGTATCTCTCAGGTGGATGAGGAACCCTACTAGATCTGCAGAGAGGTTGTAGTTTGTCGGGGACTATTGAATCCTCCGGTTCCACCAAATCATCCTTCATAGTTTGTGTAGCTGGAACTTCTTCCAGTTCTATCTCATGACCACCAATTTCTTTTACAAGAAATTCCTTTTCTAAAAAGGTGGCATGTTGAGCAACAAACACATTTTGCTCCTCAGTGTGGTAGAAGATATACCTTTGCGAATGCTTGGGATATCCTACAAACTTGCACGGAACTGACCTTGCCTCGAGCTTGTCCGGATTTTTCTTTTTAATATAGGCCGGACAACCCCATATCTTAACTAGTTTAAGAGATGGTCTCTTCCCATTCCATATCTCATATGGAGTGGTAGGCACTGATTTGGTTGGAACTCTATTCAATAGGTATGCGGCCGTCTCAAGCGCATAACCCCAAAAGGAAACAGGCAACTCAGCAAAAATCATAGAGCGTATCATATCTAATAGGGTGCGATTTCTCCGCTCTGACACACCGTTGTGCTGTGGTGTATACGGAGGAGTAAGCTGAGAGAGAATCCCATTCTCTTTTAAATAGTCACGAAATTCCATACTCAAGTATTCTCTTCCCCGATCAGATCAATGGATTTTAATACTTTTACCCGTTTGGTTCTCTACTTAATACTTGTATTCCTTGAATTTCTCAAAAGCTTCAGACTTGTATTTCAACAGGAACACATGTCCGAATCTTGAGAGATCATCGATAAATGTGATAAAATACGAGGAACCATTCCTGGTATGTGTAGATATGGGACCACATACATCACTATGTATCAGTCCTAAGAGTTCAATAGCTCTTTCTCCATGTCCAGTAAATGGAGTTTTGGTCATTTTGCCTTTGAGACATGACTGGCAAGTTTCATAAGATGTAAATTCGAACGAATTCAAATATCCATCTTTATGAAACTTAGTTAGTCGTGTCGCATTGATATGACCTAATATACAATGCCATAAGAAGGATTCATTCATTTCTGAATTTTTCCTCTTGTGTTTGTTCTGTATGTTGAGAACTGTATTTTGATTCAGAACGTATAAACCATTACATAATGTACCAAACCCAATCAACATTTGATTTAGGAAAATGTTCATAACATTATTCTCTACTATAAAGTTATATTCTTTTTTATCTAATAAAAAAATTGATATTAAATTGCATATCATAGAGAGTACATAATAACAGTCGTTCAAGATTAATGTATTCCTATTTGGTAATACAAGGTGATATTCACCAACTGCTTTGGCTGCAATACTTGCACCATTCCCTATTTTTAGAGAATGATCACCTTTTCCCAGTTCTCTACCTTTCTTTAGCCTATGTAACATATTACAGATGTGGGATCCCGATCCGGTATCTAATATCCAGGACGTAGAGTGTACTGAGAAACAGTTCTCGGTAACAAACACACCCGAAGAAGATGCATCAATATGCTCATTCTTCGTTCGGGTCGCATGGGAATCCAGATATTCCCCTATTTTCTGCTCGGACTTATAACAATTATAAGATAAAGCGGAACCAACGTTCCCCAGCTCAGTATAACAAGCGGGTTCGGTCAATATATCAATATTATTATCTTGATCAAGGCGTGTCATGGTCGCTACCTGGAGAGAAAGAACACTTTAGCGTATGCTCTTATAAGATTGGATTGATTATTATCTTATCTAATTAGAATGGCTCCCACTTTTTTTATCAAATCTTTCTTCAAACCCTAAAAGGTAAGACTAGCCGGGATTAATTACATCCTACAAGTTCGCTAACCGGTCAGCTAGGCCAGTGTCGGTACTATGAGGGACGTTCCCCGTACTTTCTTACGGACCTAATTAAAATAAACCTCATTTTCCCAGAGGCATAACCCCGTTGACACCTTTTTAGACACCTACTGAATTAGCTAATTGTAAAGTGCAAAACTCTCCCAGGAGTAACTCTTACTCGCAGTGGGTATCGAGATCCAACTATCTCATAGAAAGTATGCAATCTCATTCCAAATTTCAACACTTGAAATTCCCAATAATGTTTTGCCCTTAACGTCCTATGACCTTGACGAAGGCCAACTAACCATAGGTCGCGAGTCAAGTTCAACTGGTACATTTCGTGATTGAATTAAACCCACCCGCACGACCCATGACGAAGGCCAACAAAGTCATACGACGACCCTAATCCAATCGCTTCATATGCAGTAGATAAGTACTAATCAGCTACCACACACTACGCCTTGACGAAGGCCAACAAACGTAGCACGAATACTAAATAGTACTTATTTGAAATGACGGGGGGCTACGACAGGTTTTTAAGAAAACCTTTTGCGTATTGAGCTTGATATCGTTGTAGAATCGAGTGATTTTGAAAATGAGTAGTTCAAGCTCCGCTTTTTAAAATTGAGTTTTTCAAAATGAACCGAGTGTGTGTAGCATCTGCTAGCTTTTGCTAAAGAGGTCACTCTCGGTGAAGGGATCTTGGCTCTTTCCTCATCGAATGAGGTGCTGGATATTCATCAAGGAATACCACTATGCAAAGTAAGAACTAGAGCTACCAGTTTAGAAAATTTGATTCCACAACATCATTAGATTTCTTTCCTTTTCATTAATCTCATTAATGAAGTCCCATCATTTATGCTTCCTAAGCATCACAGATAAAGAAACGAAAATACAACGTACGCTTATGTCATCCGCATTCGCCACGGGGTCCCGTCATGCACCGTTAAATTAGTTAACTAACGGCAGAGCGGGGGCAGGACTAGCGCGGATGCGAAACATAAGCAACGTTTATTATATATCATATATATAATATAAAGCATTCGTCTCATACAGTTATTTGATCTCATCACAGAACATTGCAGCAGAAGTCAACATATGAAATATTGGATATATTAGGAGATCCGTATTTTAAATCAAGCCAGTAAAAAACACGGATTCCACGGTCGTGATGAATAGCCAAACTCACATCCCTAGACCCCTACGAGAGCGGCAAGCAACCCTACCAATTCTAGAGTTAGGAGACCCAGACTCAACTCCTTGAGATAGTCTCCCATTGGACTCTAGAACCCGGTTACTTGTGCTCCCCGCCTTGGGTCTATCCTAATGTGGAAAAGGAAATAATATACATCAATGGTGACATCATCCTCAACCCAGAAGTGTCCCAATAAAAGAATATTACATACAAGTTTTTATATGAATGAAAATGAAAAACTCTCATTTCACGCAAAAACCTCCGGCTATCACGACGATCCAATATAACATATCCCAGTAACACATAACATCACATGTCATCAACGTAAATAAATATGTGTATCCCAATTGTCATTGACGTATAGTAATGAAACCGGCGATTGTTCATACCAGAACATTGCATTTTATACCGCCCATTCTTATGCTCGTGTGTTTATAGGTAGGTGCTTGTAATCCGTGTTTGTTACATATTTACAGAATACAGGTTTCCAGTACAAATATTGCAAATCAAGACAAAATCTCCACAGTTACACCAAATACAGAACATCTGTCACAGCAGATAAAAGCCGGGTTCCGGTCATCCATATCCGTCCAGTGCCGAGTACCAGTTCCAGAGACAAGACATATGACAGTGGTCATTCGTGTCTCGGACAAGCACAGAGCACGAGGGGGGCAGCACAAGAATCAATGGGTGCGCGGAGCTCGAGAGAGATAGAAGTCAAAAGTGAAGAAATGATAGCAATCTTGGACTAGGAAATCTGCAGATATTCTGGAAGACTTTTGTGCAGTTTGTAGTTGTCAAACACGAGGAAAAAAGGAACCAGGGATAACCACAAAAGATGGTAGCCCAACTCATCAAGACGGCCGCGGTTCCGCGGCCTAAGCAGGCTTAGGCCGCGGAAACGCGGCTGTACTAGCTCTTCAGGTTGTCGTTTTTTAAGGGTAGTTTGGGTACTTCATTTTATGCCAGATTCTTGCCCTAGGGTTTCTGTAAGCTGCCTATAAATACTCCAGAACTGAGCTAAGCCAAGGGTCCAATTTCATGTCCATTCTTTTGCCTCTTTTTGTTAGGTTTTAGTCTTTTTCTTCTTCTTCTTCATCTTTTCTCCATGAAAATTGTAGTGAGAGCTTTTTGAGTGGAAGATCAATGAAGATGAGGGTTTTTGTATCATTCTCTTTTGCTTAACTTCCCCTTGAGATTCTTGCTTTCTCTTGATCTTTCAACCTCTTCATTGAGCTTGAAAGGTTAAGAGTTTGTTATTGATCTCAAGGGTCGTATTTTCTTATGGAATTAGTGCTTCATTTCACATGCGTTCTTTACCCTTCTCTTGATCTTGCAACCTCTTGATTGAGCTTGCAAGTTTAAGGGTTGGCTATTGATCCCATGCTTGTCTTGAGTTCTATGTTCTTGTAATTACTTTCTTGCTTATTTCTTTCTTGCTTTTTATTACTTGCTTTACATTAATGCTTTACTTACTTGCAATTTAATTCCATGCACTTTAATTACTTGTTTGTAATCTTTTCTTTTCTTTGTTCTTTTCTTTTTGTTCTCTCTTTTTGGTTCGTTTTTGTGAATGGTTGTAATTATCATTGTTAAGAATAAATACGGTATTGTAAGTTAAGATTTTCTTTTCTCATTTCCTTTTCCCGTTATTTTCCATTGAACTCCGCACAAACCATACGCAAGCGCTCCGTTAGGCACCCTACCCGAACAAGGTAACGGTGATTCCTAACCGCGACCGGTTGCGTTCGGTTTGGCCGGAGGCGAAAGCAAGAGACAAGAACGGAAGGACAAGGGTAAATAAGCCGTATTCCACGAATACCACGCTTAAATCCCCTAATCCACGTTGTTGCCGATTGCTCTAGCTTCAATTGGTCAAGACTCGGCTCAAAGGTTTTGAGTACGGATTTCTTTAGCTTACAATCTCGTATCTTTTTCTTAACAACTTTATACTTGCAAATAATACACATAGGTTAGATCGAACAAATATACACAAATTCTTTATTGACTCGTCTAAAGCAAGAACGGACATACAACCATCTCCCTGTGGATCGACCCGTGCTCAACCGGCTAGCTGCATAGCGACACCGTCCTGATCGCGGTAAACTTTAGAACTTTGAACATCCGACACGCCAAAAGCGTGCGATCAAATGGCGCCGTTGCCGGGGAGACGGGAACGTATTTCTTTTCTTGTTATTCGGGTTAATATTCTTTATATATATATATATATATATATATATATATATATATATATATATATTCTTTTTTGTTTTTTTTGATCATTTTTGTGGGCAAGAGTGCAGATTTGCAAACTGCGATTGTGGGGAGCAAAGTGTACATTCAAGGCTAAGGTGATTGCAAAGTGCAGTGCCAAAGATCCGGGTAGTTTGACCCGCGCAAGCGAACTTTTCAAGCTTACCGGATTTGATTCAACGGGGGGTTTCCTAACCCAAAAACTTAACGGTACGTACTTTACTAACAACTTCTTCTCAAATCCGACGCATCCAATATACTATTCTTTGCAGGATTCTTTGCAAGTTCGCTAACAAACGCTAAAAATTGACTAACCCGTATTTGTTGCAGTGCCGCGCTTAAACTAAAAAAACGATTTTTTGATTCTTTATAGAATTTTTATTGAATTGCGCATTGCATCAATTAATACGGACTTAAGGGCATGCGAACCCCACAATATACGGTAAAGGATTTCATCACCTTTTCCGTGGCCCACAAATCACGAACTTGAGCATAACGTTTACCCGCACAAAATTTAAAAGAAATTATACTTTAAGCCTTAAGGACTTCGCGCTCACTAGGAGAAGTTGACTGTGTTTAGAAGCTCGCTTAACGGTACATTGTTTACGGGGTGTCTAGGAAAGTGTTAACGGCGAAACCGCCAAAAGAGAAAGGGTTATTTAATTAAGGAACTTCGCGAAAGCGTTGGAAAACCTCCCCTTATCTTTGCACTTACCTGGCCTCGTGATCAGTGTATCTTGAGCCCGTTTCTCGACACAGTTTTACTTCGACAATCAAGTTCTGGAGCAGGTCTAGTTGACCTAGGTGAACCCTAGAACGATTAGGTGTGTGGTATTTTTGTGTCGTGATTGTTTTTGTCCAAATTCTTTTTGTGTGTATATTTCATTCTTTTGTTAATAGCTAAAAAAAAATTTTAAAAAAAATCACATTTTTTCTCCTCCTTTTCTCTGCCTTTCTTTCTCCCTCTCTTCTTATCATGGGTACCCCACCTCGCAAAACTCTTGCCGAACTTTGGTACCCACAACCAGACATTACTTCTTACGGTTCTTGCTTTGGCCGAACATCAAACGATCCCTCCATGCCCAAAATCTCTTTGAAAGATCGGATAGACGCGTCTAAGACAAACACTTGCCCTTCGCAATCCACTTTGTATCAACCTTTTCAACCTCCCCCACCCTCTTATGTTGATACCCCTTTTGCAAGTCGTCCTTTGTCCATCGCTGAACATATTGAACAATCCTGTAGCCGATCTTTCACTCCTTTCACCACTATAGATTCTTGGGATCAACAATTCCATTCACCTTCTTATCCAAATGTTGATCCTGCTCCTGTCCCGCCATTCAATTCCTATCAATCCTACCCAACTTTTGCACCTTCCCTAGACATTGCTTCAGAACCGCCATTTGGGAGTTTCCAGTATCCAAACAACTTCGAATCTTTTACTGAAACTCCATCACAACACATGTCTAGTCTGGAACAGTCATTGGAAGACTTTAGGGTAGCGTCATGCCAACAGATGATGGATTTGAATGCGTCCATGGCCGCCCTCATACAACCTAGTGACCCGGTAGCTAGTTTTCAACTAGTTCCAAATTTTCCAATGTATGAAGAGGCGGTAGGACAGGTTGAGAATTTGAGTGGAGAGAGTGAGCTGTACCCCCTTCCAAATCAAACCTACCCATCCCAAATTGAATCCCACAACTCCTGTTTTGAAAGTCTATTGAGTATCCCACATGATTTATCAATTGAAGATAGAATGATGAATGAGTTGCGCGACTTCGTAGTGTTTGATTTGCCCGATTGTGAAGGGTCTCTTCCAAGTGAAACCGATCCTAAACCTTTTGACCTCTACACCTCCACTTTAGAACCTGAATCGATTGATATCCATGCTTTTGTTGAGGTATCAGAGAATTTTGATTTTCACTTGATTAAGGATATTGACGCCGGGAATATTTTGGATGATGAACCCGTAGATTTGGCTAAGTTTGTCTCTTCAAATCATCATCCCGAGTCATTAAATGTTTTTCCCGAACCCCATATGCGTCCGGACTTTGAAGAGAAGTGCATGGATGTGCTAAATTTTGAGGAGAATATTGAGGATAGTTTTGAGGATGAACCAGTTTTGCTTGATGAGTCGGATTTTCCATTTCATCCTGTTCCTTCCACTGACTGTGTACACCATCCTGAACCTTTAACCGATAACCTTCCTCAACCACTTCCCTCCATCCTTTCTATCGTTCCGACCTTGCAAGAAACCGTCTCACTTTCATTTCGTATGTCTGGTTTACCGAGTTCGGCGTACCCATGGTTTCTTACGAATCTTGAGGGATTTGACCCAATCTCTCGACGGGTTAATAGATTAGCACAATCGCTGTTTACACATCGCTCATCACAAATTGTGCTAATCTATTCACTCCATTTGCACCCTCAAGTTCGTACTCCACTTCTTTTTCCCTTCCGCCATTCTTCTTCTGATATACCGAGACCGTATCCCGCTTCTATCTCCATACGGTCTCGCGTAGTCTCCATCTCTTACCTCTTCGCATTCTTTCACCAGCCACTGCTTTATCACGATAAGATCTTTGAATGGTTGGTTCTCACTTTTGGCCTGTGTAAGGCCTTGTATAGCTTGATACTGTTCTTTCCCCCCTAATCCTGAACTTCAACGTTTAACAGTGGAAACACTGTTTTACTTAAGTTTGGGGGGGACACTTTTTTTTGTATATATATATATATATATATATATATATATATATATTTTTTTTTCCTTTTTGTATATAATTTGTTTTTAGGGGGAGCGCCGACAATTTTGACCCTCTTGGTATAGCCTGACAGTGAGGGCACTGTCAAGTTTAAGTTTGGGGGTGTGCTCGGTAAGCTTTCTTCCTTCGCATTCATTTGTATATTTTGCATCTACATACCTTATTAAAAATCCACAAAAATCGAAAATTTTCCAAAAATATAAAAACTTTGTCGTCAAGTTAGCTAATAGGGTAACTTTGATTTTTATTCTGATTGTTTAGTTGATATGTTAGAAATAACTAAATTCTAGACTTAGGAATTGAAAACCCTAAAAATAACCCTCATTCTGTCTAACTTTGGTAAGTATACGTCCTTACAGTTTTTTTTGAGAAATAGGTAATCTTGAGTTCAGTTCTTGAGTTAAGTCAAGATGAAGGGAAAGTATTGATACTTTACTGAAGGATAAGTCTGAAAAATAGTTTCTTTTCTCGAGTTCAAATTTAGAATGTAGATACCCTACAAACTGCACTTACACGCACCTTGAAACTTGGGATAATAGAGGATACCTAGAAATACTCTTGCCTGAAAGCCTAGTATGAAAGAAAAAACAGTATTTAAAGCTAAACACCAAAAGAGCATATTGAAAAATATATCCGGTCTTGAAAAAGAAAAAGAAAAAGAAAAAAGAATAAAATAGAATAAAATCAAGACCTGGAAACTACTATTTACGCTTTAAAGTTCACACATTCAGTAATCGGTCGTTAGTGCCTCAAGAAGCATTAATAGTCGCATGAAAAGTGTGTGAGCAAATCCGTCCATCCTTAATGAAAAGAAGTAGTATTAGGTATTAGGGCAAGGGTATTATAGCTTGAATTGAATTCTCAAGTGTAGGGGTGCAAAGATACACACACGTAGGGGTATACAATTGATGTTTGGATAAGAGATAGAAATAAAGAATAAGACTTGTGTTTTCTGTAAAGTTGATAAAAATCCCTGATTTGAGGCCGCACTTTAGAAGGAAAACTCAGGAGAACTAACATCTTTCTAAACTTTTTTGGAACGTATAGGATCTAAAGTTAAACAGATAGGAGGTGTGAAACATAAGGGTTGGATATTTCTAACTTAGGATGATAGAGTTTCTAATGTAAATACTAAACTGTAGGAGTAGAATCATTGTTAACTTATGACACTAGCTTGACGGAATTTTGTGGGTGTAATCCGCTGAAAACCCTCAGGAGACAACACTCCTCCTACTAGGGACACCTAGAGGTTTAACGGCTTGTTGCACGCGCTCAGTGCAATCGCGTTCCCTGCGAAAGTGCGGTTAGGATTTTATTTTTGTGAATAATTGGTTTTGCTCGGGACGAGCAAAAGTTAAGTTTGGGGGTATTTGTTCATACCAGAACATTGCATTTTATACCGCCCATTCTTATGCTCGTGTGTTTATAGGTAGGTGCTTGTAATCCGTGTTTGTTACATATTTACAGAATACAGGTTTCCAGTACAAATATTGCAAATCAAGACAAAATCTCCACAGTTACACCAAATACAGAACATCTGTCACAGCAGATAAAAGCCGGGTTCCGGTCATCCATATCCGTCCAGTGCCGAGTACCAGTTCCAGAGACAAGACATATGACAATGGTCATTCGTGTCTCGGACAAGCACAGAACACGAGGGGGGCAGCACAAGAATCAATGGGTGCGCGGAGCTCGAGAGAGATAGAAGTCAAAAGTGAAGAAATGATAGCAATCTTGGACTAGGAAATCTGCAGATATTCTGGAAGACTTTTGTGCAGTTTGTAGTTGTCAAACACGAGGAAAAAAGGAACCAGGGATAACCACAAAAGATGGTGGCCCAACTCATCAAGACGGCCGCGGTTCCGCGGCCTAAGCAGGCTTAGGCCGCGGAAACGCGGCCGTACTAGCTCTTCAGGTTGTCGTTTTTCAAGGGTAGTTTGGGTACTTCATTTTATGCCAGATTCTTGCCCTAGGGTTTCTGTAAGCTGCCTATAAATACTCCAGAACTGAGCTAAGCCAAGGGTCCAATTTCATGTCCATTCTTTTGCCTCTTTTTGTTAGGTTTTAGTCTTTTTCTTCTTCTTCTTCATCTTTTCTCCATGAAAATTGTAGTGAGAGCTTTTTGAGTGGAAGATCAATGAAGATGAGGGCTTTTGTATCATTCTCTTTTGCTTAACTTCCCCTTGAGATTCTTGCTTTCTCTTGATCTTTCAACCTCTTCATTGAGCTTGAAAGGTTAAGAGGTTGTTATTGATCTCAAGGGTCGTATTTTCTTATGGAATTAGTGCTTCATTTCACATGCGTTCTTTACCCTTCTCTTGATCTTGCAACCTCTTGATTGAGCTTGCAAGTTTAAGGGTTGGCTATTGATCCCATGCTTGTCTTGAGTTCTATGTTCTTGTAATTACTTTCTTGCTTATTTCTTTCTTGCTTTTTATTACTTGCTTTACATTAATGCTTTACTTACTTGCAATTTAATTCCATGCACTTTAATTACTTGTTTGTAATCTTTTCTTTTCTTTGTTCTTTTCTTTTTGTTCTCTCTTTTTGGTTCGTTTTTGTGAATGGTTGTAATTATCATTGTTAAGAATAAATACGGTATTGTAAGTTAAGATTTTCTTTTTCTCATTTCCTTTTCCCGTTATTTTCCATTGAACTCCGCACAAACCATACGCAAGCGCTCCGTTAGGCACCCTACCCCAACAAGGTAACGGTGATTCCTAACCGCGACCGGTTGCGTTCGGTTTGGCCGGAGGCGAAAGCAAGAGACAAGAACGGAAGGACAAGGGTAAATAAGCCGTATTCTACGAATACCACGCTTAAATCCCCTAATCCACGTTGTTGCCGATTGCTCTAGCTTCAATTGGTCAAGACTCGGCTCAAAGGTTTTGAGTACGGATTTCTTTAGCTTACAATCTCGTATCTTTTTCTTAACAACTTTATACTTGCAAATAATACACATAGGTTAGATCGAACAAACATACACAAATTCTTTATTGACTCGTCTAAAGCAAGAACGGACATACAACCATCTCCCTGTGGATCGACCCGTGCTCAACCGGCTAGCTGCATAGCGACACCGTCCTGATCGCGGTAAACTTTAGAACTTTGAACATCCGACACGCCAAAAGCGTGCGATCAGCGATACACCATATATTACACTTACGGTCGCAAAAAAGAAAGTGAAAACTACAATAATTGGAATCCGCAACATCCTTAGATATCATAAATCCAGAATATCACATATTTCAGATTTCATGCCTAACCGTATAAATTCCTTAGACATCATAAACCCAGAATATCACATATTCCGAATTTCATGCCTAACGTTATAAACCCGGCATTTTAATCTCATATTGAAAACACTTTTCAATATCCAGTCGATCAATTCAACAAGATTCCTAACAAATGATCGAATGCTCGTCGGAAACATTAGTAAACGGCCGCACCCCCGATGCCGTCGATAAAGCGAACTTAGGCAGAACACCGCGGCCGCGAGCACCCGAACGGATGCTTTTGGCCACGAGGTTCTCCTGCAGTCACTTGGTCGGGGCTATGGGGCGTGGCTATCTAGCAGTGTTATCCCGTGAGTGTTCGCGTACTATATGAGATGGCGACGGAGTTTTGATCCGAATCAAAACCCCGTGGCAACCGATCAAAAGAGACTAAATTGCTAAATTCACAAAATGCTAATTAGTTTTCACAAAACTAATTATTGTGGATTCCAAATATTGTATCACAAATCACATATATCTAGACGATGTTAAACATTTCGATCGATTTATCAAACACCCAAAATTCCCAGAGACCTCAACACTTGAGGTGCAGTTAAAAATACCCAGAGAGTGTCCCAAGTACCTATAGACCAATACAAGAAGGCACATTCCCTGCCTCACTAACAGCGCCGCGAAACCGCCGCTAAAAGCATGTTTTGGCCGCACTTTCACGATCGTTTGGTTGAGTTGGGCTATCGTTTTTCTTGGGGATCCATAGAAAACCCTGCACAATTTTCTGAATATTTTTAATTAGAAAAATTCCAACTTTTGAAAAAAATTCCAGAAACTCGGATTTTTGGGTTTCGAAAAGTCCATCGAATACTTTAACTTCGCCTAGACGACTCCTAATGCTCTAAATTGGCTCTGATACCACTTCTAGGTTCGCTTAGCACCCCCGCTATGTTTCGGCACGTATCAAGTATGCTATTTCAAAAAATATAGGGTGTCGAGCAAGCCCGAACCAAGGATCTAACTAGAGAATTAGGGTTTTTATAGCATGTAAACAACTTTACACTGAGTGAAATAGGAATACAACCTTTGTAGACCGGTTCTTCACCTCTAAAGCTCCATGTAGTAATCCCTTAGCTTCAAGTAGTGGTGTCCCGGACTCTCCTTAAGCTCCACTAGGCGAAAGGAACAAGTTTGCTCAAAAATCTTCGAGGCCGAAGATGATCTACGTCGAAAAATCTCTAACTCAAGCTACCTCTTCACTAATTGATGAATTAGTGAAGCAAACAACCTATACTAAATGGCTGGTTTGGTATAGATTGATGAAGTAGGAATTTTGCTCACTTTAAAATTATTTTCCTCTTTTTCTTTTTCACCTCACTAAAAAGCTAGAGAAGAAAATGAGACGAAGAAGAAGCTCAAGTCATGAACCATGGTGAGAAAATATCACAAGTGATATTTGTAGAGACTTAACCATGGCTAAAGATAATGGTTGGGTTAATAAATATCTAGAGTAAAACAAAATTAGTGGACTTAAGTCAACGCTTCTACATGCTTCCACAAGCTTCTTAGCCATACTAATTTCCATCTAATTTTGATTTTTCCAACTAATATTATTTATATCAACTTATCGAATCAACACTTGATTCAATAACCCGGCTATATCTCATATAACCAATTGATATCATATATCGCGAAATTAGAATACAGTATCACATACATGTATTAATCTCGGTCCTGCACATATCACATATGTGCCCTCCTCCGTTTCGCTTGAGCCAGGAAACCTCTGTGTAGGACTCTAAAGACTCGTTAATACGCCAGCAGTAGGTAATGATCATATCAGTCACCCATAAGCCGTCAGCGTTACTAGCTAGACATAACGGCTACCCAGGTATTGAGTGATCAGAAGATCAGCAAGTAAGCTTATTCATACTCCCGTGAATCCAGTAAGTAACACTACCTTACAGTCCGGTCTCTTCGTCTGATATGTCGTATATCGAGTCTGCGGGTAGTAAACATCAGACCCTAATAACTTGATAAGTCATGCCGATATGAGGCTCATAACGGGTCAAAAAACTACTGATAACACTTATTAGTAAATCTCAGTATCAGCCCTAGCCAGAGACTTCCTGTTATGGTCAATCAAGCACAGCGCAACATCAACCCCCAATACCAGGAGAGACAAAACCCCTCCTATCGCTCATTGTCTCCATGTGAATCAGGGTTGTACCCAAAATCCACTTGTTTGCACGCTCACTTGAACGTGGTAAGAAGGAAATCAAAACATAGTAGGAATCACACAAGACTCTATGACGATCTCGGGTCTACAGACTGACCTGTACAGGTGTTACCAGAGAACTGCTGTCTGACGTTAGGTATAATACCATCTAAGAGTTCTCGGCGAGTCCTGTTCGGTGTACCCATTCTCTAATGAGCACCTGTGTACAATTTTTGATGTCAAACACCAATGGATGTGGGATCATCCATCACCACATACAGGGTCAAGAAACGTACACACTAGTCTACTCTAAAATATCGATGCCCTGTCTCGATACTCGCACGACTAGGAACAATTAAAGGATGAACTTATGAACTACCCTGGCCCCACTAGTATGATCTGAATCACAATCCTAGTAGTCAAGCACACATCCTAAGGGCTTTATCAACATGTGAGAGCAAAACAGTATCACAATACTAGTCTACTTGTTAAGATAAAGAGCAACCAGATAGCATACTATCATGTCGAGTAAAAAAGTCCTCTCTATATATGTCCAATCATCCATTATAATATACAATATGTACAATAATGGCCTCTAAGGCATACATACAACTAACAGAAGTTCATTACTGAACTTGGTGTGGTTCCATCCATTGAGCATCCAATACTTTTGTATTGTGATAACAATGGAGTTGTGGCTTTGGCCAAGGAACCCCGATCCCATCAGCGATCCAGACATATTTTGAGGCGGTATCACCTGATCTGGGAGATAGTAAATCGCCGGGAGATCGAGATCAGAAGAGTTAACACGAAAAACAACACGGCGGATCCACTCACGAAGGCCCTTCCCCAGACGCAATTTGAGAGACTTTTTTGGATGTTGGGTATGCGATACTATAACAACTGGCCTTAGTGCAAGTAGGAGATTGTTAGTCATATGTATGCCCTAGAGGCCATTATTGTACATTATTGTATATTATAGTGGATGCTTGGACATATATATATAAAGGACTTTCTTGCTCGACATGATAGAATGCTATCTGGTTGCTCTTTATCTTAACATATACACTTGTATTATTATACTGTCTCTCTGATACATGTTGATAAAGCCCTTAGAATATGTACCAGGACTATGATGCAGATCATACTAGTAAGGCCAAGGTGGTCCACAAGTACATCCTTTAATTGTTCCTAGTCGAGGAAGTATCGAGACAGGGCATCGATATTCTAGTGTAGACTAGTGTGTACGTTTCTTGACCCTGTATGGGGCGATGGTTGATCCATAACCATTGGTGTTTGACATCAGAGATTGTACACAGGTGCTCATTAGAGAATGGGTACACCGAACAGAACTCGCTGAGAACTCCTAGATGGTACTATACCTATCGTCAGATAGCAGTTCTTTTGATACCGGTACAGGTTAGTGTGTAGACCTAAAATCGTCATAGAGTTTTGTGTGGTTCTTACTGTGCTTTGATTTCCTCCCTACTACGGCTTAAAGGAGTCGTGCAAATAGGTGGATTTTGGGTACAGCCCGAGCCACATGGAGGCAATGAGCGATAAGTGGGGTTTCGTCTTTCCCGGTATTGGGAGTTGATGTTGCGCTATACTTGATTGGCTATAACAGAAAGTCCCTGGTCAGGGCTGATGAGATTTACTGATAAATGTTATCGGTAGTTTCTCAAACCGTTATGAGCCACACATCGGCATGACTTATCAAGTTACTGGGGTCTGACGATTCCACCCCAGACTCGATATGCGACATATCAGACAAAGAGACCGGATTGTACGATAGTATTGCTTATAGGCTTCATGAGAGTTTGGACAAGCTTTCTTGTTAATCTTCTATTCGCTCAATACCGAGGTAGCCATTACGTCCAGCTAGTACTGCTGGCGGCTTGTGGATAATTGATATGATCATTACCTACTACTGGCGTATTAACGAGTCTTTAGAGTCCCACACAAAGGTTTCCTAACTCAAGCGAAACGAAGTAGGGTACATATATGATATGTGCAGGACCTTGATTAAATACGTGTATGCGATACTGTATTCTAATCTCGCGATATATGATATTGTCGGTTATATGTGATATAGCCGGGTTATTGAATCAAGTGTCGATTCGATAAATTGATATACATATAAATGATATTAGTCGGTTATATATGATATAACCGGATTATTGAATCAAGTGTTGATTTAATAATTTTATATATATACATTTGATATATTAATATATATTGACTAATATTATATATATATATATAATATTAGTCAATATATATTAATATATCATATATATATATATATATATATATATATATTGTGTCATGCTAGATGATAAATAAGACATGGGCGTATGAGACTCACACTATGGCTTAGGATAATATTAAGGATTTATTTTTAAAGTAAATCAAAAATGAAGTGGAAATGAGCATGGCTTAAGATACTTGTGGAAGCATATAGAAATCATGACTCATTCCACTATTTTTTGTTTTAATTTAGATATTTTTAAATCTAACCATTTTTATTCTTAGCCATGGTTAAGTCTCTATGTATATTTTTGAGATATTTTTTCACCCTATTTCTTGATCATCATCTTCTCTCGATTTTTCTTGAGTTGAAAAGAAAAGTAGAAAAGAGATTCTAAAGTGACCAAAATTCCTACTTCATCAACCTACTCTCATCTAGCCCATAAGATTAGGCTGTTTGCTTCATTAATTCCTTAATTAGTGAAGAGATTGCTTGAGTTAGAATAACTTCAAGGTGGATCATTTTCGGCCTCAAAGACGTCGAAGTAAGCTCGTTCCTTTCACCAAGTGGAGCTTAAGAAGAGTTCGAGGGATCACTATTTGGAGCTAAGGGACTACTACTTAGAGCTTTAGAATTGAAGGACCGGTCTACAAAGGTTGTATTCTATATTCACTTAGTGTAAAACTTGTTTACATGCTTTAAACCCCTAATTCTCTAGTTCGATTCTAGATTAGCATGCTTTAGCACACTAGATTTTTTAAAATTGTATACTCGATATATGTTTAAACCTATTAGTGGTGCTAAGGTATACTTTCAGTATTTCCCTATACGGTGGTCCCGTTAGTCTTTCGCAGTCCGGTTCCAGAAGAACTTCAAGTTCGTCGACCGTTCACTCTAACCAACAAACGGCTGAGACACAACGGATCAACGAGCTTGAGGAACGGCTTAAGAGGAGAGATGAAGCAAATAAAAAGAGGGCGGAAGATGAAACAGCTTGGAAAGCTCAAATGGAGGCGCGGTTGGAACAATTCTCGCAACAATATGTTCTAACTAGAAAAGGAGCCACTTCCCTCCTCTACTCCTGAAAAAGGTGTTTGCGGCTAACTTGACTTTTTAGAAGTGCTTCGACTTTAGAATCAAATGAAGGGAATATTGGATCTGGATACACTTCTGAGCTGGTCGGTCGCAACTCTGGTCAGCACAGGGTCCATGGTCATCGTAGCCGACATATTACCTTACTCCGACGCAGCGACCGTATTACTCTCCTCCGTCATAGGGAACGTTGTACTATCCTTATCCTCCTCCTCCATAATTATAAGAAGGGTACTATTCTCGGCCTCCGCCTCCGCCACAAGATCTTTATTACCCTCACTCTCCTCTATAGGAACCGTATAATCCAGATCAATCGACACCACAGGGAGGATTATTAGGTACATTTTTTCACAGGAGGTCTTCGATGATGTGAATCGATATTATTCAAGACGAGGTTCTGGTGACGATGGCAGCAGTAAGAGTTAATGAAGTACGTATAATTATTATTTACAGAAATTTGAGCATACAATTAAACTGTGTTGGGTTTTGATATTTAAATTCATATTGTATATTCGTAAGGTTCTTATAAGTTAACGGCGAAAGAATTATGTTTTGACGATGGAAGTGGCGGGAGTTAGTGAGTTACATATATATGTGTCTTAGTATAGCTATCGTTGTTTCGAAAATTATGATTTGATTCACGTATTTATTTATTTGTTTGGATTCATAGGGTTGGATGAGCTGGGATTGCGCGTGATTTGGAAAAAATTTCGTATTGTTGGACATATATATAGCGTATGTATTATATTGTTTGTATTCAAAACAATTTAGTTCATATATGCTTGTTTATTAAGATTTTAGTTTATATGTATTCGTTTGAGTTGTCGATATTGGTGGATATATCGTGAATAATGTTTATATGTTGGTTTGTATGCGTATGTGTTCGTTTGAATTGTTGATATTGTTGGATATATTGTGGATTGTGCATATATGTTGATTTGTATGCGAAACGCTATTGTGACATAATATATTGTGACTTTGTGTATTATTGTATGAAATATAGTATTTTTCTGTAATTTTTTTTCAAAAAAAATAGGTATTAGCGACTGTTCTAGCTACAGGAACGGTCGCTCATACCATTATCGGCGACCGTTCGCTGATATGAGTAAACCTTTAATATCGTTGGGAAGTCCACGTGTTGACTTATTGGCGATCGACATGAACGGTCGCCGACACGTATATTAGCGACTGTTCAGGAACAATCGCTCATACACATATCAGCGATCACCAAATCAGCAATCGTGTATTAGTGACCCTTTACAATATGAACGGTTGCTAATACATATTAGCGACTGTTTATTAATGTTTAGAGACCGTGACCGTTTCTTACGGTCTCTAATATTACCTATATGAAGTACAGATATACTTATACATTACAAGTACTGCTTTATATTTTTCTAACTCATAATACTATTATGAATATACATAACTTTTTCTATTTTTATAATATATATAAATGCAATTATAAAGATTTAAATTGAAAGGGGCTGATTATTATTAATATATTTATAAATAAATGTTTTTTTCCTATAAATTAGTAATTTAATTGGATCCAAATAATATGCTACCTTGAATTAATATTTTGTTGAAGCACACATGGACTCAAAAATTTAACAAGAACAAATTGATTGAAGATAGGGCTTAATACCAAAGATCCGGTGCTATGCCACCGCCACTAGACTAATTAACTGTAAATTGTGAACACTTCCCCTTCCAAGAATCGAACCTCGCATACTCTGAGGAGGTCATTTAATTTTGTACCTTAAAGGTTAATTGATTGTAGGTTATGTTTTAAGCTTTGTGAATTGAATGGTCAGATTTTCTCATATCATATGATAATCTTTCCGCTAACTAGTATTTTGCACGTGTATATATTATTCTTTAGATATTAATAATTGCTCAAATATATGATATATCTAAACATGGAAGATATCAATCTAATATTATATTTGTTTGCTTTCATGGACTACAATATACTCCTTAATTCGATAAATTACGAGTTCTTTCTATATAGCATTTGTCTTCCCTATACATCAACACTATGTTTTTTAAACTGAAAATCAGAATTATATCGGGAAATCTATATTTTTGGTAAGTAGTAAAATTAATTAGGAATGGGGACTCTGCTATGGGTTGGGAGTTCTTGATATAATTTTTCATACTCGGATGATTCAAGCCCTTCATCACGGATTAAAACACATACCAACCGCTGAACCCTCTTGTTTTCCCCTTATTTTCTATCAATAAATAAGAATCATACCATTCTGTTGTTATTATATCGTAATACCAAGGACTCCAAATCCTCATTTATGGTGTGCTATTATAAACACGATCTTTCATCAAACATCGAAACATCCAAATATCCATCGGCCCTTCTGTTTTCCACTACTAACTACCGTTGGGTGGATATAATATATCATGTGGTGGAGCCAGCGCTAAATTTCAGATCGGGCAAACAAACTGAAGAGAAAAAAATTCAAAAGAGAAAAAAAATGAGGAATTGTAAATGAAGAAGATATGATCGGTATATTTTTTTAAGCTTTTAACAAATTACTTGACATCCTAGAAATAAAAAGCTAAAAAGTGTAAATAATGATGGTTCGAGCCCAGGGCTCCTAGATTGAGAGCTTAAGTTAGATAAGATAACATAATTGATTTTTATAAGAATTTCATCTATAATTGCACATCCATATACCGAACGTTCTGTCTAAGCTCAATCCATCCTGTAAAATTTCTGGATTTGGTAATTTGTTGTTTGGTTGGTTTTGGATTCCTAGTATTGGATTTGTACATCCATGTAATCTTTGTTTGGTTGGTGGAAAAAAAATGGGATTTGGATTGAGCATTTTAGAGAGAGATGGATAGAGAGAGGATTATTAAATAAATAAAGTACCACAGGTCTCATCTAAAATTACAATGAATAGTGCATAATCCTTGCAAATCCTTAAAAAAATTTATGATTCAAGAATCCACCCCATAAAAAACAAAGGAATCCTGAAAATCCAAATCAACAACCAAACACAAAATTATGGAATCCTAGGATTCCACGATCCAAATTCCAAATAATCCTGCAACCAAACAAGATTATGAAATTTGGATTCTAAAATAGTACGGTTGAAAATTTCTGGATTTGGTAATTTGTTGTTTGGTTGGTTATAGATTTCTAGTATTGGATTTGTAGATTTGTAATCTTTGTTTGGTTGGTGAAAATAAAGTGAGATTTGGATTTGAGAATTTTAGAGAGAGATGGATAGAGAGAGGATTATTAAATAAATAAAGTACACGGGTCCCATCTAAAAGTACAATGAATAGTGTCAAATCCTTGAAAATCCTTAAAAAAATTTAGAATTCAGTAATCCATGTTTTGTGGTGGCAGGAATCCTAGAAATCCAAATTCTCCAACCAAATACAAAATTATGGAATTCTTGGATTCCAGAATCTGAATTCAAAGAAATCCTGCAACCAAACAGGCCCTAAACATAAACAACAACAAAAATATCTTCCATGCCAAGTAGATCTCTTCCACACGCAAAACAGTTCTTCCATTTTTGCCTCATGGATGCAATCAACCCGAAAAGCGCACACCCTGAAAAGCTCAAAAAAAATCAATTCGTATCTTGTTACGACTTCACTCCAGTCACTAACCCTGTCTTCGGCATCCCCTTATTATGGTTATGGTAATTAATGACTTCAGATATGACCAGCTCCCACAGTGTGATGGACGCGGAAATGAATTCATAAATTGAGAGCAGGAAAAGATCAAATAAAAAAAAGAAGAAGTGGCACGTGCAAGAAATTCCTTCAGTTACCAAAAACACATCCATAATTGATACCCCACGTTTTGCACGTGTTTTTTTGCCACAATGTCTTTTTTTATCTTGAGAGCTTTTGTATAAAATGAGGAGCCCATGTCGTTTTTGTTCATCTCCTTCACATTGAGTTTTTGAATTTTTTTTTTCATTTTATGCTGCGAAAATTTGTGGTGAATTTGATATGGGGAAGGATTGTGATCCGGAGCTTAGGCTTCGGCTTGGCAGCAAGCAATATGGTTCGTCAACGGAGTCGGATTCGGATTCTACGAGATTGAGCAGGTAACGTATTTTAATGATCAATATAAGTTGGCCGTTTGATTTGTATTGTGTGAATTGAAATCTGATTAAGATTATGACGATATTGAAATATATATACCATGAAGGGCGACAAACCGGTTTGAGAATACGACGACACAACAGCAACAGCCGAAGCGACGACAAAATCAAGATCGTCAGCAGCAGCAGATTACCATTTTCCACAACGGAAGGACTTGTGTTTGTGATGCTACGGAGCTTCAGGTTTGTTTCCATTAGGTCTACAATATTGATTCGTTGTCTATTACTTCGACCCCCATGCTGAAATAATTAGTCCATGAGCATATTCAAAGAAATTAAAGATTAAAAAGGCCATATTACAATATAGATACAAATTAAACCATAACCTATATGTCTATAAATACTAAACTAAACTTTTTTTCAATATACTTACATTTTCGATCATAACCATATATAATAAGAATATCAATTTCAAATTAATATATATATTTTTCTCTTCTCCTTAAATATAGGCAAGAGCTATCATATGCATGGCAAGACGAGAAATGGAAGAGAGACTGAGAGAGAGAAACAACCCCTACAAAAGGGACTCTTCGCCTTCGCCTTCGTCTCCTCTCTCTCTTGAGCCTCAATTGATTAGTCCCGGGATCTCGATGAAGCGGTCGCTTCAACGGTTCTTGCAGAAGAGGAAGACGAGGGCCGATGCATCCTCTCCTTACAACTATGACCGGCATCCTTCGCCTTCTCCGTGATGCAATATTGATCAAATTCCTTTGTAATTTATTGTTTTTCCTTGATTTGATTAATTATTAGTATTGTTATAATTGGATCTAAAATCTTTTCGTGTCTATGTATTTTTCTTTTTCTTTCTGATTGTCTCTAAAAGATAACTAAAACGTACAAGAGGGCTGCGTGACACTTCGAATTTCAGTTTAAAATGAATTAAACGGGGACTGCCGGATCCAATACTGCAGTGGCCTCTCATATGGGTCGGTGGAATTCAGAGGCCTAACTGCAAAATAACCAGTGAGCCCCACTGGACCATATGAGCAGCGGCCTGTAGGGACAGTTTGGGCCTTCAGGCGCTTTTCCTTCTTAAATTATTATATTATATTTATTCCTCGAATATCATTGATTGTATATATCTCAAAGATTTGGTTCCCTTTCTCTTCCCCATAACAAACTTGTGCGTTGCTTTTGGACCTACCAATTGTTCAAACAAGTTGGGCAGAGCTTACTCAAATCTCAGAAATTTACGAGGCATGCACATAATTAAGCATCATATTAATTAGGCACACAAACAAGTTGGTAGATCTCCCTAACTTTTGATATGATAATAACTGACTAAGATATATACCATCTAAATTAAATTCATAAGATAATGTTTTTATTAGAATATATATAAAATATATTCATTCGATCAACCTTCTCTCTTGATCTTTATCTCTATATATCTAACTCGATTTTTTATGCTTATCCTTAAAACAAGTATGAAGTAGTCTGGAAATTAAGTCTGATACATATCTCGATCTTTTTATCACACTGTGGATTTTAAAAGTCTGACACATATATATATAGATTTTAATTATTTCTCTATCTATGTACATTTCGATTAGGTCCTCTCAATACTTTTTGATGGATGAGTCATGTATAGTTAATATATAGTTGAAGTATATATGAAATTTATAAGTCTGGAAATCCGATACATTTCTTTTTGTCCATATTTATTTTCCATATCCATTTCTATTGTCCAAAATGTGTGGGTGGGTGGGGGGGGGGGGGGATATTTATGGCTGTTTTTAGTAATTATTTGATTTCTATTTTATTTTATTTGGCTAAAAATATTTTTCCAAAGGATTTTCTATAATTAAAAACAATATAGTCTTATTTTTCAATATTAATCTTTAAAAAATATGATGATTTAATCTTTGAAAAATATTTAGCTTTAGAATGACATCATGATAAATTGGTACTTTATATGGAGTTTTTGCAATATTTGTTAAAGTTATTTCTTTTATATATTTTTTTGGTAATTGTTATTCTTTTTTCTCTTTTTTTACCTTTCTTCGAATTTTTTTTTAAATATCTAGGTTCCATCATCCAAAAAGAAATGGAGATCGATAGCAATGTCAACCAGAGAATTCAACCTAATTGGATGAAATGGAGGAGCGCAATGAGAATTTTGTGCGATCGTAACTTTCCATTAATGTTGAAAGGGAAGTTTTATCAAAGCGCTATTCGACTTGTCTTATTATATGGTACAGAATGCTGGGCTCCGAAAAAACACCATGCACAGAAAATGCATGTAGCGGAGATGCGCATGCTTCATTAGATGTGTGGTAACACTATAAAAAATAAGGTGTAAAATGAGAATGTTCATGCAAAGGTTGATATAGCATTCGTGGAGGAAAAGATGCGGGAATGTGCGACGAAAACCTAAGAAAGCACCGGTTAGACGAATGGATATTCTCGATTTAGGCCAAATCAAAAGAGCGAAGGGGAGACCGAAGAAAACATAGATGGAGACGATACGAAAAGATAAGGTCAAAGGCCTTAATGAAAGTATATTGTTCGATAGGAGTGAGTAGAGGCAAAGGATCCATGTGCTTGACCCGGCATGATTCTCATGTTAGTTCATGTAGCCTACCTTATATACTTGGGATAAAAGGCTGAGTTGTTGCTGCTGTATTTACATATCCTTTGCTCAAGAAAACATGACTAATTAGTGGGTGATTGTTTGGGAGAGTTGACACATTAAACTTTTTATCAATTATTATAATTAGTTATATGCTAAAATGTTTTAGTTATTATAAATAGTTTATGTGCTGATATGTTGTTAATCATCAATAATCACTTGTTGATGGACAATTACTCATATCTATTAAATGATAAAAAAAAAAGAATCATATAAATAGATTCACTGAAAATCTATTATACGGACATTCATAAACTTTTTTAATTGTTTTAGTTTAAATTATATTAGATTATTTATAATGTATATTATGAAGTATATAAATTTTTTTAAATTACATTCAATAATTATTATTTTTATCAAAAACTAATAATGTACTGATAACTCATACAAAGCTAAATATAAATGACGACTTTATCAGTTTTTCTAAAGATATAGTATTTATGAAGAAATATCACAATCCAAAAAAAACTTTAATTTGAACTAGAAAGGGCGGATCTATATGGGCTTTTTATCCTATATTAACAATTATGTATAATTATTTTATTCTGTAAGCTTGCCCGTTACGTGCAGGGTTGAAATCTAGTGGGATTCACACCTTTCAGTATGGTTGATCATTTCTTCATACGGTCATTGTATGCCTTAGAACTCAATAAAGACATTTTGAAAAAAACTTGCCATTCTCTCTCCATGTATGCCAGTAAATAAAAGAAATTGATGCCTTTAAGAAACCAAAATATTTGTCGAATTTTATCGACTAGAACTATATAACACTCTCTTTTGTTTTGGCAACAGCCCTAGGCTTTGGGACCGACAATTGGCTGTTTTGATCATATTGCAAATTATATTAACTTTTGTGCCTATACCATATTAAGTATGGATGATTCTATTAGGAGAGAAAAACTAATTTCTTAAATGAAATATTAGGTAATTAAAATAAATATTATTTTTAGTCCAAATGCCAATTGCTTCCCATTAACAAAATCAGTACATACACAGGATTCAGTATCGAATTCCAATTATATAAATATTATTCGACTTCATCACGGAAACCCGAAAAGTTCAAAGGCACATATAAATCCTCGATAAATAGAATTTCGGGCTCAAGCGAATTTCTTGTTTTCAGGTGATCTATAACTTGGGGGTAATACGGTTCCGATCACTAGGGGCCACAATGTGGTTGCGAGTGATCTCTTTGAGCGACGTGCATCCACTCAAAGCCATTGTGATCTCAAACTCATTGCGAAGCATCTGAAGAACTTTCTTGATGCCAGATTCCCCCTCGGCCGCCAGTGAAAACACCACCGGCCTTCCGATCTGTGATAATGGTAATTATTCAGTATTATCTAAATTACGAAAACTTGCGTTAACCTATCGAGACTGCCCTGATTTGTAGAAACTAAATTATACTAAAATACCCTTAACTATCGCGGCACTACACTACTACTTTAAGGTTTTTTTAAAGGTAAGCTCCCTTAAAGTGATGTATTTAAGGGCTATTTAGTGGGTAAAAGGACTCCCTTAAAACCAAAGTTTAAGGTAGTTTAGTTTAATAACAACGAGAGTTGAGGGCTGTTTAAAGTTATTTACCCTTTGTGAACACATGGACTTTTTTTTTTTAAATGAGGGGTATTTTTGGGAGGGGAAAAAGGCGGCCACAGGGTGGGGTGGGGTGGGGTGGCGTGGGGGTTAGGGGGGAATGAGAATAATAACATCTATCAAAGTAAGGGAAAATTACAATTTTCAAAAGGTTAGGTGGTTCTTTATGAGGGTTTTTTGCAATTTAGACTTTCTTTATTTGGAGTAAAAATATGGTAAATTATGATCTTTTCTAAGTTTGGAGCTTGGGGGGGGGGATGCAAGGTTTTACTTACAAATATTCCGGAGGCACCTAGAGCTAATGCTTTGAAGACATCGGTGCCTCGACGGACCCCACCATCAAGAAAGACAGGTAGCCGCCCCTGAGCTGCTTTAACGACCTGTAAACAGAAATTTGAATAGCAGTGAGTTCTGTCTCAGACATGAAAACTTTCGAAATTATACTTGGCTTTCATAAAAAAAAGTAATAATAATAATAATCTATGCCCACTATCATCATTAAGATATGTGGGCAACATAGTCACACATTGGAAAAACTATGAGAGGTACATAGGTATAAGATATAAGATGGGACAAACCTCAACAAGGCTCGAGTCTTATTGATGGAACCCGTTTATATAAAAAGCCCGTGCACACTCATATAAATAAAATATATAACCGCCCCCTCGTTCGTGTATAATTAAATTTAATATGGTATCAAAGTTTGTTTAGTCACTAATGGATTTGGGTATTTTAATTGCACCGTAGAGAAAACCGATTGGGCTCTACGTGTGTTGTCGTACACCTTATCCTTGAAAGATCTGATTGACCTCACGTGACAACCACGTTGCATGTGAGGGGGAGTGTTAAGATGTGTGGATAACATAGTCCCACAATGGAAAACTATGCGAAAAGATGGGACAAACCTCAATAAGGCTCGAATCTTATTGATGGAACCCGCTTATATAAAAATCCCGTGTACACTCATATAAATAAAATATATAACCGCCATCTTGTTCGTGTATAATTAAATTTAGTAATCATCATTTAAAACCTTCTCTCAGTAAAAGAGAAGGAAAAGATGAAAGACTCCAAAATGGGCCGTTGACAAAGTCTTACAAGTTGTCGACCTCTTTTAAGAGGTGTCGACTTCCAGGTTGAGAAAACTATAAATGCAATAAATCAGCTTGTTTAGGTTGTGAAAAAGAAACACGGGTCATATTGCATTTCAACAAATGATCATTACAAAGAATTGCAAAATCGAAGAGTCGGTGTCAGGGGTGGATCCATTTAGAAGGTAGAGGGGGGCACGTACCCCCGTTTGCAATTTTGTAAAATAGAACGTAATATATGTTAAAGGTATGAGTTTTGAGAATTTTTTGGTATCTATTATATATGTTTGTAATGTAAATAAAGCAAAAGTAGGCTTTAGTCCAAGTGGTTTTGTGTTTTGTTTCTCAACCAAAAATCTTGGGTTCAATTCGCATTATCTATATTTATTTTTTGGATTATATTTACGAGAGTATAAACATCAATGTGCTTGTTCTTTTACAGAAAATAATTTCTTCTATATTTATAACTAGATTAATTTAAAACGTTGTTTTAAATTTGAAGATTTTAATAAAATATTTAATACGATTTGTTCACAGAAGATTGCTTTCATTAGTGCCCCAGCTACTGAAAATTCATGGATCCGCCCCTGGTCGGTGTGATGAGAAGATGTTGAATTATATCCAATCTTGTAGTTGAGAATTTAACAGATTCAAAACTACAAAGGGAGAGAAACTACAGGATTTCTGTTTTGACTGGATTAGACCAAGACAGAAGCCCAAATTTAGATTACTGTAATCACCGGTAGCTTTGGTCTGTAAATTTTTAATGTATATAAACTTAAGTGAAAATTTACATGTATTGGTAAAACCATTATCTTCCGCATAGCTTCCTATTCATATAAGCTTGCCATGAAACATCCTCTCATAAAATTTGAGGGAAGTTGAAATTTCTATAGCGATCTCCCCCATGAGACTTAAGAGTTACAATAGTAGAGATAGCTATCTTATACCTCTTCGAGTACGCTAATAGTTGCAGGAACATAATCGAGCTGGCGAGCTCCATGGTTAGAGACTATGATACCAGCAGCTCCGGCTTGTATGGCCAACCTTGCTGTATTATGATTAAAAACATTCTCATATGTCAGTTAATTATGCAAAATAACAAGAATAGGTTAATGGAATAAAATAAATTAAAATAAAAAGGTTAATGATCAAATACTAACTGTCTTCTGCCGTCATAACTCCCTTCACCAGAATCGGCATGGATGTGATTGTTTGTAGCCACTTGACGTCCTGCCTCAAAAATAGCAGGTATATCGTAAGACTAATATAAATAAAATATATATATATATATATACACACACACACACACACACACACACATGTGCATTAGTGCATATGAAAATAGACATATATACATGTGGTTACACTAAAGGAAAAGGCTAAATTACACTAAACTACCCTTACCAATAGTTGTTTTTCACAAGACTCCCTTTTAAGTTTTTTTTGGGGGGGGGGGGGGGGTACAGTAAACTTACTAAAACTATAGTTTCAAGGGAGTTTTTTCCACTAAAATACCCATAAATATAGTGGTTTGGTTCACTATAAATGTTTTTTTTAAAAGATAGTTTAGTGGAAAACACTCGTAGTTGAGCATAATTTCACGTTAGTTAGCAAAAGACAACATACAGAGATGTGCCCTCAAGAATTTTGAACACAGTCCTTAGAAATGCAAGGAGTGCTCGTCGAATGACATATATATGCACAAAAGAAACTATGTGTATAAGAGAAATGAGTCATAAATTGGATCTGTTATAGAAGATATCAATAAATTAATACCAATTCCGCCTCTCAAGCGTTTGTCAAAACCATAATTCTACCGCATCACCAACTATTTGCACTAGTCCTTCACTGTTCAAATATTCTTTCTGCTTTGAAACTGATCGATGAATTCATAAAATAAGAATACACGACAACCATATATGCACACAGCAAATTTCAAGTTTATATGAACGTTCAACTGGAAATTTAGTTTACGGAGCTAGAGTCAAAAGGTTGCATATCATTATATAATGGATCAAAATGAGATTAGAAAGCACCTTCCAGCTTAGAGATCTGTCAGTTTGCTCGGCAACATATGATGCAAGTCCAGAATCATTACTCTGCGCAACACCACAAACAAATTAGAAAATATATAGTATTAAAAATATAGATTTCAACCACATGTTGCAATGATTCACACAGATATTCACCTCATCCATCTTGCCAAGGTCCAATCCCTCAAAGTTCTTGAGTGTTAGATTTGGAGGCAACATAAATCTGTGCCATAAACCCAGAAATAAAATTTTCAATTATCCTTGAAAGGTTAAATTTTGAGAGAAATTTTAGCATGAATGCTCGTCAAGTTGGACTAGATAGAATGGCCTCCTTCGTTTAATATTATTGCATTTACCTAATTATCCTGATATCCTTGCTGTTAGGCCTAATTTTTCTAAAGAAAAATTATTGAACTAGATTTAGGCAAAGAATTACTCATGTGCGATAAATCAAATGTCATGATAGTGGTAATTAGAAACCCATTTAGCCGAGAATTTCTTTTCTTGAAAAAGATAGCTATAGAGGGATATGACATATAGGTTCAACTTCCGGTAATTGAGAACATGTATAAAAAATGAGAGTGGGCAAAACGAAAAATTTGAGATTGATTGTGGGACAATACCAACAAGAACAAACAATGAATGAATGTATTCGAAATAAGTTAGAGGCAGCTTTGATTGAATACAAGATCTGAAAATATATTGTGATTGCTAAATTAATAGATGAAGCTCTAATTAACGAGGATATATGGCAGGAAAAGATTCGATTTTGGGATAAAAGCTTTGCTGTTATCATTAAATTTATGGAATTAGAATTCAAATTTTTTTTATATATAGATATCAGTCCATAAACTTATAGAAAATACATCTAGTGGTATAACTTGGCCGAAACTGAAGAATGTTCTAACAAATACCTATTTTTGATGTCTGCCTCTCTTCGGCCAAGCCTTGGAGTATCAACTGTGAGAGCAATTGCCTTGAAGCCGGCCCTTTCAGCTCTTCTAACAAGCTGTGCAACTACATTCCGGTCCTTGAGGACCTGGAATTATAATTTCTTATGTTGAGAGAAATACAGAGATATTTCGTTTGTAGATTTTATGAGATTGCCTAATTGTTACTTAAATATGAAAAACATGTATCAAAATGTAAACAAAAAAAAAACTTTATTAATTACATAAAGCTGGAAGAAGCGAATCCCTGGTCCAGTTGAAGCAACTTCTTCGACGCTGGAAGTAGCCCATGAAGACAATGTCTACAAAAGAAAAGGCAAGAAAAATTGCAGTCAAATACATGTAAATGTGAAAATATAATGCTAAAGTTATAGATAAAATTATAAGACCAATATTTTCTATGAAGCAGGCAAGAAATTGCTGTTATTGTATATAAGAAGAGATAGTCGATACTAACCATAATGGTGCCAGCTGCAGATGCAGCCCTTGCAGTTGCACACTCCCCTGTGGCATCAAATCATGCTTGTTGTTAAGCGCTCTTTCATTTAAAAAGGGCCACAATAAAAATACTAATTGAGATGTAAAGGAATTATTAAACTTCAGAGTTTATCAAAGTAAAAAAAAAATTAACCAAGCATGTTGTTTTGATAAGGGTTAATCACGCATAATGCATTCAATTGATACCTAACCCAGCACAACTGACTCGTAAATGGACTTACTAGCACATGAATCGGCTTGTGTTGTCTCAATCTATCTCTATACAGCACTGATTAATTTAAAGCACGAATATATATCTTTCTACACTCACCGTAACTCCAGGGTTTTGGTGCGGTAAAAGGACATAAGAAATTAACCTCATATCCAAAGGTGTTATGATGAAGGAGGTAATACGTTCATTGCCCAAAAATTTTCTTATGAACACGTTCTAGGTGCTCAAAATTAAGTTCAAACACAAACATACAAGGCATGGTGATATTAAGTACCTTCTGGGTGAGCCATTTTCTGCATGGCAGTAGGTGCAATCATGATAGGCATCGATATCTTGAATCCCAGGACAGTTGTCGTCATATCAATTCTCGACACATCGATCAATATACGGGGACGGAACCTAAGAATTTGTACGATTTAAAATTTACATAATCAATTATAATATATTGGAAGAAGGCTCCAAAGCAACATTTACGGACCATTGTATTTTTAAAAAAGGGACGTTGCAGGCAAAATGTGAATGTCAAAAGAACAAACAAATTGTGGCCATGTTTAAGAAGAGATGACAAAGCTGTCATGGTTTTAATGTTACAATAGGATTTGGTTCATTTCTATGTAGAAGCCATGTAACCCTGAAGTTTTACATCAGAAGAACAAAAAAATTACAACTAACATTATATTAAATATTAAAGCATGAAGTAGTAAAAAAATAACCAACGATTCTCACAACATGATCAACCATCATATAAAGTATCCCACAAGGAAATATTTTCAGAAGATTCAAGTCTAACAAAGATTTCTAATCCCCATGGGTGAAAAATAGGTGTATAAATAATCTTTCTTTTCAATATCGCATGAACAATCCAACATATTTCTTCCTTCTATAATAATTTTATTTTAGTGAAACCATTTGGTTTTTAAGATTGTTTCAGAAACTTTTTATCAAACAGAGGCTGGGATCTATATATGCACATGGACACCATCTTTTGCCCACAAATTAAAAGGCCAAGAAACTTGGCGTATCTTCATTAAAGCCAACCACCAAAAGTTGGAACTTTTTCTGGGTCCATGGCACCAAAAACCTTAAACCCTTACACAGATGTCACTCACATCATCAGATTCTGATGCTTGTGGCTCAAAAATGAGATATAATTCATAGCATACACATCTCCTAAATCTAAATAAAGGAAATGCTTACAGAATCCTAGAGAATGCTTCTCTGTTCTCTTTGAGAGTCCATTGATCCTCAGCACCTGATGCATAGTAATCGTAAACCATTTTCGGCAACTTCTGCTTCGCGACCGCCTCATACTCCGAAACGTTGGTGATCTCCATCTCTAAACAAATTATATCAACACCCTAAGGGGAAAATAATGAATAATTTTAGACCCAAATGTCAACATAGGCATAAAGCACTTGATGCAAGCATAATTCACATATTGATAAAAACCCAGATGGTTTTTCACCACTCCCGTTACTTGAATACCGATTTTAGTGAATACCCATGAGAAATAATCAACTATCAACATGACCCAAATGAACAAAAACTTGTTTTTATCAATCAAGAACAAATTTTGATAAATACCCATGAGAGATGATCAATGACCCAAATGAGCAAAAACCCAGCTTGCTAAAATTGAATACTAACATTGGCTGAAAATTTGAAGAGGAGCTCACCTTGAGAAATGGGGGAGTGAGTAGGATTCCAAGTGGATGCTATTTAACCAAAAATAGCATTTCATCCAGCGGTCCAGATCCATCCAACCTAGAAAAGAACAGTCGAGATTTGTGTGAAACAAGCGTCTTTTGGTATTGGTGTATTTTACATGTTTTGCACGTAGAATGTGTTGCCAAGATACAGTTAGAGCATCTATTCTATTCAAATCCCCGTAGCAACCACTCTTTTTCCGACTGGAGCAACAGACGTAGGGGTGTGAAGATTAAAAGTAATATAATGAGGACAAAAAGTGATTAATTTTAATAGAGAATTTTAGATATATATATATAGAGAGAGAGAGAATAATGGAGGAAAGAGGCCATAAGAGGGAATTTCCTCCGATGGCTTCGAATAAATACGTCCCCCATCGTGTTTTTCGACGATTAGAATCCATCATCTTCATCGTTATCATCTAAGGTGTGGGTACGCCAAATTTCATGTGATTCTACAATTTTTTCACCGTTGATTTAGCAATGTAAAAAGTTCTATTATCGGTAAACCGTTAATTTTGAACCCACTAATTCAACGGTGAAAAGGTTGTAGAATCACATGAAATTTGGTGTACCCATATCTTAGATGATAACGATGAAGATGATGGGTGTCAATCGTCGGAAAACATGACGGAGATTGTATTTTTTCGACGCCATAGGAGGAAATTCCCTCCTATGGCATCTTTCCTCCAGTATTCTCATATATATATACATTATATTCAATCTTTTTTCGTCACAAAACAAAATTTCTACCAGAAAATGATTTTTTATTTATGAACAGATAAAAGAGGACAAAAAGAAAAACTGATGCATGAATCTGTATTTTAATTACACATCCATAGAGAAAAACTGCATTCTAGATTGATGTAGGGTGGTGAGAAAAAACCTATCTTTCTAAGAATTTTTGGAATTTTTTCCAACTTTTCATCATTGAATAGGATATCAATGTTTCTTTTTCAAAACCAACAGCGGTCATCTTAGACCAACTTTTCTGCACATGTAATGCAGCCTATGTATTTTTTAGTATAAAGGTCAAAAATTTGATATGATTTATGAAGATATTACTAGATTTTGCATATATATTAGGCATAAAAATTTAAAGGTCACAAAATGTCACGTTGGTCAAAAATTTGATATGATTTATGAAGATATTACTAGATTTTGCATATATGTTCGGCATAAAAATTTAAAGGTCATAAAATGTCATGTTGAAGGGGTCATAAAACTTTTAAGTTGAAAGGATGTGATTAAATTCGTTATTATTTATTTTCCTAAGTTCATTCACATAAGAATGGCTATTATTTAATTAATTTTTGTATTAAAACAAAACAAAATTACATGAGCTTTTTGTTTACGCTGAAATCTATTATTTATTAGCACCAGGAGCCTCGAATCATAAGAGCTGGACCACCACAGCTTCAAACCCAACCAATACCTCCGTTGATTTTACTTCAAGAATCTATAGCATAAATTCTATATAAATATAATTAACTTATCGATTGAGTATATTATATGGATTCAGATAGGCTGGTCAGCTCCATATACATCCGCCCCTGATATTACGAGATGTGTGTAAGAAATAAATGCAAAATAATTAGTAGTTTCTTGTCACCTGTCATCTTAATAATCAAATGGGCAAATTTCCATTTTGAAAATTCCCACCCCTTTCGCATTAATAGTAAAGAAGAACTACTCAAAATAGTTCTAATTAAGGGGAAAATGGATTTAACTTTCTGATTTTGAAGCAATTTTGAAGCAGTAGATCCCTCATCCCAAAAAAGTTGTGAAAAACTCCTAAACTTGAAAATTCATGTGTTTTAATCCATATAGTATTTATATTAATCTTTCAAAGCGCTACATTTATATTTAAATAGGTCAAATGTAATAGATATAGTAATTTTACTTTAAAAAATATAACAATTTCATGTCAAATATAGTATTTTAACACAAATGTAGTACTTTATAACATAAATGTAGTACTTTGAAAGATAATCTTAGTATTTTAAGAGATAAATATAGTAGTTTACCCGAAAGGGCAGCGTTGGCATAAAACAAAAGTAAATGTACTATGGAGATTAAACACAAGAATCTTTAACTTTAGGAAGTTTTTTCACAACTTTTTTTGGGACAGGAATCTAAACTGCTTTTCAAACCTTTTCAGGCCTTACCGATTTAAAACCATTTTTACCTTTTCTGTTATGCTTGATTCTAAATGTTTCTAAAAAACCAAATAAACAAATAAAATAATGATATATGACATAACAAAATACACTTGTCTATGCAATTGGATGTGAACAGGCGTATAAAAAGCTCCCACTTGTGCAGACGCAAACGAGATCCGTGAGTGTTAAAGAGAAAATACAGAAACACAAACCGTGCACTGTAAAAATCACATACGTACAAAAGATATCAGAATTGATCGGTGATTGATTAGTGTACACTACAATAATTAATTCAGTAATCAGTGTGCTGATAATGTACAATTAGCTAATTTGTTGATTAGCTTCAACTCCCACAGGAACTCACAACTAAGCTTCAGCACCCAACTTCTTGTCACAAAAACCCCATAGCTTTGACACTTTTACATGGCAACACACTCTAAATCGAGATACACAACACACAATACAGCACATGTTCGCCGTTGATTTCACCGATTAGATTTGTCGCAGTTTCTTCATTACGAAATATGTTTTTTTCCTCTATCAACTGGGGCCACTGCAATGTTACCTCCCCACACATTGTCCCATGAGCCACTAGGAGCTTGGGTTTTCGAGCCCTCAATGGTAATGTTGCTGATTTTGCCCATCAGGGCCGGGGTGTTCGTCAGGTCCTCGTTGATGTTGCTTCCTTGGTTTTGTTCTGATCCCTAGTAATCTTAATGCAGACCTCGCTAGCTCACCATATAACATACCCGAACGATCAAAAAGCTGTCAGCATTAAATAAAATAGATTTAATTGGATCAAAACAGATGGACAATTGCAAAGGGGAAAGTAGGGGAAAAGAGTCCCTGCTATTGGATTCCCAATAGCTGGGTGATCTGGGTGATCATGGGCCATAGATCCTACGTGCTTTGCACGTAGGATACACCAATACATAAGGCCCATATTATACACAAATCTCGAGCGTTGAATTCGATTTTGGATGAATCTGGACCGTTGGATGCAATATGATGGATGCTATTTTCCTTCAAATAGCAGGGACTCCGAATCCGGAAAGTAGAATAGGAGGGAAAGGCTAAATTGTGGGAAACCTCAGTCTTTTTTGCCATATACCCGGCTCTCGCTGTTTCTCCATCTTTTCAAAAGCTGCACTTTGCCCCAACTTCGACAATTATCTAATATTTTTTTCTTTGCCGAGAAGAATGAATTACAGAAAGGGGGAAAAAACCAGGTAGGGTACCTCGTGTAGCACTCCTTACCTTTAAAGGATGCACTCATCTACTTGTTCATCATTTTCAGTTCAACTCTCTGTTTCAAACATGCTTGTTAATTGGGGGTTTGCGACAATTCTTGTCAATTTGTTAAGCTTTCCCAGCACAGCTTTTGGGCATTCAGCCAGTAACAATTAATAGACAAGCATTGCTCAACACACCAACTTCCTCGACATAAGACTGATTATTGATATCTTGGATGCTATAGAATCACAGAAATTGTCGGGGGGGGGGGGGGGGGGAACCCAATTTGTTTGCTCCACAAAATCATCAATTTTTGGCATATTTGGCCACGAGAATTGCTCGAAATTGGTATACCAAAGTCATCAAGCTGTTGGTATTCTATATAGCCAATGGAATTGGTAAGAAGTGGCACGTTCTAATTTCTCAAACTCAACGATTTTCTGCATACTATATCCCACATAAATTTTTAGAGATTAGCAAAAAATTTATTTATTATAATCATCCGCATTTGTTTGGCATGCTATTTGTCCACAAATATTGAAAATTATGACAAGTTTTTACCTTTAAAGGATTGGATTCATTCATGCTACAATTCATAGAAAATGGTGTTAATTGGTGGTTTGCTTCTCTAATATCATTCCGCATTCCTCAAGACTTTCGTCCGTCCCAACAAATTTGGTATCAAAGTCATTCGTATCTCGATCAATATAGCAACATCTTCTTTGTCAGCATCATCCCTATTAAACTACTTACAAAATCTCGTTCCTGTTTTGACGGCGCGAGTTACGATTTTTGGAAACTCCAAATGAAGACTATTTATCTCTAAAGAACTTCGGGAGCTTGTCGAAAACGGCTACGAAATAGTGATGATTCCGAGACGCTTGCATCATGGACTCAACAAAACAAAAAGAGCACCGTGAGGATAGAAAGAGCGATGCAAAAGCGCTTCTCTTTATTCAGTAAGATGTGAGTAGAACAATCTTCCCTATAATCACGATTGTTATTCCATCAAAAGAGGCTTAGGAAATTCTACAGGTTAAAGGTTGGACGAAGGTAATCTCCATCAAACTACAATATTTATGGCAAGATTCCAACAATTTAGCTATAAATAATTCCGACAACTTCAGCAGAAAAAGACATTTACATATTGTAGAAATGGTGTGATTTGATTCTTTTTTCTGAGTTTTTTAACCCTCATTTCAGTCTTACGAGAAAAAGATGTGGTTCGAAATAGAAAGAAGAAATAAAGCTATGCTTAATGAAGATAAAGTTTGGAGATAGAACAATTCCTTCTGTCGTGTATCATCGATTGATTCAATCCAGCCTCAGATACTTTAATTGTCGATCTTAGTATTGAACAAACGGTTACACTTACACCTATAGATTATGTATTGCAGGCCAACCATCCTCCACTAGTACTAATAGACGGAATAGGGAAAGAAGCACTACACTTGGAATCAAATCATTAGTAGTATTTATTTTATTTGAGATAATATTCCAACCAATTAAATTACTTAATGGTTAGAATATTTGATATGATATGATATGCGTATTTTAATAATTAAGAATCAATATTTTATTTAATTATGATATGCATATATTCCCCCAATTATATTAATTATAAATTAAGAAACATATGACAAAATCCTTTTTACAAAAAAACCCACATATGTTCTTAAATTATAAATAACACATTTTAGTAACTAATAATAGTAGGGAAAATGACTGTATAAATGTGCAATAAATATGACTGGTCATCTATATTCCTAACTTATAGACTTGAGCTCACCAAATTTTTTAAGACCCTAATTGTACATGTTCTAAAATCCTATTAGTGTGCCTGAGGTCTATTAACCGTCACTTTTTTTTTTATCTTATCTGTATTACCGAAAATATTTTTCTTCTACTATATCAGTCTTCTTCGGAGTAGTTTTAATTTTCCAACCAATTTTTTTGCAGAATCTCCTTGAACCACAAATGAAGTCAACCAACCATCCCCCGCAGCACAAAAATCTGGATGCTCGAACCAGTTTTTTTCAAACATGAATCTTACTTTAATTGACTTGATACCCCCTAAATCCAAAATGACAAGAGTATGATCAGAAAGGGCTCTCAATAAAGAAAACTAAAAAACTTCAAGATACAAGCACTCCCATTCATGTGTGATAAAGAACGAATCTAGCTTTGCCATGACTGAACCACTTTGTAAATTAGACCAGGTATATTTACTCCCTACCATAGGAATGTCAATTAGATGCAAATTTTCTACCAATTCTGTAAACTCTTCAATATCTCTCAACGATCCTTCCCGACCACTTCTTTCTCCCAATCAATAGTTATATTAAAATCTCCCACAATAATCCAAAGATGAGAAAACTTGTTTCTAATAAAACGTAGTTCTTCCTAGCACAAACTCCTATCATTCTTTTAACAAAGAGCATAAAGAGAGGTAACGATCAATGAATAGTTTGTCTTAAAGTCCTTCAATAAAATTGTAACAGAAAAATTTCCAATCCAACTATCCTGCAGTTTGAAGAGAGCGCTATTCCATCCTACCAAAACACCTTCCGAAGAGTCAATAGCATTAAATCCAAACCATTTATCGATTCTCTCTCCTTCCATACTCCATAAGAAAGTGGGTTTATATGCGGTTAACTTTGTTTCCTGAAGACAACGAAAATCTATGCCATAAAGTTTTACTCCATCCCACACCATTCTTCTTTTATCTCTATAACCCAACCCTCTAACATTTCAAGAGCCTAACTTCATTATCAAAAAAACTTCCTTCCTTTTGCTACTAAACCTACATACACATATTCGATGGATGTATCTTCCCTAGCCCTAACCTATTCTAACAGCTTTATGTTAATTCCACAGCCGCTACTTTTCACCAAATCCACTCCACACTCCATGGCTCTAGATTCGAGATCCTCATTCTCGAGGCTATTGAGAACATGAAGGATGGACCCAAGGTGGCGTATTTTGGGAATGCGCAGACCAAGTTCTATTACTTCGACGAACAATGGACTGTCCTTTGTTGCTCGGCTTCTTATTATGAACCCCCTCTTTGGCTTGAGCATCTCAAAGCCGGGTGAGGCGGATGGAGACTCTGATTGCATCTGAGATTGATTTATCGAGCTAGTAGACCCATTCTTACTTTCTTCTATATTCGGGTGCACCACCTTCAACACCTCAGCAATAATTTTACTCACCATCGTCTTCTCTATCGCCACTAATTCTCCATTCACCACGATCTCAAACATATTCTTGCTAGATTTGGTAATCTCTTCACGAACAGGCCCTCCCGCTGGCTTCTCATTAATGTTCACCGGTGTAAATTCTCCGTTCTCTTTAATATATGATTTGTTCTCCTCATTTGGCATTGTTTTTGTTCTAGATATTAGCTCAAAATCAATAACAATTCCTTTTCCTTTCTCCTCCACGGTAAATCTGCACTTATGCTCTTCACCGGTCGTTTTTTGTTGCTCATCTGCAGCCATTTCTAAACCCTCTGATTTTTCATTTTCTTTCTTCTTCCATATTCTCTTCTGTCCCCATCTAATCCATTCAGAATTTTCACTATCCACAGAAGGAAATGTATCGGCTCTCTGCATAATATTTCATTCTATCAAAGGATTATCTGAAAGAGAAACAACAACTCTATGAATTAAGTCTTTCCATTCTCTCTATCAGATATACGAACACGTAAGTCTAGTGGCACCTCCGAGACATCACAAACTCTAACAGCACACAATGCTTCTTTGATACAAGATTTGTCCTCTATTTTAGGTGCAATCATTTCCATGGTCTCAAAACCTGATACAAGTTCCTCGATTGCTGGCTAATGCCACCAGTTAAAAGGATAGTTCTCCGGTTTCAACCATAACAAAACATTCACCTTCTCTTTCATATCTTCAAAACCACCATGACTAGGAGTCCAAGCCTTAAAATAAAAATTACAAGCTCTTAAAGATATTTCACCCAAAGCCTGAAGTTGTTTGGCTCTCCAAACATCAGGGCATTCTACAAAGAATGTATCCTGATTAATCATTTTTATCTTCCATCGCCAATTCCAGTTGAATTTGTAGCTCAAACAAGCAGCAATATCATCTAATGAGGTTGTCCATTAGTAACCTTAGCATAAACGAACCGTTAAAGCTTAATACTTTGAAGAGAAGATAAATCGCGGTCCGATAAAGCAACCTCCATTTCTTTAGGTGTTCGAAGCTCCGGGCAAAAAGCCATTTTATGTCCTACCTTTCGATGGTGGAAACACACCTGTCCCGTAGCACATTCAAATGCTAAGTGATCATGCCTTCCGCAGTTCCAACACTCCCATCTCTTTGCATAAGTATATACAAAATGGCCATTCTTTCCACAATTCCAACATCCCTTTCTATTCAGATATCGATCCTTAACGGACCGAAATGTTCTCCTTTTAGCCATAATTGATGCCTTATGTCGTCGCTGGACTAAAGTCCATCCATCTTTGGTTCTTTGTTGCATCACCTTTGGCACATAAGATGGAGCCGATGATCCTCTATCTTGAGCATAAGATTGCTCCAAAGACCCGATATCTTGCGCATAAGATCGGGCCGAAGGTTCTCCATCTTGCGCATAAAAATGTGTCGAAGATCTCCCACCGCACACAATAGGGTGTCGAATGCTCTCCTCTTCGCGCATAAGATCGCGCCAAAGGTCCTTCACCATGCGCATAAAATGGCATCAAAAACCCTCGACCTTGAGCATAAGATCGTGCCAAAGGCCCACCTTGCGCATAAAGACGCGCTAAAGACCCTCCACCTTGCGCATAAGGATGCGTCGGAGGCCCCCTACGTTGTACATGATAACAAGCGGAAAGTCTTCCACCTTCCTCCTGAAAAGCGTTAACTCTGGAGTCTTCGCACAGTCGAAACATTGAAGACATCCTGATGGAGGTCCTTTTCGGGTCTCCCTCAGATGTTGTCTTCCGTCAATCTCCCGGTGGATTTAGAAGGTAATCTCCTGTTGCGTGTGGGTCTCAATGGGTTTTGAGAAGATTGATGGTTTGAGGAGTTTAGCGCCGAGTACCTGCAAAGAAGTCCCGAGGTGGTTTGGTACCACCGAGGACCCTCCGACGATCAAGTTAGCACTAGATCCGAGCAGAGTAATGGCTAAGTTGAGTAGAAATGGATTACTTAAACCCTCTGTGATGGAGGTTTATATAGCGGTGGTAGCACGCAGCAGCAGGCGCGAGAATCTCGCCGGCAGTTATGCTCCCAACTTCACGTCCGCGTGGAGAGCGGATCGCCTATTAATGGGGATCGTGATGGCATGGAACGTGGGATGTTGCTGGCGGAGAATATGTGCATGGCGAGATTTGCAGAGCGGCGGTTACGCCTATGAGCGGTGGAGTTGGTCGGAGGACCGAGGAAGACGTCCTCGGCTGGGGAGCTCAGGGGCGAACGAGAAGGCCGCGGAGTCTTGGTCTTGTGGCAGCTCAGGCGAGCTGAGGGGCCGAGGAAGCCCATTTGCAGGGGGCCCCGATGTGGGCCAGGTCGTGCTTGCAGGTCAGGTACAGGGATGGCATGGTCGGTCCCTGTAGGCCTTTTCTTCTGAGTTCTGGGACACGTCATCTGCCACGTGTCCTGATCTTGAAGATCGTCAATATTGAGCATCATCATTAGCCCCCCACACTTGTCCCGACCAGCTAGCGGGTCGGGTCGGGTCAGGAGTGGACTGCCGGGCCGCCCGGAGAGAGTTCCCTCCTAAGGTTTCGTCGGGACGCATCCCCGGGCTGTCAGCTGTCTTTCCTGTCAACCAATCAGGGAGAGATCTCTGCATTTAAGGAAGGTGCGCCGGTTCGTGCATCCTTCCATTGAAGCGACGGTCCACGTGTCAAGCGTCGGTTGGCCGACGCGACGTGCGCAGACCTGCGATGCCTGCAAGGGCGCGGTCCAGTGTGGGAACGACAAGTGAAACAATCGGAGCCGTTGGATGCGAGGAGGTGTTTTGGCGGGAGATGAAGGGCGCTGTTGGATGAGGTCGCTCATGGTGATAAATAGGGGTGGGGCCCATTCCAGGGCCCCTACTCCTTCATATTTCCCCATTCCAAGTCCTGGTTGCTCGGCGCTTGTTCAGTTGATAAAACTGCATATTTGTTATTACATTTTTTCTACCATTTTCATATTAAAAAATGACTTTATTATATTATATCATACATATGAGGGTTTATGTGTAAAAATACTATTTTCCATGTGTTGATATATTATAATTAGTATTTGGTAGGAAAATGTATGCAAATAATTTCATTGACCCAATCCTAGTAGAATAAAGTCTACTAAATATTATTTGAGTTGTTGTACAAAATTTTTCCAAGTTGTGCAGAATTTTTCAAGACTAGAATCAAGGAAATCAAGTTGTTGAAGAAGACTTGCCTAATTAAGAAAGTAAAACTTGGAGACCAAGTCTGGCAGCAACCAAGAAAAGATTTCCAAATTCTGAAGGTTCCAAGGATCGCCAAATGTCACAATACGCCAGCCCCAGAAAAATGATCAAAGGCCCTGATCATCAGGCCGCGGATCCGCGGCCCAAGCCCCTTGATGCCGCGGATCTGCGGCATTATTGAGGGATTAGATGCTGAAATTTTGGGAGATGAATCTTTACTACTAGCTTCCAATTTTAGAAGCTAACTTTCTGGCTTTTGGACTATAAAAAGGGATCGAGAGCCTCTTGGAAAATTTATCAAGTCGACACGATCACGAAGTCCCAGACGGCTCACGCATCCAGACTGATCATCAACTGTTCGTCTACCTCCTTAGAAGAGATCGAGAAGCAAACTAGTCTTTGTAATCATTTTCTAAGGAATCAAAGTGTAATGAATAATGTTGATTAATAAAGGTAGCTTTCTTTTTCTTATTCTATTTCTTCGTAGTTTAATTATGCAATTTCTCTCCATCTCTTTTTCTCCCAACATGCGCGAGTAATTCTCCGCTTGTTAGGGTTCGTAGGATTAGGGTAGGCTAATGGATGATGAACATCTCTAAACCCTTTTTAAGTCCTATAAAGTTTATGAACTTTATCAAAAGAATTATTAACATCCTAATCGGGCGCGCTAACAATTCTTTGTTAGTCCCGACCGCGATTAGAGATTAGATTAATGATTGTTTTGGTAAAGGCTAGATATGAACGGAGTTCCGTGTCGAGATAAGAGTTAAGAGTAGGATTCCTTTTCCCTCCAAAAACCCTAATCTACATGCATCACTGTCGTTCTAGTTTTAAATCTATTAAAGGATAAAAAGGGTAATTTTTAATTAATCATCCATAACTACTAAATCCTAACGAACCCTACAAGCCCCCTTCTTATATAAACTTACATCCGTAGTTAATCTAGATCTATATTTTGTATCGTGTTTAACGTAGATCTAGATCCTACAACCATTCTACACATTCTTTATTCTCCCCTTTCTCAACACATCTAAAGTAAGAATAAAAGATTCAACGTTTCTCAGAGGACGACCCGTACTCATCTCAGTCTAGCTACACCGACACCGTTATTGATTGCGGTTATTCTACAAAAACACTTTTTAGCATCAATCAAATGGCGCCGTTGCCGGGGATACGTGCGTAATTTTTATTCTTACTATTTGTGTTGAATTCTTAGACGATTCATATCATTATTAAAACAAAACTGCAAATTGCATATTTAACGATTTGTGCGTGAATTTTTGCAAGGAGGTCTGGAGTCACAGAATTAAGAAAAAGAGGAAATAGAGACATTTTTAGAGATCCAGAGGAGCACAGAAAGCTATACAAAAAATTTCATCAAGCGATCCCTCTGCCACGCGGCGAAACCGCGGCACAAACACCCTTCTGGCGGCGGAAACGCGGCGCAACAGAGGAGTTAGAGCTTCAGTCTTCTCTGGTATCTTTCTAAACTCCTTCTCTCTCCTCTCAAATCCAATAAAATCTATTTTCTGCAGGATTCTTTGCAAAATAGCGCCGCTCAAAAAAATCTTTTTGCAAAAGTTTTATGATTGGTTTTGTTTTGCATATTTTAATACGGACTTTAAGGGGCAAAGACCAAATCAAGATTAGGTGGGGATTTCATCACCCTTCCTAAACACCACAAATCACAAACCGAGCATCTAGATCAACCCTTCATTAATTTAAAAAATATCTAGACCAGACTCTAAGGACTGTTGCGCTCAATAAGGATAGAGGAAGGTCGTGGGTAATCTATCGTTTATCCGCATTATTTTTGTAGTGCCTAGGCAAGTGTGTCAAAGGCTAGTGGTTTTTAATTAGGCCCGCTACTGTGGTTCCTTCCCACTTACCTGGCACTTACCTGGCTACAAGGGTAGTACAGAGGATTGATCCTGCGGCTTGTTCTTTGGAAGTCTAGGAGCGGTCTAGAGACTGGAACTAGGTGATCTTAGTTCTAGGGTTGCTTGTGCATTTTAGAGTGATTTGTCTTGAGTCCCACTTTTTTTCAAAACAAACCAATTTTAAAATCGCACACACGCTGCCACTTGCACTAAACCCGCTTAGTGCATGCTCGGCTGGACACGGGATCCTAGTGCCCGTCTTTTCCGCGTTCCTGCTATCGACGCCGAAGTCGGTACTTCTTCATCTTCTTTTCCCCCAACACCACACACCACGACCGAGATGGACGGCACTCCATCAAAATATAACACCATGCTGCCACCGCCCGTAGGTGCGCAGAATCCACAGCACATCTCTCTCCAAGAGAGATGCTATCCTATCCGTGGTCCTCTTCCCACTTGTCTATCTCTTCCACCACCTAACGGGGATAATTTCGAAATTAAACCCCACTACATCAATCTGCTGCCCAAATTTCATGGGCTTGAATTGGAAGACGCGTACGTTTTCATCACCAAATTCGAAAACATATGCGCAATGATGGGTACTTCACAGTTGACTGTCAATGCTATGCGTTTGCGTCTTCTCCCATTCACACTGTGGGACTTGGTAGAAAAATGGTTTTATAATACTGCCGCACACTCTATCACTAATTGGGATGAATTCGTCATAGCATTTCTTAAGAAGTTTTACCCAAACCATAAGACTGTCCATATTAGGAGCGAGATCAACCAGTTCACCCAGCTTCCCAATGAACCATTTTGGAAGTGCTTTGACCGTTTCAAGGATCTGCTTGTCCAATGTCCTCATCATGGAATACAAAGATGGGATTTATGTCGAATTATATATGAGGGCATTAATCCAGCGACAAAGCAGATGCTTGAAACAATGTGTCAATGCAATTTCATGTCTAAAGATGACGGTGAAGCATGGAAATATCTGGAAGATCTCGCAGAAAACACTTTGCAGTAGGAAAGCGTAAGACCACCTTCATCTAGGGGAGGTGTTCACCAGCTCGATGTTTCCATCGCAGTGAAAGCCGAAATGGCAGCGATACAGAAGAAACTCGACGCTATTGAGAACAAATTCTCATCATTCTCCCTAAATCAGGTCATGCTTCCCAAGACCGTCTGTGGTTGCTGTTCAGATCCTTCACACTTAACGGAAGAATGTCCTATGAATGCATCGTTTCAAGGTCACGAGCAAACTAATGCTGCCTTTCAGTAGCGACCTAGAAACGACCCTTATTCTTCCACGTACAATCAAAGATGGAGGAATCATCCTAACTTTGCTTGGAACCAAAACCAACAAAGCAATTATCAAAGACCTCCTCCACAGCAACCACAACCAAAGAATCAGCCCCCCTTTCAGTCACAGAATTTCTAAAATCCGGCCAACATTTCTACACCACAAGTGGCCGGTACTGACAACTCACTTGCACAAAATTTGGATATGTTCATGAAACAATCCATACAATTGTCGGCTGAAATGAGGTCTTCTATTGATACCATAACAAAAAACTCTGCCTCCCATGGTGAGAGTATTAAATCATTAGAAAACCAAATCGCACAGTTAAACGCCGCAATGAGTGCGAGAGAGAAAGGGAAACTCCCATCTCAACCCCTACCGAATCCTGGCCATTCACAAAATCATAATGTGAATGCCGTTACTACGTTGAGATCGAGGAGAGTGCTGAATAACCGAGTGGGTGAGCAATTTGATGTTAGTGACACATTTGATACCCCAGCTTCTTCTTCTTCTTCCCCTAATTCGTCTAGTCTCCCACCTTCATCCGAGCCTATTCTCCGTTTTTCCCAAGGCTCTAACATTTCGCCAAATCTATCTAAGTCGATTCCCACTCCAATTTTGGGATCGAATCCGTCCCCACAGTCTTCTCCATAAACGTTGGACCCAAAACTTATTGATCGAGCTCCATTTCCAAACAGATTAAGGGCCAACAGACCTAACCCGCAAATGGAAAAGATTGTGGAAATGTTTAAGCAAGTTAGCGTGAATATTCCTCTCCTAGATGCTATTCAACAAGTCCCATCTTATGCAAGAATCCTTAAAGACTTGTGCACTAGGAAGAGAAAAACACAAGTGCCTAAGAAGGTTTTCATGACGAGTAATGTTAGCACCGCTTTTACCCAACAAATACCAAAGAAACGTAAGGACCCCGACTGTCCTACAATCTCTATTTCTATTGGGGGTAAAAATATTAATCGTGCTTTACTCGATCTAGGCGCTATCGTCAACTTGCTTCCTTATTCAGTATACGAGCAGCTAGGAATTGGAGAGTTAAAACCTGCCCATTGTACTCTCCAGATGGCAGACCGATCTATCACCAAACCTCGGGACGAACTATAGGATGTGTTAATTAAAGTCAGGGAATTCATATTTCCCGTGGACTTTATTGTTTTAGATACACAACCTGTGGCAAACCCACACAATCAAATCCCGGTGATACTTGGTCGACCCTTCCTAGCAACTTCTAACGCTGTAATAAATTGTCGTAACGGTTCTATGAACTTATCCTTCGGGAAAATGACAATTGAGCTTAATATTTACAAGCTAGAAAGTCAGCCATCAGAACCTTCTGCTCATTTGCTGGATGTTTGTTCCATCCACGAGATAGCTTCCGAAAGCTGCATGGATGAGGAGCTTTGCTTTGATGTTCTCGACAACACTAATGAGACATCGTTTGATCTTGCACCACTTCATAGTGAGGATATGTTCAATGAGTCCGACCTTGAGATTGAACCCGTTGACTCGTTGCAAAAGTCAGCAGCACTTTCCGAGTCAATATCTTATGCAAGTTTTGAACCTCTTAGGGAGTCCGAATATCATTCCCTTACCCCACCTTCTATAGTCTCTCCGCCAATTCTTGATCTCAAGCCGCTACCTTCTCATCTTAAATATGCATATTTAGGAGAGAATGAGACTTTGCCGGTGATTATTTCCGCTTCTTTAGCCTTAGAGCAAGAGAATGCACTTTTGGCAGTGTTGAGATCGAATCGGCAAGCATTTGGTTGGACAATGGCCGACATCAAAGGGATTAGTCCCTTAATTGTTGAACATTACATACATCTGATGGATGAAGCCAAACCAACCCGAGACCCACAAAGACGGTTAAATCCCGTTATGAAGGAGGCGGTAAAGAAAGAAATCGTCAAGTGCCTTGATAGTGGAATAATTTACGCCATATCTGATAGCCAATGGGTAAGTCCAATTCATGTGGTCCCTAAAAAGTGTGGCATCACGGTCATCACTAATGAGGCTAATGAGTTAATCCAAACACGCACCCAAACTGGGTGGCGCGTATGTATTGATTACAGGAAACTCAATGCTGCGACGAGGAAAGATCACTTCCCTCTACCTTTCATTGACCAGATGTTAGAACGATTAGCCGGACACGAATACTACTGTTTCCTGGACGGATACTCTGGCTATAACCAGGTCCCCATCGCCGAAAAGGATCAAGATAAAACCACTTTTACTTGTCCTTTCAGAATTTTTGCTTATAGACGCATGCCCTTTGGGTTATGCAACACTCCCGCTACATTTCAGTGGTGCATGATGGGGATATTTTCAGATATGGTGGAAAATTTTCTAGAAATTTTTATGGACGATTTCTCCATTTTTGAGGACTCCTTTGAGGACTGCCTTCGTAATCTTGACGCGGTTCTTACCCGCTGTAAGGATAAGAACTTGACTTTGAATTGGGGAAAATGTCATTTTATGGTCCAAGAAGGTATTGTACTTGGACATATAATTTCACGAAAAGGTATTGAGGTTGACAGAGCTAAAATAGATGTCATTCATAACCTCCCTCGTCCCAAATGCGTCAAAGATATACGATCCTTCCTTGGCCATGCAGGATTTTATAGGAGATTCATTAAGGACTTTAGCAAAATTGCTAGACCCTTAACCCTTCTATTGGCCAAGGATACTACATTTCACTTCGATTCGGATTGTGAGGCTGCTTTTGAATCGCTTAAAGAATCACTCACTACAGCCCCCGTTCAATCATCTCCGGATTGGAACCACCCGTTCGAGTTTATGTGTGATGCATCAGATTTTGCTATTGGTGCTGTCTTAGGACAGCACATTGATAAGATGTCACATGTAATTTACTATGCAAGTAGGACCTTGAATGATGCACAAATAAATTACACAACTACCGAGAAAGAACTCTTGGCAGTTGTATTTGCATTAGAGAAATTCAGGCCCTACTTGATTGGCTCGCCTATTATGGTTTACACAGATCACTCCGCCCTACGACATCTTTTATCGAAGAAGGATGCGAAGGCCAGGCTAATACGTTGGATCCTATTGTTACAAGAATTTGATCTTGTCATCCGAGACAAGAGTGGATGTGAAAACGTTGTAGCCGACCATCTTTCACGCATCACTTCTTCGCCAACTGTGGCCATGCCGATAAATGACTCATTTCCTGACGAACAGCTTTTGAATGTATCCTACGAACCTTGGTTCGTGGATATCGTGAACTATCTTGCGACGGGACTTATTCCTAGTGATTGGTCGAAACAAGACAAACTTCGATTTCTATCCCAGGTAAAATTTTTTTACTGGGATGAACTTTATCTATTCAAGTATTGTTCCGATCAAATCATTCGTAGGTGTGTCCCTAACGATGAATTCAAGAGCATGTTATCATTTTGTCATGATCAGGCATGCGGCGGTCATTTTGGACCTCGAAAAACGGCGGAGAAAGTTTTGCAGTATGGTTTTTATTGGCCAACATTATTTAAAGATGCATTTGAACATTGCAAAACTTGTCCGCGATGTCAGCATTTGGGTCGGATTTCACGAAGAAACGAGATGCCGCTCCAACCTATATTGGTTGTGGAAATATTCGATGTGTGGGGTATTGATTATATGGGCCCTTTTCCCAACTCCTTTGGGAATCTTTATATCTTGTTAGCGGTTGATTATGTCTCGAAATGGGTGGAAGCTATACCGTGTCTCACTAATGACAACAAAGTTGTCATTAAGTTCCTTAAAGAAAATATCTTTTCGCGATTCGGACACCCTCACGCTATAATTAGCGACAACGGGACACATTTCTGCAATCGGTCTTTCGAGGCCTTGATGCGGAAATATTCAATCACTCACAAGCTTTCTACGCCCTATCATCCCCAAACAAGCGGGCAGGCTGAGATCTCAAATAGGCAGATCAAACAAATCTTGGAGAAAACGGTTTCTAAGAACCGTAAAGATTGGTCAACCAAATTGACGGATGCTCTTTGGGCGTTCCGCACCGTTTATAAGACCGATCTTGGTATGTCTCCATACCGCCTTGTGTTTGGGAAGGCATGCCACCTTCCTGTCGAGATTGAACATAAGGCAATGTGGGCTATTAAAGAGCTTAATTTTGATCTTGATCATGCAGGCAGCTATTGAAAGCTGCAGTTGAATGAGCTAAGCGAACTCCGCGATGAACCTTACGATAATGCGGTGATAGTAAAGAACAGGACTAAAGTGTTCCACGATAAAAATCTTTTTAGAAAAACCTTCACATCGGGGCAACAAGTCCTTCTTTACGACTCCCGTCTCCATCTTCATCCGGGTAAGCTTAAATCTCGTTGGAAAGGACCTTTTGTGGTGCAGTATGTACACCCGCACGGGGCAGTTGAAGTTGAAAATTTGAAAAACGGTTCAATTTTTAAAGTGAATGGGCATAGATTAAAACCGTATTTTTCTGCTGACCCCACGGAGGAGCTCCTGTTTTTATAGGAGCCGCTTTATCAAAACTAAATTTCCTCCGCCTCACTTCCATGTTTTTGTAAACATTTTCTCATTTTAAAAATGGAGGTGAGTAAAAATGGATTTAATTGAATATCTGTGCGTGCCAAAGAATAAGTTTGGGGGAATTTTTCATTTAACTATTATTTTACCCCTTGTATCTCTCCCCTAGTATACAGGTCCATATTCTCAAAAGGCTACATCAGTGAGGACACTGCTGAAAACAGGTTTGGGAGGGAGGTTTGTATTCACTGAATTATCTTTGACACTGGGCATTAAGATTTTTTTTTTTAACAACAGAGTAGAAAGTGAAAAATTACATCCAAAAGATAGGAACAGTTTAAGAAAACCAAGAAAATTAGAAGTTTTTTTAAACGAACTGGTAATAAGTAGTTATGAGCTATTGTCCAAAGGGTTAGTAAGATGAAGGAAGTCACTAATCTGAGGATAAAAATAAGTCTGAAAAATAGTTTCTATTCTGGAAGCCAAACATTTGAATGTTGATACCATACTATATGCACTTACACACGTCTTGAAACTCGGGATAGTAGAGGATACCTTGAAATGCTCTTGTCTAAAAGCCAAAGTATGAAGGAAATAAAAAAAAATGAATGAAGAAAATATAAAAATGGTGAAAAGAAAAAAATGAACACTGGTTTTGTATCGCCAAGGCAGCAATAAAAAAAATATAGCGAGGGTGTTTCATCACCTAATGCCCTAAGGCCAACTGGTCTGGGAGTCACTGCTAAGCCTTAGGTGGTGCAAGACGAGAAAAATATTATCACCTAATCAGCAAGAACATGAGTAATCGGTCGGTTAGTACCTCAAGAAGTATTAACGGTCGCATGAAGATGTGTGAGCAAATCTTAATATTCATCAAATTAAAAAAAAGTACTGAGGTAGATGGACAAGAGTATGATAGCTTGAATTGAATTCTCCGAGTGTAGGGATGTCCATTTCACACACGTAGGGGTATATGATCGATGTTTGGATGAAAGATAGGAATGAAGAATAAAGACGATGTTTTATTGAGGGATGATGTGATTTCTAACATTTTTTCATGACTATTAAGATAGGGCTCATGATGACTGAAAAGCTAGTGTAGTTGAAAACTCTTATTTTCAAAGTCTTTCTTTTACGATTCTTATCTTTATATGTAAATTTCACCATCTCTCTTTTATTATAGGATTTTGTGGGTGTAATCCGCTGAAAACCCTCAGGAGACAACACTCCTCCTACTAGGGACACCTAGAGGTTTAACGGCTTGTTGCACGTGCTCAGTGCAATCGTGTTTGCCTACGAAAGTGTGCTTAGTTTTCTCCTTTCTTCTTTCTCCTTCTCTTGAATAAACAAGTTTGCTCGGAACGATCAAAGATAAGTTTGGGGATATTTGTTCAGTTGATAAAACTGCACATTTGTTATTACATTTTTCCTACCATTTTCATATTAAAAAAGGACTTTATTATATTATATCATACATATGAGGGTTTATGTGTAAAAATACTATTTTTCATGTGTTGATATATTATAATTAGCATTTGGTAGGAAAATGTGTGCAAATAATTTCATTGACCCAATCCTAGTAGAACAAAGTCTACTAAATATTATTTGAGTTGTTGTACAGAATTTTTCCAAGTTGTGCAGAATTTTTCAAGACTAGAATTAAGGAAATCAAGTTGTTGAAGAAGACTTGCCTAATTAAGAAAGTAAAACTCGGAGACCAATTCTGGCAGCAACCAAGAAAAGATTTCCAAATTCTGAAGGTTCCAAGGATCGTCAAATGTCACAATACGCCAGCCCCAGAAAAATGATCAAAGGCCCTGATCATCAGGCCGTGGATCCGCGGCCCAAGCCCCTTGATGCCGTGGATCCACGGCATTATTGAGGGATTAGATGCTGAAATTTTTGGAGATGAATCTTTACTACTAGCTTCCAATTTTAGAAGCTAACTTTCTGGCTTTTGGACTATAAAAAGGGACCGAGAGCCTCTTGGAAAATTTATCAAGTCGACGCGATCACGAAGTCCCAGACGGCTCACGCATCCAGACTGATCATCAACTGTTCGTCTACCTCCTTGGAAGAGATCGAGAAGCAAACTAGTCTTTGTAATCATTTTCTAAGGAATCAAAGTGTAATGAATATTGTTGATTAATAAAGGTAGCTTTCTTTTTCTTATTCTATTTCTTCATAGTTTAATTATGCAATTTCTCTCCATCTCTTTTTCTCCCAACATGCGCGAGTAATTCTCCGCTTGTTAGGGTTCGTAGGATTAGGGTAGGCTAATGGATGATGAACATCTCTAAACCCTTTTTAAGTCCTATAAAGTTTATGAACTTTATCAAAAGAATTATTAACATCCTAATCAGGCGCGCTAACAATTCTTTGTTAGTCCCAACCGCGATTAGAGATTAGATTAATGATTGTTTTGGTAAAGGCTGGATATGAACGGAGTTCCGTGTCGAGATAAGGGTTAAGAGTGGGATTCCTTTCCTTCCAGAAACCCTAATCTACATGAATCACTGTCGTTCTAGTTTTAAATCTATTAAAAGATAAAAAGGGTAATTTTTAATTAATCATCCATAACTACTAAATCCTAACGAACCCTACAAGCCTCCTTCTTATATAAACTTACATCCGTAGTTAATCTAGATCTATATTTTGCATCGTGTTTAACGTAGATCTAGATCCTACAACCATTCTACACCATTCTTTATTCTCCCCTTTCTCAACACATCTAAAGTAAGAATAAAAGATTCAACATTTCCCAGAGGACGACCCGTACTCATCTCAGTCTAGCTACACGCGACACCGTTATTGATTGCGGTTATTCTACAAAAACACTTTTTAGCATCAATCAGCGCTCGTCTTCTTTCTTCCGCTTTCATTTCCCGAGAACTCTTCTTCTCAAGGTTAAATGTCTTCCTTTGTAGAGTCAGTAGGTGTCATGGGAATAGGTTCTAGGGATCCTTTAGTTGAGCCCGAGTCCTCCCGGAGAGTAGGGGTCGGATCCTCTTCCCGGGGTCGTGCAGCGGGGGTAGCCCCCAGGAAGGAGGCGGTAGATGCTGTTCCCGACGCCCCGTGTTGGGTGAGGCATGAGGAAGAGCTCGCCAATACTCGGGCTCGCTTCCATATCCCCTCATGTTACACGCTTCGTCTAGCCAAGGAGGGAGAGAGGGCAGACTAAGTACGGGGCAGGTAGATCGCTCTGTATTTGGAAGCTTTCTGGGGTGGAATGCGCCTGCCCTTCTCTCTCGAGGTCGTCGAAGCGCTGAACTTTTTCGGGTTAGCCCCTGGCCAGCTAGTGCCAAACTCGTGGAGGATTCTCCTTGGGTTCCTGATCCGCCTGATGTTACAGGCGATTCCCTTCAGTCTCTCCCTCCTTGATTCTTCCCTCGTCTTCAAAAATCACCATGGTGGTCGAGCGGGCGACCCGAAGTGGGTCTACCTCTATTTCAGGAAGCGACAGGGGGGCACCGCCGGGACAGGGGGAGAGGACTGGCCCATGCCTAAAAAGTTCTTCTTCGTTTCCCCTCCCGAGGGAGAGGACTGGCCCGTGCCTAAAAAGTAGTCGAGGGAGAAATGCTTGCCGGGGAACCAGTCCAGTGACCCCGTCGCGGTGAGAGTGGCGTCGTGGGAGCCCATCCCCCGTTTCGACGTGCTTCTGTCTGAGAGGGTCCTGAGTTGGGCCGGACTCAGCCCCGTTGAGTTCGTCGGTAAGTCTATGTTTTCTTTTTGGCTTGTATATTATTTGTGTCGCTGACTTCCTTACATTCGGTTTTGTACAGGACCCATGGACATGGACTCGCTCTGATCTTCCATGCGCCAGCCGAGAAAGGTCGTGAAGGCTGGGGGCGCCAGCTCTTCCCGCTCAAAGCCTACCCCGGCTCCTTCTCCTCCGGTGGTCGTGTCCCGTGAGCGCTCGGGGGCAGATCCCACCCCGGGGCCTAGCAGAGTGTTGGGCCGGAAGCGGGCTCGGATTCTGGAGGATCCGGCTTCAGAGGAGGAGATCGGCTCTCCCTCAGAGCCGCTCAAGAGGAGTTTCCAGAGATCTTCCCGGGGCCCATCTTCGCCGATCATGATGGGGGAAAGGGGCCTCCAGTTCACAGTGCCTTCGGGGCTATCCATTGCGGATAGCCTGCTACATGAAATAGAGACGTCCGCCGGGGGTAGGGTCCCCGGGGGGGCTTTCAGGGCTCAGCTGGCGTCCATCGCTCAGGAGTCCGTTCAAGTGAGTGTTTGGTTTTTTTGGTGAGATTCGGTGCCTTCTTCGTCTTTCTGACCTCTTTCCTGTCTTTCAGGTTCTCCAGCACGTTGCCCTCACCTTACGCATGGAGGCCGAGGTAACAGCCCCGACGATGAAGGTTGCGGGCCAGCTCGCCTCGCTGGAAGAGAGCTCCAATCGGGAGCTGGAGACGGTGATGGCAAGGGTCGCCGTCCTGGAGGGCGAGGTGGAGGCCGGGAAGCGGGAGGTCGCCCAATACCGCGAGGCCGCCGTGGCTGCCGAAGCTAAGCTCGAGGACGCTCAGGTGCTTGCCGGCAACCTGAAAAAGACGGTGAAAACCCTCTGGAAGGAGCTGGGGGCGGCGGCCGAGTTGGCGAAGTCGGCCGACCTGAGAGCGGCGAAGTTGGCTGACCTCTCGGCGGAGAAGGCAGTGGAGGGCTACAAGAAGTCGAAGGACTTCTATGATGACCTGGCCGTTGTCACGACCCTCATCTGGCATGAGGCCCTCGACGCCGTTTAGGCCCGGATGCGGGGGTTCGCCGACGAAGAGCTCCGGGCCGAATACCCCCTCATGGATGCCGATGAGCAGGGGCAGGAGATTCCTGGCGAGGAAGTCGCCGAGGACCCAACTCGTCTCGCGGTGGATGTCGAGGGCCCCGAGGTCACTCCTGGCCCCGAGGCCTAAAGCCCCCGTCTTCCTCCTCTTTTTATTTTGTTGCTTCTGGAATTTTGTAAGCCTCTGGGCATTTTTTAAGGCTGGGGAGCCCAAAATACCCTTTATAAAGACTTTTCCTTTTAGCAATAAAACTTTTTCTTTGGTTTCATCGGTTTGCACTTTGTCTTTTGTTTATGAAGAATGCTTGTAAAATATCCCTGCTTGCACTGTTGGGCTTCCATGTCAAGTCGGCCATCTGTCTAGGGATCGTTCGTCGAGTTGATTTCGATCACTTGCCAAGCGCGCCAAGCGCCGCCGAGAAGGAGGCGTCTCCATTGCCCCGAAGTCGTGGGGATCGCTCAGACTTGGATGGACCTGATGCCCCTTATTGGGGCCTCGGATTCTTTGCATGTGACGGGCAGAGGGTTGTCCGTCGTATTTATGCCGAGCATGAATGTGAAGCTACTAGGTTGTCCCTTGGCGTGGGCCTTTCGCTTCTGGCGTTGTGAGCAGTGACCCCTAGCTGGGGCTGGTCGAGCGAGGGTCGGGCTCGACTGCCTCTACAAGGACTTTGGGTCCTTAGCATTGGGGCTGTAAGAAGCCTACTAAGGATGACCGGGCAGTGAAGCTGCGCGGTTGCCTCTTGGTGAGGGCTTTGCTGTCTGGTGTCATGGGTAGGAAACTACTAGCCTAGGATGAATGAGCGGGCTAGTCGCTCGAGTGCCTCTTGTGAGGGCTTCGATCCCTGGCGTCATGGGTAGGGAGCTACCAGCCGGAGATGACTGAGCAGGGTAGCTGCTCGGTTGCCTCTTGCGAGGGCTTTGATCCTTAGCGCTGGAGGGGCTGTAAGAAGCCCACTAAGGATGATAGGGCAGTGAAGCTGCGCGATTACCTCTTGGCGAGGGTTTTGATCTCTGGCGTCATGGGTAGGCAACTACCAGCCTGGGATGAATGAGCAGGGCAGCCGCTCGGGTACCTCTTGTGAGGGCTTCGGTCCCTGGCGTCATGGGTAGGGAGCTACCAGCCGGAGATGACCGAGCAGGGTAGCTGCTCGGTTGGCTCTTGCGAGGTCTTTGATCCTTCAGGATGGGGACCGAGTAGGGTTACTGCCCAGTGTCTCTTGGCGAGGACTTTGATCCCTATCGGTTGTGGTAGGAAGCTACCAGCCAGGGATAGCCAAGCAAGGACTCGACTGCCTCTGGGAGGACTTTGGTCCTTAGCACGAGAGGGGCTGTAAGAATCCTACCAAGGACCCTTGGCCGGGCGGGGATACTGCCCGGTGCCTCTTGGCGAGGGCTTTTGTCCTGAAGGATAGCCGAGCGAGGGATCCTCGAGATCGACTGCCTTTGGGAGGGCTTTTGATCCCGGTCGGTCGTGGTAGGAGGCTACCAGCTGGGGATAGCCGAGCAGGGTAGCTGCTGAGCTACCTCTAAGGAGGGCTTGGATCCTTAGCGTTGGAGGGGCCGTAGGAGACCTGCTAAGGATAACCGGGAAGTGAAGCTGTGCGGCTGCCTCTTGACGAGGGCTTTGATCCCTGGCGTTGCGAGTAGGGAAGCTACCGGCCAGGGATAGCCGAGCAGGGTAGCTGCTGAGCTGCCTCTAGGGAGGAATTGGATCCTTAGCGTTGGAGGGGCCGTAGGAGGGCTGCTAAGGATAACCAGGTAGCGAAGCTGCGCGGTTGCCTCTTGGCGAGGGCTTTGATCCCTGGCGTTGTGAGTAGGGAAGCTACCGGCCAGGTATAGCCGAGCAGGGTAGCTGCTCGGCTAATTCTTCATGAGGTTTAGCCCGACCATCCAGTTGTAGGCATGGGGAACAGGAACGGTCGCGGCGACCGTGCGCGTAGCATGTGCATTGAATGTGGGGGGAGGCAAAGCGCCAGGGTCGCGTCATTTCGATTCCGCCAGAGAAGGCTCGATGATCGCCGTTTGGCAGCGACTTTTTGGGTGAAATTGGGCGACTGTTGAGCTCCATTGGGGCGCAGTGGGCTATATAAGGCTGAAGGAGCACTGGTCCTTCCTCCCTTCATAAATAGATCGTCGAGAATGCATGACTTCCCATTTACCATCCCCGACATCATCCACTTCAAAGACGTATACCTTTACGACCAGAACTGCACCGAGGACACGGTGCAGTTGGTCTATAGGAGCATCGAGGACCACTTCGGCCAGATGCTCCCCCGACGCTCCTCCCTGCTGCAGCTGAGTGCTACGAGCTGAGGCTTGGGGTCAACACACACAGGGGGAACTGAGGGCAGAGGTTTCATCTCGTAAGGCCTCGGCTGGCGGAGATCTTTACCGAGTATCATTAGCAGTGCTCATTGCACCCCCTTCCCCCGCTGTTGTAATTTTCTTTTTTCTTTTTGTATGTATGGCTGAGGAGCCCATAATACCTTTTCTGAATAAATGAGATCTTTCCTTCTTTTTTGCAATGTTCCATTGATCTTTATTAAATTAACAACCGAGGAAGAGTTTACATTGCTTTAACAGAAACGTACATGTTAATAGATGACCTTACTAGCACGGCCTGAGCTCCCCGGGGGCTTGGTGGCCTCCGCGCTCGGCACCGAGTATGGGGCTCCCTGAGCGCCGGATGGATCATATGATGAAACAAGCATGATCTGGCCGACGGTCAGCTCGGCGGGTGGGGGACGCTGCTTCTGCTCGCGGTCGGCCTGCCGTTTGTCCCTCAAGTAGGCAGCGAGGTGCCCCGATCGGATGAGCTCCTCGATGTAGTCTCGGAGTTGCTTACAATCCTCTGTGGCGTGGCCCAGGGTCCGGTGGAAGGCACAGTAAGGGCCCCGGATTCGCTTCGAGGCCTGACGCGGGATTGGGGGGAACTTGAAGAACCCCTCGCCTTGGGCCTCCTCCAGTAACACTGCGAGGGAGATGTTGAGCGGGGTGTACTCCTGGAATTTCGGGTTATAGGGCTGCTGACGCTCTGGCCTCTCTTCTCGAACCCTCTTCTTCTGGTCGGACCGTTCTGCTCGAGGGAGGTTCGCATTCACCTCGGACACCAGCTGAACCTCGCGCTCGGTCCACGCCTTGACCTCGGCTATGGTCCTAGGCTGTGCCAACGCAAAGGAGCGCAACCACTCCTTATGCCTAAGGCCAGATCTGAGAGCCGTGATGACAGTCTCGTCCCGGTGCTTGGGGAACTCGAGGAGGGCGTTGTAGAAGCGGGTGATGTAAGCCTTGAACGTCTCCTTGTCTCTGCTCTTTATTGTGAAGACGTAGTCGACCGTGCGCTTCTGCCGACGGTTCCCAACCAAGTGGCCGAGGAACTGAGTAGCCAGCTCGTCGAAGGTCGAGATTGAGCGAGGCTCGAGCCCTCGGAACCAGTCCCGACCTGCGCGGATGAGGGTAGTTGGGAAGACCCTGCACTGGGCGGCGTCGGAATGGTCCTGGAAGCTCATCCCCACGGTGAAAGCTTCCAAATGTTCTTTCGGGTCGGTTTTCCCGTCGAACAGAGAGACCTTCGGGGGCTTGTTGCGTGAAGAGACGTGGACAGCGAGCAGTCCCTCAGTGAATGGCTTGGTGAACGAGTCGGCGGCGTACTTAGCCCTGTCATCCAAGAGGTGACCTTCCCGGCGCATACCCTCGATCTTCTTCTCGAGGAGTCGGCCATGATACCCCGAGGATTCGGCGCCTTGTGATCCATGGCCTCGGCTGCGGGAGATCTGCGTCTGGACGCTGCCCTGGTTCCTCTCGATGAGGTTCCTCAGATCCCCGGGCGAGGTGGCTCTCGAGCAGTCGTAGCGAGCCCCTTCTGTGCGGCCCCATCGGGGGAAGGGGTATCGATCATGCCTGTGGACTGGCGAGGTGACCGACATCTCCTCAGGGGGGTAAGGGTCGCGAGGAGGCTCGAGGCGAAGCGCTCTGTCGGCAGACCTCGGTATGGAGCCGTGGGGCGCCCAGTAGGCCTCAGGGAGTATCGGCCTGTGACATCTGTGGCCAGGAGTCGTAGCCTGCCGGTGGTCAGCCGTGCCGATGAGGGAAGAGCCTTCTGGAGGCGGAGGAGCGGCGATCTGGGGCCCAGGCCCGGCCGTTTGGATGCGAACGAGCGCCTCCACGAGGGACTGTACCCGGTCTATTCGGCTGGCGAGGGCGTTGACGATGGTCACCGGAGGAGGTTCATCCGTGGCCCCGGTAAGGGGGAGGCGGCGGCTGGTACCTGGATCTTCAGGATGGTTGCTTGCCATGTGGACGGAGATCGGAAGGCCAACTTTGTTTTTGTGGAGTTTCCTTCCCACAGACGGCGCCAATTGATGGAGGTCCTTTTCGGGTCTCCCTCAGATGTTGTCTTCCGTCGATCTCCCGGTGGATTTAGAAGGTAATATCCTGTTACGTGTGGGTCTCAATAGGTTTTGAAGAGATTGATGGTTTGAGTAGTTTAGCGCCGAGTACCTGCAAAGAAGTCCCGGGGTGGTTTGGTACCACCGAGGACCCTCCGACGATCAAGTTAGCACTAGATCCGAGCAGAGTAATGGCTAAGTAGAGTAGAAATGGCTTACTTGACCCCTCTGTGATGGGGATTTATATAGCGGTGGTAGCACGCAGCAGCAGGCGTGAGAATCTCACCGGCAGTTATGCTCCCGACGTCACGCCCGCGTGGAGAGCGGATCGCCTATTAATAGGGATCGTGATGGCATGGAACGTGGAATGTTACTGGCGGAGAATCTGCGCATGGCGAGATTTGCGAAGCGGCGGTTATGCCTGTGAGCGATGGAGTTGGTCGGAGGACCGAGGAGGACGTCCTCGGCTGGGGAGCTCGGGGGAGAGCGAGAAGGCCGAGGAGTCTTGGTCTTGTGGCAGCTCGGGGTAAGCTGAGGGGCCGAGGAGGCCCATTTGCAGGGGCCCCGAGGATGGCCAGCTCGCGCTTGCAGGTCGGGTACAGGGGTGGCCTGGTCGGTCCCTATAGGCCATTCCTTCTGAGTTCTGGGATACGTCATCTGCCACGTGTCCTGATCTTGGGGATCGCCAATATTGAGCATCATCACATCCTCATTGATTGCTTAAATCACACGAGATGTTCGGTTTGTGGCCTAACAACAATCATTCTTCATTGGGACAAATCACCAGACAGTGGAGTGCAGGATAAAGGGGAAAAAAGTGATAAAAACCCTACAATGTTCATTTGGGAAAAACACAAAACAACTTGTGTGTAATGATGCTCAATATTGGCGGTCTCCAAGATCTACACATGTGGCAGATGACGTGTCCCAAAATTCAGAAGAAAAGTCCACAAGGGCCGACCAGGCAACCTCTGTACCCGACCCACAAGCACAAGCTGGCCCTCCTTAGGGCCCTCTGCAAGTTGGCCTCCTCGACCCCCCAGCTCGTCCCGAGCTGTCACAGGACCAGGACTCCTCGGCCCTCTTTCTCGTCTCCGAGCTCCCTAGCCGAGGCCGTCTTCCTCGGTCGCTCCGACCAGATCCACCGCTCACAAGCGTAACCGCCGCTCCGCGAATCTCGCCATGCGCGGATCCTCCGCCAGCAACATCCCACGTTCCACGCCTCTGCGATCCCCATTAATGGGCGATCCGCTCCCTGGGCGAGCGTGACGTCGGGAGCGTAACTGCTGGTGAGATTCTCGCGCCTGCCGCTGCGTGCCATCACCGTTATATAAACCCCCATCATAGAGGGGTCAAGTAAGCCATTCTTTACTCTTCTAAGCCGTTACTCTGCTCGGATCTTATCACTAACTTGATCATCGGAGGGTCCTTGGTGGTACCAAACCACCCCAGGACTTCTTTGCAGGTACTCGGCACCAAACTCCTCATACCACCTCTTCTACCAAAAGCTATTGAGACCTACACGCAACAGAAGATAACCATCAAGATCCACCGGGAGATTAACGGAAGACAACATCTGACGGAGACCTGAAAAGGACCTCCATCAGTTGGCGCCATCTGTGGGGAAAAAAACTCCACAAAAACAAAAGTTGGCCTTTCGATCTCCGCCCACATGGCAACCAATCCCCCTGAAGATCCAAACACCCGCTGTCGCCTCCCTCACAACGGAGGCGCAGACGAACCCTCACCCAATGTCATCGGCCTCCCCGCTGGTTGCCGTCTCACCGGCTCCGGCGACCGCCCGAGCAAAAGGGCTAGGGGCCGAGAGCCCATCACCTTTGGCAACGAGGATCTCTACGACATATCTGTGCCACATAGCGACCCGCTGGTGATCATAGCCCAAATTCACCGGTACGAGGTCCACCGGATACTCATCGATTCGGGCAGCTCGGCAGACATCCACTTCCACGACTGCTTCCTGCGTATGGGGCTCGTCCCAGCAGACCTGAGGCCAACCTCCCACGTCCTCTCGGGGTTCACCAACCACTCCATCCTGGCACAAAGGGTGGTAACCCTGCAGTTCACGATTGGGGAGCCCGGCCGCACGCGCACACTGCCTGTAGACTTCATCGCAGCGAGGGTTCCGTCGGCCTACAACGTCCTCCACGGCCGCCCGACGCTGAACTCCCTCCAGGCATAGATCTCGACATACCACCTGGCGATAAAATTCCCCCTCGATCGGGGTAGGATAGGTCGGGCATACGGGAGCCAGCGGGTCGCGAAGATAGGCCTTACCTAGACGTCTTTGCCCAAGCAGCACGCTGACGGTGCCGATGCGTGCGGCGACATCAAAGGATCCTTGGACACCCGGGACGAGCGGAAGGAGGTCCGTGGAGCGCTAGTCGAACCTCTGACCGAGGTGCCCCTAGCAGAAGGAGACTAAGGAAAGACCGTCCAGGTCGGGTCACTCCTGACGGGGACTAAGCAGGATGACCTGATCAGGTTCCTCAGGAGCAACTCCGACGTCTTCGCCTGAGCGCCTGCTGACATGCCCAGGATCGACCCCAAAATCATCTCCCACAAGCTCGGAGTTGATCCTACGGCCCGACCCGTCAGACAGAAGAAAAGAAGCTTCGCCCCGGTCAAACAGAAGGCCATCGAAGAGGAGGTTGATCGGCCCCTCGCCGCCAACTTCATCAAGAATGTGCCCTACTCAGAGTGGCTGGCGAACGTGGTTCTGGTCAAGAAGTCGAGCGGGAAGTGGTGTATGTGCCTCGACTTCACCGACCTCAACAATTCCTGCCCCAAGGACAACTTCCTTCTCCCCCGCATAGACCAGCTCGTCGACAGCTCGGCCGGTCACGAGCTGCTGAGCTTCATGGACGCTTTCTCTGGCTACAACCAAATTCGAATGAATCCTGAAGACGAAGATCTGACCACATTCACAACGGACCGGAGGGTGTACTGCTACAAGGTGATGCCCTTCGGCCTCAAGAATGCCGGGGCCACATACCAAAGGCTGGTCAATCGCATGTTCAAGCCGCAGATCGGCAGGAACATGGAAGTCTACGTTTACGACATGCTCGTCAAGTCCATCTCATCGTCCGACCATGCCAAGGACCTGGGCGAGGCAGTCGGAGTGCTTCGCAAATTCAACATGAAGCTAAACCCCGCCAAGTGCGCGTTCGGAGTCACCGGAGGAAAGTTCCTCGGGTTCATGGTCACTCACCGCGGAATCGAAGCTAACCCAGAGAAGATCGACGCTATCCTGAGCATGGCCACACCCAAGACCAACGTCGAGATCATGCGGCTCACAGGGCGGGTCACCGCTCTGAGCCGTTTCATCTCCAGGTCGGGGGAGAAGTACCTTCCATTCTTTAAGGCGCTGAGGAAAATTCCGAGGTTCGAGTGGTCGGAGGAATGCCAAGCCGCCTTCGACCAATTGAAGAAGCACCTCGCAACACCGCCGCTGCTCACCCGACCAGTGGAAGGGGACGAGCTGTCGCTGTATCTGGCAGTATCTGACCTAGCAGCAGGCTTGGTTCTCGTCCGAGAGGCCGAGGGGGCGCATAAACCGGTGTACTATGTGAGCCACGTGTTTAAGGACGTGGAGACGAGGTACCCCTCCATAGAGAAGATTGTCTTGGCCCTCGTGGTAACCTCACAGAAGCTACGGCACTACTTCCGAGCACACACCATCATCGTCCTCACCGAACGCCCATTGGGAGCTATCCTGGCATCACCGGAATCCTCGGGCCGCCTAGAAAAATGGAGATGGGAGCTATCTCAATTCGACATAAGGTATCGCTCGAGGCAAGCCATCAAGGCGCAGGCCCTGGCCGATTTCATCGTTGAATGCACCATCCCTAGCAGGAAGCCGGAGTCCGCGCCACCCCTCGCAACCCAGTATCCCGTCCCGGAAGGCCCTAGCTCCGTTCCAGAGTGGGTCATCTACGTCGACGGGTCTTCTACCGAGGAAGGCTGCGGTGCTGGCCTCATCATCCGGGGCCCAAACGAAGCTGAGATGGAGTATTCCTTGAGTCTCGGTTTCAAAGCGTCGAACAACGCGGCAGAATACGAGGCCCTCCTGGCCGGACTGCGCATGGCCGTCAGGCTAGGGCTGAAGATAATTCGAATCCACAGCGACTCAGCCCTTGTTGTCGGCCAAGAACCCGCCGCTTCGAATCTCGAGAGCCTCTAATGATGAAGTACCTAGACGAAGTGAGGAAACTCCGAAAAAACTTCGACGAAGTCCAGGTAGAACAAATACCCAGGCAGCTGAATGCCCAAGCTGACGCCCTGAGCAAGCTAGCTTCGTCATACTCGGCCAACAATAGGTGGTCAATCCTCTTCGAAACCTTGTCTCGACCCAGCGTGGGAGACGAAGCGACGACACTCCACGTGTACGCGGCGCAGGAGAGCGACCAAGATTGGAGGAAGCCCCTTGTGGAGTTCCTGAAGGACGGCGTGCTCCCGGAGGACCGGGCGACCGCCCGCCGTCTCCGGGCCAAAGCCAGCCACTTCATCTGGAGCAACGGGAACCTCTACAAGAAGGCCTTCACTCAGCCCCTTCTCCAGTGCGTTGACCCCCACAAAGCCGACTACGTCTTTCGGGAAATCCATGAAGGGGTGGGCGGCGCACACCAGGGGGGGCTCGAACCTTGATCCAGAAGGCGTTGCTCCAAGGGTACTACTGGCCCACCATGCACGAGGACGTCCTGAAGCTGGTCAAGAGGTGTAAGAGCTGCCAGCTCCACGGCAGCATTCCCCGCCTCCCGGCTTCCGAGATGACCGCCCTGACATCCCCCTGGCCATTCGCCCAGTGGGGATTGGATATGATCGGCCAGTTCCCTACCGGAACAGGCGGGTACAAATACGTCCTCGTCGCGGTGGACTACTTCACCAAGTGGATCGAGGCCGTCCCCATCAGGAAACCAGACGCCGCCACAACCATCAAATTCCTGCCAAAAAACCTGATACTCCGGTTTGGCATCCTGAAGTTCATTATCACCGACCACGGGACGAACTTCGAAAATGAGAAAGTGAAGGACTTCTGCAAAGAGTACCATATCTTCATGAAGTTCGCCGCGGTCGTGCATCCCCAATGTAACGGGCAAGCCGAGGTCGCTAACCGAGACGTCCTCCGGGGTTTCCGGACCCGCCTAGAAGGGCGACAAGGCAGTTGGGTCGAAGAGCTGCCCCAGGTCTTATGGGCCCTGCGCATGTCAAAAAAGACTCCAACCGGGGAGACCCCCTTCAGCCTCTGCTACGGGACCGAAGCGATGGTCTCAGCGGAGATCGGGCTACCCAGTCACCGGGTCAAGCACTTCGACGATGACGCAAACACCATGGCGCTGCGGACCAACCTCGACATATTGTTGGAGAAAAGGGATCGGGCCCAGATCAGAGCCGCCGTCTATCAACAACAAACGTCCCAGTACTACAACGCTCGGGTCAAACGCTGCTCCTTCAAGACCGGGGACCTGGTCCTGCGGCGGAACGAGTTTATCGACCAAGGCAGGCTTCACAAGTTCTTCCCAAAGTGGGAGGGTCCTTTCCTCGTCTCTGAAGCGCTCCCCGGCGGAGCCTACCGCCTACAAGACGCGGACGGACGAAAGCTTCCGCAGCCTTACAACGCCGAGAAGCTTAAGCTATACCAATGAGGTCAAAGCCAGCGAGTGTGTGCCCCCCACCCTCGAGATTTCCCTTTCACAAAGATGGTGTAAAGCGTTCTCTGAAATTCCTGTCCATACGAATAAAGAAACGTCAAATCTTTTACCCGAGTAGAGTTCCTCCTTTACAACTCAAGGTCATTGCCACGAAGCGGCCGTACAACCCATGGGCCATCGCCACGAGGCGGCCGTACAACCCACGGGCCATCGCCACGAGGCGGCCGTGCAACCCACTGCCCGAAACAAAAAGCCCTCCCAGAGGCAGTCGAGCCCGAGGATCCCTCGCTCAGCTATCCCCTGCGGGCAGCTTCCCAGCCGCAACGCCGGGGATTAAAAAGCCCTCACAGAGGAAGTCGAGCCCGAGGATCCCTCGCTCGGCTATCCCCAGCGGTCATCTTTCCTGCCGCAACGCCGGGGATCAAAAAGCCCTCACAGAGGCAATCGAGCCCGAGGATCCCTCGCTCGGCTATTCCCGGCGGGCAGCTTCCCTGCCGCAACGCCGGGGATCAAAAAGCCCTCCCAGAGGCAGTCGAGCCCGAGGATCCCTCGCTCGGCTATCCTTTAGGACAAAAGCCCTCGCCAAGAAACACCGGGAAGTAACCCTGCCCGGCCAAGGGTCCTTGGTAGGCTTCTACAGCCCCTCCCGCTCTAAGGACCAAAGTCCTCCCAGAGGCAGTCGAGTCTTCGCTCGGCTATCCCCGGCTGGTAGCTTCCTACCACGACCGACAGGGATCAAAGTCCTCGCCAAGAGGCACTGGGCGGTAACCCTGCTCGGTCCCCGTCCTGAAGGATCAAAGCCCTCGCAAGAGGCAACCGAGAAGCTACCCTGTGTTGGATGTATATGCCCTAGAGGCCAGTATTGTATATGTATACATATGGATACTAGGGATATGTATGTACAGAACAATCTTGGTCAGTTTCATAGTATATTATTTGACTTGTCTTTATCGGGATATGTGTATTTATTGTTATTATATCTGGTTTGCACATATTGATAAAGACTCGATACGGTAGTATACTATTGTGGTTTGTCTTTATATTAACATGGCATATGTCATACTCGTTATTACATATTGCGGTTACATGTTGATAAAGCCCCTAGGATCTTGCTTGACTACCTGCGTTGTGATGGCGATCATACTTGTAGGAGCAGGGTAGTCCATAAGCACATCCTTAAATGGTCCCTAGTCGCGTGAGTATCGAGACTGAGCACTGATACTCCAGAGTAGACTGGTGTGTACGTTTCTAGCCCTGTCGGGGGATGGCTGGTCCCGCAGCCATTGGTCTGATGCACCTAAGATCGTATACAGGTGCTCACTGGGTGTGAGTACACTGGACGGACTCGCCGAGAACTTCCATATGATACTATACCTATCGTCAGATGGAAGTTCTCAGGTAACATGTGTACAGGTTAGTCTTTGGACCCGAGATCGGCATTTGTCTCGTGTGAGTTCCCACTGAACTTTGATCACTACCCTACCACGGCTCTACTGAGTCATGCAAACAGGTTTTGGTTGCGTTCAGTCCCGAGCCACATGGAGGTAGTGAGCGATTGTCGGGGATTCGTCTCTCCCGGTATAGGGAGTCGATATCGCACTATGATTTGATTGGTCAGGACCATAAGACCTTGGCCAAGGCACTTGGGATTTACTGATAGGTTGATCAGTAGTTTCCCGGATTGGTCCTGAGCCACATCGGCACGACTTATCAGGTTGTTAGGGTCTGACGTTCACCATCCCCTAGACCCGGTATGTGATACTCTTTGACGAAGAGACCAGACTGTACGGATATTGTCACGGATAAGCTCAGTAGGAGATCCGGATGAGTTTGCTCGTCGTCCTTCCTTTTCGACAGGTACCTGGGGAGCCGTTACGTACAGCTAGTGCCGCTGACGTGCTTGTGGTTACACCCACTGCCAGGGTACTGTCGAGTCTTTAGAGTCCCACACAGAGGGTTTCCCTGATTCAGGTGAAATGGTGTAGTTGCTGTATTGGATACGTTCAGGGTTCGATCGATTGATGTACTTTGTACTCAGACTTGATCGGACAGTTGGTAATACTAGCCGGCTAGGGTTTGAGCCGGATTATTAAATCAGGTATTGATTTAATAATTTATATTTATGTATTTCGATATGTATATTCTAATATTACATTCTTCGTGTTATTCTATCTCTTTTGGGCGTTCGGATTTTTATCTGATTGCCGGTATATTTGTACAGTAGTCGGAAATCCATATTTATTACAGTTTTCTTTCTAGAAGGTGGCCACCTCATTTTGGATTTTCCTTTTATTTCATAATTGGAAATGAGGTGTAAAGTGAGAGGTGAGAGAGGAATGGGAGTGACCATGCTTCAATAGTGAACAAATGAATTTATAATTCATTTTGGGTTTACTATTGAAGTATGGTTGCTATTGTTTATTGAAAGAACTCATACACAAAACCAAGGTGTGTGAATTTCTCTTTCATGCTTGCTCATTATTTTCTTGAGCTCCATTTTCTCTCCAAGCTCCTCCCTCTTCTCTAGCTTCCTCCACCTTCATCTTCTTCCTCTTCACTACCTTCTCATGTGTTGAGAATCAAGTGAAGAGGCAAGAAAGAGATAGCTTCATACTTAGAACTCCAAAACTACATCCTAGATTACTTGGACTAACATCCCAAGTTCTCTAGTTGCTCTTTTGATATTAAGCAAAGAGCTAGAACCATGGATCATACCCCTCAGGTGGATCATCTACGACAAAGCAAGGCCAGAGAACAAGCTCGATCCCGGAGGACCGATGAAGCCGAAGTTGTTGATCGAACAAGTTCAAGGAGGCCACTTGGAGCATATGATGAAGAACGAAGACCGAAGGACTTGGTTCATTTGGTGAGGTTTCTATCATAGTAGATAGCTCTCTTAGTGTAGCTAGTTTATTTTATAGAAAGATCCGGTTTTAGGGTTTAGTCTAGCGCCAAGTTTCATTCGTAATAAAAATTTTGTTCCGCATTTGGCCACGTGAGATGGCCGGGGCGCTAGGGTAACCCTTCATCCTGCTCGGTGAACTCCGGCTGGTAGCTCCCTACCCACGACGCCAAGGATCAAAAGCCCTCACAAGAGGCACCAGAGCGGCTACCCCGCTCATTCATCCTAGGATGGTAGTTTCCTACCCACGACGCCAGAGGCCAAAGCCCTCGCCAAGAGGCAACCGAGCATCTGCCCTGCTCGGTCATCCCAGACTGGTAGTTGCTTGCCCGCGATGCCAAAATTCAAAGCCCTCGCATGAGGCAACCGAGCAGCCACTACGCTCGACCGTCCCTGGATGGTAGCTTCCCTACCGCAACGCCACGGATAAAAAAACCTTGCGAGATGCAACCGACCTACTTCCCTCCTCAGTAATTCCCGGCTGGTGGCCGATTCTCGAAGTCAAAAGAGGCACCGCAGCCCGCGGAGGACCCGAAACCCCAATGAGGGGCGCTAGGCCTACCCAAGTCTAAAAGATCTTCCCTCGACTTCGGGGCCCATGGGGATACCTCCTCGGAAGCGCTTGGCTTACCCATCGGCAAGTGATTGAAGTCAACTCGACGGACGATCGCCAGACAGATGGCCAACCTGACATGAAAACACAACGGTACAAGCAAGGATATCCTACGAGCATTCTTCACACACAGAAAATGAAATGCAAACCGACGAAACAAGAATTTTCTTTTATTACCAAAGCAAAGTTTTTACAAAGGGTACTCTGGGGCTCCCCAGCCCTACAAACCGCCCGGAGGCTTACTTCGGTCCCTTCATTGCTGGCATCACGGCCTGCCGGGGGCTCTACCACCGGAGATTTTGCCACCATGGGCACGCCCTGCCCCCCTCGCCATCTTCCACCGGAGGCCTCGCCACCGGAAGCGGAACCCGAGCGCGGAGCTCACCATCATCGAACTCAGGAAGCTGTTCCTTCACGGCGTCCAGGGCATTGTTCCATGCGACGGTAGAATACTCCCCGAGCTCGGCGTAAAACTTCTCTGACGCCTTATAATCGAACACGGCTTTCTTAGCCCGAGCCTCGGCGACCTGGGCCTCCAGAAGTGCCGCCTCAGCATCTCCCCTGCTGGCGTCCCTCTCTTTTTCCATGGCCGCGAAGCGCTCGGCCAGATCTGCCAGCTTCCTATCGGCCACCCGGAGGGACGCATTCAGACGACGAAAGACACCCCGATTCGCCGAATTGGCAAGTTCCGCAGCCTCCGCCCGGCCCGCCAAGACGTCGTCCCTTGCCCTCTCCAGGCGCAGGTCGTGTCGCAAAACCTCGACCTCCGAAGGAAACGCTTCTACTGGCCTCGGGGCGTGGAACGCCCCCTCGGCCTCCATACGAGTGGCAAGGGCACGGTGTTGAAGGACCTGACGGAAAGCCGATGAGAAACCAGGAGGCCCCCGAGCCAAGGAAAGGTATACCAAAAAAACCACACGTAGAGGGGTTTATACCTGGACCGCCCCCTGGGCCATGGCCTCCAATTGATCCCTCAAGGAGCCGTGCAGGAGCTTTCCCCCAGCCGACTCCTCCATCCCGGCGAGCAGGCCAGCGGCAATAGAAAGTCCAGACGGAACCGTGAAGACGGCGCCCCCCTCATGCACGGAAATTCTCTCAGGGACCCTCGACGACGACGTGCGAGAAATCGTCCTCTTCCTCTTGAGAGAGGGCCTGCCCTCGCCCTCCCCTCTGTCCCCCGTCTAGGGCTCGGATAACTGTGGACGTCTCTGGCCTCCGCCAGAGAAACCACCAGATGCCGTCGATGAAACAGACGGCCCTATCGCCGGCAGAAGATCCGGCAGAGGGCATGAGCTAGCCGGGGGCTCAGCCGCGCCACTAGCCTCCCCCTGGCGCGGGAGGCCCAAAGAGTGGGAGCGAACCATGTATTAAAAGAGAAAAAGAACGCCGAGCAACAACGACTCAACGAAAGAGGGAAAAATGAAAGATTAGGGGCCCTGGAGCGAACCCCACCCCTGTTTATTGCTGCACACGGTCTCATCCAACGGCGCCCGTCATCTCCCGCCGAAACGACTCCTCGCGCCCAGCGGCTCCGATTGCTCCACATGTCGATTCTGCGCTGGCCCGCGTCCTATCAGACGCCTCAAGCTTGTACGTCGCGTCTGCCAATCAACGCTTGACGCGTGGACCGTCGCTTCAGTTGCAGAGTGCACAAACCGGCGCACCTTCTTTAAATGCGGAGATCTCTCCCTGATTCGCTAGCAGAAAAGACAACTGACAGCCCGAGAACTCATCCCGACGAAGCCTTGAGAAGGAGCTCACCTCGGGAGGTCTATCAGTCCACTCCTGACCCGACCCGCTAGCTGGTCGGGACAAGAGTGGGGGGCTAATGATGATGCTCAATATTGGCGGTCTCCAAGATCTGGACATGTGGCAGATGACGTGTCCCAAAATTCAGAAGGAAGGGCCACAAGGGCCGACCAGGCAACCCCTGTACCCGACCCACAAGCACAAGCTCGCCCTCCTTAGGGCCCTCTGCATGTTGGCCTCCTCGACCCCCCAGCTAGTCCCGAGCTGTCATAGGACCAGGACTCCTCAACCTTCTTGCTCGTCTCCGAGCTCCCTAGCCGAGGCCGTCTTCCTCGGTCCCTCCGACCAGATCCACCGCTCATAAGCATAACCGCCGCTCCGCGAATCTCGCCATGCGCGGATCCTCCGCCAGCAACATCGCACGTTCCATGCCTCCGCGATCCCCATTAATAGGCGATCCGCTCCCTGCGCGAGCGTGACGTCGGGAGCGTAACTGCTGGCGAGATTCTCGCGCCTGCCGCTGCGTGCCATCACCGTTATATAAACCCCCATCACAGAGGGGTCAAGTAAGCCATTCTTTACTCTTCTAAGCCATTACTCTGCTCGGATTTTATCACTAACTTGATCTTCGGAGGGTCCTTGGTGGTACCAAACCACACCGGGACTTCTTTGCAGGTACTCGGCACCAAACTCCTCATACCACCTCTTCCACCAAAACCCATTGAGACCCACACGCAACAGAAGATAACCATCAAGATCCACCGGGAGATCAACGGAAGACAACATCTGACGGAGACCTGAAAAGGACCTCCATCGGTGTGCATTATTCAACTTGAATCAAACCCACATACCTCTCTAACAATATCCAATCAAAGGCTACAATCCCTCGATCCATTCCGCAAACAACGAGTTTTCCCCAAAACTCTATGCCAAAAGCACCCAACTTCGGCGGCACAAGAAAGGCCGTAGTTGCGCAGTCGAATGCGGCGGCGAGGGGAGAATTCCATAGCGAAAATTTGAGCTGCCGGTTTCTAATTTTAAATCTTGATCTACCATTAGAGTCACTTTTTCAAGTTATTTTGTAGTTTTAAGTTTTTACTTAAGAACCAAGGATGGCATCAAGAAGGAGCCGTGGATAATCAAATCATGTGAGGATCACATATTTGGAGAGAGAGCACAGAAAATCGAACACCTATTGGCAAATTTGAAATAGCTAATAACATTAGAGAGCGTTTAGATCTTCAATATTTAATTTTTCTAGCGAAGTATTCTCAAGAAATTAATTGAAGTGCTTCAATATGTCACTTCTATCTTCATGCGTGGACCGATCTGTTTTTCCCCAACTGATCTGATGTGCTATCAGATGATTTCAAGTGGCAGCAACTTACAAATTGTACATATATACTCACTAAGGAGAGTGCGACTCCCTTTTAACTTTACTCACCGTGGATGCCTCTATCAAATGAACACCTGCCAATAGTCCAACCAACTTTAGTTTCAAACTTTCATACGCTTTCTTCGCTCAATTATTTTCCCTACAAATCAATCATTTGCCCATTATTCAACTCCCCCCATATATATCCCCTCTGTGTGTGTGTGTGTATATATAAACCTTCATAAATGAATCAAAATGCTTCTTCACACTTCCCCACAAAACCTAATTAAACATGGAACAAAAACATGCTAAACCCCTTAGGTTAAAGAAAATATCCATCTCAATCCTAGTCATCTCTCTCCCTTTGCTCTATGTCTCTGTCCTTCATGCCTCTCCCACTTCTCTATTCAATGACACCACTTTTTGGTTCCTCGTCTCCAATTCCATCATCGTTATCATCGCAGCAGATTCGGGCATGCTTTCATCTTCATTTTCAAGCGAAAAGAGTGTGGATGGTCTATACAACGAGTGTATCGAATACCGCAAAGCGCAGAACCGAGCTACCTTCGGAAAGTGCTACAATACTGGTCTAAAAAGTGAGGAGTCGCGACCGATCGAGGATGCAGTAGTTCCTCACGAAGAGACGGCCTACACCCCTTCTGTCGAAGATCTGGTTCCAGTACCACAAATTAAGTCCAGTCCGAAAGGCAATGAGTCACTACCAGAAGATCCACGGAAGGATATAAAAGAGTTGGTTAATGAGGAGGAGGGTTCAAAGGAATCACGAGCAGAGACGGAGACGGCGAATGAGGGAGAGGCCGTGTCGGGTGAATCACCAAAGTGCCCTTCTCGGCCAAAGGCTGGCGTGGAGAAGAGAAGTTGTGGAATGGAGGAGAGCGAGTATTGGGAGATGAGTGATGAGGAGCTTAACAAGAGAGTTGAGGAGTTTATTAATAGGTTTAATAGAGAGATTAGGCTTCAAAATAGGATGAGTGCTGTATTTTAGTTAGAGATTTAGTTATAATTAGTTAGTTGCTTTTGTAGTGGAAATGTGTAATGTTGATATTTGCAGAGTTTTTGCTCTTCTTTTTCTTTGAATTTTGATATGTTATCTGCATGTGTATGAGTAGTTAATTTATCTTAAGATTTGATCCTTCATTAGTACTTTGGAATCATGGTAAACAAAGAGAAAGTTATGGTTAGACATTTTAGGTTGATAAGAATACATATGTTGTTTGGATTGAAACAAGTCAAAAGGTATAAATAAACGGTGTGATAAATTTTGGTCCGGACATCAAAATTGCGATTTCTTTACATTTCCGAAAAACGGCATCAAAAACTCTATGATACGGTCAACATGCTATCACTTGATTACCATCCGGTTAATCAGCAAGTTGAGGTTGTTTGGAGAGTGTATGGAGGCTACAAGGTTTATTCATTTTGTAGTCTTGCTGGTTTAGTTGTATTTCCTTTTATTAATTATTATTTTCGAATTATGAAGCTTTTTCGTATTTTTGCATTGTTAACAAATGTTAGGATCTTACTATTTAAAAGACCTTTAACTTCTTTTCTAGCACTTTTCTGATGTTGTAATATAATTCAGAATTGTTTTACTCTGTCTTGTAGTTGATGTAGTGTATTGCTATTCTCTTATGCCGATAAAATGACATCTATCCGGAGGGGCAAAGCACTGCCCCTACGGATATATTCATAGGGGCTGGAAAATTAACCGTAGGTGTAATGGCCGCAGGTGCAAGTCTTCGTCCTGAACATGCCCCTACGGATTCATGCGTGGGGGGCTATGTACCTACGGTTTATACCGTAGGGACAAAATATTTATTTAATTTAGTGATTTATAAAATAAAATACTTGCCCCTCCGGTGCTATCCGTAGGGGCAACTTACAGCCCCTACGGCTTAATTTATCCGTAGGCCCAAATATAAGCCTCTACAGATATATCCGTAGGGAAAGTGTAACGCCTGTTGGAGATAGTGCCCTCAGAGTCAATTATTGGATCACATGCACGTGATTGCAATAATTGAGGGAGGACTTATGCCGGTAGGACAGTCTTACTCTAGATGATAGTATGCTATCTGGTTTATTTTTATCATCGTGTACTGCTTTAGGTGACGTTACAGGTCACTATTGTGCGTTGATAGAGCCCTTAGGATTCTTGCTTGACGGCCAGCAGTATGATGGCGATCATATACGTGGGAGCTAGGGTCTATAAGCACATCCTTTAAAGGTCCCTAGTCGTGGGAGTTTTCGAGACAGGGCATCGATACTCCAGAGTAGACTAGTGTATACAGTCGAGACCCCGACGAGGAGCGGTGGCCGGTCTCACAAGCCACTGGTGTCAGTTGGTTCACCTAAGATGTATACAGGTGCTCATTGGGTTATGAGTACACCGGACATGACTCGTCGGGAACATGCTAGTTGGTCTTATACCTGACGTCAGATAGCAGTTCCCTGGTGACATGTGTACAAGTTAGTTCATTGATCTGAGATCGTCATTTGTCTCGTGTGAGTTCCCACTGTACTTTGATTATTACCCTACCACAGCTCAAAGGAGTCGTGCAAACAGGTTTTAGTTGGGTATAGTCCCGAGCCACATGGAGGCAGCGAGCGGATCTGCAGGGGTTCGTCTCTCCCGGTATTGGGGGTGAGGTCGTGCTGTGTCTAGGAGAGCCATTACATGAAGTCCTTGGCCAAGGCAGGAGATTTACTGGTAGGTATTCCAGTAGTATCTCAGGGTGTTCTGGGCTACACTCCGACACGACTTGTACCGCTTTTGGGGGTCTGACTTTTACCAACCCTCTAGGCCCGCCATGCGATGCTCATAGACGAACGGACCGGACTGTACGGATATTGTCACTGACAGGCTCAGTAGGGTGTCAGGATGAGTTCGCTCATCGACGTCCCTTTTGGTCAATACCTGGTAGCCCGTTACGTATGGCTAATACCTCTGACGTGCTAGTGGTTAAATCCACAACCAAAATATTGACGAGTCTTTAGAGTCCCCCACAGACCGTTTCTCAAGTTTCGGGCGAAACGCTGTAGAGGCCATATGGAGATATGGCAGGGATCGATCATATACGTGCGGTATTGCACGAATCATGATCGGACGGATAATACTAGCGGGCTTTGGTTTAAGCCGGATTCTAGTATTGTACAGTGTAGATTTTGTCTCATTGCATTTGTATTCAGTCGGAATACAAATGCGGGTATGTATATACAGTCGCGGGGTTTTCCTGTAATTTATTACGGGATCAGTTTTTTGAAATTGCCAGTTTGCATTCCGTTTCGGCCATTTTCCTTTGTTTCTTTATTTGGCTGAAAATTGGTGTGGAGGGGCTTATTTGCAAATGTGCAAATTAGCCAAGTGGAGGGTGGTTTTTGGAAATTGTTGTTTCATGATGGTTATAGCTTCCATTGACTTCATTTGTTCATCATGACTTGATATGATTAGGTGATGGAGTGGAGATTTGGTTGTGATCATTATTCTTCATGATTATCATTTTCTCTCTCTTGTATTATTGCTTACTCCACTCTCTCTCTCATTCTTGAAGAAAAGGGCTGGCCATTCTTAGTGTGGGGTTGTCACATTTTTTGTGGTGTGGCATTTTTGTTTCTCATTTGCTTGCAAAGGCTCTCTAGTTCATCTCCATATCTCATTCCTCCACCCAAATGGCAACTTCCTTAACCCTATTGAGACAAAGTAATCCACACTTAGCCTACAGCATTCTTGGACACGTCGGCTCGCCAACTTTGTGCCCGGGTTTCCTCGGTCCAGAGGTGGGAGCCCGTAAAAGAACCCAGCGATGTGGTGCCCTTTCCGACGAGGAGATGAAGACCGGAGATTCCGCGAAGAGATCGGGATGGAGGCCGAAGAACGAAGGACACGGATCGCTCGGTATAGCTTTCTACCCATTCTCTAGTTTGCTAGGAGTAGGTTAATGGCCCGATCCGGGTTTTTAGTACGCGGTAGCGCCAGTTTTAAAAGTTAAAGAAAAGAATCGTTTCCGCATTTTGGCCTCGGAATGACGGCCGGGACGCTGCCGTGCACTTACACTGGTATCAGAGCCACGCCATTAACCTAGTCTAGCTTGCTTTAACGTGTTTAGAACTTCGATCGGACGAATTTTCAAAAACCGCGTTTCCATTTGCATCAGTTTCTGTCGAATTTTCTTTCGGCTCGAAAAATTATTTTAAGTGTTGCAGAAATTCGTGCAGGCAATTTTAAGAATTCTGTGAAAAAATGGTAGTGTGATACTGTAGCAGGACCGCGGAACCGCGGCCAAACCCCTCTTCTGGCCGCGGTTCCGCCGCAATAAAGTGTCTTCACTGTACCATTTTTACATAGATCTCTTTAGACATGGAAATACGGTTTTTGGTATGTTCTGTTTGGGCCTAGATTTTCTTTGAGTGCTACAGTTGTACTTGGGGCCCACTTCGGGAAACTTTGTCGATCGAAATTTTTAAATATGTTAGTTCACAGTATTTACATTATATCTGCGACCGTGAATGTCATTTGATCGGTAAATCCTGTCTAACTGCTATAGCCCTTTTAGACGGATTTGCGAACGTGACATTCAAGTTGATGCTCTGTGTTGTGCTGTGATGTTGCGGATTTGTCGTGGTGGATAGCCTGGATGCAATGGTAGTACAGTTTGGTTGTTTATGTACATTTGATATTGCGGGGCGAGCGTCCGACATGTGGACTGCCGTCACTGCCTGTTTGTATATTATTCTTTTGGGGCACGACCAGGCTGAGGTCGATGTACCCGTTGTATGTATATTTTACTTTCTATACTAGGATTATCCAGCGGAGGGGTGCACGGATAGCCGGGTTCTAGAGGGAAACGGGCCCGCATCTCATGGCTTTGAGACGGAGGGGCTTCACTCTAGAATTGGCGGGCTATTCGCCGCACTCGTAGGGGGTACAGGTTGACCCAAGGAGGGGTGCCCAAGTTACCGAATTCCATGAAATGTTGGGTGGTCCATTCACGTTGCTGAAGGGGGCTGCCTTGTTTCAGGTTTTGGCGGGTAACTTGCCGCGTCCGTAGGGGTCTAGGATTTCATTGCACAGGCTATCCACACGACCAGGGGAACGTCGGGTTTCAGTAGCGGCTCTATGAAATCCGGGGATCCCAGATATCTATATTGTTCTGTGATACTTATTACATTTCTGTGATGTTGCATTTTATCACGCCTTGAGCGAATATTATATATTGATATATATACTAGTAGATGTTGTATATGTTTTGCATCCGCACTAGTCCAGTCCCCGCTCTGTCGTTAGTTAAGTAACCTAATGGGTGATGACGGGACCCAGTGGCGAATGCGGATGTCATATACGTACATCATTATTTTCGTTCTTTATTGGTGTGATCAATTGATGGGACTGCGTTGATTCGGATTAATGCAAGCTAAACAAACCTATTCTGATGTTGTTGGAACAATTTTTCAAAAAGCTGTTATTGCAAGGACGTCCTCTTTTGTTTTGCACAGTGGTATTCGGTTATGAATATCCAGCACCTCAGTCGACGAGGCAAGGGCCAAGATCCCTTCACCGGGAGTGACCCCTTGGACAGAAGTTTGCGTCAGAGCAATAACTTCACTATAGTCGTTTACTTTTGCTTTGCATCGTGGTATTCAGTTGGAATATCCTGCACCTCATTCTACGGGGAAAGAGCCGAGATCCCTTCACCGGGAGTGACCTCTTTAGCAAAAGTTTTCGCCACTATATTTTTATAAAAGCTATCCGGTTCCTTCAACGATATCAAGTTCATTACGTTAAAGATTTTTCGCCAAAAACCATTCGTAGCCCTCTGCCATTTCATATGGATAGTCAATAGTATTCAAGCTGTGTTTGTTGGCCAAAGTCAAGGCACAGTGATTGGTAGCTATTGGATATTCATATGCAGCATAGATAGATGCGTTGGTTTGGGACAGTCGTACTGCCTTGTTGGCCAAAGTCAAGGGTAGGTACGGGTGGGTTCAAATTAACCTGGAGAATGACGGGTAGAACTTGACATGTGATTTATGATTTGTTAGCCAAAGTCAAGGTCATAAGAGCATGGGGTAAAAATCACATCGGGAGTTTCTAAAGAAACTGAAACTTGCCAGATATGCGCATACCTTTTGGAGCGTGATAACATGAGTGGATTCCATCACATTATCATGCGATGATAGTTGGATCCCGATTCCCACTGATGAGTTGGTTTACTCCTTGGGTGATCCCGACTAATTCTTCTTTCAGGTTTGGAGGAGAATTTGACGGTACAGTGGGAGGTTTTCTGATTAGATAAAGTGATAACCATTCTGATCTAGGTTAGAGTGCACGCTGAGTGTTTCTTTTCTCTCTCTCTTTAGCAGCGACCATGACCCGACCCTTGACTATGACTCAGTGACCAAGTTGACCAAACCTTCTTAAAACACTGGCTTTTGGATTGTCAGAGTTGTAAACCTCATTGCCACTCCTACTCTTACCCTTTTCTCCAGAACACCCCGTATTACTACGAACGTCCACTTCCATTGGATAAAACTATCATATGGTTATGTACGAACTCGAAAGAATTTATTCGAGGATGGTTTCTGGTTCTGGAGAAAACGAATAGGACTATTCAGTTGTCTTTTCCTTTTACCTTCTCTCAGGTTGCGAGTGCTCCTTGGATTAGGGCAGTACACCCATTACGCAAATTGGATAGTCTTCTTCCAAACCATAGGCAGGTGCCGACCGGTAGGGAATGAAGAAAACCAATTAGCCCAACGATGGTGTACAGAAGGTATTAAGTAAAGACAAATAAAGGGATTAGTAAGAGGGCAAAGTAAATTGCGACTACTATTCACAACCAAACCAAGTATTTCATTACCACTCCCATTTCACCTTTGTATTTCTCCAGAACACTCCGTATCACTACGAAGATCCACAGTTATTTGGAAACTCCATCGTATGGTTATATACGAACTCGAAAGGAACTTGTTCCAGTTCGGGGATGGATTCTGGTTCGGGAGAAATAGGAATAAGGTTTATTCGGTTGTCTTTTATCTTCACATTCTCTCGCATTGCGAGTGCTCCTAGGATTAGGACAGTACACCCATTATGCTTATTAGATAGTCTTCTTCCAAACCATAGGCTGGTGCCGAGCGGTAGGGAAGGAAGAAAACCATTTGGCCTAAAGGGGTGTACAGAAGGTAATGACTAAAGACATATGAAGGGATTTGGAGAGATGACAAAGAAATACACGGTTACAGTTATGAATCTGGATAATGGAAGAGGCATTACTAGGAATACCCGGATACCCCTACGAAACATTTCAATGTTTCAGCTTCATTGTGTACTGTTAAAAGAAAACTGATTTCCCTATTAGTCATTGCTCCAAGGTATGTATTTACCGGTTTTGATTCTCACATCTGTATGGTTTTACAGATGATGAATGGGAGTAAGTTATTGGGAATTGGGTGATTGTCCTCATTATATCGGAATTCGTTGTAATTGGTGATATTTGCGGAAACCACTCGGGTTGTTTTCCAGACGGCAGATATTTGGTTTTGAATATCCGCTGTTATGCACCAATTTCAAATTGATATATCTGTACGTCTATTTTTATAGAGTGGGATATACCTTTTTTGAAATTATGTCCATGACATTTACCTATATCAGTGGATGGTTAAGTAAGGAGCATTAAACAGCGGTGTAATTCTTGTTAACCATAAGTACAGTTTTCAACCTACGACACACAGGGAATGGGTTATTAAACTCAAGGGACTTATACAGAGTATTGTATGTTGTCCAGTGTCCATTAGGACAGAGGGGTTGGTACTCGTACTGTATTCTGTTTACTTATGAATTCTCTGGTTCTTAGACATGTGTTTCGTAGAAACACAAGGTCCAAGTTTTGAGAAATTATAGGTATATGAATAAAGTAGAGAACCAGGTATTGCAAGTATCAGGATTCTTCAAGGTGATCGAAGATGTAGATACTTGTGTATGGTATTCAGTTGATAGTAATGATTTTGAGAAACTTATTTCTCTTTCAGGTCACTCATAATTAGAAGCATTCATAAGTTGAGTAACGCTGATAGGCCTCCTTCCATTTAGTTGACATGCACTGGAGACAGTTGCATGATTTGAATCTGGTTCAATTAAATCAGTTCCTCTGTTTCTATATTGGATATAGACCAGTTCATGTCTTGACGATGTTAAGGTACGGGGAGTTGTCCGTCTTATGCTTAAAACCAAACTCTGGATAACTCAAGGCACGTTTCTGTAATGGTTGTTTGTGGGTTGACCCAGGCTATGACGAGGGTTGACTTTCTACCATCTGGAAGATCAATAGTGATATTATTCTAGACTCGCTACAGTTTTAATAAAAATGGATTTTTTCAAAAAACAGTAGTGGGAGTATGGTAGAACTGGAAGTGATTCCAGAACCGCAAACGATTACTGAAAATTTTATAAGAACCTAAAGATTCAATCTGGTTTGACATTCCATTGGCCACTCCACAGATATGGTGGGTAATCTCAGGCACCCGAGAGGCACTCCGGTAGACTCAAGGACGGTGGCAGGGAGGTTCTTGTTTACCCAGACTTGCCATTGCTGTTGTTCCAGACTATGAGACCCGGCAGGAGCATGAGTATAGCGTCGTTCTGAACTAGCTTTAGAAGTGCACGTCTATATGACTCTGCCAGAGGGTTGTCGTAGTCAGTGGGAGCAGCGGAAACATTAGTGGACAAGTGGCTTATGTCTATTTATAGACCAAAGCAGAAATAGCGGAGATAGATCATCTATTTCTGATGTAACAGTCATAGGTTTGACTTCATCAGAATAGGGGATGGATATGTTAAGAAGGTAGTAGGGTGTGATGTACTGGTGTTTGGATGACATACACAGAGTAGGAAGTGAAATTCCTATACTACGATCGGTTATACTTTGGTTGTCACACAGTGGTTTCTCCACATAGGATATAGATATAATATCAGACATTCTGGTTACTAGATCTATGGTTTTAGATCTAGATCTGGGTAGTTTCCCAATCAGGGTACTTAGACAGCATTCTAAAGGTGTTTTAGAATGGACGACTCCTGGCACGGTAGTGTACCTGCAGGTAATGGAGTCATCCTCTCTAAAGGTGTCTTACAGACTAAAGGGGAGAGGGATGTGCATGATTGGCAGATCACTTGCTTAGGCAATTGAGTCAATCATGAGATGTCAAGTACCACACCAGATATTGTTTTTGCACGAGATGCAGTAAGTTGATATTGATCCAATTCTGGAGAAATATTCGGATGCAGTTTTAGAACATAAGTGGATGTTCTAGGGATATGATAACAACAGCTTTTTTAGGAGACAGTTATCATTCCAGGCTTCCAGGCGACATGGATGACAGAGTGGCTGTCAGAGTTATAGTTTTCCCTCTGACGAGGGGCAGTATTCTGGACAGGTGGTCCAGGAGGATACTAAGGGAGGCATGGCGCAGGATACTGATTAAGTTCAGTTGACGATACAGTCTAAGAAGTTTGGATTTGGAGTTCATTTATGAACTAGGTCCCATCAGATATCCAGACATATTCTAAGACAGGTATTGCTCATTTCGGGAGATGGTTTTCTCCACGAACTTGAGATAAAGAGAGACATAGAAAGAAACATCAAAGTGGATCCACTCACTGAGGCTATTCCTCGAACGCAATAGTTTCGCAAACGGGTTTCGTGAGACTGATTAGTAGAGGAGTTGGGTGTTCGGTATCACACGGGCTGTGAGTATGCGACATCGCAATAATTAGCCTTGAGTGCAAGTGGGAGATTGTTGGAGATAGTGCCCTCAGAGTCAATTATTGGATCACGGGCACGTGATTGCAATGATTGAGGGAGGACCTATGCCGGTAGGATAGTCTTACTCAAGATAATATCATGCTATCTGGTTTATCTTTATCATCGTGTACTGCTTTAGGTGACGTTACAGGTCACTATTGCGCATTGATAGAGCCCTTAGGATTCTTGCTTGACGGCCAGCAGTAAGATGGCGATCATATACGTGGGAGCTGGGGTCTATAAGCACATCCTTTAAAGGTCCCTAGTCATGGGAGTTTTCGAGACAGGGCATCGATACTCCAGAGTAGACTAGTGTATACAGTCGAGACCCCGACGAGGGGCGGTGGCCGGTCTCACAAGCCACTGGTGTCAGTTGGTTCACCTAAGATGTATACAGGTGCTCATTGGGTTATGAGTACACCGGACAGGACTCGCCGGGAACATGCTAGTTGGTCTTATACCTGACGTCAGATAGCAGTTCCCTAGTGACATGTGTACAGGTTAGTTCATCGACGTGAGATCGTCATTTGTCTCGTGTGAGTTCCCACAGTACTTTGATTAGTCCCTACCATGGCTCAAAGGAGTCGTGCAAACAGGTTTTAGTTGGGTACAGTCCCGAGCCACATGGAGGCAGTGAGCGGATCTGCAGGGGTTCATCTCTTCCGGTATTGGGGGTGAGGTCGCACTGTGTCTAGGAAAGCCATTATACGAAGTCCTTGGCCAAGGCAAGAGATTTACTGGTAGGTATTCCAGTAGTATCTCAGGGTGTTCTGGGCTACACTCCGACACGACTTGTACCGCTTTTGGGGGTCTGACTTTTACCAACCCTCTAGGCCCGCCATGCGATGCTCATAGACGAACGGACCGGACTGTACGGATATTGTCACTGACAGGCTCAGTAGGGTGTCAGGATGAGTTCGCTCATCGACGTCCCTTTTGATCAATATCTGGTAGCCCGTTACGTATGGCTAATACATCTGACGTGCTAGTGGTTAAATCCACAACCAAAGTATTGACGTGTCTTTAGAGTCCCCCACAGACCGTTTCTCAAGTTTCGGGCGAAACGCTGTAGAGGCCGTATGGAGATATGGCAGGGTTCGATCATATACGTGCGGTATTGCATGGATCATGATCGGACGGATAATACTAGCGGGCTTTGGTTTAAGCCGGATCCTAGTATTGTACAGTGTAGATTTTGTCTCATTGCATTTGTATTCGGTCGGAATACCAATGCGGGTATGTATATATAGTCGCGGGGTTTTCCTGTAATTTATTACGGGATCGGTTTTTTGAAGTTGCCAGTTTGCATTCCGTTTCGGCCATTTTCCTTTGTTTCTTTGTTTGGCTGAAAATTGGTGTGGAGGGGCTTATTTGCAAATGTGCAAATTAGCCAAGTGGAGGGTGGTTTTTTGAAATTGTTGTTTCATGATAGTTGTAGCTTCCATTGACTTCATTTGTTCATCATGACTTGATATGATTAGGTGATGGAGTGGAGATTTGATTGTGATCATTATTCTTCATGATTATCATTTTCTCTCTCTTGTATTATTGCTTACTCCACTCTCTCTCTCATTCTTGAAGAAAGGGGCCGGCCATTCTTAGTGTGGGGTTGTCACATTTTTTGTGGTGTGGCATTTTTGTTTCTCATTTGCTTGCAAAGGCTCTCTAGTTCATCTCCATATCTCATTCTCCACCCAAAAGGCAACTTCCTTAACCCCATTAAAACAAAGTAATCCACACTTAGCCTACAGCATTCTTGGACACGTCGGCTCGCCAACTTCGTGTCCGAGTTTCCTCGGTCCAGAGGTGCGAGCCCGTAAAAGAACCCGGCGATATGGTGCCCTTTCCGACGAGGAGATGAAGACCGGAGATTCCGGGAGGAGATCGGGATGGAGGCCGAAGACCGAAGGACACAGATCGCTCGATATAGCTTTCTACCCATTCTCTAGTTTGCTAGGAGTAGGTTAATGGCCCGATCCGGGTTTTTAGTACGCGGTAGCGCCAGTTTTAAAAGTTAAAGAAAAGTATCGTTTCCGCATTTTGGCCTCGGAATGACGGCCGGGGCGCTGCCGTGCACTTACAACGCCTATCACAGTAGGTCCATAGGGGCAAAATGTAAGTTATCCTGATATTTTGTCCTTACGAATAAATATTTAGGGGCAAACTGTGGACCTACGGATTAATCCGTAGGTGCAACAGATGGCCCTACGGATTAATCCGTAGGGACATAATATCAGGTTTTTTTTAAAAAGGGCTTCCTGTTTTTATTCCGTCCTGTGCACAATAAAATATATATATATATATCATATAACCAAATAAAAAAATATTCATAATCAACATCTCACGCATAATATATAAAAAAAAAATAGACAAACAGAATACGATATCAGGATAAATCATCGTGAACAAGCAAACAACCACCAACCATTATCGTCCAAAATTTATACAATATGTATCAGATAAGTTTATACATTCTCAAAAATATAAATAAAGCTACCCTGGCTCGGTCCAGCTCCCCCACCTCTGATAATCGACGTAATCTGGCGCATCTGCTCCTCGGTGCATGCCTGAGTCGTCAAAAACTCGACCAATGAAGGAGCGGACTGTGCAGGAGTCTGAGCGGACTGTGGAGCTGTAGGAGTGGTCTGCGCAACAGCGGCCGAGATAGTGGCTTATGGAGCCGCAGCCGAAGGATATGCATCCGCAGCCGAAGTACCCTGTCGCATCTGTTCAATTTTGTGTGTAATAAACAAGTAAGAACTGTGTATTAGTCGAATTAGTTTCATTATCAGGTTATTGTGAAACCCCAATCTAAGATTAATCAAAGTTAAGTCTACAACCAAATAAACTCAGGCTACTAATATTGGATATGTTACTATCTATAATTTGATATAATATTTTACTATTAAGTAGTATACATACCATCATCTCCTTCAACTCCTGGACGGTGGTCTTCAAGGTGGCAACATCTTGCTCTAGACGTCATTCACGGGGGGTAAGGGAAGTAACCGCCGGAGTAGAGTCCAACCTCATATGGGCCCTGTTAGGACCCAGTCCCCAGACTCTCTCCCAACCTCCGTGGTGCCCTCCTTTTGTGGTTTCTAGAACTGGGGTCAGTAGAATCGGATCGTTCTGTCCAGTAAAATCAATCCCCGATGCCTCCGCCTGCTCCACCACCCGCTCCTACAACCACATTAACCGTTAAAATATAAGTATATCATCTAAATTTGAACTTTTCAGAAAAAAATTTCAAACCTGTTAGAATAAATATTAACACTTACGCAATACTCCTGGGTAGCGGTGTCGGGGAATCGTAGCTCGCATGTGGAAGGATCTGTCGAGATGCCGTGGACGGCAAGATACGCGGACAACACGCTCGATGTACCACCCTGCGCCAGGATCTGAGCTCTCTGCAATTCACAAAAAATTTACATATATTATAAAATAACTCTTAATATTACATTATATCACAGTAGGTCTATTGTAATTTACCGATAACTCCATGGCACGAGTAATATTCCTCGAGCCACTTGTATAAGTGGGGCGATCCCTCTTCGCCGACTTCCTATTCTCTTTATTTTGATCGGCATGTTTCTGCACAACACATTCAGATTTAGTTTTCTAATTAAGCAATACAAAAAAATAAATTATATACTAAACAATGAATTACATTTAAAATACAAAACTGTTTGCGCTGAGAGTCGAAATATTGGCACAAGAGAGGCCATATATCTACACCGACTCTCGCAAAGGCCGGAGTATGTAGGAGAGCCGCTCTCTCTGCCTCGGGGGTCGCCATCCACAGGGAATAGCAGTCGATCTTCAGCTCGTTCCTATTGTATCGGACCTTTGATTCCATGCTCTTCATCAGGCCATGGTACAGAGCGTGAAGATCGAGCACTCTCTCAGGGTGATCAGGGTCGGGTACATGCTGAAAGTCGTAATCCAACTGAAAATACAAAAAAAAACAATGTTATTAAATTGAAAGTGTTAAATAATAATAAATATATTGGGTAAGTCAAATGAAACTATATATTAATACCCGAGCCTGATCCCAGAAGAGGGCAAACGAGCGCCGGTGCTGGTCGCCCCACTCAACGTAAAGTGAATACTTCTTCACGAGGCGGCTCTCATCCATGTAAGTCTGCGGTAGCGTCCCGGCCTTCAATCTGAGGCCAAACGCGGAACAAAAAACTTTTACAACTGGCGCTATCGCATACTATAACCCGGATCTTACCATTAACGCTAAACTAACAAACTGTAAAGAGGTAGAAAGGGTATACCGATCGATCCGTGTCCTTCGGTCTTTAGCCATCATCCCACGCTCATTGCGGCATCTCCGATCTCCTGTCTCCTCGTCAAGGTGGCACCACGTCAACGGATCTTTATACGGGCTCCCGCCTCTAAACCGAGGCAACTCGGACATGAAGTTTGCTAGCCGACATGTCCAAGATTGATGTAGAGATAGTGTAGAATGCTTTGTCTCAAGGCATCCAAGCCATTGGGTGAAGGTAAATTGAAGTTGCCAATTGGGGTGATGAATTGAGCTTTGGATTTTACAAAATGAATCAATCTCTTCACAAAATAGGACTCGTCCATTTGATGGGCTGAATTGGGTAGGGCCGGCCAATGAGGTGGGGGGTGCTCACAAGGAAAACCAAGGTGAGGCTAAGAAGAAAATATCACACAAAAGATTTTCATCAAATATCTTAAGCTTGACAAAGGAAATTAATGCAAATGAAGACTCAAAAACACCACACAATACTAGAAACTTCCCATGTGCTGCTGGAGCCCCAGCCACCGCAGAAAACCCCTTCATCTTAAAAATCCACATTTGCAAATAACCCCTCAACAAAAAATCAACCCCAAAAGAATTCTAACAAAAACCTTAATTAAACATTAAAACTAATGTTTAATCGGACGGAGAAAAACTGGCAACTTCAAAAAGCAATCCCGTAACAAATTACAGGATTACCCCACAACAGTATAAACATACCCGCATTTGTATTCCGATCGAATACAAAATGCAAAGAGACAAAAAATACTTCTACACAATATAATACTAGAATCCGGTAAACCAAAGCCCACTAGTATTATCTATCCGAACCATGACACGTGCACAAGTGCACGTGCATGTTCGAACCCTACCATAAAACCATACGGCCTCTACAACGTTTTGCCCGAACTTGGAAAACTATCTGTGGGGGACTCTAAAGACTCGTCAGTACCCTGGCAGTGGGTTTAACCACAAGCACGTCAGAGGCACTAGCTGTGCGTAACGGCTGCCCATGTACTGACCGAAAGGGAAGTCGATGAGCGAACTCATTCTGGAACCCTACTGAGCCTATCAGTGACAATATACGTACAGTCCGGTCCGTTCGTCTATAGGCATCGCATATCGGGCCTAGGGGCTGGTAACGTCAGACCCCCAAAAGCTGTATAAGTCGTGTCGGAGGGTAGCACTGAACACCCTGAGAAACTATTGGAATACCTCCCAGTAATTCTCACCTGCCTTAGCCTAGGACTTGGTGTAATGGCTCTCCTAGACACAGCGCGATCTCACCCCCAATACTGGGAGAGACGAATCCCCTGCCGATCCGCTCACTGCCTCTATGTGGTTCGGGACTGTACCCAACTAAAACCTGTTTGCACGACTCTTTTCAGCCGTGGTAGGGTAGTAATCTAAGCACAGTGGGAACTCACACGAGAAAAATGATGACCTCAGGTCGATGAACTAACCTGTACACATGTCACCAGGAAACTGCTATCTGACGCTAGGTATAATACCAACTAGCATGTTCCCGGCGAGTCCTATCCGGTGCACTCATAACCCAATGAGCACCTGTATACATCTTAGGTGAACCAACTAACACCAATATCTTATGAGACCGGCCACTGCCCCTCGTCGGGGTCTCGACTGTAAACACTAGTCTACTCCGGAGTATCGATGCCCTGTCTCGAAACTCTCATGACTAGGGACCACTTTTAAGGATGTGCTTATGGACTACCCAACTCTCACGTATATGATCGCCATCATACTGCTGGTAGTCAAGCAAGAATCCTAAGGGCTCTATCAATGTGTAATAGTGATCATGTCACCTAAAGCTATACACGATGATAATGGCAAACCAGATAGCATACTATCACCTCGAGTAAGACTGTCCTACCGGTATAGGTCCTCCTCAATCATTGCAATCACGTGCCTGCGATCCAATAATTGATTTTGAGGGCACTACATCCAACAATCTCCCACTTTCACTTAAGGCTAATTATTGCGATGTCGCATACTCACAGCCTGTGTGATACCGAACACCCAACTCCTCTAATAACCAGTTTCACAAAGCTCGTTTGTAAAACCCTTGTGTTCAAAAGATAGCCTTAGTGAGTGGATCCGCCCTGACGTTTCTTTCTATGTCTCTCTTAATCTCAAGTTCGCGGAGAAAGCCATCTACCGAATTGAGTAATACCTGTCTTAGAATATGTCTGGATATCTGATGGGACCTAGTTCATAAATGAACTCCAAATCCAAACTTCTTAGATTGTATCGTCAACTAAACCTAATCAGTATCCTGCACCATGCCTCCCACAGTATCCTCTTGGACCACCTGTCCAAACTACTGCCCCCTTCGTCAGAGGGAAAACTATAACTCTGACAGTAACTCTATCATCCATGTCACCTTGGAAGCCTGGAATGATAACTGTCCCCCGAAGGAGGCTGCCGTCATCAAATCCATAGAACATTCACTTATGTTCTAAAACTGCTTCCGAATGTTTCTCCAGGATTGGATTAATATAAATTTATTGCATCTAGTGCAAAAACAACATCTGGTGTGGTACTTGACATCTCATGATCGACTCAATTGCCTAAGCAAGTGATATGCCAATCATGCACATCCCTCTCCCCTTTAGTCTGTAAGACACCTTTAGAGAAGGAGACTCCATCACCTGCAGGTACACCACCATGTCAGGAGTCGTCCATTCTAAAAAACCTTTAGAATACTGTCTAAATACCCAGATTGGGAAACCACCCAAATCTAGATCTAAAACCATAGATCTAGTAACCAGAATGTCTGATATTATATCCATATCTTGTGTGGAGAAACAACTGTGTGACAACCAAAATATAACCGATCGTAGTATAGGAATTTTACTTCCTACTCTGTGTATGTCATACAAATACCAGGACATCACACTCTACTACCTTCTTAACAGATCCATCCCCTATTCTTATGAAGTCAAACCCATGACTGTCACATCAAAAATTGATGATCTATCTCCGCTATATCTGCTTTAGTCTATAAATAGATATAAGCTACTTGCCCACTATACTTCCACTGCTCCCACTGACCACAACAACCCTCTGGCAGAATAATATATACGTGCACTTCCAAAACTAGTTTAGAACGACGCTATACTCATCCTCCTGCCGGGTCTCATAGCCTGGAACAACAGTAGTGTCAAGTCTGGGTAAACAAGAACCTCCCTGTCACCGTCCTTGAGGCTACCAAAGTACCTCTCGGGTACCTGAGGTTACCCATCATATCTGCGGAGTGGCTAATGGAATGTCAAACTTGATTGAATTTTTAGGTCCTATTAAATTTTTCGTAATCGTTTGCGGTTCTGGAATCACTTCCAGTTCTACCATACTCCCACTACTATTTTTTGAAAAAATCCATTTTACTAAAACTGTGGTGAGTCAAGAACAATATCACTATTGATCTTCCAGATGGTAGAAAGTCAACCCTCGATATAGCCCGGGTCAACCCACAAACTGTCATTACATAAACGTGCCTTGAGTTATCCAGAGTCTGGTTTTAAGCATAAGCCGGACAACTCCCCGTACTTTAACATCGTTAAGATATGATCCATTCTATATCCAATATAGAAACTTTGGCACTTATTTAATTGGAACCAGATTCAAATTATGCAGCTGTCTCCAGTGCATATCAACTTAATAGAAAGAAGCTAATCAGCATTACTCAACTTAGGAGTTCATCCAATTATGAGTAATCTGAAAGAGAAATAAGTTTCTCAAACCCTTTACTATCAACTGAATACCATACACAAGTATCTACATTTTCGATCACCTTGAAGAATCCCGATACTTGCAACACCTGGTTCTCTACTTTATTCTTTTACCTATAACTTCTCAAAACATAGACTTTGTATTTCTACGAAACACTTGTCTAAAAACTAGAGAAATCACAAGTAAACAGAACATAGTATGAGGACCAACTCCTTTGTCCTAATGGACACTGAACAACATACAATACTCTGTATTAGTCCGCTGAGTTGAATAACTCAAAACCTGTGCATCGTAGGTTGAAAACTGTATTTATGGTTAAGAACTACTCTACTGTTCAATGCTCCTTACCCAAATCGTCAACTGATATAGGTATATGTCACAGACATAATTTCAAAAGTTATATTTCACTTTATGAAAATAAACGTACAGATATATCAATTTGAAATTGATGCATAACAACGGATATTCAAAACCAAATACTTGCCATCCGGCAAAAACCCAGGAGATTTCCTCAAATATCACCAATTACAATGAATTCCGATATAATGAGGTCGCTCACCTAATTCCCAATAGTTTACTCCCACTCATCATCTGTAAAACAATATAGATATGAGAATCATACCTGATAAATGCATACCCTGGAGTAAGTATCTAATTGGGAAAACAGTTTTCCTTTAACAACGCATAGTGAAACTGAAACATGAAAATGTTTCGCAGGGGTATCCTGGTATTCCTAGTAATACCTCTTCCATAATCCAATTAATGACTGTAACCGTATATTTCTTTTCCATCTCTCCAAATCCCTTTATTTGTCTTTAGTCGTTACCTTCTGTACACCATCGTTAGGCTAAATGGCTTTCTTCCTTCTCTACCGTTCGGCACCAGCCTATGGTTTAGAAGAAGACTATCCAATAAGCATAATAGGTGTATACTCCTAATCCTAGGAGTACTCGCAACCTGAGAGAAGGTGATGGTAAAAGACAACTGAATAAAACCTTATTCTATTCCTCCTGAACTGGAGAAAAAGCAAAGGTGAAATAGGAGTGGCGATGAACTACGCGGTTTGGTCGTGAATGATAGCAGTCGCAATTTACTTTGCCCTCTTTCTAATCCTTTTATTTTGTCTATACTTATTGCCTTCTGTACACCCTAGTTAGGCTAATTGGTTTTCTTCATTCCCTACCTTTCGGCACCTGCCTCAAAAAAAAATCAACCCCCTCATCTTAAAAATCCACATTTGCAAATAACCCCTCAACAAAAAATCAACCCCAAAAGAATTCTAACAGAAACCTTAATTAAACATTAAAACTAATATTTAATCGGACGGAGAAAAACTGGCAACTTCAAAAAGCAATCCCGTAACAAATTACAGGATTACCCCACAACAATATAAATATACCCGTATTTGTATTCCGACCGAATACAAAATGCAAAGAGACAAAAAATACTCCTACACAATATAATACTAGAATCCGGCTTAAACCAAAGCCCGCTAGTATTATCTATCCGAATCATGACACGTGCACAAGTGCACGTGCATGTTCGAACCCTGCCATAAAACCATACGGCCTCTACAACGTTTCGCCCGAACTTGGGAAGCTATCTGTGGGGGACTCTAAAAACTCGTCAGTACCCTGGCAGTGGGTTTAACCACAAGCACGTCAGAGACACTGGCTGTGCGTAACGGCTGCCTATGTACTGACCGAAAGGGAAGCCGATGAGCGAACTTATCCTGGAACCCTACTGAGCCTATCAGTGACAATACCCGTACAGTTCGGTCCGTTCGTCTATGAGCATCGCATATCAGGCCTAGGGGCTGGTAACGTCAGACCCCCAAAAGCTATATAAGTCGTGTCGGAGGGTAGCACTGAACACCCTGAGAAACTACTGGAATACCTACCAGTAATTCTCACCTGCCTTGGCCAAGGACTTAGTGTAATGGCTCTCCTAGACACAACGCGATCTCACCCTCAATACCAGGAGAGACGAATCCCCTGCCGATCCGCTCACTGCCTCTATGTGGCTCGGGACTGTACCCAACTAAAACTTGTTTGCACGACTCCTTTGAGCCGTGGTAGGATAGTAATCTAAGCACAGTGGGAACTCATACGAGACAAATGACGACCTCAGGTCGATGAACTAACATGTACACATGTCACCAGGGAACTGCTATCTGACGCGAGGTATAATACCAACTAGCATATTCCCGGCGAGTCCTGTCCGGTGCACTCATAACCCAATGAGCACCTGTATATATCTTAGGTGAACCAACTGACACCAATGGCTTATGAGACTGGCCACTTCCCCTCGTCGGGGTCTCGACTGTATACACTAGTCTACTCCGGAGTATCGATGCCCTGTCTCGAAACTCCCACGACTAGGGACCACTTTTAAGGATGTGATTATGGGCTACCCAACTCTCACGTATATGATCGCCATCATACTGCTGGTAGTCAAGCAAGAATCCTAAGGGCTCTATCAATGTGTAATAGTGATCATGTCACCTAAAGTTGTACACGATGATAAAGGCAAACCAGATAGCATACTATCATCTCGAGTAAGACTGTCATACCGGTATAGGTCCTCCTCAATCATTGCAATCACGTGCCCGCGATCCAATAATTGACTTTGAGGGCACTACATCCAACAATCCCCCATATACCGGCCGAACCTTTCAGCATAATCGCCGGTATAGCGATAATCAGGGGTAAATAAGAGGGGGAATGTTGCCTCCCCCTAGCTCTGTCAGGCCTCAGCCTGTGAGACTGAATCCGGCCTCGAGCCCCCCTCTCGAGATGGGGATGCCCTGCATCTACAAGAAATATCAAGACAATCAATATTAAGACAAAGTGGTATTAAGAAATCAAGGTTTAACGAAAATTGAAATGTGATATATACCTCCGGAGACAGAAGCACGAGCCTGGGCCCGGGCAGCAGCACGAGCGGGACGATAGTTCCTCCGGTGAGGAACAGCCGATGACCCGGACGTGGTCGCATCTTCAACTAGAAAATAAATATCGATAAAATTACATAAAGTTCATGTTTATTCTTAAAGGATATGTAAAATGAATAATTATTTTATATTTATTCATACAAACCTGCAGACTGAGCGGAGGGTATGGAAGTGACAGGAATGGCCCCTGCACCAGATGTGGACGCACCACCTATAATTAGACAATCAAACATTGACTATATAAGTAATTACAAAAAGAATGTGTATATCAATAATATAACATTCTAAATCAACATGTATACACTATAAGATATATAAACATACCCGCAGGTACGGTGGTGGCCTCTACCCGAGATGTAAGTACGTAAGAGAAAAAAGAATGTATGTATATTTATGATATAGCATTCTAAGTCAATATACATGCACTATATGATATATAAACATACCTGGAGGTGCGGGAGTGTCCTCTGTCCCTGATGTAGACGCACCACCAACAGCTAGATAATCAAATATTGAATATATAAGTAATTTTGACATGAATATGCATGTATATCTATAATATTACATTCAAAATGAATATGCATGCAATATACCTAGAGATGTGGAAAAGTCCATACGGAAGGAGGCATCCAAAGGGGTCTCCGATCGGCGTGCAAGACCAGCCCTCTGAAGCTTCCTACGCAGCTCTCTGGGCGGTAGAACCGCTCTGCCTCTACCGGTGCCCCGGCTGGAGCTCCTGCCGTGGCTCGCTGCTCCCGTCATCGTCATCAAATCTAGATAAAACGGTTCATGGAAGCATTAGACAATCATTATATATACATGCTATATATGTATAGATCGTAAAATGTAAAGTAATAATATAACATTACTGATAACCTTTCTCGTTTCGTGGACGCATTAGACATATCTACTTGGATTTCATCATCGATATCATTTCTAACCCACGTAACTTCATGATCAGCGGAAGATAACCCGTCTTTCGAAACAGACGGTCAGAGCACTCTAAGTCTTCTCTCTTCTTCATCCTCATCACTGTCCTCGAATTCTAGGACATCGTAAACATTCCTGGGTTTCCAACGGCATACGACACTCCATCCCGGATGCTTCAAACACTGTGAGTAGTATACTTGGAACGCTTGGTTCGGAAAGATAAACAGATCCTCCTGACCGTAAAATCAAAGTGTGTTCACACTGGTCAATCCATATTCATCTTTCCAAGTCCCGAGATTGTTTCTCCAGTTATCCGTATCGGTTCGTGTATCGTACCAAGTACACTGAAATATATAAAACAGTTCTGATCGTCCGGGATATTGGATCTCAAGTATACAATTTAAGTATCTATAATAAATCACACCATCCGATCCTACCGTCGGAATCCCACTATTCTGAGTGGTTCTAGATGTTTCTATGTCCTTAATTTCGAATTTGTATCCAAGGACACCGAATCTTTTATAATATGCAACCTACATACTAAGAAACTGAGCTAAACATCTTGAATCACTCTCTAATGACGCAGACATGTTCGGATCGTGGATCTAACAAAACAAATTTTACGACAAATACATAAAGATATAAGTTTAGATTAAAACTGGTAACAATAACATGTTATTTGAATAACTTACATGATCTGCAACCCAATTGCAAAAATTATCCTGATGATATTTTTCCAATCGTTCATCGTTCCAATCAGGATGCCCCTCACGTATCTCGTCAAAATGAATTATGTTCTCAACAATAAATTATGACATTAATATTATATCATTTCATACACACACAAACACAAATATAACAATTAATCCAAAAAAACCTACTCTCTAATTTTTTTCAAGACATTTGCAATTGAGAAGGATAAACCGGTATATCTTGTTGATAAACATAGTGTCTACTCTCTTATAATCAGCTTTACCATATGGCCCGTCCTGAATTCTTCGAGGCTGGTTAAGTCTCGTCTCAATGTTCTCATCCAAATAGCGGGAACGAAATGTGGTATCTTTATCTAGAAGATAATCTTGCATGATAGAACCCTCTAGTCGATTTCTATTGCGTATATACTTTTTTAGAGTGTAGAGGTAGCTAAAGAAAAATATGTTAAATAAATAAATACGGGCATACAGGACAACAATAATTTTACAAATTGCGCGAAACGAAAAATTCTACGTATCTCTCGACGGGATACATCCATCGATATTGTACCGGTCCGGCTAACTTAGCCTCAGTTGCAAGATGAACCGTCAGGTGTATTATGATATCGAAGAATGAAGGTGGGAAAATACGCCCAAACTTGCAAATTATCAACGAAATAGAATTTTCTAGTTTCTCCAGCGTCGCAACATCCAGTGTTTTAGCGCATAATTTTCTGAAAAAACAACATAGGTCATTGATTATTAGACCAACCGATTCGGGAAGGGAAGTCCTGAGGGCTAATAGGAGAAGGTGCTCCATAATAACAGGTGATCATGACTTTTCAACCCATTGATCTTGCCTTTCACAATTTTTATCTTCTTGCTGAATGATCCTGAGAAACCTGTGGAAACATTCAAATCATGCAACACCTGCATGAATCTTTTCTTCTCCATTTGTGACATATGATACGCGGTATTGGAAAGTACAAACTTGCCTGGTTTACCCGCTATCGGTTTAGGATGCAATTCACTTCTAATTTCATATTCCTGTAGATCCATCCTAGTATTACGGTTGTCTTTCGATTTTCCGTCTTTATAAAAAATCAAGTTGAGTATGTACTCGGATACTCCCTTCTTTATGTGCATGACGTCCAGACAATGACGTACTAAATTTGTTGACCAGTACGGAAGCTCGAAGAAAATTCTTAACTTGTTCCAGAATGGTGGTTTGACCTGTTTTGTTGGATCCATCCCGAAGGTCACATTATTGTAACCATCCCACTGAGCAGTCACATCCTCTCCGGACAATAGGGTTGGAGGTCCAAGAAGCTCCTGATGACCATCAAAATGAACATCGTCTAACCTGTAGGGGTGGTCTAAAGGCAGGAAACGTCGATGGCCGCAATAACAAACATTCCTGCTAAAATTCAAGAATTTTGATGTTGCATGTTGATGGCAACAAGGACATGCTTTGTGACCATGTACGGACCAACCTGATAGCATTCCATACGCAGGAAAGTTATTAATTGTCCATATTAAAATCGCACGCAGTATGAAGGTTGTATTTGTGTTTCATCGTAAGTCTCTACACCATCAATGAATAAAGATTTTAACTCCTCGATCAGAGGTCGAAGATAGACGTCGATATTGTTTCCCGGTGAGTTTGGTCCGTCGATAAGAAGAGGCATCATAAAGTATGATTGGTCCATAGCCAACCAAGGCGACAGATTATAAATTATCATTACAACGGGCCATGTGCTGTGGCTTCCAGCCATATAGTTAAATGGGCAGAAGCCATCACTAGCGAGTCCGAGCCTGACATTGCGAGGATCGCTGCTGAATATTTCATGCCTCCTATCGAAATCCTTCCATGCCGGTGAATCTCTTAGATGACTCATTTTTACATCTTCACTTGGAGGAGCACGGTGATGCCAAATCATCGCCTCGGCTGTTTTTTTGCACCTGAATAGCCTCTGTAGCCTCTGTGTTATGGGAAAGTATAGTGCTATCTTGACAGGTATATCGAACTTCTTATCAGAATCTTTCGGTTTATACCTTGCCTCTCCGCATGTTGGAAACTCTTTCAAATCTGAATTCTCTTTCCGGTACAACACGCAATTTTTAGGACATGCTTGAATCTTCTCACACTTCAGACCCAAATCAAATATCATCTTCTGGGCTCCGTATCAGCTATCGGGCACGTTATTTCCCGGGGGCATAGAATCTTTCAAGAACGAAAGAAGAATTGTGAATGACTTGTTGCTCCATCCATTTAGGCACTTAATCTGGAAAAGTTGGACGAACCATGAGAGGGTGGAATACTTTGCATTCTCATAAATTGGTTTTCTAGCATCATTCATGAAATTTTTGTAAGTCGATGTACAACACCCCACGAGTTGCGGGGAGGCGGAAATATGAAAAACAGTCTTGTTCTTTGGATAAACATCGACTAACCGAAGAATCTTTGCTAAACTATAACTAACAAAAACATAGGAGTTGTTAACTACTATAAGAAGTGATTATACCTAGTGAACCAAGTCCATCGTCTTTTCGTGATCGACCTCCTCCTCGGCCTCCTCTACGTAATAGATGATCCACCCGAGAGTCTCTATTCCAAGCTTCACCTCTAATCTTGAGGTAACTAGGTTTCTTTAGTTGCTAATCAAAGGGACCTAGATGATATAGAGTGAGGTTATGGATTAATTAGTCTATCTAATCCTTAATCTCAACACATGAGAGGGAAGGATTAGGGTTTGAAGAGAGTGAGAGCTTCAGGAGAGAGAAGGTGAACATCATAATGATCATGAAAATGTTTCTCACTTGAATATATGAAGCATAATGATTTATCAAATAAATAAATAAAAGTGATTAATCATCATGCTTCATTAATTCTATATGTGTGATTCACTACATGAGTCATTAACCATTTAATGATGCATTAATGATATGGATGAACATACAAATGAGTCACAAAAGCATTTAATGAAAATGCCACCTAAACCCTCAAGTCACCATACTTCTAGAAGCTTCCTGTCAAATTACGAGAACGTCCCTCCTATCCGTGAAAACACGGAAAAACTTTAGACTGTATAAATCCAATAATCCGATACTAGAATCTGGCTTAAACCAAAACCGGCCAGTAAAAACTGTCCGAACGTCGTACGTGCGTAAACACATGTATGCGTCCGAACCCTTGTCGTAAAACCATACGACCTCTATATTGTTTCTCCTGGAGCAGGGAAACTCTCTGTGTGGGACTCTAAAGACTCGACTACTATGCTGGCAGTGGGTTTAACCACAGACCGCAAGCGGCACTAGCTGTACGTAATGGTCCCCAGGTAGTAATGTCGATAAGAAGGCCGATGAGGAAACCCATCCGAACTCCTACTGAGCCTGTCCATGACAATATCCGCGCAGTCCGATCTGTTCGTCTACGAGTATCGTATGTATGGTCTAGAGAGGTGGAGAACGTCATACCCCTAATAATCTTACAAGTCGTGCCGGTATAGCTCAAGACCATCCGAGAATCTACTAATCAGTCCACCAGTAATTCTCAATCAGCCCTGGCCAGGGACTTATGGTAATGACCAACCGATCACAGTGCGATATCATCTCCCTATACCGGGAGAGACGAATCCCTAACAGTCGCTCACTGCCTCCACGTGGCTCGGGACTGTACCCAACTAAAACCTGTTTGCACGACTCCTTTGAGCCGTGGTAGGATAGTAATCAAAGTACAGTGGGAACTCACACGAGACAAATGACGACCTTAAGTCAACAGACTATCTGCACACATGTCACCTGAGAACTGCTATCTGACATTAGGTATAATACCATCCAGTCAGTTCTCTGCGAGTCCTGTCCGGTGTACTCACTCTCAGTGAGCATCTGAATACAATCTTAGGTGCACATCACCAATGGCTGCGGGACCAATCCATCGCCCCTCGTCAGGGTCTAGATATGTATATACTGTTAGTTGTATGTATGCCCTAGAGGCCAGTATTGTACAAATGATGTATATTATATTGGATGCTTGGACATATATAGAGATGACTTTCTTGCTTGATATGATAGTATGCTATCTGGTTACTCTTTATCTTAACATGTACACTAGTCTCTTTAAACTGTCTTATAGTTACATGTTGGTAAAGCCCTTAGGATGTGTACTTGACTACCTGGACTATGATGCAGATCATACTAGTGGGGACATGGTAGTCCATAAGTACATCCTTCATGGTCCCTAGTCGTGGGTGTATCGAGACGGGGCATCGATATACCAGTGTAGACTAGCGTATACGCTTCTCGACCCATGAGATGGGCGATGGATGATCCCATATCCATTGGTGTTTGACATCAGAGATGGTATACGGGTGCTCAGTAGAGACTGGGTACACTGGACGGACTCGCCGAGAACTCCCAGATGGTATTATACTTCACGTCAGATGGCAGTTCTCAGGTGACACTTGTGCAGGTTAGTCTGTAGACCCGAGATCGTCATAGAGTCTTGTGTGATTCCCACTATGCTTTGATCTCCACCTTACCACGTCCATGAGGGCGTGCAAAACGGTGGTCTTTGGGTACAGTCCCGAGTCACATGAAGGCAATGAGCGATAGGAGGGGTTTCGTCTCTCCCGGTATTGGGGGTTGATGTTGCGCTGTGCTCGATTGGCCGTAACAGGGAAGTCCCTGGCCAGGGCTGATCAGAGATTTGCTGGTAAGTGTTACCAGTAGTTTCTCGACCCGTTATGAGCCTCACATCGGCACGACTTATCGGTTATTGGGGTCTGACGTTTACCACCCTTAGACTTGATATGCGACATATCAGACGAAGTGACCGGACTGTACGGTAAGTGTTACTGGTCGGATTCGCAGGAGTGTGAGCGGGCTAGCTCGTCGATCTTCTGATCGCTCAATACCCGGGTGGCCGTTACGTTTAGCAGACCGCTTGCGGCTTGTGGGTGCTTGATATGATCATCATCTGCTACCGGCGTATTGACGAGTCTTTAGAGTCCTACACAGAGGTTTCCTGGCTCAAGCGAAACGAAATAGGAGCGCATATGAGATATGTGCAGGACCGAGAATAATGCGTGTATGTGATACCGCATTTCATTCTCGCGATATATGTTTCGATTGGTTATATTCGATATGACCTAGTTATCGAATCATTGATTCGATAAATCGATACATTGGATTCTAGTCGGTTATGTGCGACATGACCGGATCATTGAATCAAATGTTGATTTAATGATTTAATGTATAATTATATATTTGATATATTTCATTGCATTAACTAGTATTGGTTCACTTTATATGGATTTTCTCACTTGATGTGCAAGAAGTATATGTGATATACTTTTGTACTCATATTTGTATCATGTTTGATGATACTTGCTCACATGGTTAAGTGTAAAGAATTAAACCATGGTTAAGTAGATAATTAGGGTTTTGATTTATTCTCTCATTTATTTATCCATTCTTTATTTATTTAAATGGATAAATGAAAACATAATGGTTTCTTTTTATCATGAAGCTTGTTGAAGCTTCATGAAGCTTTGACTAAAGAAACCATTTTGTCTTCTAGCTTAACCCTAACCTTTCTCATTTACCATGGTCTTTTCTCTACACTTAACCTTGGTTAAGATATGATAAGTATTGATTTATTTTTCTATTAAACACAATACTTATCATATTCTAGCTTTATCTTCTCCTTCTTCTTCAAGATAGAAACCTTGATGCCATCAATGGCAACTTGAGTTCTAGTGAGAGAAATCCAATTCTAAAGTGAACCCACCTCCTATTTCTTCACCCTCTACCTCTTGCCAAGTTGTTTTGGGTGTTTTCTTCACAAGTTTCACAACTTTGTGAAGTCGGAGCTTGAACTTGTGATGCCTCGACGTAGATCGTCTTTGACACGAAGCCGACGACCTAGCTCGCCCGTTTCTCCGATGAAGCCGACGATTGAGTTCGGGATTCATGATGGACAGCGAGAGGACACCCACGTGGAGCTAAGGAAGTGGAAAACCGGATCTACAAAGGTTGTAGCATCTTACTCTTAGTTAAGTAGTTAACTAGTTTACCGTTTCGCCTAGAAATCTAGCCGACGATCCGTATTAGGGTTTCTCGGCACCCATAAAATTTTAAATTGGCATGATCGATGCCTTGTGAGACCTCTATAGTGTGCCTAGGAACCCTACATATACTAGTCTACTCTGGAGCATCGATGCCCAGTCTCGATACTCCTGTGACCAGGGACATTTAAGGATGTGCCTATTGACTATCCAGCTCCCACAAGTATGACTGCCATCACAACGCCGGTAGTCAGGCAAACACCCTATGGGCTTTATCTACATGTTTATAAATACAAAGTAAAATATATCACACGTTAAGATAAAGACAAACCAAATAGCGTACTATCATGTCTAGCAAGATTGTCATGTACATACATATCCCTAACATCCTATACAATGAAGGCCTCTAGGGCATATATATCCAACAATCTCCCACTTGTACTAAGGTCTATAATTGGTGCAATGAGTACCCACTGTCTTCACCAGATCCAGTTGCTGGCGTACCGCATGCTCAACATCTCAAACAGTCTCTCGAACTGGACTTAAGGGATGGCCTTGGTGAATGGATCTGCCGTGTTGTCTTTTGTGTCCACTCTCCGCACCTCGATCTCCCGATGATCTACGATCTCCCTGATCAGGTGATACCGCTTTAAGATATGCCTGGATTTCTGATGGGACCTTGGTTCCTTCGCTAATGCTACAGCCCCATTATTATCACAATACAAAGGTATTGGATTGGCAATGGACGGAACCACCTGAAGTTCAGAGATGAACTTCTTTATCCAGACAGCTTCTTTTGCGGCTTCGCTGGCAGCTATATACTCAGCCTCCATAGTTGAGTCTACGACGGTATCCTGTTTGGAACTCCTCCAACATACCGCCCCTCCATTGAGGGTAAACACAAAACCCGAAATGGATTTAGAGTCATCTTTGTCACTTTGGAATCCGGAGTCGGTAAAAGCCTCAACCTGGAGGTCCCTATTGCCGTAAATCAAGAACATCTCCTTAGTCCTTCTTAGGTACTTGAGAATATTCTTTACCGCTATCCAATGCTTCTCACCTGGGTCAGACTGATACCTGCTTACCACACTAAGTGCGTAAGCTACATCTGGTCTGGTACATAACATCGCATACATTATGGATCCTACTGCCGAAGCGTAGGGTATAATGCCCATGCGAGCCCTCTCTTCATCAGTCTTTGGAGACATCTTTTTGGATAGGGTGATCCCGTGACAAGCGGGTAAATTACCGCACTTGGAATCTTCCATACTAAATCTCTTTAGTATGGTGTCAATATACCTGGACTGTGAAAGTCCCAACATTCTATTGGATCTATCACGATAGATCTTAATGCCCAGAATGTAGGATGCATCACCCAAGTCTTTCATGGAGAATTTCTGTGACTAGAAGAGCTTTACTGATTGTAGCAAAGGGACATCATTCCCTATCAGTAGTATGTCGTCGACGTACAAAACGAGGAAGACTACTGCTCCTTCTACAATCTTCCTATAAATTCATGGTTCATCTATATTTTTGATAAAGTCAAATTCTTTGACTGTCTCATCAAAGCAGATGTTCCAACTCCGCGATGCTTGCTTTAATCCATAAATGGATTTAAGCAATTTGCACACTTTTCCGCTGCTCCCACTGTCTAAGAAACCTTCTGGTTGATCCATGTAAACACTCTCTTCTAAATGTCCATTTAGAAAAGCTGTTTTTACGTCCATCTGCCAGATTTCATAGTTATGGAAGGCAGCAATGGCAAGCAGGATCCGAATGGATTTAAGCATAGCTACAGGTGAAAAGGTTTCATCATAGTCCAATCCTGGTCTTTGACGAAAACCTTTTGCAACGAGTTTAGCTTTGTAGGTTTCCACTTGTCCAAATGTACCAATCTTCTTTTTGAAGATCCATTTGCATCCAACTGGTTTCACCCCAGGAGGAGTGATTGATTACGATTTTCGATTGTGTAGTTGTTAGAAAATAGTATATAGAAATCACAACCAAAAATATTTTGACCGCAATCAATAACGGTGTCGGATGTAGCGCGTTAGCGAGTGCGGATCGTCCACAGGGAAAGTGTAATCCGTTCAATTTTCGAATTAGATGAGTTGAAAATTTAAGGCAAAGAAAAGAAAACAATTCATGATTTGTAATTGAAGATCAAGAAATAAGAAAAATCTAGATCTAAAAGAAGTATTAAAAACAAGAATTGAGATGTGTGATAATTTCCAACCAACAATCAAGATTAGAAGTATGGCTCGTAGGAGTAGATCGGATCTATAGATGTGATGAGATCTAATGATTACTCATTCTTATCCATTAACGAATTGATACTAGATCGATGCAAATTCATCGAGGTTTAAGGATCGTGCGAGGAAATTAGGGATTTCGCAACTCATCCTTTGTCCTTTCGATGGATCGCATTCAAATTCTAGCTTCTAGTTAATCAAATGGTCAATAGTTGTTCTCTAGTTTCGAGTGAACACGATCAAGAAAGCATCATCTCGAAACTAGGTCATTGATCATTTGATTCACTAGAATTTCCAAACATTATAGGATTTAAGAATTATAAAAATATCTAAATCATCATCATCTAAAGATCGTCACAACTCCTACACGAGCGGAGATTACTCAAACATCATGATCACAAACACAATCACAAATTGAGATCTAATCATTATGCTTGAATTAAAAGATAAGCAAGAATATAGAAAATTCACCTTTATTTATCGACAATTTTCATTACAACTCTCTTGAATTTACAAAAGGATGGAACTAGATCGTCGATTTCGACTTCGCCCGGCTCCTTGAGTCGCGGATCGGCATGGATCTCTTGCTCCGTTGAAATCCGGCGTCGCTTGCTAAAGGTTGAAGGCTCTCTTACTTGAATTGCTCTCGGGATCTTGATCTTGATCTTGAAGTTGAATTGGAATTGGGGTAAGGGTTTGGCACAAGTTTTGTCACTAAACTTGTGGGTGGAAGAAGATGAATGAATTCTTGAACAACCTTCACCCTAGATCTAGGCTCCTTTTTATAGACCTCCAAATTCTAGATCTAGGATTGAAATTTGAATTCCCTCCACAAGTTTGTTAGCCAAAAGATTTAAATTTCCCTCCAAAAGTTTGTTACAAGATCCTTCTAGAAATAGTTTGTTAAGCCGAGCCTTCTAGAAGTGCCACGTGGAGCTTCTGGGGTCTTCTGGAAGCTTGGGCCGTTAGAGGTGACACGTGGAGGAAATCTGGAGTCCTGATCTCATTATATGGCCGCGGATCCGTGGCGCCAAGGGGGTTTGGGCCGCGGATCCGCGGTCCTTTAGTGGCCTTAGGGCTTTAACTTTTTATGGTAATTCTTGGGCTTCCTGGTGGGCCTTTATACAATATGTGAAATCTTATTTGGCCTTCTGTGTCACTGCCAGATCTTGCATCTTTGAGTTGGCGTATCTTTTATCAGATCTTTTCTCAATTTTGGGCTTTTGCTTCTGGAATTTCCTGCATTAGACCCCAGACAAGAGTTGCGCAATACAAGGATGATGTGATGCCATGAAACACAGTCAATTTCCTTAAAAGTGCCGGTTTTAGTATACAGTACAAGTAATCCAGTATTTTACATGTGTTTTGCTAATATGTGCGATATGACTACCGGATACCTATACATGAATGCAAAAGGTAAAGAAATTGCCGTGTTAGAAATGCAGTATTTTCGACTGATCAAATTCCCCCAAACTTATTTTCGATCGTCTCGATTGAACTATTTTATTAAAAAGAGAAGGAGAAAATAAAGAAAGAGAAAATCACACTTTCGTAGGCAACACGATTGCACTGAGCACGTGCAACAAGCCTTTAAACCTCTAGGTGTCCCTAGTAGGAGGAGTGTTGTCTCCTGAGGGTTTTCAGCGGATTGCACCCACAAAATCCAATAATAAAAGGAAGATCATGAATATTACATTTAAAGAAAAGAATTGTAAAAGAAAAGTCTTGAAAATTAGGGTTTCCAACTAAGCTAACTTTTCGGTTGTCATAAGCCCTATCTTAATGGTCATGAAAAGATGTCAGAAATCACGTCCTCCCTCAATAAAACATCGTCTTATTCTTCATTCCTATCTTTATTCCAAACATCAATCATATCATCCTGCGTGTGTGTAAAGAACATCCCTACACCCGGAGAATTCAATTCAAGCTATCATACTCTTGTCCATCAGCCTCAGTACTTTTTAATTAATGAATATTTAGACGAATTTGCTCACACACTTTCATGCGACCGTTAATATTTCTTGAGGTACTAACCGACCGATTACTCATGTGTTTACTTATTTGGTGTATTTTTCCTCGTCTTGCACCACCTTAGGCATAGCAGTGACTCCCAAACCAGTTGGCTTTAGGGCACTAGGTGAAGAGGCACCCTCGCTATATATTTTTTTTTATTGCCCTTGGTGATAACAAAACCAGTATCCATTTTTCTCACCACTTTATATTTTATTCATTTTTTTTATTTCCTTCATACTTTTGGCTTTAAGACAAGAGCATTTCAAGGTATTCTCTACTATCCCAGGCTTTAAGACGTGTGTAAGTGCGAATAGCAGGGTATCAACGTTCAAAATGTTTGGCTTTCCAGAATAGAAACTATTTTTCTGACTTATTTTTATCCTCAGATTAGTGACTTCCTCCATCTTACTAACCCTTGAGACAACGGCTCATAACTACTTATTACTAGTTCGTATAAGAAAACTTCTATTTTTCTTGGTTTTCTTAAATTTTTCTAATCTCATGGATGTAATTGTTCACTATCTAATCTTTTATTATCATAAATATTAAATATTTTTATATTTTGAAAATTTTAAATTTTTATGAGTTTTGAAATTTTTTGAAATTTTATGGATTTTGAAATTTTTTTAAATTTTTATAGGTTTTTATGGGTTTTGAAAAATTATTTACAAAAATGATGAGCCAAAAATATGTACACAGAATTTTTATGGGTTTTGAAAATTTTTAAATTTTTATGGTTTTTAAAGAAATATTTTGTGCTTATGCAAATGATATGCACATGGTGCAAAACTAAGAACAAAGCTCCCCCAAACTTGTTTTCAACAGTGTCCTCACTGTTGCCAACCGCTATATCTACAAAACCTGTAAGCCTGGGAGGAATTTATTAGTGGGGGCAAAATATATAAGTGAAGATCCTCCCCCAAACTTATTCTTTTCATTCAAAATTTTTGTAAAAATTTTCTTTTCAAGAGCCAGAAAAATTGCTCCCCCCCCAAACTTGAGTTATGCAATGTTAAGCTTTGAAAATCATATGAGGGGGGGGTCAAAAATCATTGGTCGATACCAAGCTTTGCAAAGACCGAATGTCAACACCAACCATTCAAAAATTTTATCAATGCAGTGCTCGGGTTGGTGGAAGAAGAAGTGGGGAAATGGTAAGTGGTGGAACAGAATGTGTGTGCGTCTCATTTTGGAGAGACGATGCAGTGAATGTGATGGATTACTCGCATTCTTTTTACAATTCAGAAGAAGGGGTGGGGGTTCAATTTCAATGATTGGGACATGATTCATCTCAACACCCGTGTTATTCATAAATGCGAGTTCATCAGCGAAGATCTCCTCAAAGATTTCATCAATACCCCGAAGAATAATGTCATCACAAAGTGCGGAGTGATCTTCATACTCTAAGAACGGTTCATAATCAGTGTTAGACCCGGATATCTCGGTGGAAGAGTCCGTATGTATATGATACATAGTTGGGTCAAACAACAACGTATGAAAAGAGTCAAGATCGGTATCAGGAGGATCATCAAATTCGCTGCCGTCGATATCCATTAAGTCGACAGAACAGACCTGAGCAGTAGGTTCGGAGGGTACACTTCCCAACTTGTAAATGTTCAGCTCTATTGACCTATTCCCGAAGGATAGGGTCATAGAACCGTTACGACAATTGATGATAGCGTTGGAAGTGGCCAAAAAGGGGCGACCTAAAATCACCGGAATTTGATTCCGTGGGTTCGCTACAGGCTGTGTATCAAGTACAATAAAATCCACAGGGAATACGAATTCCCCAATTTTTATTAACACATCCTCCAGTTCACCCCTAGGTTTGGTGATTGATCGGTCAGCCATCTGGAGAGTGCAATGGGCTGGTTTCAACTCTCCGATCCCTAGTTGCTCATAGACTGAGAAAGGAAGCAGGTTAACACTTGCGCCAAGGTCTAAAAGAGCACGGTTGATGTGTTTATCCCCAATAGAAATCGATATCGTAGGACATCCTGGGTCCGTACGTTTCTTTGGTAGCTGAAGGATAAAAGCAGTGCTAATGTTATTGGACATGAAGACCTTCTTTGGCACTTGAGTCTTCCTCTTCCTAGTGCACAAGTCCTTAAGAATTTTCGCATAAGCAGGGACTTGTTGAATCGCATCTAGGAGAGGGATGTTGATGTTAACCTATTTGAACATTTCCATAATTTTCTCCATATGAGGACCCGATTTGTTAGCCCTTAACCGGTTCGGGTAAGGTGCTTTAGCAATAAGCGCTGGGTCCATCATAGGAGAAGGAAGAGGGGGTAGACGAGATCCCAAAAGAGGAGTGGGGATCGTCTGTGAAGAGCTAGAAGAGGTGGGCTGAGGTGTCGAGCCTAGAGGGAAATGGAGAATAGGCTCGCGAGAAGGCGGTTGGGTAGAAGAACAAGAATCAGAAGCAGAAGTGTGTGTGTGAGGAAAGGTCTCAGCCGGGGTGTTGATAGGATTTTCAATATCATCAACTTCTTCCCCAACATGGTTATCCAGCACTCTCCCAGATCTCAACGTGGTGATTGCATTCACATGATGTGAATAGCCAGGATTGGGCAAAGGTTGAGCTAGGAGTTTCCCTTTCTCTCTTGCACTCATTTCGGCCTTAAGTCGTGCAATCTCAGCTTCCATCGTTTTGATACTCTCAGCTTGAGACGTTGAGTTTTTCTTTATCTCACCAACGGAAGACCTAACCTCGGCCGACACTTCCATGAAATTTGACAGGAGTGATTTCATGGTTTGAGCGACTTGAGAGAACTCGTCAGAACAGGTCGACTGTATAGGATTAGATGGTGCAGGAGTGTTGACCTGGTTTTGGAAATTTTGTGACTGGTAGGGGTGCTGAGTAAGTTGAAGTGGTTGCTGTTGTGGTGGAGGGACCCGTTGGAATTGATTAGGATTTGGAACCGTGTTTTGGTTTTGTGATTGGTTCCAAGCAAAATTCGGGTGATTCTTCCAACCCTGATTATATATGGAAGAAAAAGGGTCGTTTCCAGGTCTTTGAAATGCGGCATTGGTATGCTCGAGACCTCGAAACTGAGAGCTTAATGGACATTCTTCCGTCAAGTGAGAAGGATCAGAACAGCACCCACAAATAGTTTTGGGGAGCGACATTGGGTTTAGGGAGGCTGCTAAGAATTTGTGTTCCATAGCGTCGAGCTTCTTTTGCATTGCTGCCATCTCAGCTCAAACACTTATGGACACGTCTATTTGTTGTACGCCACCCCTACTCGATGGCTGGGTTCCAGTCTCCCACTGTAGTGACTTTTCGGCGAACTCTTCTAAAAATTTCCATGCTTCCCCATCATCCTTGGTCATAAAGGTGCCTTGACACATGTTTTCAAGGTTTTGTTTAGTGGTAGGGTTACTGCCCTCATATATGATTCGGCAAAGATCCCATCTCAGGATGCCGTGATATGGGCATTGAACCAAAATATCCTTGAATCGGTCAAAGTATTTTGAGAATGGTTCAGCTGGAAGCTGGGAGAATTGATATAGTTCGCTACGGATTCGAGCTGTCTTTTGCATAGGGTAGAATTTCTTAAGGAATGCTACAACGAATTCTTCCCAATTCGTGATGGAGTGTGCGGTGGTGTTATACAGCCACTTCTCGGCTGTATCGCACAAAGTAAATGGAAGAAGTCGTAGACGCATGGCATCTACAGAAAGTTGTGATGTACCCATCATTGCGCATACGTTTTCAAATTTGGTGATGAAAACGTAAGCATCTTCAGTCTCGAGACCGTGGAATTTGGGTAGAAGGTTGATGTACTGGGGCTTAATCTCAAAGTTATCCCCGTTGGCTGGTGGAATGGATAAGCAAGTCGAGAGAGGACCTCACAAAGGGTAGCACCTTTCTTGGAGAGAGATGCGGGGAGGATTCTGCGCACCAACGGACGGCGGCAGAGCAGCGGTAAAGAGCTTTGATGGAGACGGATCCATCGGTGTGGGTGTGCTGGTGGGTAAAAGAAAGGTAAATGGAGAAATACCGACTTCGGAGTCGATCGAGGGGACGCGGACAAGTCGGGCACTAGAATCCCGTGTCCAGCCTATCTTGCACTAAAAGGGGTTAGTACAAGTGGCAGCGTGATTTATAATTAGGGGAAATGAAGTGAATGCGGTGTTTGTTTTGAAAAATGATACGGATTTTGAAAAGATGATGCGATCATAACAAATGCAACAAGCAATACCCTAAAAATCTATGGTCACCTAGGTCAAAGCTCTAGACCGCTCCTAACTGCCAAAAGACAAGTCGCAGGATAAAATCCTCCACTGCCTCTTTGTCTCTCCTGTGGCCAGGTAAGTGGGAGGTTCTCCACTACGTAAGTAGCGGGCCTAATTAAGTAACCACTAGCCTTCGACACACTTGCCTTAGGCACCACAAAAAGAAACGCGGATAAGCAATGAATTACCCACGGCCTTCTTCTATCCTAAGTGAGCGCGACGGTCCTTAGAGTCATCTCTAGATATTTTTTAATTAATGAGGGCAATGCGGATGCAGGTTTGTGATTTTTGGGGCTTAGGAAGGGTAATGAACTCCCCACCTAATCTGGATTTGGCCGTGCCCCTTAATGTCCGTATTAATTATGCAAACAACCACAAAATCAAAAACAAGCACAGTTTATTTTGCTTTTTGCGGCGCTGCGATTTTTGCAAAGAAGCCTGCAACAAATTGTTAATTGGAGCAGATTTAGGAAGGAGATAAGAAAGATAGAGGTTACCTGCTAAAAATTTTACAGAGAAGCCCTTGAACCGCCGCGATTCCGTCGCAATAGTCGCCTTATGCCGCGGTTCCGCCGCACCTTGAGCTCCTCTCTGCACTGAAAAATTTGGTACTGTTCCTGATCAGCTCCTGAGCTCTCTGGAATTCTCCAAATAATTTTCCAATTTCACAGCAAGCTCCAGATCTCCTTGCAATTAACCACAACAACTTGTTTAGTGTTTTGCGCGAGTTTTGATCTAAAAAAATAATATTGATGGAATAAACTTTTCAACTCAAATTTCAAAAAAATGAACAAATAGCACACGATCCCCGGCAACGGCGCCATTTGATTGATTACGATTTCCGATTGTGTAGTTGTTGGAAAATAGTATATAGAAATCACAACCAAAAATATTTTGACCGCAATCAATAACGGTATCGGATGTAGCGCGTTAGCGAGTGCGGATCGTCCACAGGAAAAGTATAATCCGTTCAATTTTCGAATTAGATGAGTTGAAAATTTAAGGCAAAGAAAAGAAAACAATTCATGATTTGTAATTGAAGATCAAGAAATAAGAAAAATCTAGATCTAAAAGAAGCATTAAAAATAAGAATTGAGATGTGTGATAATTTCCAACCAACAATCAAGATTAGAAGTATGGCTCGTAGGAGAAGATCGGATCTATAGATGTGATGAGATCTAATGATTATTCATTCTTATCCATTAACGAATTGATACTAGATCGATGCAAATTCATCGAGGTTTAAGGATCGTGCGGGGAAATTAGGGATTTCGCAACTCATCCTTTGTCCTTTCGATGGATCGCATTCAAATTCTAGCTTCTAGTTAATCAAATGGTCAATAGTTGTTCTCTAGTTTCGAGTGAACACGATCAAGAAAGCATCATCTCGAAACTAGGTCATTGATCATTTGATTCACTAGAATTTCCAAACATTATAGGATTTAAGAATTGTAAAAATATCTAAATCATCATCATCTAAAGATCGTCACAACTCCTACACGAGCGGAGATTACTCAAACATCATGATCACAAACACAATCACAAATTGAGATCTAATCATTATGCTTGAATTAAAAGATAAGCAAGAATATAGAAAATTCACCTTTATTTATCGACAATTTTCGTTACAACTCTCTTGAATTTACAAAAGGATGGAACTAGATCGTTGATTTCGGCTCCGCTCGGCTCCTTGAGTCGCGGATCGGCGTGGATCTCTTGCTCCGTTGAAATCCGGCGTCGCTTGCTAAAGGTTGAAGGCTCTCTTGCTTGAATTGCTCTCGGGATCTTGATCTTGAAGTTGAATTGGAATTGGGGTAAGGGTTTGGCACAAGTTTTGTCACTAAACTTGTGGGTGGAAGAAGATGAATGAATTCTTGAACAACCTTCACCCTAGATCTAGGCTCCTTTTTATAGACCTCCAAATTCTAGATCTAGGATTGAAATTTGAAATCCCTCCACAAGTTTGTTAGCCAAAAGATTTAAATTTCCCTCCAAAAGTTTGTTACAAGATCCTTCTAGAAATAGTTTGTTAAGCCGAGCCTTCTAGAAGTGCCACGTGGAGCTTCTGGGGTCTTCTGGAAGCTTGGGCCGTTAGAGGTGACACGTGGAGGAAATCTGGAGCCCTGATCTCATTATATGGCCGCGGATCCGCGGCGCCAAGGGGGTTTGGGCCACGGATCCGCGGTCCTTTAGTGGCCTTAGGGCTTTAACTTTTTATGGTAATTCTTGGGCTTCCTGGAGTGCCTTTATACAATATGTGAAATCTTATTTGGCCTTCTGTGTCACTGCCAGATCTTGAATCTTTGAGTTGGCATATCTTTTATCAGATCTTTTCTCAATTTTAGGCTTTTGCTTCTGGAATTTTCTGCATTAGACCCCAGACAAGAGATGCGCAATGCAAGGATGATGCGATACCATGAAACACAGTCAATTTCCTTAAAAGTGCCGGTTTTAGTATACAGTACAAGTAATCCAGTATTGTACATGTGTTTTGCTAATATGTGCGATATGACTACCGGATACCTATACATGAATGCAAAAGGTAGGGAAATTGCCGTGTTAGAAATACAGTATTTTCGACTGATCAAGGAGCAACTTCTAAAGTCCATACTTTATTGGTGTACATGGATTCCATTTCGGGTCTCATAGCATCCAGCCACTTCACCGAGTCTTTACTCGTGATAGCCTGCTGAAAATTAGTAGGCTCATCATCATCGATGATGCAATCCTCTCGATCCCCATCTACAAGAAACCCATAGTATCTTTCAGGAGGATGAGAAAGCCTACTAGTTCTGCGGAGTGGCATTGGTTCGTCTAGTTCTATTGAAACCTGAGATTCTACTAAGTCCTCGGCAGCAGTTTGAGGTTCTGGAATTTCTTCCAGCTTTACCGCGCTCCCACTAATTTCTTTTGCAAGAAATTCGCTCTCTAAGAAGACAATGTAGTGAGCGACAAACACCTTTTGTTCTTCAGTGTGGTAGACTAGATATCCCCATGAATGCTTGGGGTATCCTACAAACTTGCACAAAACCGATCGTGCCTCGAGCTTGTCCGGATTATGCTTTTTAACATATACCGGACACCCCCATATCTTGATATACTTGAGATATGGTCTCTTCCCGCTCCACATTTCATATGGAGTTGTAGGCACAGACTTGGTTGGAACTCTATTCAATAGGTATGCTGCTGATTCTAGCGCAAAACCCCAGAAGGAAAGTGGCAACTCAGCACTACTCATCATTGAACGCACCATATCCAGTAGTGTGCGATTCCTCCTTTCTGATACACCATTATGCTGAGGTGTATAAGGCGGAGTAAGCTGAGAGAGAATTCCATTCTCTTTTAATCATTCAAGGAAACTGGTACTTAAGTATTCTCCATCTCGATCAGATCGAAGTGTCTTGATGCTTTTACCAGTCTGTTTCTCCACTTCATTTTTATACTCCCTAAACTTCTCAAAGGCCTCGGATTTATACTTCATTAAGAACACATGTCCATACCTAGAGAAGTCATCAGTAAAAGTGACGAAGTAGGAGTGACCGCTTCGTGCATGTGTAGACATTGGACCACACACATCACTGTACAAGTCCCAAGAGTTCTGTAGCTCTTTCTCCGTGTCCGGTGAACGGAGATTTGGTCATTTTTCCTTTAATACATGAATGACAAGTTGCATATGATGAATATTCAAACGGATCTAAATATCCATCTTTATGTAATTTAGTCAACCTTGTTTCGTTTATATGACCAAGTCTACAATGCCATAGGAAGGCTTGGTTTGAATCTTGACCTTTCTTTTAAGCGTGTTTTGAATATTGAAAACTTGAGGTTGATTAAGTATGTATATGCCGTTTTCCAGTGTGCCAAACCCAATCATTTCTTGATTTAGGAGAATGTTCATGACATTTCTTTCAAGCGCAAAATTATATCCTTCATTAGATAACAAAGATACTGATATAATATTACACAGCATACTGGGAATACAAAAACAGTTGTACAATACCAAAATGTTCCCACTAGTCAACCCTAGGTGATATTCTCCTATTGCAATAGCATCTACGTGCATTCCATTGCCCATCCGGAGAGTCATATCACCTGTCTCCAGTACTCTACTATTTCTCAGATCCTGTAAAGAATTACAGATGTGAGAACCAGAACCGGTATCAAGTACCCATGATGTAGAGTTTACTGAAAGACAATTTTCGATAACAAACACACCTGAAGCAGAAGTAACAGCTTGCTTCGTGTCCTTGGCTTTGAAGGCCTCACAGTTCTTCTTCCAGTGCCCTTGCTTGTGACAATAATAGCATTCATTCTTATCCGCCTTCACCCTTCCTGCCTTGTTCGTTCCCTGCACCTTCTTGACCCCACCTTTCGGTTTGGTGGCTTTCATCTTCTTCTTCCTTTTAGCTTTCGGTTTAGATTTAGAAGAGGATGATTGGCCAGCATACAGAACGGGGGCCTTCTCCTTTTTCAAGGAGGTCTCTGCTACCCTCAACATGTTGAGGAGCTTTGGAAGATCAGCTTCCATTTCGTGCATGTTGAAGCTCAGCACGAACTGAGAGAAGGTGTGGGGAAGGGACTGCAAAATCAAGTCGATATACAAATCATTCTCTAGCACGCATCCCAGGTTTGCGAGTTCCTCAATGAGGCTGATCATTTTCAGGACGTGCTCTCCTACAGGCGATCCTGGAGCTAACCTCATCTAGAAGAGTTTCCTTGAGGTCTCGTACCTCGCGATACGAGAGTGTTCCCCATACAATTCCTTGTAATGGAGAAAGATGGATATAATATCCATACTCTCGTGCTGTTTCTGGAGTTCATTGTTCATGGACGCCAGCACGATACACTTAGCTCTCTCACAGTCTAGATCCCAGGTTTTGCGAACCTCCTTGTCCGCAACTGAGGAATCTGGTCCTGGGATAAGGGGAGGAACAGCGGTGGTAACATATGCTACTTTGTTATAAGTCAGTGCAATGTTGACGTTCCTTAGCCAATCTTTATAGTTTTGCCCGGTCAGTATATTTTTTTCAAGTAATAGTTTTAGTCCTGTCATGGTAGCTGTCAGAGAGAGAGAAAAGAAACACTCAGCATATGCTCTTGCAAGTTTAGATTGGTTTATTAATTTATCTAAACAGGATGGCTCCCACTGTATTCTCAAATTCTTCTTCAAAACCTAAAAGAAGAATTAGTCAGGATTTAATCACACGTCACAATACTTGCTTAACCTTTCAGCCAGGCCAGTGTTGGTACTTCGAGGGAGATTTTCCAACGCTTTCGCGAAGTTCCTTAATTAAATAATATCTTTTCCCTGGAGGCGTAGCCCCTCTAACACCTTTCTGGACACCTACTTGGTTTATAGCATTGATTGTTAAGTGAGAAAATTTCCCGAGAGTAATCCTACTCATCAGTGGGATCGGGATCCAACTATCATTGTATGATGCCCTAGATGGAAGCCACTCTAGTCACCACACTCCAGAAGGTATGCTAAATCTGCAAGTTTCCTTTATGTTTGAAACTCCCGATGTGATTTTTACCCCCAAGCTCTTATGATCTTGACGTAGGCCAACAAATCATAAGACGCAAGTCAAGTTCTACCCGTCGTTGTCCTGATTAATTTAGATACATCCATACTCGCCCTTGACGTAGGCCAACAAGGCTGTATGACTGTCCTAAACTAATGCATCTATCTATGCAACAAAAAAGCAGCACATTGCTACCATCCACTATGCCTTGACGTAGGCTAACAAACATAGCATGAATACAATGTGCTGTTTTATTTGAAACGACGGAGGGTTACGGCTGGTTTTTGGCAAAAACCGTTAACGTAGTGAACTTGATATGATCGAAGGAACCAAGATAGCTCTTTTTAAAAGGAGTGGTTTAGGCTCTGCATTTAAAATTTGCTTTTTGAAGAAAACCGAGTGGTTTTGAAATTGTTCCAACGATTAAGTTTAGGTTTTATTTTCTTTGCATTAATGATAATGCGTCCCATCATTAACCTATCATTGCAGAAAACAACGAAAATATAACGTCCTCTTATGCCATCCGCATTCGCCACTGGGTCCCGTCATCACCCGTTAGGTTACTTAACTAACGGCAGAGCGGGGGCTGGGCTAGCACGGGTGTAAAACATAAGTGACGTCTAAATAGCTATCATATATAGATATTATACATTCGTCAGACGCAATAATAGGCATTCCAGATCACATATGAACATTATTGGATATGCAAGCAATCCGCGTTTCTTTTGAGCCTGCAACGAAAGATGGATTACACAGTTGTGATGAATAACCATTACCCCACCCTAGACCCATATGGGTATGGAAAACTACCCGCCAAGTACCCGAAGTGAAGCGGTCTCCCTCAACAACGTGAGTAGGCCACTAAACACTTCAAAGTACCCAGTAATTTGTGCACCCCACCATGAGTCTATCCTAGGAGCAAAAACAGTAAAAAGAAATAATACAACGGTGGCTACAACCGCAACCTGGATGTGCCCCGCAAAATAATATTGCAACATATTATAATTACATCTAATGAATGAATATAATAACCCATCTCAAACCCCGACTAATCATCACAACAATCCAATTAAGTTCATAATCACAAACGGTTAAAACATTACAGAAATGTACAACCCCTGCCAACCGACATACTAGCAGTTAGGGGAGGTTTACGAACACATTATACAATCATAGATATAATCTAATTAGCCCAACATCGTATAATTTCGATCGAGCAAACACATTAGATTCTACTCCAAAACTTCTCTGTGCACCTGACACTTGAGCAGAAAATAAACATTCCAGAAAAGACAAAAACATCACAGAAGAGTTACTGGGGAGAACTGGGCTGAATCGGCTTCAACTCGGCCGCGGATCCGCGGCGGATCGGTGGGATCGGCCACGGTTCCGCGGCTGTTTGGCCGATTCGTGCACTCAATTTTCTCCAGCACCCTTAGGTTTCCCTGCTTGTATTTTTAGAGGCCCCTGAAAAATTTTTAGACCTCGATTTAAATTCGACAGAAACTATGTGATTTCGATGTTTTTTCCGGTTCGTTTTGCGTTCGAAATTCTTACGACTTTGCTAATAAGTTAATTATTGTTTAGCGAGGCTCTGATACCACTGTAAGTCGATGTACAACACCCCACGAGTTGCGGGGATGCGGAAATATGAAAAACAGTCTTGTTCTTTGGATAAACATCGACTAACCGAAGAATCTTTGCTAAACTAGAACTAACAAAAACATAGGAGTTGTTAACTACTATGAGAAGTGATTATACCTAGTGAACCAAGTCCTTCGTCTTTTCGTAATCGACCTCCTCCTCGGCCTCCTCTACGTAATAGATGATCCACCCGAGAGCCTCTATTCCAAGCTTCACCTCTAATCTTGAGATAACTAGGTTTCTTTAGTTGCTAATCAAAGGGACCTAGGTGATATAGAGTGAGGTTATGGATTAATTAGTCTATCTAATCCTTAATCTCAACACATGAGAGGGGAGCATTAGGGTTTGAAGAGAGTGAGAGCTTGAGGAGAGAGAAGGTGAACATCATAATGATCATGAAAATGTTTCTCACTTGAATATATGAAGCATAATGATTTATCAGATAAATAAATAAAAGTGATTAATCATCATGCTTCATTAATTCTATATGTGTGATTCACTACATGAGTCATTAACCATTTAATGATGCATTAATGATATGGATGAATCACACAAATGAGTCACAAAAGCATTTAATGAAAATGCCACCTAAACCCTCAAGTCACCATACTTCTAGAAGTTTCCCGTCAAATTACGAGAACACCCCTCCTATCCGTGAAAACACGGAAAAACTTTAGACTGTATAAATCCAATAATCCGATACTAGAATCTGGCTTAAACCAAAGCCGGCTAGTAAAAACTGTCCGAACGTCGTACGTGTGTAAACACACGTATGCGTCCGAACCCTTGTCGTAAAACCATACGACCTCTATATCGTTTCGCCTGGAGTAGGGAAACTCTCTGTGTAGGACTCTATAGACTCGACTACTACGCTGGCAGTAGGTTTAACCACAGACTGCAAGCGGCACTAGCTATACGTAACGATCCCCAGGTAGCAATGTCGATAAGAAGGCCGATGAGGAAACCCATCCGAAGTCCTACTGAGCCTGTCCGTGACAATATCCGCGCAGTCCGGTAATTTCGTCTACGAGTATCGTATGTATGGTCTAGGGAGGTGGAGAACGTCAGACCCCTAATAACCATACAAGTCGTGCCGGTATGGCTCAAGACCATCCGAGAATCTACTGATCAGTCCACCAGTAATTTTCAATCAGCCCTGGCCAGGAACTTATGGTAATGACCAACCGATCAAAGTGCGATATCATCTCCCTATACCGGGAGAGACGAATCCCTAACAGTCGCTCACTGCCTCCACGTGGCTCGGGACTGTACCCAACTAAAACCTGTTTGCATGACTCCTTTGAGCCGTGGTAGAGTAGTAATCAAAGTACAGTGGGAACTCACACGAGACAAATGACGACCTTAAATCAACAGACTATCTGTACACATGTCACCTGAGAACTGCTATCTGACGTTAGGTATAATACCATCCAGTCAGTTCTCTGCGAGTCCTATCCGGTGTACTCACTCTCAGTGAGCATCTGAATACAATCTTAGGTGCACATCACCAATGGCTGCGGGACCAATCCATCGCCCCTCGTCAGGGTCTAGATATGTATACACTAGTCTACTCTGGAGGATCGATGCCCAGTCTCGATACTCCTGCGACCAGGGACATTTAAGGATGTGCCTATTGACTATCCAGCTCCCACAAGTATGACTGCCATCACAACGCCGGTAGTCAGGCAAACACCCTATGGGCTTTATCAACATGTTTATAAATACAAAGTAAAATATATCACACGTTAAGATAAAGACAAACCAAATAGCGTACTATCATATCAAGCAAGATTGTCATGTACATGCATATCCCTAGCATCCTATACAATGAAGGCCTCTAAGGCATATATATCCAACAATTTTCATATTTATCCACACGCGGTTCTTGACCGGAAGGAATGTCCAAATTAAGATCTATGAGGTGTTATGGTAATTATTAATAAAAGGGATTAGAACCATTCAGGAAGATATTTCTTCCTTTAGGTTCTTGTCCTTCCTTTATCGATCCTTACCCTAACCTCCATGGAAAACACGCTCAACCGGGCCTTTATACTACGGTATCACCGCTATCTCGAGGGATAGGGTGCCGTAGGGAGCGGTGTGTGCATGTATGCATGGAGTCCTATAAAAACGTGTGATGGAAAAGAAAGGGATGAGAGATCTCATTTCTCAAAAGCCTTCCCCAAAGCTAACCCTAACAAGCAAGGAGACTACTCGCTCATTAGGGAATTGAAGAACATGCTATCTATCTAACTAGGGCAAGGAATTAAAATTAAAGATCTATACTAAGGCAATTAAATAAAACTACTTACTTTACAGATGGCTCTCTCCAAACATTTACACAAGACTTGTCAGATCTGAATAGATGATATGAAAAGAGGCATCGATGCTCTCCAAAAGAATTCTGAATTTTATTAATGAAAGGAGGCATACCTCAAAAGAGGTATTTGGGTTTCTATTTATAGAACATAGAAAACCCTAGGGTTACAATTGACTCGCATATCTGCTTTTACAAAAATACCCCCTAAGAAAAAGATCTATTCAACGCTCCACGCACCGCCACAGAAATCCACCGACACGGGCATATAACGGCCGCGGAACCGTGGCCGCAAGCATGGTTTGGCCGCGGTTCCGCGTCCAAACAAGTGGCTTGCTGCTGAATATTTTCTGGGCTTCTTTATGATTCTTTGGGCTTCTTGTTTCTTTTGTTCTTTTCTCAGGTTGGCTTCTAGGTTTCTTCCAGATTCCACAGTGAATAATTGTAGTGGACTTTTACCGTTGCTTCGTGACGAAGTCTTGAACCTTGCGCTGCCTTGTATTTTGTGAACTGATCTTCGTGTAGGCTTTATCAAGATTCTCTGTTTGTTGGTCGAAGTCTCACTTTTGTATCGTCTTTTGTCTTTTTCACTGTTTTTATTCCAAGAACCTGTAACCTGCAACTAATTTGCAGACATGGGTCAAAAGCACCTGTTTATTTGTAAAATGACTAGGAATGGGGAATATAATAATGCAATATTATGATATGAACACTGCCCTAGGTGAATCTATTCATACTGAAGGAATGCCATCTTCGGTATGAATAGATTCACCTAGGGCAGCCTCTACCATATCCTCCATTTCTTCTCCTGAAAAGAAATTACCATCTTCTTCTTCTGCCGTATTACTGTCTTCTCCTTCTTCTTCTGCCGCATTACTGTCTTCTTCTCCTTCCCCGTGATATAGCCAAGTTGTATAAAGTCTAGTAAAACCATGTTTAACGATATGAAGCTCTGCAAATTCTACCTTCTGCCAGTACTTATTCTCACATCTATCGCACGGGCAGAGAATCTTCTCTAACACGATCTTATTATGTGCGTGTGCAAATTCAATAAAAACAGCAACTCCTGAGACAAACTAAGGTTGCATACGTTGTTGACAATCCACATACATCCAGTCCTTAACTCTGATGTACTCATGAGCCATGTTAGACTGTATACATATAAATTGTAGGTTATGATAATTATATTGAGAAATCTAAGAACGTGATGGTTACTGACAAAGGAGAAAATCCGTGTATATGCTTTGTGTGTGCGTTTGTCGATGAAAAGAATAAATTATCGATAATCAAAATTAGATTTGAGGATACCCATGTATGAGTTGTATTCTATATATGTGTGTTTCAATTTATGATTTCGCTTACGTGTAGAGTTGTTAGTGTGTATGTGTTGTGTATGCTTTTGTTGTGTATTCGTGTTGTATGTGTGTGTTTCGGCTGTCGGGGGTAAGGCTTCAATCCCATTAAGAATGTATAGAGCAGACACCCATTCGCTTGTGCTTTCAACAGTTTTGAGTAAATTTCGGCAGCACCTCCCCGCTGTTCTCCGAGTACACTGTGATAATATTTCAAAGCTGTGAAACAACGTTGAAATGAACATCTAATCTATCTTTGTACACGGAGAACCAGCGGAAAAGTACCGACGAAATAACTCGAAACGGATGAATACACAAGTGAATGCAGATGTTTGCTTTATACATTCCTAACTTGTCCACACTGGAAAAATCTATCGATTATCATACGATTGAATTTTCTTGTCACATAGACTATACGACGGTTGTTAGTACCGAACTATACCGTCCGATATTTAACAACCTTCGTATAGTTCTATATCATGACGAACATCGAACGTATGTTAACCGATAGACGGGGACTAAGTCGTGCTTTGATTTTCATATATCAGTATTGATGAGAATATGAAAGTTTCATATTATCATCGAGTATCATATATTGGTTTTAACATAACATTTAATTTGAATAGGTTTTACGTTTATATTTCGTTATTAAGGGTTCGAAGTTTTTAGTTTAGGGTAAATTTTTCTTGCGTTTACGGTAAAATTGTACGTTTACGTTATCATCGAGTATCCTAGTGAATGAACTAGTGCACCCTAAACCCTAACTCTAAATAACCCAAATTAACCTAATTAACCACAATTAACGATAATCGTTCCCTAACACAAATTATCCCTAATTAACCTAAATTTAACCCAATTTATCCAAATTAACCTAATTAACCCTAATCAACCCAAACTGAACCCAATTTACCCAAATTAACCTAATTAACCCTAATCAAGCCAAACTTAACCCAATTTACCTAAATTAACCTAATTAACTCTAATTAACACCCTAACACTATCAAATTATCAATAATTAACCTAAATTAACCCTAGTCTCTAATTAACCCAAATTAACCCTAAACCTGAACTAAACCCTAACCCTAAACCCTAACCCTAACCATACACTGAACCCTAACCCTAGCCCAAGTCTTACCCTAACCCTAACCCCAACTAATTAACCCTAATTCTAACCCTAACTGAACCGAACCCTAACCCTACCCTCAACTGAACCCTACCCTCAACTGAACCCTAATCCTCACCCTAACCGAACCCTGAACCCTAACCCTAGGCCAAGTATAGCAACCCAATAATCAACAAAAACAGAAATAAAAGTATAATTAGAAGTGAAACTATAAAATTTACTAATCTGTAGCTAGGCCGACGATGGAGGAGACTGGAGACGGTCGACGACGCAATCGGCGACGAGTCACGGGCGGTGGCGACGAGGAAGTCGACGGTGATGTCGGGGACGACGAGCCGCGCACGAGAGGGCGGTGGCGACGAGGCGCGGGCGGTAGCGACGAGAGGCGCGTGCGGGAGATCGAGTGATGAGAGAGTAATTTTTTTGGGATCGAGGACTTTTCTGTGCTTTATTTTTTATTCATAACCCATATACATGCCCCTACGAATTAACCCGTAGGTTCTTCTTTTGCGGTTCCGTAGGGCCAAATAACAAATTACGTTTTAATATTTTTAATTTAATGCGTATGGCACCGTAGGAACAACCATGGGGACCTGCGGATTAATCCGTAGGGACAACCTTTTATTGCCCTTACGGCTACCTTTATCCGTAGGAGCAACCCCTTATTGTAGTAGTGTCCATGCCGCCGCTATGCCATTTTCAATGCAGAATAATGAGTGATGTTCATTGTGAAATCTTTTTAAATATACATTCAGCTAAATTTGCATCTGGATGCATGCTTTTCCTTAGGTTCTATCTGGATTAGAGACTTGAGATTTGCTTCTAATTTTGCATCTTTGATTATGCAAAACTAAGATGAATAGAAACATAGGGACCCCTCCTAGGCTCCTATTGTAACCTCCTACTCTACAAATATTTAGTATTAAATAAACACTTTAGGATTAAGGTTAAGTAGCACATGCACATGTGGGCCTGCGCGGCTCAAAATAAGGGAACATCGCTTATGTGTCTCATAATATATTAGCTCATGTTAGAGGAAAAGCACTCCTCATTAATATAATTTCTTGTCCCTTGTGTATTAGGAAAGTAGCAAGAGATCTCATAATCTTTGTAGAATCTATATTTTGATATTAAAAAAAACAAAAACAAAGCATTTTATAGCATTGTTGACATTTTGTACTCTGAAGCCCAAGATAATACAAATGTTTGTTTTTTAAGTTATTAGGGTTTTACACGTGCGCGTACGTGTACATTTCTATTTAAATATGAGTATATAGTTTAAATATTTAAATTGGTGAACCTCATCCAAGCAGTTAATTTTTTTTACGTACAAAAAACATTAGCAAGCAACAAGGTATAGTTGATTTTTCTGCGGGGAAAAAACATTCGGGGTGATGTGGCCCAGCATTTTAGAGGGTGCAAAATTTTCTTATTTTTTAAAGAAAAAGACGCATAGATCTCTTGAGTTATGGTTATAATTAACAGTAGAGATAAAAGTGTATATATGTGATAACCTCCTCTCTGTCATGTATAAACAGAGTTGTCTTATATATATATCGCATCCTCTCTGTCATGTATAAACAGAGTTGTCTTCTCTTTATATATATATATAGAGAGAGAGAGAGAGAGAGAGATTAATGGAGGGAAAAGACCCTCCTATGGCGTCGAAAAAATACCCCCTCCCTAGTTTTTCCCGACGATCGGCACCTACCATCTTCATCGTCATCATTTAAGATGTAGGTACACCAAATTTCATGTGATTCTACAACTTTTTCACCGTTGATTTAGTGGGTTCAAAATTAACGGTTTACCGACAATAGAACTTTTTACATTGCTAAATCAACGGTGAAAAGTTTGTGGAATCACATGAAATTTGGTGTACCCACATCTTAGATGATGACGATGAAGATGAAGATGGTGGGTGCCGATCGTCGGGAAAAACTAGGGAGGGGGTATTTTTTCGACGCCATAGGAGGGTCTTTTCCCTCCATTAATCTCTCTCTCTCTCTCTCTCTATATATATATATATATATATATATAAAGAGAAGACAACTCTGTTTATACATGACAGAGAGGATGCTATATATATATAAGACAACTCTGTTTATACATGACAGAGAGGAGGTTATCACATATATACACTTTTATCTCTACTGTTAATTATAACCATAACTCAAGAGATCTATGCGTCTTTTTCTTTAAAAAATAAGAAAATTTTGCACCCTCTAAAAAGCTGGGCCACATCGATGACGATAAAGATGGTGGGTGCCGATCGTCTGAGAAATCTATAGGGGTTGTATTTTTTCGACGCCATAAGAGGGAATCCCCTCCTATGGCCTCTTTCCTCCATTATTCTATATATATATATATATATATATATATATATATATATAGAATAATGAAGGAAAGAGGCCATAGGAGGCTTTTTCGTCAGGTGGCGTCTAAAATCTATATCTTCCGTAATTTTTTTCGAGTATCGGCACCCATCACCTTCATCTTTATCATCTAAGATATTGATACACCAAATTTCATTTGATTCCAACACCTTTTCACCGTTGATTTAGTGAGTGCAAAATTAATGGTTTACCGACAATAGAACTTTTTACATTGCTAATTCAACGGTGAAAACGTAATGGAATCATATGAAATTTGGTGTATCCATATCTTGCATGATAAAGATGATGATGATGGTTGCCGATGGTCGAAAAAAGTTACGGAAGATATAGATTTTAGACACCACCTGACGAAAAAGCCTCCTATGACCTCTTTCCTCCATTATTCTCATATACATATATCTATCTATCTATCTATCTATCTATCTATATATATATATATATATATGAGAATAATGGAGGAAAGATGCTATAGGAGGGAATTTTCTCTTACGGCGTCGAAAAGTTACGCCCTTCTTTATTTTTTCCGACGATCGGCACCCATCATCTTCATCGTGATCATCTAAGATGTGAATACACCAAATTTCATGTTATTCTACAACTTTTTTGATTTAGTGGGTTCAAAATTAACGGTTTACCGACAACAGAACTTTTTACATTGCTAAATCAACGGTGAAAAAGTTGTAGAATCATATGAAATTTGGTGAACCCACATCTTAGATGATAACGATAAAGATGATAGGTGCCAATCGTCGGAAAAAATAAGGAAGGACGTACATTTTCGACGTCATAAGAGAAAATTCCTTCCTATGGCCTCTTTCCTCCATTATTCTTTCTATATATAAATAATGGAGGAAAAATTTCATAGGAGGGAATTTCCTAAAAAATACACCCTCCCTTGTTTTTTCCGACGATCGGCACCCACCATCTTCATCCTTATCATCTAAGATGTGGGTACACCAAATTTCATGTGATCCTACTACATTTTCACCGTTGAATTAGTGGGTTCAAAATTAACGGTTTACCGACAATATTGTTAAATCAGCGGTGAAAAAGTTGTAGGATCACATAAAATTTGGTGTATCCACATCTTAAATGATAACGATGAAGATGATGGATTCCGATCGTCGGAAAATACGATAGAGAGTGTATTTTTTCGACGCCATAGGAGGAAATTCCCTCTGCCTCTTTCCTCCATTATTCTCTCTCTCTCTATATATATATATACTTACTGGCTAAATGTTCTTAACTTGTACTTGTACGTAATTTTGTTATTAATTTTTTTTATGGTCTAATTTATGTTCCCAGGAAAATTACAATACAAAGGGAATGAGAAAGCCCGCAGGTAATGGTTTGGACTTCTTCTCGAAGTCTCTAAACAACAATCATCTCAATGATGATCTCAACTCAACTACTAAATTATTATTAATTTAGGTAACGACACATGCACCCTCATAACAATACAAGAAACATCTTTATGTTTTTAATAGAAGCATGAATATTAGTGAGTTAATTAAGAGTATAAGATCCAAATTCTAGACTTTAATCATTCAAACTCCATGATCTGTCCCTCATTCAAATCCTAATAGCTTGTTGGTTTCGATGGGACGGTTGTTTAACTCATTATACAAGGTAAAACTAATAATTAATATTTATCGACTAATCATGCAACCGGAAGAATTGACATAGTAAAGTATCACGAGTTCAAGACATGCACATGAACAGTGAGCTAATGTTTCACATTGAGTTCGCCTTTAAGCTTTGGTCATCAACAACGACCGATAGTGCAATGGAGGGGTATAGGAATACACGAGACTGGAACAGTTTATTGGGTCCATTTTGAAAATTTTGATGCTCTTTTCTTAGAAATTTCTTTTTATTTCAGGCAAGCTAACCGCTATGATGTAATTGTACCTTCTTATTGGTACACTTTCGGCGTAACGGCGACGTAGGTAGCACTCTACAAGGATGGAGAATTAGCTATTGTGCTATTGAACATGAAGATAAACAGTTAGATCAACTACAAGGCAAGAGAAAACTCTACGGTTCTTTAAAATACAAAAACTATTACAAGAGAAGGTTACAAAGGGTTTAAGTCCAACCCTAATAAATGCAGAAGTATGGAAAAAACCCTGATTAGGAAAAAACATTAAACTGGTAAAATTGCAAAGCAACGCAATAAACTTCGGGCCTCCGAACAACCTTCAAACGAACTAAGAATTATAAAATATACAAAATGCCAACAAGTTTATCTTGTTAGTCATTCTGTAGAGCATTTAATGTCGTTTCAGAACATATATAAAAACTGCGATTCTGACACCGAATTATAAAGTTATGGACTCTGCAGGTGGACTCTAAGATCAACAACTTCTATTTGCACGTTTTGATCTGTTTCAGTCCAAATGATACATATATTATTCGGCAAACTGCTCTCTCCATCAACTTTTGTGGTGTGCTATCCATCAACTTTTGTGGTGTTTAATATGGTATATATAGTGCTAATTTATTTAGAATTACAATCTGCAATAAAAATTTAGGTTTGAATATCACTCATTACACATAACACGTAGCTTAAATAGAATGCATGAATTAGGGGAAAGTAAAAACATCTCAAGAGAGACATTTCTATTTTTTCTCAACAAACAAAACAAAAAATTTAGAAAATTTCTACACCTTTTAATTAATTTTAGAATGCCACCTCATCCAGCTCTCATTGATGACTCAAAGACAAAACACATGCATCTTGAAATTAGAAAATTTTATAGGGTTAATTGCTAAATAATTACCTAATGTTTCGTCTAATTTAGACTCCGTTCGGATGAGCGGTTTAAAATCATGGTTGTGGAACAATGGTTTTGTAACCAAACAATATTTTGAGATGTGTTTGGAGGAACGGTATGTATAAGCGAATTGAACTTTCTTTCTCACTTTAAATGCAGTATACAGAGAGGCTCTTTTATAGCCTTGAAAACAATAAGAAAGTTACAAACAGATTCTAACTAAGTTTAAACAGATTCTGTTACAAATAAATTCTGTTATAAACAGATTCTAACTAAGTATAAACAGATTCTGTTTCAAACAGATTCTAACTAATCTGAGAAATATCTTACTGTTGGCTATTTCCAACACTCCCCCTCAAGTTGGTGCGTAGATGTCCATCATGCGCAACTTGTTATGAACCTCTCGAACATTTCTTTGAATAGTCCCTTTGTAAAGATATCTGCAGTTTGTTCTTTTGTCGGAATGTAGGGGATACAGATTGTACCGGCATCCAATTTTTCCTTGATGAAGTGTCGGTCGACTTCAATATGCTTCGTTCTGTCATGCTGTACGGGGTTGTGTGCTATGCTGATGGCAGTTTTGTTGTCGCAGTATAGTTTTAGTGGCTGAGTTATAGGCTGCTTTATTTCCTATAGTACCCGTTGAACCCACAGAACTTCACAAATACCATTGGCCATGGCTCGAAATTCTACATCTGCACTACTCCTTACCACGATACTTTGTTTCTTACTCCGCCATTTAACTAGATTGCCCCACACGTACGTACAATACCCTGAAGTTGACTTCTTGTCTACGATAGAACCTACGCAATCCGCGTCAGTGAATACTTCTGTTAGTTATGTATATGCCCTAGAGGCCATTGTTGTACATATGATGTATATTATAATGGATGCTTGGATATTTATAGAGAGGACTTTCTTGCTCGTCATGATAGTATGCTATTTGGTTTCACTTTATCTTCACATGTTGACTTGTATTGGTTTACTGTCTTACTCTCACATGTTGATAAAGCACTTAGGATCTGTACTCGACTACTGGGACTATGATGAGATCATACTAGTGGGGCCACGGTAGTCAATGAGTACATCCTATAACTGTTCCTAGTCGAGGGTATATCGAGACAGGGCATCGATACACCAGAGTAGACTAGCGTATACGCATCTTGACCCATATGATGGACGATGGATGGTCCCATATCCATCGGTGTTTTGACATCAAGGATGGTGTACGGGTGCTCAGTGGAGACTGGGTACACTGGACGGACTCGCCGAGAACTCCCAGATGGTGATATACCACACGTCAGATGGCAGTTCTCCGGTGACACTGGTACAGGGTAGTTTGTAGACCCGAGATTGTCATAGAGTCTTGTGTGATTCCCACTGTGCTTTGATTTCAACCTTACCACGTCCAAGAAGGCGTGCAAAACGGTGGTTTTTGGGTGTAGTCCCGAATCACATGGAGGCAATGAGCGATAGGAGGGGATTCGTCTCTCCCGGTATAGGGAGTTGATGTTGTGTTGTGTTCGATTGGCTATAACTGGAAGTCCCTGGCCAGGGCTGATATAGAGATTTACTAGTAAGTGTTACCAGTAGTTTCTCGACCCGTTATGAGCCTCACATCGACACGACTTATCGGTTACTGGGGTCTGACGTATACCACCCCTAGACTTGATATGCGACATATCAGACGAAGAGACCGGACTGTACGGGAGTGTTACTGATTGGATTCACAGGAGAATGTACAGGCTAGCTTGTTGATCTTCTGATCGCTCAATACCTGGATGGCTGTTACGTTTAGCTGACCGCTTGCAGCTTGTGGGTGTTTGATATGATCATCAACTGCTACCGGCGTATTGACGATTTTTTAGAGTCCTACACAGTGCTTTCTTGACTCAGGAAAAACGGAGTAGGGGCACATATGTGATATGTTCAGGACTGAGGATAATGCGATATGAGATACCGTATTATATTCTTGCGATATTTAGATATGAACCGGGTTATCGGATCAAGTGTTGATTCGATGAATCGGTACATGATATATTAGTCGGTTATATTCGATATAGCCGGATTGTCGAATCAAGTGTTGATTCGATAATTTAATGTATAATAATATATATGATATATTGTATTACATTATCTAATATTGGCTTGTTTTCTCACCGGGTAATATATTGATATATATGCGATATATATTAATTGTATTATTTTCTTTTGTTACAAATATATAATATATATGTGATATATATTATTGTAACATGATATGATTACTAATGCAACTTGTTTAGTGGAGATTAAACAAGGTCAGGGTTTGATTTGGGTTAGTTCTTTCTTGCACCTTCTAGAAGCTTTTCTTTTGTCATGAAGAAGATATTATGGTTGATATTTTCTTATGACTCGTTGTTTAACCCAACCAAACCCTAACCCTAGTTAATTCTCTACAAGAGTTATCCTTGTCATCCTTGACCATGGTTGCATTATTATTCATATATTCATTTCATTATTCATCACAAAAGGTTTAATTCATTTTTCATCTTCTTCTTCCACCTTGAGCTTTGAGAAAGCTTACTAGGTTTTCATTTTGTGATGTTTATGTGAGAGAATTTGATATAAAAAGAAAGCATAAATACTACTCCATTATTCTCATCTAATCTAGCCAATTAGATTAGGGTGTTCACCTTATTAGAGTGAGAGAGCTTGAGTTATAGAAATTTCGACGTAGATCATTGGAGAAAAGGAACACTACAAGCTAGTATGGATCGTTCGAGTCGTGGAGCCTCTCTTGAGTCCGGGAGATCGTGGATCGCGGCGAAGGGAGTTCTACTCGGAGCTTATGAAGCGAAGGAGCGGACTACAAAGGTTGTAATCCCTCACTTTTAGCTGTAAAGATGTTTACTTGCATGTTAAACCCTAATAATCTAGCAAAGATCCGGCTTTGGGTTTTTCGGCATGTCTAAATTTTTATTCGGGCATGGTTGATGCCTTATAGACCTTCATAAGAGTGCCTAGGAACCCTACAGTGGTATCAGAGCCTAGCTAGAGCATTAGGCGACATGTATACGAAGTTAAAACTCCGATCGAACCCCAAAACGACGATTTGAACCCCTCTCTGGACATTTTTTTTAAAATGTGAGTTTTTCTGAATTAAAAATACTTTAAAATACCAGCAGGGAAATATAAGCATAACTGTGAAAAACGAGCCAATAAGCCGTACAAACCGCCGCGGAACCGCGGCAATACCTTTCTCCTGCCGTGGATCCGCGGCCGTACAGAAGACTTATTGACTTGTTTTGCCACAGTTATATCCGTAGATGATTATGTATATTTCTGGGTATTTTTAATCTGACTCAAGTGTTGAGTGTTCTGGAAATTATTTTGTATTCGTTGATTCGATCGGAAAATTTAATTTCGTTATGTCTTCCGGATATTTAGAAACTGTTAAAATGTTCGAACGGATATCATTAACTCATTTTTTCCGGCACGAAAAACTTTCAAGTGTTGAATTTTTCTTGGGTTTAAATGTTTCGGAAAAACGTGTAAGTAACGCGGCGGTCCATCTAGAAGAACACAAACCTTAACTCGATTATGTGACCGTCTGAAACACCTCTAAATCTTAGGGTTTGGGGCAGTACGGCGTGCCACATGTGAGGCGTTGGCTTGACCCTTCTACGGCTGGACCATCGGTGCTGTGACATATTCTGGGATTATTTGAACTCTGCTCAAGTGTTGAGCTATTTAGGAAATCTTGGGTATTTGATTATACGATCGGAAAGTTTAATACTGTTTATTTATCTGGAATGTGATACAATATGTGGAATTCATATAGTTAGGCATGAAATGCGAAGTATGTGATATTTCGGATTTACGATGTCTAAAGTGATTGTGGATTCCAAATGTTGTAGTTTTACAATTTCTTTTCTGTGACCGTAAGTGTAGTATGTAGTTGTATTGCCGGTTTTCGTTGCTATACATCAACGACGATCGGTGTATGCATACTTACTTACGTTGATGATATGAGATATTATGTGTTGCTGTGATATGTTATATTGGATCGTCGTATTCTGAATAGCCGGGGGTTTTATGTGAGATGAGGGCTTTTATTTTCATTCATGTAAAATTCATTTGTATGTAATATTCTTTTATTGGGGCACTTCCGGGATGAGGTTGATGTCACCAGTATATATTATTTACTTTTCCGCATTAGGTAGACCCAAGGCGGGGGGCATAAGTAACCGGGTTCTAGGGTCCAGTGGGAGGCCATCTCGAGGAGTCGAGACCGGGTCTCCTAACCCTAGAATTGGCAGTGTTGCTTGCCGCTCTCGTAGGGGTCTAGGGATGTGGGTTTGGCTATTCATCGCGACCGTGGAATCCGTGTTTTATACCGGCTCGTATTAAAAACACGGACATCCTAGTATATCCAATATTTTATATATGTTCTTCTGCTGTAATGTTCTGTGATGAGATCATATTACTGCCTGAGACGAATGCTTACACTATATATATATATATATATATATATATATATATATGCTGATATATAAATATTACTGCTTTCGTTTCTTATGTGATGCTTAGGAAGCATAAGCTGATGGGATTTTTATTAATGAGATTAATAAAAGAAAAGAAACCTAAAAGATGTTGTAGAATCAAAACTTTATAAAAAGGGTAACTACAGTTTTGCTTTGCATAGCGGTATATATGATATACCCTGCACCTTATTCGATGAGGAAAGAGCCGAGATCCCTTCACCGGGAGTGACCTCTTTAGCGAAACTGGCAGATGCTACAAACTCGCGGTTTAGTTTTTGACAGCTTATATAGTTCTTGCTTTGCACAGCGGCATATATGATATATCCTGCACCTTATTCGATGGGGAAAGAGCCGAGATCCCTTCACCGGGAGTGAGCTCTTTAGCGAAACTAGAAAAGCCTCAAAAACACTCATTTTAAAAAATCACTTGTTTCTACAACGATATCGAGTTCATTACGCTCAAGCTTTTCTAAAAAACCTGCGTAGTCCTCCGTCATTTCAGATAGATATTATTTAGTATTCGTGCTATGTTTGTTGACTTAGTCAAGGCGTAGTGTACGGTAGCTAAATAGTGTTTATCTGCTAAAACATGTGATGTGATTGGATTAGGGTAGTCGTACGGCCTTGTTGACTTAGTCAAGGGTCGTGCGGGTGGGTTTAATTCAATCGGGAAATATACGGGTTGAACTTGACTTGCGATTTATGGTTTGTTGACTTAGTCAAGGTCATGGATCGCTAGGGGCAAAAGCATTATCGGGAATTTCAAGTGTTGAAATTTGCAATGAGATTGCATACCTTCTATGAGATAGATGGATCCTGATACCCACTTGTTACCCTCCGAACGGCGGCCTGCGACTTTGGGACGTCACGTGCCTGAGGTTCGGGGCAGATGCTATTTGGTTTTATCCGTCTATCTCTCCGAAGATGCCAAGTTGATTTATGGCACCGAGTATCGGAGGTTTAGACGGATGCGGCCGATGTAGCAGACTTTGTCAGATTCCCCCTCAGGGTGAGGGGTTTTTGATTGTGGGGACGCTCTTCCCTGCAGGCGCAAGCCCCTGCAGTTAATTACGCTATCGCGTTGCGATAACAACTTTCTCCTTCTCCAGAATTTCACTTCGTGTCGTGTATGTTTATTTTGTTTGTGGTTGCCCGTGGATTGTATACGGAGACTGAGTAATGCCGTCGCCCGTAGGACGTGGATTAGTCCAAATCCGTATTTACTTAGATTTGGGTTTGGTGTTTTTAATTTAAGGATACGTTAGTCGCGTTGCGGCTAAGATCAACTTAAACATTCGTTAAGGATACGTTAGTCCTGTTTGAGACTAAGATCAACTTAACATAGTGATTGATTTAATTATCTGGCCGTCGGGACTCGTCACCTCTCCGACGTCGTTGAGGGATTACAACGACAGGCGTCTGAGGAGTTCAGAGATGTACCCTTGAACCAAAGTTGATTTGGGGTTTTATTGTTTATTTAAATATCTAAGGACACATTAGCCGTAGCTGGGGCTAAGATCAACTTAGACGGGACCGTTTAGATCTGACAAGAGAGCATTTGGGCTCTATTATGCCAGTTTAAGGACGTGACGGTCCGTTGCCAGTTTTAGGGACGTAGTGGTCCATTATTAGTTTAGGGACGTTTCGGTCCGTCGCCAGTTTAAGGACGTAGTGGTCCATATTCCAGTTTAGGGACGTGGTGGTCTATCGCCAGTTTAGGGACGTGGTGGTCCGATGTTAGTTTAGGGACGTTTCGGTCCAATTTTAGTTTAGGGACGTTTCGGTCCGTTATTAGTTTAAGGACATTTCGGTCCGTTATTAGTTTAAGGACATTTCGGTCCGTTATTAGTTTAAGGACATTTCGGTCCGTTATTAGTTTAAGGACATTTCGGTCCACGAGTTTAAGGACCCCGCAGTCCATAGCGATGTGTGGTCGTTGGGACCCGTCACCTCTTTGACGTCGTTGAGGAATTACAACGATGGATGTCAAAGGAGTTCGGAGATGTACCCTCGAACCGGATGTAGATTGATTTAGGAGAGCCATTTTGCTCAGTCAATTTAATTTAAGGACTTATGGCCACGATTGGGCTAAGTCTAGTTGAAAATGTCCAACATTTTATTTGCTTTTGCATTGCATTTCTTTTTATTTTTATTTGGGCTTTGCCCAGAAAGGATGCAAAGCATCAATTTGTTTTGGGCTCTGCCCCTTTTTATTGTATTGCAATTTAATTTGGCCTACTAGGCCCCTCTGATTTGGGCCTGGCCCTTCAGTAAAATGCATTGCATTTGTCAGGCGCTTTGCGCCAATCACTGAGCGCAAGCGCTTGTGGTGAGGACACGTGTCATGCTCTGGTGAGCGCAAGCGCAACAGCGCAGTGCGCTGCGCTAGTGCGCTGTGCTGTTGCGCTGCTGACACGTGGCGCGCTCTGGTGAGTTGCGCCCGTTCCAGAGAGCGAAGCTCTATTTCAAGGCGCGTAGCGCAAGTTGTTCTGCAGCTGACACGTGGCGCGCTCTGGTGAGTTGCGCCAGTTCCAGAGAGCAAAGCTCTATTTCAAGGCGCGTAGCGCAAGTTGTTCTGCAGCTGACACGTGGCGTTCTCTCAGGAGCGCAACAGCGCAGTTTGGAAGTGCAAAGCACTAAGAATCTTTTTAGATTCCAGAACAGAAGTGCAAAGCACTATTCGTTTTCTTTGATCTAATTAGGATCAAAGAAAAATGAGTTTTTCTCTTTATTTCAAGAACCAGAGGTTCATAAAAGTGCAAAGCACTATTTTTTTATTTTATTTTATTTTTTTTTGTTTTAAAGAACCAGTGGTTCATACGAGTGCAAAGCACTATTTTTATTTATTTTTATTTTCTTTTTTTGTTTTAAAGAACCAGTGGTTCATACGAGTGCAAAGCACTATTTATTATGTGAAGATCATTGATCAATGATTTATCAAAAGAGATTTCTTTTCTCTCGTGAAGGTTTTTACCTTCTTCTTGAAATTTTTCTCAGAGTTCTCTCTGTTTGAAGCTCTTGATTTTTTTTTTTTCAAGAAATGTTTTTGCCTTCTCTTCTCTTCTTGGCTCCTATTTATAGGAGAAGGAAAAGAATCAATTTGTTTAGCAAATCTCTCATTGAAAGATTTGATTTGATCGTTGAGAGATTTGATTTATATTTATCATTAATCTGGGCCTTTAGATCATTCAGTGAATTTTATTCACCGTGGATTTTAAATCCAAAAGATATTCTATTTGTTATTCTGGTGAGATTTTCAGGGAAATCTTTCCTTGTCCAAGATTTTTCCATAAATTGATGATTTTTAATCATCTTTGGATCTTTAATCCAACGGTTCCCATAATCCTTTTCCATTTGGAAAGATTTAGAAGCTTTTAGAATTTTAATTCTATTTCGAAAGATTTTTAAAGAAATTTAGAATTTTAATTCTACTAATCTGTAAGGCTTTCAAAGCCTGTCACGTGCTGGCACGTGACCCTTGGTCACGTGTGAGCACGTAACCCCGAAATTGGTTCCTTTAACAGTCGCTTGTTCATATTGTTGTTTTAACCATCACGTGTCAACACGTGACCATTGGTCACGTGTGAGCACGTGATATTTCATTGAGATAACTTCTGATTTTTTAATCAGGGAACAGATTTTAGAATTTAATTCTATTCATTATTTTAGAGGCCTTAAGAGCCCATCACGTGTCTGCACGTGGCCCATGGTCACGTGTGAGCACGTGATGCCCCGTTGGGGTCTTTTCTAAGTTTTTATTATATCTTCTAACTCCTCCAGCGGATTCTTAAAAGCCCATCACGTGTGAACACATAATGCCTCATAACTTTTGATCCCGGATGAATTATGAAGCCCATAATATATCAAATCGAAGGGTTTTTCGAGACGCTTTCAATACAATCAGAATTTATCCGTTTCTCCTTCGGGAGTTTGTCAAAAAACAGCCCGGAAGATACTGGTTCGTATTTCCTTAAGCGTATCGCTGCCATTTGATACCTTGGACTCTTTTGCGCAGAAATTTTTGGCGGGAACACCACTACGAGTAAGAGTTACTCCTGGGAGAGTTTTACACAGGACAATTAGCCGATCAATTATGTGTCTAGAAAAGTGTTAACGGGGTTATGCCTCTGGGAAAACGAGGTTTATTTTAATTAGGTCCGTGCGAGAGCACGGGGAACCTCCCTCAAGTACTCACACTGATCTGGCTGAAAGATTGACGAAATTGTAGGGTGTAATTAATCCCGGCTAATCTTACCTTTTAGGGTTTGAAGGAAGATTTGATAAAAACAGTGGGAGACATCATGATTAGATAAGATAATAACCAATCTAATCTTGCAAGAGCATACGCTAAAGTGTTTCCTTCTCTCTCTCTCCAGGTAGCGACCATGTCAGGACTTAATCAAGATACTAAAATGGATGTATTGACTGAAACCGCTTATTATACTGAGCAGGGGAACGTTGGTCCCGTTCTTTCTTATAAGAGTTATAAGACTGAACAGGGAATAGGAGAATATCTGGATTCTCACGCCGCCCAAACAGAGAACATGCATGTTGATGCACCTTCTTCGGGTGTGTTAGTTATTGAGAATTGTTTCTCAGTTCACCCTACGTCCTGTATATTAGATACCGGATCGGGATCCCACATATGTAAATTGTTACATGGGCTACGTAAAGGTAGAGAACTGGGAAAAGGTGATCATTCCGTTCAAGTAGGGAATGGTGCAAGTATTGCAGCCAAAGCAGTTGGAAAATATCACCTTGTATTACCAAGTCGTAATACACTGATTCTGAATGAGTACTATTATATGCCGAACATGATGTGCAACATTATATCAGTTTCTTTATTAAGTAAAGAAGGATATAATTTTATAGTAAAGGATAATGTTATTAACATATTCCTAGATCAAAAGTTGATTAGATCAGGCTCGTTACATAATGGCATATTCATTCTCAATCAAAATACAGTCCTTAATATACAAAACACACACAAGAGGAAGAGTTCAGAAATGAACGAATTCTCCTTGTGGCATTGTAGACTTGGTCATATCAATACGACACGACTGGCTAAGTTACATAAGGATGGAAATTTGAATTCGTTCGAATTATCATCTTATGATACTTGCCATTCATGTCTCAAAGGAAAAATGACCAAAACTCCGTTTAGTGGACACGGAGAAAGAGTTACGGAACTCTTAGGACTGGTATATAGTGATGTATGCGGTCCTATGTCTACGCATGCCAGGAACGGTTCTTCCTACTTCATTACATTCACTGACGATCTCTCTAGATACGGACATGTGTTCCTGATGAAACACAAGTCTGAAGCTTTTGAGAAATTCAGAGAATATAAGAACGAAGTAGAGAACCAAACGGGCAAAAGTATTAAGATCCTTCGATCTGATCGAGGAGGAGAATACTTAAGCAATGATTTTCTGGACTATCTAAAAGAGAATGGGATTCTCTCTCAGCTTACTCCTCCTTATACACCACAGCACAACGATGTATCGGAACGGAGGAATCGCACCCTATTAGATATGGTGCGTTATATGATGAGCGATGCTGAGTTGCCTATTTCCTTCTGGGGGTATGCGCTTGAGACAGCCATATACCTATTGAATCTAGTTCCATATAAATCTATACCTACCACACCATATGAGATATGGAGTGGGAAGAGACCATATTTTAAACGAGTTAAGATATGGGGTTGTCCGGCTTATGTCAAAAGGCAAAATCCGGACAAACTCGAGGCACGATCAGTTCTTTGCAAGTTTGTGGGATATCCAAAGAATTCTCAAGGATATTTTTTCTACCACGCTGAGAAACAAAAAGTGTTTATTGCTCAACATGCCACCTTTTTGGAAAGGGAATTTCTTGCAAAAGAAATTAGTGGTAAAGAGGTAGAGCTGGAAGAGGTTCCAGCACCGCAAACTACAATTGATGATTTATTGGAACCAGAGGATTCAGTAATGCCCGACGAACCCCAGCCTCTCCGCCGATCTAGTAGGCTTTCTCATCCACCTGAGAGATACTACGGTTTTCTCATTGATGGTGGGAGCGAGGATTGCATCATGGAAGATGATGACCCGACTAGTTTCGAGCAGGCCATCACGAGTGGTGACTCTGTGAAATGGCTGGATGCAATGCGATCTGAGATGGAATCCATGTACACCAACAAAGTATGGACTTTGGAAAATGCTCCTGAAGGGGTAAAACCCATTGGGAGCAAGTGGATCTTTAAAAAGAAAATTGGTGTAGATGGAAAAATTGAGACTTTCAAAGCTAGACTTGTTGCAAAGGGTTTTCGTCAACGACCAGATGTGGATTATGACGAAACATTTTCTCTAGTGACTATGCTTAAATCCATCCGGATCTTACTTGCCATTGCTGCATACCATGACTACGAAATCTGGCAAATGGATGTTAAGACCGCCTTTCTAAACGGTGATTTAGAAGAGTACGTGTATATGACTCAGCCAGAGGGCTTCGTAGATAGTGGGAGCAGCGGAAAGGTGTGCAAACTGCTTAAATCCATTTATGAGTTAAAACAAGTATCGCGGAGTTGGAACATCTGCTTTGATGTTGTAGTCAAAGAGTTTGAATTCATCAAAAACGTAGATGAACCTTGTATCTATAAGAAGGTTGCAGAGAGTAAGGTTGTCTTCCTCATATTGTACGTCGATGACATACTCTTGATAGGAAATGATGTTTCTATGCTGCAATAAGTCAAGCTCTTTTTATCACAAAGATTCTCAATGAAAGATCTAGGTGATGCCTCCTGCATACTGGGAATTATGATCTATAGAGATAGATCTAAAAGGATACTGGGATTGTCCCAATCCAGGTACATTGACACCATACTAAAGAGGTTTAGTATGGAAGAATCCAAGCGTGGGAACCTACACACGATCTCTGGACTCACTCTCTCCAAAGAGATGTCTCCCAAGACTGATTTAGAGAGAGCTCGCATGCAAGGGATACCCTATGCTTCAGCAGTAGGCTCTATCATGTATGCGATGCTATGTACCAGACCCGATGTAGCATACTAAGTGTAGTGAGTCGGTATCAAGCAGATCCTGGAGAGAGTCACTGGACAGCAGTGAAGAACATTCTCAAGTACTTTCGAAGGACTAAGGAGATGTTCTTGGTGTATGGTAACGGAGAACTCCGGGTGGAGTCCTTTACCGATTCAAACTTCCAAAGTGATAAGGACGACTCTAAGTCGCACTCGAGATTTGTCTTTACCCTCAATGGAGGGGCGGTATGTTGGAAGAGTTCCAAACAGAATACCGTTGCAGACTCGACGATGGAGGCTGAATACATCGCTGCCAATGATGCTACCAAAGAGGCTGTCTGGATAAAGAAGTTCATTAGTGAACTTGGTGTGGTTCCATCTATTGAGGATCCAATACCTCTGTATTGTGATAACAATGGAGCTGTGGCTTTAGCCAAAGAACCCAGGTCCCATCAAAAGTCCAGACATATTCTGAGGCGGTATCACCTCATCAGGGACATAGTTGATCGCCGCGAGATTGAGGTCAGGAGAGTTGATACGAAGGACAACACTGCGGATCCATTCACGAAGGCTATTCCCTAGATACAGTTTGAGAAATTATTCGGGATGCTAGGTATGAGATACTACAGCAGCTGGCCTTAGTGCAAGTGGGAGATTGTTAGTTATGTATATTCCCTAGAGGCCATTGTTGTATATATGATGTATATTATAATGGATGCTTAGATATATATAGAGAGGACTTTCTTGTTCGTCATGATAGTATGCTATTTGGTTTCACTTTATCTTAACATGTTGACTTGTATTGGTTTACTGTCTTACTCTCACATGTTGATAAAGCCCTTATGATCTATACTCGACTACTGGGACTATGATGAGATCATATTAGTGGTGCCACGGTAGTCGATGAGTACATCCTATAACTGTTCCTAGTCGAGAGTATATCGAGACAGGGCATCGATACACCAGAGTAGACTAGCGTATACGCATCTTGACCCATATGATGGGCGATAGATGATCCCATATCCATCGGTGTTTTGACATCAAGGATGGTGTATGGGTGCTCAGTGGAGACTGGGTACACTGGACGGACTCGCCGAGAACTCCCAGATGGTGATATACCACACGTCAGATGGCAGTTCTCCGATGACACTGGTACAGGGTAGTCTGTAGACCCGAGATCGTCATAGGGTCTTGTGTGATTCCCACTGTGCTTTGATTTCCACCTTACCACGTCCAAGAGGGCATGCAAAACGGTAGCTTTTGGGTGCAGTCCTGAATCACATGGAGGCAATGAGCGATAGGAGGGGATTCGTCTCTCCCGGTATAGGGAGTTGATGTTGTGCTGTGTTCGATTGGCTATAACTGGAAGTCCCTGGCCAGGGCTGATATAGAGATTTACTGGTAAGTGTTACCAGTAGTTTCTCGACCCGTTATGAGCCTCACATTGATACGACTTATCGGTTACTGGGGTCTGACGTATACCACCCCTAGACTTGATATGCGACATATCAGACGAAGAGACCGGACTGTACGGGAGTGTTGCTGATTGGATTCACAGGAGAATGTACAGGCTAGCTTGTTGATCTTCTGATCGCTCAATACCTGGATGGCTGTTACGTTTAGCTGACCGCTTGCAGCTTGTGGGTGTTTGATATGATCATCACCTGCTACCGGCGTATTGACGATTCTTTAGAGTCCTACACAAAGGTTTCTTGACTCAGGCAAAATGGAGTAGGGGCACATATGTGATATGTGCAGGACCGAGGATAATGCGATATGAGATACCGTATTATATTCTCGCGATATTTAGATATGAACCGGGTCATCGGATCAAGTATTGATTCGATGAATCGGTACATGATATATTAGTCGGTTATATTCGATATAGCCGGATTGTCGGATCAAGTGTTGATTCGATAATTTAATGTATAATAATATATATGATATATTGTATTACATTATCTAATATTGGCTCGCTTTATTATTTCATTTTCTCACCAGGTAATACATTGATATATATGCGATATATGTTAATTGTATTATTTTCTTTTGTTACAAATATATAATATATATGTGATATATATTATAGTAACATGATATGATTACTAATGCAACTTGTTTAGTGGAGATTAAACAAGGTTAGGGTTTGATTTGGGTTAGTTCTTTCTTGCACCTTCTATAAACTTTTCTTTTGTCATGAAAAAGATATTATGGTTGATATTTTCTTATGACTCATTGTTTAATCCAACCAAACCCTAGCCCTAGTTAATTCTCTGCAAGAGTTATCCTTGTCATCCTTGACTATAGTTGTATTATTATTCATATATTCATTTCATTATTCATCACAAAAGGTTTAATTCATTTTTCATCTTCTTCTTCAACCTTGAGCTTTGAGAAAGCTTACTAGGTTTTCATTTTGTGATGTTTATGTGTGAGAATTTGATATAAAAAGAAAGCATAAATACTACTACATCATCCTCATCTAATCTAGCCAATTAGATTAGGGTGTTTACCTCATTAGAGTGAGAGAGCTTGAGTTATAGAAACTTTGACGTAGATCATCGGAGAAAAGGAATACTACAAGCTAGCATAGATCGTTTGAGTCGTGGAGCCTCTCTTGAGTCTGGGAGATCGTGGATCGCGGCGAAGGGACTTCTACTCGGAGCTTATGAAGCAAAGGAGCGGACTACAAAGGTTGTAATCCCTCACTTTTAGTTGTAAAGATGTTTACTTGCATGTTAAACCCTAATAATCTAGCAAAGATCCTGGCGTTGGGTTGTTCGGCACGTCTAAATTTTTATTCGGGCATGGTTGATGCCTTATAGACCTTCATAAGAGTGCCTAGGAACCCTACAAATTCGACGCTGCGAGTCTCACCTTTTTTGAAGAATAAACCTCTTCTTGCTGCGCCCTTTAAATACTTCAAAACTCTATATGCTGCATCAATGTGCTCTTCTTGAGATGAGTGCATAAATTGGCTTATTATACTCACTGCAAAGGTGATATCGGGACGTGTGTGAGAGAGATAGATCAATTTTCCCACTAACCTCTGGTATTGTGGAATATCCACTGGCGAGCTCTGTGTAAATTCTCCGAGATTTTTATTTAGATCTATCGGTGTTTTCGCAGGTTTGCAGTTTGTCATCCCTATTTCTTTGAGAAGATCGAGAACATACTTCCGTTGAGACAAGATAATGCCTTTCTTATTTCGAGTAATTTCCATACCCAAGAAATACTTCAACTCTCCCAAGTCTTTTACTTCGAACTCCTTGGCGAGACTTCCTTTTAACTGGTTGACCTCTTCCTCGTCATCTCCTGTAACAATGATGTCATCAACGTAAACAATTAGTATTGCAATTTTTTCATGTCTCGAGACCCTGTAGACCATGGTGTGATCTGCCTGAGCCTGATTGTATCCTTGCCCTTTCACAAACTGATGGAAACGTTCGAACCAAGCTCGTGGAGATTGTTTAAGACCGTAAACTGATCTTTTCAATCTGCACACTTTGGAGCCAAACCCTTTTACAAACCCCGGCAGGGGTTCCATGTACACTTCTTCGTCCATGTCTCCATTCAAAAACACGTTCTTCAGATCTAGTTGTTGAAGTCGCCAATCGAGATTTACTGCAACTGACAGAAAGATCTGGATCGTGTTTAGTTTAGCCACATGTGCAAAAGTCTCCGTGTAGTTGATCCCGTATGTTTGAGTGAACCCTTTAGCAACGAGCCTCGCCTTATATCGTTCTAGGGTTTCATCTGTACAAAACTTTGGTGTGAATACCCATTTGCATCCTACAATCTTCTTTCCTCTCGGCAGCTCCTCCATGTTCCAAATCTGATTTTTCTCAAGTGCATTCATCTCCTCGAAAATCGCCTTTCTCCACTCTGGAGCTCTCAGAGCATCCTATACAGTTTTTGGAATCTCCACAGCATACACATTAGAGGTAAAGGATGAAAAACTGGGTGAGAGATTATTTGAGAACACAAATTTTGACACTGGATACAAAGGACGACTAGTACATGACCTTGTGGACTTTCAGAGGGCTATGGGAAGATCTAACTCACTGTGATCCGGTTCTTTTCTCGAGTCGGATTCTTGGTGGGACTGGACAGAATCGGCCTCTGTTCCTGGAAAAGGATCTATCTCAATTAAATGTTTCTGTTGCGTTTTTTCCAGACCTGTTTCACGTTGTTTCCTTTTGTAAGTTTTAATTTCCACATCAGCTTCTGGTGGATTTAAATCTACGGGGCAAGTTGTTTTAGGAGTCGGTGGTGTGTTCTTATGGGATTTTTCCGGATTTTCTAATAAAGGAACCGAGTTTTCAACAGACATATTTTTTGAATTTTCAAGGACCGTTTTTTGAGTGTCCAGTGAATTTTCACTGTTTTGGTTTGCCAGGTGTTCAAAAGACCGGTCTAAAATGTCTTAATTTAAAAAATCTAGATCTTGTGAATTTGTATGTGGGATTAAGTTGACTATTTTTGGGAGACTATTTTTTATGGAAACCAAGTCTTCACTATTTATCTCCCACTGAAGAGGAGGCTTAAAAATACCTTTATTTTCAAAAAAAAATATATCCATTGTGATAAATATTTTATTTGATAAATGATCAAAACATTTATACCCTTTTTGATTCGTGGCGTAGCCAATGAAAACACATTTTTTCGATTTTGGATCAAGTTTACCCCCAGTGGGGTTGTGATCGTGAACAAACACGGTACAATAAAAAAATTTTAACGGCAGATCCGAGATTGCAAGGCGGCTTTAAGGATAAAGCGATTTTAATAAGGCAACAGGTTTTTTAAAATTGAGAATTTTTGAGGGCATTCTATTAATAAGATAGCTTGCTGTTAAAATTACTTCATTCTATATTGTTTTTGGAACATGGTTGGTGAATAATAATGCCCTAGCAATTTCAAGAATATGTTTATTTTTTCTTTCAGCCACACCGTTTTGTTGCGGTGTGTTAATACAAGAACTTTGGTGAATGATGCCTTCCTTTGCAAAAAATTCTCCCAAGGTTTCGTTAAAAAATTATCGTCCATTGTCACTTCGAAAATTCTGAATTTTTGTGTTAAACTGTGTTTTAACCATGTCATAAAAGATTTTGAAAACTTGTTCAACTTCTGATTTCTGTTTTAGCAAAAACACCCAAAGGGTTCTAGTATAATCATCAATAAACGAAACAAACTATTTTTTTTCGAAAGCAGATAAAACGCGGGATGGCCCCTAAATGTCACTATGGATTAAAGAAAATGGTGCTGAAGGTTTATAGGGTCGAGGTGGATAAATTGCCCTTTTTTGTTTGGCAAAATCACAAACTTCACATTAAAATTGAGAAAGATTTTTATTCCAAAACAACTTTGGAAATAAATACTGCATATAATGGAAACTAGGATGACCTAGACGAAAATGTGACATAATCAATTCATTGTCATGAGAAATAAATATGGACTGGAAACACAGACTAGATGCATACTTATTGAGATGCGATCCTTCTTCAAGCAAGTAGAGACCTCCACTGGTCCTATCATTGCCAATCATAGTCTCCGAGTCCAGAACCTCAATTTCACAATGAGAAGACATGAATTTAACTTGACACTTAAGATCTTGATTTAGTTTTTTAATGGAAATCAGATTGCAGGAAAACTTTGGAACATGTAAAATATTAAGAAGGGTTAAGAAAGGAGAGATTGTGATGGTTCCTTGGTCGGTTATGGCAGAATATGAACCATCTGCAATTTTGACCGTTTTGTTTCCTGCATAGGGTGTGTAGGTTGAAAATAATGTGAAGCAACTGGTCATGTGATCAGTTGCTCCAAAATCAAGAATCTAAGGAAGTTAATTGTTACCGATTTGGGCTAAAAAACAGGAGGGTTTTGACGGGTCTGCGGTGGAGTTAAAGAACTTGTACATGTGCTCCAGTTGTTTCTTTGTGAATGGAGGAAATCCTGAGTTGATTCTTGACTCTTGAGAACTATCGGACTCGATCTGCAAAGTGGAGGATACTTCAGTCTCTGTGGTGGACGACATTATGACTGGAAAAAAATGGAACTGGGAAAAACTTTTGGTTGAGGAAAAATGGTGATTTTTTGGAGAAAATTATACCGCTCTGATACCATATAAGCGAATTGAATTTTTTTTCTCATTTTAAATTCAGTATACAGTTTATAGCCTTGAAAACAATAAAAAGGTTACAAACAGATTCCGTTACAAATAGATTCTAACTAAATATAAACAGATTCCGTTACAAATATATTCTAACTAATCTGAGAAATATCTTACTGTTGGTTATTTTCATTTTGATTTTTTTTATGAAATGTATCTCGGCAAACTGCTCTCCGTCAACTTTTGTGGTGTGCTATCCATCAACTTTTGTGGTGTTTAATATGGTATATATAGTGCTAATTTATTTAGAATTACAATCTGAAATAAAAATTTAGGTTTGAATATCATTCATTACACATAACACGTAGCTTAAATAGAATGCATGAATTAGGGGAAAGTAAAAACATCTCAGGAGAGACATTTCTTTTTTTTCTCAACAATCAAAACAAAAAATTTAGAAAATTTCTACACCATTTAATTAATTTTAGAATGCCACCTCATCCAGCTCTCATTTATGACTCAAAGACAAAACACATGCATCTTGAAATTAGAAAATTTTATACGGTTAATTGCTAAATAATTACCTAATGTTTGGTCTAATTTAGGCTCCATTCGGATGAGCAGTTTAAAACCATGGTTGTGAAATCATAGTTTTATAACCAAATTATATTTTGAGATATGTTTAAAAGAACGGTGTGAAACTATAATTTTGTAACCATGGATTATTTGGCTAACCTAAATCATGGTTTTGTAACCATAACTTTAAATATAAATTACCAAAAATAAATAAATATGGCCATTGCCCTTCAATTTAAAAAAAATTAAAAAATTCGGGGAACGGGGGCACGTGAGGTTCCCACCGCTCGAATCAAGCGATGGGAGCCACGCGCCTGCTCCCTGAACAGGCCCTTACACTTATATATCTTACTGAATTTTTTGTTGCATTTAAATACTCTAAAGTAGAAACTGTATGAATTTTGTTTAAAATAGTGATTTGATGGTCAACTAAAATGAGCAAAATATTAATGGTTTGTAGTTTAGAGTATATAAGTGCTGCAAAAAAGTCAATAAGGTATATACATGCAAAGTAGGTACAATATTATAGTATTATTTAACAATTAATCAAAATTTATACATAACCGTCAAAAAATCATTTTTACATACTATAAATTTTATTGATGGTTGCTCAAATTATATGCTAATTGAGAAAACGAAATGTCAGGTGCCACAGAAGGAGGTTTCCTCTTATGACGTAAAAAAAACTCAAGACTCCACAAATTTTTTTGATGATCGGCATATACCATCTTTATCTTCATCGTGCAAGATGTGGATACACCAAATTTGATGTGAATCCAATATCCTTTCACCATTAATGTATTGGGTGCAAAATTAACGATTTTTTGATAGTGTAATATTTTTATATCACAAAATCAACGTTGATAGATTATTGGATTCATATTAAATTTGGTATATCCAGTATTTTAAAAGTCACTGCATTAAACTGCTTACTCGGGAATTATGTTTACACTTGTATTCTTATGGGTATAATCTCTTTATTTGTTAATTGAAATGTAATATATAATAAATTGAAGTTATTTTATCACTGTTAAATTCCGATGACCACTATAAGGGCCTTCCGCAGCCGATTTTGAGAGCCGCCACCGATTTCGGCTTATGTCCGTCGTCGGTTTCGGACTTCTCTAAGTCGAACTTGAACCAAGATCTCCACTTCAAATTTCGATCTCGTTTTCATCTTCGATCTTAAATTTCGAATCCACCTTCGATTTCAATTTCAAGTTTCAACCACACCAACACTGCCTTTGAGTTTCAACTGCTCTTTCAAGCGTCGAGCCTTTGACGACGACGATTTTTTTTTGCCTTCTTTTTTTTTTGTTTTTTTCGGACTTAAAATTAGAAAGATTCAGTTTCCACAATTAAGTAATTATTTAGTTAAATTTTTAAAGATTTTTGAAAAATTGATGGAATTTAATTTATTGACAGATTGCATTTAATTGTTAACATTTTTTAGAATATTTATTTAGACTATTCCTACAGGTGAGAAAGAAATAAAGTAGTTAAAAATCAAATTATAACTAATTTTTAACAAATAAGTTTAAGAAAATAATAAATTAACACAAAATACACCTAAATTGATGTCAATACGGCATGGCGGTCACTTGGGCAGCGTCTATACGTCCAGGCCCTTTGACCGCATAGCTTTTTTGTGCTTCCTTTTAATCACAAGGCGTATCCACATCTTACACGATAAATATGAAGGTGGTGGATGCTGATGGTCTAAAAATTGGAGTGTTGATTTTTTCGACACCATAGAAGGAAACTTCTCCTATGCCATCTGAGAATCCGTTTTCTCGTGACAATCTATCTATTATTCTAATACAAAGTTATGTTGGTCAAAAAATCTTTTGCTGGTCAAAAAATCTTTTGTAAGTCAAAACACTAATTATGACCTTTTCCATTTTGCCCATATGTTTTTCCATATTTATTTCTATATCCTTAGTTAATGATCCAATCATAAGTGCCCAAGAAAAAAAGGAATATTTAGTGGGCAGATGTTTTGAAGAGTTAGCCCATTAAAAGTTTTACCAATTATTCAATAATTAGTTATGTGATAAAATATTTTTAGTTATTATAATTAGTTTATGTCCTAATATGTTGTTTATCATTAATGATTGGTTATTGATGGGCTATTACTCATTTCTATAAAATAATAAAACAGTGAATCATATAAGAAGATTTACTAAAAATTTATTATATGAATATCCGCAAACATTTTTAATGGTTTTAGGTTAAATCGTATTGGATTATTTATAATGCAGAGTATAAAATACTTACCTATCTTTTCTTTAAACTACATTCAATAGTTTTTTTTTCAATGGCTAATTAATAATATGCTTATAATTTATACAAAAGATAAATATAAATGCTGAATTTATATATTAATTTTTCTAAACCTATAATGTTTATAAAGAAATGTCACAATCCATAAAAATTTTAATTCAAGAAGATTATGTGGAGGTAAAATAAGTTGGATCTATACATTTTTTTTTATCCCCTATTGCTTACATATTAAGTTATAACGATTATATATAATGTACAGATTTAACTATAAATATTTTAGATCATTTTTGGTCCTATACATTACGTGCGGGGTCAATGTCTAGTTATATGAACAATTGTTACATGCGTTCAAAATATCACACGTGCATCATGTTGTTGAAAAATTGGGGTTGAAATCAATGACAAGAAAAAACAAAAACACAATAAATTGGGTTGAGGCACATAATCGCTATGTATTTTTAAAGCAATATTCAGTCCTTTACAATGCAACGGGGGTTGATACAATTTGTTTCCTAGATACAACAAGCCAACCTTGTGTTTACAATCTTCCTCGTTGCACCCGCAGGGACTTGTCCCGAAGAACTTGATCTAAGTTCAATCAAGGTGCACGGTAACCAAAGTTTGCACTATTATGGCCATGTGCATGTCCTGCTTTCATGAATACTTCTAAGAAAACCTTTTGATCTCGTAGAAGGTAACCACACCCTCACATTCATATAGATATGCAATCTAGTATGTCTTGTAATTATACTTTATTATCTATTAAGAAATATTCATAGTCTTCATTTATCTACAAGATCCAAACATGATCATTTCAAGGATAAGAATAAATTCCCATACTTTTACAATCAATCGTAACATCTACTCTTACTTTGAACTCGCAATACTTGGAGCATAAGTATCGAGTAGGATTTCAATGATAGTTAGATTTATTTGTAAGGTTTTAACCCTATCCCCAATGATAATTTCTGTACCAAATCTCTTGACAAATTTTTAGTAAAAGGAACGGTAAGATTTTGATTTGTACGAATATAATTAATTCCAATTATTCTCTCATTATTAAGTAATTATCGAATATAACCATGCCTTAGACTCAAGTCTAGATTTTCCATTATAAATTTTATTATGGGCAACTGATCTAGCAGCTTCACTGTCACAATTAATGGCAATCGGTGGTATATGCTTAGACCATAAAGGTATATCCAAATGAAGATTTCTTAGTCACTCTGCTTCCTTACCACAATCGGTAAGAGCAATAAATTCTGATTCCATCGTAGAATGTGTAATAATGGTTTGCTTATTTGATTTCCATGAAATTGCAGCACCCCCCCAGAGCAAAGACCCAACCACTGGCTGATAATGACTCGCTTAAAATTGAGTTCCAACTAGCATCACTATATCCTTCTAAAACCGTAGGATAACCCATATAATGTAGACCATAGTCTATGGTCTTTCTCAAATATGTAAATACTCTTGATATTGTCATCCAATGCTCATTACTCGGACAACTAGTATATCGACTAAGTCGCTCAACAACATATGCTAGATCTGACATAAAACTACTTATGACGCTAGCATATTTTAATTAAGAAACCGCTCTACCCTTATTAGATTCTAATTTAACACTAGAATCGAAAGGTATACAGACAATTTTCCTTCTCAATTCATTGTATTTTTCCAATACAGTATTTACGTAATGAGATTGTGATAATTTCAAGGTATTATCATTTCTAATTATTTTAATTCCTAAGATAAACTCGGCCAACCCTAAATCTTTCATATCGAATTTTGAAGATAGAAAAGATTTAGTGTCATTTATAAGATTATTGTCAGAACTGAATATAAGCATGTCATCAATATATAGACATATAATAACTACCTTGTTATTAATCATTTTGTTATAAATGCATTTATCAGATTCATTTGGTTTGAATCCATATGAAACAACAACACTTTCAAATTTATCATGCCATTATTTATGGGTTTGCTTTAAACCGAAAAGTGACTTAAGCAGTTTACAAACTTTATTTTCTTGCTCCACAACAACACAACCGTTGTTCCAAAAAAATTCCTTTATCTAAGTTACCATCTAAAAATGCAGTCTTTACATCCATTTGATGTACGTGCAATTTAAAAATTGAGGCAAGAGAAATTATTAATCTAATAGAAGTAATTCAAGTGACATGAGCATAGGTATCAAAGAAATATATTCCTTCATTTTGTCGATACCCTTTAATAATAAGTTTAACTTTATATTTATTTATGTTTCCATCGGGTTTAAGTTTCCTTCTAAATATCCATTTAGACCCGATAGGTTTAGACCCATTTGGAAGATCTGCTAATTTCTATGTTTGGTTAATCATTAACGAACCCAACTCATCATTAATAGCATCTTTCCAAAATGCGGAATCTTGAGAATGAATATTATCATTATATGTTAATGGATCACTTTCTATAGCATATATAAATGGTATTTTCTTTATTTGCTTGTCTCTATATGTTTCAATTAAATACATTTGAAAATTAGGGCCAAAAGTTTTTTCTACTCTTGTTCTTTTACTTCTTCTCGGTTCTAATTCCTCATTATTGGTATTTGAATTTGTAACACCTTAGATTACGATTAGTCTTAATTAAGCGATAATGTGGATTTTTAGTAAAATACAAGTTTACCAAAATAGTTTTCAAATATTTTATAAAAATTAATTAATATTTTATTAATATTTATTTTGGGTTTGCACACACATGTGCATGTTAACCTAGAGTTAATTAGGGGTTAACCATGCTTAAGTAGCCATACCACTCTAACCTAATGTCATGCCATTTGTTATATATAATTAATTAAATTGTTGGTTTTAAAAATAAAAAGGGGTTTTTGAAAATATGTTGACCTGAAAGAGAGAGAGGGTGGCATAAAAATCATGAGGCATGGCAAGCATGCCATGCATTAAATGAGGAGAGAGAAGAGAAAGGCACGACTCATGTTAAACTCACACCCTTATTCACTCACCCTCACTCACACATACACCCTCACCCACATTCACAACTCTCATTCCCTCATTCATTTTCTCCTTTTCATATTTTTCTTCACCTCACTTCTTCCCTCAGCCCTCAACTGAAACCCTAATCCAATCCTCACAAAAACCTAAACAAAATCTTCACCAAACCCACTAAAACCCTTCACAAATCCAAGATCAAGCCACTAGAGATGACTTGTTGGAGCATGGAAAGTTTGGGTTTTGGAGCAAGTGTGGATAGCTAATGGTCCCTAACTATTAATTAGGTAGTTATTTGTAGTGTTGGTTAGTAGTGGTCGTTTAGAACACCAAAAGTTTAGTTTGTGTAAAATATCGTATTTCTAGTGTCGTTTTTCATTCTCAGTAACCTGCTGTTATCCCGGGTGTTTACTATAAAAACTAGCAGTGTAGAAGTGTTGTATTAGTTACCCTGAGTGTACACCAGTAACACGAGCCCCATCTGACTGGTTTTGGCCGGCGACGAGAGGAGGAAATCCCGCGAGCTCGGCCTGTTGGGGGATTGGGGAGTTGAGTTTTTGTGGGTAGCTGTCTGTTGTTATTTTAGGGTGTTTGGAACTGCTAGATTTTGATGTTTTGACTGTGGGTAAAAATTTGGGATCGATTTGCTAGTTTTAGTGTTACGGCGACGCGCGATACGGTGTCTGACTCAGTTTCTGTGCTTCGCGTAATTTCTACACTTGGGTTTGTTTTAGTAGTGTCGCCACACACGTTAGCCGCTAAGCGAACACTTTAGAGGGTGTTGGAGTCGGTGCGTCGATTTAAACGTAATTGTACGTATTATGAGTTGATTTCTAAGTGCACTTGCTATATTTGTGTGATTTTAGGGGCAAGTGCGGGGACATCGTACGCTGCAAAGAAAGGGAAACATGTGGTTGGATATATTTAGCTCGAGATCACCGGTGAGTATATTTAATATCTACGGGGAAATCGCCCGTATGGCGTTATGCGTCAGGGCTTGATAGGATATTATAACCGCATGTTTATATTCATATATGTTGCTTGTGCATGAGCATCATTACATACCATTACCTTGTTGTGCCTTGACTTAGTATCTAGTGGACACTGCACCATTACTGACGGTTCATATTGCACGAGCACTAAATTGTTTGCTACACTCACACCGTCGGTAATTACCATGATACATACAACCTATACATATATGCAGTATTTTATTGTTATTGATATTGACATATGGATTATTGTTCTATTGCGCACATAAGATACATACTTACATGTATACACCCATACTTTCTATATCTACATGTGCATCTTTAGATGATGTTGGATTTGATTTTGGAGAAATTGGGAACTGCGTGATATATTTAAAAACGGGATTCATTTAAAAGAGCGGTTTTCCTCGATATGCTCATATTACGGTTTTATGTTGCATATATCATATTTCATGGATTTACGCATTGAGATACGGATTTCATGTGTTTTATGAATTTGAGAATCGTGGTATTATTTCAAGAAAGTATACATTGTTTTGAAAACCCGGTTTCTCTTAATATGATATTTCAGTGCGTCCACCATGCGTTTTCTCGGTTCTGAGATATGTGATACAAACCCGATTCGAGGAGCAGGAGGCACCGTTTGCGGGTACATGGTGGACCCGGTATGGTACCCCGGGGCGAGAAAGGGTTTTTGTGGTGTAGACAATGAGCCTGGCAGAGGGACTACTACCTACCGGTGACTGGTTGGACCTGGCGGTTATCCGGAGGATACCGACCGGAGTCGAGAGATGGATATGGGCCGATCCGTGCTGCCGGAGCCCGAGGGCCGATCCGAACAGACGGAGCTCGTGGGCCGATTCGGACTGACGGAGCCCGATATATGTGGATTTGTGTGTCGATGATGGACACGAGTATTTCATGATGTTTTCGAGTGCCGATATTGGGCACTCAGGTTCCATGAGATTTACAGGACATGAGGGCCGATTAGAGTGACGGCGCCTGAGTTATTGGGATTTGGGGTGTCGTTGATGGACACCGGGTTTTTCCACGATGATAATTCATGATGATGTTATGTTTTATCTCATACTCAGCATTCATTGATATACATTGCTTCATGTAGTACCTGATAGAGTACCTTTCATAATTGTTGCATATCCATATTACCACATTGATACTATCGGATTGCATGTGATAGAGTATCACAGTATATGCATACCTGCGATTATCTGTATGATATTACTTACTATTCACGAGTTGGCAACTCACCCCTGTTGTGCCACAGTGTTTTGCAGGTTAACCCTCAGAGTAGTCGCGGCAGGCTGCTTATTATCTCTGTTTTTCGGATACCGCTACGATTGGCTGTGAGCCATTTTGCTGTAGGTGGGTTGCGGTTATCCGATTTTATATTCATTGTACATCTTATTGTATCTAGTACTCTCCATCTACTATTTCATATATTGACTTAGAGACAAGTTGTGAGGACGATATTATATATTTTGTGACTCTGGGTGTCGAGCTCATGTGAGCCGTCTTTTATTATGCAGTTTTATCTTTTATACTGTTTTCCCCTTATATTGTCCATTTCTTCGCTACGACGTCGTATATATGCTTGTGGTAGTTGTTTCCGCCTTTGGGCGTGATTTGCTCCCGTTTGGGGATGTTTTATTTATATTAAATGTTGCTTTACTTATATCTAATGTTTGTACCCATTTCGGGGCTAGTTTTTACAAAGGAGGTGCCGCCGAAATTTTTAAGAAAATAAATTTAAACTTTAAAGGTTTTTACTTGAGATTTCCAAATGTTTTTAACAATGTTTTATCACTTACCACTTTTGATGGTTTAGATTTCTGGGTTTTCGGCTTACTTAAATTGCGTTACGCCTGTAGACGTTACGTGGTTTAAGTGCTGGTCACGTGCCAAATTTTGGGTCGTGACAAAATTGGTATCAGAGCGCTAGGTTTTATTTTTCGGAGTGTAGGATGACCTTGGTATGATTAGTAGGTAGCTTAAGAAGAGTGACGTAGCGTGTGTATATTCCACGGCATACTTACGACACGGTACTCCGCCAAAATGATCTTAGGACTTGTTAGTTGAAATTCCTTCTGTGATTATATACATCATTATATACATCCTTGTGATTCGATTTTCGTGTTCTTATCGAATCCTGTTTTCATTTCCAGCCATTATATCGCCGAAGACTACGAGGGCGTAGAGAGCGGCCGCGAGAGCTGAGGTCAGAGTGGGCTCATTTAAGACGAAGACTGACCGTTGTTCAGGAGCAGATTGATCCACCTTCACGTGATCGTATTACTAGGCTAGAGGCCGGTATGCAGGTTCGCCAGATGATGGGATCGTTAGTCGAGGCTAGTAGAGTGCAGAGACAGAAGGTTGTCCCACCTGTTACGGGGACCGCGATGGTGCCTACGGTTCAGGCAGTCGTACCTACAGCTACGGAGGTTATCACCGTATCGTTATCTGAGTTCATGAGGCTGAAACCTCCGGTTTTCACCGGCACTGATGCAGCGGAGGATCTGCAGTCATTTATCGATCGGATGGCCAGGATATGTCGTTCGCTGAGATGCTCCGGCGCGAGATGGGTAGAGTTCATGAGTTTTCGTCTGGAAGGTCTTGCCCAGAAGTGGTGCGAGTCTTTAGAGAAGGGCAGAGCCGCAGGTCTTTCTCCTATGACCTGGGCTGAGTTCATGACGGTGTTTCTTGCCCGTTTTCTTCCGCAAAGCGTCAGGGATGCTCGAGCGCGCAGTTTCGAGTCGTTACGCCAGACTCCGGGTATGGCGGTGGCAGAGTACGATGTGCAGTTTACCGAGATAACTGTGTATGCTCCGTATTTGGTGGACACTGAGGAGATGTGGATCAAGAGGTTTGTACGAGGCCTGCTTACCCAGTTGTTCCTCGCTATCAGCGCACAGCATTGTGATACATATGCAGCAGCAGTGGACGCAGCCCTATTGGTTGAGGAGAGTCTTTCCGAGACGTCGGTCATTCCGGAACCAAAGAGGGTTCGTACTGGTGTATCAGCACGGAGACAGATGTAGGCGCTGCAACAGATTTCGTTTAGGTAGTAGAGGCTTAGGACGAGGCCGGTTGTTTGTCTCTTATCCCCAAGAGGGTCAGCAGTCATCGTCTGGATGTTTCCTGTGCGGGAGTTTCTATCATCATGTTCGACATTGTACTGAGCCACGTGAGGATGAGGCAGCCGTATCGCATGTTACCTTACCATCTTCTCCACCTCAAAGAGCGTTGCCTCTTGTGCCTGTTGTTGCTCCGCGTCAGACTTATGTTCAGAGAGGTCATGGTCGCGGAGGGTTTGTTCAGAGAGGACGGGATGACAGAGGTGGAGGACAGCCAATTGCCGGTAGAGGGCAGGCACGAGTATTTACTTTAACTCATCAGGACGCGCAGGCGTCCAACGCAGTGGTTTCACGTACTCTTTCTGTATGTTCTTTTGATGCACACGTGTTGTTTGATCCGGGATCTACGCACTCGTATGTTTCTACACACTTCGTGCCGAGATTGGGCTGAGAGTCGTGTTTGCTAGATCAGCCGCTTGTTGTGACCACTCCAGTTGGCGAGTCGTTTGTTGTGCGATACGTGTTTCTGTCGTGTGCCGTTTGGATTGGAGATAGAGAGTCGTCCGTCGAATTGATCCTTCTTGAGATGTTGGACATCGACGTTCTCCTGGGCATGGACTGGTTAGCTACTTGCTACTCGTCTGTAGACTTCCGTGAGAAGACAGTCAGATTTTGTTTTACCGGCGAGTCAGTTCTTGTTGTGCAGGGGGACCGTGGTGCCGCCCTTCACAGTTTGATTTTAGCCTTTTGCGCTAGTCGGATTTTGAGGAGAGGATGTCGGGGATTCTTGGCTTTCATTCGTGATACCGGAGCTACAGTAGATTCGTTGGACCGGGTTCCTATCGTGCGAGAGTTTCCCGACGTTTTTCCTGATGAGTTACCTGGATTGCCGCCAGAGCGTAAGATTGAGTTTTGCATTGATTTGATTTGATTTCCGGCACAGGGCCTATTTCTATACCGCCTTACCGGATGGCCCCGGCGGAGCTTAGGAAGCTTAAGGATCAGTTGCAAGAGTTTCTTGATAGGGGACTTGTACGTTCGAGTGTTTCGCCTTGGGGGGCTCCTGTTCTGTTCGTCAAGAAGAAGGACGGCAGTTTGAGGTTGTGCATTGATTATCGTCAATTAAACCGAGTTACGGTATGGAATATGTATCCTTTACCTCGCATTGACAATTTTTTTGATCAGCTCCAGGGTGTGGGACATTTTTCTAAGATTGATTTAAGATCAGGTTATCTTCAGTTATGGGTTCGGAATGATGACGTTCCGAAGACTTCTTTTCGTACGCGTTACGGGCATTATGAGTTTTTGGTGATATCATTCGGACTCACCAATGCCCCACCAGCATTCATGGATTTGATGAACTGGATTTTCAGGCCGTTCCTCGATCAGTTTATTATTGTGTTTATTGATGATATTCTGGTTTATTCCAAGAGTCAAGAGGAGCATGAGCAACACTTGAGGATTGCTTTGCAGACATTGAGAGAGCACCAGCTATTTGCTAAATTCTCGAAGTGTGCATTCTGGCTTGATAGAGTTGACTTCCTAGGTCATGTGCTTACGGGAGACGGTATTCATATGGATCCGAGGAAGATCGAGACCGTACAGCTTTGGCCCAGACCTGTATCAGTGATAGAGGTCCGCAGCCTTTTGGGCTTAGCTGGTTATTACCACCGTTTCGTGCAGGACTTCTCGAGTATCGCTACACCGCTGACCGGACTGACTAGGAAGGGAGTTCCTTTTCTATGGACTGAGGCATGCGAGCAGAGTATTCAGCAGTTGAAGATTCGGTTGACGACTGCACCAATTTTATCTTTGCCTTATGGATTCGGCGGCTTTGTCGTTTACTGTGATGCTTCTCGAGTGGGGCTTGGTTGTGTACTGATGCAGCATGATAGAGTTATAGCTTATGCTTCCCGGCAGTTGAAGAAGTACGAGCAGAATTATCCCACTCATGATCTTGAGATGGCCGCGGTGGTCTTTGCGCTTAAGATTTGGAGACACTACTTGTACGAGGAGTCGTGTCAGATTTTCACGGACCACCAGAGCTTGAAGTACATCTTCCAGCAGCGGGATTTGAATTTGAGACAGCGTCGTTGGATGTAGCTCATGAAGGATTATGATTGTGAAATCCTTTATCGCTCGTGCAAGGAAAATGTGGTAGCTGATGCTTTGAGTCGTAGGCCCGGAGGTAGCTTGTCCCAGTTGAGTGCAGTTCAGAGACAATCTTCTGCAGATTGGCAGATCTTGTACGATAGCAGAGTACAATTTGAGTTCATTTCCACTGGGGGACAGCTTGCTCATGTCCGCGCCCGTCCACTTCTACTAGATCGTATTCGTGAGGCACAGCCCGCCGATGCCCATTTGTCTGAGATTCTGAAGCATGTTCGGTAGGGTCGAGATTCAGAGTTTGAGATTGATGACCAGGGTGTGCTACGTTTTGGGACTCGTTTGTGTGTACCTGATACCGATGGGTTGAGACGCGGGATCCTAGAGCAGGCACATCAGTTAGCTTTTTGTGTTCACCCAGGTTCCACCAAGATATACCGTGACTTGAGAGATATCTACTAGTGGACAGGGATGAAGAGTGATATTTTGGATTGTGTTTCGAGGTGCCTGACTTATCAGCAAGTCAAGGCTGAACATTAGAGAGCGGAAAGAGAATTGCATCCTTTACCCATTCCGGAGTGGAAATGGGAGCAGATTTCTATGGACTTCATTATGGGTTTACCCAGGTCTAGTCGAGGGTATGACTCCATTTGGGTGATTGTTGACCGGTTGATGAAAGCGGCTCACTTCCTTCCAGTGAAGACCACTTTGGGTTATGCTTAGTATGCTCAGTTGTACATTGATGAGATTGTGCGTTTGCACGGCGTTCCCACATGCATCATATCCGATAGGGGCACCCAGTTCACTAGCCGTCTTTGGCAGAAGCTTCAGAAAGCCTTGGGTACCCGTTTGAGCTTTAGCACCGCTTTCCATCCGTAGACCGATGGTCAGTTAGAGCGGACTATACAGACTCTGTAGGATATGCTTCGTGCGTGCGTGCTAGATTTTGGTGGCAGTTGGGATCGTCACTTGCCATTGATAGAGTTCTCCTACAATAACAGTTATCAAGAGACGATTCAGATGGCACCTTTTGAGGCTTTGTATGGTATAAAGTGTCGATCGCCAGTCTGTTGGACCGAACTTCACGAGAGCAGGATTTTGGGACCCCAGCTAGTTCAAGAGACTACGAAGAAAATTCAGTTGATTCACGATAGGATGAGAGCAGCCCAGTGTAGACAGAAGTCTTATTCCAACCGTCGTCGTCGCAGGCTTGAGTTCGCAGTGGGGGATCATGTATTCCTACGGATTTCTCCGATGAAGGGCATGATGAGATTTGGGAAGAAAGGAAAGCTTAGCCCCAGATTTGTAGGTCCTTTCGAGATCCTTGAGCGAGTTGGTACCGTTGCCTATCGTTTGGCACTTCCACCCAGTTTTCCGGATGTTTACCCCGTATTCCATGTGTCGATGCTTCGCAAATACCTTCATAACCCTTCTCACATGATTCAGTACCAGACCGTTCAGCTAGAGCGTGATCTTTCGTTCACCGAGCAGCCAGTAGTGATATTGGATCAGCATGTGAAGAAACTTCGGTCAAAGGTCTTGCCATTTGTGAAGGTTCTTTGGCGTAGCCCGAATAGTGAAGAGGTCACTTGGAAGGCCGAAAGCGAGATGCGGAAGAAATTCGCTCATCCTTTTGAAGGTACGCATAGTAAGATTTTTAAATTCGGGGACAAATTTCTTTAAGGGGGAAGGTTGTAACATCTTAGAATGCGATTAGTGTTAATTAATCGATAATGCGGATTTTTAGTAAAAAGAAGTTCACCAAAATAGTTTTCAAATATTTTATAAAAATTAATTAATAATTATTTTGGGCTTGCACACACATGTGCATGTTAACCTAGGGTTAATTAGGGGTTACCCATGCTTAAGTAGCCATGACACCCTAACCTAATATCATGCCATTTGTTATATGTAATTAATTAAATTGTTGGTTTTAAAAATAAAAAGGGGTTTTTGAAAATATGTTGACTTGAGAGAGAGAGAGAGAGAGGGTGGCATAGAAATCATGAGGCATGGCAAGCATGCCATGCATTAAATGAGGAGAGAGAAGAGGGAGGCATGGCTCATGTTAAACTCAAACCCTCATTCCCTCACCCTCACTCACACATACACCCTCACCTTCATTCACAACACTCATTCCCTCATTCATTTTCTCCTTCTCATATTTTTCTTCACCTCACTTCTTCCCTCACCTCTCAACTGAAACCCTAACCCAATTCTCACAAAAACCTAAACAAAATCTTCACCAAACTCACTAAAACCCTTCACAAAACCAAGATCAAGCCACTAGAGATGACTTGGAGCATGGAAAGTTAGGGTTTTGGAGCAAGTGTGGATAGGTAATGGCCTCTAACTGTTAATTAAGTAGTTATTTGTAGTGTTGCTTAGCAGTGGTCGTTTAGAACACTAAATATTTAGTTTGTGCAAAATATCGTATTTCTAGTGTCGTTTTTGAGTCTTAGTAACCTGCTGTTATCCCGAGTGTTTACTGTAAAAACTAGCAGTGTAGAAGTGTTGTACTAGTTGCCCTGAGTGTACACCAGTAACATGAGCCCCATCTGACCGGTTTTGGCCGGTGACGAGAGGAGGAAACCCGGCGAGCTCGGCCTGTTGGGGGACTTGGGAGTTGAGTTTTTGTAGGCAGCCGTCTGCTGTTATTTTAGGGTGTTTGGAACTGCTAGATTTTGATGTTTCGACTGTGGGTAAAAATCTGGGATCGATTTGCTAGTTTTAGTGTTACGGCGACGCGCGATACGGTGTCCGACTCAGTTTCTATGCTTCGCGTGATTTCTGCACTTGGATTTGTTTTAGTAGTGTCGCCACACACGTTAGCCGCTAAGCGAACACTTTAGTGGGTGTTGGAGTCGGTGCGTCGATTTAAACGTAATTGTATGTATTATGGGTCGATTTCTAAGTCCACTTGCTATATTTGTGTGATTTTAGGGGCAAGTGCGGGGACTTCCGACGCTGCGAAGAAAAGGAAGCAGGTGGTTGGATATACTTAGCTCGAGATCATCGGTGAGTAGATTTAACATCTACGGGGAAATCGCCCGTATAGCGTTATGCGTCAGGGCTTGATAGGATATTATAGCCGCATGTTTATATTCATATACGTTGATTGTGCATGAGCATCATTATATACTATTACCTTGTTGTGCCTTGACTTAGTATCTAGTGGACACTGCACCATTACTGACGGTTCATGTTGCACGAGCACTAAATTGTATGCTACACCCACACCTTCGATAATTTCCATGACACGCACAACCTATACATATATGCAGTGTTTTATTGTTATTGATATTGACACATGGATTATTGTTCTATTGCGCACATGAGATACATACTTATATGTACACACCCATACTTGTTATAGCTACATGTGCATCTTTAGATGATGTTAGATTTGATTTTGAAGAAATTGGGAACCGCATTATATATATTTAAAAACGAGATTCATTTGAAAGAGTGGTTTTCCCTCGATATGCTCATATTACGGTTTATGTTGCATATATTATATTTCATGGATTTACGCATTGAGATACAGATTTCATGTGATTTATGAATTTGAGAACCGTGGTAATATTTCAAGAAAGTATGCATTGTTTTGAAAACCCGGTTTTTCTTGATATGATATTTCAGTGCGTTCACCATGCGTTTTCTCGGTTCTGAGATATGTGATAGAAACCCGATTCGAGGAGCGGAAGGCACCGTCTGCGGATACATGGTGGACCCGGTATGGTACCCCGGGACGAGAAAGGATTTTTGTGGTGTAAACAATGAGCCTGGCAGAGGGACTACTACCTACCTGTGATTGGTTAGACCTGGCGGTTATCCGGAGGATACCGACCGGAGTCGAGAGGTGGATATGGGCCAATCTGTGCTGCCGAAGCCCAAGGGCTTATCCGGACTGACTGACTGATCATATCTTTGTGTGTATTTGGAAAAGTTTTAATTACAACCAAAGAAATTTATACCGCAATCAATTAACGGTGTCGATGTAGCGTGTTAATGAATACAGATCGTCCACTGAGATGTGTGTTTTGATCGATCTTATTTTAGATGAGTTGAAATGAAAAGATAAAAGAAAATGCAAGAAAATTGATTCAAGATTTGTGAATTTTAATTTAACATAAAGAAACTAAAGATCTAAAATCAAGAATCGAGAAATGTCCCAATCAATTTAGTTATCAAGATTAGTAAAATAGGTTGTAGGAATCGATCGAATTGGTAGCAATGATGAATCTAATAATGTCTAATCTTATCTATTGATCATTTGTAGCTAGATTGATGGTGATGAATGAAGATTATGGATCTATTGAAGAAACTAGGGTTTCTTCTTCTCTATCTCTTGTCTTTTCATTAATCATCATTCGGATCTAGCCTCTAACAAAGAGATTCATCAATCATTTGATCTCTAATTTGCAAAGAAATTCGCAAGAATGTGATCTCGATCCAAATTAGGTCATTGATGATTCTTTTTCCTAAAGTTCACAAATCTCATAAGACTTAAGATTAGTATTAGGATTTTATCATCACTAGATCTACCAAATCTCTTGATTCCGTAACAAACGGAGATTTACTCAAGTATCATGAAAATAAAAGATTCAAGATCTAGAAATTTCATAGTGCAAGAATACAAAGAAAGCAAGAATTAACTAATTATCACCTTTATTAAATCGACAACTAATTACACATTCCCTCAATTCGAGATTACAAGATATTGCTCTCGATCGCTCCTTTTGAAGAGGTAACTAGATCCGTCGAAGTTCGCTCCGCTCGATCTCCGTGAGACTTGGATCGTCGTGGATCTCACGCTCTTGATGAAGATTGGCTTCGTGAATAAAGGATCGATAGTTTCTTGCTTGATTTGCTTCTCAAAATGATCTTAATTTGGCTTTTGATTTGGATTTGGGCTAGGGTTTTTTTGGTATCAAGTTGTGTCACTCAACTTGAATTTGAATTTTGGCTCCAATTAATTGTGTAACCCCTCAAAACCCTAGATCTAGATCTCTTTTTATAACCACCTCATTTGAATCTTCCCTCCAAAGCTAAGTTGTTAGAGAGAGCCTTCTTGAATGAGTTTGTTAGAGTGAATATTCTAGAATGAGTTTGTTAGAGGGAATATTCTAGAATGAGGTTGTTACAAGGAATATTCTAGAGTGAGTTTGTTATGCAGAGCCTTCTGGAAGAAACCACGTGGTAATTGAGAGTCTTCTGGAAGCTAGGGTTGTCACAGAGAATATTCCAGAGGATTTTAGAGCGCCAAAGAGCTAACCAGGCCGCGGAACCGCGGTGGATCGGCCAACTCGGCCGCGGATCCGCGGCCATACAGTAGGCTTGCTGCCTTTAATCTTCAGGGGTGTTTTCTGTTATCTTTTGGGTACTTTTCTGATGCCTGGAATATTATATTTCTTTCTTATTTGCTGCCAGATCTCAAGTCTTAGATTTGCTATATTTTGTCAGCACTTTTGTGATTCCGGCTCTTTAACCTGAAGGATTTGCTGCACACAATCTTGATAAACAGTGTTGAGATATACAAAATCATTCGTGTAGTAATAAACACTCAATTTCCTTCATAATGCCGGTTATAATGTATAACACATGTTATTTTATATTTCACAGACGAATTGCTAATATATGTTATATTTATACCAAACACTTTTAGATGATTACAAAGAGTAGGGAAATTGATGCGTTAAAAATGTAATATTTTCGACTGATCAAATTCTCCCAAACTTAATTTTGATCGTCTCGAGAAAACATCTTTTATTCAAGTGAAGGAGAAAATATAAGAAAAAGAAAAACTAACTAGCACACTATCGTAGGCAACACGATTGCACTGAGCCCGTGCAACAAGCCTTTAAATCTCTAGGTGTTTCTAGTAGGAGGAGTGTCGTCTCCTGAGGGTTTTCAGCGGATTGCACCCACAAAATCTAATAATAAAAGGAAGACCGTGAAAGTTATATTTAAAGATAAGAATTATAAAAGAAAGACTTTAAAAATCAGAGTTTCTAACTAATACTAGTTTTTCGATTGTCATGGGCCCTATCTTAATAGTCATGAAAAGATGTTAGAAATCACATCATCCCTCAATAAAACATCATCTTTATTCTTCATTCCTATATTTCTTCCAAATATTGATCATATACCCCCACGTGTGTGTAAAAGACAACCCTACACTCGGAGAATTCAATTCAAGCTATCATACTCTTGTCCATCTATCTCAGTACTTTTTAATCGGTGAATATTTAGATGGATTTGCTCACACATTTTTCATGCGACCGTTAATACTTCTTGAGGTACAAAACGACCGATTACTCATGTGCTTGCTTATTAGGCATATTGGTATTTTCTTCGTCTTGCAACACCTAAGGCTTAGCAGTGACTCCCAAACCAGTTGGTCTAAGGCACTAGGTGATGAAGCACCCTCGCTATATTTTTTTATGCTGCCTTGGTGATTACAAAACCAGTGTTCATTTTTCTATACCATTTTATCTTTTATTCATTTATAATTTCCTTCATACTTTGGCTTTTAGACAAGAGCATTTCAAGGTATCCTCTACTATCCCGAGTTTCAAGACGTGTGTAAGTGCGTATAGTAGGGTATCAACATTCAAATGTTTGGCTTTCAGAATAGGAACTATTTTTCAGACTTATTTTTATCCTCAGATTAGTGACTTCCTTCATCTTACTAACCCTTGGGACAACGGCTCATAACTACTTATTACTAGTTTCGTTTAAGAAAACTTCTAACTTTCTTGGTTTTCTTAAATTCTTCCAATCTTTTTGGATGTAATTTTTCACTATCTAATCTTTTATTATCTTATTTATGACTAAATTTTTTCATTTTTTTATATGTTTTGTGCTTATGCAAAGTATGATGCAAAGTGATGCGTAAATAAGCACAAACCTCCCCCAAACTTGTTTAGAACAGTGTCCTCACTGTTTCCATCTGTTAAATCTCAAAAACCTGTAACCTTGGGAGGAAAATTTATTAGCGGGGTCCTACCGTTGTCGGTCCGGTCCGGCCCGGGTAATATATGAATCATGAAAATCCTCCCCCAAACTTATTTTTGGCTCACAATTTTGAGAACAACTTTTATTTTCAAGAGCCAAAAATGCACCCCCCCAAACTTGAGTTAAACAATGTTAATCTTTTAAAATCACAAGAGCGGGTCAAAGTTACTGGTCAATGCAAATCTTTACAAAGACCGAAAGTTAACACCAACCATTCGAAGATTTTATCGGTGTAGTGCACCGGTTGGTAGAAGAACAAGTTGAAAAGAGCCAAGAAGAAGTGGGGAAAAGATAAGTAGTGTAAAAGAAAGGGTTTGTGTCTCGTTTTGGAGAGATGACTCAATGATTATGATGGATTACTCGCATTCTTGTGACTGTCAAGAAGAAGGGGTGGAGGTTCAATTTCTTCGTTTTGGAGATGATTCATCTCAACACTCGTGTTTGCTAAAAATGCGAGTTCATCAGCGAAGCTTTCATCGATATCCCGAAGAATAATGTCATTGAACGGGATGATATTCAGACTCCATGAAAGGTTTAGATTAGGCGTTAGATGTTGACCCGGACAACTCAAAAGAAGGGTCCGCATGTGTATAATACATCTTTGGGTCAAACAACAATGTACAAAGGAAATCTGGATCAGTATCGTGAAGCTGTTCAAGTTCGCTGCTGTCGACATCCATTAATTCGACAGAACACACTCGAGCATGAGGATCGGAGGGTTGACTTCCCAACTTGTAAATGTTGAGCTCAATTGACCTATTCCCGAAAGATAGGTTCATAGAGCCGTTTCTACAGTTGATTACAGCGTTGGAAGTAGCCAAAAAGGGATGACCTAGAATCACCGGAATTTGGTTCCGTGGTTTCACTACAGGCTGTGTATCAAGAACAATAAAGTCCACAGGGAATACAAATTCCCCGATTTTTATCAACACATCCTCAAGTTCATCCCTAGGTTTGGTGATTGATCGGTCGGCCATCTGGAGAGTTATGTTCGAGGGCTTTAACACTCCGATACCTAATTGCTCATAGACTGAATATGGAAGAAAGTTAACACTAGCGCCAAGGTCAAGTAAAGCACGGTTAATGTGTTTATCCCCAATAGAAATAGAAATAGTAGGATAGCCAGGGTCCTTACGTTTCCTTGGTAATTGTTGGGGAAAAGCTGTGTCTACAGCACTCGACATGAACACTTTTTTCGGCACTTGAGTCTTCCTCTTCCTAGTGCACAAGTTCTTAAGAATTTTCGCATAAGACGGAACTTGTTGGATAGTATCTAGGAGAGAGATATTGAGGTTAACTTGTTTAAACATGTCCACAATCTTCTCCATTTGTGCATCAGGTTTGTTGGCCTTCAATCTGTTTGGAAATGGAGCTTTATCAATAAGTTTTGGGTCCAACACTTATGGATAACTTTGTGGGGGTGGGAAGGATGAAGTGGGTGGAGGGTTCAAGCCTTGAAGAAAACGGAGAATAGGCTCGAAAGAAAAAGGTAAACTAGACGAAATAGGATAAGGAGTAGAAGTGGGAGTGGAAGTGGAAGTGGAAGCCAGGGTGTTAATGATCAATTCATCATTATCAATTTTTTCACCCACATGATTGTCTAGCACTCTTCCAGATCTCAACATGGTAATAGCACTCACATCATTATAATGCGAGGGTCCAGGATCAAGTGTGGGTTGAGATGGAAGTTTCCCTTTCTCTCTAGCACTCATTTCGACTGTTAACTATGCAATTTGTGCTTCCATCGATTTAATAATCTCACCTTGAGAGGCGGAGGTTTTCTTTATATCATCGATAGAAGACTTAAAATCAGCCGACATTTGAATAGAATTTGTCAGAAGCAAACTCATGGTTTGTTCAAGTGCAGAGGTGTTATTGGTACCGGCAGAAAAAGGATCAAAGTTGTTGGCCGGGTTTTGAAAAGTTTGTGGTTGATAGGGGTGCTGACTCAGTTGTGGTGGTTGCTGTTGTGGTGGAGGGACCTATTGAAAGTTATTCTGGTTTGGATCCGTGTATTGAGTTTGGTGTTGGATCCAAGAAAGTTCAGGGTGATTCCTCCAATCTTGATTATATGAGGAAGAAGAAGGATCGTTTCCGGGCCTTCGCTGAAATGCAGCATTAGTGTGGCCTTGAAACGGTACATTAAAAGGGCATTCTTCCGTTAAATGTGATGGATTTGAACAGCAACCACACACAGTTTTGGGAAGTGTGTGTTGGTTTAGGAAGGCTGAAGAGATTTTGTTTTCTATAGCGTCGAGCTTCCTTTGTATTGCGGCCATTTCGGCTCTCATTTGTGACGGAAATATCGAGCTGATTGATATCTTCCCTAGGTGATGGTGGTCTAACACTTTCCCCATTGTAAAGTGTTTTAAGCTAAATCTTCTAGATATTTCCAAGCTTCACCATCATCTTTAGACAGGAATTGACATTGACACATGGTTTCAAGCATATGTTTTGTCGTGAAATCAATACCCTCATAGATAATTCGACACAAATCCCATCTAGGGATTCCATGATGAGGACATTGGATAAGAAGATCCTTGAACCATTCAAATCATTTCCAAAATGGTTCATTGGGAAGTTGGGTAAATTTGAAGATTTCGCTCCGAATACGGGCGGTCTCATGATTGGGATAAAATTTCTTAAGGAATTCTACAACGAATTCGTCCCATGTTGAAATAGAATGTGCGGGTGTGTTGTAAAGCCATTTCTCAGCTAAATCGCACAAAGTGAATGGGAGAAGACGTAATCGCATAACATCCACAGACAGTTGTGAATTACCCATCAAAGCACATACATTTTCGAATTTGGTAATAAAAATGTATGCGTCTTCAGACTCGAGCCCGTGAAATTTGGGTAAAAGTTTGATGAAATAAGATTTAATTTCGAAATTGTCCCCATTGGCTGGTGGTATAGAAAGACAGGTGGGAAGGGGAACACGTATAGGATAACATCTCTCTTGGAGAGAAATGCGTGGAGGATTCTGCGCACCTGCGGGCGGTGGCAGAGTGGTGTTAAAGTTTGATGGAAATCCGTCCATCCCGGTCGTGGTGGGTGGTGGGAAAGAAGACGAAGAATTACCGCCTCTGGGGTCGATAAAACAAACACGGACAAGACGGGAAATAGATCCTGTGTCCAGCTTAACATGTGCTAAACGGTTGTAGCAGAAGTGACAGCGTTGGTGATAATTAGAGGAAAAGTTGGTTGGTGTTTGTTTTGAAAAATACGGATTTTGAAAAATCAAATCACAAAAAAAATACACAAGCAACCCTAGATCTAATGATCACCTAGGTCAAGTCTCCAGACCGCTCTTAGACTTCCAGAAGACAAATTGCAGGATAAATCCTCTACTGCCTCTTTACCCTTTCTGTGGCCAGGTAAGTGCCAGGTATGTGGGAGGTTCTCCACTACGTAAGTAGTGGGCCTAATTAAGTAACCACTTGCCTTAGACACACTTGCCTTAGACACCACAAAAGAAATGCGGATAAGCAATAGATTACCCACAACTTTCTTCTGTCCTAATTGAGCGCGACGGTCCTTAGAGTCTTGTCAAGATATTTTTTAGTTAATGAAGGGTAATGCGGATGCTTGTTTTGTGATTTTTGGGGCTTTGGAAGTGTAATGAACTCCCCACCTAATCTGAATTTGGTCTTTGCCCCTTAATTTCCATATTAAAATATCCAAACAACCAAGATCAAAACACGCAACAAAATTTTTTCAGCGGCGCTGCGAATTTTGCAAAGAATCTTGCAGAAAATGGTTATTGGAGAAGATCAGAGAGAAGAAGAGAGAACAGAGAGTGTACCATAGAAACTTAAGTCACTGAAACGCCTAAACGGCGGCGGAACCGCCGCAAAAGCCTGTTAATGGCCGCGGATCCGCGGTGATAAGGCGGAATTAGGGTTTCAAAATTTTTCTGTAGCTTCTTTGACTCCTCTGGAATTTGCAGAACTTCTCTGAATCTTGATCGCACTGCTACAATGATTCCAGATTCCCTCGCAAAAATTCACAACTAATCGTTAAGCACTTGATGCGAATTTGATCTAAAAATTCTGATAGAATAATAATTTTTCAACTCAAATAACAAAAACGAACAAAATAGCACACATCCCCGGCAACGACGCCATTTAATTGATCATATCTTTGTGTGTATTTGGAAAAGTTTTAACCACAACCAAAGAAATTTATACCGCAATCAATTAACGGTGTCGATGTAGTGTGTTAATGAATACAAATCGTCCACTGAGATGTGTGTTTTGATCGATCTTGTTTTAGATGAGTCGAAATGAAAAGATAAAAGAAAATGCAAGAAAACTAATTCAAGATTTGTGAATTTTAATTTCAAGAAACATAAAGAAACTAAAAATCTAGAATCAAGAATCAAGAAATATCCCAATCAATTTAGTTATCAAGATTTATAAAATAGGTTGTAGGAATCGATCGAATTGGTAGCAATGATGAATCTAATAATGACTAATCTTATCTATTGATCATTTGTAGCTAGATTGATGGTGATGAATGATGATTAGGGATCTATTGAAGAAACGAGGGTTTCTCCTTCTCTATCTCTTGTCTTTTCATTGATCATCATTCGGATATAGCCTCTAGCAAAGAGATTCATCAATCATTTGATCCCTAATTTGCAACGAAATTCGCAAGAATGTGATCTCGATCCAAATTAGGTCATTGATAATTCTTTTTCCTAAAGTTCACAAATCTCATAAGACTTAAGATGAGTATTAGGATTTTATCATCACTAGATCTACCAAATCTCTTTATTCCGTAACAAGCGGAGATTTACTCAAGCATCATAAAAATAAAAGATTCAAGATTTAGAAATTTCATAGTGCAAGAATATAAAGAAAGTAAGAATTAACTAATTATCACCTTTATTAAATCGACGACTAATTACACATTCTCTCAATTCGAGGTTACAAGATATTGCTCTCGATCGCTCCTTTTGAAGTGGTAACTAGATCCGTCGAAGTTCGCTCCGCTCGATCTCCGTGAGACTTGGATCGTCGTGGATCTCATGCTCTTGATGAAGATTGGCTTCGCGAATAAAAGATCGATGGTTGCTTGCTTGATTTGCTTCTCAAAATGATCTTGATTTGGCTTTTGATTTGGATTTGGGCTAGGGTTTTTTTGGTATCAAGTTGTGTCACTCAACTTGAATTTGAATTTTGGCTCTAATTAATTGTGTAACCCCCCAAAACCCTATATCTAGATCTCTTTTTATAACCACCTCATTTGAATCTTCCCTCCAAAGCTAGGTTGTTAGAGAGAACCTTCTAGAATGAGTTTGTTAGAGGGAATATTCTAGAATGAGGTTGTTATAAGGAATTTTCTAGAGTGAGTTTGTTATGCAGAGACTTCTGGAAGAAGCCACGTGGTAATTGAGAGTCTTCTGGAAGCTAGGGTTGTTACAGGGAATATTCCAGAGGATTTTGGAGCGCCAAGGAGCTAATCAGGCCGCGGAACCGCGGCGGATCGGCCAACTCGGCCGCGGATCCGCGACCATATAGTGGGCTTGCTGCCTTCAATCATCAGGGGTGTTTTCTGTTATCTTTTGGGTACTTTTCTGATACCTGGAATATTATATTTCTTTCTTATTTGCTGCCAGATCTCAAGTCTTGGATTTGCTGTATTTTGTCGGCACTTTTGTGATTCCGGCTCTTTAACCTGAAGGATTTGCTGCACACAATCTTGAAAAACAGTGTTGAGATATACAAAATCATTCGTGTAGTAATAAATACTCAATTTCCCTCATAATGCCGGTTATAATGTATAACATATATTATTTGATATTTCACAGACGAATTTCTAATATGTGCTATATTTATACCAAACACCTTTAGATGATTATAAAGAGTAGGGAAATTGATGTGTTAAAAATGCAATATTTTTGACTGATCACTGATGGAGCCCGATATATGTGGATTTGCCTGTCGATGATGGACACGAGTATTTCATGATATTTTCGAGTGCCGATATTAGGCACTCAGGTTCCATGAGATTTACAGGACATGAGGACCGATTAGCGTGACGACGCCTGAGTTATTGGGATTTGGGGTGTCGTTGATGGATACCGGGTTTTTCCACGATGATGATTCGTGATGATGTTATGTTTTATCCTATACTCAGCATTCATTGATATGCATTGCTTTATGTAGTACCTGATAGAGTACCTTTCATAATTGTTGCATATCCATATTACCACATTGATACTATCAGATTGCATGTGATAGAGTATCGTAGTACGTGCATACCTGCGATTATCTGTATGATGTTACTTACTATTCACGAGTTGGCAACTCCCTCCGTCGTGCCACAGTGTTTTGCAGGTTGACCCTCAGAGTAGTCGCGGCAGGCTGCTTATTATCTCTATTTTTCGGACACCGTTACGATTGGCTGTGAGCCGTTTTGCTGTAGGTGGGTTGCGGTTATCCGACTTTATATTCATTGTACATCTTATTGTATCTAGTACTCTCCATCGACCATTTCATGTATTGACTTAGAGACAAGTTGTGAGGACGATATTGTATATTTTGTGAATCTGGGTGTCGAGCTCGTGTGAGCCGGCTTTTATTATGCAGTTTTATCTTTTATGTCGTTTTTCACTTATATTGTCCATTTCTTCGCTACGGCGTCGTATATATGCTTGTGGTGGTTGTTTCCGCCTTTGGGCGTGATTTGCACCCGTTTGGGGATACTTTATTTATATCATATGTTGCTTTACTTATATCTTATGTTTGTACTCGTTTCGGGGCTAGTTTTTACAAAGGAGGTGCCGCCGAAATTTTTAAGAAAAATAAATTTAAACTTTAAAGGCTTTTACTTGAGATTTCCAAATATTTTTAACAATGTTTTATCACTTACTACTTTTGATGGTTTAGATTTCTGGATTTTCGGCTTACTTAAATTGCGTTACGCTTATAGACGTTACGTGGTTTAAGTGCCGGTCACGTGCCAAATTTTGGATCGTGACAGAATTAATAATTAATTTGGAATTAGAATTAAAGTTAATAAAAGGAACATCCGAATTATTATCATTAATTCTATGCATTGTAGAAAAATGGTTTTCAAAAAATTCTATATCTAGAGATTCAATGATACTATTTTGAGAAAAAGCACCATACAATTCAGTCACAAAAAATCTATAAGTTTTACTATTCAAGAAATATCTAATTAAAATGCATTCAATTGATATATTATCCAATTTGGGTCGCTTAGGCTCAGGAAGCCTAACGAGAGCGCGACATCCCCATACTTTAAAATAATTAAGATTATGTTTCTTTTTTTCCAAAGTTCATAGGGTATCACATTTTTATTTTTCTGAGAAACTCTATTAAGTATGTGACATACAGTGAATAATACTTCACCCCACAAATTCGCATTTAAGCCTGAATTAGATAGCATAGTATTAACTATTTTGATTAATGTTCTATTTTTGCGTTCTGCAGTTCCATTTGGTTAAGGTGTATATGATGCAATGGTAATATGTATAATACATACTGATTCACAAAATCGGTCTATGTCAACATACTCGTCACCTCTATCTGACTTTAAAGTCATGATTTTGGTGCTGAGTTGATTTTCAACATCCTCTTTATAAAGTTTAAAACTATTTGATGCAAGATATTTATAACTTAATAAGTAAACATACAAGTGTTTTGAAAAATTATCGATAAAGATTATAAAATATCTTTTACCACATTTACTTAAAATTTGATTCAAATTACATAAATCATTATGAATTAATTTTAAAAGTACGGACTTTCGTAAATCAATTTTATGAAAAGGTTTTCTAGTAATTTTAGATTGAACACATATCTTACACTTATCAATATTTTTATTAGCACATATAGGAATAAGACCTAAATTAATCATGTCATTCATGCGATGATAATGTACACATCCTAATCTATCATGCCATAGAGGAAATGAATCAACAATATAAACAGAACCAGCATATTTATTAATTAGAATCGGTTTGTCGTCGAAGACTGGACTGAAACGCTGAGGCGTCTAGCCTGAGTTTGGAGGCAGATACTATTTGGAATATATCCATCCACCTCTTCGAAGATGCGAAATTGATTTATGGCACCGTATATCGGAGGTTTGGACAGATGTGTCCGATATAGCGTGACTTATCAGGTTCTCCCTCTTTGAGGGGTTTTTGATTGTGGGAATGCTTTTCCCTGCAGGCGCAAGCCCCTACAGTTAATTACGCTATCACATTACGATAACAACTTTCACCTGCTCCAGTAGCTCATTTCGTGTCGTGTTATATATATTGTTTATTATGGTTGCCTGTGGATTGTATATGGAGACTAGTTTATGTCGTCGCCGTAAGGCACGGATTTGTTCAAATCCGTATATATTAGACTTGGGTTTGAACCTAGGTCATATTTTCCATCAGTTCAGAAGTTTAAGGATCATTAATATTGTTTTAAATTAAAATTGACTTAGATATATGAGCGTATGAGCTAAGCATAAGTTAGTCTTATATAAGACCAAAATCAACTTAGACGTATGTTTACAATGAGCAATGTGGGCTCATGAAGTTGAAAACTTTAGAGACTCAACCAATTTCAGGCTCAGTCTTGGGCTTTTATATTACCCAGCAGTGATAAACACCCAGTCATTTTGGACTATGGATATAATATCCAGATCATACTCTGGTGCTCACGTGGATTCACGTAAGGCGCTAAGGCTCTGGCGCTTATGTGAGTATTACATAAGATGCTCAGGCTTGGGCGTTGCCCTATCAGTGCTAAGCACTTAGTCATTTAGACTATTGATATAATATCCAGATCATGCATTGGCGCTCACGTGTGTATCACGTGGGGCGCTAAGGCTCTGGCGCACACGTGAGTATCACGTGAGACGTGCAGGTTTGAGCGTTGCCCTATCAGTGCTAAACACTCTTTCATACAACGCTCATGTGGATATCACATGATTTAGCTTTTCTTCCTAGTGCTTATGTGCTTTTCACGTGAGGTTTTTAGTCTCAGATAGCCTCTCCTGAAGCGCTCACGTGAATATCACACGAGTCATTGTTTTCTGGGTTTTCACATGCATTTCATGTGAGTCTCTACCATATTCATGCAGAGATCAACTGCAAAAACTAAGTTCTTCTTTTCTCTTTTTTGTGAGAACTAAGTTCTTTGAAGGGTTAAACCCTGTCTTTAGATAAAACATATCATCAAAGGAATTAAATTCCTGGAATGTAAATTCCAACTTTTTCTTCCATGTTTCGTTCTCATGTTTATATGGGGGTGTGATAAAACAACATAGTTTTCCCCTAGATCTTGAGTCTGAAGAACAAGATTTTTCCGATGAGAATTAAATTCTCAACTTATGTGAGATTTATCTTGCAGATATCAGATCCAGAAAAAAAACTAAGTTCTTTTTGGAGGGTTAAATACTTATATATATATATATATATATATATATATATATATATATATATGATGGGTAAAGGAGGTTCTTTGATTTCTCTATTTTCTTTACCTAGAGTTTTCGAATCGAATAAGGAAGATGATCTTTCTTCAAAAAAGAGAATTAAATTCTCTATTGTTTTTGTAGCAGTCTGTAGAGAGTTTTCCTTGTATCGAAAGCTTGGGGAGTATATTCTCTCTATGAGACTTGAAATCTCGGGTCCTTTATATAGGGGAGGAAAATAACAATTAGTTTGAGAAAATCTCTCATTGAGAGATATCGATTGATCTAATTGACCTCGAAAATCACTCGGGGAATTTTATCCACTGTTGGATTTAAGATCCGGGGAATTTTATTTAACAGAAAATATTTTCTGTTTGTTTTAGCAACATTAGGAAAATATTTTCCTAACGAATTTGATTTTATTTTCTGATTTGGTTAGTGATTTTATAATTACCGTTGGATTTTGAATCATATGCTCTCATTTTAACAAAGAAAATCTTTCTCGTATTAGAAAGATCAGGGGAAATAATTTTCCAAGTAGAATTTAGTTCTAAATAGAATTTAATTATATCTGAAGCCAGCGCTTCAAACTGATGCGCTCACGTGGTTTTCACGTGAAGGCTGTCATACATATATGATAGCAGCGCTCACGTGCTTTACACAAGGGGCCGGCATGGGTTTTTATTTTATCTTCATGTGTTTAACACGTGGGGCCGGTATGGGTTTTAATTTTATCTGTATTCAGTGCTCACGCGTTTAATCCTCACTGAAACCGTAGGTCACATGCTTTGCATGTGAGTGCTCACATGTTCAACATGTGGAAGCTATTTCATAGGATTTAATCCTCCCTGAAGCCGGAGATCACACGCTTTGCATATGAGCGCTCACGTGTTAGACACGTGGGAGGGTTTCGTTTCATCTTCTCGTGATTTTCTGAGGCATCCTCTTCTTTTCCAACACTTTCTTTTTGTCAGAGCTTGGGAATACTTCCAGCTGACACCATGTGCAACATTTTCTGTGATGAGACTTGAATGCTTCTCTTTATAATTTGAAGAAACGTTCATCTTCTTCACTTTCACAGAGAAAGAACCATTTTTCCACAGTGAAAGGATCATTTTTCAACAGGGAAAGGATTATGGCTTACGATCACCTGCATGCTCTTCAACAACCACGGGAGGTGCCTATCGGGGAGATTATTCCTTGTTTCGCTGCACGTCTGGAGAATCCCGCTATCACGGATACTCAGTATGACACGGTGATGCATGAGCTCATGATTCATAAGGGATCTCTTCCTGCCAGCTCTATCTGGTTTTGCACTATTTTTCTCGTTGTTCTCACCGACATTCCTCCTCACCCGGCTGAGATGACTTTGGCGATGCTCGACACAGCGGAGGACAAAGTTGACTGCTTTCAGGACGCCGTCCTGATCACGAATCCTTTAAGGGACCACTCTGTCTACTTGCTGAGTCAGATACGAGCTCGGCTGGCCGTCATGTCTTCTTTTTCCAACGAGCACACCGCTGATTGGTGGGGGGGCGACTTTTCGTGAGAATCGCTATTTCGATATGGTAGAGAAGGCTGAGAGGGAGTTAAAGAACTTTGTATACTGTTTTGTTAACCCCTGTTGTCCCGATCCCATGTTTGGTGCTCTTTTCCCTGTAGATTGAAATAAATATTTAAATATATGTTTACTATTATTTGATGAATTTTTCACGTTAAACAAATGCCCCCCACTACTTTTCCCACATAGGTATAGACATGGGTTAAGTAGTGTAAAGTACACGACTGCTCTCATGACTTTCATAATCTAAGAATATAGTGAGCGGTCATAGGCGTTGCAATTCCACGTCTTGAAGCCCATGATCTGCACCTTTTACCATGTTATGGCATCTTCATCTACCAATTCATCATAGGTGGCTCATGGATAGTATACGGTAGTCAGTATTGATAGGTGATCGCAACGCTTTTGGCGTGTCGGAGTTCAAAATTCTAAAGTTTACCGCGATCAAGGACGGTGTCGCTTTACAGCTAGCCAATTGAGCACGGGTCGATCCGCAGGGAGATGGTAGTATATCCGTTCGTGTTTTCGACGAGTCAATGAAGAATGTATATGTGTATGTTCAATTCTATCCTAAGTGTTCGTATTTTATATTCAAGTAAACTTGTTAAGGTTAAGCTTGGTTAGTAGAGTTAGGATTTGTCTTGTGCTTATCATTTGCCATTCTTAAAACGATGTTGGGATAATCGAAAATAGCGGGGATTAGGAGGACATAGGGATGGGATTTGCGAGTTTAAGCAAGTTTTCCAACGCTAAATCCATTCCTAGTGCCCCTTGTCCGTTCGCTAAATACGCTTATTTCCAACCCTCGGCCAAACACCCGCAACCATGTATCCAATTAAGTCACAGCTATATGTCACGTTGTAGTGCGCTTAAAGGACTTCTCGACTTAGGTCGCGGCTATATGTCACGTATAGCGCGCCTAAGTGAGGAGGTTGCATTTATTTGGTCGGGGTTCGTTTCAAGATGTTTGGCGAAGATAAGCACAAGAGATTTTTCCGTCCCTCATACCACCTTCCTTAGCCTTAACAAGTGTCGAATTATTCACACATTATAAAAGAAAATAAAACGAAACAAAAAGGAAGAAAAGAAGGAAAAGAAAAAATACGATTTTACAAATGGTGCAAGCTAACTACTTGGGTCCTCACCTAAGTAAGGAACTCCGTCGAGTATCACGGCTTGAAAATAATACGGAAAAGAAGAAAAAAAAAGAGCAAGAAAAGAAATAACAACAGCTAGTTAACAACAATAAATAAAATTACAATACAAGATAATAAAATTACAGGCAAGAAATAAAAGAGACAAGATACTAAAAACCCTCATCTTCATTGATCTTCCACTTAAAAAGCTCTCACTACAATTTTCATGGAGGAAAGAATGAAGAAGAAGAAGAAGCTAAACTAAACTACACTAAAAACCTAACAAAAAGAGGCATGAAAAGAAAACCCTTGGTTTGGCACAAAACTGGGCTATTTATAGGCTGAGTGCCGAAACCCTAGGGCAAGATTCTGAGCCCAAATGAAATGTCCAAACTACCCCCAAAATCCGAGTTGACACCAAGTCAACTCGGCCGCGGATCCGCCGCAGAGTTGCCATATTGGCCGCGGATCCGCGGCTCTTTGGAGGAGTTGGCTTGTCGTTTTTTCTGGATTTTTTTGTGTTGCTCTCTTCTTTTGTTCTACATGCTCCAAATTGCAAATTTCATCAACAATTTCTTCAGATCTGCAACAGTCAAAAGTGGCATAAAAAATAATACTTTTGACCTCATCTCCCTCGAGCTCCGCGCACCCATTGATTCTTGTGCTGCCCCCTCGTGCTCTGTACTTGTCCGAGACACGAATGACCACTGTCATATGCCTTGTCTCTGGAATTGGTATGCGGCACTTGACGGATACGGATGACCGGAACCCGGCTTTTATCTGTTGGCAACAGATGTTCTGCATTTTAGCTTAACTGTGGAGATTTTGTATCAATTGCGTTATTTTGGACTAGGTAAAGGTTTGCCTAGCACCCTATAATGAGTTTTGAAGCATCACATGTCTCAAAGTTTGGATTTTGATGGTGCTAAACAAGCATGCAAAGGAATCGATCCTAGAAAATTAGGGTTACAAAACTTAAAGTTAATAAAATTAGGGTTTCGAGACTACAACCTTTGTAGCTCCCTTTTTCTGGACTCCTTGGTTTCTTGGGTGTTGGAAGAAGGTCCTCTTGAAGTCCTCTCGCGTCCACGACGATCCACCCGGAGTTCCCCGTCCAAGCTCGCAACTTCGAGAATCGAAGAGAACAGTCTAAACAAGTTGGCTAAACTTGTGTAGAATGATGTTGTGGTTAAGATTCTCACTTCAAAAACCTTTCTTTATGTGTGCTTTACTCACTAGAAAAAACTAGAGAGCAAAAAGATGAAGGAGGAAGAAGATGGCTTTTTATTTTAACAAGAGTAGAATGATCACCATGAAAAGAAATGAAATATATCTTTATATATTTTATTTCTTCTCATTACAAACCATGGTTAAAATGATGGAGACATTATTTAACTTGAGTTTTAGAACACAAAGAGAAGGATAACTCAAGGTTAGAGGTAGGTGAGAATGGTTAGGTTTAAAGAAGAATGTAGAAGCAAGCAAGAATTATCCTTATCTTTTCTATTTTGTTTTAAACAATAAATTAAATAATAATCCATATACTCAACCATGGTGTGAGTCTTATATTGCCATCTTATTCCATATATAAACAACCATGATAGATGGGTGTATGTATGTATGTATGTATGCACATCCATATGTGCATGAAACTAGTAAGAAAGAAAGAAAGAAAAACATACATGCATGCACACATCCATCATCTAAGAAAAGGTTTTAAGTGAGAAAAACTAATGGTTAAATGATAAATCAACACTTGATTTATCAATTCGGCCATATCACATATGACCCTACCAAAAGCAAGCCGCCCGATCAATATACGGAATCATATACACGCATTTTAATCGGGTCCATGCGCATATCGCATACGCGCACGACAATGTTTCGCCTGGACTAGGTAACTCCTGTGTGGGACTCTAAGACTCGTCAATACGCCGGCAGAGGGTGATGATCATATCAAGCACCTCCAAGCCGCAAGCGGTCAGCTAAACGTAACGGCCACCCGGGTATTGAGCGATCAGAAGAAAACAAGCGAACCTGCTACAACTCCCGTCGAGCCAACCGGCAACACTACCGTACAGTCCGGTCTTTTCGTCAGATATGCTGCATATCGAGCCTAGGGATGGTCACGTCGACCCCAATAACTCAATAAGTCGTGCCGGTGAATGGTCTATAACAGATCGAGAAACCACTGATAACACTTATCAGCAAATCTCAGCAGCCCTGGCCAGGGACTTACTGATATAACCAGTCGGGCACAGCACAGCATCAACTCCCAATACCGAGAGAGACGAAACCCCTCCTATCGCTCATTGTCTTCGTGTGTCTCAGGACTGTACCCAACGGCCACCTGTTTGCACGACTCAGTAGAGCCGTGGTAGGGTGGCAATCAAAATACAGTGGGAGAACACACAAGACTCTATGACGATCTCGGGTCTACAGACTAATCTGTACCAGTGTCACCTGAGAACTGCTATCCGACGATAGATATAATTCCATATAGGAGTTCTCGGTGAGTCCGTCCAGTGTACCCAGTCACCACTGAGCACCCGTATATGATCTTGATGTCAAACATCGATGAATGTGGGAACATTCATCGCCCATCGTATGGGTCTAGTATCATATACGCTAGTCTACTCTGGTATATCAATGCCCCGTCTCGATATACCTACGACTAGGGACTTTCCAGGATATGCTTATAGACTACAGATGTCCCACTAGTATGATCTTCATCATAATCAGAGTAGTCAAGCCGATATCCTCAGGGCTTTATCAGCATGTATGAATGAATAAAAGCATGATCAAATCAACATGTCAGATAAAGAAGAACCAGATAGCATATTATCATGTCGAGCAAGAATGCATACTGAATATATATACATGTACAAATACATCTACTATCATATAATGGCCTCTAGGGCATACATATATCCAACAATCTCCCACTTGTACTAAGGCCAGTTATTGGCGTATCTCATACCCAACATCTCAAAAAGTCGCTCATGCTACGGCTGAGGGAGGGCCTTGGTGAATGGATCCGCGGCATTATTCTTTGTGTCTACTCTCCTTATCTCGATCTCGCGGCGATCTACAATCTCCCGGATCAAATGAAAACGCCTCAGGATGTGTCTGGACCGCTGATGGGATCTGGGCTCCTTGGCTAGCGCCATAGCCCCATTATTATCACAATACAAAGGTATTGGATCAATAATGGTTGAAACTACTCCTACCTCCGCGACGAACTTCTTCATCCAGACGGCTTCCTTGGCAGCATCATTTGCAGCAATGTACTCAGCTTCCATCGTAGAGTCTGCAACGGTATCTTGTTTGGAACTCTTCCAACTCACCGCCCCTCCATTGAGGGTAAATACAAACCCAGAGATAGATTTGCTGTCGTCCTTATCGCTCTGGAAGCTCGAATCGGTAAAGGCCTCTATTTGGAGATCTTCATTACCATACACCAAGAACAATTCTTTAGTCCTTCGTAAGTACTTAAGAATGTTCTTCACAGCTGTCCAGTGGTTCTCCCCTGGGTTGGATTGATACCTGCTTACAACACTAAGTGCATAAACTACATCTGGGCGTGTACATAACATCGCATACATTATAGATCCTACTTCCGAAGCATAGGGTATAACACTCATGCGAGCTCTCTCTTCATCGGTCTTTGGACAAGAATCCTTGGAGAGAGTGACTCCATGGCAAGCGGGTAAGGCACCCCGCTTGGAGTCTTCCATACTAAACCTTTTTAGGATGGTGTCAATGTACCTGGTTTGGGACAATCCCAATAACTTTTTGGATCTATCCCTATAGATCCTTATGCCCAGGATGTATGTGGCATCACCCAGGTCCTTCATGGAGAACCTTACTGACAAGAAAGATTTGACCGACTGTAGCATAGGAATATCATTTCCTATCAGAAGAATGTCATCCACGTACAATACGAGGAATGTGACAGCTCTTCCTACAGCCTTCTTATAAACACAAGATTCATCTGGATTTTTGATGAAATCAAACTCTTTGATAACATCATCAAAACAGATGTTCCAACTCCGAGATGCCTGCTTTAACCCATATATGGATTTAAGCAATCTACATGCTTTCCCGCTGCTCCCACTGTCAATGAAACCCTCTAGCTGATCCATATAAACGCATTCTTCTAAATCTCCATTTAGAAATGCTGTTTTAACGTCCATCTGCCAGATTTCATAGTCGTAGTGAGCAGTAATAGCAAGTAGGATCCGAATGGATTTAAGCATGGCTACGGGCGAAAAAGTTTCGTCATAGTCCAAACCTGGTCTTTGACGAAAGCCTTTTGCCACAAGTCTTGCTTTATAGGTCTCTACCTGCCCATCTACACCAATCTTTCTTTTAAAGATCCATTTGCACCCCACAGGTTTTACCCCAGGAGGTACAACGTCCAAAGTCCATACTTTGTTGGTGTACATAGACTCCATTTCGGATCTCATGGCATCCAGCCACTTCACAGAGTCTCTACTCGTGATAGCTTGCTGAAAACTGGTAGGATCATCATCATCCATGATACAGTCTTCTCTGTCACCATCAATGAGGAAACCTTAGTACCTCTCCGGTGGGCGAGAAGTCCTACCAGACCTACGGAGTGGCCGAGGTTCTTCAGTTTCTGTTGCAACAGCCGGTTCAACCAAATCGTCATTTGTAGTTTGTGTCTCTAGAACCTCTTCTAGATCCACCACCTTGCCATCATCTTTATCTGCGAAAAACTCTTTTTCCAAGAATGTGGCATACTGAGAAACAAACACATTTTGTTCCTCTTTGTGGTAGAATAGATATCCATAAGAACTCTTTGGATATCCCACAAAGTTACACATGACTGACCGTGTCTCGAGTTTGTTCGGATTCTGCTTTTTAACATAGGCCGGGCAACCCCAAATCTTAATTCTCTTAAGAGATGGTCTCTTCCCATTCCATATCTCATATGGCGTGGCAGACACGGCTTTGGTTGGAACCCTGTTTAGCAGAAACGCTGCAGTTTCCAATGCATGCCCCCAAAACGAGACTGGTAACTCAGCGTCACTCATCATGGACCGGACCATATCTAATAGGGTCCTATTCCGTCGTTCTGACACACCGTTGTGCTGTGGTGTGTAAGGAGGAGTGAGCTGAGAAAGAATCCCATTCTCTTTTAGGAAGTTTGCAAATTCCGTACTGAGATACTCACCACCTCGATCAGATCGAAGCATTTTGATACTCAAGCCGGTTTGTTTTTCTACTTCTTGTTTATATTCAATGAATTTCTCAAAAGCTTCGGATTTATGCTTTAATAAAAATACATGACCGAATCTTGAGAAATCGTCAGTGAATGTAATGAAGTAAGAAAAACCGCCTCTAGCCTGTGTAGACATTGGCCCACATACATCACTATGTATGAGGCCTAGGAGCTGAGTAGCTCTTTCTCCGTGTCCGGTAAATGGAGTTTTGGTCATTTTACCCTTGATACAAGACTGACAAGTCGCATAAGATTTATATTCAAAAGAGTTTAAATATCCATCTTTGTGTAACTTGTTTAGTCTTGTTTCATTAATATGACCAAGTCTACAGTGCCAAAGAAAAGCTTCATTAAATTCTGAAAGTTTTCTTTTATTAGTGTGTTGAATACTGAAAACTGTGTGTTGATTTAGGACATATATTCCGTTATGAAGCGTACCATACCCAACCAATATTTGATTCAGGTGAATGTTCATAACATTGTTCTGCAATACAAAATTATATCCTTCATTGTCCAACAAAGAAACGGATATTATATTACATAGCATACTTGGTACAAAATAACATGGATTCAAAACCAAAATACATCCAGATGGCAACCCCAAGTGATACTCTCCCACTGCGACTGTATGTACATTGGAACCATTTCCAACGCGGAGAGTATGGTCACCTGTCTTCAAAACCTTGCTATTTCTCAGCCCCTGCATAGAATTGCAAATGTGAGAACCTGAACCGGTATCCAATACCCAGGAAGCAGAGTTTATTGAAAAACAGTTTTCTGTCACAAACGCACCTGAAGCAGAAGCATCACCATGCTTCTTCTTGAGACTTAAGTACTCCGTGCAGTTGCGCTTCCAATGTCCTGTCTTGTGGCAGTGAAAACATTCGCCCTTCCCCGAGTCTCCAGCCTTGGACTTTCCCTTTCCCTTCACCTTTTTAACTCCACCTTTAGGATTGGTGGGCTTCTTCTTTTTCTTTCCCTTGGCCTTAGCTTTCGGGCGAGAAGAAGAAGATTGTCCAATAGTCATAACGGGAGTTCTTGCTGACTTCATAGTGCTCTCTGCACTCCTTAACATATTAAGGAGTTCAGGGAGTTCTTTCTCCATGCCATGCATGTTGAAATTCACTATGAACTGAGCAAAGGTGGAGGGAAGGGACTGCAGAATAATATCTATATATTGTTCATTGTCCATCGTCCATCCAAGGTCCTCAAGCTCTTCTATAAGAGCTATCATCTTCAGAACATGGTCTCCTACTGGTGTGCCAGGGGCCATTCGCATCTGAAACAATTTCTTTGATGCTTCGTATCGTAATACGCGGGATTGCTCTCCATACAACTCCTTTGTATGAAGCAATATACCGTGAATGTCCATGTCCTCGTGCTGCTTTTGATGTATGTTGTCCATCGATGCAAGCGCGAGGCATTTGGCCGTGGCACAGTCAGCGTCCCATGTCTTGCGGACTTCAATGTCCGCAACTGAGGATTTTGGGCCTAGGATGGGCGGGGCTGAAGCCGTGAGGACATATGATACTTTATCATAAGTCAAGGCGATTTTCAGATTCCTCAGCCAGTCTTTATAGTTGGTCCCATTCAGTTTGTTTTTATCTAGTAAAAGCTTGAGTCCAGTCATGGGTATCTGCCATTAAGAGAGAGAAAAGAATACACTCAGTGAAAGCTCTTGCATAGATCAGATTAGTTATTATTATCTTGTCTAATCGATATTTCCCACTGCTTTTATCAAGTTTTTCTTTCAAACCTTAAAAAGAAAAAACTAGCCAGGATTAATTACAGTCTACAACTTCGCTAACCGTTCAGTCAGGCCAGTGTCGGTACTTTGAGGGAGGTTCCCCGTGCTTTCGCACGGACCTAATTAGAGTAAACCTCGTTTTTCCAGAGGCGGAGCCCCGTTAATACCTTTCTAGACACCTAATGAGTTAGCTGATTGTAAACTGTAAAACTCTCCTAGGAGCAACTATTGCCCACAGTGGGATCGGGATCCAACCATCATATGGAAGGTATGCAATCTCATTGCAAATTTCAACTATTGAAATTCCCGATGTTGTTTTTACCCCTAGTACTTATGACCTTAACTAAGGTCAACAAATCATAAGTACCAGTCAAGTTCTACCCGTCATTTCTTGATTAATTAGACCCACTCATATAACCCTTAACTATAGTCAACAAAGTCATAAGAATGTCCTAATTAATCTGCATTATATGCAATGTAGGAAGACATCACTTAGCTACCGTACACTACGCCTTAACTATAGTCAACAAACGTAGCACGAATACTAAGTACTCTACTTCCTAAAATGACGGAGGGTTGCGGATGATTTTTTTAAGAAAATCTTTAACGCTTTGAACTTGATATCGTTGTAGAATCAAATGGTTTTCAAAAGGAGTGGCTTAAGCTCCGCAGTTTTGAAATATAGCTTTTTCATAAATAGCCGAGTGGTTTTCAAATCCGATTCTACAACATCTTTTTAGGTTTATTCTCTTTACATTAATCATATTAATGTAATCCCATCATTTAAGTCCTTAAGCCAATCACAGAAAAGAAACGAAAATAACACGTACGCTTATGCCATCCGCATTCGCCACAATGTTCCGTTATGCACCGTTAGGTTACTTAACTAACGGCATACCGGGACGGGACTAGCGCGGGTGTAAAACATAAGCAACGTCTACTATATATCACATATATAATATGTCATTCGTCTCAGATATCACAGAACACAGGTAGCAGAAACATTGATATAACGTGGGATATACTAGGACGTCCGTATTTAGTATTTAGCCAGAATAGAAAATACGGATTCCACAGTCGCGATGAATAGCCAAGCCCACACCTTGGACCCCTACGAGAGCGGCAAGTGACCCTACCAATTCTGGAGTTTAGGAGACCCGGTCTCGACTCCTCGAGATGGCCTCCCACTGAACCCCAGAACCCGGTCACCTGTGCTCCCCTCCTTGGGTCCATCCTAATGCGGAAAATTAAATAATATACAACATTGGTGACACAACCTCAACCCGGAAGTACCCTAAATAAAAGAATATTACATTACATTTGAATTTACATGAATGAAAATATAAAACTCTCATCTCCCATAAAACCCCCCCGGCTATTCAATCGCGACAATCATGCACATCATATCTCAGCAACACATAATATCTCATATCATCAACGTAAGTAAGTATGCATACCCCAATTGTTGTTGATGTATAGCAACGAAACCGGCGATATCGTACATACTACACTTACGGTCACAGAAAAGAAAGTGTAAAACTACAATATTTGGAATCCACATTCTCTTTAGACATCATAAATGCGAGATATCACATATTTCGTATTTCATGCCTAAACTATATGAATTCCACATATTGTATCACATTCCAGATAAACAGACAGTATTAAAGTTTTCGAATGAACGATCAAGTACCTAAGATTCACTAAAGCTCAACACTTGAGCAGGGTTTAAAAATCCGAAGTGTGACACAGTAGTAGCGGTCCAGCCGTAGAAGGGTCAAGCCAACGCCTCACATGTGGCACGCCGTACTGCCCCAAACCCTAAGGTTCAAAGGGCAGTTCAAGATGGTCACATAATCGAGTTAAGGTTTGTTGTCTTCTAGAGGGTCCACCACAAAAAGACTTGCACGTATCTCCAAAGTATTTAAACCCCGTGAATAGTGAGCAAATAATACTCATTCAAACACTTCAATACTTTCTAATTTACCCGGAAAAGCAACGAAATGAAAATTCCGATCGAATCTACGCGTCCAAAACCATCTCCAGAAAAAACAGTGCTATTTTTCAGATTAAACATACCTAAAACACTGTACAAGAATATATAAGAATTACAGTAGAAAAATTATCCAATGATGCCTCTGTACGGCCGCGGAACCGCGGCCTAAGCCAGGAAATGCGGCGGTTCCGCGGCGGTTTATACACTTCAGGTCATCGAATTTCACTGTTATTCTTATAATGTCCTGCTGTATTTTTTAAGTATTTTTAATTATGAAAAATGTCAAATTTTAAAATTTGTCCAGAGAGGGTCTAAAAATGTCGTATTTTTGTCCAATCGGGATTTTTTACTTCGTAAAAGCGTCGCCTAATGTTCTAGGTCGGCTCTGATACTAATGAAAGGTTTTCCTAGCACCCTATAATGAGTTTTGAAGCATCACATGTCTCAAAGTTTGGATTTTGATGGTGCTAAACAAGCATGCAAAGGAATTGATCCTAGAAAATTAGGGTTACAAAACTTAAAGCTAATAAAATTAGGGTTTCGAGACTACAACCTTTGTAGCTCCCTTTTTCTGGACTCCTTGGTTTCTTGGGTGTTGGAAGAAGGTCCTCTTGAAGTCCTCTCGCGTCCACGACGATCCACCCGGAGTTCCCCGTCCAAGCTCGCAACTTCGAGAATCGAAGAGAACACTCTAAACAAGTTGGCTAAACTTGTGTAGAATGATGTTGTGGTTAAGATTCTCACTTCAAAAACCTTTCTTTATGTGTGTTTTACTCACTAGAAAAAACTAGAGAGCAAAAAGGTGAAGGAGGAAGAAGATGGCTTTTTATTTTAACAAGAGTAGAATGATCACCATGAAAAGAAATGAAATATATCTTTATATATTTTATTTCTTCTCATTACAAACTATGGTTAAAATGATGGAGACATTATTTTACTTGAGTTTTAGAACACAAAAAGAAGGATAACTCAAGGTTAGAGGTAGGTGAGAATGGTTAGGTTTAAAGAAGAATGTAGAAGCAAGCAAGAATTATCCTTATCTTTTCTATTTTGTTTTAAATAATAAATTAAATAATAATCCATATACTCAACCATGGTGTGAGTCTTATATTGCCATCTTATTCCATATATAAACAACCATGATAGATGGGTGTATGTATGTATGTATGTATGCACATCCATATGTGCATGAAACTAGTAAGAAAGAAAGAAAGAAAAACATACATGCATGCACACATCCATCATCTAAGAAAAGGTTTTAAGTGAGAAAAACTAATGGTTAAATGATAAATCAACACTTGATTTATCAATTCGGCCATATCACATATGACCCTATCAAAAGCAAGCCGCCCGATCAATGTACGGTATCATATACGCGCATTTTAATCGGGTCCATACGCATATCGCATACGCGCACCACAACGTTTCGCCTGGACTAGGTAACTCCTGTGTGGGACTCTAAGACTCGTCAATACGCCGGCAGAGGGTGATGATCATATCAAGAACCCTCAAGCCGCAAGCGGTCAGCTAAACGTAACGGCCACCCGGGTATTGAGCGATCAGAAGAAAACAAGCGAACCTGCTACAACTCCCGTCGAGCCAACCGGCAACACTACCGTACAGTCCGGTCTCTTCGTCAGATATGCTGCATATCGAGCCTAGGGATGGTCACGTCGACCCCAATAACTCAATAAGTCGTGCCGGTGAATGGTCTATAACAGATTGAGAAACTACTGATAACACTTATCAGCAAATCTTAGCAGCCCTGGCCAGGGACTTACTGATATAACCAGTCGGGCACAGCACAGCATCAACTCCTAATACCGGGAGAGACGAAACCCCTCCTATCGCTCATTGTCTTCGTGTGTCTCGGGACTGTACCCAACGGCCACCTGTTTGCACGACTCAGTAGAGCCGTGGTAGGGTGGCAATCAAAATACAGTGGGAGAACACACAAGACTCTATGACGATCTCGGGTCTACAGACTAACCTGTACCAGTGCCACTTGAGAACTGCTAGCCGACGATAGATATAATTCCATATAGGAGTTCTCGGTGAGTCCGTCTAGTGTACCCAGTCACCACTGAGCACCCGTATATGATCTTGATGTCAAACATCGATGAATGTGGGAACATTCATCGCCCATCGTATGGGTCTAGTATCATATACGCTAGTCTACTCTGGTATATCAATGCCCCGTCTCGATATACCTACGACTAGGGACTTTCCAGGATATGCTTATAGACTACAGATGTCCTACTAGTATGATCTTCATCATAATCAGAGTAGTCAAGACGATATCCTCAGGGCTTTATCAGCATGTATGAATGAATAAAAGCATGATCAAATCAACATGTCAGATAAAGAAGAACCAGATAGCATACTATCATGTCGAGCAAGAATGCATACTGAATATATATACATGTACAAATACATCCACTATCATATAATGGCCTCTAGGGCATACATATATCCAACACTAGGAACCTGTAGCCTGTAAATATGTAGCAAATACGGATTAAAAGGACCTACCTATAAATAAACGAGCATAAGAATGGACGGTATTAAATGCAATATTCTGGTATGAACAAATACCCCCAAAGTTAACTTTAGCTCGTCCCGAGCAAAACCAATTATTCACAAAAAGTCCTAACCTCACTTTCGCAGGGAACGTAATTGCACTGAGCTCATGCAATAAGCCGTTAAATCTCTAGGTGTCCCTAATAGGAGGAGTGTTGTCTCCTGAGGGTTTTCAGCGGATACTACTCACAAAATCCCGTCAAGCTAGTTTCATAAGTTAACGTCGATTCTACTCCTACGGTTTAGTTTCTAAGTAAGAAATTCTATTATCCTAAGTTAGGAATATCCTACCCTTATGTTTCACACCTCCTATTTATTTAACCTTAGATCCTATACGTTCCAAAAAAGTTTAGAAAGATATTGGTATCTCCTTAGTTTTCCTTCTAAAGTCGGTCTCTGTTCAAATCATAATTTTGCATTATTATATTCTCCATTCTTAATCATTTTACAAATAAACAGGTGCTTTTGACCCATGTCTGCTACATAGTTGCAGGTTACAGGTTCTCGGAACAAAAACAGTGAAAAAGATGAAAAGACGATACAAAAGTGAGACTACGACCGATAAATGGTGGAATCTTGATCGTGCCTACATTTTGAGGGACAATGAAGATCAACGAATAAGTTCACAAAGCACAAAGGCAGCACAAGGTTCAAGACTTCGACACGAAGCAAATGGTAAAGTCCACGACATTATTCACTGTAGAAATCTGGAAGAAAACTAGAAGACAATCTGAGAAACTAAGTGAAGAAACAAGTAGGAAAATGCAACATGAAGATTACTAAAGAAGCAGAGCCAACAAGCCCTTTTTTTGGCCGTGGAACCGCGGCCAAACATGGCACTTGGCCACGGTTCCGTGGCCGTGCTAACCCCGTATTGGTGGAAAAATTTGTGGCGGCTGGCGGTGCGTTGACTAGGTTTTTCTTAGGGGGTAAAATTGTAAATGCAGACGTGAATCGATTGTAACCCTAGGGTTTCTATGTTCTATAAATAGAAATCCTAAAACCTGTTTTAGGTCATGCCTCTTTTTATTTCATCTATTCAGAATTCTAAATTCGGTGTAAATTTTTGGAGAGAGCCATCAAATAAAGTAAGGTTTTTTATTTCATTGCCCTAGTTAATTTTCATTCTGCCTTAGTATAATTTTTCTTATCTGCCCTAGTTATATAGTTAGAAAATGTTAATCAATTTCCTAATGAGTGAGTAATTCCTCACTTGTTAGGGTTAGGAATAGGGAAGGCTTGAGAGATGAAAATCTCTCACCTCTTTCTTGCCCATCACATATAATTAATAGGACTCCATGCATACATACACACACCGTTCCCTACGGCACCCTATCCCACGAGGTAGCGGAGATACCGTAGTATAAACGACCGGTTGCTTATGTTTTCCATGGAGGTTAGGGTAATAATTAAGAAAGGAAGGACAAGAACCTAGAGGAAGAAACATCGTTTCTTCCCGATGGTACTAATCCCCTTTATTAATTATTACCATAACACCTAAAGAGATCTAAATTAGGTCATTGAAAGCGGTGAGGAAATCTTCAATTTCCAAACTTAACCTAAACATAACCCTAGCAAGATTCTAATCCTAGTTTAAATCAGTTTAGTTTTTAGTGATAATCCATCCACACCGTTTGGAATTAACTCGTTAGACCAAATTAGGAAATACACAATATCCCTGTGGACCGACCCGTACTCACCGGCTAGCTACCAAGCGACGCCGTTCTTGATTGCGGTTATAAATTCTTTGATCACTAAATCTCTTTAAATCAAATGGCGCCGTTGTCGGGGATGGTGTAGTATTTTCTTTTTGCAATTTCGGGTTAATATAAAATCATAAAAATCATAAAAACTGAAAAATTAAAAAATATAAAATTTTTATCATCTTTTATTGTTTGAAGAGTGTTTTGTGTGAATTTTGCAGGATCGACGAACGAGTTCGGATCTGGAAAAATCCAGAGATCAAAACAGAAAACCCTAGATCTGAACAACAGAGAAAAGTCAAACCAGAGGAGCAGAAAATTTTTCGGGAACTGAGCCGCCGCTTCCACCGCGCTTCCGCTGCCGAAACCTACTCCTGACCACGGAACCGCCGCTTGGTGCCGACGTCAGCAGGAGGAAAAATCTATGTAAGCCCCCTTTCTCCTTCTCTGAACCCCCTGATATCTCCTCTGTAAAAATTTCCTTTAGGATTCTTTGCGCTAAAAATCTCTCCCCCTTCCAATAATTGATCTTGTGCAGGATTCTTTGCGCCGCGCTAAAAAATTGTTTGCAAGTGATTGTTTACTGCTTTGCATATCTAAACTGACTTTAAGGGGCTTGACACCAATCCAGATTGGGTGGAGATTTCATCACCCTTTCTAGGACCCCAGAAATCACTTAAAGTATATTGCATTGACCATCAATTAATTAAAAAAGATTAGACTCAGCCCTAAGGACTTCGCGCTCAATAGGACAAAGGAATAGTTGTAGGCATCGACCGTTGATCCTAACCTGACTTTGTGGGGCCTAGGCTAGACAGGTAATGAAAGGTAACTTTAAAAGAACCGTCTCACGGTGATTCGTGACCGGATCCCTCCTTTCTCTACTTGTGTTTACCTAGCCACAATTGGCGGCGAAGAGGCGGTTTGATGTCCTACTTCTTGCCCTTTGGAACAGTTAGGAGCTGTCTAGCCGACCTAGGTGACCCTAGATCTAGGCCTGATTGTGCATTTGTGGTTGATTGAACGTGTGTCTAAGCCTTTTATCGAAAATCTTTTTTGCAAAACTCTCCGCATAAAAAAAACACAAAAAGAAAAAAGGAAAAATTTTACAAAAACTTGCAACTTGTCGCTAAGAAATCCGTGCACCCCACTTACACCCACTTTCTTTCCATTGACGTTTTCTTACCCCCACCTTCTGTTTTTCACCTTTTTGACTACACTATCTCTTTAGTGTATGTCCGGTTGGACTAGGGACACTAGTGCCCGATTAGTTCGTGTCTCGTTGGTACCGACCGACGACGCTTTCGACTCCGAAGTCAAAATTCCTTCCACTTCCTTACCTTCACCTTCACTTTCTTCGTCTTCTAAGGAGATGTCGGGATTTAATCCTAACAACACCTTACCCACAGGACTGATTCTACCTTCGTTAGGTGCGAATAACCCGCAACACCCGCTTGTTGAAACGCCCCAACGAATCGCGCTCCAGGATCTTTTCTACCCTATCCACACCGCCTTACCTACTTGTCTTTCACTCCCACCGGCAAATGGGGACAATTTTGAGATCAAACCCCATTTCATCAACATGTTGCCAAAGTTTCGCGGACTGGAATCCGAAGATGCCTATATCTTCGTAAACAAATTCCAAAACGTTTGCTCAATGATGAAGACAACACAACTGTCTGATGATGCTATTAGGCTAAGGGTCATTCCTTTCACCTTATGTGACTTAGCCGAGAAATGGTTATACAGCACAACATCACACTCAATTAAAAATTGGGAAGAGTTTGTTAAAGCTTTTCTTAAAAAGTTGTATCCACATCACAAGACCGCGAGAATTCGTAATAAGATTATTCAATTTTCCCAGCTTCCTTCCTAACCCTTTTGGAAGTGTTTTGAAAGATTTAAAGACCTACTTGTTCAATGCCCTCACCATGGGATCGAGAATTGGCAACTTTGCCAAACTTTATATGAAGGATTGAACCCAGCAACGAAGCAGTTGCTGGAAACCATTTGTCAAGATCACTTTCTAACCAAATCTAGTGAGGAAGCTTGGCAGTTTCTTGAGGATCTTGCTGAACAAACACTTCAGTGGGAAAGCACTAAGACCACCTCATCTTCTTCTGTTGGTCAGTCTAGGACAGACATACATCAATTAGATATGTCGATTAGATATGTCGATTGCAATGAAGGCCAAAATGGCCGCACTTACGAAAAAGCTATAAGCAATTGAGACCAAAATCTCATCGCCTTCTCCTGCCTCTGCCTTACCCCCACGAACTGTTTGTGCTTGTTGTTCGGATCCATCACATCTTATCGAAGAGTGTCCTTACAATCCACCTGTTCAAGGACAAGATCAAGTCAATGCTGCCTTTTAGCAAAGACAAAGAAATGATCCCTACTCTTTAACTTATAATCCGGGATGGAGGAGTCACCCAAATTTTGCTTGGAATCAAAATCAACAATTCCAAGGAAACAACAACTTTCAAAGGCCTCCTCCTCAACAACAACAAGCACCCCAACAAATTCAATACCAGCAATCTTTCTAACCACAACCTTATCCAAATCAAACGAACAATTTTGTGCCTAACAACTTTTATCCTCAAAACAATTTTGTTCAACCAAATGATGATAAGGTTACCTCGCTAGAAAGAAGTCTAGATACGTTTCTCAAACAATCTACACAATCCGCAGCAAGGTTGGAGACTTCCATTCAGTCTTTGGTGATCAACAATACTTCACATGATCAAAGTATCAAATCAATCGAGGCCCAAATTGTACAACTAACTCTGCGTTGAGCGAGCGAGAAAAGGGAATGCTTCCATCTTAACCATTGCCAAATCCTGGACACACACACAACGCACATGTTGCATATGAACAACAAAATCATAATGTGAATGCTGTGACCACGTTGAGATCTGGAAGAGTGTTGCATAGTGATGACGCCCCTACCGGTGGTTCTTCTTCATCTCTTTCTTCTTTTTTTTCTTCATCTTCTTTGTTAGAGCCTATTCTTCATTCTTCACAAAGCTCTACGTCTTCTACTTCGAACGGACCCATTTCTCATATCACGAACACACTAACACTAGGATCCGTTCCAACTCCGCAATCTAATACACAAAAATTGGACTCAACAGATTTTCAAAATGTTCCTTTTCCAAACAGGTTGAGATCCAATAAACCAACTCCACAAATGGAGAAGATTGTGGAGTTATTCAAACAGGTTAGCATAAACATACCTCTCTTGGATGCAATCCAACAAGTCCCTTCTTATGCGAAAATCTTAAAGGGCTTATGCACCTCGAAGAGAAAATCTCAGATACCCAAGAAAGTGCTAGTAGCTAGTGCCGTGAGCAATGCTATCAACCAAGCTCAACCCTTACCCCAAAAACGAAAGGACCCTGGCTGTCCTACAATTTCAATAACAATTGGGGATAAGAACATCAATCGAGCACTTTAGATCTTGGCTCTAGTGTTAACCTGCTTCCTTACTCCGTGTACGAGCAATTAGGTGTTGGAAAGTTGAAACCCACTCGTTGTACTTTCCAAATGGCTGATCGATCGATCACCCATCCTAGGGGTGAGTTAGAGGATGTGTTGATCAAAGTAGGGGACTTCATATTCCCCGTTGATTTTATTGTTATGGAAACACAACCTGTTTCTAACCCACGGAACCAAATTTCGGTGATCCTCGGTCGACCATTTTTGGCCACTTCCAATGCCGTAATAAATTGTCGCAATGGCTCTATGACTCTATCCTTCAGGAAGATGTCTAGTGAGTTCAATATTTACAAGATAGGAAGTCTGCCCCCCGTGCCTAAAACTAGTACACGAGAAGTTTGCTCGATTCACAAAATCACGCAGGAGGACTGCGAGCTTGAAAAATTTCTGTTTGATGACAACAGTTTTGACGCCACTAGTGCGTCCCTCCTTGAATCTAACACAGTTGGCACAACCGATATTGATTATGAATGTTATACTTTTTCGGACGATTTTGACGACTCACCGCCCGAATATGAGTCCTTTGAATTTTTGGATGAGTTAGTTGAACCATCCGATTCGGTTGTTTGCAGTGATTTCAAACCATTGTTGGAATCCTTTGAGTTCGAGATAGCCTCCCCAATTTTACCTTCAATTGTTTCGCTTCCGAAACTCGAACTCAAGCCTTTGCCGTCTCACATTAAATACGCTTATCTAGGTGAGAATGAGACCTTTCCCGTTATCATATTGGCCTCTCTAGCCCTCGAGCAAGAGAAACCCCTTTTAATGGTCTTACAAGATAACCGGCAAGCTTTCGGCTGGACTATGGCGGACATCGAGGAGATTAGTTCCCTCATAATTAAATATCATATGCATATGATGGATGATGCCAAGTCAATAAAGGATCCACTGAAACATCTCGGGGATTGTGTGGATAATCAACCTCCTCCTTTAGAAGTTGAACCACCCCCTTTTCTTTTAATAAGCTACGAGAATGCCAATATTCCACTGATTTTTGATCATTCACATTCTTGTTTTGATTCATCATCACCTCCTATCTCTTCACTTTCCACGTACATACAGATACTTTCCATACCATCACTTATCTCTTCCCCAATTCTTTTTGGCTCGGTACAACATGTTTTTCCACCGACCGATACTCTACACAGATAATTTTTTCAACTGGTTGGTGTTGACTTTTGGTCTTTGCAAAGTTTGGCATTGACTTGTAACATCGTTTAACTTAAGTTTGGGGGGGGACCTTTTTGTATATATATATTGTTTTTCTTTTAACAATAGAAAAAAAAAACTATAAAAAAAAATAAACAGGGGAGTGCCGACAATTTTGACCCTCTTGGTGTAGCCTGACAGTGAGAACACTGTCAAGTTTAAGTTTGGGAGTATGCTCGGTAAGCCTTCTTCCCTCGCATTCATATGTATATTTTTGCATTTGCATACTTATTTTAAAACCCATAAAAATTGAATTTTTTTTTATAAATTATAAAAATTGAAAAATTCAATTTTGTCCATAATTGACTTGAGTTTGACAAGAGGGTTAACTAGCTAGAGGAAAAACTAGATCATAGATTTCGTAAATTAAAAACCCTAAAAATAACCTTTCTTAAAATTTAACGGTAGAAAGTATATGTCTTTGTAGTTTATTTAGAAATAGGCAAATTTCGAGTTGACTTCTTGGGCTAAGTTAAAACAAGGGAAAAGTATTGATATTTTTATTAAAGTATAAGTTTGAAAAATAATTCCTAAGCTTAAGTCTAAATTCTGAAAATATATACCCTACAAATTGCACAAACACGAACCTTGAAACTTGGAATAGTAGAAGAGACCTTGAAATGCTCTTGTCTAAAGTCCTTAGTACGAAGAAAAATAAAATAAAAATACAAGTGTGAATAAAGAGATAAAAAAATGAACACTGGTTTTTGTGATTACTTAAGCCTGCATTAATAGAAAAAAATATTTAGCGAGGGTGCTTCATCACCTAATGCCTTAGACCAACTGGTTTGGGAGTCACTGCTAAAAACCTTAGGGATTACAAGACTAGGAATTAAGCCTTAATGTGTAAACACAATTTGTAATCGGTCGTTGGTACCTCAAGAAGTATTAACGGTCCCATGAAGAATGTGTGAGCAATTTCATCTAAAAATTCACCAATTGAAAAGTACTTTGGACGATGGACAAGAGTATAATAGCTTGATTTGAATTTCCAAGTGTAGGGGTGATATATACACACACGTAGGGGTATGTGATTGGGGTTTAGATGAGAGATAGGAATGAAATATAGGACTTATATCTTTAATAGAGATGATAAAAATTCCTAAGCTGAGATGGAACCCTAGAAGGAAAACTTAAAAGATACCAAAAGCTAAGTAAATTCACAAGAATATATATAATCTTAAGTTAAATGATAAGGAAGCGTGAAAAATACTGGTGGATAATTTATGAGTCGAAGACAATAGAATTCCTTGTTGGAAAACCTAATTGGAGAATAAAAGTCAATAGGCCGAATTGATAGGATTTTGTGGGTAGTATCCGCTGAAAACCCTCAGGAGACAACACTCCTCTTACTTAGGACGCCTAGAGGTTTAACGGCTTGTTGCACGAGCTCAGTGCAATCGCGTTTCCCTGCGAAAGTGAGGCTAGGTATTTTTCGAGAATAAAACTAAGTTTGCTCGAGGACGAGCAAAAGATAAGTTTGGGGGTATTTGTTCATATCATAATTTTGCATTATTATATTCCGCATTCTTAGTCATTTTACAAATAAACATGTGCTTTTGACCTATGTCTACTACATAGTTGCAGGTTACAGGTTCTCGGAACAAAAATAGTGAAAAAGATGAAAAGACGATACAAAAGTGAGATTATGACCGATAAATGGTGGAATCTTGATCGTGCCTACATTTTGAGGGACAATGAAGATCAACGAACAAGTTCACACAGCACAAAGGCAGTACAAGGTTCAAGACTTCGACACGAAGCAAATGGTAAAGTTCACGACATTGTTCACTGTAGAAATCTGGAAGAAAACTAGAAGACAATCTGAGAAACCAAGTGAAGAAACAAGTAGGAAAATGCAATAGGAAGATTACCAAATAAGCAGAGCCAACAAGCCCCTTTTTTGGCTGCGGAACAGTGGTTAAACATGGCACTTGGCCGCGGTTCCGCGGCCGTGCTAAGCCCGTATTGGTGGAAAAATTTGTGGCGGCTGGCGGTGCGTTGACTAGGTTTTTCTTAGTGGGTAAAATTGTAAATGCAGACGTGAATCGATTGTAACCCTAGGGTTTCTATGTTCTATAAATAGAAACCCTAAAACCTGTTTTAGGTCATGCCTCTTTTTATTTCATCTATTCAGAATTCTAAATTCGGTGTAAATGTTTGGAGAGAGCCATCAAATAAAGTAAGGTTTTTTATTTCATTGCCCTAGTTAATTTTCATTCTGCCTTAGTATAATTTTTCTTATCTTCCCTAGTTAGATAGTTAGAAAATGTTAATCAATTCCCTAATGAGTGAGTAATTCCTCACTTGTTAGGGTTAGGAATAGGGAAGGCTTGAGAGATGAAAATCTCTCACCCCTTTCTTGCCCATCACATATAATTAATAGGACTCCATGCATACATACACACACCGTTCCCTACGGCACCTTATCCCATGAGGTAGCGGTGATACCGTAGTATAAACGACCGGTTGCTTATGTTTTCCAAGGAGGTTAGGGTAATAATTAAGAAAGGAAGGACAAGAACCTAGAGGAAGAAACATCGTTTCTTCCCGATGGTACTAATCCCCTTTATTAATTATTATCATAACACCTAAAGAGATCTAAATTAGGTCATTGAAAGCGGTGAGAAAATCTTCAATTTCCAAACTTAACCTAAACCTAACCCTAGCAAGATTCTAATCCTAGTTTAAATTAGTTTAGTTTTTAGTGATAATCCATCCACACCGTTTGGAATTAACTCGTTAGACCAAATTAGGAAATACACAATATCCCTGTGGACCGACCCGTACTCACTGGCTAGCTACCAAGCGACGCCGTTCTTGATTGTGGTTATAAATTCTTTGATCACTAAATCTCTTTAAATCAGTCTCCAATCAGGGATTTTTATCAGTTTTACGGAAAACATAAGTCTTATTCTTTATTTCTATCTTTCATCCAAACATCGATTGTATACCCCTACGTGTGTGTAAATTATTCACCCCTACACTTAAGAATTCAATTCAAGCTATAGTAACCTTACCCTAAGGCCTAATACTACTTCTTTTCATTAATAATGGATGGTTTTGCTCACACACCTTTCATGCGACTATTAATGCATCTTGAGGCACTAACAGCCGATTACTGAATGTGCGAGCTTAAAGCGTAAATAGCAGTTTCCAGGTCTTGGCTTTATTTCTTATTTTTTCTTTTTCGTTTCTTTTTTTTCTTTTTCAAGACCGGATATATTTTTCAATGATACTCTTTTGGTGTTTAGCTTTAAATACCGTTTTTCCTTTCATACTAGGTTTTCAGGCAAGAGTATTTCTAGATATCCTCTACTATCCCAAGTTTTAAGGTGCGTATATGTGCAGTTTGTAGGGTATATACATTCTAAGTTTGGATTCAAGAATAGAAACTATTTTTCAGACATATCCTTCAGCAAAGCTTCAATACTTTCCTTTCATCTTGACTTAACTCAAGAACTGAACTCAAGATTACCTATTTCTCAAAAAAAAATTGCAAGGACGTATAATTACCAAAGTTAAACAGAATGAGGGTTATTTTTAGGGTTTCAATTCCTAGGCCCAGGATTTAGTTATTTCTAACGTATCAACTAAACTTTCGGAATAAAAATCTAAGTTACCCTATTAGCTAACTTGACGACAAAGTTTTTATATTATTGTAAATTTTTTGATTTTTATGGTTTTTTTATATGTATGCAAATGCAAAATATACAAATGAATGCGAAGGAAGAAAGCTTACTGAGCACACACCCAAACTTAAACTTGACAGTGCCCTCACTGTCAGGCTACACCAAGGGGGTCAAAATTGTCGGCGCTTCCTAAATTTTTTTTATACGGAACAAAACAAAACAAAATATATATATACATAAAAAGTCCCCTCCCAAACTTAAGTGACACAGTGTTTCCACTGTTTAAGCGCTGAAGTTCAGGATTAGGGAGGAAAGGGAACAGTTTCAATCTATACAAGGCCTTACACAGGCCAAAAGTTCCAACCATTCAAAAATTTTATCGTTAGAATGGTGTGGTTGGTGAAAGAATATGGAGAGGAAAGAAATAGAGAATACGCGAGACCGTATGCGAAGAGAAGCGGGATACGGTCTAGGTGGAGGAGAAGAATGGCGGAAGGGAGAAAGAAGTGGAATACGAACTTGAGGGTGGAAATGGATTGAATAAATCAGTACAATAAGTAATGATCGATGTGAAAAGATGGATTGTACTAATCTATCAATATGTCGAGAAATTGGGTGAAATCCCTCAAGATTCGTGAGAAACCATGGGTACGCCGAACTTGGTAAACCAGACATAGTAAATGAAAGTGATATAGTATCTTGCAAGGTCGGAACGACGGAAAGGATGTGGGGAAGTGATTGAGGAAGGGTATCGGTTAAAGGTTCTGGAGGGTGTGCACAGTCAAGGAAAGGGATATGATGAATTGGAAAATCCGACTCATTAATTAAAATTGGTTCATCCTAAAAAATTTCCTCAATATTCTCCTCAAAAATTAGCTCATCCATGCATTCATCATCAATATCAAGACGCATATGGAGTTCGGTAAAGACAGTTAATGACCCGGGATGATGTCCACATGGAAGTGAATGTAAATGATGCATTTGAAAGACAAACTCATCCAAAGTTGTGGGTTCATCATCCGAAATATTCCCGGCGTCGATATTTTCAATCAAGTGAAAATCAATATTCTCAGACACCTCATCAAAAGCATGGATATTAATCAATCCAGGTTCTAAGATGGAGATGTAGAGGTCAAAAGGGTTGGTGATGGTTTCATTCGAAAGGGACCCTTCACAATCAAGTAAATCAAACACTATAAAGTTACACAACTCATTAAACGTTCTATCTTCAACTGGTGAATCATTTGAAACACTTGATAGACATTCAAAACCGGAGTTGTGGGATTCACTTTGCAATGGGTAGGTTTGAATTGGAAGGGTGTACAGCTCACTCTCTCCACTCAAATTCTCAACATGTTCTATCGCCTCATCATACATTGGAAAATTTGGAGCTAGTTAGAAACTAGCTACCGGGTCACTTGGTTGTATGAGGGCGGCCATGGACGCATTCAAATCCATTATCTGTTGACACGAAGCTACCTGAAAGTTTTCCAATGACTGTTCCAGACTAGACATGGGTTGTGAAGGGGTTTCAGTAAAAGATTCAAAGTTGTTTGGATACTGAAAACTCCCAAATGACGGTTTAGAAGCAATGTCTAGGGAAGGTGTAGAAGTCGGGTAGGACTGGTAAGAATTGAATGGCTGGACAGGAGTAGGATCAACATTTGGATAAGAAGGTGATTGAAATTGTTGATCAAAAGAATTGGCAGTGGTGAAAGGAATGAAAGATCGGTTACGGGATTGTTCAAGACGTTCAGCAAGGGACATGGGTCTTGGAGTTACAACAGGACTCTCAAAAGGGTTATCAACGTAAGAAGGTGGTGAAAGTTGAAACGGTTGATACAAAGTGGATTGCGGGGTCCAGTTGTTCATCTTAGACGCGTCTATCCGATCTTTCAAAGAAATTTTTGGCATGGAGGGATCGTTCGAAGTTCGGCCAAAGCAAGAAACGAAGGATGTAATGTTTGGTTGTGGGTACCAAAGTTCGGCAAGAGTTTTGCGAGGTGGGGTACCTATGTTTGAAGAGAAGAAGAAAAAGGAGAGGAGGAAAAAAGAATGTGATTTTTTTTAGTTAAAAAAATGTTTGTTTTTGGAGTTTTAAAAATTGTTTGTTTGGTTTTTTGAAAGAATACGGAATTATAGGACTAAACTTCACATAAGCACAATCACAATCACAATATGCATAAACAACACCTAGAGCTAGGGTCTTCAAAGTCCAACTAGACTGCTCCTAGACTTCCAAGCGACAAGTTGCAAGATAACCCTCGAATCGCTTCTTCACTGCCAATTGTGGCCACGTAAGCACAAGTGAGGTAAGGAGGGTTCCGCTCATGAATCACCGTGAGACGGGCCTTTTAAAATTACCTCCTCACTTGTCTAGCCTAGGCACCATAAAGTCAAGTTTAGATAAACGACCGATTCCCCGCAACCTTCACTTATCCTAATTGAGTGCGACAAGTCCTTATAGGTTTGGTCTAGATATTTTTTATTAACTTAAGGTGATGCATATGCTTTTTGTGATTTGTAGGGTCTTAGGAAGGGTGATGAAATCCCCACCCAATCTTAATTGGTGTTCAAGCCCCTTAATGTCCGTATTATTATATGCAAAGCGTATAAACAAACAAAATCTAAAACAACAAAAATTTATTTGGCGGCGGCGCAATTCTGTGCAAAGAAACCTGTATAAAATACAGTATAGTGGAATCCACAGAGAAGATAAAAGGAAAGAGAGAAGGTGAAAAAAATTTGGGGCTCAAAAGCCTCAAAGTTGCCGCAGAACCACCGCATAACCCAAGATTTTACCGCGGTTCCGCGGTCAAACTTTGGACTTGGGGCTTAAAATTTGGTCCCTGAACTCCCCTTTCTTTCTACTCCAAAATAAAATGCTCTGTTTTTTTTTTTGATTACTGCACTTGCTCCAGATAGCCTGCACACTTGCACACAAAAAATATCAAAAATAACAAAAATATTTTTATTATATTTATTTATATTATATACATATATATACACACAAAAAGAATATTAACCCGAATGACAAGAAAGAAAAATACGTTACCGTCTCCCCGGCAACGGCGCCATTTGATCGCAACGCTTTTGGCGTGTCGGAGTTCAAAATTCTAAAGTTAACCGCGATCAAGGACGGTGTCGCTTTGCAGCTAGCCGGTTGAGCACGGGTCGATCCGTAGGGGATGGTAGTATGTCCGTTCGTGTTTTAGACGGGTCAATGAAGAATGTATATGTGTATGTTCAATTCTATCCTAAGTGTTCGTATTTTATGTTCAAGTAAACTTGTTAAGGTTAAGGTTGGTTAGTAGAGTTAGGATTAATCTTGTGCTTATCATTTGCCATTCTTAAAACGATATTGGGATAATCGAAAGTAGCGGGGATTAGGAGGACATAGGAATGGGATTTGCGAGTTTAAGCAAGCTTTCCAACACTAAATCCATTCCTAGTGCCCCTTGTCCATCCGGTAAATACGCTTATTTCCAACCCTCGGCCAAACACCCGCAACCATGTATCCAATTAAGTCATAGCTACATGTCACGTTGTAGTGCGCTTAAAGAACTTCTTGACTTAGGTCGCGGCTATACGTCACGTATAGCGCGTCTAAGTGAGGGGGTTGCGTTTGTTTGGTCGGGGTTCGTTTCAAGATGTTTGGCGAAGATAAGCACAAGAGATTTTTCCGTCCCTCATACCACCTTCCTTAGCCTTAACAAGTGTGGAATTATTCATACATTATAAAAGAAAATAAAACGAAACAAGAAGGAAGAAAAGAAGGAAAAGAAAAAATACGATTTTACAAATGGTGCAAGCTAACTACTTGGGTCCTCACCTAAGTAAGGAACTCCGTCGAGTATCACGGCTTGAAAATAATACAGAAAAAACGAAAAGAAAAAGAGCAAGAAAAGAAATAACAACAACTAGTTAACGACAATAAATAAAATTACAATACAAGATAATAAAATTACAAGGCAAAAAATAAAAGAAACAAGATACTAAAAACCCTCATCTTCATTGATCTTCCACTCAAAAAGCTCTCACTACAATTTTCATGGAGGAAAGAATGAAGAAGAAGAAGAAGCTAAACTAAACTACACTAAAAACCTAACAAAAAAAGGCAAAGAAGACCGTTGGCTTGGCATAAAACTGGGCTATTTATAGGCTGAGTGCTGAAACCCTAGGGAATGATTCTGAGCCCAAATGAAATGTCCAAACTACCCCCAAAATCCGAGTTGACACTGAGTCAACTCGGCCGCGGATCCGCCGCCGAGTTGCCATATTGGCCGCGGATCCGCGGCTCTTTGGAGGAGTTGGCTTGTCGTTTTTTCTGGGTTTTCTTGTGTTGCTCTATTATGTTGTTCTACATGCTCCAAATTGCAAATTGCATCAACAATTTCTTCAGATCTGCAACAGTCCAAAATAGCATAAAAAATAATACTTTTGACCTCATCTCCCTCGAGCTTCGCGCACCTATTGATTCTTGTGCTGCCCCCCTCGTGCTCTGTGGTTGTCCGAGACACGAATGACCACTGTCATATGTTTTGTCTCTGGAACTAGTACGTGGCACTGGACAGATACGGATGACCGGAACCCGGTTTTAATCTGTTGGCAACAGATGTTCTGCATTTTAGCGTAACTGTAGAGATTTTGTATCAATTGCGTTATTTTGGACTAGGAATCTGTAGCCTGTAAATATGTAGCAAACACGGATAAAAAGCACCTACCTATAAGCAAACGAGCATAAGAACGGGCGGTATTAAATGCAATATTCTGGTATGAAAAACATGTTTATATTCCCATCGCCTAAGGCTTAGAAAACGGGTTTATATTCCCGTCGTCTAAGGCTTTTAAAGTTTATGAGCCATGAGGGTCTCATAAAGATGTTTATACGAGTCGAGAGGATCTTGCAGGTATAGCCTAACATGAAATATAGATAACCCCTTTAGATATAGGAGTCCGTTACGTTCGTGGTATTCGGTTAAGTCCATCCTACCTTCGCGTTGGCTGATATTTTCTCGACATGCAGTCCCTCAGGTTGCGGCTCAAGTAGCTACGCGTCTATTATATCTCTGATCCTCTGAGGCTGGACAAGAAATCTTCAAGTAGTCTTCTTAGGTTGTAATATTCACACTACCATTAGAAGATCCAGCGTTAGGTCTTGTCATGGCACTTTACTTGAGGTTAGGCTCTGTTTAAAGCCCCGATGAGTCATGACCACACCCTTCTGGGATGGGATGGCATCCAATGGTCTTTAGGCTTTGTCTGTATTGCCATCGAGATTTGGAGTTATGAATTTGTCGTTACTCCGATTTTATTTGATTATTGCACCCGCACCCTATTGGAATGTAGAGGAACGTCTAAACGATATCTAAGCTGCAGATGTTGCCATCAAGATCTGAAGCTAAGAATATGCCCCTTCACCACTTTGATTTGACTCCTTGGAGCTTCGTTGACACACCATTTGTACTTTGATGGAGTAAGAGGGACACCAAACCAGTCTTTAGGCTATAGATGTGCCATCAAGACTCGGTTCTTCTTTTGACGAAGCATGGAGGGAAAATATGGTTCATTTTCTTTCATTTGTGTCCATGGATTATATACAAGAGTCGGTGTGGATCTACTTGCAGGGCAGAAAAGATTTTATTATATTTTTTTATTATTTCCGTGATGCCCTATCATTTCAGCTTTTCATATCGCGAAAGTTGCAATTGCCCAATCATTTCGGTTGTTTATTTGCGGTGCCCAATCATTTCGGCTATGTAATTTTATTTATTAATTATTTATATTTTTACGCGCTATTTTTTATTACGAGTTGCCCAAACATTTCGGCTGTTTCATATGCATATATTTTTTGCTCGCTGGTTTTTATTGCGAGTTGCCCTATCATTTTGTCTATTTCATATGCATATTTTTCCTTGCTTGCTGATTTTATTGCGAGTTGGGGATTTGGAATCCAATACCAATCTTAGTATCATCATCGCTAAAACTGGGATATTGCCAGGAGCAAATCATCATATGCCTTTGGAGGATTTGGGGGTTTGATACCTGTTTTGGCATCTGCATTGCTACAACTGGAAGAAACTCATCATATGCCTTTGTTGATTTGAACAAAGGTAGCTCAGAAGATAGGTTTAAGTCGCTGCCAAGTAAGGCTTTTTGACTTTATGAACCATAAAATTCTCATAAAGGTATTTCTTCCTACGAGTCGAGAAGATCTCGTAGGTGTATTTTCTCCTTATGAATCGTGGGGATTCTTAAGTGTGTTTTCTCTTGTAAGTCGTAAGGATCTTATAAGATTATTTTCTCCTTATAAGTCGAGAGGACTTACAAGTATTGTTCACCATATGGGGATATTTCTCGCCATTAGTGGAACTCGGTTGGAACATATTTTGTTCATGCCTGTGGATTGTATACAAGAGTCGATATCAAAATACTTATAAGGAAACTTGGGCGATGTTTCTGCCAAAAATTTTAGCTCGGAGGTTGTTGTTCCCTTATAACAATAGAGGGAAGCTCCCACGTGTTAAATACGTGAGCATTTCACGTGATATCCACGTGAGCGCACTCGCCAGTCTCTTGGTAGCGCCTCACGTAATATCCACGTGAGCCCACTTGCCAGCTTCTTAGCAGCGTCTCATATGATATCCACGTGAGCACTATGGGCTAGCGCCTCACGTGCAATACACGTGAGTGTTCCTTTTAATAGAATTAAATTCTATGTGGGAAATATTTCCCTGATATTTCTCAAACTAGAAAGATCTTCTCTGTTAAACAAAGGACCCTGGGATCTAAGATCCAGCGATGATTATAAAATCACCAATCGGTCACCTGATAGAATTAAATTCTATCTTTAGAAAAAAAATTTCTAATCTTGTTGAACAAACAAGAATGATCTTCTCTGTTAAACAGAGAGCCATTGGATTAAAAATCCAACGGCGAATAAAATTCACCGGTTGATCTTTAAAATCATTTTGATTGACTATGAAATCATTCATGATCTCTTAATGAGAGATTGCCTCCAACAGATTGATTTTTTCTTTCGCATATAAATAGGAGTAAAGAGATTAAATATCAAGGAAAGTGACCCCCCGGTAAGCTTTTGTAAAAAAAAAATATAGAAGGTTCTCCAAAAGCTTTCACAAAACAACAGTGAATTTAATTTTCAATAAAGAAGAAAGATCGTCTTTCTTTACGAAAACCCTAGGTAAAGTAAAAGGCAGATATCAAAACATCTCCTTTACCTATCACATCATATCCAAGGGTTTAACCCCTTAAAAGAACTTAGTTCTTTCTCTGGATCTGAGATCCACAAGACAAGTCTCCCATAAGTTGAGAATTTAATTCTCATCGGGCAGATATTGTTCTTGAATCAAAGATTCAAAGAAGACCATGTTTGAAAAACATATGAGAGAAGAATATGAAGAAGAAGGAGTCCATAATACTTCAGGAACTTAGTTCCTTCATAATCAAGAACTTAGTTCTTAAAGAACCTGATCCCAGAACCTCAAAATAGAGGTCTTAGTGATCGTTAATGGTCACAATACCATTAACAAGGGTTTAATTTCTCTAAAAACATCAACAGTGATTAAATCTCTAAGTATATAGTGCCTCATTTGAAACACACGTGAGCGCCCGAAACATAACGCCTCACGTGAAACACACGTGAGCGCCTAAGAACTCAGCGCCTCACGTGAAACACATATGAGCGCTCAGAAAAGAAAAGAAAAACTTAGCGCCTCACGTGAAACACATGTGAGCGCTCAGAAAAGAAAAGAAAAACTTAGCGCCTCACGTGATAGCAAGTGAGCACCAGGAAACATAGCGCCTCATGTGATAACACATGAGCGGAAAAAAGGAGCAGCGCCTCACGTGATACACATATGAGCGCCAGAGCAGCAATTGGATATCATATCCGTAGTCAAAAGCTTAGAACTGCTGAATGATAGAAAAAGCCTAGGACTAAGCCCAAAATTGGCTAAGTCTCTGAAATTTCCTTGAACACATGATGTTCCTTGTAGCCGAGCTTATATACTCTGTTGATGGATCTTAACAAAATTTAAAGATCCTTCAACATCTTCAGAGAGGTGGCGGGTCCCAATAACCAACAACTCATTCGTCCTAAATATGGGAATGTTGGACCAAAATATGCTTAAACTAATATTCGTCCCAAACACTGGAACGTTGGACCGAAATGTCCCTAAACTAACATGGGACCGTGATGTCCTCAAACTGATATATTTGAGCCCACATGCTCATTGTTCCTAAATCGATCTTAATCTCATATATAACTAACGATCCTTAGATCAAACCCAATAATCCCGTGAACCGATGGACCACATTTATATGAGATCTGCGTCCTAAGTTCAAAACCCCAAATCTAATATACGGATTTGAATAAATCTGCGCCCTACGGGCGACGGCATAAACTAGTTTCTGTATACAATCTACGGGCAACCAAAATAAACAAAAATACAACACGAAATGAAGTGACCTACTGGAGCAGGAGAAAGTTTTTATCGCAACGCGATAACGTAATTAACTGCAGGGGCTTGCGCCTGCAGGGAAGAACGTCCCTACAATCAAAAACCCCTCACATATGAGGGGGAATCTGATAAAATTACGCTATAATGGTCTCATCTGTCCAAACCTCCAATATATGATACCATAAATCAACTTGGCATCTTCGGAGAGGTGGATGGATATGTCCAAATAGCATCTGCCCCCGTATTTAGGCTAGACGCCTTCTGTGTCTCAGTCCAGTTTTCGGTGGAAAACAGATTCTGGCATGTCTGGTAGGACCTTGTTATCTTTCCACTCCACACTTCGTGTGTCGCGTTTTTCCGTGATCAAATAATCGTGGTATATATGTAGTTGCCCTTGGGTGATGAGATACTGATGATGGTGTTCCGTCTCTTTCAAGAATGGCATTTGCTTCCACTCACCATAACTCAGACTCTGTTACATCTAGTGGAGTCAAGTATGGGCTACTTGCAAGCTCAAATCTCTGCAATCCAACTTTTTAAGAAAGCAATGCGCTATTCTTTGGATCGATACTCTCACCTTCTACCTTCGGTGCCTCAACGCCAAAGGAGGAAGCCCAGGAGAAGTTTGTCTTCCACAAGCTGGCTCCGCAAGCTTCAACTCTATCAAGGGCATCAGTCTTCATACGATTGGCACCTGCCAAAGACCAAGGTCGACGCAAGGGGCAGAATATGCATTCTCTAAAAAAAAGTAGGGGGAAAGATCGGCAAATCCCCGAAACTAATGAAGCTTCGGTCGCAAGACATCATCAACGTCTAAACAGGCGTCATATAAAACAAGCTGAGGGCAGTTCTCCATCCGGTCTAATTCCAACTTTGATGGTGAATGCTGTTGTTCCAACCCGGGAATAGCTTTGAACTACTATGAAGGGTCAAACAAAATTCACCTATCGCGGTATTGAAAAAAGTCTCCACAACCCATGGAGATCCAAGGAGAGCAGAAACCAGTTCGCTCCCTAAAAGAATTTTCCTAATCTATATATAAGGTGTGGAAGCAAGTGAAGAACTCGATTGTCGTCCGCGGCTCTTCCCCTAAGCGTCGGCCAAACTCTAAGCACTCCTCTTCCAAATACAAGGGGACGCATCCAAAGGTGGTTCCTGTTCTAATGGTTTATCTTAAAGCTAAAGCGGCTTCTCACAAAAAAAAGAGGTCCAATAAAGTCCAAACGCCCGAGGCAAACTTTAAGGGTCAAGATTCCAAACGCCCCGATCTTAGGGGCATGATAGTTCACACCATCCATGTTGTGAATTCTAAATAGGAAAGTACCGCTTCTACTAGTCATGGACCGCATACTCGGTCTCCGACAAAAGCTTAACTACAACGCGAAAAGTTGCAGAAGATACCTGCTCAGGCGGCAGCACTCACTAGTCCACTCCTTAAGGAAAATTCCGAAGACGCGCCAGAAGAAAGAGTATGGCAGGAATCAGATATTAACTTCTTGAAGCGTGCTCTTAAGATGAGAGATGAAGAAGCGGCAGCGATGTCCGCTAAAATGAACCAGATGTCCCTTGTTCATATCAGAATTTTGCATTATTATATTCCCCATTCTTAATCATATTGCAAATAAATAGGTGCTTTTGATCCATGTCTGCTAAATAGTTACAGGTTACAGGTTTTCAGAACAAATACAGTGAAAATGGAGAAAAGACGCTATAAATGTGAGACTACGACCAATAAATAGATGAATCTGTATGATACCGCCTACCAGTTTAAGGAACAAATGAAGATTAATGAACAGTTTGATTGCACAACGTATGAGGGCAGCATAAGATTCAAGAGTTCAACACGAAGCTAACGGTAAAAGTCCACAACATTCTGCACTGTGGAAATCTGGAAGAAAATAGAAGATATTTTGAGAAACCAAGTGAAGAAACCAGAAGTAAAATGTAACATGAAGCAGCCCTAAAGAAATGAGCCCAATAGCCCATCAAACGGCCGCGGATCCGCGGCCGTGCAATGCACGTGTCGGTGGATAAGACGGTGCGTTGACCGGGTCTTCTTAGGGTAGATTTGTAAATTATGAATGGATCAGAATGTAACCTAGGGTTTCCTGTATCTATAAATAGGAGAGCAAAAGGCCAATAATTCTCGTGCGTCTTTTTGGGTGCCTCTTTTGAGATGCCTCTTTTAATTTCTAGATCTTAGATTTTCAATTCCATGTAATCTGTCAAAGTGTGCATCAATAAAGAACTAAGTTTTTTTTATTTTGAATTTCTTTTCTGCCGTAGTTATAAATTTTTTATCTGCCGTAGTTATAAATTTTTTATCTGCCGTAGTTATAAATTTTTTTATCTGCCATAGTTATTAAATTAAAACCATAAAAAAATGAACTCGTTTATCAATTCTCTAATGAGTGAGTAGTTCCTCACTTGTTAGAGTTAGGTTTAGGGAAGGTTGAAGAGATGAAAATCTCTTATCCCTTTCTTGTCCGTTCAACATTTTAAAGTAGGACTCTATGCATACAAACACACACCGCTCACTACGGCACCCTATCCCACGAGGTAGCGGTGATACCATACTTAAAAACCGGTTGTGTATGATTTCCATGGAGGTTAGGGCTAAGAGTTAAGAAAGGACGGACACGGACCAAAGAGAAGAAACCTAGTTTCTTCCCGATCGTGCTAATCCCCTTTGTTAATTATTACTTTAACACCTAAAAGTTCTTAATTAGGGCAAAGAAAGCGGTGAGAATAATTGACTTTCCAAACTAACCTAATCTTAACCCTAACAAGCTTTTTATAAACTTTTATCTCATTCTTAGATCTTAAAATAAAACCCAAAAATCTTTTGGATTTAACTCGTTAAAACATAAAGAAAAGGAATCCATCTCCCTATGGACCGACCCGTACTCAACCGGCTAGCTATCAAGCGACACCGTTATTGATTGCGGTTAATTCTTTGATTTTAAAACGCATAAGCACTAAATCTCGTATCAATCATCCCTTCTGATCCAGAATATAGCTGGAATGATGGTTTATTCAGAACCACTGGCAGATGAACCGTCGGCAGTTACTCTTAAAGACAAGAGTGCCATTTCAAATCCTCTGCAAGCCTCATCAACGGCTAAGGAGGAAATGATCCCAAAAGCAAAACTGGATAGATATATCGCTCAGCAAATCAAAGTTCATATGCCAGTGAAGCTGCAAATAGGTCACTCAAGACTGGTTGACCGTATCCGGCGTGCTACGATCAATTAGAGTACCCACCAGAATACATACTTCCGACATTCCATATGTACAAAGGAAACGAGAATCCTCGTCTGCATATCGCGTAGTTTAGATTCATGTGTGATAACACTGGAGAAAATGATATACTACTCTTCCGACAGTTCATCAGCAGTTTGGCGGGCATTGCATTCGAATGGTATGCGGAACTCCCAACTGACTCCATGAAGACCTTCGACGAAATGGAGATCCTCTTCTGTTAGAGATTCGCTAGCTCAAAGAAACACACTACCGTGATGATATTGGTCAATGAAAGGGTTAGACTGAACGAGGCTTGGGTTCAATATGTTACCCGATAGCGAAATCTTTGGTCAAAATGCGAGCGGAGCATTGACGAAGCTTCATCCGTGGGAATGTTCATAGCCACCCTTGACCCAAATTCAAAAGTGTTTTCATACATGGCCCTCTTCAAGACGAAGACCTTCCAAGAGCTCATAGATAAAATGGCTCGATTGTATCAGATGGGTCAAAACCTTTCCTCTTCCGATGAAGATACATGAAAAGCATAGGCAAGACGGCGTTTGTGGCCAACGCTCAACAAAAATGAGCGGGTTTGAAGTAACCTGTCGCCAAAATAGCGACAACGCGGGTCCCATCCTTGGGAAAAGATTGGGACGCAAATACCCACTCTCCCGAAATATACGCAGGGGGCATCTTGCTTGCTGGCAGAGGAATCTCCACGTGAGATAGTCCTTCCTTCGAAGAACAGAAAGGATATTAAGGGACCTACAAACGGGTCCTGCAATCAAGAGGAATAGCCCACTTGAACCAGAAATTATAGAAGGGACGTAAAAGCCATACCCCACTCTTAAAATGGATGATGAGGGGAAAACCCCCCAAAACAAGTTCATTCTTCTAAGGAAGAAGAAGACTCAGCAGAAAGAGTGACGTGATATCTCGTTCCTTCATATATAGAGAAGATGCTTCGTCAGCGTCAGAAAGTGATATTGATGAGCATGGGGCAGGTGTCGAGTAAAGTACCCGGTATTGCCCGCAAAAACTACCCAATTGGTACGATGATAAATGAAGCAGTTCAAGAGGGTAAAGATAGCCTAAGGCGTGAAGTGGCCACTCATATAACGGCCAGACAGTAGCGCCTAAGAAAGCAAGCGTTGGAAGGGATGTGTTATGTAACTTCCTGAGCGAATGAGCGATAATGGACCGAAATGTCCTTAAGCTAACGCATCGCCCCAAACACGGCGATAATGGACCGAAATGTCCTTAAACTAACGCATCGCCCCAAACACAGCGATAACGGACTGAAATGTACCTAAACTATCGCATTGCCCCAAACACGGCGATAATGGACCGTAATGTCCCTAAAACTAATATGCGCCTTGAGATCTATATTGCGACCCAAGTCCCATCAACGAAGGTTTCAACTCAAGTTCCCACCGGCTACATCGCTACTTCTGCGATGAAGTCACCTCCAATCCTACCGGCAAATAGAGGGGCCACCTGCGACGAAACTACTTTTGTGAGTTCCACCGTTCACAAAAAAAGGTATATCCACAAGCGAAATGAGCACAGATGAAAACCCGAAAGGGTGCCGTGAGTAAAAACAGTGGGACTGCCGGCGAGTTTGTGAAAACCGAGAGGGCGCAAACCCGTTTTAAAAAATGTTTATACTTGCAGGGCCCCTCGACCTTGTTAAGAAGAAAATACCTGCATGAGATCCTTACGACTTAAAAAGGTGCAACACACTTAGGAATCCATATGATTTTTAAGGAGAAAGTACACTTGCAGGATCCTCACGACTCGTAAGGAGAATTCCTGTCAAGACCCGAAGGTACGGAACGTGACCGGCACTTAAATTACGAAACGTCTAAAGGCGTAACATAATCTAAATAAGCCGAAGCCCAGAAATCTAAACCATTTGAAAGAATAAGTGTAGGAAAACAAGTTTAAAAGCAACATCAAATTTTCTCAAAAATTTTGGCAGAGTCTCCTTTATAAAAACTGGCCCCAAACGGGTATAAACAAGAATATGTACACAAGCAGTAATAAAAGCATCCCCAAGCGGGAACTAGCTCTTCGCCAATTGGCGGACACAACCAAGCAAGCAAAATAATATACAACGCCGAAGGGCGAGGAACAAAACTCAAAGGAAGACCAAAATCCACCAGAAAACCATAATAATACAAGTGCGACTCTAAGGTCGAAAGAAAAATAATTGGTCTTCTAAATCTATCAAATAATACAAGTCTGGTTGATGGAGCTTACTAGATACAACTGGAATAAATAAAAGTACAACGACGGTCACGATACAAGTGAACCAACCTACCAAGCAATCACCCTGAATGAAATGGTGTGCCGGCAAGCCGCCAAGGAAACCTGTACATCTAAACTTGCAGGAAAATTTGGCACAACGGGGATGAGTTGCCAACTCATGAGTAGAAGGCATCTGCGGGTAGAAATCGCATGCACGACGATCTCCTAGGTCATAATAATATACTTAACATAATACTAGACATCTAGTAGTGATAGGGTAATAATCTATGCATAAGTGCAATACTCAGTGCACGTGTCAGTGTCACTAAACAATAATAAATCATATATCTGATGTATGAATGCATCATGAATGAGGAAATCTACCACGAAATCTGAAAAATCTGATATAAAGAAATCATCAAGTAAAACTTGTATAATAAAACTGAAACATCATCAGTGAAATTGACAGAAAGCCCGTGTCAAGTATCGACACAATATCTCAATATCTCAAAGTCTTAATATCTCGGGCTCCGTCAGTCCAGATTGGCCCATATCATTATATCTCACGACAACGGTCGGTATCCTCCGGATATCCACCGCGCCAGACATCACCGGTAGGTAGTTTTTCCCTACCAGGCTCATCGTCTACAACTCGAGCTTCTTGCCCCGGGGTACCTTACCGGGCCCACCATGTACCCGAAACGGTTCATTCTACTCCTCAAATCGGGTCTCGAAATCCAACAGCAATCATGATAATTCATGGTGGATGACACATATATCACAAGAAAACCGCAACTGGTATTTTAAATAAGAGAGAGAGAGAGAGAGAGAGACAGAGAAGTTATTATAAATTCTTGCGGTTTTCCCCCAAATCCAGAAATCTCATTGACATCCGAAATCCAAGAATTAAGAGTAAGTAAACAGTGAATATCAGCATAAAGCCCCCGAATAGTACATGAATGAATATATGAATGCATGAAGTATCTATGTAAAGAATGCAATCTCTAAGTTAGCACCTGAGAGCAATCACACAAGTATTATGTGGTAACTAGCATTTAGCTAATTATATCAATAAGATAATATTTTCTAAAGTGTACGTAACATGGCAATTACCGATGATGATGTGTGTGAGCCGGCAAATATGTGTACGTGGAATATGCGCATCATCGATAATGGTGCTGGTGTCCTAACAGATGGAATCATAACAGTTAGGGAACATATGTATAAACATGCAGTATAATGAGAATAACATGAATATGACAGAGAAGGAGTAATAACCGCAATACCGAAGAATATACTTTTCTACTATACGAGTCATACCGTTTTGGTGTTTGAAAAAGCACGAATCGTGGTTTTTAGAAAAATAGGGGCTACGGTGTTTTTAAGAAAAAAATACATCCTTTGAAAATCCGTAGTATCCCCCAGTTGTCTTTTTGAAAAATGAACACGATTCGTTGGTTTTTAAAATATGTATGACTCGAGCCTAAACTAGCATCTACCCAAACCACTAATAGACTAACTAAGGAACTGGTCGAAAGGTAAGAAAAGTCCACCTAAACTCCGAGTCGATACCTCTAAGAGTCGGCGATCCAGCCTCAATAGCGTCACGTACATAGTATGACTTTCTCGATCAAGAGTGCGAATCAATCATCAATCTATACCTTGTACGGTAAAATCCATCGTACAGCATCCCAAATTCGGGGTACGGATCAACTATCATATTTACATTATCATTCATTTGGGTATCATCATCAATCAATATCATAATCTAGGTTCTATTCAAAATCTCGTATATTCCGATGTCATCAACACATATCATCATATATGAGTACACATCGCTCAAACGAACCTGTTATAATTATCATACCATATCTCATATCATATCTCGATCATATGTCAACTATCATATATATATCATCATTCATAAGGTATCATCGTCAAACAATATCATGATCTGATTACTGATGTAAGTCTCAAAACATTCCTATGCCATCACACATTTATCGTATATGTATATATTTTCTTAACGCACAACGATTTGCTATAATACCATAACTCGGTCACATATCAAATATCTCACGGTATTGTTGGATATAGTGCCCTCAGAGTTAATTATTTGATCACAGGCACGTGATTGCGATGATTGAGGGAGGACCTATACCGGTAGGATAGTCTTACTCAAGATGATAATATGCTATCTGGTTTATCTTTATCATCGTGTACATACTTTAGGTGACATTACATGTCACTATTGCACGTTGGTAGAGCCCTTAGGATTCTTGCTTGATGGCCAGCAGTATGATGGCGATCATATACGTGGGAGCTGGGGTCTATAAGCACATCCTTAAAGTGGTCCCTAGTCGTAGGAGTTTCGAGACTGGGCATCGATACTCCATTAGTAGACTAGTGTATACAGTCGAGACCCCGACGAGGGGTGGTAGCCGGTCTCATAAGCCATTGGTGTCAGTTAGATCACCTAAGATGTATACAGGTGCTCATTGGGTTATGAGTACACCGGACAGGACTCGCCGGGAACATGCTAGTTGGTATTATACCTGACGTCAGATAGCAGTTCCCTGGTGACATGTGTACAGGTTAGTTCATCGACCTGAGATCGTCATTTGTCTCGTGTGAGTTCCCACTATGCTTTGATTATTACCCTGCCACGGCTCAAAGGAGTCGTGCAAACAGGTTTTAGTTGGGTACAGTCCCGAGCCACATGGAGGTAGTGAGCGGATCGGCAGGGGTTTCGTCTCTCCCGGTATTGGGGGTGAGATCGCGCTGTGTCTAGGAGAGCCATTACACGAAGTCCTTGGCCAAGGTAGGAGATTTACTTGTAGGTATTCCAGTAGTATCTCAGGGTGTTCTGGGCTACACTCCGACACGACTTGTACCGTTTTTGGGGGTCTGACTGTTACCAACCCCCAGGCCCGACATGCAATGCTCATAGACGAACGGACCGGACTGTACGGATATTGTCACTGACAGGCTCAGTAAGGTGTCAGGATGAGTTCGCTCATCGACATCCCTTTTGTTCAATACCTGGTAGCCTGTTACGTACGGCTAGTACCTCTGACGAGCTAGTGGTTAAATCCACAGCCAAAATATTGACGAGTCTTTAGAGTCCCCCACATACAGTTTCTCAAGTTTCGGGCGAAACGTTGTAGAGGCCGTATGATATATGGCAGGGTTCGATCATATACGTGCAGTAGTGCACGGAACATGATCGGGCGGATCATATTAGTGGGCTTTGGTTTAAGCTGGATCCTAGTATTAGATTTGCTGAATTACTTTAATCTCATCGCATTCGCATTCAGTCGGAATGCGAATGCAGATATGTATATACAGGTGAGGGGTATCCTTGTGATCCGTCACGAGTTTACTTTAGATGTTGCCGTATCTTTTTATTGTTGCAAACATTTGGGTTAATGTTTATAAATGGAAATTGTGAGCTTAAATCATTATTTTGTGCATTAAATGAGAAATGTACTTCATAGGTGACTCATGGTCTCATTTCTTGTGCAAATGTCACATTGTGTGATTGATTTGTGAGTTGAATTGAGAGGAAGAGAGAGAATGACAGCCATTGTAAAGAGTTTGGTCTTGTATTTTTCATACCACTCTCTCATTTTGATGAGAGAACAAAAGAAAGAAAATGGCTCCTCCTCTTCTTCTTCCTCTAGCTCACCATTTCCATTAATGGCTTCATCTTCAACCTCCATCCATACACTCTCATGCGTTGATAATCAATGGATGCAAGAGACGAAGTGATCACACACATTCTCTACATCACCTTGGACACGTCGGCTAGCAAACTTCATGTCCGAGTTTCTTCGGACGAAGCGGGAGCCCGTAAAAAGACTCGAAGATGTGGTGCCCTTTCCGACGAGGAGACCGGAGATCGGAGATCCCGCGAGGAGCTAGGGATGGTGGCTAAAGACCGAAGGACACGGATCGATCGGTATAGCTTTTCTAACCTTTCTCTAGTTGCTAGTTATAGGTTAATGGTTCGATCCGGGATTAAAGTCTGCGATAGCATCGATTTCTAGTTTAGAAAAAGTTTTCGTTTCCGCATTTTGGTCTCAGACAAACGGCCGGGGCGCTACCGTAGACTTACATGGTATCAGAGCCACGCCATTAAGCTTTACTAGCTAGTTCTAACATGTTTAAAATATCGATCGATCAAAATTTCCGAAACCGTGTTTTCAATTTCTGAGTTTCTGTCGAATTTTTTTTTGGTCAAAAAATTATTTTGAGTACGTCAGAAAATCAGGCAGGCTTTTCTAAGACCACTGTAGAAATTTGAAAGTGCAATTCCACTATAGCGCCGCGGAACCATGGCATTACCCTTGTTTTGGCCGCGGTTCCGCCCCACTACTGTAGCATTAGGGCACCAGTTTTTCTACAGTGGTCTCTGACTTGGAAATGTGGTTTCTGGTATTTTTAGTTTTGGCCCAGATTATTTTGAGCACTGGGAATTGTGATTGGGGCCCACTTCGGGAAATTTTGTCGATCGAAAAATTTAAATATGTTAGTTTACAGTACATACATTATATCTGCGACTGTGAATGTCATTTGATCGGTAAATCTTGTCTGATTGCTATAGCCCTTTTAGACGGATTTGCAAACGTGACATTCACGTTGATGTTCCGTGTTGTGCTGTGATGTTGCGGATTTGTCGTGGTAGATAGCCTGGATGCAATGGTAGTACAGTTTGGTTGTATTTGTACATTTAATATTGCGGGGCGAGCGTCTGACATGTGGACTGCCGTCACTGCCTGTTTGTATATTATTCTTTTGGGGCACGACCGGGCTGAGGTCGATGTACCCGTTGTATATATCTTACTTTCTGTACTAGGATTACCCCGCGGTGGGGTGCATGGATAGCCGGGTTCTAGAGGGCAACGGGCCCGCATCTCATGGCTTTGAGACGGAGGGGGCTTCACTCTAGAATTGGCGGGCTATTCGCCGCACTCGTAGGGGTACAGGTTGACCCAAGGAGGGGTGCTCAAGTTACAGGATTCCGTGAAGTGCTGGGTGGTCCATTCGCTTTGCTGTAGGGGGCTACCTCGCTTCAGGTTTTGGCGGGTAACTTGCCGCGCCCGTAGAGGTCTAGGATTTCATTGCACAGGCTATCCACACGACCAGGGGAACGTCGGGTTTCAGTAGCGGCTCTATGAAACCCGGGGATTCCAGATTATCTGTATTGTTCTGTGATGCTTATTACTCTCTGTGATGTTGCATTTTATCACACCATGAGCGAATATTATATATTGATATATATATATACTAGTAGATGTTGTATATGTTTTACACCCGCGCTAGTCCAGTCCCCGCTCTGTCGTTAGTTAAGTAACCTAACGGGTGATGACGGGACTCAGTGGCGAATGCGGATGATATATACGTACATCGTATTTTCGATCTTTTGTGGTGTGATTAATTGATGGGACTGCATTGATTCGGATCAATGCAAGCTAAACAAACCTATTCTGATGTTGTTGGAACATTTTTAAAAAAGTTGTTATTGCAAGTACGTTCTCTTTTGTTTTGCACAGTGGTATTCGGTTATGAATATCCAGCACCTCAGTCGACGAGGCAAGGGCCGAGATCCCTTCACCGGAAGTGACCCCTTGGACAGAAGTTTGCGTCAGGGTAATAACTTCACTATAGCCAATTACTTTTTGCTTTGCATCGTGGTATTCAGTTGGAATATCCTGCACCTCATTCTACGGGGAAAGAGCCGAGATCCCTTTACCGGGAGTGACCTCTTTAGCAAAGGTTTTCGCCACTATATTTTTATAAAATACTATCCGGTTCCTTCAACGATATCAAGTTCATTACGTTAAAGGTTTTTCGCCAAAAACCATTCGTAGCCCTCCGTCATTTTAGAAAGGTAGCACTTAGTATTCATGCTATGTATGTTGGCCTTCGTCAAGGCATAGTGTATGGTAGCTATTTGTTACTTTTTTGCTGCATAGATAAATGCGTTGGTTTGGGACAGTCGTACTACTATTTTGGCCTTCGTCAAGGGTATGTACGGGTGGGTTCAAATTAACCTGGATAATGACGGGTAGAACTTGACATGTGACTTATGATATGTTGGCCTTTGTCAAGGTCATAAGAGCATGGGGTAAAAATCACATCGGGAGTTTCTAAAGAAACTGAAACTTGCCAGATATGCGTATACCTTCTGGAGTGTGATAATGTGAGTGGATTCCATCACATTATCATGTGATGATAGCTGGATCCCGATTCCCACTGATGAGTTGGTTTACTCCTCGGGTGATCCCGACTAATTCTTCTTTCAGGTTTGGAGGAGAATTTGAGGATACAATGGGAGGTTTCCTGATTAGATAAATTGATAACCATTCTGATCTAGGTTAGAGTGCACGCTGAGTGTTTCTTTTCTCTCTCTCTCTTTGGCAGTGACCATGGCCCGACCCTAGACTATGACTCAGTGACCAAGTTAACCGAACCATCTTAAAACACTGGCTTTTGGATTGTCAGAGTTGCATGCCTCATTGCCACTCCTACTTTTACCCTTTTCTCCAGAACACCCCGTATTACTACGAACATCCACTTCCATTGGATAAAACCATCGTATGGTTATATACGAACTCGAAGGAACTTGTTCCAGATTCGAGAATGGTTTCCGGTTCTGGAGAATATGAATAGGACTATTCAGTTGTCTCTTCCTTTTACCTTCTCTCAGGTTGCGAGTGCTCCTTGGATAAGGACAGTACACCTATTACGCTAATTGGATAGTCTTCTTCCAAACCATAGGCAGGTGCCGAACGGTAGGGAATGAAGAAAACCAATTAGCCTAACGATAGTGTACAGAAGGTAATAAGTTAAGACAAATAAAGGGATTAGAAAGAGGGCAAAGTAAACTGCGACTGCTATTCATGACCAAACCAAGTATTTCATCGCCACTCCTACTTCACCTTTGTATTTCTCCAGGATACTCCATATCACTATGAAGATCCACAGTTATTTGGATACTCCATCGTATGGTTATATACGAACTCGAAGGAACTTGTTCCAGTTCGGGGATGGATTCTGGTTCAGGAGAAATAAGAATAAGGTTTTATTCAGTTGTCTTTTATCTTTACCTTCTTTCGGGTTACGAGTACTCCTAGGATTAGGAGAGTATACTCATTATGCTTATTGGATAGTCTTCTTCCAAACCATAGGCTGGTGCCAAACGGTAGGGAGGGAAGAAAACCATTTAGCCTAAAGGGGTGTGCAGAAGGTAATGACTAAAGACATATAAAGGGATTTGGAGAGATGACAAAGAAATATATGATTACGGTTGTGAATCTAATAATGGAAGAGGCATTACTAGGAATACCCGGATACCCCTTCGAAACATTTATATGTTTCAGTTTCACTGTGTATTGTTAAAAGAAAACTGATTTCCCAATTAGCCCTTGCTCCAGGGTATATATTTACCAGGTTTGATTCTCACATCTGTTTGGTTTTACAGATGATGAGTAGGAGTAAGTTATTGGGAATTGGGTGATCATCCTCATTATTTCGGGATTCATTGTAATTGGTGATATTTGAGAAAATCACCTAGGTTGTTTTGCCGGACGGCAAATATTTGGTTTTGAATATCCGTTGTAATGCACCAATTTCAAATTGATATATCTGTACGTTTATTTTTATAAAGTGAGATATAACTTTTTGAAATTATGTCTATGACATTTACCTATATCAGTGGATGGTTAGGTAAGGAGCATTAAATAGCGGTGTAATTCTTCTTAGCCATAAGTACAGTTTTCAACCTACGACATACAAGGAATGAGTCATTAGACTCAGGGGACTTATACAGAGTATTGTATTTTGTCCAGTGTCCATGAGGACAGAGGGGTTGGTACTCGTACTATATTCTGTTTACTTGTGACTTCTCTAGTTCTTAGACATGTGTTTCGTAGAAATGCAAGGTCTAAGTTTTGAGAAGTTATAGGTATAAGAATAAAGTAGAGAACCAGGTATTGCAAATATCAGGATTCTTCAAGGTGATCGAAGATATAGATACTTGTGTATGGTATTAAGTTGATAGTAATGATTATGAGAACTTGCTTCTCTTTCAGGTTACTCATATCTGGATGTATTTCTAAGTTGAGTAACGCTGATCGGCCTCCTTCCATTTAGTTGACATGCACTGGAGACAGCTGCATGATTTGAATCTGGTTCCAATTAAATCAGTTCCTCTGTTTCTATATTGGATATAGAATAGTTCATATCTTAACAATGTTAAGGTACGGGGAGTTGTCCGGCTTATGCTTAAAACCAGACTCTGGATAACTCAAGGCGCGTTTCTGTAATGGTTGTTTGTGGGTTGACCCAGGCTCTGACGAGGGTTGACTTTCTACCATCTGGAAGATCAATAGTGATATTGTTCTTGACTTGCCACAGTTTTATTAAAAATGGATTTTTTTTCAGAAAACAGTAGTGGGAGTATGGTAGAACTGGAAGTGATTCCAGAACCGTAAACGATTACTGAAAATTTGATAAGAACCTAAAGATTCAATCTGGTTTGACATTCTATTGGCCACTCCGCAGATATGGTGGGTAACTTCAGGCACCCGAGAGGTACTCTGGTAGCCTCAAAGACGGTGACAGGGAGGTTCTTGTTTACCCAAACTTGCCATTGCTGTTGTTCCAGACTGTGAGACCCAGCAGGAGGATGAGTATAGCGTCGTTCTAAACTAGCTTCAGAAGTATACGTGTATATGACTCTGCCAGAGGGTTGTCGTAGTCAGTGGGAGCAGCGGAAGCATAGTGGACAAGTAGCTTATGTCTATTTATGGACTAAAGCAGATATAGCGTAGATAGATCATCTATTTCTGATGTGACAGTCATAGGTTTGACTTCATCAGAATAGATGATGGATCTGTTAAGAAAGCAGTAGGGTGTGATGTCCTGGTATTCGGATGACATACACAGAGTAGGAAGTGAAATTCCTATACTACAATCGGTTATACTTTAGTTGTCACACAGTGGTGTCTCCACATAGGATATGGATATTATATCAGATATTCTGGTTACTAGATCTATGGTTTTAGATCTAGATTTGGGTAGTTTCCCAATCTGCGTACTTAGACAGCATTCTAAAGGTGTTTTAGAATGGACGACTCCTGCCACGGTAGTGTACCTGCAGGTAATGGAGTTACCCTCTTTAAAGGTGTCTTACAGACTAAAGGGGAGAGGGATGTGCATGATTAGCAGATCACTTGCTTAGGCAATTGAGTCAATCATGAGATGTCAGGTACCACACCAAATATTGTTTTTGCACGAGTTGCAATAAATTGGTATTAATCCTATCATGGAGAAACATTCGGAAGCAGTTTTAGAACATAAGTGGATGTTCTAGGGATATGATAACAACAACCTCTTTTAGGAGACAGTTATCATTCCAGGCTTCCAAGGTGACCTGGCTGTCAGAGTGGCTGTCAGAGTTATAGTTTTCCCTCTGATGAGGGGCAGTATTTTGGACAGGTGGTCCAAGCGGATACTGAGGGAGGTGTGGCGCAGGATATTGATTAAGTTTAGTTGACGATACGGTCTAAGAAGTTTAGATTTAGAGTTCATTTATGAACCAGGTGCCATCGGATATCCAAATATATTCTAAGACAGGTATTGCTCATTTCGGGAGATGGCTTTCTCCGCGAACTTGAGATAAAGATTGACATAGAAAGAAACATTAGGGCGGATCCACTCACTGAGGCTATTCCTCGAACGCAATAGTTTCGCAAATGGGCTTTGTGAGACTGATTAGTAGAGGAGTTGGGTGTTCGGTATCACACAGGCTATGAGTATGCGACATCGCAATAATTAGCCTTGAGTGCAAGTGGGAGATTGTTGGATATAGTGCCCTCAGAGTCAATTATTGGATCACAGGCACGTGATTGCGATGATTGAGGGAGGACCTATACCGGTAGGGCAGTTTTACTCAAGACGATAGTATGCTATCTGGTTTATCTTTATCATCATGTACATGCTTTAGGTGACATTACATGTCACTATTGCACGTTGGTAGAGCCCTTAGGATTCTTGCTTGATGGCCAGCAGTATGATGGCGATCATATACGTGGGAGCTGGGGTCTATAAGCACATCCTTAAAGTGGTCCCTAGTCGTGGGAGTTTCGAGACTGGGCATGATACTCTATTAGTAGACTAGTGTATACAGTCGAGACCCCGACGAGGGGCGGTGGCCGGTCTCACAAGCCATTGGTGTCAGTTGGATCACCTAAGATGTATACAGGTGCTCATTGGGTTATGAGTACACCGGACAGGACTCGCCGGGAACATGCTAGTTGGTATTATACCTGACATCAGATAGCAGTTCCCTGGTGACATGTGTACAGGTTAGTTCATCGACCTGAGATCGTCATTTGTCTCGTGTGAGTTCCCACCGTGCTTTGATTATTACCCTACCACGGCTCAAAGGAGCAAACAGGTTTTCGTTGGGTACAGTCCCAAGCCACATGGAGGTAGTGAGCGGATCGGCAGGGGTTTCGTATCTCCCGGTATTAGGGGTGAGATCGCGCTATGTCTAGGAGAGCCATTACACGAAATCCTTGGCCAAGGCAGGAGATTTACTGGTAGGTATTCCAGTAGTATCTCAGGGTGTTCTGGGCTACACTCCGACACGACTTGTACCGCTTTTGGGGGTCTGACTTTTACCAACCCCCTAGGCCCGACATGCGATGCTCATAGACGAACGGACCGGACTGTACGGATATTGTCACTGACAGGCTCAGTAGGGTGTCAGGATGAGTTCGCTCATCGACCTCCCTTTTGGTCAATACCTGGTAGCCCGTTACGTACGGCTAGTACCTCTGATGGGCTAGTGGTTAAATCCACAGCCAAAATATTGAAGAGTCTTTAGAGTCCCCCACAGACAGTTTCTCAAGTTTCGGGCGAAACGTTGTAGAGGCCGTATGATATATGGCAGGGTTCGATCATATACGTGCAGTAGTGCACGGATCATGATCGGGCGGATCATACTAGTGGGATTTGGTTTAAGCTAGATCCTAGTATTAGATTTGTTGGATTCCTTTAGTCTCATCGCATTCGCATTCGGTCGGAATGCGAATGCAGGTATGTATATACAGGTGAAGGGTATCCTTGTGATCCGTCACGAGTTTACTTTAGATGTTACCGTATCTTTTTATTGTTGTAAACATTTGGGTTAATTTTTACAAATGGAAATTGTGAGCTTAAATCATCATTTTGTGCATTAAATGAGACATGTACTTCATAGGTGACTCATGGTCTCATTTCTTGTGCAAATGTCATATTGTGTGATTGGTTTGTGAGTTGAATTGAGAGGAAGAGAGAGAAGGGAAGCCATTGTAAAGAGTTTGGTCTTGTATTTTTCATACACACTCTCTCATTTTGATGAGAGAACAAAAGAAAGAAAATGGCTCATCTTCTTCTTCTTCCTCTAGCTCACCATTTCCATTAATGGCTTCATCTTCAACCTCCATCCATACACTCTCATGCGTTGAGAATCAATGGATGCAAGAGACGAAGTGATCACACACATTCTCTACATCACCTTGGACACGTCGGCTAGAAAACTTCGTATCTGAGTTGCTTCGGACGAAGCGGGAGCCCGTAAAAAGACTCGAAGATGTGGTGCCCTTTCCGACGAGGAGACCGGAGATCGGAGATGCCGCGAGGAGCTAGGGATGGTGGCTAAAGACTGAAGGACACGGATCGATCGGTATAGCTATTCTAACCTTTCTCTAGTTGCTAGTTATAGGTTAGTGGTTCGATCCGGGATTAAAGTCTGCGATAGCGCCGGTTTCTAGTTTAGAAAAAGTTTTCGTTTCCGCATTTTGGCCTCGGACAGACGGCCGGGACGCTACCGTAGACTTACAGGTATCATGCCTGATCATATCGACTCATCCCCAAGGATCATATAACATCCCTATGTCATGCGTGTGTATGTGTGTGTGTGTGTGTGTGTGTGTAGAAACCTATACACATTCATATATGTATACACACACACATACACTAAGTCAAGTGTATGTGTGTGTGCGTGTGTGTGTGTGTCAACCTATACTTTAGGGTCTCGCGACTAAGAACTAGACTAAAACACTATCATCCCACTTACACAATTTCCGATCCGTGGTCTTCTAAAACCTTTCTTGCTCCGTACTCGTATCTCGCAATAACATATCTATATATAACTATATCCAGACCACGTCATATCCTACGAAGTTGCGGGGGTGCTATACGCCATCCACCCGACTTCCCCCGTAGATATACATCTACTCACCTAGTCCTTATTTGCCGAAGTCGATGCCTCCATCCTCTTCTTCATCGTCCGAAGTCCACGTGAGAGGTACCTATATGCAAACATATATAATATCGTAAAACGAAATCGCGGATAAAACCAAGATGACATACGAAACGATCATAGGTTAAAACCTATGACCCGCTCATGCAAAAGAATCAAATAACCCTCGACATCGGCGTACAAATGCCGATTGGTCGAGAAAAACCCAAACATACCTATCGCGGTTTCAAAACTCACTAATTACATATGAAATAGGGTTTAAATCATCGAAACCTCAAAATAACTCAAATCGATTTATTTCCGAAAACCTAGAAAGCTTCAAATAACCGTTTTAGTTCAAAACTTGATGTTTAAACAAAACTAGTGGCCACAATATTCACTAAATATTATAACTAGATCATACAAACCATTTCTATAATTTAATCTCATCAATTTTCATTAAACCCAAAATTCTAGTTTGCAAAATTATCTAATTTTAACAATTTCAAAGTAGCAATGCACAAAACAACAACTAAACTAGGTTTTGCATGATCTAAAATGTTAAACTACAATTTATAATGTTAATGATGTGATGAAAACCTTTACTAGATTTTAATCTCACATTTTAAATTAATTTCTAAAAACCTAGTTTGCTTAAAAATCTTAATTTGGATATTTTAAATGCAACAATTTACAAATTAACAACTAGATTAAGTTTTCTATGTCTTAACATGTTAAACTACACGATGTAATCATAAACAACTTATAAAAACCCTAACTTGATTTAAAAACCCTAATCTTGAATTTTCAAGTTTTAAATAAAAACCTAATTAAGCATCTTATTAGCTTAATTTGAAGTGTTATAGCAACAATTAAACACTTGGGTTAGGATTATACCTCCAAACCATGAGTTCAAACATGCAAATTGACCTCCAAATTGCTAACTTTGCACCAAGATCCTTACTTGTTTGGCCAAAGAATAATGGGTATGGGTTAAATGATGAATTAGTGGAATTTTGTATTGATTTTTGATGGAATTTTGTGCTGGAATGAAGTGGAAATGAGAGAGCAAAATTTTGGGGCTTCCACAAGGGTGCTCGGCCACAAATTTGGAGAGGGAGAGAGAGAGAGTGTGAAATGAGTGTAGAATTGTGTAGAAACCTCTTCAATTAATGCCTCTTTTATTGTCTTTTCATTAATTAATTATTTTATTTATTTTTCTTAATTCATTAACCCTAGAAAAGTCTAGCACCATGGAAAAGTTTGAGAAAGAATTTTTGAATGTTACACACATGATTCCAATATGTCATGGTTCACTTTTTAAAATTAACTCATTCCAATTTGTAATTTACACTAATTTAATGTATATTTAAAAGATTATATTAATATTAGAAATAATTAATTAAGGAAAAATATTTAAGTAAACAAATAATTTATAAGTGACCAAATAAATACCATATACTAGCAGTTACATAGTTAAAATAGGCGTATTAAAATCTATATTGAAAAATAATTGTAGTTGAGTTTTACGGAAAATACGGTTTATTTTACCGATTATCAGAAAATTCACCTAAAGGATTTTTATTTATTTATTTAATTATTATTATTATTATTATTATTTTAAAACGTTACAATTCCCCCTCTATGAGACCCTCACGGCTTGTAAAATTCAAAATCTTTAAGTTACAGGGATCCAAACATGTTCTTAAACCGTCATATCCCTTAAGTTGTCCTACAAGTAGTTCGATATCGACTCTTATATACAATCCACGAGCACAAACAAAATATTTTCCAACCAAGTTCCACCAATGGCGAAAAATATCCCTATATGGTGAACGACACTTGTAAGTCCTCTCGACTTATAAGGAGAAAATACTCTTGTAAGATCCTTACGTCTTATAAGAGAAACCACACTTAGGAATCCCCATGATTCCTAAGGAGAAAATACACCTACGAGATCCTCTCGACTCAGAGGAAGAAATATCTTTATGAGACCCTTACGGCTCATAAAATCAAAAACCTTAGTCAGTAGGATCCTAACCTTGTTTTCTAAGCCACCTTTGTTCAAATAGACAAAAACAAATGATGATTCGCTTCTAGCAATATCCCGGCTGTAGCGATACTGATACCTAAATAGGTATCAAACTTCAAGTCCTCTCACGACATATGATGATTCTCTCCTGATAATATTCCAGTTGTAACGATACTGATGCTGCGATTGGTATCAGGACCCAAGTCCTCAACTCGCAACAAAATCAGCGAGTAAAAAACAAAAAAAATGTCATAGCCAAAATGTTTGGGCATCACGAATAAAATAGCCGAAATGGTTGGGCAATCATGACTTTCGCGATATAAAAAGCTGAAAAGATAGAGAATCGTGGAAATATAAAAAAAATATAATGAAAAAAATATAATAATAAAATAAAAAAATTCTGTCTTGCAAGCAGGTCCATACTGACTCTTGTATACAATCCATAGGCACAAATGGAAAAAAGGGAACCAGAATTTTCAACCATACATCGTCAGAAGAAAAACCGAGTTTTGATGGCACATCACAGCCTAGAGACTATTTGGACGTCCCTCTTACTCCAGCAAAGTATAGACGTAGGGTTAACAAAGCTCCAAGAAGCCAAATAAAAATGGAGTAAGGTCAAAATCCTAGCTCCAGCTCGACGTTTTTTCTCGGTGCAGACATGAAGTCAACAAATACCCAAGGGTCAAATAAAAGTGGAGCAGTGGCAAATTCTTAGTTCCAGATATCGATGGCAACATCTGCAGTGTAACATTTCAGAAAAATGAAATATTATTTTTGGAATTTAAATAAATAAAATAATAAATTTCATGAATATTATAAAGATATAGAAATTAGTTTTGATGATGTGCTATAATTATATACCAATAGTTTAAAATTTTTTATGAATTATTGATTTTAAAGGAATTTATGCGATTTGGACGTTCTATAAATTATTATATAATTGTTAGTATACAATTTTAATACTAAACTTGAATTATATCTCACTAATGATGCATTAATCTCGTTTAGGGTTTATAACATGCAACAAAGCATGTTACAAAACCTTGTTATATATTTTGAAAACCATGGCTTCATTTGCATGGTTTGTTTTATTTATAGTTGAGTTTTTAAAAAAAGAAAAAGAAAAGGGAAAAATGAAAGAAAAGGAGATATTTTGTGAGATGTGGGACATGAGGGTATTGGCTCTAGGAGAGAGAGAGTGTGAGGGGCGTTTTCTACCATGGTTCCCTTCACCTTTTCTTCATTTTCATCTCATCTTCTTTTCCACCTCCTTCTCCTCCATCCCTCCACCTCCTCATCCACCTTGCAACACCTCAAAAACCACCCCAAAACTCCATACTTCCTTCATAAAAAAATGATCCCAACCCCACTACAAACTTTATGAAGAAATCAAGTTGGAATTTTTAAGCACTTAGGCAACTCAAGAAAATTCTCCAGTTGCACATGATGTATAATCCTACACTTCTCGTTAAGTATCTTGTTTTTTAAATATCCTAGTGTAGTTTAGAATTTAACTAACGAGGTTTAGTGAAGTTAGAATTTTTCAAGATGAGGTTAGGGGATAATTAGAGTTATGAAAGTATAATTGAGGTGTAGTAAGTGTCTTTCAAGACCTTAGTGATGTTTGATGGCCTGGACCAGAGACTTGAAACCATACACGAACTTAGAATTTCCCGATGTCGGTTTCTTTGATTTTTGAGGACTATATGGAATTTGGAGCAATTTGGGATAATTGTAAGAAAAACAAACAACTATTTTGACCTAGTTAGACTGCCATAGGACCACCACAGAAGAACGAGACACCAACTCCTTGGTTTGGCCGGCGGCGCCGGTTCTGAAGCTTATCTCGCCGGGCACATTTTGAAGTTTGGTATTGGGTTTTAGCCTGTAGCTCATACTCCTCATAACCTAGCCCCTGTATTGTTAGTTTTGTCCCTATCTATTTGTACTAAAATCTGGGAGTATTTTGAGTTGGTTTTAGCAATGTTTTTCTGATTTCTAAAACTTGGTTTTTATATTTGAATTTGGATTTGGTCGTTGGATATTTGTACGTCAACGACGATGGTTGTTTGGTTGTTTTGCATGCGTAGGCTATACATTCTAACCTATGAGAACTTCGCGTGTCATGTCGGTTTTCAAATATGATGCGATACGATGTGTTTTGAACTATAGGTACCTTCACGTGGACTTCGGGACGACAAGGGAGAACAAGGCGTCATCGACTTCGGCAAGCGAGGAATGAAGGTGAGTAGATGTATATCTACGGGGAAAGTCGGGTGGATGGCGTATACCACCCCCGCAATCGTAGATTTGGATAATTATCTATATTATATATGTTAATGCGAGACTTGGATATCTAGCTAATAGGTTTCTAAGAGACTATAGGTTAGATTAAGCGTACTTGTAGGAAGGTTTATCCTTAGTCTATTTTCCTTAGTTGTGAGCCATTAATTTTACATTGTCGCGCACACATACATGCACACACTTGGTTTGATATGTGTGTATATGTATATATGTATATATATATGGATGTGTTGATATATATATATATATACGTGTAAGATGAGGATATGATATGTGATATGTTTTACAGATATGAATCGATATGATCAAACATGATGTCAAGAGATTTCGATATGTGATCTGAGATGAGACATCGTTTATGATGCGATATATTAAAGGATCGTTGGGCATTATACATATAACATGCAATAACATATGACTTGATTATATAATAGATTGTACGCGACCTTAGATCCATACACTTGATTATGATACTGTACGACGATTGATACCGTACGAACTATATGATTTATATATGATATTTGACCCGTACCCTCGATTTTGAGGATGTTGTACGACGGACTATACCGTACGAGATATTTATATATGATGATCGATCCGCACTCTTGACTCGAGAATACCATACGATGGATATTACCGTACGTGATGCTATGAGATTGGATTGCCGACTATTAGATATATATCGACTCAGATATGCTTTCAATTCCTATTTACTTTTGACTTGGTTCTTAGTTTAATCTTTAGTTGCTTAGATAGATGTTAGCTTAGGCTCGAGTCATACCTGTTTTCAAAACTAAAAAATCGTAGGTATTTTCAAAGGATAAACCGAGGGACGCAATGGATTTTCAAAAGACATCTCTTTTCTCAAAACACCGTAGTCTCTACTTTTCTAAAAACAACGATTCGTGCTTTTTAAACACGATAAACGGTATAGCTCGTATATAGATTTATATACCTTATTGTTGCTTTTACTGTTTACTTTCTGTTATGATCTCGTCTGCTAGGGTACCTGCACCATTACCGATGATGCGTATGTTGCACGTACACTTGCTTGCCGGCACACACACATCAGCATCGGTAATTGCCATGTCACGTACACTTTAGTAACCGTTACTTCATATGTATACCCTGATAAATTGTAGCTAAGTAGTACTGTTTTGCATTCATGATATCATATGCTAGTTTAGACTTTGTATTTCTTACTTAGATGCCACATGTATTCACATACATACATTCTGGTCATGTACTGCAGTTTGGCTCTATGCCGATATTCATTGTTCATTATTTGCTCATGATTATGAGATTCCGATTTTCATGAGATTTCTGGATTTGGGAAACCGCATGTGAAACTAAAAACTTATGCTCCTTTTAAAATAAAAATACCGTTTTCCCTTGATATGATGTGTGGCGTCCACCATGAGATTTCTCGGTTCTGGAGCATATATGATATATGATTACCCGCCATGAGGAACGAGGGAAACACCGTTTGCGGGTACATGGTAGACCCGGTGCGGTACCCCGGGGCAAAATTGACGTATATAGAGAGATAGAGACGTTGAACCCGGCAGGGGAGCACTACCGACCGGTGATAGTTTGGGCCGATCCGGAATGACAGAGCTCGAGATAGTTGGCGCGGCGGATATCCAGAGGATACCGACCATAGTCGTGAGATCAGATGATATGGGCTGATCCGGACCGACGGAGCCCGAGATTCAGATGGTATGGGCCGATCCGGACAGACGGAGCCCGAGATACGAGGTTTATGTGTCGTTGATGGACACGGTTTTCATGATGTTTTCGAGTGTCGATACTTGGCACTCACGTTTTATCATGATTTTGTGTGTCTTTGCTGGACACACGTTGGATGATGCATTTATACATGATACATATGACATATAGTTACTTTGTGACACAGACACGAGTACTTAGCTTTACACATATGCTTATATTTTTACCTTTACTGGTACTCGATGTTATCGTGTTACTATTATTACTGTATCGTACTACATGACCTACAAGATAGTCATACATTCGGTTTCTACTTGGTGATGTCTTCTACTCATGAGTTGGCAACTCACCTCCATTGTGCTACAGTTTTCTTACAGGTTTGACCGTACAGGTTCCATTGCGGCTTGCTCTCCATGGTGATTGCATTTTTTAGGTGGGGTACATTTGCATCGTGACTACCATTCTACTTGTATATTTATTTCAGTTGTATCTAGTTAAGCTCTATCAACCAGACTTTGTATATTTATAGATTTAGAGAATACTGTTGTATATTCTTTCGGCCTTAGAGTCACGCTCATGTATTTATTATTGTATTTGGTTTCTTGATGACGTTACGTCTTCTTTGCTTTACTTTTGAGCTTTTATCCTCGCCTTCGGCGTTGTATATTTATATCTTTGCGTAGTTGTTTCCGCTATTTGGCGAAGAGCTAGCTCCTGCTTGGGGATGCCTATTATTATTATATTTGTATTGTTTTCGGGTTAAAAATTACAAAGGAGGTGCTGCCGAAATTTCAAACGTCGAAAAATGTTTTCAAGACAGATATAAACATTTCATCTTCATATGTTATGGCTTATACTTGTAAAGGAAGAACTTGATTTCATTATACCATTATTTCAAAACTCCACCTCCACTATTTTCCCTAAAAAGGTTTAGATTTCTGGGCTTTCGGCTTACTTGAATTAGGTGGAGTCCTATAGACTTCACATGATTCAAGTGCCAGTCGCATACCTTTTCCGGGTCGTGACAAAGTTGGTATTAGAGCATTAGGTTTAACCTTGGTTCGAGTCTAGGTTTGACTATGCAGAGTCTAGGGCGTATATATATTCGTAACCTAGGCTTGACCTTACGAAACTTAGACTTGGCCGAGGGGGTGTTAGACCCAAACTTTCGTCGTGTAGGTTGACCTTGGTTGGTAGAGTATGTGACTTAAGTAGAGTGACGTACCGTGTGTATGTTCTGCAGCATACTTACGATACGCTACTCCGCTTAAGTAGCCTTATGATGTACATTTCTTATACACCGTATTTCTATTCGTTCCTATGATCTATCATCATCGATATCAGATTGTGGTTTCCGTTACCTTGGCTACACGAGCAGAGAGAGAGCTACGACTAAAGATGTGGTCAGCACGAGCTCGTCAGGAACGAAGACTGATCAGGATGTATTCCGATGACGTACGAACGCGTTAATATATTGTTTCACTAGGATTTCCCGTTGACATGAATGTTCAAGATCTGCACAGATGATCGGGCCATTGCTAGAAGCCAGCCAGATTGTAAAGACTATTGACGTACTATCTACTCCAGATGATTGAGGTGTTGTCTATTGTGCGGATAGATGAGCCAGCTATTGCTGAGTTTGATAAGATATCGCCCCAGATTTCAGAAGCTAACGCAGCATGAGTTATACACGGAGATGTGATAGAAGATTGCTAGTCACCCTTGGATAAGTGACTAGAACATTTTTCTCGTTTGGATGTTTCGATGCGAGATCATTAGATTGACTAGATTTAGCTAGAAGAGGATCTCACCCAGATGCGTTGTGAGTTGATCGAGAATGGACAAATGAAGCGTATCCCTCTAATGACTTGGACGAGTTCCCGAGGAAGTAATTGGCTGTAGGGTTCCTAGGCACTCTAGTGAGGTCTCCCAAGCCATCAACCATGGCAATTTCAAAAATTATGGTGCCGAGAAACCCTAAACTACGGATCGATAACTAGATGTCTAGGCGAAAAAGAACTAGTTAACACTTAACTAATGAGAATACGGAAATACAACCTTTGTACATCCGGTGCTCCACCTCCATAGCTCCGCAACGAGGTCCTCTCCGCTGTCCAAAAAGAATCCGGGCTCTAGCGTCGACTTCATCGGAGAATAAGTGAGCTAGGTCGTCGATGTCCATGCCGAAGATGATCTACGTCGAGGCATCGCTAGATCAAGCTCACAACTTCACCAAGTCATGAAACTTGTGAAGTAAACATACTCTACTACTTGGCAAGAGGTAGAGGATGAAGAAATAGGAGTTGGGTTAACTTTAGAATTGGATTTCTCACTCTAATTCATCAATCACCATTGATGAGGTAAGCATTCTTCTTTAAGTTCAAGGAAGAAGAAGAAGAATAATGATAAGATAATCTCATTAGAAAAAGAAAAGAATATGAATACTTATCATATTAGAACCATGGTCAAGTGTAGAGAATTAACTAAGGTTAGTTTAATGGTTAGGGTTTAAGATGAAGACAAGAATGGTTACAAAGTCAAAGCTTCATGAAGTTTCAACTAAACTCCAAAATTAGCAACCATTCTTTTCTTATCTAATCAAAATAAATAAATAAATAAATAAGTAATAAAAAGAAAACGCTAATCATTAGATTAACCATGGCTTAATTCATTACACTTAACTATAGTTAAACATGTATCATCAAACATGATACAATCAAGTGTACAAAAGTATATCACATATACAATGTGCACAAACCAAGTGAGAAAATCCGTTTAAAGTGAACCAATACTAGTTAGTGCAAAGTAACATATCAAATATATAATTATGCATTAAATCATTAAATCATCACTTGATTCAATGATCCGGTCATGTCGCACACAACCGACTAGTATTCAATGTATCGGCTTATCGAATCAACGCTTGAATCGATAACTAGGTTATATCGCATACAACCTTTCCGATACATTCATCGCAAGAATGGAATGCGGTATCACATACACGCATCATTCTCGGTCCCGCACATATCTCATATGCGCTCCTATTTCGTTTCGCTTGAGCCAGGAAACCTCTGTGTAGGACTCTAAAGACTCGTCAATACGCCGGCAGCAGATGATGATCATATCAAACACCCACAAGCCGCAAGCGGTCTGCTAAACGTAACGGCCACCCGGGTATTGAGCGATCTGAAGATCGACGAGCAAGCCCGCTCACACTCCAGTGAATCCGACCAGTAACACTACCGTACAGTCCGGTCTGATCGTCTGATATGTCGCATATCCCGCCTAGGGGTGGTAAACGTCAGACCCCAATAGCTCGATAAGTCGTGTCGATATGAGGTCTATAACTGTTCGAGAAACTACTGGTAACACTTACCAGTAAATCTCAGCAACCCTGGCCAGGGATTTCCTGTTATAGCCAATCGAACACAGCGCAACATCAACCCCCTATACCGGGAGAGACGAATCCCCTCCTATCGCTCATTGCCTCCATGTGACTCGGGACTGTACCCAAAAACCACCATTTTGCACGCCCTCTTGGACGTGGTAAGATGGAAATCAAAGCACAGTGGGAACCACACGAGACTCTATGACGATCTCGGGTCAACAGACTACTCTGTACCAGTGTCACCAGAGAACTGCCATCTGACGTGAGGTATAATACCATCTGGGAGTTCTCGGCGAGTCCGTCCAGTGTACCCAGTCTCTACTGAGCACCCGTATATCTCCTCTGATGTCAAACACCGATGGATATGGGATCATCCATCGCCCATCTATATGGGTCGAGAAGGTATACGCTAGTCTACTCTGGTATATCGATGCCCCGTCTCGATACACCCACGACTAGGGACTTTCAAGGATGTACTTATGGACTACCATGTCCCCACTAGTATGATCCGCATCATAGTCGAGGTAGTCAAGTACAGATCCTAAGGGCTTTACCAACATGTAACAGAGAGACAATCAGTATACACGTTAAGGTAAAGTTCAACCAGATAGCATACTATCATGTCGAGCAAGAAAGTCCTCCCTATATATGTCCCAGCATCCACTACAATATACATCCTATGTACAGTAATGGCCTCTAGGGCATACATATAACTAACAATCTCCCACTTGCACTAGGGCCATCTGTAGTAGTGGTTGCAGTATCTCATACTCAACCATCCCATAAAAGTCTCTCTCTTGGAACAGGCCTTTGTGAATGGATCCGCTGTGTTGTCCTCTTAGTCTACTCTCCAAACCTCGATCACCCTGGAGATCAACCATCTCCATGATCAGGTGATACTGCCTTAGAATAAGTCTGGATCACTGATGGGACCGGCGTTCCTTGGCATAAGCCACAACTCCATTGTCTCACAATGGTAGGAACATAGTTCATCTCATGAACCAATATACACCCAAACAGCTTCTAGGGTAGCATCTTAAGTAGCGATGTATCCAGCCTTTATCGTCTAGTATGTCACGGTATCTAGCTTGGAACTCTTCCAACATACCGTCCCTTTACCGAGGGTAAAGACAATGCCTGCGACTGACACTCAGTCGTCATTATCACCCTGGAACCCTTCCAGTGATTCTCCCCAGGATCGGTTGATACCGTCTCACTATAACTAGTGAGAGTCCTAACATCCAATTAGATCTATCTCATAGATCCAAAATCCAGGATTTAGTAGGTATCACTTTGATCCTATGTGGAGAATTTTGGTGATAAGCGGAGATTGATCGAGCGTAGCATAAGAAACTCCTTTCTTATCAAGAGTATGTCATCCACGTACTCTACGAGGATCGTCACCATACTCCCTACTACCTTTTTGTTTATACAAGGTTCATCTACCATTTTGATGATGTCAAACTCTTTGACTAATCCATCAAAACAGATGTTCCAACTCCGCGATGCCTGCTTTATCCTATAAAGCATCTTACACACGTTTCCGCTGCTCCCACTGTCTACGAAGCCCTCTGGCTGTGTACTTATAGACGCTCTCGTCTAAATCATCATTTAGAAAAGCAGTCAGGACACCCAACCACCAGATATCGCAGTCATGATATGTAGCCGTGGCAAGTAGGATCTGGATGGACTTAAGCATAGCTACTTGAAAAGGTTTCATCATTATCCACGCCTGGTCGATGACGAAAAGCTTTAACAAGTCTAGCTTTGAAAGTCTCAACTTTTCCATCTACACCAAGTAATCTTCTCAAGATATACTTGCTCCTGATGGGGATTTAACCCTTCAGATCTAGCAGCTAAAGTCCATACTTTGCTGGTGTATAAGGATTCCATCTCAGATCGCTAAGCATCCAGCCATTCTTACAGAGTCTTACTCTCGATGGCCAGCTCGAAACTAGTTGGGTCATCATCTCATGATGCAATCCTCGCTCCCACTGTCATAGAGAAACCGAAGTATCTCTCAAGTGGGTGAGGAACCCTACTAGATCGGCGGAGAGGCTGAGGTTCGTTGGTATCTACCGAACTCTTTGGTTCTTTCAAATTATCAGCTGCAGTTTGTATAGCTGGAACATTTCCAGTTCTACATTACAGACCTTGCCTCGAGCTTGTCCGGATTTTGCTTTTAGACATAGGCCGGACAACCCCAAATCTTAACTAACTTAAGATATGGGCTCTTCCCTTTCCATATCACATATGAAGTGGTAGGCAACTGATTTGATTCGAACCCTATTCAATAGGTATGCTGCTTCTCAAGCGCATATCTCCCAAAATGGAAATAGGTAACTCAGTAGTACTCATCATAGAGCACACCATATCATATAGGGTGTGATTGCTCCGCCCCGATATACCATCGTGCTATGGTGTATTCGGAGGAGTAATGCCGAGAGAGAATCTCATTCTCCTTTAGAATAGTCCAGGATTTCCATGCTCAAGTATTCTCCTCCCTGATCTCATCATAGGACATAATACTTATACCCGTATTTTGGTTCTCTACATCTAACTTATATTCCGTGAATATCTCAAAAGGTTCGGACTTGTGTTTCAACAGGAACATATGTCTGAATCTTGAGAGATTATCAGAGAATATAATGAAGTATAAAGAACCAGTCCTGGCATTTGTAGACAGGAGACGTTACATACATCATCATGTATCAGTCCCAAGAGTTTACCAACTCTTTCTCTGTTTCCAGTAAACGGAGCTATGGTCATCTTATCTTTGTGACATGACTGGCGAGTTTCACAAGATGTAAATTCAAACTGATTTAAATATGCATCTATATGTAACTCTAGCTAGTCGGGTCACATTGATCTGACCTAGTCTACAATACCTTAAGAAGGATTCGTTCATTTCTGAACTCTTCCTCTTGTGTGTGTTCTGTATACTAAGAACTGTAGTTTGATTTAGAACATCAATGCTTTTAGATAACGTGCCTGAACCGATCAACTTTTGATATAGGAAATGTTCAAAACATTATCCAACCATACAAAATTTTATCACTTCTTTACTTATAAAGAGATTGATATGATTTCGTATATCAGGTTCGGTATCTAATAACATTCGTTCAGAATCAATGTATTGGTAATACAGGGTGACAGTGACCGACAGACTTGGCTGCAACTCTTGCCCCATTTTCTGCCTCATGAAACTTATCACCCGTTCTCAGTTCTCTACCTTTCTGTAGCCCTATGTAACAGATTACATATCTGGGATCCTGATCTGGTATCACATACCCAGGACGTAAAGGATACTGAGAAACAGTTCTCTGTAATGAACACACCAGAAGATGATGCATCAGCATGCACTCTCTTCGTTTGGGCGGCACGGGAATTCTGGTAATCCCCAATATCCTGCTCTGTCTTATAACAATTATAAGTTGGAGCGGGACCAACGTTCCCCAGCTCAGTATAACAAGCGGGTTCGGTCAATATTCCGTATTATTATCTTGATTAAGGCGTGATATGGTCGCTACCAGGAGAGAGAGAGAAGAAAACACTCAGCGTGCACTCTTTCAAGAATAGATTGGTTATTATTTTATCTAATCAGGATGGCTCCCACTGCTTTTTATCAAATCTTCCTTCAAACCCTAAAAGGAAAGACTAGCCGGGATTAATTACACACTACAAGTTCGCCAATCTTTCAGCCAGGCCAGTGTCGGTACTTTGAGGGAGGTCCCCCGTGCTTTCGCACGAACCTAATTAATGTAAACCTCGTTTTCCCAGAGGCGTAACCTCGTTAACACCTTTCTAGACACCTACTTGATCGGCTAATTGTAATGTATAAAACTCTCCCAGGAGTAACACTTACTCGCAGTGGGTATCAGGATCCAACTATCTCATAGAAGGTATGCAATCTCATTGCAAATTTCAACACTTGAAATTCCCGATAATATTTTGCCCCTAGCTCGCTATAACCTTGACGCATGCCAAACAACCCATAGTCTGCTAGTCAAGTTCAACCCGTCATTTCCTGATTGAATTAAACCCACCCGCACGACCCTTGACGCATGCCAAACAACGCCGTACGAATACCCTAATCCAATCGCATCATATGCAGCAGATAAGCACTAGTTAGCTACCGTACACTACGCCTTGACGCATGCCAAACAACCGCAGCACGAATACTAACTAGTACTTATCTGAAATGACGGAGGGCTACGACAGGTTTTTCTGAAAACCTATTGCGTAATGAACTTGATATCGTTGTAGGATCGAATGAATTTTTAAATGGAGTGCTTTTGAGGCTTTTCTTGTTTTGCTAAAGGAGTCACTCCCGGTGAAGGGATCGTCGGTCCTTTCCTCGTCGAATGAGGTGCGGGATATATCACATATATCACTGTGCAAAGCAAAAACACTTAAAAGCAATCAAAAGACAAACCGAGTGTGTAGCATCTGCCAGTTATTGCTAAAGGAGTCACTCCCGGTGAAGGGATCTCGGTCCTTTCCTCATCGAATAAGGTGCAGGATATATCGCATATACCGCTGTGCAAAGCAAGAACTGTAGCTACCTGTTTTATTTTGAAATTCGATTCTACAACATCTTAGGTTTCTTTTTATTTCATTAATCACATTAATGAAGTCCCATCATTTAAGTACCTAAACATCACAGATAAATACGACGTACACTTATGCCATCCGCATTCGCCTCGATGTCCCCTCGTGCACCGTTAGGTTAGGTAACTAACGGCAGAGCGGGGCAGGGCTAGCGCGAGTGTAAAACATAAGTAACGTCTATATAATATATCATATGTACTATATACTGTATCTATCATAGAACATCACATGATCACATCACAGATATCGCAGCAGAAGAATCATATGAAATATTGGATATACTAGGACGTCCGTGTTTTTAATACGAGCCAGTATAAAACACGGATTCCACGGTCGTGATGAATAGCCAAACCCACACCCCTAGACCCCTACGAGAGCGGCAAGCAACCCTGCCAATTCTAGAGTTAGGAGACCCGGACTCGACTCCTCGAGTTGGTCTCCCACTGGACTCCAGAACCCGGTTACTTGTGCCCTCCTCCTTGGGTCTATCCTAGTGCGGAAAAGTAAATAATATACAAACGGTGATAACTTCCGCAACCTGGAAGCGCCCCAATAAAAGAATATTACATACAAGTTTTTACATGAATGAAAATGAAAAACACTCATCTCACATAAAAACCCCCGGCTATTCAAACACGACGATCCAATATAACATATCCAGCAACACATAACATCACATGTCATCAACGTAAGTAAATATGCGCATCCCAATTGTCGTTGACATATAGCAACGAAACCGGCGATATCACATATTACACTTACGGTCACAGAAAAGAAAGTGTAAAACTACAACAGTTGGAATCCGCAATCTGCATAGACATCGCATGCCTAATCAAATGAATACCTTAGACATCACATGCCTAACAATTATAAACCCCGCATTTTAGTCTCTTTATCGAAAACACTTTTCAATATCAAGTCGGGCAATTCAACAGGATTCCCGACATGCTGATCGAATGCTCGTCGCAAACTTCAGTAGGCGGCCGCACCCCCGATACCGTCGACGAAGTGCACCAAGGCGGAACACCGCTACCGCGAGCACCCGAACGGATGCTTTCGGCGACGGGGTTCTCCTACAGTCACTTGGTCGGGGCTATGGAGTGAGGCTGTCTATTAAGTTTACCCGGCGAGTATCCGCGTACGCTACGTGATTGCGACGGACTTTTGATCACATCAAAATTCCATGGCAACCGATCAAGTGAGACTAAACTGCTATGTTTATAACATTCATTTAGTTATCTTATAACTATTTGTGAATTCCAATTATTGTATCCCATTCCAGATAAATAGAAAATGTTAAACTTTCCGATCGAACATTCTAACACCCAAGTTTTCCCGATACAGATCAACACATGAAACTAGTCTAACAACATTCAGTTCGTACCTCAGTACCAACGGTCCAGCCGTAGAAGGGTCAAGCCAACGCCTCACATGTGGCACGCCGTACTGCCCCAAACCCGAAGGTTCAAAGGGCAGTTCAAGACGGTCACATAATCGAGTTAAGGTTTGTGTCTTCTAGAGGGACCATCGCGTTACTTGCACTACTTAGAACGTCGTTAAACTACGGAAAAATCCAACACTTGGAAATTTCCCGACAGGGGAAAAATTGGGTATTTATATCCGGTCGAACTTTTTAACATATCCTAAAATTTATCCGGAAAGCCACACAGACAAAATTTGATACCCCGATCGAAATACCGAATCCTCAAAACAACTGCAGAAAAATTAACTCTTGAAAAAATATCAAAAATACCCAGGAAAACCAGCACAGCACAATATGAATTACTGTAGAAATTTGGATGCCAAAAACGACAAATTGGCCGCGCTTCCGCCGCACGAGCCATGCTCGTGCCGCGGAAGCGCGGCGCACTGTTGGAATTAGGCAACCGAATTTTACAGTTTCTCTTATAATTGCCTGCTGATTTTTCTGAATATTTTTAATGTTGAAAAATCCCAGATTTTAAAAATTGGACAGAGAGCATGTTTGTTTTGGACTTTCGGGTTCGATCGGACTTCAATTTCCGTCTGGACTTCGCCTAAGGCTCTAGCTAGGCTCTGATACCACTGTAGGGTTCCTAAGCACTCTAGTGAGGTCTCCCAAGCCATCAACCATGGAAATTTCAAAAATTATGGTGCCGAGAAACCCTAAACTACGGATCGATAACTAGATGTCTAGGCGAAAAAGAACTAGTTAACACTTAACTAATGAGAATACGGAAATACAACCTTTGTACATCCGGTGCTCCACCTCCATAGCTCCGCAACGAGGTCCTCTCCGCTGTCCAAAAAGAATCCGGGCTCTAGCGTCGACTTCATCGGAGAATAAGTGAGCTAGGTCGTCGATGTCCATGCCGAAGATGATCTACGTCGAGGCATCGCTAGATCAAGCTCACAACTTCACCAAGTCATGAAACTTGTGAAGTAAACACACTCTACTACTTGGCAAGAGGTAGAGGATGAAGAAATAGGAGTTGGGTTAACTTTAGAATTGGATTTCTCACTCTAATTCATCAATCACCATTGATGAGGTAAGCATTCTTCTTTAAGTTCAAGGAAGAAGAAGAAGAATAATGATAAGATAATCTCATTAGAAAAAGAAAAGAATATGAATACTTATCATATTAGAACCATGGTCAAGTGTAGAGAATTAACTAAGGTTAGTTTAATGGTTAGGGTTTAAGATGAAGACAAGAATGGTTACAAAGTCAAAGCTTCATGAAGTTTCAACTAAACTCCAAAATTAGCAACCATTCTTTTCTTATCTAATCAAAATAAATAAATAAATAAATAAGTAATAAAAAGAAAACCCTAATCATTAGATTAACCATGGCTTAATTCATTACACTTAACTATAGTTAAACATGTATCATCAAACATGATACAATCAAGTGTACAAAAGTATATCACATATACAATGTGCACAAACCAAGTGAGAAAATCCGTTTAAAGTGAACCAATACTAGTTAGTGCAAAGTAACATATCAAATATATAATTATGCATTAAATCATTAAATCATCACTTGATTCAATGATCCGGTCATGTCGCACACAACCGACTAGTATTCAATGTATCGGCTTATCGAATCAACGCTTGAATCGATAACTAGGTTATATCGCATACAACCTTTCCGATACATTCATCGCAAGAATGGAATGCGGTATCACATACACGCATCATTCTCGGTCCCGCACATATCTCATATGCGCTCCTATTTCGTTTCGCTTGAGCCAGGAAACCTCTGTGTAGGACTCTAAAGACTCGTCAATACGCCGGCAGCAGATGATGATCATATCAAACACCCACAAGCCGCAAGCGGTCTGCTAAACGTAACGGCCACCCGGGTATTGAGCGATCTGAAGATCGACGAGCAAGCCCGCTCACACTCCAGTGAATCCGACCAGTAACACTACCGTACAGTCCGGTCTGATCGTCTGATATGTCGCATATCCCGCCTAGGGGTGGTAAACGTCAGACCCCAATAGCTCGATAAGTCGTGTCGATATGAGGTCTATAACTGTTCGAGAAACTACTGGTAACACTTACCAGTAAATCTCAGCAACCCTGGCCAGGGATTTCCTGTTATAGCCAATCGAACACAGCGCAACATCAACCCCCTATACCGGGAGAGACGAATCCCCTCCTATCGCTCATTGCCTCCATGTGACTCGGGACTGTACCCAAAAACCACCGTTTTGCACGCCCTCTTGGACGTGGTAAGATGGAAATCAAAGCACAGTGGGAACCACACGAGACTCTATGACGATCTCGGGTCAACAGACTACTCTGTACCAGTGTCACCAGAGAACTGCCATCTGACGTGAGGTATAATACCATCTGGGAGTTCTCGGCAAGTCCGTCCAGTGTACCCAGTCTCTACTGAGCACCCGTATATCTCCTCTGATGTCAAACACCGATGGATATGGGATCATCCATCGCCCATCTATATGGGTCGAGAAGGTATACGCTAGTCTACTCTGGTATATCGATGCCCCGTCTCGATACACCCACGACTAGGGACTTTCAAGGATGTACTTATGGACTACCATGTCCCCACTAGTATGATCCGCATCATAGTCGAGGTAGTCAAGTACAGATCCTAAGGGCTTTACCAACATGTAACAGAGAGACAATCAGTATACACGTTAAGGTAAAGTTCAACCAGATAGCATACTATCATGTCGAGCAAGAAAGTCCTCCCTATATATGTCCCAGCATCCACTACAATATACATCCTATGTACAGTAATGGCCTCTAGGGCATACATATAACTAACATTGGCCAGATGCCTTCTACAGGATGTTAGAGATGCCGAGTTCTTAGCTTCGAAAGAGACTCTAGATATGAGTACAGCCAATTGGAGCGCAGTCCACACAACTATGAAGAAATGATTCCGAATTGGTCCAAACTGTAGGGAAGCAGAGTAAGAAGATTTTGCGAGATTTTCACGAATTTTCATTCCACTCCGTTGATGTCAAAGATTTACTACGCACGCAGAGGCGTTGGACACGGCCACCTTTCCAGAAGAACGTCGTGATTAGAATGCAGCTGTCCCAGAATAAGAAACAGACTAAATAAGGAGTGCCAACTTCCGGGCAGTCCGTCAGAGATGAGATTGGAAAGAGACCCTAATAGAACCTTCGGAAGTACTTCATGATAAAGACTTGAACCAGGATCGATTTTATTATGCACACTCAGTGGGCCAGAGATTTCCATCATTGACGAGATACGTTACGAGTGGCCATGTAATTGGCTAGGAGATCTTCAGAGAAGCGCCAGGACGGGACTGTTTCCGTCATTACTCCGAATCGAGCAGCTAAGCCGAGGAGTCATGTAACTGGTAATCTGCAGCGAGAAACGAGGACCTAACAGCAGAGGACGCCAGACCATGGGCAAGAGGCAAGTAGATATTCTTGCTCTGTCGGCCTTGTATGCGCCGGCACCTTTCGACATTGAAGGAAGAGCACCTCGACAGCAGTCATTATGAATTTCGCCTTGGTGATTTGGATATCACGTTTTCGTCGTTTTGATTTCGGTATTTTAACGATTTTTTTATGATTGATATTCCTATGTGCACCACAGTTGCACTTGATTCGTATTTTATGTATCAGTTATACAGATTTTGTTTTCATGCATACCCATTGCATTTGATTTGGATTTCGTCCACACCGATATATTTGATTTTGATTTTGTGTATATGGTATGCACATGATTTGGCTTATGCATTCGGTGTAGTTTACACTCACTTTCAGTACTTTGATATAGTTTTGTGCACGCAAATACACATGTTTATGAGTTTATATACCGCGGTATACTTGATTTTGATTGGTGTATGTTGTATACCGTTGATTTCAATCTTGATATTCGATATTTGTTTCCGTGTACCCTAGTGCACTGAATTTAGGATTTCATGCACCTCGTGCACTTGATTTGGATTCTTGTGCACACTTGGTACACTTGATATGATTTTGTGCACACCAGATGAACTAAATCTAGATTCTTCATGCATATCAGATGCACCTGACATTGCTTTCGTGCACACTCGTTGCACTTAGTTTTGTTTCTGTGCACATTCGTGGCACCAGTATTGATTTCGTTTTCCGTGAGCACCAAACGCACATGGCATTTTGTATACTTTATTTGAGATCGATTTCATTTCGAGCATTATGTTTTTACGATATATATTATATGGTTTAGTGACCGAGCAGGACTAATCTGAGGACAGTACCTGAGTATTTTTGCATACATCGATATTTACGGAAGGGATTTTCAAAAAGGAGCTATAGTCTCGATATTTCCTACGTGTTCATGATGACACGAAACTTTACGAAGAAAACCCTTCTAAAATCATCTTCAAAAGACGAGATGTATATGTTAAACAAGGGATATGTATATGTATATATATAGCTATTTTCCTTACAAAAGAACGTCCGCTACTTATGCCGTGATTTGCGCATCGCACGGCGATTTGAAAAGAGATTTTGCATGCACTTTATTCCAGTTGTCTTGATGATTTCACTATGATGCGTACTATATATATGATATAGTCCTAACTACTTTTTACTTGATCTTGACAATGAATTTTGAAACTGATATTTTTGCATTAACTCCGATGATTGCATGACGCTTGACGGAGTTTCGATTTGAGTTTTGCACTCGTTTTCATATGCATGCATTGCGCTATATTATGTCGTATGTATTCGTGATTTTGGAGCCCCGACGACTTGATTGTTTTGCTGAAATGTTTTAGTAATTGGAAGGTTTAAATTTAAATTCGGGGACCGAATTTATTTAAGGGGGGGGGGGAAGATTGTAACATTTCAGAAAAATAAAATATTATTTTTGGAATTTAAATAAATAAAATAATAAATTTCATGAATATTATAAAGATATAGAAATTAGTTTTAATGATGTGGTATAATTATATACCAATAGTTTGGAAAATTTTATGAATTATTGATTTTGAAGGAATTTATGCGATTTGGACATTCTATAAATTATGATATAATTGTTAGTATACAATTTTAATACTAAACTTGAATTATATTTCACTAATGGTGCATTAATCTCGTTTAGGGTTTATGACATGCAATAAAGCATATGTTACAAAACCTTGTTACATATTTTGAAAATCATGGCTTCATTTGCATGGTTTGTTTTATTTATTCTTGCGTTTTTAAAAAAAAGAAAAGGGAAAAATGAAAGAAGAGGAGATATTTTGTGAGATGTGGGACATGAGGGTATGGGCTCTAGAGGGGAGAGAGAGAGTGAGGGGGGTTTTCTACCATGGTTCCCTTCACCTTTTCCTCATCTTCATCTCATCTTCTTCTCCACCTCCTTCTCCTCCATCCCTTCACCTCCTCATCCACCTTGCAACACCTTAAAAAGCACCCCAAAACTCCATACTTCCTTCGCAAAAAAATGATCCCCACCTCACTACAAACCCTAATCAAGTTGGAATTTTGAGGCACTTGGGCAACTCAAGAAAATTCTCCAGTTGCAAATGAGGTATAATCCTACACTTCTAGTTAAGTATCTTGTTTTTCTAATATCCTAGTGTAGTTTAGAATTTAACTAATGAGGTTTAGTGAAGTTAGAATTTTCCAAGATGAGGTTAGGGGATAATTGGAGTTGTGAAAGTATAATTGAGGTGTAGTGAGTATCTTTCAAGACCTTAGTGATGTTTGCTGGCCTGGACCAGAGACTTGAAACCATACACGAACTTAGAATTTCCCGATGTCGGTTTCTTTGATTTTTGAGGACTATATGGAATTTGGAGCAACTTAGGATAATTGTAAGAAAAACAAACAACTACTTTGACCTAGTTAGACCACCACAGAAGAACGAAACACCAACTCCTTGGTTTGGCCAGCGGCGCCGGTTCTGAAGCTCATCTCGCCGGGCACATTTTGAAGTTTGGTGTTGGGTTTTGGCCTGTAGCTCATACTCCTCATAACCTAGCCCCTATATTGTTAGTTTTGTCCCTATCTATCTGTACTAAAATCTGGGAGCATTTTGAGTTAGTTTTGGCAACGTTTTTCCGATTTCTAAAACTTTGTTTTTGTATTTGGATTTGGATTTGGATTTGGTTGTGTTCTCCACCGAAAACCGGGAAGATAAACGTCTTGCCTGAATTTGGGGGCAGATGCTAATTGGTGCTATCCGTCCACCTCTCCGAAGAAGCCAAGTTGATTTATGACATCATATATCGAAAGTTTAAATGGATGCGGCCGATGTAGCAGACTTCGTCAGATTCCACCTCGTTGAGGGGATTTTGATTTTGGAGACGCTCTTCCCTGCAGGCGCAATCCCCTGTAGTTAATTACGCTACCGCATCACGGTAACCACTTTCTCCTTCTCCAGATGGTCACTTCGTGTCGTGTGTGTTTGTTTTGTTTTTGGTTGCCCGTGGATTGTATACGGAGACTAATTTATGTTGTCGCCCGAAGGGCGTGGATTAGTCCAAATCCGTATTCTCTTAGATTTGGGTTTGGGGTTGGGTTTAAGGATACGTTAGTCTCATTTGAGACTAAGATCAACTTAAACATTTGTTAAGGATACGTTAGTCTAATTTTAGACTAAGGCCAACTTAACCGTTTGTTAAGGACACGTTAGTCTAATTTTAGACTAAGGTCAACTTAACCGTTTGTTTAGGATACGTTGGTCTAATTTTAGACTAAGATCAACTTAACGGGATCGTTTAGATCCAACAAAAGAGTATTTAGGCTCTATTGTTCTAGTTTAGGGACTTTGCGGTCAATTACCAGTTTAAGGACATGGTGGTCCAAGGTTAAGGACATCATAGTCCGTGGGTTTAAAGGGACTCCACAGTCTGAGGTTATGGATATCACAGTCCGTGGGTTTAAAGGGACGACATCACAATCCGTGGGTTTAAAGGGACCCCACAGTTCGAGGTTAAGGACATCATAGTCCGTGGGTTTAAAGGGACCCCACAGTCCGAGGTTAAGGACATCATAGTCCATGAGTTTAAGGACCCCACAGTCCATGGAATGATTGATTATCGGGACCCGTCACCTCTCTGAAGACGTTGAAGGATTACAAAGACAAATATCAGAGGAGTGAAGAGATGTACCCTTAAACCAAGTTTATTGGGAAATCTGTAGTTCAATTTAAAACTGAGATCAATTAGATTATGATCACATTGGCTCAGTTAAATCTGAATTGAGGACTTTTGGCCAACTTGGGCTAAGTCCAATTAGGTTTGAAATGTTGGTCCTTTGTTGGACCATTGAACATTTGTCTTGGTTCAGCCCCCTATTATTTAGCAATGCTAAACAGGGGTTTGAGGGCTCTGACAACATTTTGTCTTTGGCTGAGCACTAACCATTCATTATAGCTCTGGACTTTACTTTGCATATCATATGAACTGATCAATTTTGAGGTCCAATTGAAGGGGAGATTTGCCTCTGGAAAAACTTAACCAATTTGGGATAAGCTTGGCTTTAAAATAGTGTTGAACACTAGAGGATAATTGGCGATCACATGCTCCCACGTGATATGCTGAAAATAGTGTTAAACACTAAGGACAAGGCTCTTAAAGTAGTGTTAAACACTAAAATTGAATTGGTCACGTAGGGTCACGTGAGGCATCTGAAGATGGGGCCAGACTTCCTTTATTTTGTTCTCAGAATATTCAGATAAGTGTTAAACACTTTAAGTCTTTGAAATTATCACGTGTGGACACGTGACAATGCCTCTGCGTTGGGCATCAATTCCTCTGTCTTCCCATATTTTATTCTTTTGAAAAGGGGTATTTGTCAGGGGTCACGTGGAGACACGTGAGGAGCCCTAGATCAGTACTGCCTTTGGCTTTATTTTCTTTTATTTTGAGGGTCATGTGGGAGCACGTGAGGCATTGTCTCTGAGCTTTTTCTTTCTCATTTTGAGGAGTCTGTTTAGGGGTCACGTGGGAGCACGTGAGGCATTGCCTCCAGACTTGTTCTTTCTCTTTTGATCATTGAGAGGGAGGGTCACGTGTTGCCACGTGACCAGGTTGGGTACTGATTTCTTTACTTGCATTGAGAGTTTTAAGTCCCTTGTTTTAAGAATTAAATTCTCTGTAGGGTTAAACCCTAATTATGTTTAGAGGAATCCTATGTATGTGGAAGAATTAAATTCTCATATAGGGTTAAACCCTAGTTCTGTCTTGGAGGAATTAAATTCCTATGAATTTGGGAGAATTAAATTCTTATATAGGGTTAAACCCTAGTTTTATTTGGGAGGAATTAACTTCCTATGAATTTGGGAGAATTAAATTCTCATATAGGGTTAAACCCTAGTTCTGTCTTAGAGAAATTAAATTCCTGTGAATTGGGAGAATTAAATTCTCTAAACTCAATTCTCCCTTTAAGTTTTGGATCTGCATGGCAGAATCTCCCCGATGAGAATTAAATTCTCAACCTATGGGGAGATTTGCTTATACAGATCTTTCACCAGAGGAAGAACTAAGTTCTTTTGCAGAAGAGTTAAACTCTTAGATCGAGAATTAAATTCTCTTTTTTGTTTTATGAAGCTTTGATCCCTTTCCCTTTTCTCACCTAGGGTTTTTTTTGTTGAGAATTAAATTTTCCTTTCTTTTCTCTCTGGTATTTGCCTTTAGAAAATTTCAAGATCCCAAAATTCTATCTCTTTCTCCTCTCCTTGGCTCCTATTTATAAGAGAAGGAAAAGAATTAATTTGTTTAGTAAATCTTTCATTGAAAGATTTTGTTTGTTTTTGTAACCAACATGATCTTTTAGATCATTCAATGAATTTTATTCACCATTGGATTTTTAATCCAAAAGATATTCTATCTGTTATTCTTGGTGAATTTTGGGGAAATCTTTCCTTATATAAAATCTTTGCATAAATTGGTGATTTTTAATCACCATTGGATTTTTAATCTAATGATGCTCTAATTTACAGAGCACCATATTGTTTGTTTGGAAAGATTTAAAGAAATATTTTCCTAGTTAGGGTCTTTGATTTCCCTTAATTAGAATTTAATTCTATTATTTCATAGATCTTTAGGAACACATCACGTGTTGGCACGTGACCCCCTGATTAAGTATTTGACCAGAATTTAATTCTATTGTGTTAAAGAACTCAGGAATTATCACGTGTCAGCACGTGACCCTTGGTCACATGTTGGCACGTGATGCCCCATTGGGGTTTTTCCTTTTTATTTTATTATACCTTTAATTCTTTTCAGTGGGTTTAAAGGCCCATCACATGTTGACACGTGACCCCACTGATTAATTATTTCCAATTATTTATTTTATTCAGTGCTTCAAGGCTTTGCCTGTAAATGGTCACGTGTCTGCACGTGATGCCTCATAACTTTTGATCCCGAATGAATTATGAGGACCATAATATATCAAATCGAAGGATTTTTCAAGACACTTTCGATACCATCAGAATTTAGCTGTTTCTCATTCAGGAATCTATCAAAATGCAGCCCGGAAAATATTGGTTCGCATTTTCTTCCTTAGATTACACGTGCATAGCATATTTGGTAATAACTTTTGATCCCGGATGAATTATGAAGCCCATAATATATCAAATCAAAGGCCTTTTCGAAACGCTTTTGATACCATCAGAATTTAGCTGTTTCTCATTTGGGAGTCTATCAAAATACAGCCCGGAAAATACTGGTTCGCATTTTCTTAAACGTATCGCTGCCATTTGATACCTTGGGCTCTTTTGCGCAGAATTTTTTTTTTTTTGCAGGAACAGGTTGTTGGATATTTGTATGTCAATGACAAATGTTGTTTAGTTGTTTTTGCATGCGTAGGCTATAGGTTCTAACCTATGAGCATTTCGCATGTCATGTCAGTTTTCAAATATGATTTTGATGCGATACGATGTGTTTTGAACTATAGCTACCTTCACGTAGACTTCGGGACGACAAGGGAGAACAAGGCGTCATCGACTTCGGCAAGCGAGGATTGAAGGTGAGTAGATGTATATTTACGGGGAAAGTCGGGTGGATGGCGTATAGTACCCCGTAATCGTAGATTTGGATAATTATTTATATTATATATGTTAATGAGAGACTTGGATATCTAGCAAATAGGTTTCTAGAAGACTATAGGTTAGATTAAGCATACTTGTAGGAAGGTTTATCCTTAGTCTATTTTCCTTAGTTGTGAGCCGTTAGTTTTACATCGTCACACACACACGCACACACTTGGTTTGATATGTGTGTGTGTGTGTGTGTGTGTGTGTAGTATACATATATATGTAAGATGAGGATATGATATGTGATATGTTTTACGGATATGAGTCGATACGATCGAACAGGATGTCAAGAGATTTCGATATGTGATCTGAGATGAGACATCGTTTATGATATGATATATTAAAGGATTGTGGGCGTTATAAATATAACATGCGATAACATGTGACTTTATTATATAATACATTGTACGTGACCTTAGATCCGTGCACTTGATTATGATATTGTACGACGATTGATACCGTATGAACTATATGATTTATATATGATATTTGACCCGTACCCTCGATTTTGTAACGCCTTAGTTTTTCGATCAGTGTTAATTAAGAAGTAGTGCGGGTTTTTAGTAAAAAGTTTACGAATTTGGGTTTCTCACATTTTAAAACATTTAATTAACAATTTATTATTATTTGTTATGGCTTGCACGTACGTGTGCACATTAATGTGAGGGTTTGTTTGTGCTAATCTTGTTTAGTGACCATGACAACTTAACCTAATCCTAATCCTTTGCTTTAACCTAATCCTTTGCCTTGATTAAACCTCTAGATATTTTGTTGTGAGATATTTCTATGGTTTTGTTTGGATGAGAGGTGGCATGGTGAGTCATTGCTTGCATTATTGTGTGAGTTAATGCAAGGGTGCACTCATCCTCTTACACTCACCTCTCTCTATCTTTTCTTCACACCCTCTCTCATTCTCTCTCACTTCATCTATTTCTCATTTATTTCATCACTCCCTCTTCCCTCAACAGAACACTCACTAATCCATCACTAAACCTTCACTAAACTTCACAAAATCTCACAAAAATCACATCTTAAGCCTTGTTTTGCCTCTTGGATGCCTTGGAGCTTGGAAAGCGTGGATCTTTGAGCTTGTGGGAGTAGGTAATGATCTCTATCTTTTAAGTAGGTGCTTTTTATGTTGTGTAGCCTTGTAGTTTCAGTTTAGAACACTTAAGGTATCGTTTCGTGCACATATCGTATTTTTAGTGTCAATATATGAGATATGTGATCTGCTGTGACCCCGAGAGTATACTAGAAAATCTAGCAGAGTAGTTGTGTTGTACCAGAGACCCTAAGACTTCACCTGAAACACGAGACCCACGTGCTCGGATTTGGCCGGCGACTTTCATGTGAAATCCGGCGACCTCGGCCTGTGAGGGGAGTTTGGGTGTGGGTTTTTGTGGGTAGCTGTCTGCAGTGGTTTAAGTGTATTTGGTCTTGGTTGATTTTTAGGTTTTCACTGTATACAAAATCTGGGATCACATAGCTTGTTTCTTGTGTTGCGATTATGTGTGTTACGTTATCCGACACGGTGCATGTATTTGTGTAGCTTTTGCTCTTGAGTTGGTTTCGTAGTGTCTCTATGTACGTTAGTCACTAGACGAACACTTGAGAGTATGTTTGGAGTTGGTGCGTCAGTCAAACGTAGTGGTTACGTGTTTTTGGTCGATTGCTAATATACACTTGCTTTGTTGTTTTGTGATTTTAGGATCACAGGCAGGGACTTCAGACGCTGCGAAGAAGGGAAAGCGAGTGGTTGGCTTTACTTAGCCCCAGGATCATCAGTGAGTAGATTTAACATCTACAGGGGAATCGGCCGCATGGCGTTATACGTCTGGGTTAGAGATGATATGATATTAGTCATATGGTTATATTGCATATATAGAGTTTGCGCATAAAACTTCATTGCATATTATTACTTGTTGTGCTTGGACTTGTACCCATTGGACACTGCACTATTATTGACGGATCGTGTTGCACGAGCACTGATTGTATGCCACTCACACCGTCAATAACTGCCATGACACGCACAACACACATACATATATGATATTGTTTGGTTAGGGACATTGAGATATTGATTCATATTCCTTTGTGCATATGACATATAGCATACCTGTATACCTACATGCTTACACATATGCCTTGCCATACCTACATGCTAGTTACTTATATACCTATATGGTATTGTACCATTAGAGATGGGTATATACACATATGAGACACAAGTACATGTACATCTTGCATACATACTTACATGTACACTTACCTAGCTGGATATAACTATACATATACCTGGAGGGTATTGTATCATTATTGACATGTTTATACACATACCTAGCTTGATATAGCTACACATATACCTGTAGGGTATTACATCATTATTGATAGGTAGATACATATATCTTGCTATACCGACATGGTTACGCACACCTGACTATAGCTACATATTCACCTTTATATGATGTTGTATGGGTTTGGAGAAATTAGGAACCGCATGATATATTTCATAACTTGTTGCAGTTAAATAGCGGTTTTTCCTTTATATGCTCATATTATTGTTTCATGTTGCATATATTATATTTCATGGATTTACGTATTGAGATATGGATTTCATATGATGTTTTCTGGATTTGAGGACCTTGGTAGTTTCATGAAATTATGCATTATTTGAAAAACCTGGTTTCTCTTGATATGATATGTCAGCATCCACCATGAGATTTCTCGGTTCTGATATATACCCCATGCGAGGAGACGTCGTGGGCCGTGTGCGGGTACATAGTGGGGCCCGAAGGTATCCCGGGGCAAGAAAAGTATGTCGAAGGTTCATGCCGATGAGCCTGGCAGGGGAATCATACCTACCGGTGACAGTATTGGACTCGTCAGTGATCACGTAGATATCGACCGGAGTCATGTACGTATGGATACGGGGAATTCGAGTATCGAAGCTGGTTACTCGGGTTTCCGATGAACGTATGATACGTACATATCAGGGCCAGTCGTGGTGACGACGCCTGATAGATGAGTATTTATGTGTCGATACTAGGCACCAGTTTTCATGATATTTTACCTCTAAGTATATATATCAGTGGTATGGGACGCTGTTATATATGCATGTATATATATATATCAGTGGTATGGGATACTGTTATATATATATATATATATATCATCATAATGATCTGTGCAAGTATTTTTATTCATTATATATGAGTGCCGATGTTATGGCCGATATGAGGGCCGACCTGAGGGCCGATGTTAGGGCCGATATGAGGGCCGATATGAGGGCCGATTTGAGGATATTTGGGATTTGGATTGTCTTAATGGACATTGGTCCTGCCACGATGAGGATTCCGTGAGGATGACATGTTTTATCCCATATTCTGCATTTATTTTATATGCATTGTTTCATGTATTAGTAGTACTTTATAGAGTACCTTTTATGACTGTTGCATATACATACCTTTCTTAACTGTTGCATATACATATTGCCATATTATTGCTTCATGTATTAGTTGTACCTGCTAGAGTACCTTTCATGATTGTTGTACACATATGACCATTTATTGCTATTAGCTTGCATGTGATAGATTCGCGCAGTACGTGCATACTTGCGATTACCGGCATATGTTATTTACTATTCATGAGTTGGCAACTCACCCCCGTTGTGCCACAGTGTTTTGCAGGTAGTCCTTCAGGACAGTCGACGCAGGGCTTTCTACCTATCGTATCATCTTTTGCAGCGGATACCGCTACGGCTGACTGTGTGCAGTTTTGCTATAGATGGGTTTTGCGGTTATCCGATGTTGATCATTGTATATTCGTTATATCCTGTACTCTCTATCTACTATTATCATGTATTGGCTTAGAGACGAGTTGTGAGGACGATATTGTATATTATTTGGTGACTTGGAGGTCTTTTATGCAGTTTTATTTATATCGTCTTTTCTTCGCTACGACGTCATTTATTTGTTTGTGGTGGTTGTTTTCCGCCTTTGGGCGGGGATTTTACTCCCGTTGGGATGCTTTTACTTATATCTTTATGTTGTACCCTTTTTGGGGGCTTGTTTTACAAAGGAGGTGCTGCCAATTTTTTAAAGGAAATAAATGGGACTTTAAAGAATTTGATTGAGATTTCAAAAGTTTTAACAATGTTCTTATCACTTACTACTTTTGATGGTTTAGATTGCTGGGTTTTCGGCTTACTTAAATTGCGTTACGCCTGTAGACGTTGTGTAGTTTAAGGGCTGTCACGTGCCAAATTTCGGGTCGTGACAAAATTGGTATCAGAGCGCTAGGTTTTACCTTTCGGAGTGTAGGATGACCTTGGTATGATGGAGTAGGTAGCTTAAGCAGAGTAACGTAGTGTGTGTATGTCCGCGACATACTTACGACATGGTACTCCGCCTAAGTGACCTAAGTACTAATTACTTGAAATTCCTTCCTTGATGATACATATCTTTGTGATTCGATTCCCGTGTTCTTATCGAATCCTATTTCCATTTTATAGCCTTATGCCGTCGATGACTATGAGGGCTCAGAGTGATGTAGCGAGAGCCGAGGTCAGAGTTGACTCGTTTGGGGAGAGGACTGACCAGGATGGTACGCTCGTTGCACAGGAGCAGATGGATCCGCCTACGATAGATCGTATAGCTAGGCTTAAGGCTGAGATGAAGGACCTGCGCCAGACGATGAGGTCGTTGGTTGAGGCCAGTTGAGCTCAGCGACAGAAGGTTTCCACCCCTGTTACCCAGTTATTCCTTGTGATCAGCACGCAGCATAGTGTTACGTATACAGCGCCAGTGGACGCAACCCTATTCGATGAGGAGCGTCTTTCCGAGACTTTGGGAGTCCGAGGACAGAGGAGGGCTCGTGCAGGTGTACCAGACCAGAGACAGAGGTTCAGTCGCCGGAACAGGCTTCGTGCACATCGCGAGAGTAGTAGAGGCTTGGGACGAGGACAGTTGTTTAGCTCTTATCCGCAGGAGGGCCAGCAGCCATCGTATGGATATTTTCGATGCAGAACCTTCAACACTTCATCAGACATTGTTCCTTGGCACCGCGTCAGACTTATGTTCAGGGAGGTCGTGGTCGTGGAGAATTCATTCCGAGTATGCGGGATGGCAGAGGAAGGGTTCAGCCAGTTGCGGGTAGAGGGCAGACACGAGCGTTTGCTTCTACTCATCGGGACACGCGGGTGTCCAATGCAGAGTTTTCAGGTAATCTTATTCGTTTGTCTTTTGATGCACTTGTCTGTTTAATTCGGGATCTATGCACTCGTTTGTTCTACACACTTCGTGTCATAGTTGGGCCGAGAGTCATGTTTGCTAGATCAGCCGTTTATTGTGTTAATTTCTGTCAGCGATTCCTTAATTGCGCAACACGTGTTTCGGTCGTGTGCCAATCGGATAGGAGATAGAGATCCGTCCGTCGATTTGATCCTTTTAGAGAAGTTAGACTTTGAAGTTCTCCTGGGCACGGACTGGTTTGGTACGTGCTATGCATCCATGGACTGCCGCGAGAAGACAGTCAGGTTTTATTTTCCCGATGAGTCGGTTCTTGTTGTGCAGGGGGACAGTGGTACCGCCCTCACAGCTTGAATTCAGCCTTTTTCGCTAGTCGGCTTTGGAGGAGAAGATGTCGAGGATTCTTGGCTTTCATTCGTGATGCCAGAGCCACAGTGGATTCGTTGGACCGGGTTCCTATCGTGCGAGAGTTTTCCGACGTCGTTCCAGATGATCCGGCGGAGCTTAGGGAGCTTAAGGATCTGCTGCAGAGTTGCTAGATAGGGGGACTTGTGAATCCGAATGTTTCGCTTTGGGGAGCTCCTATTCTGTTAGTCAAACAGAAGGACGGCCGTTTGTGGTTGTGCATTGATTGATCGTCAATTGAACCAAGTAATGGTGCGGATAAATATCCTTTTCCTCGCATTGACGATTTCTTTGATCAGCTCCAGGGTGCGAGACATTTTTCTAAGTTTGTTTTGGGATCAGGTTATCATTGATTGCGGGTTCGCAGTGATGACATTCCGAAGACTGCTTTTTGTGCGCGCTACGGGCTTTTTAAGTTTTTGGTGGTGTCATTGGACTCACCAATGCCCTAGCAGCATTCGTAAATATGATGAACCAGATTTCTTCAGGCCGTTCCTCGATCAGTGGATTGTTGTGTTATTGATGACATTCTGGTCTATTCCAAGAGTCGTGAGGAACGTGAGCAGTACTTGAGGATTTGCTTTGCAGACATTGGGAGAGCGCCGGCTGTTTGCTAGATTCTCGGAGTATTCCTTCAGGCTTGATAGTGTTGACTTCCTAGGTCATGGGGTTACGGGAGACGGTTTTCATATGGACCCGAGGGAGATCGAAGCCGTACAGCTTGTCCTAGACTTGCATCAGGGACGGAGGTCCGCAGCCTTTTGGGCTTAGCCGGTTTTTACCACCGTTTCGTGCAGGATTTCTTGTGTATCGCTGCACCGTTGACCGTACTGACCAGGAAGGGGGTTCCTTTTCTTTAGACTGAGGCATGCGTGCGGAGTTTTCAGCAGTTGAAGACCCGGGTAATGATTGCACCAGTTCTATCCTTGTTTCTGGATCGGGCGACTTTGTTGTTTACTGTGATGTTTCGCGAGTGGGGCTCGATTGTGTACTGATGTAGCATGATAGAGTTATCGCTTATGCTTCCCGAAAGTTGGAGGAAGTACGAGCAGGATTTATCGCACTCATGATCTGGAGATGGCCGCGGTGGTTTTGCGCTGGAGATTTTGGGACACTACTTGTACGGAGAGTCGTGTCAGATTTTCACGGACCACCAGAGCTTAATGTACATCTTCCTGCAGCGGGTTTTGATTGTTGAGACAGCGCCGTTGGATGGAGCTTGTGAAGGATTGTGATTGTGAGATCCTTCATTTCTCGGGGCAAGGCGATTGTGGTAGCTGATGCTTGAGTCGTAGGCCCGGGGGTAGTTTGTTCCAGTTGTACGCAGTTCGGAGACAGTCTTCTGCAGATTTACAGTTCTTGTGCGACAGATGAGTACAGTTAAGTTCGCCTCTACTTAGGGGACAGCTTGCTCATGTCCACGCCCGTTCACTTTTACTTAATTGTTTTCATGTGGCACAGCCCGCCGATGCTCATCGTCGGAGATTCTTGAGCATATTCGGCTGGGTAAAGATTCGGAGTTCTTGATTTATGACCAGGGTGTGCTGTGTTAGGGACTCGATGGCGTGTATCGATATTGATGGGTTGAGACGCGAGGTCCTAGAGCAGGCATATCAGTCAGCTTCTTATGTTCATCCAAGTGCCACCGAGATGTAACATGACTTGAGAGTTGGTTACTGGTGGGCAGGGGTGAAGAGTGAAGTTTCGGATTTCGTTTTGAGGTGCTTGGCTTGTAGGCGAGCTAAGGTTGAGCATTTAAGACCGGCTGGAGAGTTGCAATTTTGTTAACCGTTCCGGAGTGGGAATGTGAGCAGATCTCCATGAACTTCGTTGTGATGTCTACCCAGGTCTAGACAGGGTGTGACTCCATTTGGGTGTTGTTGTCCGCTTATTCTAAGTCTGCTCAATTGTTCTTTGGTGAGTTTGTGCGTTTGCACGAATTTCCTTCATGTGTGGTATCCGATAAAGGTACCCAGTTCGCTAGCCGTCTTTGGCAGAAGCTTCAGGAAGCCTTGGGTACTGTTTGAGCTTTAGTTCCGCTTTCCATCCATAGGCCGATGGTCAGAAAGAGCGGACTATACAGACTCTAGAGGATATGATTATGCGTACATACTAATTGTTTGTTGGCGGTTGGGATAGTCACTTGCCATTGATGGAGTTCTCCTACGATAACAGTTATCAGAAGACATTTCAATTGGCAACCTTTAGGCCTTGTGGGATAGGTTGTGTCGATCGCCAGTCTGTTTTACTGACTCTGCGTGAGTAGGATTTTTTTTGGACCCCAGCTAGCCGAAAGGCTTCGAAGAAGATCCAGTTGATTCAGGTCAGGATGAGGACAGCCCAGTGCAGACAGAAGTCTTATGCCAACCGTAATTGTCGCAGACTTGAGTTCGCAGTGGGAGATCATGTATTCCTACGATTTTTCCGATGAAATGGCGTGTTGAGTTTTGGGAAGCTTGGTCCCAGAATGTAGGTCCTTTTGAGATCCTCGAGCGAGTTAGTGTTGGAGGTAGTGCCCTCAGAGTCAATTATTGGATCACAGGTACGTGATTGCAATGATTGAGGGAGGACCTATCCCGGTAGGACAGTCTTACTCGAGATGATAGTATGCTATCTGGTTTACCTTTATCATCGTGTACTGCTTTAGGTGACATGACACGTCGCTATTACACGTTGATAGAGCCCCTAGGATTCTTGCTTGACCACCAGCAGTATGAGGGCGATCATATAAGTGGGAGCTGGGGGTCTACAAGCATATCCTTAAAAGGTCCCTAGTCGTGGGAGTTTCGAGACCGGGCATCGATACTCCATTAGTAGACTAGTGTATACAGTCGAGACCCCGACGAGGGGCGGTGGCCGGTCTCACAAGCCACTGGTGTCAGTTGGATCACCTAAGATGTATACAGGTGCTCATTGGGTTATGAGTACACCGGACAGGACTCGCCGGGAACATGCTAGTTGGTCATATACCAGACGTCAGATGGCAGTTCCCTGGTGACATGTGTGCAGGTTAGTTCATCGACCTGGGGATCGTCATTTGTCTCGTGTGAGTTCCCACTGTACTTTGATTACTACCCTACCACGGCTCAAAGGAGTCGTGCAAACAGGTTTTAGTTGGGTACAGTCCCGAGCCACATGGAGGCAGTGAGCGTATCTTCAGGGGTTCGTCTCTCCCGGTATTGGGGGTGAGGTCGTGCTGTGTCTAGGAGAGCCATTACACAAAGTCCTTGGCCAAGGCAAGGAGATTTACTGGTAGGTATTCCAGTAGTATCTCAGGGTGTTCTGGGCTACACTCCGACACGACTTGTACCGCTTTTGGGGGTCTGACTTTTACCAACCCCCTAGGCCCGCCATGCGATACTCATAGACGAACGGACCGGACTGCACGGATATTGTCACTGACAGGCTCAGTAGGGTGTCAGGATGAGTTCGCTCATCGACGTCCCTTTTAGTCAATAGCTGGTGGCCCGTTACGTATTGGCTTATACCTCTGACGGGCTAGTGGTTAAATCCATAGCCATAGTATTGACGAGTCTTTAGAGTCCACCACACTTTCAGTTACTCAAGTTTCGGGCGAAACGCTGTAGAGGCCGTATGGAGATATGGCAGGGTCCGATCAGATACGTGCGGTATTGCACGGATCATGATCGGACGGTTTGTACTAGTAGCCGTATAGGTATATGGCAGGGTTCGATCAGATACGTGCGGTATTGCACGGATCAGGATCGAACGGATATTACTAGCCGGCTTTGGTTTAAGCCGGTCCTAGTTTAGTACAGTGTAGATTTTGTCTCTTTGCATTTGTATCCGGACGGAATACAGATGCGGGTGTGTATGCACAGTATCGGGGTTTTCCTGTAATTTATTACGGGACCAGTTTTCTGGAGTTGCCAGTTTGCATTCCGTTCCGGCCGGTTTTCCTTTGTTCTTTCCCGGCCGGACTTTTCCGATGGAGGGGGTAATTTGCAGTTTTGCAAATTACTTTTGTGGAGGGGTTTTCTTGCATAATGGATTGATTATGATGGCTTTCTTTTCTTTGCACCATGCTTGCTTTGACTTGTGATTTGAGTGGGTATGGATTCAATAGTGTATAAGCATGGTTGATGTCTTTTGTTGTGGTCACCACTTGTTATCCTACAATAACCTCCCTTCTTGCATCAATTCAAAAGAGCTCCACCATTTTCCAACAAGAATGGCCGGCCACTTCATGATGAGGAGAAGAAAAATGAGAGATTCATTTGTGTGCTTCATTGGTTCATCTCATTTACTTGAAAAAAATGATAGCATCTTTTGCCTCCAAAGTTTCATTCTTCCCTCCATCTAAAGGCAACTCCGAAACCCCAAAAGAGACATAGACGTTCTACACCACATTCTACAGCACTTCTTGGGCACGTCGAGTAGCCGGCTTCGTGCCCGAGTTGCCTCGGTATTGAGGTGGGAGCCCGTAAAAGACGCAGGCGATGTGGTGCACTTCCGGCGACGAGGAGGAGACGGGATTTTTCCGCAGGAGATCGGGACCATGACGAGAAGACCGGAGGACTTGGATCGTCGGTATATCTCTATTCCCTATCTTGTTGTAGCGTAGACTTGTTAATGGTTTCGATCCGGAGTTTAGTGCGCGGTGGTGCCGATTTGCAAAGTCCGCAAAATTTAAGTTTATCACCGCTTCCGCATTCCGGCGTCGGTTTGACGGCCGGGGCGCCGCCGTGCACTTACAGTGGTATCAGAGCCTCCCCATTAACTTAGTCTAGCTTTGTGTAATGTGTTTTTGAGTTCCGATCGATCGAAATGTCCAAAAACCCGTATTTGCTCACGACAGTTTTCTGTTGAAATTTTTCAGTCTCCAAAAATTTTTCAGGTTGTCAAATATTGATGTACAAGAAAATCTAAGAACTCTGTAAAATTTCGGTGATGTGATTGCACTGTCAGAGCGCGGAAGCGCCGCATACACCACCATTACGCCGCGCTTCCGCGGTGAACTGTACACATCACTTTACCAATTTTTTCCAGAGGGTTTTTGGGCTTAAAATATGGGTTTTGGAATATTAAAATTGGGCCCATATTTTCTGTAACTGCTACAGTATTGTTTTGGGGCCCACTTGTTATAATTTGATCGGTCGGATATTTTAAACACATTTTTCACAGTATTTACATTATATCTGCGACCGTGAATGTCACTCGATCGGTAAATCCAGTCTAACTGCTATAGCTCGGTTAGACGGATTTGCGAACGTGACTTTCACGTTGATGTTTTATGTATTTGCTGTGTTGTTGCGGATCGGTCGGTGGGGATAGCCTGGATGCAATGCTAGTACAGTTTTTGTTGTATTATGTACATTTGATATTGCGGGGCGAGCGTCCGACATGTGGACTGCCGTCACTGCCTGTTTGTATTATTCTTTTGGGGCACGACCTGGTTGCGGTCGATGTACCCGTTGTATGTATATTTTACTTTCTGTACTAGGATTACCCCGCGGAGGGGTGCACGGATAGCCGGGTTCTGGAGGGCAACAAGCCCGCATCTCATGGCATTGAGAGGGAGGGGGCTTCACTCTAGGATTGGCGGGCTATTCGCCGCACTCATAGGGGGTATAGGGTTGACCCAGGAGGGGTGCCCAAGTTGCCGGATTCCGTGAAGTGCTGGGTGGTCCATTCACGGTGCTGAAGGGGGCTGCCTCGCTTCAGGTTTTGGCGGGTAACTTGCCGCGCCAGTAGGGGTCTAGGATTTCATTGCACAGGCTATCCACACGACCAGGGGAACGTCGGGTTTCAGTAGTGGCTCTGTGAAACCCGGGGATCCCAGATATCTGTATTGTTCTGTGATGCTGTACATTATCTGTGATGTTGCATTTTATTCACGCCTTGAGCGAAATACTATATATTGGTATATATATTAGTAGATGTTGTATATGTTTTTCATCCGCGCTAGTCCAGTCCCCGCTCTGCCGTTAGTTAGCTAACCTAACGGGTGATGACGGGACCCAGTGGCGAATGCGGATGGCATATACGTACATCAGTATATTTTCGTTCTTTTTGGTGTGATCAATTGATGGGACTGCATTGATTCGGATCAATGCAAGTTAAAAACAAACCTAATCTGATGTTGTTGGAACACTTTTCAAAAAGCTGTTATTGCAAGGACGTTTACTTTTGTTTTGCATCGTGGTATTCATTGGAATATCCTGCTCCTCAGTCGACGAGGCAAGGGCCGAGATCCCTTCACCGGGAGTGACCCCTTGGACAGAAGTTTGCGTCAGGGCATTAACTTCACTATAGCCGATTACTTCTGCTTTGCATCGTGGTATTCATTTGGAATATCCTGCACCCCATTCTACGGGAAAAGAGCCGAGATCCCTTCACCGGGAGTGACCTCTTTAGTAAAGGTTTTCGTCACTATATTTTTTAAAAGCTATCCGTTCCTTCAACGATATCAAGTTCATTACGTTAAAGGTTTTCGCCAGAAACCATTCGTAGCCCTCCGTCGTTTCAGACGGGTAGCACGTAGTATTCATGCTATGTTTGTTGACCTTCGTCAAGGCATAGTGTATGGTAGCTGCTTGTTACCTTTCTGCTGCATAGATAGATGCGTTGGTTTGGGACAGTCGTACAGCCTTGTTGACCTTCGTCAAGGGCTTGTATGGGTGGGTTCAAATTAACCTGGATAATGACGGGTGGAACTTGACATGTGACTTATGATTTGTTGACCTTCGTCAAGGTCATAAGAGCATGGGGCAGAAATCACATCGGGAGTTTCAAAAGTACTGAAACTTGCCAGATATGCGCATACCTTCTGGAGTGTGATACCGTGAGCGGATTCCGTCACGTTATCATGCGATGAGAGTTGGATCCCGATTCCCACTGATGAGTTGGTTTACTCCTCGGGTGACCCCGACTAATTCTTCTTTCAGGTTTGGAGGAGAATTTGAGGTACAGTGGGAGGTTTCCAGATTAGATAAATTTGTAACCATTCTGATCTAGGTTAGAGTGCACGCTGAGTGTTTCTTTTCTCTCTCTCTGGCAGCGACCATTGACCCGACCCTAAGACTATGACTCAGTGACCAAGTTGACCGAACCTTCTTAAACACTGGCTTTTGGATTGTCAGAGTTGCAGACCTCATTGCCACTCCTACTTTTACCCTTTTCTCCAGGACACCCCGTATTGCTACGAACGTCCACTTCCATTGGACAAAACCATCGTATGGTTAGATACGAACTCGAAGGAATTCGAGGATGGTTTCCGGTTCTGGAGAAAACGGATAGGATTATTCAGTTGTCTTTTCCTTTTACCCTCTCTCAGGTTATGAGTACTCCTTGGTTTAGGGGTAGTACACCTATTACGCAAATTGGATTGTCTTCTTCCAAACCTTAGGCTGGTGCCGACCGGTAGGGAATGAAGAAAACCAATTAGCATAACGATGGTGTGCAGAAGGTATTAAGTTCAGACAAAGCAAGGGATTAGTAAGAGGGCAAAGTAAATTGCAACAGATATTCACGACCAAACCAAATATTTCGTTACCACTCCCACATCACCTTTGTATTTCTCCAGGGCACTCCGTATCACTACGAAGATCCACAGTTTATTTGGATACTCCATCGTATGGTTATATACGAACTCGAATGGAACTTGTTCCAGTTCGGGGATGGATTCTGGTTCAGGAGAAATAGGAATAAGGTTTATTCGGTTGTCTTTTATCTTCACCCTCTCTCATTGTGAGTGTTCCTAGGATTGGGACAGTACACCCATTATGCTTATTGGATAGTCTTCTTCCAAACCATAGGCTGGTGCTGAACGGTAGGGAAGGAAGAAAACCATTTGGCCTAAAAGGGTGTGCAGAAGGTAAAGACTAAAGACATATGAAGGGATTTGGAGAGGTGGCAAAGAACTATACGGTTACAGTCGTGAATCTGGAAGAGGCATTACTAGGAATACCAGGATACCCCATCGAAACATTTCGATGTTTCAGTCTCACTGTGTACTGTTAAAGGAAAACTGATTTCCCGATTAGACACTTGCTCCAGGGTATGTATTTGCCAGGTATGATTCTCACATCTGTATGGTTTTACAGATGATGAGTGGGAGTAGGTTATTGGGAATTGGGTGATTATCCTCATTATATCGGGATTCGTTGTAATCAGTGATATTTGAGGAAATCACCTGGGTTATTTGCCGGACGGCAAGTATTTGGTTTTGAATATCCGCTGTTATGCACCAATTTCAAATTGATATATCTGTACGTCTATTTTCATAGAGTGAGATATACCTTTCTGAAATTATGTCTACGACATTTACCTATATCAGTGGATGGTTAGGTAAGGAGCATTAAACAGCGGTGTAATTCTTCTTAACCATAAGTACAGTTTTCAACCTACGACACACAATGAATGAGTTATCAGACTCAAGGGACTTATACAGAGTATTGTATGTTGTCCAGGGTCCATCAGGACAGAGGGGTTGGTCCTCGTACTATATTCGGTTTACTTATGACTTCTCTAGTTTTTAGACAGGTGTTTCATGGAAACACAGGGTCTAAGTTTTGAGGAGTTATAGGTATTTGAATAGAGTAGAGAACCAGGTATAGCAAGTATCGGGATTCTTCAAAGAGATCGAAGATGTAGATACTTGTGTATGGTATTCAGTTGATAGTAATGATAAAGAGAAATTGCTTCTCTTTCAGGTTACTCATAATTGGAAGCATTCCTAAGTTGAGTAACGCTGATCGGCCTCCTTCCATTTAGTTGACATGCGCTGGGGACAGCTGCATGATTTGAATCTGGTTCAATTAAATCAGTGCCTCTGTTTCTATATTGGATATAGAACAGTTCATATCTTAACGATGTTAAGGTACGGGGAGTTGTCCGGTTTATGATTAAAACCAGACACTGGACAATTCAAGGCACGTTTCTGTAATGGCTGTTTGTGGGTTGACCCAGGCTATGACGAGGGTTGACTTTCTACCATCTGGATGAACAATAGCAATATTGTTCTAGACTCGCCACAGTTTTATTAAAAATGGATTTTTTCAGAAAACAGTAGTGGGAGTATGGTAGAACTGGAAGTGATTCCAGAACCACAAACGATTACTGAAGATTTGATAAGGAACCTAAAGATTCAATCTGGATTGACATTCTATTGGCCACTCCGCAGATAAGGTGGGTAACTTCAGGCACCCGAGAGGTACTACGGTAGCCTCAAGGACGGTGACAGGGAAGTTCTTGTTTACCCAAAAATTGCCATTGCTGTTGTTCCAGGTTACGAGACCCGGCGGGAGGATGAGTATAGCGTCGTTCTAAACCAGTTTTAGAAGTGTACGTCTATATGACTCTGCCAGAGGGTTGTCGTAGTCAGTGGGAGCAGCGGAAGCATTGGTGGACAGGTTGCTTATGTCTATTTATAGACTAGAGCAGATGTAGCGGAGATAGATCATCAATTTCTAATATGACAGTCATGGGTTTGACTTCATCAGAATAGGGGATGGATCAGTTGAGAAGGTAGTAGGGTGTGATATCCTGGTATTTGGATGATATACACAGAGTAGGAAAAGAAGCTCCTACACTACGATCGGTTATACTTTGGTCGTCACACAGTTGTTTCTCCACAAAGGACATGGATTTTATATCAGACATACTGGTTACTAGATCTATGGTTTTAGATCTAGATTTGGGTGGTTTCCCAATCAGGGTACTTGACAGCATTCTAAGAGTATTTAGGATGGACGACTCCTGGCACGGTAGTGTACCTGCAGGTAATGGAGTCACCCTCTCTAAAGGTGTCTTACAGGCTAAAGGGGAGAGGGATGTGCATGATTGGCAGATCACTTGCTCAGGCAATTGAGTCAATCATGAGATGTCAAGTACCACACCAGATGTTGTTCTTGCACCAGATGCAATAAGCTGACATTGATCCAATCCTGGAGAAACAGTCGGAAGCAGTTTTAGAACATAAGCAAATGTTCTAGGGAGATGATAACGACAGCCTCATTTAGGAGACAGTTATCATTCCAGGCTTCCAAGGTGACATGGACGACAAGGAGGTTGTCAGAGTTATAGTTTTCCTTCTGATGAGGGGCAGTATTTTGGACAGGTGGTCCAAGGCAATACTGAGGGAGGCATGGCGCGCAGGACACTGATTAAGTTCAGTTGTCAATACAGTCTAAGAAGTTTGGATTTGGAGTTCATTTATGAGCTAGGTCCCATCAGACATCCAGACATATTCTAAGACTGATTTTGCTCATTTCGGGAGATGGCTTTCTCCGCGAACTTGAGATATAGAGAGACATGGAAAGAAACTACTAAGCGGATCTGCTCACTGAGGCTATTCCTCGAACGCAATAGTTCCGCAAACGAGCTTTGTGAGACTGACTAGTAGAGGAGTTGGGTGTTCGGTATCACACGGGCTGTGAGTATGCGACATCGCAATAATTAGCCTTGAGTGCAAGTGGGAGATTGTTGGAGGTAGTGCCCTCAGAGTCAATTATTGGATCACAGGTACGTGATTGCAATGATTGAGGGAGGACCTATCCCGGTAGGACAGTCTTACTCGAGATGATAGTATGCTATCTGGTTTACCTTTATCATCGTGTACTGCTTTAGGTGACATGACACGTCGCTATTACACGTTGATAGAGCCCCTAGGATTCTTGCTTGACCACCAGCAGTATGAGGGCGATCATATAAGTGGGAGCTGGGGGTCTACAAGCATATCCTTAAAAGGTCCCTAGTCGTGGGAGTTTCGAGACCGGGCATCGATACTCCATTAGTAGACTAGTGTATACAGTCGAGACCCCGACGAGGGGCGGTGGCCGGTCTCACAAGCCACTGGTGTCAGTTGGATCACCTAAGATGTATACAGGTGCTCATTGGGTTATGAGTACACCGGACAGGACTCGCCGGGAACATGCTAGTTGGTCATATACCAGACGTCAGATGGCAGTTCCCTGGTGACATGTGTGCAGGTTAGTTCATCGACCTGGGGATCGTCATTTGTCTCGTGTGAGTTCCCACTGTACTTTGATTACTACCCTACCACGGCTCAAAGGAGTCGTGCAAACAGGTTTTAGTTGGGTACAGTCCCGAGCCACATGGAGGCAGTGAGCGTATCTTCAGGGGTTCGTCTCTCCCGGTATTGGGGGTGAGGTCGTGCTGTGTCTAGGAGAGCCATTACACAAAGTCCTTGGCCAAGGCAAGGAGATTTACTGGTAGGTATTCCAGTAGTATCTCAGGGTGTTCTGGGCTACACTCCGACACGACTTGTACCGCTTTTGGGGGTCTGACTTTTACCAACCCCCTAGGCCCGCCATGCGATACTCATAGACGAACGGACCGGACTGCACGGATATTGTCACTGACAGGCTCAGTAGGGTGTCAGGATGAGTTCGCTCATCGACGTCCCTTTTAGTCAATAGCTGGTGGCCCGTTACGTATTGGCTTATACCTCTGACGGGCTAGTGGTTAAATCCATAGCCATAGTATTGACGAGTCTTTAGAGTCCACCACACTTTCAGTTACTCAAGTTTCGGGCGAAACGCTGTAGAGGCCGTATGGAGATATGGCAGGGTCCGATCAGATACGTGCGGTATTGCACGGATCATGATCGGACGGTTTGTACTAGTAGCCGTATAGGTATATGGCAGGGTTCGATCAGATACGTGCGGTATTGCACGGATCAGGATCGAACGGATATTACTAGCCGGCTTTGGTTTAAGCCGGTCCTAGTTTAGTACAGTGTAGATTTTGTCTCTTTGCATTTGTATCCGGACGGAATACAGATGCGGGTGTGTATGCACAGTATCGGGGTTTTCCTGTAATTTATTACGGGACCAGTTTTCTGGAGTTGCCAGTTTGCATTCCGTTCCGGCCGGTTTTCCTTTGTTCTTTCCCGGCCGGACTTTTCCGATGGAGGGGGTAATTTGCAGTTTTGCAAATTACTTTTGTGGAGGGGTTTTCTTGCATAATGGATTGATTATGATGGCTTTCTTTTCTTTGCACCATGCTTGCTTTGACTTGTGATTTGAGTGGGTATGGATTCAATAGTGTATAAGCATGGTTGATGTCTTTTGTTGTGGTCACCACTTGTTATCCTACAATAACCTCCCTTCTTGCATCAATTCAAAAGAGCTCCACCATTTTCCAACAAGAATGGCCGGCCACTTCATGATGAGGAGAAGAAAAATGAGAGATTCATTTGTGTGCTTCATTGGTTCATCTCATTTACTTGAAAAAAATGATAGCATCTTTTGCCTCCAAAGTTTCATTCTTCCCTCCATCTAAAGGCAACTCCGAAACCCCAAAAGAGACATAGACGTTCTACACCACATTCTACAGCACTTCTTGGGCACGTCGAGTAGCCGGCTTCGTGCCCGAGTTGCCTCGGTATTGAGGTGGGAGCCCGTAAAAGACGCAGGCGATGTGGTGCACTTCCGGCGACGAGGAGGAGACGGGATTTTTCCGCAGGAGATCGGGACCATGACGAGAAGACCGGAGGACTTGGATCGTCGGTATATCTCTATTCCCTATCTTGTTGTAGCGTAGACTTGTTAATGGTTTCGATCCGGAGTTTAGTGCGCGGTGGTGCCGATTTGCAAAGTCCGCAAAATTTAAGTTTATCACCGCTTCCGCATTCCGGCGTCGGTTTGACGGCCGGGGCGCCGCCGTGCACTTACAGTTAGTACCGTTGCCTATAATTTGGCACTTCCGCCTAGATTTTTGAGTATTCACCCCATATTCCTTGTGTTGATACTTTGCAAATACCATCATGACCTTTCTCACATGATTTAGCACCAGACCATTTAGCTTGGACGCGATCTTTCGTTCACCGACATCCGATAGTGTTAGTGGATCGGCAGGTGGAGAAACTTCGGTCAAGGGTCTTGCCATCTGTGGAGGGTTTTCTTTGGCGTAGCCGTATAGTGAGGTGATCACTTGGGAGGCTGCGAGCGAGATGTGGAAGTTTTGTACTCATCTCTGTGAAGGCATGCATAGTAAGAATTTTAATTCGGGGACGAATTTTCTTTAGGAGGAGATTGTAACGCCTTAGTTTTTCGATTAGTGTTAATTAAGCGGTAGTGCGGGTTTTTGGTAAAAAGTTTACCAATTTGGATTCCTCACATTTTATAACATTTAATCAATAATTTACTATTATTTGTTATGGCTTGCACGCATGTGTGCACGTTAATGTGAGGGTTTGTTTGTGCTAATCTAGTTTAGTGACCATGACAACTTAACCTAATCCTAATCATTTGCTTTAAGCTAATCCTTTGCCTTGATTAAACCTCTAGATATTTTGTTGTGAGATATTTTTATGGTTTTGTTTGGATGAGAGGTGGCATGGTGAGTCATTGCTTGCATTATTGTGTGAGTTAATGCAATGGTTCACTCACCCTCTTACACTCACCTCTCTCTCTCTCTCTCTCTTTTCTTCACACCCACTCTCATTCTCTCTCACTTCATCTCTTTCTCATTTATTTCATCACTCTCTCTTCCTTCAACTGAACACTCACTAATCCATCACTAATCCTTCACTAAACTTCACTAAATCTCACAAAAATCACATCTTAAGCCCCGTTTTGCCTCTTAGATGCCTTGGAGCTTGGAAAGCTAGGGTGTTTGAGCTTGTGGGAGTAGGTAATGATCTCTATTTGTTAAGTAGGTACTTTTTATGTTGTGTAGCCTTGTATTTTCAATTTATAACACTTAAGGTATCGTTTCGTCCACATATCGTATTTTTAGTGTCAATATATGATATATGTGATCTGCTGTGACCCTGAGAGTATACTACAAAATCTAGCAGAGTAGTTGTGTTGTACCAGAGACCCTAAGACTTCACCTGAAACACGAGACCCACCTGCTCGGATTTGGCCGGCGACTTTCATGGGAAATCCGGCGACCTCGGCCTGTGAAGGGAGTTTGGGTATGGGTTTTTATGGGTAGCTGTCTGCAGTGGTTTAAATGTGTTTGGTCTTATTTGATTTTTGGGTTTTCACTGTATACAAAATCTGGGACCACATAGCCTGTTTCTTGTGTTGCGATTACGTGTGTTACGTTATCCGACACGGTGCGTGTACTTGTGTAGCTTTTGCTCTTGAGTTGGTTTCGTGATGTTGCTACGTACGTTAGCCACTAGACGAACACTTGAGAGTATGTTTGGAGTTGGTGCGTCGGTCAAACATAGTGGTTACGTGTTTTTGGTCGATTGCTAATATACACTTGCATTGTTGTTTTGTGATTTTAGGATCGCAGGCGGGGACTTCAGACGCTGCGAAGAAGGGAAAGTGAGTGGTTGGCTTTACATAGCCTCAGGATCATCAGTGAGTAGATTTAACATCTACAAGGGAATCGCCCGCATGGCGTTATGCGTCTAGGCTATAGATGATATGATATTAGTCGTATGTTTATATTGCATATATAGAGTTTCCGCATAAAACTTCATTGCATATTATTACTTGTTGTGCTTGGACTTGTATCCATTAGACACTGCACTATTATTGACGGCTCATGTTGCACGAGTACTGATTGTATGCCACTCACACCGTCAATAACTGCCATGACATGCACAACACACATACATATATGATATTGTTTGGTTAGGGACATTGAGACATTGATTCATATTCCTTTGTGCATATGACATATAGCATACCTGTATACCTACATGCTTACACATATACCTTGCCATACCTACATGCTAGTTACCTATTTACCTATATGGTATTGTACCATTAGAGATAGGTATATACACATATGAGACACAGCTACATGTACATCTTGCATACATACTTACATGTACACTTACCTAGCTGGATATAACTATACATATACGTGGAGGGTATTGTATCATTATTGATATTCTATAAAGACGGCTGGCCACGTTACTGATAACCGCAGAACGAGCAATGAATCCCCAACGACAAACGAACAGCGGAGCGGGGCATTTTCGGGGAGAAGACCGTTCGATGATCCATTCGCCCCTCAATCAAATGCCCCACATGGCCATTTCACAAGGTCAATGAATCTTCTCTTTCTTTCGATGCTTCCGAAGTTTGTTTATACACATACCTAGCTTGATATAGCTACACATATACCTGTAGGGTATTACATCATTATTGATAGGTAGATACACATATCTTGCAATACCGACATGGTTACGCATACCTGGCTATAGCTACATGTTCACCTTTATATGATGTTGTATGGATTTGGAGAAATTAGGAACGGCATGATATATTTCATAACTTGTTGCAGTTAAATAGTGGTTTTTCCTTTATATGCTCATATTATTGTTTTATGTTGCATATATTATATTTCATGGATTTACACATTAAGATATGGATTTCATATGATATTTTCTGGATTTGAGGACCGTGGTAGTTTCATGAAATTATGCATTATTTGAAAAACCCGGTTTCTCTTGATATGATATTTCAGCATCCACCATGAGATTTCTCAGTTCTGATATATATACCCCATGCGAAGAGGCGTCGTGGGCCGTGTGCAGGTACATGGTGGGGCCCGGAGATACCCGGGGCAAGAAAGGTATGTCGAAGGTTCACGCCGATGAGCCTGGCAGGGGAATCATACCTACTGGTGACAGTATTGGACTCGTCGGTGATCGTGTGGATATCGAACGGAGTCATGTACGTATGGATACGGGGAATTCAAGTATCAAAGCTGGTTACTCGGGTTTCCGATGAACGTATGATACGTACATATCAGGGCCAGTCGTGGTGACAATGCTTGATAGATGAGTATTTATATGTCGATGCTAGGCACCCGTTTTCATGATATTTTACCTCTAAGTATATATATCAGTGGTATGGGACGCTGTTATATATGCATGTATATATATATCAGTGGTATGGGACGCTGTCATATATATATATATAATATTATCATAATAATCTGTGCAAGTATTCTTATTCATTATATATGAGTGCCGATGTTATGGCCGATATGAGGGCCGATGTTATGGCCGATATGAGGGCTGATCCGAGGGCCGATTTGAGGATATTTGGGATTTGGATTGTCTTGATGGACATTGGTCCTGCCACGATGAGGATTCCGTGAGGATGACATGTTTTATCCTATATTCCGCATTTATTTTATATGCATTGTTTCATGTATTAGTAGTACTTGATAGAGTACCTTTCATGACTATTGCATATACATATTGCTATATTATTGCTTCATGTATTAGTAGTACCTGATAGAGTACCTTTCATGACTGTTGAATATACATATTGCCATATTATTGCTTCATGTATTAGTTGTACCTGCTAGAGTACCTTTCATGATTGTTGCATACATATGACCATTTATTGCTATTAGCTTGCATGATAGATTCGCGCAGTATGTGCATACTTGCGATTACCTGCATATGTTATTTACTATTCACGAGTTGGCAACTCACCCCCGTTGTGCCACAGTGTTTTGTAGGTAGTCCGTCAGGGCAGTCGAGGCAGGGCTTTCTACCTATCGTATCATCTTTTGCAGCGGATACCGCTACGGCTGACTGTGTGCAGTTTTGCTATAGGTGGGTTTTGCGGTTATCCAATATTGATCATTGTATATTCGTTGTATCCTATACTCTCCATCTACCATTATCATGTATTGACTTTGAGACGAGTTGTGAGGACGATATTGTATATTATTTGGTGACTTGGAGGTCTTTTATGCAGTTTTATTTATATCGTCTTTTTTTCGCTACGACGTCATTTATTTGTTTGTGGTGGTTGTTTTCCGCCTTTCGGCGTGGATTTTACTCCCGTTGGGATGCTTTTACATATATCTTTATGTTATACCCTTTTTGGGGGCTTGTTTTACAAAAGAGGTGCTGCCAATTTTTTAAATAAAATAAATGGGACTTTAAAGAATTTGATTGAGATTTCAAAAGTTTTAACAATGTTCTTATCACTTACTAATTTTGATGGTTTAGATTGCTGGGTTTTCGGCTTACTTAAATTGCATTACGCCTGTAGACATTGCGTAGTTTAAGGGCCGCCACGTGCCAAATTTTGGGTCGTGACAGATTTTGAGGATTACGTACGACGGACTATACCGTACAAGATATATATATATATATATATATATATATATATATATATATATATATATATATATATATATATATATCGACTCAGATATGCTTTCGATTCCTATTTACTTTCAACTCGGTTCTTAGTTTAGTCTTTAATTGCTTAGATAGATGTTAGCTTAGGCTCGAGTCATACCTATTTTCAAAACTAACGAATGGTAGGCATTTTCAAAGGATAAACTGAGGGACGCTACGGATTTTCAAAAGACTTCTCTTTTCTCAAAACACCGTTGTCCCTACTTTTCTAAAAACAACGATTCGTGCTTTTTAAACATGATAAACATTATGGCTCGTATATAGATTTATATACCTTATTTTTTCTTTTACCGTTTACTTTCTGTTATGATCTCATCTGCTACGATACCTACACCATTACCGATAATGCATATGTTGCACGTACACTTGCTTGCTGGCACACACACATCAGCTTCGGTAATTGCCATGTCACATACACTTTGGTAACCATTACTTCATGCGTATACCCTGATAAATTTTTGCTAAGTAGTACTGTTTTGCATTCATGATATCATATGCTAGTTTAGACTTTGTATTTCTTACTTAGATGCCACATACATTCATATACAAACATTCCGGTTATGTACTGCAGTTGGGCTCTATGCCGATATTCATATTTCATTACTAGCTCATGATTATGAGATTCCGATTTTCATGAGATTTCTGGATTTGGGAAACCGCATGTGAAACTAAAAACTTATGCTCCTTTTAAAAGAAAAATGCGGTTTTTCTTTGATATGATGTGTGGCGTCCACCTTGAGATTTCTCGGTTCTGGAGTATATATGATATATGAATACTCGCCATGAGGAGTGAGGGCGACACCGTTTGCGAGTACATGGCGGACCCGATGCGGTACCCCGGGGCAAGATTGACGTATATAGAGAGATAGAGACGTTTAGTCCGGCAGGGGAGCACTACCGACCAGTGATAGTTTGGGCTGATCCGGACTAACGGAGCCAGAGATAGTTGGCACGGCGGATATCCGGAGGATACCAACCGTAGTCGTGAGATCAGATGATATGGGCCGATCCAGACTAACAGAGCCCAAGATTCAGATGATATGGGCCGATTCAGACTGACGGAGCCCGAGATACGAGGTTTATGCGTCGCCGATGGACACGGTTTTCATGATGTTTTCGAGTGTCGATGCTTGGCACTCAGGTTTTATTATGATTTTGTGTATCGTTGCTGGACACACGTTGGATGATGCATTTATACATGATACACATGACATGTAGTTACTTTGTGATACGGACACGAGTACTTGGCTTTACACATATGCTTATATTTTTACCTTCGTATGTTATTACTTATACTTGTAAATGAAGAATTTGATTTCATTATACCATTATTTCAAAACTCCACCTCCACTATTTTCCCTAAAATGGTTTAGATTTCTGGGCTTTTGGCTTACTTGAATTAGGTGGGGTCCTATAAACTTCACATGATTTAAGTGCCAGTCGCGTACCTTTTCCGGGCCGTGACGTGCAGCCTAAAGATCATCTCTACATTCTTCTCATTCTAACAGGGTGCGAACGCAACGATCAAATAAAAGTGGAGTGATGGCAGAATCCTAGCTGCAGATCTCAATGGAAACACTTACAGCCTAGATATCATCTCTACGTCCTTCTCATTCTGACAGAGTGCAGACGCGACGTCAAAAATGACCCAAGGGTCGAACAAAAGTGGAGTAACGGCAAAATTCTTGCTCCAGACCTTGACGGCGATATATACGGCCTAGAGGTCAAATGGATATTTACCGTACTTCAGCGAAGAATTGGCACGATATCATCAAAACAGAAGCAAAGTGACAACATATTCCTAACTTCAGGTCTTGATGGCAACATCTATAGCTTAAAGACCATTGGATGTCATCCCATCCTAGAAGGGTGCGGTTATGACTTGTTGGGGCTCCAAATTGAGCCTAACCTCAAGTAGAGTGCCATGTCAATACCTAATGCTGGATCTTCTAATGGTAATGTGAATATTCCGACCTAAAAAAACTACTTGAAGACGTTTTGTCCAGTCTCAGAAGGGATCAGAGACACGACAGACGCAGGGGTACTCGAACAGCAACCTAAGGGACCGCGTGTCGAAAATATATCAGCCAACGCGATAGTACGATGGACTTAACCCAGTACCACAAACCTAACAGACCTCTATCAAAAAAGAAAGGGGTTATCTATATTTCATGTTAGGATACACCTACGAGATCCTCTCGACTCGTAGGGAAAAACATCTTTATGAGACCCTCACGGCTAATGAAAGTGAAAAGCCTTAGGCGACGGGGATATCAACCCGTTTTCTAAGCCACTGTTGCCTTACAAGAAAGTCAAGACTGACTCTTGTACACTATCCACAGGACACATTCTCCAAAGTTGCATACCGATGAGGAGGAGAAGCCACTTGCGGGATCCTCACGACTCGTAAGGGGAAAATGCTATTGTGAGATCCATATGACTCTCAAGAGAAAACCCACTTAGGAGTCATCACGACTTCTAAGTAGAAAATATACTTACGATATCCTTTCGACTTGTAGGGAGACACATCTTTATGAGACCCTCACGCTCATAAAGTTGAAAAGCCTTAGGCGACAGATCCAAACATGTTTCCTAAGCCATCTCCGCCCTACAAGGAGGTCAAGACTAACTCTTGTATACTATCCATGGGCCACATTCGTCAAAATTGAATGCTAATAAAGTGAAGAAGTCACATATGGGTCCTTACGACTCGTAAGGAAAAAATACTCGAGTGGGATCCTTACGACTCACGGAGGCGATGGACACTTAGGAATCCTTACGTCTAAGGAGAATATGCACCTATGAGATCCTCATGACTCATAGGGAGAAAAACCTTCTTGAGACCCTTATGACTCATGAAGATGGACAAAGCCTTAGGCGACAGAGACCTAAACATGTCTTCTAAACCATCAATTCTATGGCGGTGCATAACTTTGCACTAATTAACCCACGTATATACTTACGTAGGCAAAAATAGTTGGCGGCATTTGTTCCCACCAAAATTTTTGGCCCGGAGTTTGTTGTTCCCTTATAAAAATAGAGGGAAGCTACCACGTGTTAAACATGTGAATGTCCATGTGATATCCACATGAGTGCACTTGCTAGTCTTTTGGCAGCGCCTCATGTGATATCCACGTATGCCCACTCGCCAGTCTCTTGACAGCGCCTCACGTGATATCCACGTGAGCGCACTCGCCAGTTTCTTGGCAGCGCCTCACTTGATATCTACGTGAGTGCTATGGGCTAACGCCTCACGTGCAATGCACGTGCATGTTCCTTTTGATAGAATTAAATTCTACGTGGGAAATATTTCTCTGATCTTTCTCAAACTAGAAAGATCTTCTCTGTTAAACAGAGGACCCTGGGATCAAAGATCCAACGGTGATTATAAAATCACCAATCGGTCATCTGATAGAATTAAATTCTATTTTAGGAAAATATTTTCCTAATCTTGTTAAACAAACAAGAATGATCTTCTCTGTTAAACAGAAAGCCCTTGGATTAAAAATCCAACGGTGAATAAAATTCACTGGTGGATCTTTAAAATCATTTTTATTGATTATGAAATCAATCATGATCTCTCAATAAGATATTTTCTCCAACAGATTGATCTTTTCCTTCTCCTATAAATAGGAGCAAAGAGATTAAATCTCAAGGGAGGAGATCTCCCTGTAAGGTTCTGTAAAAAAATAATACAGAAGATTCTCCAAAAGTTTCCACAAAGCAACAGAGAATTTAATTCTCAATAAAGAAGAAAGATCGTCTTCCTCCTCGAAACCCTAGGTAACGAAAAAAGTAGAGATTAAAATATCTCCTTTACCTATCACGTCATATCTAAAGGTTTAACCCTTTAAAAGAACTTAGTTCTTTCTTTGGATCGGAGTTCCAAAAGACAAGTCTCCCATAAATTGAGAATTTAATTCTCATCAGGAAGATCTTGTTCTTGAGAATCAAAAATTCAGGGAAGAACAAGTTTGAAAAAGACATGAGAGAAGAACATGAAGAAGATGGAGTCCATAATACTCCAGAAACTTAGTTCCTTCATAATCAAGAACTTAGTTCTTAAAGAATCTGATCCTAGATCCTTAAAACAGCGGTCTTGGTGATCGTTAATGGTCAAAATACTATTAACATGGGTTTAATTTCTCTAAAACATCAATAGAGATTAAATCTCTAAATACATAGCGACTCACATGAAACACACGTGAGCGCCCAAAACATAGTGCCTCGTGTGAAACACACGTGAGCGCCCAAGAACTCAGCGCCTTACGTGAAATACATGTGAGCGCTCAGAAAAGAAAAGAAAAACTTAGAGCCTCACATGAAAGAACATAAGCGCCAAGAAACATAGTGCCTCACGTGACTACACGTGAGTGGGAAAAAGGAGAAGTGCCTCACGTGATACACACGTGAGCGCCAGAGCAGCAATTAGATATCATACCGTAGTATAAAGACTAAGTGCTTAGCACTGCTGAATGAAGGAAAAAGCCCAGGACTGAGCCAAAATTGGCTAAGTCTCTGAAATTTCCTTGAACCCATGTTATTCTTTGCAGCTGAGCTCATACGCTTTGTTGATGGATCTTAACAAAATTTAATGATCCATCAATATAATTCTAAGTTGATCTTAGTCTCATATAAGACTAACAATCCTTAGATCTTGTCACAACCCGAAATTGGCACGTGACGGCCCTTAAACTATGTAACGTCTACAAGCGTAACGCAATTTAAGTAAGCCAAAAACCCAGCAATCTAAACCATCAAAAGTAGTAAGAAATAAGAATATTGTTAAAACCTTTGAAATCTCAACCCAAATTCTTTAAAAGTCCAACTTTATTTTCTTTAAAATTTTGGCAACACCTCCTTTATAAAAACTAACCCCAAAAATGGGTACAACATAAATGTCAGTAAAGCATCCCCAAACGGGAGCAAAAACATGCCCAAAGGCGGAAAACAACCACCACAACAGATATACGACGCTGTAGCGAAGAAATAAAAGACGATATAAATAAAACTGCATAAAAGATATCCAAGTCACCAAAATATACAATATCGTCCTCACATCAAGTCTCTAAGTCATACACATGAAAGTGGTAGATGGAGAGTACAGGATACAAGGAATATACAATGAACATAAACGGATAACCAAAAAACCCACCTAAGCAAAACTGCACACTGTGAGCCGAAGCGGTATCCATAGCAAAAGATGATAAGATAGATGAATAGCCTGTCTCGACTACACTGGGGAACAACCTACAAAACCCTGTGGCACAACGGGGGTGAGTTGCCAACTCGTGAATAGTAAATAACATATGCAGGTAATCGCAAGTATGCACGTACAGCGCGAATCTAACATATGCAAGCTAAATAGCAATAAATGGTTATATGTATGCAATAGTGATGAAAGGTACACTAGCAGATACAACTAATATATGAAGAAATAATAATATGACAATCTGTATGCAACAATCATGTAAGGTACTCTATCAGGTACTACTAATACATGAAGCAATGATATGACAATATATATATGCAGCAGTCATGAAAGGTACTCTAGCAGGTATTACTAATACATGAAGTAGCGCATAACAATAAATGTGGAGTATGGGATAAACCATGTCATTCTACGGAATCCTGACCTCGTGGTAGGACCAAGTCTATCAGGACAATCCAAATCCCAATTCCTCAAAACAGCCCCCAAATTGGCTCTCATATATCCTGTATCCAATATCAAGTGAATTTCATATATCCTGAATCCAATATCAAATGAATCTCATATATCCTAAGTAAATTGCATGAATAATTATGATGATGTATATAAATTGATATGTATACATATATATTAGCGTCCCATTCTACTAATATATATATATATATATATATATATATATGCATATATAACAACATCCCATTCCACTGTTATATATACTTAGGAGTAAAAATATCATGAAACTAATGTGTCAAGCATCGACACAAAAATACTGATCTATCAGGTACTGTCACCACGACTGGCCCCTGATAGGTACGTAGCAACGCTATTCCGAAAACCCGAGTGCCCAGCTTTGACCCTCGTCTTTCGACGTATCCATACGTACATGACCCCGGCCTGTATCCCCACGATCCCATCGAGTCAAAGGTACTGTCACCGGAAGGTATGGTTCCCCCAATAACTCGTCGTCTAGCTCCACGAAATTCTTGCCCCGGGGTACCTCCGGGTCCCACCATGTACCCGCACATGGCCCCCTCCTTTCCTCGCATGGGGTATATTTATATCAGAACCGATAAATCTCATGGTGGATGCTGAAATATCATATCAAGAGAAACCGGGTTTTTCAAATAATGCATAATTTCATGAAACTACCACGGTCCTCAAATCCAGAAAACATCATGAAAAATCCATATCTCAATGCGAAAATCCATGAATATAATATATGCAACAGAAAACTGTAATATAAGCATATAAAGGAAAAGCCGCTATTTAACTGCAACAAGTTAAAATATATATATGCGGTTCCTAATTTCTCCAAGTCTATATAATATCAAATAAAGGTAAACATGTAGCTATAACCAGATATGTGTGTAAACATGAAGGTATAGCAAGGTATATGTATCTGCCTATCAATAATGATGTAATATACCCTTCAGGTATAAGTGAAGTATGTATCCAAGGTATACATGTAGCTATGTCATTATGTGTGAAATATACCTATCACTAATGGTAACTAGCATGTAAGCATGTCAAGGCATATGTGTAAGCATGTAGGTATACAGGTATGCTATATGTCATATGCATAAAGAAATATGAATCAATGTCTCAATGTCCCTAACCAAACAATGTCATATAGGTATGTGTGTTGTGCGTGTTATGGCAATTATTGACAGTGTATGTGGCATACAATCAATTCTTGTGCAACATGAGCCGTCAATAATAGTGCAGTGTCCTAAAGGTACAAGTCCAAGCACAACAAATAACTAAGCAATAAGATGTATGTGCAGCTCTATATATGAAATAGAATATGCGACAATTCATAACATCTCTAGCCGAGACGCATAACGACATGCGGGCGATTCCCCTGTAGATGTTAAATCTACTCACAAATGTTCCTGGCTAAGTAAAACCAACTACTCGCTTTCCCCTGTTCGCAGTGCCCGAAGTCCCCGCCTGCGATCCTGAAAGCAAATAACAATATAACAAGTATATATTCGCAATCGGCCAATAACACGTACCAACTAAGTTTGACCGACGCACCAACTCCAAACCTACTCTCAAGTGTTCGTCAAGTAGCTAACGCACGTAGAGACACTACGAAATCAACCCAAGAGCAAAAGCTACATAAAGACACGAGCGATATCGGCACGACCCTAACTAGGAACGCAAAGCGACACAACTACCAAGCCTAGACCCTGATCGTACCGATCGTTCATTCACAACACAATAATAAACATGGAATCTAATATAAATAACGTCGCAACGTTCAAAGAAACCAACACCAAAACTTATCGAAATGTAGTAAGCAGTATATATCATTTTAGCACCAAACTACAACTTTTTACCAAACTAGTATTTACAAACATCACTAATTAGCAAGATTAAACCATTTAAACCTTTACTATAATTTTAAAACTCATTTAATTAGGATTAGTAAAAGTCTAGTTTGTAATTAAGCTAATTAGGTAATTAGGAAAATATCATTTAACAAATCTAGCAAGTAGGTTAAGTTTTCATTTGCCTAAAATTAACAATTAACCTTTAACCCATTCATCAAGATTAAACACTAACTTGAACTTCTTTAAAATTACAATAAATGAATTAAATAAGAGTTAAAAGCTATATTAACCAATTAATTAGCTAACATAATGATTTTAGCATAACAAATAAGGATTAGGGTTTGAAATTATACCTCAACAAGAACACCCCAAAGCAACAAGATTCAATAACTTTAGCCTCCAAAAAACCATGTTTTGTTGAAGATCCAAGCAAGGTTAGTGAAGGGAAATGATGGTTTAATTTTTATTTACGAATTTGTGGATTTATTTTGGGATTTTTGAAGGATTTTGAGAGCAAGAAAATGAAGAAATGAGCATGGAAAATAATTGGGACAGATTTGAGGAGAAGGCTCGGCCAAGGGAATGATGGGTGGGGTTTGTGAAAAAAAGAGTGAAGTTTTTTGCACAAAACAATAAATGCAACATTAAATTCAATTTGCCACCTTTTTCTTCTTTCTTTTCTTTTAAAAAAATAATTCCATTTGCTCACAAACTATCTAGATATTAGAAGAGAAGGTTCTAAACTAATTCTAGTGATTAGATTAGCAATGATCCCAATTAGAACTAATTAACCCATGCAAAGATATAATTTCCACTAATTAAGTGCATAAATAACACATTAAAATAATATTTAATTAGGGAAAAAATCTATGTGAACCAAAACTTCCAATTGACCCCCAAAGCCCGCGCACTAGTTTTATTCTAGCTAAACTAGGTGCCGATAAGTCTATACAGAGGTTTGATCACAATCGGGTTAAAACGGAAAACACCGACTATTTTACCCTTAAATGGAAAAATTCGCAAAACGATTTCTAAAACGTTACAATCTTCCCCCCTTAAAAAAATTCGGTCGCCGAATTTAAAATTCTCACTAAGCGTACCTTCAAAGAGATGAATACAAAAACTCCCAAATCTCGCTCGCACCCTCCCAAGTGATCACCTCACTATACGGCTACGCCAAGAAATTTCACATATAGCAAGACCCTTGACCGAAGTCTCTCCACATGCCGATCCACTAAAACTATCGGCTACTGGTGAATGAAAGATCGCATCCAAAAGAATGGTCTGGTGCTGAATCATGTGAGAAAGGTCATGAAGGTATTTGCGAAGTATCGACACAAGGAAGACGGGTGAATACTCAATAATCTAGACGGAAGTGCCAAATTATAGGCAACGGAGCTAACTCGCTTGAGGATCTCAAAAGGACCTACAATCCTGGGATGAGCTTCCCAAAACTCAACATGTCATTCATCGGAAAAATCCGTAGGAATACATGATCTCCCACTGCGAACTCAAGTCTGCGACCACCATGGTCGGCATAAGACCTCTGTCTGCACTGGGCTGCCCTCATCCTGACCTGAACCAACTGGATCATCTCCGAAGTCTCTAGACTAGCTAGGGTCCAAAATCCTACTCACACAGAGTCAGAAAAAAACAGACTGGCAATCGACACCACTTCACAACAAAACCTAAAGGTTGCCAATTGGAATGTCTCCTGATAACAGCTATCGAAGGAGAACCCTAACAATGGTAAGTGATGATCCTAACTGCCAACAACAATTAGTACGCACGCACAAGCATATCCTCCAGAGTCTGTATAGCCCGCCTTCACAAAACCATCATCCTGCGGATGGAAAAGCGGAGCTAAAACTCAACCAGTACCCAAGGCTTCCTGAAGCTTCTGCCAACAACGGCTAGCGAATGGGGTGTCTCTATTGGATACAACGCATGAAGGAACTCCGTGCAAACGCACAAACTTAACAAAGAACAACTGAGCAAACTGAGCATAATCGGACAACAAACACCCAAATGGAGTCACACCCTGTCTTACCTGGGTAGACACCATAACAAAATTCATAGAGATCTGCTCCCATTCCTACTACGGAACGGTTAAAGGTTGTAACTCTCCAGCCGGTCTCAAGTGCTCAACCTTAGCTCACAACAAGACAGACACCTTGAAACGAAATTTAAAACTTCACTCTTCATCCCTGCCTACCCGTAACTATCTCACAAGTCACGTCACATATTGGTGGACTTGAATGAACACAGAAAGCCGACCGATGTGCCTGCTCTAGGATTTCGCGTCTCTACCCATCAGTAACAGGTAGACACAAACGTGTCCTTAAATGTAGTACACCCTAGTCATAAATCAAGGACTCTGAATCTTTACCCAGCCGAGTATGCTCAAGAATCTATGACAAATGAGTATCGGCGGGCAGTGCCTCGTGAAAACGATTAAGGAAAAGTGGACGGGCGCGGACATGAGCAAGCTGTCCTCTCAGTAGAGGCAAAATTAAGCTATACTCCACGATCGCACAAGAACTGTAAATCTGCAGAGGCCTGTCTCAACAATCAAAACCCGCTGCAGGAAGATGTACATTAAGCTCTGGTGGTCCGTGAAAATCTGACACGACTCTCCGAACAAGTAGTGTCTCCAAATCTCCAACGCACGACCACCGTGGCTATCTCCAGATCATGAGTGGGATATCCTGCTCGTATTTCCTCCAATTGTTGAGAAGAAAAAGTGATAACTTTATAGTGCCACATCAGTACACAATCGAGCTCCACTCGCGAAACATCACAGTTAAACAAAAAAGTCGCCTGAACCAAAAAGCAAAGAAAGAACTGGTGCAATTGTCAACCGAGTCTTCAACTGCCGAAACTCTGCACGCATGCCACAGTCCAAAGAAAAGAACCTCCTTTTCGGTCAGTTCAGTCAACGATGCAGCGATACACTAGCAATCCTGCACGAAACGGCGGTAAAAACCTGCTAAGCCCAAAAATCTGCGGACTTCCGTCCAGTACACAAGTCTGGGCTAAAGCTGTATGGCCTCGATCTTCCTCGGAACCATACAAAACTGTCTCCCGTAACAACAAGACCTAGGAGTCAACACAATCAAGCCTGAAGGAACACTCCAAGAATTTAGCAAACAGCTGGTGCTCTCCCAATGTCAGCAAAACAAATCCTCAAGTGCTGCTCAAGTTCCTCATGACTCTTGGAATAGACCAGAATGTTATCAATGACACAACAATAAACTGGTCAAGGAACGGCCTAAAGAAATCTGGTTCATCACATCCACGAATGCTGCTAGGGCATTGGTGAGTCCAACGATACCACCAAAACACATACTTCCTGTAGCACGCACAAAAGCAGTTTTTGGAATGTCATCACTCCGAACCCGCAACCAATGATGACCTGATCCCAAACAAACTTAGAAAAATGTCTCGCACTCTGGAGTTGATCAAGAAATCGTCAATGTGAGGTAAAGGATACCTATCTGCACCGTAAGCCGGTTCAATTGACGATAAATCAATACACAACCTCAAACTACCGTCTTCCTCCTTGAAGAACAGAATAAGAGCTCCTCAAAGCGAAACACTCAGACGCACAAGCCCCCCAACAAACAACTCTGCAGCTGATCCTTAAGCTCCCTAAGCTCCACCGGCTCATCTGGAACAACGTCAGAAAACTCTCGCATGATAGGAACCCGGTCCAACAAACTCACTGTGGCTCCGGTATCACGAATGAAAGCCAAGAATCCTCGACATCCTCTCCTCAAAAGCCGACTAGCGAAAAACGCTGAATTCAAGCTATGAGAGACGGCACCACTGTCCCCCTGCACAACGAGAACTGACTCGCCAGGAAAACAAAACCTGACTGTTTCCTCCCGGTAGTCCACAGATGCCTAGCACGTAGCTAACCAGTCCGTGCCCAGGAGAACGTCAAATCCAACATCTCTAGAAGGATCAAAACGACGGACGAATCTCTATCTCCTATCCGATTGGCACACAACCGAAATACGTTTCGCACAACAGAAGAATCGTTGACAGAAATTAACACAACAACGGCTGATCTAGCTAACACGACTCTCGTCCCAACCACGGCACAAAGTGTGTAAAACAAACAAGTACATCAAAAGAACATACGAATTAAGAATACCTGAAAACTCTGCATTGGACGCCCGCGCGTCCCGATGAGTAGAAGCAAACTCTCGTGTTTGCCCCCTACCCGCAACTATCAAAACTCTTCCTCTGCCAACCCGTCTTCTCGAAACAAACCCTCCGCATCCCCGACCTCTCTGAACATGGGTCTGATGCGGTACTAAGGAACAATCCCTGATGAGGTGATGAAGGCTCCCGCACTAAAAACATCCACGTGGCGACTGCTGACCCTCCTGGGGATGAGAGCTGAACGACTGTCCTCGTCCCAAGCCTCTTCTACTTCCGTGACGGTCACGAAATCTGTCTCAAAGATTACGCCTCTGTTTCTGTGCTGGTACACCGGTACGAGTCCTCCACTGTTCCGGAACTTCCAAAGTCTCGGGAAGACGTGCCTCGTCAACCAGGGCTGCATCCACTGATGCTATGTAGGTGACGGAATGTTGTATGCTGATTGCAAGGAACAACTAGGTAACAGGGATGACAACCTCCTGTCGCAGCGCTCTGCTGGCCTCAACCAAATACCTTATCGTCTGCCGCAAATCCTGCATCTCTGCCACAAGCTTATCGATACGATCTGTTGAAGGCGGATCCATCTGCTCCTGTGCAACGAGCGTGCCATCTTGGTCAATCCTTGTCCCACCCGAGTCAACTCTGACCTCAGCCCTTGCTGCATCACTCTGAGTCCCCATAATCATCGACGGCAAAACTATAAATGGAAATAGGATTCGATAAGAACACGGAAATCGAATCGCAAGGATATGTATCATCAAGAAAGGAATTTCAAGCAATTTATACTTAGGTCACTTTAGGCGGAGTACCGTGATCGTGAGTATGCCGCGGACATACACACACTACGTTACTCTGCTTAAGCTATTTACTCTATCATACCAAGGTCATCCTACACTCCGAAAGGTAAAACCTGGCGCTCTGATACCAACTTTGTCATGACCCAAAATTGGCACGTGATGACCCTTAAACTACGTAACGCAATTTAAGTAAGCCAAAAACCCAGCAATCTAAACCATCAAAAGTAGTATGAAATAAGAACATTATTAAAACCTTTGAAATCTCAACCCAAATTCTTTAAAAGTCCAACTTTATTTTCTTTAAAATTTTGGCAGCACCTCCTTTGTAAAAACTAACCCCAAAAGTGGGTACAACATAAATGTGAGTAAAGCATCCCCAAACGGGAGCAAAAACAAGCCCAAAGGCAGAAAACAACCACCACAACAGATATACGACGCTGTAGCGAAGAAATAAAAGATGATATAAATAAAACTGTATAAAAGATATCCAAGACACCAAAATATACAATATAATCCTCACATAAAGTCTCTAAGTCATACACATAAAAGTGGTAGATAGAGAGTACATGATACAAGGAATATACAATGAACATAAACGGATAACCACAAAACCCACCTAAGAAAAACTGCACACTGTGAGCCGAAGTGGTATCCGCAGCAAAAGATGATAAGATAGATGAATAGCCTGCCTCGACTACTCTGAGGAACAACCTGCAAAACCCTGTGGCACAATAAGGGTGAGATGCCAACTCGTGAATAGTAAATAACATATGCAGGTAATCGCAAGTATGCACGTACATCACGAATCTAACATATGCAAGCTAAATAGCAATAAATGGTCATATGTATACAATAGTCATGAAAGGTACACTAGCAGGTACAACTAATACATGAGGCAATAATAATATGACAATCTGTATGCAACAATCATATAAGGTACTCTATCAGGTACTACTAATACACGAAGCAATGATATGACAATATATATTTATATATATATGCAGCAATCATGAAAGGTACTCTAGCAGGTACTACTAATACATGAAGTAGTGCATAACAATAAATGTGGAGTATGGGATAAAACAAGTCATTCCCACGGAATCCTGACCTCGTGGTAGGACCAAAATCCATCAAGACAATCCAAATCCCAATTCCTCAAAACAGCCCCCAAATTGGCTCTCATATCAAGTAAATCTCATATATCATGTATCCAATATCAAGTGAATCTCATATATCTTGAATCCAATATTAAGTGAATCTCATATATCCTAAGTAAATTGCATGAATAATTATGATGATGTATATAAATTGATATGTGTATGTGTATATATATATATATATTAGCGTCCCATTCCACTAATATATATATATATATATATATATATATGCATATATAACAGCATCCCATTCTACTGTTATATATACTTAGGAGTAAAAATATCATGAAACCAATGTGTCAAGTATCGACACAAAACTACTGATCTATCAGGCGCTGTCACGACTGGCCCCTGATTGGTATATAGCATACTCTATTTGGAAAACCCGAGTGCCCAGCTTCGACCTTCGTCTTTCGACGTATCCATACATACATGACCCCGGCCTGTATCCCCACGATACCCGTCGAGTTAAAGGTACTGTCACCGGAAGGTATGGTTCCCCCACTAACTCATCGTCTAGCTCCACGAAATTCTTGCCCCGGGGTACCTCCGGGCCCCACCATGTACCCGCACACGGCTCCTTCCTTTCCTCGCATGGGGATATTTATATCATAACCGATAAATCTCATGGTGGATACTGAAATATCATATTAAGAGAAACCGGGTTTTTCAAATAATGCATAATTTCATGAAACTACCACGGTCCTCAAATCCAGAAAATATCATGAAAAATCCATATCTCAATGCGAAAATCCATGAATATAATATATGCAACAGAAAACTGTAATGTAAGCATATAAAGAAAAAGCCGCTATTTAACTGCAACAAGTTAAAATATATATATGTGGTTCCTAATTTCTCCAGGTCTATATAACATCAAATAAAGGTAAACATGTAGCTATAACCAGATATGTTTGTAAACATTAAGGTATAGCAAGGTTTATGTATCTACCGATGTAATATACCCTCCAGGTATAAGTGAAGTATGTATGCAAGGTATATATATAGCTATGTCATTATGTGTGAAATATACCTATCATTAATGGTAACTAGCATGTAAGCATGTCAAGACATATGTGTAAGCATGTAGGTATACAGGTATGCTATATGTCATATGCATAAAGAAATATGAATCAATGTCTCAATGTCCCTAACCAAACAATATCATATAGGTATGTGTGTTGTGCGTGTCATGGCAATTATTGACGGTGTATGTGGCATACAATCAGTGCTTGTGCAACATGAGCCATCAATAATAGTGCAGTGTCCTAAAGGTACAAGTCCAAGCACAACAAATAACTAAGCAATAAGGTGTATGTGCAACTCTATATATGAAATAGAATATGCGACAATTCATAACATCTCTAGCCCAGACGCATAACGACATGCGGGCGATTCCCCTGTAGATGTTAAATCTATTCACCAACGTTCCTGGCTAAGTAAAGCCAACTACTCGCTTTCCCCTGTTTGCAGCGCCCGAAGTCCCCGCCTGCGATCCTGAAAGCAAATAACAATATAACAAGTATATATTAGCAATCGGACAATAACACGTATCAACTACGTTTGACCGACGCACCAACTCCAAACATACTCTCAAGTGTTCGTCAAGTGGCTAATGCGCGTAGCGACACTACGAAACCAACCCAAGAGCAAAAGCTACACAAAGACACGAGCGACATTGACACGACCCTAGCTAAGAATGCAAAGCGACACAACTACCAAGACTAGACCCTGGTCGTATGGATCGCGCATTCACAACACGATAATAAACGTGGAATCTAATATAAATAATGTCGCAACGTTCAAAGAAACCCACGCCAAAACTTACCGAAATCTAGTAAGCAGCATATATTATTTTAGCACCAAACTACAACTTTTTACCAAACTAGTATTTACAAACATCACTAATTAGCAAGATTAAACCATTTAAACCTTTACTATAATTTTAAAACTCACTTAATTAGGATTAGCAAAAGTCTAGTTTGTAATTAAGCTAATTAGGTAATTAGGAAAATATCATTTAACAAATCTATCAAGTAGGTTAAGTTTTCATTTGCCTAAAATTAACAATTAACCTTTAACCCATTCATCAAGATTAAACACTAACTTGAACTTCTTTAAAATTACAATAAATGAATTAAACAAGAGTTAAATGCCATATTAACCAATTAATTAGCTAACATAATGATTTTAGTATAACAAATAAGGATTAGGGTTTGAAATTATACCTCAACAAGAACACCTCAAAGCAACAAGATTCAACAACTTTAGCCTCCAAAAAACCATGTTTTGTTGAAGATCCAGGCAAGATTAGTGAAGGGAAATGATGATTTAATTTTTATTTAGGAATTTGTGGATTTATTTTGGGATTTTTGAAGGATTTTGAGAGCAAGAAAATGAAGAAATGAGCAAGGAAAATAATTGGGATAGATTTAGGGAGAAGGCTCGGCCAAGGGAATGATGGGGGGGTTTGTGAAAAAAAAGAGAGAAGTTTCTAGCACAAAACAATAAATGCAACATTAAATTCAATTTGCCACCTTTTTCTTCTTTCTTTTCTTTTAAAAAAATAATTCCATTTGCTCACAAAATATCTAGATATTAGAAGAGAAGGTTTTAAACTAATTCTAGTGATTAGATTACCAATGATCCCAATTAGAACTAATTAACCCACGTAAAGATACAATTTTCACTAATTAAGTGCATAAATAACACATTAAAATAATACTTAATTGGGGAAAAATTCTATGTGAATCAAAACTTACAATTGACCCCCAATGCCTGCGTACTAGCTTTATTCTAGCTAAATTAGGTGCTGACAAATATACAGAAGTTTGATCACAATCGGGTTAAAACGGAAAACACCGACTATTTTACCCTAAAACGGAAAAATTCGCAAAACGATTTCTAAAACGTTACAGATCTGACATGGTCTTTTCCCTCATATACGGGATTTGGTTCAAGGGTATATCTTTCTACACCTCTGGTTTGGTACAAGGGTAATTCCTCAACGTCTTCAGAGAGGAGGCGAGTCCCAACAACCAATAATTCATTCGTCCCAAACACGGGAATGTTAGGCCAAAATGTCCTTAAACTAATATTCGTCCCAAACACAGGAATGTTGGACCGAAATGTCCCTAAACTAACATGGGACTGCGATGTCCTTAAACTAATATATTTGAGCCCATATGCTCATTGTTCCTAAGTCAGTCTTAGCCCCATATATGACTAACGATCCTTAGATGAATCCCAAATATCCCGTGAACTGATGGACCTCATTTATATGAGATCTGCATCCTAAATTCAAAACCCCAAATCTAATATACGAATTTGGACACATCTGTGCCCTATGGGTGACGACATAAACTAGTCTCCATATACAATCCATGGACAACCAGAATAAACAAAAATACAACATGACACGAAGTGACCTACTGGAGAAGGAAAAAGTTATTATCACAGCGCGATAACGTAATTAACTGCAGGGGTCTGGGCCTGCAGGGAAGAGCGTCCCTACAATAAAAAAACCCCTCACATATAAGGAAGAATCTGATAAAGTTACGCTACAACAGTTGCATCTAGGCAAACCTCCGATATACTGTGCTATAAATCAACCTGTCATCTTCGGAGAGATGGATAGTTATGTCCAAATAGCATCTGTCTCTGTATTCAGGCTAGACGCCCTCCGCGTCTCAGTCCAGTTTTCGGCGGTAAATAGGGGATATGACAGCTTAAGAACATGTTTAGATCCATGTAACTTAGACTTTTGAATTCTATGAGCCGTGAGGGTCTCATAGGGGGTATATTCTCCTTACGAGTCATGAGGATCTCATAAGCGCGTTTTGTCCTTAGGAATCATATGTATTTCTAAATGTGTTTCTCCTTTGTGAGTTGTAAGGATCTCACGTGGGTATTTCTCTTTTACAAGGTCGAGGGGACTCTGCAAGTGTACACAAATTTTTTTTTCCAAGATTGCGCCCTTTCGGGTTTTCAAAAACTTGTCGGCAGTCCCACTATTTTTACTCACAGCATCCTTTCGGGTTTTCATCCATGCCTATTTCTCTTGTGAACATACCTTTTTTGCAAACGGTGGAACTTTCAAAAATAGTTTCATCGCAGGTGACCCATCTATTTGCTAGTGAAACTTGGGGATTGCTTCATCGCTGGAGTAGTTGTGTAGCCGGTAGGACTTGAGTTGCAATCTTCACTGGTGGGACTTGGGAGAGATATGAATTGTTTATACCCATTGATTATATACGGCTGGTTATATGACCCATATCATAGGGCTAAATATATTAGTTTAGGGACATTTCGATCCAACATTCCCATGTTCAGGACAAAAGGGTAGTATAAAGGCATTTCGGTCCAATACCAGTTTTAAGGACGTGGTAGTCCATTATTATTTTAAGGACGTGGTAGTCCATTATTATTTTAAGGACGTTTCAGTCCATCATCAAGTATATCATGAAGAATATATGGGGTAATATATTAGTTTAGAGATCTCGGTCTAACATTCCCGTGTTCAGGACGAAATAATAGTTTAAGGACATTTCGGTCCGATACCAGTTTAAGGACGTAGTGGTCCATTTTTGCATAATGGGGAGCATATGACTTTTAGAGTGTTGACTCAAGAAAATAGCGAGCGGACACAAGCGACGTCATTTATCATTGACCCAACTCGCAACTCTTCAAGCGAGTACTTTTTGAGGAATCGGTCATTTATTGGTCGAAATGGCCTTTCTCCATGCATATCCATCCACCTTAGTAGACCTTATCTATGATGTACAGGCCTTCATAAATTGGCTCAAACTTCCCTCATTTTGCACGATTGGGAATCATTGGTCTTTTGACAACCAGCACGGGTTCATCTTAGCGAAATGTTCTCGGCTTGGTTAGTCTTTCATATGATCGTGTCATCCTTGCCTTATAAACTTTCTGATTTTGCTGTGCTACAAGGCGGGTTTCATCGAGAGCGTCATTCTTCTCAAGCCTAAGATGAGCATTTTGTTCATCTGTTAGCTCTTATTGAACTGCCACTCGTAATAAGGGAAGTTCTATTTCCAGTAGGAGTACTGCTTCGGTACCAAACACCAATACATATGGTGTTGTATTTCTGGTCATCTTGAACTTTGTTCGGTACGCCCAAAGAGTTTCATGCAGCCTCTCATGCCATTCTTTCTTGTTCCTGAACACCGTCTTCTTTAGAATCTTTGTCAAGGTCCTGTTGAATGCTTCAGCTAGACCATTGGCCCGAGAATTATAGACCGAGGAGTATCTCCAATCTATCTTGTGTTATTGTGCGAAGTAGATTATTTTATGACTTCTATAGGCTAGTCCATTATCCGAGATTATCCGTCGTAGAGTTCCAAACCGGTAGATAGCATGAGTTTTGAATAAGTGGAGGATATTCCCTGTCTTCACCTCCCTTAGCGGTACTGCATTAGCCCACTTAGAGAAGTAATCAGTTGTTGCTGGTATAAACCAATGTCCTCTGGATGACACTAGTTCGATAGGGCCGATTATATCCGTTCCCCACATCTCAAACGGCCAACTAGCTACCGTCGGATGCAGCAAATTTGGATGCTGATGTATGAAGTCCCCGTGTATTTGGCACGAGTGACACCGCTTCGCATATTCGAGGCAGACTATGATCATCATGGGCCAGTAATAGCACATCCTTTTTATCTTCAGCTTCATCTATGGACCTGCTTGATAGGAGCCGCAAAGTTCGTCGAGTACTTCTTGGATGATTTTCTTCGCTTCCTTCAGCCCTAGGCATCTTAACCATACAACGTTAAAGGATCTCTTGTATAGAGTATCATTGACGAAGGCGAATGACGGAGCTCGTTTCATGAGCTGATGTCTAGATGACACATTTTCGGGTGTTCGTTGGGACTTAAAGTAGTCTATGAAGACTCCCCTCAAGTCCTCAGCCTCTTCTTTGTTCTCTATTTAGAGAACTTCTTGTTCGGTCATTTCTTTTCCTTCAGGTAGTTCTATTAGGGCTTCCGAAAGTATATCTGCTGGCGCTAGGATCCTGTGGCTTTGAACGATGATCCTTACGTCATCGAGGTCTTCGTCGACCAATTCTTTAGCCAACTTAGCTAACGCATCCGTCTTGCTGTTTTCCGCTCGTGGTACGCTATCCAGGGTATAGGAAGGGATTTGGGTCAGTAGCTGCTATACTATTTCACCATACTTTATCAGTTTTGGTTTGCATGTCTGATGGACACCATTTACTTAACTGACGATCAGCTGAGAATCTTCGTATGTTAGGAGGTCCTTGATCCCCATGTCAATAGCGATCTCAAGACCGGCTATCAAAGCTTCATATTCCGCTTCATTATTAGTTCTGGGTTCTGTCAAGGAGAGAGCATACTGCAGTATTCGTCCTTGTGGGGTTACGAAAATAATGCCCTCCCCGGCTTTGATTATATGAGTGTTCTTTTTTCGCCGCTTCATGGAAGATGCTCCATCGAAATAGAGCTTCCATCGAGACTCATTTTCTTCTTTCTCCTCTTCGACTTTGTCGAACGCGTGTTCATCTGGTAACTCTCCCTTTATGGGATAATCGGCTGGTATCAGATGTTCCACAAGAAAGTCGGCGATGGCTTGCCTTTTCACCGCTTTGAAAGGTCGATATGTTATCGAGATTCCATCAGCAGGAGGGACCATTTTGCAAGTCTTCCCGTTAGTATGGCATTTGACATTAGATATTTAAGAGGATCCATTTTTGATATGAGATGGGCCTCATGCACCAAGGCGTCGTGTCTGAGCTTCGTTATTGCGAAGATCAGCGCCAAGCAGTGCTTTTCGATGGGGGAGTAGTTGCTTTCTGCCCCCATGGGAACTTGACTTAGAAAGTAAAGAGCTCTTTCTTTTCCTTGATCATTCTCTTGTGCCCACAGCGCGTCTAGGAAATCCTCAAGGGCTGTTGTATATAAGATAAGGGGTTTCCCCTTAACTGGAGCGGCCAATACTGGCGGATTTTACAGATATTGTTTGATTTTGTCACGACCCGAAGGTACGGAACATGACCGGTACTTAAATTACGAAACGTCTAAAGGCGTAACGTAATCTAAGTAAGCCGAAGCCCAGAAATCTAAACCATTTTAAGGAATAAGTGTAGGAAAACATGTTTTAAAAGCAACGTCAAATTCTTTAACTTTTATCATAGTAAAGTTTGTATGGTAATCCGAAACATCATCAATGAAATCTATGGAAATCCGTGTCAAGTATCGACACAAAACATGTAAATCTCAAAGTCTCAATACCTCATAGTCTCAATATCTCGTAGTCTCAATATCTCATAGCTTCAATATCTCGGGCTCCGTCAGTGGGATCGGCCCATATCATTAAATCCCATGACAACGGTCGGTATCCTCTGGATATCCGCCGCGCCAGACATCACCGGTAGGTAGTCTTTCCCTGCCAGGCTCATCATCTACAACTCGAGCTTCTTGCCCCAGGGTACCATACCGGGCCCACCATGTACCCGAGACGGTTCATCCACTCCTCGAATCCGGTCTCGAACTCCAACATAAAACATGAAATCTCATGGTGGACGACACATACATCACGAGAAAACCACAATTGTATTTTAAAATGAGAGGGGGAGAGAGAGAAGTTTTTATATATATTCTTGCGGTTTTCCCCAAAATCCAGAAATCTCATAGAAATCCAAAATCCCAAAATCATGAGTAAGTAAATAATGAGTATCGGCATAAGCCCTACAATACTGCATGATAATATGAAAATGTGAATGCATGAAGTGTCTAAGTAATAAATGCAATGTCTAAACTAGCACATGAGAGTAATCACACAATATTATATTGGTCTAGTATTTAGCTGATTATATCAATAAAGATAATATGTTCTAAAGTGTACGTGACATGGCAATTACCGATGATGATGTTTGTGAGCCGGCAAATAAGTGTACGTGGATCATGCGCATCATCGGTAATGGTGCTGGTGTTCTAATAGGCAGAGTTTCATATTAGCTAAAGAAACATATGTATGAATATACAATACGATGAATACAACATGAATATAAGGATGAATGTGTAGTAAACACACAACTAGAGAATACCTACTAATTACGAGTCATACAGTTTGTTGTTTGAAAAAGCACGAATCGTGGTTTTTAGAAAATTAAGGACTACGGGGTTTTTAAGAAAGATATGTCCTTTGAAAAATCCGTAGTATCCTTCAAGCCGTCTTTAAAAATGCGCACGATTCGTTAGTTTTGAAAATAAGTATGACTCGAGCCTAAACTAAGATCTGCCTAACCAACTAAGGAACTAACTAAAGACACTAATCGAAAGGTAAGAAGAATCCTCCTAACGCCTGAGTCGATATCTCTAGTAGTCGGCGATCCAGCCTCAATAGCGTCACGTACATAGTACGACTTTCTCAAGTCAAGAGTGCGGATCAATCATCACATATATACATCATCGTTCGTATAGTATCATCATCAAACAATATCATGATCAAGGGTACTATACTATAATCGCATACATCCCAATATTATCAAACATATATCATCGTCTGTGTAAATATACATTGTCAAATGATCCACTAAAATATCATGTCATATGTCATATCGTGATTAAGTCACATATTACAATCTGGGTTCTGTTCTAGAGTCTCGTTCATTCCAATGTCATCAACACATATTATCGTTTATATAAATATATTTTATATAATCTTATTGTCCAACGATCCTCTACTATCATAACACATCTCATGTCATAACTCGATCATATATCCAATAAATCACGGCATCAAGCCTAGTCATATCGACTCATCCCCATGTATCATATATCCTCCTCATATCACATGTATATGTTGTGTGTGTGTGTGTGTGTATACCTACACACATTCCTACACACACACACACACACACCAAGTCAAGTTTATGTGTGTGCGTGTGTGTGTGTGTCTAGATGAAGCCTACTAATTCCCTCCAAGGCAGTCACCATCTGGTTAAGTCTTTCTAAATCAGTCTAGTCCAACCTAAAGTCTTCAATAGGACCCTATTCGCCAAGAGTCTAAGGTCACGTCCAACTTCCTAATAACAGTGCGTAATATCCTTATTCTACGTTTGCGGGGGTGCTATACGCCATCCACCCGACTTCCCCTGTAGATATACATCTACTCACCTGGTCCTTATCTGCCGAAGTCGATGTCGTCATCCTCTTCTTCATCGTCCGAAGTCCATGTGAGGGGTACCTATATGCAAACATATATAATATCGTAAACCGAATCGCGGACAAAACCAAAACGGCGCACGAAATGCGCATAGGTTAAAACTTATGACCCACTCATGCAAAAGAACCAAATAACCCTCGATATCGGCGTACAAACGCCGATTGATCGAGATAAAACACAAACATACAAATCGTAGTTCCAAAACTCATTAATTATAATATAAAACTGGGTTTAAATCATCAAAACCTTAAAATCAATCAAATCATTCTATTTCGCAAAAACCTAGAAAGCGTCAATTAACCGTTTTACTTCAAAACTTGATGTTCAAACGAAACTAATGGCCATAATATTCACTAAATATCATAACTAGGTTATATAAACCATTACTATATTTTTATCACACTAATTCTATAGATCCAAAAATTCTAGTTTGCAAATTTATCCAATTTTAACACTTTTTTAAAGCAAAATTCACAATTCAATAACTAAGCTAGATTTTGCATATTTTAAATTGTTAAACCACTCATGGAAACCTTAATGATGTGCTAAAAATCCTAACTAGACTTTAATCCCACATTTTAAATTAATTTCTAAAACCTAGTATGCAAAATTATCAAATTTTAACAATTTTGAAGCAACAATTTGCAACTTAACAACTAAACTAAATTTAGCATGTCATAAAGTGTTAAACTACATATTATAATCATGATCAATTTATAAAAACCCTAACTTAATTTTAAATCCCTCTCTTGAATTTTAAATCTTAACCTTAAAACCATAATTAAACTCCTAATTAAGTTGATTCAAAATATTTAACCAATAATTAAACACTAAGGGTTAGGATTTTTATACCTCATAATCTTAAGAGATCAACTTAAGTTCTTGGTCTTCTAAATTGCTTTCTAACTCCAAGATCCATGCTTGCTTTGATCAAAGAATATTGGGTAATGTTTAAATGATGAATTAGTGGGAATTTATATTGATTTTTGATGGATTTTTAAACATTTTATGAAGTGAGAATGAGTTTGGAAAATTTGGGGCTGCCTCCTAGCTAAGCTCAGCCACAATGGAGAAGAGAGAAGAGAGAGAGAAAAGTGTGTAGGTTTGTGTAGAATGTTCATGATTAAATGCATCTTTCACTTAAACCCTTACTTATCTAACTTTTTCAATTTAATCCTTTTTCTAGAAATTTCTAGAACCATGGAGAGATTGAAAAAGAATTTTGCATGTTACACACTTGTTTTTAATTATCATGTTTCACTTTGTAAAATTAACTCATTTCTAATTTGTAATTTGCACTAATTTAATGTATAATTAAAACTTGTGTTAATATTTGAATTTAATTAATTAAAGGAAAATATTTAAGTAAACTAATAATTTATAAGTCACTAAATAAATACCAAATACTACCAATTACATAGTTAAAATAGGTGTATTTAATTCTATATTGAAAAATAATTATAGTTGAGTTTTATGGAAAATACGGTTTGTTTTACCGATTATCAGAAAATTTACCTAAAGGATTTTATTTAATTAATTAATTATTTATTTATTTTTAAAACATTACAGATTTCCTCCGATGCTTCTTAGCATTTCTGATCCCAGACGAACGGGGTCCCCTTATTCATCATATAGCTATACGAGCGACATTTTCTGGAGAGGTTGGCTATGAACCGCCGGATATATGCGAGCTTTGCTTGGAAAGATCGTAGTTGTTTGAGGGTTCTTGGCATGGGCATCTCCATAATTGTCTTGATCTTTGAGTGATCAATTTCGATACCTCAGTGGCGGATGATGAAGCCTAGGAATTTTCTTGACGAGACTCCAAACACACACTTTAGAGGGTTCATCTTCATATTATACTTCCGAAGACGCTCGAACACGATCCTTAGATGCTTCTAGTGCTCCTTATGAGATTTGCTTTTGACTACAAGGTCGTAGATATATCATTCGACAATCTTGTGTATGAGATCATAAAATATCTTCGTCATGGCCCTTTGATAGGTAGCTTCGGCGTTCTTCAAACCGAAGGGCATTACCTTATACCAGAACATGCCTAACGGTGTCCGGAAGGCGGTATGCTTTTGGTCTTCAGGATCCATCTTTATTTGGTTGTATCATGAAGATCCATCCATAAAGGAGAAAACTTTATGGGTGGATATATTATCGATCATTAGCTTGGTAACGAGCACTGGGAAGCCATCTTTCAGGGATGCCTTGTTGAGGTCCCGAAAGTCCACGCAGATCTGAACCATCCTATTTTTCTTCATCACCGGAACGATATTAGCGATTCAGTCAGAATATTAAACTTTTTAGATGAAAACAGAGTCTATTAATTTCTTGACTTCGGCGTTGATACTCATCTCAAGTTCAAGCCATATTCTTCTTGGGGCTTGCTTGACCGGCTTTATCTCCAGTGATATGGCCAGCTTGTGTACGGCTACCTCTGGATCTAAACCCGGTATTTCGGAGTAGTTCCAAATGAAGAAATCTTTATATTACATAAGCACATCTTTTAATGTGGCTACTTATTTTTTGGACAGCATCTCACTGACAAATGTCGGCCTCGAATCATCTTCTGTTCCTAAGTTGATTTTTCTTAGGTTGTCTGTTGTGGTATGTATCCCATCCTCCAGCTCTTTTGGTGCCGGTAGAAATTCTGAGATCTCCTCGTAATCATCTTCGTTCATAAAGCATCTGAAGAGGTCAATCATATTCTCTCATCCCTGTCTTTTGAGAATGTTTCCATATGACAAGTACGAGTCCACTTCCATTTTCATGGTCGAGCTGGTCCTATCCTGATGATATAGGTCTTCTTTGGCTCATGATTTTGTGGCAGGCTTATCCTCCAGCTATCGGATAACATAAACCTGCCTTTTTGATATTGGTCATCCACCCAGTTTTTGAATGTGAAACAATATTCAAGGTGGTGAACTATTGCTTAGTGATAGGAGCAATGATCTGGATGATGAACTTCAGTTATTTGTTCGGGGTGCCGAGACTCCAAGAGCGTCATCATTTGGTGTTGTAGGGTTAGCATAGCACCTTGGCAAGGTTTTGGCAAGTATCAATCATGCTACTTTAAAATTTTTGGGATGCTAAACAAACCCTAACCAAGATCTTAACTATAGACATAGGTTTAACATAGCAAGTAAACAACTTTACTTCTAAGAGTTTGGAATTACAACCTTTATAGTCCGTTCCTTCGCTTCATAAGCTCCGTGTTGAGGTCCCTTCGCCGCGATCATCATGTACCCGGACTCTAGAGAGGCTCCATGAAGAGAAAGATACAAGCTTGCTTCCAATCTTCAACAACTAAGATGATCCATCTTGAAGAATCTCAAACCCAAGCTCATGCTTCACTAATCAAGTATTAGCAAAGAAAACACCCTAATCTAAGTGGCTAGAATAGATGATGACGATGAAGTAGGAATTTAGCTCTCTTTTATTTTCAATTTCTCACTTTATTTCATCACATCACCAAAAGCTAGAAAGCTTTTTTCAAAAGCAAGAAGAAGAAGAATTTCATTTGTGATGAATAATCAATTATTGTTATTGTTACAAATCAACCATGGGTCAATCATGAAGGCTTAACCCTTGTAGAGAGTAAACTAGGGTAAAGGGTTTGGGTTGGGCTAATAAATATCAACACAAAATATCTAAGCAAAAAACAAAAGGAAGCTTCATGAAGCTTCATGCAAAAGCTAACCCAAATGCTAATCCAAATCAAACCCTAACTTGTTTAAACTCCACAAATCATGTTGCATTTGTAACCCTAACTTGTTACAATATTATATATCACATATATAATATATTTTTGTAACAAAATAAAATAATACAATTAACATATATCACATATATATCAATGTATTATCCAAGTGAGAAAAATAATTTTTAAGTGAGCTTATATTAGTTAATGTAACTTAATATCACATATATAATTATACATTAAATTATCGAATCAACACTTGATCCGATAATCCGGCTATATCGCATATAACCGACTAATATAATATGTATCTATTCATCGAATCAATAGTTGATCCGATGACCCGGCTATATCATACATACCCGGCCGATATCATATACCGCGAGAATGGAATACGATATCTCATATCGTAATATTCTCGGTCCCACACATATCACATATGTGCTCCTACTCCGTTTTGCCTGAGCCAGGAAACCTCTGTGTAGGACTCTAAAGAATCATCAATACGCCGGCAGTAGGTGACGATCATATCAAACACCCACAAGCTGCAAGCGGTCAGCTAAATATAACAGCCACCCAGGTATTGAGCGATCAGAAGATCAACAAGAAATCCTATACATTCTCCTGTGAATCCAACCAGTAACACTCCCGTACAGTCCGGTCTCTTCGTATGATATGTCGCATATCCAGTCTAGGGGTGGTAAACGTCAGACCCCAGTAACCGATAAGTCGTGTCGATATTAGGTCCATAACAGTTTGAGAAACTACTGATAACACTTACCAGTAAATCCCAGCAACCCTGGCCAGGGATTTCCAGTTATAGCCAATCGAACACAGTGCAACATCAACTCCCTATACCGGGAGAGACGAAACCCCTCCTATCGCTCATTGCCTCCATGTGATTCGGGACTGTACCCAAAAGCCACCGTTTTGCACGCCCTCTTGGACATGGTATGATGGAAATCAAAGCACAGTTGGAATCACACAAGACTCTATGACGATCTCGGGTTTACAGACTAACATGTACCAGTGTCACCAGAGAACTGCCATCTGACGTGAGATATAATACCATCTGGGAGTTCTCGGCGAGTCCGTCCAGTGTACCCAGTCTCCACTTGTTAGTTATATGTATGCCCTAGAGGCCATTACTGTACATTGGATGTATAATGTAGTGGATGCTGGGACATACATAGGTAAGACTTTCTTGCTCGACATGATAGTACGCTATCTGGTTGCCCTTTATCTTAACATGTATACTTTCTGTCTCTCTGATTACATGTTGATAAAGCCCTTAGGATGTGTACTCGACCTTCAGGACTATGATGCAGATCATACTAGTGGGGCCTGGGTAGTCCATGAGTACATCCTTCAATGTTCCTAGTCGAGGGAATATCGAGACGGGGCATCGATATTCCAGAGTAGACTAGCGTATATCTTCTCGACCCATGTGATGGGCGATGAATGATCCCATATCCATTGGTGTTTGACATCAGAGATGGTATGCGGGTGCTCAGTAGAGACTGGGTACACTGAACGGACTCGCCGAGAACTCCCAGATGATATTATACCTCACGTTAGATGGCAGTTCTCTGGTAACACTGGTACAACTTAGTCTATTGACCCGAGATCGTCATAGAGTCTTGTGTGTCTCCCACTGTGCTTTGATTTCCACCCTACCACGGCTCTACTGAGTCATGCAAACAGGTGGTTTTTGGGTACAGTCCCGATTCACATGGAGGCAATGAGCGATAGGAGGGGATTCGTCTCTCCCGGTATTGGGGGTTGATGTTGCGCTATGCACGACCGGCCATAACAGGAAATCCCTGGCCAGGGTTGGAGTGATATACTGGTAAGAGTTATCAGTAGTTTCACAAATATTATGGACCCTACGTCGGCATGACTTATCAAGCTACTGGGGTCTGACGTTTACCACCCCTAGGCGAGATATGCAACATATCAGACGAACAGACCGGACTGTACGGTAAGTGTTACTGGTTGGATTCACAGGAGTGTGAGCGGGCTTGCTCGTCGATCTTCTGATCGCTCAATACCCGGGTGGCCGTTACGTTTAGCAGACCGCTTGCGGCTTGTGGGTGTTTGATATGATCATCATCAGCTGCCGGCGTATTAACGAGTCTTTAGAGTCCTACACAGAGGTTTCCTGGCTCAAGCGAAACGAAATAGGAGCGCATATGAGATATGTGCAGGACCGAGAATAATGTGTGTATGTGATACCGTATTACATTCTCGCGATGAATGTATCGATTGGTTGTATGCGATATAACCTAGTTATCGAATCGAAGATTGATTCGATAAGCCGATACATTGGATACTAGTCGGTTATATGCGATATGACCGGATCGTTAAATCAAGTATTGATTTAATGATTTAATGTATAATTATATATTTGATATATTACTTTGCATTAACTAGTATTGGTTCACTTAAATTGGATTTTCTCACTTGATGTACACAAGTTGTATATGTGATATACTTTTGTGCACAAGATTGTATCATGTTTGATGATACATGAATGTTTGGGTGTATGTTTAGATTAAACCATGGTTATGTGATGGTTAGGTTTTGATTTTATTTACTTATTCATTCATTTATTTATTTATTCTTTTTTGGAAAGATAAAGTGAAATGGTGGCTTGATTTGTTTTCTAGTTGAAGCTTCATGAAGCTTTGAACAAGTCCACCATATTTGTCTCATGCTTAACCCTAACCATTCCAACTAACCATGGTCTATTCTCTACACCTAATCATGGTTGCCATATGATAAGTATTGATATTTTTTTCTTTTTGAAAAATAACTCATAATATTATCTTCTTCTTCTTCTTCATCTTCAAGAATGAAGATAGCTTGCCTCCATCAATGGCAACTAGCCAAAATGAATGAGAAATCCAATTCTAAAGTGAACCCACTTTCTATTTCTTCATCCTCTACCTCTTGCCAAGTAGTATAGGGTGTTTTCTTCACAAGTTTCATGACTTGGTGAAGTGGGAGCTTGATCTTGTGATGCCTCGACGTAGATCATCTTCGGCATCGAAGCCGACGACCTAGCCCGCACATTTCTCCGATGAAGCCGACACTAGAGCCCGGGATCCGATTTGTACAGCGGAGGGTCTTCATCATGGAGCTATGGAGATGGAGGACCGGATCTACAAAGGTTGTAGCCCCTTTCCTTTAGCGTTAAATTCACTTACTTGCTTGCATCGCCTTGTTTTCTAGTTAACGATCCGTATTAGGGTTTGTAGGTACATGGAAATTTTTGAATTGAGTATGTTTGATAACTTGTAAGACTTCATTAGTGTGCCTAGGAACCCTACAGTGGTATCAGAGCCTAGCTAGAGCCTTAGGCGGTGCGTTGGCGGAGTTAGAAGTCCGATCGAACCGAAACCCTAACCCAAAAATTGCTCTCTGTACATTTTTGAAAATTGTGGATTTTTGAGAATTAAAAATATGCAGAAAAATCAGCAGGAATATCTAAGAGTTACTGTGCAATTCGAAACCCTAATTCTATCAAACCGCCGCGGTTCCGCGGCACGAGCATGGCTCGTGCGGCGGTTCCGCGGCAATTTTGTCGTATCTTGCATTGGATTTGGTACAGTAATTCATATTTTGCAGTGCTGGTTTTCCTGGGAATTTTTAATATTTATTCAAGAGTTGAATTTTCTGGGTTGTATTGGGGACTCGGAGTTTCGATCGGATTGTCTAATTTTGTCTGTTTGTTTTTCCGGATAATTTGAGAATATGTTAAAAAGTTTGGCCGGATATAAATACCCACTTTTTCCCCTGCCGGAAAATTTCGAAGTGTTGGATTTTTTCTGTGGTTTAAGGACGTTCCAAGTAGTGCAAGTAACGCGATGGTCCCTCTAGAAGACAACAAATCTTAACTCGATTATGTGACAGTCTTGAACTGCCCTTTGAACCTTAGGGTTTGGGGCAATACGGCGTGCCACATGTGAGGCGTTGGCTTGACCCTTCTACGGCTGGACCGTTAGTACTGAGGCATGAAGTGAATGTCTTTGAACTTATTTCATGTGTTGAACGGTTTCGGGAAAACTTGGGTGTTAGTTTGTTCGATCGGAAAGGTTAACATTTTCTATTTATCCGGAATGTGATACAACATTTGGAATTCACAAGTAGTTATGAGATAACTGAATGAATGTTATAAATCTAGTAGTTTAGTCTCACTTGATCGGTTGCCATGGAATTTTGATGTGATCAAAAGTCCGTCGCAATCATATAGCGTACGCGGATACTCGCCGGGTAAACTTAATAGACAGCCTCACTCCATAGCCCCGACCAAGTGACTGTAGGAGAACCCCATCGCCGAAAGCATCCTTTCGGGTGCTCGCGGCAGCTGTGTTCCGCCTTGGTGCACTTTGTCGACGGCATCGGGGGTGCGGCCGCCTACTAAAGTTTGCGACGAGCATTCGATCAGGATGTCGGGAATCTTTTTGAATTACCCGACTTTATATTGAAAAGTGTTTTCGATTTTGAGACTAAAATGCGGGGTTTATAATTGTTAGGCATGCGATGTCTAAGTATTTCATTTGATTAGGCATGCGATGTCTAAAGCGGTTGCGGATTCCAATTGTTATAGTTTTACACTTTCTTTTCTGTGACCGTAAGTGTAATATGTGATATCGCCGGTTTCGTTGCTATATGTCAACGACAATTGGGATACGCATATTTACTTACGTTGATGACATGTGATGTTATGTGTTGCTGGATATGTTATATTGGATCGTCGTGTTCGAATAGCCGGGTTTTTTTTATGTGAGATGAGTGTTTTTTCATTTTCATTCATGTAAAAACTTGTATATAATATTCTTTTATTGGGGCACTTCCAGGTTGCGGATGTTGTCACCATTTGTATATTATTTACTTTTCCGCATTAGGATAGACCCAATGAGGGGAGCACAAGTAACCGGGTTCTAGGGTCCAGTGGGAGACCATCTCGAGGAGTCGAGTCCGGGTCTCCTAACCCTAGAATTGGTAGGGTTGCTTGCCGCTCTCGTAGGGGTCTAGGGGTGTGGGATTGGCTATTCATCACGACCGTGGAATCCGTGTTTTATACTGGCTCGTATTAAAAACACGGACGTCCTAGTATATCCAATATTTCATATTATATTTTCTGCTGCGTTATCTGTGATGTGATCATGTGATGTGTTCAGATAGATATTATATATAGTATATATGATATATTGTATAGACGTTGCTTATGTTTTACACCCGTGCTAGCCCTGCCTCGCTCTGGCTTTAGTTACCTAACCTAACGGTGCAGACGGGACATCGAGGCGAATGCGGATGGCATAAGCGTACGTTATATTTATCTGTAATGTTTAGGTGGATTTAAATGATGGGGCATTCATTAATGAGATTAATGAAAGAAAATAAACCTAATTGATGTTGTGGAATCGAATTTCAAAATAAAAACAGGTAGCAACAGTTCTTGCTTTGCATCGTGGTGTTCATTGTAGAACATCCTGCACCTTATTCGATGAGGAAAGGACCGAGATCCCTTCACCGGGAGTGACTCCTTTAGCAATAACTGGCAGATGCTACAGCCCTCGGTTTGTCATTTGATTGCTTCTATAGTTCCTGCTTTGCACAGTGATATATATGATATATCCCGCACCTCATTCGACGAGGAAAGGGCCGACGATCCCTTCACCGGGAGTGACCCCTTTAGCAAAACTAGAAAAGCCTCAAAAACATTCCATTTAAAAACCATTTGATTCCGCAACGAGATCAAGTTCAAAGCGTTAAAGGTTTTCATAAAAACTATTCGCAACCCTCCGTCATTTTAGGAAGTAGAGTACTTAGTATTCGTGCTGTGTTTGTTGACCTTAGTTAAGGCACAGTGTACGGTAGCTAAGTGATGTCTTCCTACACCGCATATGATGCGATTAGTTAGGACAGTCGCGTGACTTTGTTGACCTTAGTTAAGGGTCATGTGGGTGGGTCTAATTAATCACGAAATGACGGGTAGAACTTGACTAGTACTTATGATTTGTTGACCATAGTTAAGGTCATAAGTGCTAGGGGTAAAAATCTTTATCGGGAGTTTCAAGTGTTGAAATTTGCAATGAGATTGCATACCTTTTATGTGATAGTTGAATCCCGATACCCACTGCAAGTAATTGTTACTCCTAGGAGAGTTTTGCACTTTACAATTAGCCGATCAAGTAGGTGTCTAGAAAGGTGTCAACGGGGTTACGCCTCTGGGAAAACGAGGTTTACTGTAATTAGGTCCGTGCGAAAGCACGGGGAACCTCCCTCAAAGTACCGACACTGGCTTGGCTGAAAGATTGGCGAACTTGTAGAGTGTAATTAATCCCGGCTAGTCTTTCCTTTTAAGGTTTGAAGGAAGATTTGATAAAAACAGTGGGAGCCATCCTGATTAGATAAAGTATATAACCAATCTAATCTTGCAAGAGCAGAGTGTTTTCTTCTCTCTCTCTCCAGATAGCGACCATATCACGCCTTAATCAAGATAATAATACGGATGTATTGACCGAACCCACTTGTTATACTGAGCTGGGGAACGTTGGTCCCGCTCCAACTTATAATTGTTATAAGACAGAACAGGAAATAGGGGAAAACCAGAATTCCTATGCCGCCCAAACGAAGAAAGTGCATATGATGCATCTCCTTCGGGTATGTTCATTATACAGAACTGTTTCTCAGTATCCTCTGCATCCTGGGTATTTGATACCGGATCAGGATCCCAGATATGTAATCTGTTACATAGGGCTACAAAAGGGTCGAAAAACTGAGAACGGGTGATAAGTTTCATGAGACAGAAAACGGGGCAAGTGTTGCAGCCAAGTCTGTTGGTCACTGTCACCCTGTATTACCAATACATTGATTCTGAACAAATGTTATTAGATACCGAACCTGATATACAAAATCATATCAGTCTCTTTATAAGTAAAGAAATGATAAAATTTTGTATTGTTGGATAATGTTTTGAACATTTCCTATATCAAAAGTTGATCGGTTCAGGCACGTTATCTAAAAGCATTGACGTTCTAAATCAAACTACAGTTCTTAGTATATGGAACACACACAAGAGGAAGAGTTCAGAATTGAACGATTCCTTCTTGAGGTATTGTAGACTAGGTCAGATCAATGTGACCCGACTAGCTAGAGTTACATAAAGATGTATATTTAAATTAGTTTGAATTTACATCTTGTGAAACTCGCCAGTCATGTCACAAAGATAAGATAACCATAGCTCAGTTTGCTGGAAACAGAGAAAGAGTTAATGAGCTCTTGGGATGATACATGTTGATGTATGTAGGTCCCCTGTCTACACATGCCAAGACCGGTTCTTTGTACTTCATTACATTCTCTGATGATCTCTTTAGATTCAGACATATGTCCTTGTTGAAACACAAGTCCGAACCTTTTGAGATATTCACAGAATATAAGTTAGAAGTAGAGAACCAAAATACGGGTATAAGTATTATGTCCTATGATGAGATCAGGGAGGAGAATACTTGAGCACGGAATTCCTGGACTATTCTAAAGGAGAATGAGATTCTCTCTCAGCATTACTCCTCCGTATACACCATAGCATGATGGTATATCGGGGCGGAGCAATCACACCCTATATGATAAGGTGTGCTCTATGATGAGTACTACTGAGTTACCTATTTCCTTTTTGGAAGTTATGCACTTGAGAAGTTGCATACCTATTGAATTAGGTTCGAATCAAATCAGTTGCCTACCACTTCATATGTGATATGGAAAGGGAAGAGCCCATATCTTAAGTTAGTTAAGATTTGGGGTTGTCCGGCCTATGTCTAAAAGCAAAAATCCGGACAAGATCAAGGCAAGGTCTGTTGTGTAGAACTGGAAAGGTTCCAGCTATACAAACTACAGCAGGTGATTTGGTAGAACCAAAGGATTCAGTAGATTCCAACGAACCTCAGCCTTTCCGCCGATCTAGTAGGGTTCCTCATCCACCTGAGAGATACTTCGGTTTCTCGATGACAGTGGGAGCGAGGATTGCATCATGAGATGATGACCCAACTAGTTTCGAGCTGGCTATCGAGAGTAGGGACTCTGTAAGAATGGCTGGATGCTTAGCGATCTGAGATGGAATCCATGTACACCAGCAAAGTATGGACTTTAGCTGCTATATCTGAAGGGTTAAATCCCCATCAGGAGCAAGTATATCTTGAGAAGATTACTTGGTGTAGATGGAAAAGTTGAGACTTTCAAAGCTAGACTTGTTAAAGGTTTTAGTCATCAACCAGGCGTGGATAATGATGAAACCTTTTCCAGTGGCTATGCTTAAGTCCATCCAGATCCTACTTGCCATTGCTACACACCATGACTACGATATCTGATGGTTGGGTGCCATGACTATTTTTCTAAATAATGATTTAGAAGAGAACGTCTATAAGAACACAGCCAGAGGGCTTCGTAAACAGTGGGAGCAGCGGAAACGTGTGCAAGTTGCTTTACATAATAAAGCAGGCATCGCGGAGTTGGAACATCTGTTTTGATGTGATAGTCAAAGAGTTTGACTTCATCAAAATGGTAGATGAACCTTGTAAGTACAAAAAGGTAGTAAAGAGTAAGGTGGTACGTAGACCACATACTCTTGATAGGAATGGGATTCCCTATACTACGCTCGGTCAATCTCCGCTTATCACATGGATTCTCCATATAGGATAAAAATGATACCTCCTAAATCCTGGGATTTGGGTCTATGAGATAGATCAAAATGGATGTTAGGATTCTCACTAGCTATAGTAAGATAGTATCAATCGATCTTGGGGAGAATCACTGGAAGTGTTCCAGGGTGATAAGGACGACTGAATGTCAGTCATAGGCATTGTCTTCACCCTCAGTGGAGGGACGGTATGTTGGAAGAGTTCCAATCTAGATACCGTGGCAAACTAGACGATAAAGGCTGGTAACATCGCTATTAAAGATACTACCAAAGAGGAAGTTTGGGTGTATATTGGTTCATAAGATGAACTAGGTTCCTACCATTGTGTGACAATGGAAGGGTGGCTTTGGCCCGTGAACCCTGGTCCCATCAGTGACCCAGACATATTCTGAGGAAGCATCACTTGATCATGGAGATAGTTGATCTCCAGGGTGATCGAGGTTAGGAGAGTAGACTCAGAGGACAATACGGCGGATCCACTCATGAAGGTTTTTTTCCCAAAGAGAGACTTTTAGGGGATGCTTGAGTATTAGATACTACAACTACTGCTACAGATGGCCCTAGTGCAAGTGGGAGATTGTTAGTTATATGTATGCCCTAGAGGCCATTACTGGACATTGGATGTATAATGTAGTGGATGCTGGGACATATATAGGTAAGACTTTCTTGCTCGACATGATAGTACGCTATCTGGTTGCCCTTTATCTTAACATGTATACTTTCTGTCTCTCTGATTACATGTTGATAAAGCCCTTAGGATGTGTACTCGACCTCCAGGACTATGATGCAGATCATACTAGTGGGGCCTGGGTAGTCCATGAGTACATCATTCAATGTTCCTAGTCGAGGGAATATCGAGACGGGGCATTGATATTCCAGAGTAGACTAGCGTATATGTTCTCGACCCATGTGATAGGCGATGAATGATCCCATATCCATTGGTGTTTGACATCAGAGATGGTATGCGGGTGCTCAGTAGAGACTGGGTACACTGAACAGACTCGCCGAGAACTCCCAGATGGTATTATACCTCACGTCAGATGGCAGTTCTCTGGTGACACTGGTACAGCTTAGTCTGTTGGCCCGAGATCGTCATAGAGTCTTGTGTGTCTCCCACTGTGCTTTGATTTCCACCCTACCACGGCTCTCCTGAGTCGTGCAAACAGGTGGTTTTTGGGTACAGTCCCGATTCACATGGAGGCAATGAGCGATAGGAGGGGATTCGTCTCTCCCGGTATTGGGGGTTGATGTTGCGCTATGCACGACCGGCCATAACAGGAAATCCCTGGCCAGGGTTGGAGTGATATACTGGTAAGAGTTATCAGTAGTTTCACGAATGTTATGGACCCTACGTCGGCATGACTTATCAAGCTACTGGGGTCTGACATTTACCACCCCTAGGCGAGATATGCAACATATCAGACGAACAGACCTGACTGTACGGTAAGTGTTACTGGTTGGATTCACAGGAGTGTGAGCGGGCTTGCTCGTCGATCTTCTGATCGCTCAATACCCGGGTGGCCATTATGTTTAGCAGACCGCTTGCGGCTTGTGGGTGTTTGATATGATCATCATCTGCTGCCGGCGTATTGACGAGTCTTTAGAGTCCTACATAGAGGTTTCCTGGCTCAAGCGAAACGAAATAGGAGCGCATATGAGATATGTGCAGGACCGAGAATAATGCATGTATGTGATACCGTATTACATTCTCGCGATGAATGTATCGATTGGTTGTATGCGATATAACCTAGTTATCGAATCGAAGATTGATTCGATAAGCCGATACATTGGATACTAGTCGGTTATATGCGATATGACCGGATCGTTAAATCAAGTATTGATTTAATGATTTAATGTATAATTATGTATTTGATATATTACTTTGCATTAACTAGTATTGGTTCACTTAAATTGGATTTTCTCACTTGATGTACACAAGTTGTATATGTGATATACTTTTGTGCACAAGATTGTATCATGTTTGATGATACATGAATGTTTGGGTGTATGTTTAGATTAAACCATGGTTATGTGATGGTTAGGGTTTTGATTTTATTTACTTATTCATTCATTTATTTATTTATTCTTTTTTGGAAAGATAAAGTGAAATGGTGGCTTGATTTGTTTTCTAATTGAAGCTTCATGAAGCTTTGAACAAGTCCACCATATTTGTCTCATGCTTAACCCTAACCATTCCAACTAACCATGGTCTATTCTCTACACCTAATCATGGTTGCCATATGATAAGTATTGATATTTTTTTCTTTTTGAAAAATAACTCATAATATTATCTTCTTCTTCTTCTTCATCTTCAAGAATGAAGATAGCTTGCCTCCATCAATGGCAACTAGCCAAAATGAGTGAGAAATCCAATTCTAAAGTGAACCCACTTCCTATTTCTTCATCCTCTACCTCTTGCCAAGTAGTATAGGGTGTTTTCTTCACAAGTTTCATGACTTGGTGAAGTGGGAGCTTGATCTTGTGATGCCTCGACGTAGATCATCTTCGGCATCGAAGCCGACGACCTAGCCCGCACATTTCTCCGATGAAGCCGACACTAGAGCCCGGGATCCGATTTGTACAGCGGAGGGTCTTCATCACGGAGCTATGGAGATGGAGGACCGGATCTACAAAGGTTGTAGCCCCTTTTCTTTAGCGTTAAATTCACTTACTTGCTTGCATCGCCTTGTTTTCTAGTTAACGATCCGTATTAGGGTTTGTAGGCACATGGAAATTTTTGAATTGAGTATGTTTGATCACTTGTACGACTTCATTAGTGTGCCTAGGAACCCTACACCACTGAGCACCCGTATACTTTCTCTGATATCAAACATCAATGGATATGGGATCATCCATCGCCCATCTTCATGGGTCAAGAAGCATACGCTAGTCTACTCTGGTATATCGATGCCCGGTCTCGATACACCTACGACTAGGAACATTTGAAGGATGTACTTAGCGACTACACTGTCCTCACTAGTATGATCTGCATCATAGTCCTGGTAGTCAAGTACTCATCCTAAGGGCTTTATCGACATGTAACATAGAGACTATCAGAGTACATGTTAAGATAAAGAGCAACCAAATAGCATACTATCATGTCGAGCAAGAAAGTCCTCCATATATATGTCCAAGGATCCACTACAATATACATCGCATGTACAGTAATGGCCTCTAGGGCATACATATCACTAACATGTGTTTCATGAAAAGACTGAATATCTTCCATGTCTTGTCTTGAGGGAACGAATATTTTTGACCTATCATCTTTAAAAGGGACAGGCTCCAACCGAACTTTTCTCGATTAAACGGCGCCTTAAACCTGCTTTGTTGTCCTTAAACGTTGCTTGCGATTGTCACCTTATTCTTGTCTCTGCTTCGGGATCGTCCTTCTTTGCGAGAGTACATAATAGGCTGCGGATGGAGAGTATCATAATCTACTTCTTCCACTGATTGTTCACTAAAGCACTTCTTTCTGGCCTTTTCATATAACGCCATTTCGCGATTATGGTTGTCTCGGCTCGCTTGACAAGCTTCCTTTATTATCTTGTAAATTTTGTCTTCGAACGACGGACTTAGAGTTCTTTGAGCAAGATTTTTCTCTCGTCCGATGACATAGCTCTTTGGAGAAACATCTTCTTCTCCATTCGAGCTGTTTATGGTGTGGCAGCTATAGATTTTCTTCCGTTTCTTGGACTGGACATATCCCACCCCAGTTATTTCTATCTTCCCATTGGGCTTCTTTCGTTGAGTCCCGAGATATCTCAAATCTTTTTATAAAATTGGGCTTACCGAACAGTTTGTTCGAAAGGCATATCTTGACGCTTTAATAGCTCCTTTAATACCTCCGCATAATATCTCAGCATACGGATGGGCTGAAACTTTTCAAGAGTCGGATCAGCCCCATGCCAGACTTCTTTTTCCAGCTTGGTCTCCATAAATTTATAGAAGAGAATCGCCTTTTCACCTCTTCACTTAAAAGGCACATAGAAAGTTTTTCAGCTCTTGTACGCTATAAGTATTAAGCACGTCAAGTTCCCTGTAGTGTCGAGGCGGGGCCATCATAATATGTAGCCTCTGATCCACTTTGGCAAGAGTCTGTGTCGATGGGCAAATGGAGAACACTATATTAGTTTCGTCTTCGGAGTCGCTGCCAAAGACTAGGATAGGGGTCGAAGGTCCAGGTTTATTGTTCTCCCTCTGAGGTTGTCCCGAGTAGACTATTTGTTCGTATTCTTTAGTATTGCTTCCAAATACCGGGATGGTGGCCACTGATTTTTGCTTATTTTCTGGCATGTGGCACCTTTCAGTATTCTCGAAATCCAGCTGAAACAAATTTTGCATCTTCATACTTTCGCACTTCATTCACCGAGAAAGGGTTGAGTTCTCCCGTGACGGTATACTCCAGGCCATCTTTGAAATACTTTATGTTAGTAATATATTCCCTAGAGGACATTATTATATAGTACTGGATTGTATATTACATTTTGGAAGCTTGGGATATTCACAGATATAATAACAGTCTTGCTCAAATTGGTAGTATGCTACTTGGTTTGATTCTACCTCAATATGTGTATTGCTGGGGTACAAATTTACACCCCGGTTGACCAAGTCAAAATCAAAGTCAACCCCAAACCAAGTGGGCCCAAGCCCAGATCCAGTGGGCCCATGCCCGGGTCGAGGCAGAACATGAAGCGGCCGGCCTCCCCCCATGCCAAGATAAAAATTTTGTAATAAATAATTTTGTTGTATTTCTTTTATTTTATTTTATGGATAAATGTAAGAAAAATATGCATAAAGCCAAATTTTTGTAAAGCCCATGGCTTATGTGCAAAAAGAAATGGCTCATGAGCCATGGGATAGGCAAAATGCCATTTTGTGAAGCCCAAGGGGCTATGTGTAAAGTGTATAGCCTATAAAGGTAAAGATAATGAAAATATCTCACAACTTTTTCTCTCTAAAAAAAAAAGTTTGAGATCTGAGATCTTTCTTCCTTCTTCAAGGTTCCAAAACCTTCTTCTTTCTTTTGAATTAAATCAAAAGTTTTACTCTTCCTTTTTCAAAACTAAATAATTTTCCACCACAAAACCCATTAAGGGAAACTCAGATCTGCCATCAGATCTCGAAAAGAAAAGATTTTTGAATCTCACATCTCTTTATCTCCAAGATCCGGCCAGCAAAGGAAGAAGAAGGACCCAATTCCTTAACCCAAAGCATCTTAGGAGTTTAACTCCACCCTATTTTCTCTTTAGAGAATTTCCGGGGCTAAAAACTCCCCCTTTTTCCTCGCTGGTGCGCTAGCGCTCGAGCGCAAAGCGCCCACGTGCTGACACGTGGCGCGCTTGCGCTCCAGCGCTCTGCGCTCGAGCGCAAAGCGCCCACGTGACGACACGTGGCGCGCTTGCGCTCCAGCGCTCTACGCTCGAGCGCAAAGCGCCCTCGTGCCGACACGTGGCGCGCTTGCGCTCCAGCGCTCGAGCACAAAGCGCCCACATGACGACACGTGGCGCGCTTGCACTCCAGCGCTCTGCGCTCGAGCGCAAAGCGCCCTCATGCCGACACATGGCGCGTTGCGCTCCAGCGCTCTGCGCTCGAGCGCAAAGCGCCCGCGTGCCGACACGTGGCGCGTTGCGCTCCAGCGCTCTGCACTCGAGCTCGCTTGCGCTCAAGCGCCCAGGCGCTGGCCCCACGCATCCTTTGAATGTCTTTTTCCCCCTTTTTTATATATATACATATGTATACAAATGTACACATACACATACTCCACGACACTGTCCCTGTTAGAAAAAAATTTCTAACGGGACGCGCCCCGCACCCCGCAAGGGGGCTGCTAGCCCTCTTGACCCCCAGCCCGCTATCCGGGTAGCGGGACCCCCGTAAAAACTCTGCGTGGCTCCCGATATATTCAAACCCTCCTCCAAAACAACAACACATGTACACTGCACATTGAGTTCACATGACCAGTTTGACCCGTCAATCGGAGGTTCCCTAGCCCCAAAGGCGGGGGATAATTAACGGCAGCTTAGTCTGCGGGTGCCGGAGATTCGGATCCCCACAATCACTAAACCCCGGCCTACCCTAGGCAGGGGGAATCTGTAGTACGCCTGACAAGCACGCGCGTATTCCCATCTCAATGGGGTGACGAAAAACACCCTACAGATTCTGGCATGCCTGGTGGGACCCTTCTCTCCTCCCATATTTCGGGTTAAACGTTCATGCGAACTCAATCAATATACATATCGATTGCCTATACTGAAATGATGTTTTTTTTTCTGTGCAACAATCAACCTTCGGCGACAATGTCTCCCCAGACGAATTCAGCTTCCAACGTGACCCCGATTCCGTACGTGGTCAAAATCAACGCTCGTGTGGTTCTCCCCGCAAGCCTCAGTCGACAGTGGGAGGAACCGCCCCGCCAGTTTGGCTCCGTCATCATCTACCCTGCCGGAAGCGCTCATCTGGCAGAAACCCCAGCAAAGCAGGCGGCCAAGCCGGTCCTAAGGGGCAAGAGGCCGAATGTTGTGATTGCTAAGGCACCACAACCGAAACTTAAGATGGTGTCTGAACGACTCCCTGGCGCTCCAGCTGGGGGCAAGACTTCCGGTGCGAAGGGCAACATCAAACGTCGCGGACGAGCTCAGGCTGTGACTCCAACAAATGCACAATCGAGCGTATCTCCAAGGCCCTCCATCGACCGGTCTGCGGCGTCTTCCCAAAGAGCCAAAGTCTGCCAGATGCTTAGAACAGAAAAGTTAAGGCAGAAGCGGCTCAGGTATCGAGCCAATAAAAAGGCCAAGGCTTCGGCTAAATGGAATCGTGTGAAGTTCCAAGTGCAGGGTTGTCTCGCGACGACGGCTGAGTCGGACGTAAGAATCAGCAATTCCTTCGATCCTCTGAAGTGGGTTCAGAAAAACGCCATGACCGCCAGAATGAAGAAGACAGCGGTCCGAACAGTGCCACAAAGAGACGTGTCCTGGCCCCAACAGAAAAAGTATGACACTGTCTCTTCAAGAGTCTATCAAGCACTCTGTGCCGCACGAAAGCAGCGGGGCAAACCCAGAAAAGAAGCGCCAGCACCATTCAAGAACCTGGTTAGGCCAGCCGCCTTCAATCGACTACCAGCTACCGAAACAAGGGGGTCAAGACAGCGATCCGTGAAATCAGCTTCCAATGATAGAAAGACGGCCGGATATATCATCCATACGGTCTATATGGTGGGTGGGCGCCCCAGCGACAACCTTCGCAGCAAAAGCAAGGATGGGGCCACCACATCCCAAGCCCAATCTGGCCTGAATGTGGTTGCCGCTGCCCAAGAACAGCCGCCCCCGCTGGGTGAAGAAAACCCTCTCGATGAGGATGATAGACAGAAAGACCCCTCGGTCCATGCAGAGTCAAGCTCGGATAGCGAGGAAGAGCCGACTTTCCGCCCCAGGACTGCGGAGCAAGAGCTTCTTCAAGAGCTTCGAAAACAGCTCAGGAGCAAAGATAAAGAGATGGCCAAGCTCTATTCGAAGATTGACGATTTAACGAACGTGGTGATGCAGCTTACGGCTCAAATTGCTCGAGCGCCTCCCAATCAAGCACAAGCCGCTGCTAATCAGCTGGGTGATGACAATCCAAGGAAGCCAATGCCTGTTCCTTCGGGTCCCAGACTGGTCGAGCCACATGAAAGCCGGCCACATTCCGCTTCTGGGGATGCCTTGGCCCCAGATAGCACCATCCCGCTAACACAGGATCGGATAATGGATTTGGTCACCAGCAAGGTTAAAACATTGGTGGCCGAAGCTGAAGCTCAGAAAGAAATCGGCAGTAGTGGGCGGCCATATCCCTCGCAGTACGATCTGATTGAGTTCCCAAGCGGCTATGTCATTCCTAAGTTCGGAAAATTTGATGGAACAGGGAATGCAAATCAGCACGTCGCCCACTTCAAAGCATCGTGCGGAAATACAGGGGGCAATGACGCGCTCCTTCTTCGTCAGTTTGTCAATAGCCTGACCGGCTTCGCCTTCGACTGGTATGCGAGTATACCGGACGGGTCCGTCATTACGTTTGCCTAAATAGAGTCCCTGTTTCGGCAAAGGTTCATGAGTGTCAGTGATAAAATCTCCATTGCCGACCTTGTGAGGACCAAGCCGGGGAAGAATGAAAGCAACACCGACTTTATCGCTCGATGGCGTAATCTCACAGTCAAGTGCGAACCGCCGCTGGAGCAGGACTAGTCCGTCAGCCTTCTCATTGGGAACCTCAGCAATTGGATGGTCCCATTTTTGTGTACGGCGGGCCTCAAGACATTTCAGGAGGTAACCAAGAAAGTCCAAATGCTGGAACGCTCGAAGCAAGAGTCCCCGCCGGATTCTCAGAGAGACAAAACTTGGAAAAGCAAGCGGGACGACAACCGTAGAAGCGGGAGTTCCAGCAGTACCAATGTCTTCAATGCGTCCGACGGTGAAGAAAAGCGAAGGGCGGGCGAATCCAAAACCAACCGGTCTCGAAAGCCATTGCTGGGAGGAGATAGGCCTTCCCTAGAGGAGAAAAAGAACAAGGTTTACTCTTTCAGAAGGGACAAGGTCCGCAAGATATTTAAAGATGCCTTGAACAACGGCCTACAATTGCCGGAGTCGAAAAGACCCCAAGAAGCAAAAATGACCGACAATCCTCTGTATTGCCCGTACCACCGAGTAGTGAGCCATGCGATCGAGGATTGCTATATCTTCAAAGACTGGGTCGAGAAGCAGTACAAGGCTGGAGAGATCGAGCTGTCCAAAAGCGTGTTGGTGAACAATCAAGTTGCAACCGCCAACTTTATACAGACAGAAGTTGAAGCCTTCTGGGAGCAGACAGCTGAACCTGCTGCCCTGACAAACGAAACTGACTCATCGCGGCCTCCGTGGAGTACGCACATATCTAATAAGACGAAGAAGATGATAAAGCTACTTCGGAAGAAACCCAGGACGGAATGGGAAGGGAAGAAGAAGCCTACCGGTCCAGCTGCCAATGCGGCTCCATCAGGCTCAAAATCCAAGAAGCTCAAGAAGAAGAAAAGTGCAGCTCGGTGCGAAAAAGAGTCTGCAGGGAGATCGACCATTCAAAAATATATCGATTCCCTCGAAGAATATGAACAAAGGGAAAGAACATTGATTCAATTGAAGGAGTTCTTCCCTGTACAAGCGGCTGAAATTCTGGAGGAGTTAGAAGAAGACTCCAATGAAGAGATCCCAGTAGTGACCTGCTACGCCATCCATCTTGGCAGCGACTCCGAGGATGAGCTCTGTTTTCCCGAAGAGGACGAGGAGCTCACCACAAAGGCCAATCAAATCCAGCTCAGAAGCGGCAGGGCTCTACCGCCAAATCAGGGCAACGCCCCAAAAGGGAAGGAGAAACAAGTCGCTAATAAAGAAGATGGCAGAGAGCCGGCTGATGAAAACATAAGTCCTTCCTCGGTGGACTACAATGTCTTGGCACATCTCCGGAACCTTCCGTCTCTCCTGAGCATCTACGACGCCTTGGTCCTATCTAAGGAGCTTAGAGATGTTCTCATTCATGCTCTACAAAACCCCGAGCGGTATCAGGCTCAATTTGCGGAAATTAATATGAAAGAAGCCCAGCACGCTTTGCATGCCGCTACAGTCACATTTAAGGATGAAGACTTGCTACTGGGAACGGCTGAGCATAATCGGCCGCTTTACGTGACCGGGTACAGTGACGGAGATCGAATTAATCGCATATTGATTGATCCGGGGTCCTCAGTGAACATCATGAACTTGCGAACTCTGAAGAGTTTGTCAATGGACGTCCGACACCTGTCAAGGGAAAGGATTGTCATTCAAGGCTTCAACCAAAATTGCCAGCAAGTTCTGGGGTCTATAGCTTTGCCAATCAAATTCGGGGATCTGCAAACTGAAGCTAAGATATACGTGATCGACACCGACACGTCTTATAAGATTCTCTTGGGGCGGCCGTGGCTCCACGATTACGGTATCATTCCGTCAACTCTCCATCAATGCATGAAGTATACTAAAAATGGCGAAGAAAGACGTATTGACGGAGACATCCAGCCGTTCGGTGTGCATGAAGTCCGATATGAAGATTCTCGGTACTTTATGAACCACCAAAATGCTAAGCCACAACTGACTGAGGATAGACCGGCCCCAAGACTCAAAAGCAAATCTGCGCCGGCTATCACTTTCAAAAGCAAAAATACCCAAGTGCGCCCGCATTTCGGCAGCGACACTGATGAGTCCGACGCTGGAAGCCCGTCCTTCCGCAAAACTCGCCCTCATTTCGGTAGCGATACGGACTAATCTGTTACTGAAGGCCCATCTAGCAGCAAAGCCCGCCCTCATCTTGGCAGTGACACTGAAGAGTCAGAAGAAGAGGACCTGCCGTGCAACAGCTGTGCAGATTGGCCCCCCATGCAGCAAGCGAAACTTCGAGAGACCTTCGAAGTCGCAGAAGGGTCCCTAGCCGTCACAAGGGTACCAGAGCAGATGTGCAAAGAGCTCTATGCGTTGTCAGTCTCCACCGTAGACCAGCTGAAAACTTTCTACGTTCCCGGGAGGAAAAGTGGACAGAAGGGCATCCTGTTTTATTGGTCAAACCCCGTTGTGTATCCGGACGATTTGTCTGTCGCATGCCTTCCATACGAAAGAGGCATAAGGGCCATCCTCAATCCCAGATACTATGCGCCCGAGATGCGGGAATACTTCAAAAAGTGCAGATGCCGGTTATATCAAACGGAGTCCGAAGCAAAGTTTTACGAAGGGCTATGGTATCCTCCCCAGGTCCGAGCACTCATCGATGGACGAATTCCAGATAGACGGGGCATAGGCTACATTCAACCTGATCCCAAAGCATGCTACATGATCCATGTTGGTAAGGCCAGCGAAAGATCAAATGATGATGACGAAATAGCCGAGCCAGAAGAAGCTCCTCAAGAGCTCGAAGATGGAGGACAAGCAACCTTTGATGAGCTAACCGAGATTGACTTAGGAACGCCCGATAATCCAAGGCCGACCTATATCAGCTTACTCTTGTCGGAGGAAATGAAAGAGCAGATAATTGCCCTACTGCATGAGTTCGTCGACTGCTTCGCGTGGACATACAAAAAAATGCCAGGTCTTTCCCCTGAAGTAGCCGTGCATAAGCTGGCTATATCTCCTGATGCTAAGCCAGTCAAACAAGCTCCTCGAAGAATGAGAAGGGAACTAGAAGAAAAGGTCATCGAGGAAACTACGAAGCTCATCGATGCCGGCTTCATAAGGGAAGAGAAATATGTGGACCGGATCGCATGCATAGTCCCAGTGAAGAAGAAAAATGGGCAGATCCGAGTTTGTGTCGATTTCAGGGACCTCAACAAGGCATGTCCTAAAGACGACTTCCCGCTACCGGTCATGGAAATGATGGTCGATGACACCTCAAATTACGAGCTGTTCACCTTTATAGACGGCTCGTCTGGATACAATCAGATCAAGATGTCGCCTGAGGATGAGAAACACACCTCATTTCGAACCTCCATCGGAATATATTGCTACAAGGTCATGCCGTTCGGACTGAAGAACGCAGGTGCTACATATCAAAGGGCAATGACTAATATCTTTGATGACCTAATCCATAAAGTCGTCGAATGTTATGTTGATGATCTGGTCGTCAAAACTAAAGCCAAAGCCGACCACATCCAAGATCTTAGGACCGTTCTCACCAGACTGAGGGAGTACGATCTGAAAATGAATCCTCTGAAGTGCGCTTTTGGCGTGTCATCGGGAAAATTCCTGGGCTTTATAGTTCGGCATCGAGGGATTGAAGTTGACCCATCAAAGATAAAGGCCATCATGGAGATGCCCCCTCCGAAGAGTCTGACGCAGCTAAGATCTTTTCAAGGCAAGCTTGCTTATATACGGAGGTTTATCTCAAATTTATCGGGGAGATGTAGGCCCTTCTCGAAGCTCATGAAGAAAGGAGCTCCTTTTATCTGAGATGCTGAATGTCAAGCAGCGTTCGAAAGCATCAAACAGTACTTGTTGCACCCTCCAGTGCTGGCTGCTCCCATTCCAAATAAACTGCTGATTCTCTACACTGCCGCGCTGGATGAGTCACTCGGTGCGCTCCTTGCCCAAAATAACGAGGAGGGAAAAGAAAATGCCCTATACTACCTCAGTCGAACTCTAGTCGGGGCGGAACACAACTATTCCCCAATCGAAAAGCAATGCCTGGCTCTGATATTTGCTGTGAAGAAGCTGAGGCACTATCTGCTTGCTCATCGGGTTATGCTGATCTCCAAGGTCGACCCGCTCAAACACTTGATGACCAGAGCAAGCCTAGCCGGCAGAATGGCAAGATGGGCTGTCATGCTACTTGAGTTTGACATAGTTTATACTCCTCAGAAAGCAGTAAAAGGGCAAGCTCTTGCAGACTTTCTCGCTGCTCATCCCATACCAGAAGGGTCACCACTCAATTGCGAGTTACCCGACGAACAAGTGCTACACCTAGAGAATGACGAGCCTTGTTGGGAGCTCTACTTCGATGGGGCCTCATCGATAAGGACCTCCAGTAAATCAAGTGTCCCGGAGATAAAAGCAGGGATAGGATTGGTATTCATCACGCCATCAATAGGAACCCTACGGCGTTCTTTTGCTCTCACCGAGCCTCGCACAAACAATGAGGCTGAGTATGAAGCTCTGATAGCTGGTTTGGAGCTCGCCATAGAAATGGAAATCCTTCGGCTACGGGTTTACGGTGACTCCCAGCTTGTCGTCAACCAAGTAAGCGGCGATTATAAGATATACAAACCCGAATTAGCTCGGTACAGCGGCCGAGTGGTGGAACTCATGAAACGGTTCACTCACATTGAACCAACAAGAGTCCCTAGAGCGTTGAACGGAAAGGCTGACATACTCGCTCGCCTAGCCAAGGAGCTGGCTGATCCTGACATGGACGAAATTCTGATCACGGTCAGGAGCCGACAAATTCTACCCCCAGTCTCTCTACGAGAAAAGGAAAGCGCGGAACAGAAGAGCAGCCCTGCCGAAGAAGCTTCGATCATCCAAGACGAGCCCGATTGGAGAGAACCCTTCATAGAGTACCTCCGATACGGCAAGCTGCCCGAAGAAAAATCTGCGAGGATTCAGCTGAAGAAAAGAGCTCTCCGATACGTGTTTGTAAATGACACGTTATACCGCAGGTCATATGACCAACTCTGGCTCAGGTGTCTGTCATTGGCCGAAGCCCAAAAGGTCATGAAAGATGTTCACTCGGGCGTTTGCGGTGCCCACCAATTAATCTGGCCCCAAGATGCGACTTCAAATTAAACGGCTTGGGTATTATTGGCCCACCATGATATGGGATTGCGGAGAGCACGCAAAGAAATGTCAGATCTGCCAAATCCATGGTGATTTCATTCACAAGCATCCCAACCCATTGCATCCTACGGTGGCGTCGTGGCCCTTCGAAGTTTGGGGCACCGACATTGTTGGCCCAATTGATCCTCCGTCATCTAAAGGCCACCGGTTCATACTGGCCGCGACAGACTACTTCTCTAGATGGGCTGAAGCTGTCCCGCTAAAAGAAGTCAAGACAAAAGATATTCTGACATTCTTCTAGCATAATATTCTATACCGCTTCGGTACACCAAGAAGAATCATTTCTGACAAAGGGCCTTCTTTCAAGAGCTTCAATGTCTCAAGGTTCGCTACTCAGCACAAGATAGACTGGAGATATTCCTCCATCTATAATCCAAGAGCCAATGGGCTAGCCGAAGCCTTCAATAAGACTCTATGCAAGCTCCTGAGAAAAAATGCTTCAGCCAACAAGAGAGACTGGAATCTCAAGCTTCACGAGGCATTGTGGGCCTATCGTACCACGCACCGTACTCCAACTCAGTCCACTCCATACTCATTGCTCTTCGGAGTGGAGGCGGTCCTCCCCCTCGAAGTCGAAGTTCCAAGCTTAAGAATGGCCGTTCAGCATGAGTTGACGGAGGAGGAAAACGTGCTCCTTCGACTTGAAGAACTCGATGCCCTCGAAGAAAAGAGGCTCGCGGTGCAGCAAAGTCTGGAGCTATACCGAGCCCAAATGTCACGGGCCTATGACAAGATAACCCATCTCCGCGCTTTCAAGAAAGGTGAATTGGTGTTGGTCCTCAAAAGACCGATTATCCCCAATCGACATGCCAAGGGAAAATTCGAGCCAAATTGGGAAGGACCATACGTCATCGAGAAAGTGTTTGACGGAGGATCCTTCCAACTAATAAGTGCTGAGGGAGAAAGGCCCATGCCACCCATCAATGGCCGATATCTTAAGAAATACTACACGTGAATGCTCCAAGTCGCAGGCGAATTGAGCACATCAGCCCTACGGTCTGGATCATACATCGTGCAAAACTGTATACAATCCACGGGCGTAAATGACCCCTATTTCTCCCAAATCCTGCCGGTGAGAATACTTTTAAAGTCCCACCAGCGGCAAAAAAAAGGAAAGAAAAAAAAAAGAAAAGAAAAATAAAAAAGAAAAATAAAAAGGTATGTCCACCAGCAAAACGGGCACGAATGAAAACCCGAAAAGGCTCCGTGAGTAAAAACAGCAGGACTACCGGCGAGTTTGTGAAAACCCAAAAGGGCGCAAACTCATAAAAAGAGATGAATACACTCGCAAAGTCCTCTCGACCTTGTGAGGAGGAAACCCCTGCGTGAGATCCTTACGACTCACAAAGGAGCAACACACTTAGGAATCCTCACGATTCCTAAGGAGAACATACACCTGCAAGATCCTCTTGACTCATAGGGAGAAAATGCTTTTATGAGACCCTCACGGCTCATAAAATTGTAAAGCCTTAGGTGATAGGGACCCAAACTTGTCTCCTAAGCCATCCTTCCCCAACGGGCAACGGCAAATGATGAGTCGGTCCTAGCATTTCGCCTCAGTGTTAGCGGTACTGATGCCGACCAAAAACCCAAATCCCAAGTCCTCCCAAGGCAAATGATGAGTTGCTACTGGCATTATTCCAGTGCAGCAATGCTGATGCCAAACAAGATCCAAATTCCAAATCCCATACCCCAATGGCGAATGATGAGTCGCTCCTGGTACCACATTCCAGTGCAGCGATGCAGACGCCAACCAAATTCTAAATCCTATACCCCAACGGCGAATGATGAGTCATCCTGGAACCACATTCCAGTGCAGCAATGCAGACGCCAACAAAGCCCTGAAATTTTTCCGGCCCTGCGGTCTGGATCATACATCCTGCAAAACCGTATACAATCCACGGGCGTAAAATAATCCCGATCTCTCCAAAAAAAAAGAGAGAAAAAGAAGAAGGAGAAGAAAAAAAATAACGGTATGTCCACAAGCAAAATGGGCACGGATGAAAACCCGAAAGGGCTCCGTGAGTAAAAACAGCGGGACTGCCGGCGAGTTTGTGAAAACCCGAAAGGGCGCAAACTTGTTAAAAAGAAAAAGAAATGAAATGCACTCGCAAAGTCCTCTCGACATTATGAGGAGAAAATTCCCGCGTGAGATCCCTACGACTCACAAAGGAGCAACACACTTAGGAGTCCCCACGACTCTTAAGGAGAAAATACACCTACGAGATCCTTTCGACTCGTAGGGAGAAAATGCTTTTATGGGACCCTCACGGCCCATAAAATTGAAAAGTCTTAGGTGATAGGGATCTAAACCTGCCTCCTAAGCCATCAGTTCCCAAATCCTCTCGGGGAAAATGATGAGTTGCTCCTGGCATTATTCCAGTGCAGCAATGCAGATGCCAAACAAAAACCAATTCCCAAACCCTGTCATGACAAATGATGATTCGCTCCTGGTACCATATTCCAGCGTAGCGATACTGATGTCAACCCAAATCACATTAGGACGGCAAAACAACCAATGACCTCCTTGGCAGAACCAAATTCCACCTCGGAAACAAGTCAACTTCATCCCTGACACCGTAAGAAGCGGGGCAAGTCGAATCCAGAATCGACCGTCCAAGTCATAAAAAAGGCAGAACCGACCGTCCACGTCGCTAAAATGGCAGAACCGACCGTCCACGTCGCTAAAATGGCAGCATCGACCGTCCACGTCGCTAAAATGGCAGCACCGACCGTCCACGTCGCTAAAATGGCAGCACCGACCGTCCATGTCGCTAAAATGGCAGAACCGACCGTCCACGTCGCTAAAATGGCAGCATCGACATCCACGTCGCTAAAAGGGCAGCACCGACCGTCCACGTCGCTAAAATGGCAGCACCGACCGTCCACGTCGCTAAAAGGGCAGCACCGACCGTCCAAGTCGCAAAAAGGGCAGAACCGACCATCCACGTCGCTAAAAGGGCAGCACCGACCGTCCAAGTCGCTAAAATGGCAGCACCGACCGTCCATGTCGCAAAAAGGGCAGAACCGACCGTCCAAGTCGCTAAAATGGCAGCACCGACCGTCCACGTCGCTAAAATGGAAGCACCGACCGTCCAAGTCGCAAAAAGGGCTGTACCGACCGTCCAAGTCGCTAAAATGGCAGCACCGACCGTCCAAGTCGCAAAAAGGGCCGCATCGACCGTCCATGTCGTAAAAAGGGCAGTGCCAGCTTCCCAAAAGGTGGGAACCGAATCAAGTCGCCTCCACGTGAAAGAAGATCCATCAATTTCATGCACACGACCCACATATGTGGTGTGCATTTATTGATGGGGGGCAATTTGTTGGGGTAAAAATTTACACCCCGGTTAACCAAGTCAAAATCAAAGTCAACCCCAAACCAAGTGGGCCCAAGCCCAGATCTAGTGGGCCCATGCCCGGGTCGAGGCAGAACATGAAGCGGCTGGCCTCCCCCCATGCCAAGATAAAGATTTTATAATAAATAATTTTGTTGTATTTTTTTATTTTATTTTATGGATAAATGTAAGAAAAACAGGCATAAAGCCAAATTTTTGTAAAGCCCATGGCTTATGTGCAAAAAGAAATGGCTCATGAGTCATGGGATAGGCAAAATGCCATTTTGTGAAGCCCAAGGGGCTATGTGTAAAGTGTATAGCCTATAAAGGCAAAGATAATGAAAATATCTCACAACTTTTTCTCTCTCCAAAAAAAAAAGTTTGAGATCTGAGATCTTTCTTCCTTCTTCAAAGTTCCAAAACCTTCTTCTTTCTTTTGAATTAAATCAAGAGTTTTACTCTTCCTTTTTAAAAACTAAATAGTTTTCCACCACAAAACCCATTAAGGGAAACTCAGATCTGCCATCAGATCTCGAAAAGAAAAGATTTTTGAATCTCACATCTCTTTATCTCCAAGATCCGGCCAGCAAAGGAAGAAGAAGAACCCATTTCCTTAACCCAAAACATCTTAGGAGTTTAACTCCACCTTATTTTCTCTTTAGAGAATTTCCGGGGCTAAAAACTCCCCTTTTTCCTCGCTGGTGCGCTAGAGCTCGAGCGCAAAGCGCCCACGTGCCGACACGTGGCGCGCTTGCGCTCCAGCGCACTGCACTCGAGCGCAAAACGCCCACGTGTCGACACGTGGCGCGCTTGCGCTCCAGCGCTCTGCGCTCCAGCGCTCTGCGCTCCAGCGCAAAGCGCCCACGTGACGACACGTGGCGTGCTCGCGCTGGAGCGCAAAGCGCCCGCGTGCCGACACGTGGCGAGCTTGCGTTCCAGCGCTCTGCGCTCGAGCGCAAAGCGCCCGCGTGCCGACACGTGGCGAGCTTGCGTTCCAGCGCTCTGCGCTCGAGCGCAAAGCGCCCGCGTTCCGACACGTGGCGCGTTGCGCTCCAGCGCTCTGCGCTCCAGCGCTCTGCGCTCCAGCGCAAAGCGCCCGCGTGCCGACACGTGGCGCGCTTGCGCTCAAGCGCCCAGGCATTGGCCCCACGCATCCTTTGGATGTCTTTTTCCCCCTTTTTTTTTATATATATACATATGTATACAAATGTACACATACACATACTCCACGACACTGTCCCTGTTAGAAAAAAATTTCTAACGGGGCGCTGCCCCGCACCCCGCAAGGGGGCTGCTAGCCCCCTTGACCCCCAGCCCGCTATCTGGGTAGCGGGACCCCCGTAAAAACTCTGCGTGGCTCCCGATATATTCAAACCCCCCTACAAAACAACAACACACGCACACTGCACATTGAGTTCACATGATCAGTTTGACCCGTCAATCGGAGGTTCCCTCGCCCTAAAGGCGGGGGGTAATTAACGGCAGCTTAGTCCGCGGCTGCCGGAGATTCGGATCCCCACAATCATTAAAGCCGGCCTACCCTAGGCAGGGGGAATCTGTAGTATGCCTGACAAGCACGCGCGTATTCCCATCTCAATGGGGTGACGAAAAACACCCTACATGTATATGTTTCTTTTAGCATATCGCTAATACATATTGGTAGAGCCTTAGGATCTATACTTGACTACCAGCATTGTGATGGCAGTCACACTAGTGGGGGTTGGGCAGTCTATAAGCACATCCTTATACAGGTCCCTAGTCATAGGATTATCGAGACGGGGCATCGATACTCAAGAGTAGACTAGTGTATACGCTTCTCATCCCAGCAGGAGAGATGGTCTGTCCCACAACCATTGGTATATCGTACCAGAGATAGTATACAGGTGCTCATTGGGTTATGATTTATACTGGACGGACTTGTTGGGAACTACTGGTTGGTATTATACCTATCGTCAGGTAGCAGTTCCCGGGTAGCATGAGTACGGTTAGTCCATTGACTTGATATCACTATTCGTCTCGAGTGTGTTCCTACTGCACTTAGATTACTACCCTACCAAGACTCAAAGGAGTTGTGCAAATAGGTAGTAGTTGGGTGCAGTCCCGAAGCACTTGGAGGCGGTAGCGGTTAGATAGGATTCGTCTCTCCCGGTATTGGGGGTTGATATCGCGCTGTATTCGGAAAGCCATTACACAAAGTCCCAGGCCAAGGCAAGCGAGATTTACTGGTAGATACTCCAGTAGTTTCTCAGGGTGTATTAGGCTCTACCCCGGAATGGCTTATTGCGCTATTAGAGGTTTGATGGTTACCATCCCCTTAGGCCCGATATGCGAGTATCTTAGATGAACAAACCAGACTGTACAGATATTGTCACAGATATGCTCATTAGGAGTTCGGATGAGTTTGCTCATCGGCCTTCTTATTGACATATACCTGGGTAGCCATTACGTGCAGCTAGTACCCCTGACAGACTTGTGGTTAAACCCACTACCAGCATACTGTCAAGTCTTTAGATCCCCACACAGAGGGTTTCCCTGTAAGTGCACGGCGGCGCCCCGGCCGTTAATACGACGCCGGAATGCAGAAGCGGTGATTTACAATAACTTTTTGAATCGGCACCACCGTGCACTATAATCCCAAATCGTGCCATTAATCTAGTCCTAGCTAACCACAAGATGGGAAGAGAGATATACCGAGTGATCCGTGTCCTCCGGTCTTCTCGTCGTCGTCCTGATCACCCGCGGAATCTCCGGTCTCCACCACGTCGCCGGAAGGGCACCACGTCGCCGGCTTCTTTTACGGGCTCCCACCTCTGGTCCGAGGCAACCCGGGCATGAAGTTGGCGAGTCGACGTGCCCAAGATTTACTGTAGAATAGTGTAGCGAGCTATGTCTCATTTGGGTTTACTTGAAGTAGCCTTTTGGTGGAGGAAATGAAGTGAACCTTTTGGAGAGGGAACTTAGAGATTTTTGCAAGCAAATGAGACCAAAAATCCCCATGAAAAATTTGGGACAGCCCCCACCTTGGAATGGCCGGCCTCATGAGGTGGGAGTGAAGAGAATGAGAGAGGGAGTGAGTGAGCCAATAATGCAAGAGGGAATCCTATGTGATCATGAAAAGAAATCATTATAAACAAAGTCCAACACTCAACAACCATCTCCCATCATCACATCCAAAGTCAAGCTATGATGACTAAAGAAAGTCAAGCAATGATGATCCAACAATTTGCAAAAACAACCCTCCAAAATGCTTATTTGCACAATTGCAAATAAGCCCTCCTCCACCAATCTTCGACCAATGAATGATACAAAGAAATATGGCTGAAACGGAAAACAAACTGGTAACTCCAAAAAACTGATCCCGTAATAAATTACAGGAAAACCCCGCTACTGTGCATACACACCCGCATCTGTATTCCGACCGAATACAAATGCAATGAGATAAAATCTACACTGTACTATACTAGGATCCGGCTTAAACCAAAGCCCGCTAGTATATTCCGTCTGATCATGATCCGTGCAATACCGCACGTATCTGATCGAACCCTGCCATATCTCCATACGGCCTCTACAGCGTTTCGCCCGAAACTTGAGAAACTGGTCTGTGGGGGACTCTAAAGACTCGTCAACACCTTGGTTGTGGATTTAACCACTAGCACGTCAGAGATATTAGCCTATACGTAACGGGCTACCAGGTATTGACCAAAAGGGACGTCTGTGAGCGAACTCAGCCTGACACCCTACTGAGCATGTCAGTGACAATATCCATACAGTCCGGTCCGTTCGTCTATGAGCATCGCATGGCGGGCCTAGGGGGTTGGTAAAAGTCAGATCCTCAAAAGCGGTACAAGTTGTGTCGGAGTGTAGCCCAGAACACCCTGAGATACTACTGGAATACCTACCAGTAAATCTCCTGCCTTGGCCAAGGACTTTTCATGTACTGGCTCTCCTAGACACAGCGCGACCTCACCCCCAATACCGGGAGAGACGAACCCCTGCAGATCCGCTCACTGCCTTCATGTGGCTCGGGACTGTACCCAACTAAAACCTGTTTCCACGTCTCCTTTGAGCGTGGTAGGGTAGTAATCAAAGTATAGTGGGAACTCACACGAGACAAATGATGATCCTCAGGTCGATGAACTAACCTGTACACATGTCACCAGGGAGCTGCTATCTGACGTCAGGTATAAGACCAACTAGCATGTTCCCGGCGAGTCCTGTCCGGTGTACTCATAACCCAATGAGCACCTGTATACATCTTAGGTGAACCAACTGACACCAGTGGCTTATGAGACCGACTACCGTCCCTCGTCGGGGTCTCGACTGTATACACTAGTCTACTCTGGAGTATCGATGCCCTGTTTCGAAACTCCCACGACTAGGGACCATTTAAGGATGTGCTTATAGACTACCAGCTCCCACGTATATGATCGCCCTCATACTGCTGGCAGTCAAGCAAGAATCCTAGGGGCTCTATCAACGTGTAATAGCGACCTGTCAGGTCACCTAAAGCAGTACACGATGATAAAGGTAAACTAGATAGCATACTATCATCTTGAGTAAGACTGTCCTACCGGGATAGGTCCTCCCTCAATCATTGCAATCACGTGCCTGTGATCCAATAATTGACTCTGAGGGCACTATCTCTAACATTCCCTGCTTCAGGCGAAACGATGCAGGGCCATATGGTTTTACGGCAGGGTTCCGATCATATACGTGTATTGGCTGCACGGATGTTGTTCGGACGGATAATACCAGTCGGCTTTGGTTTAAGCCGAATCCTAGTATTATATTATTGGATTATTATTATCTTATTGTATTCGTATTTTTCAGAATACGAATACGGGTATGTATATATGGTGAGGGCATTCTTGTAATTTCACAAGAGATGCTTCTAAAAGGGGGCATCTCATTATTTGGTTAATCTATTTTAAAAATAGATTAATGAGGTGGAAAATGGAGATATTTGTGGCATGGAGTGAAGCATGGCTCATTTGCATTTGTTTATTGGTTTGGACTCACTATTCAAGCATGGTTGATATTTTCAATTGGAAAATATTGCATGCTTGAGTGAGATGAGTGTAGGAACCATTCTTCACTTGCCTTCTCACTTGCTCATTTGCTGTTTCACTTTCTCTCTCCATTTTTTCAATCCTTCTTCCTCAATACCTAAAACGTTCACATGTGTTGTGAATCATTAGGTCCTTTGAGATTAAATACTCCATTAGACACTTTACATCTTCTAAGCTACCTAGCTTAGCAAACTAGGTACCTTAGTTATCTCAGTTTAGAGGTTGGAGCTTGAAGTATAGTCTCTCGGGTGGATCATCTTCGACACGAGGAGGCCGATGATCAAGCGTGATCCGGGTCTTCGAGGAGCTCAAGGAGAGAAGGGGAAGAAGACCCGAAGGACTAGAATCAAGGAGGTATAATACTATCATAGTAGTTAGAATCTCCTAGTAGAATAGCTAGTTAAGGTTTCTATAAAGATCCTGGAGTTAAAGTCGATGTTGCATAGTATGAAAAAATCGTTTTTTGTAAATTCCGCCTCCCCACAAGTGCGTGGGGTGTGCGATATCGACTTTCACTTCATATATAGATATTGTATAGAAGGGATGACGTTGTACTCATGCAGCCAAGGCCTGCCAAGTAGAGCATTATAACAGGTCTTGGCATCAATGACATGGAATTTGATGTCAGTGACGAGCTGCCCGAAGCGGAGCGTCAATATTACGGAACCAAGTGTCCATGACGACGGTGAGTCAAACCCCGAGATAGTAATTTTATCTTGGGCAAGATGCTGAACATTCATACATATCTCTCTCAGTACTCTCACATTGAAAAGGTTGACGGAGGATCCGTTAACGATGAGAACTTTCCCTATCTTGATGCCGTGCCGGTACCCGGTAACATATAACGGTCGATTATACTCGCATGTACCAAGGAGTAGATCTTCCTCGCTGAAGGTAATATCAGCCGTGTGGACTTCTGCTCATTCATTCTTCTTTTTCTCTTCTGCGAGAAAAGCTTGAAACTAATTAAGTTCGAGCAAAGGCGTTGATCAAGGAGTCTCGTGCCTCTTTGGACAAGAGTAGAGTATCCAATATGCTCAATTGTGAGAGTATCTTCTTCAAATGTGTAAGGAAATTATAATCTACCTTCGTTTTCTTAGGCAGGTCCTTTGCGGTGAGCTCTTTGGTCACCTCTTCATCAAGAGTGATCTTCTCGGGTATTTTCCCCTTCCCTTTATCCTTTCTATTCGAACCTTTGTTTGCGGGTCTGAAGTTATTTTCAGGCAGAGTGTGGTTGCGCAACTGGATGTTCTCGCAATACTTTTCCTCCTCTTCTTTTTCCAAGGGGGCTTTCAAAGAGAGAGCTGAAGGGCATTTCATCGTCAGAATCATTCCCGAACGTAAGAATCCAAGATTTTTCTCCCTTTGAACTTGTACTAACCATATGACAACTGCCAGTTGCTTTTTTATGCACTTCCGTCTCGCTGCTCTCATATCGACAAGCGCGAGCCTTATGCTTCCACTTCTTGAAGTGTTTTATATGGGCAACATACCCTTACCACCACTTCTTGAAAGCGTTGCATTTCTCAACGGGATGAACGATCCTTCGGTGATACGAGCAATATTTTGGATGTCCTTCCCACCATTGAAGTACGGAATCCTCGGAGTGCACATTACGAGAGGTGGTAGCCTCATCCCTATTGATAGGGCCTTGGCAAACCGCTTCTCAGCTTTGGTCCTGCTCTTATTCTTTGCAGGCATGCTTTCGTCTAGTCAGAGAGCTTTATGACTCGTTCTCGCCACAGCTTCTTTGTTCAAACGCTTATGTTTGACCTTTTCGTATATGGCCATCTTGCATTCCTGGACATCTTTGCTCTTTTAAAAAGCTTCTTTCAGCAACCTTTCAATCGGATCTTCTTCTGGCAGTTTCAGGATTTTTGATGCCGATTCTGCCCTCAGTTCGTCCACGTCACTTTCCGATGCTGACGGGGCTTCCTCATCATAAAGTGATGAATGGGAGACCATATGCCAGCTTTCCCCACGTTCTTCCGCTTCCTCCGATGAGTCATTTTCCTCAGCATCGTCACTTTCCTTGTCCTCGATAATATGTTGGAGGAACTATTCAAGTGTGACTAGTATTTGCGCTTTCTGATTGTACTCTTCCAGCGCGTCTATATACTTTTGGAGGTCTGTGCGCCTGTCGACATACTCAGTGGGCTGCACAGGCTTCTTAGTCTTCTTCTTTTTCTTAGAAGACTTCGAAAGCTTGACTTGGGGCTTTTCCCTTTGTCAGCAATTTTCAGTGCGGGACGCGGTTTCAACATCCCTTCTATAATCTCAGGCTCAAGTGAGCTTTTTCACTTGATCACCGGGTATGTTTGTACATCTTTTAGCATTCTTTTAGTTTTTGCCGAAAGAAATACTTTCCATAGAGCTTCTTCCACGAGCGAGCAGGATGCCCCCTACATATCCATTTTCTTGGGAACATGCTTTTGGGGCAGATCTATCCTCCAATTATCTGACAGTGCGAATTTGCCCTGCTGATACTGGTCATCGACCCAGTTTTTGAAGACATAAGATTCCTCAATTGGATAGCTCATTATCCGGTGATAAAGGCAGTAGCTAGGGTTGTTAACATCATCAGCTTGTATGGGTCGTCGCGGTTCTGGAAATATTATCAAAAATGCTTCTCATAGCCATCTCGAACAATCTCCTCATCTTATTGCGAGGGAAGGAATATGCACATCATCCTTTCTTCTAAAGTTGGGCATATACGGCTGTTGTTTTGGCAAACGACTGCTTTTGGACCGCTCGGTTGTTGCTGTGTATTAGCAACAAAGGCTGCTTTTTTCTGGCCCTTATTATTTCGGGGATCCTTGCTTAACGAGGAAGGACCATGGCACATCTGATCCATCTGGTCCGGTTTATCAATCAGTGCCTGGAATGTGGTAGGCTTGAAGAAGTTCATAAATTGGGATACGGTCGATTGAGGATCGATAGTCCCAATGAACATCCCTACAGCTGGAGACACCTCAATGCGTTGTTCGCATTTGGACCATAAGTTTTACCATTGGATCGCGTACTGGACCTATGTTTCTTCTGGCTTGACCCTGGAATTGATCAGCGTAGTGATTGGAGTGCGCTCACTCGCGCTGGCGAACATTTGAGTGAATAACAGCTCCATCTCAAAAAAAAAGTCTTTAGGGAGTCATTTGGGAGCTCCGAGTAACATTCGAAAGCTATCTCTGATAGGCTCCCGACGAATTGGCGAAACAGCAATTTATCGTCGCCCCCTGTACTTCCATATAGAGCTATAAAGTGTGCAACGTGTTTATGAGGATTACCCGTTCCTTTATACGTGGAACTTCAGGATCGTATATCCCGGTAGGTATTTCATCTGGTCGTACCAGGCCAGATATGGTCACCCAGTTTTGACGAGCTGATTTATAGCTCCATTTGCTTGATAGGCTCTAATTTGTTGAGCGATATAGTCGTCCAATGCTGCCTTGGAGATTGTTTCCTCCTTGGCCATTGATTGGGCTTGGGGAGGATTTGACGTTTCCCTTTTATCGTCTTCGATAATCACCGGTGGTTCTTCAACCAGTGGTTCTGGTTGGATCATCATCTCAACCATGTCTTGAAACAGAAGAGCTATCTGCTTTATATTAACAGCCTGTTTTGCCTCTTCCCTGTCCTTCTTTTCAAGCACCCATCACAAAAACTCGGCATCGGTTTCCTGCTCCTAGCGTTCTTCCATTTCTTTATCCGAACTCCCTTTAGGCTCGATAAGCACTGCCATCTTGGCAAGCATATCTTGGAGCTTCTATTGTTGCTCCTGAGTTTTCGTCAGTGATCGAGTTTGCGGTCTATGACTAACAGAAGCACGACTCTCTTCCTTACTACCAGTCATATAGACCGTGTGTATGGTTATGCCTCCAGACTTGGGGCGTTTGGAGCTCTCGCCTTTAGATTTTGCCTTCGGCACTAGAACTTTCTCTAACCTCGATCATTTATGAGAAGGCACAGTAGAAGGAACCGTTGTAATAGGTACCTCCTTTTGAGAAGTCCTCTGCTGTATGGCAAAGGAGTAATCGTTTTCTTGTCAAACTTTAAATTTCTTCAATCTATGAGAATAGCTTTTGTCAAGCATTAAGTCCTGGACTTTCCTATAGACTCTGTGAATTTATGAAGAGAGTCGCTGATAAGAATGCTCCGGCTTTGGCTACGTTTGAGCTTCTGCAGGAGGAGGTGATCTCTTCAATACCGCCATGGAGGAGTTTTTGAGAACCCTTCTAAGCAGTTCGAAGTTGTTCCCAGTTGGAACAGCAGCATCAATTGTCACCACAGGAGCCGGTGGGGTAAGTCTAGAAGGAAGACTACCCTCAGCTTATCTCATTTGGCGCCAATGGCGACACCGAGCATGTCTTGCAATAGGAACCGTCTCAGAATTAAAGGATCCCTCATCATGCCCCTAGCATTGCTTGGGGGTTTCACCCAAAGTCGGCCTATGAAAGACCGACGTTCTTGTTTGAGCTGGAGCAGAAGTGTCAAGTTTGTTGAAGATAGAGTGCCTTGAAGGTGAAGTACTCTTGTTTACTTCACATAAAACAGGAGTATGGAGATTTATCCGTTTAGGGGCAACCCCCTCAGGGATCATGGGCTTCTTCATAAGGCGCATGGAGCTTTTCTTTAGCTTGTTGAAGACTGAAACTTCAGAGTTGGACGGTCTGCTAATGGGGGCCGCCATGGTAGCTAGTCGATCGAAGACCGACTTCCACGAAGCTTCTTCATTAGGCGTTGGGGATCCAAAGCTCAAGGATAGGAGCATGGTCCTAAAGAATAGTCCAGTGGTTGCTTGGGAGGCCTATCTGGTCGGCATAAAGAATATGGAGGCTGCATTAGGCCCGTAAGTTGAAAGGTTACACTAGTGTCCCGGCCAATTGCCAATTGCGGAAAAAAATATTTTTTAACGATTAGAACATGGCGCTAGAATAACCTTTAACCCGGATCTTTCCATAAACCTATCTAGCAAAACTAAATGAGATGAACTAACTACTATGGAAAGAATTCTTACTAAACGAACCAAGTCCTTCGGTCTTCTTTCCTCGTCATGTGCTCCAAGTGGCCACCTTGAACTTGTTTGATCTCCATTTCCGTCTCTATCGGTCCTCCGGGATCGAGCTTGTTCTCCGGCCCTCCTTTGTCGTAGATGATCCATCCGAGGGATGTGATCCATGGCTCTAGCTCCTAACTAGGTGTCAATAGGAGCAACTAGAGAACTTGGGTTGCTAATCCAAGTTGTCTAAGATGTAGTGTGGAGATCTAAGTGTTTTGCTATCTCTTTCTTCCCTCTTCACTTGTTTCTCAACTCATGAGAAGGGTAGTGAAGAGGATGATGATGAAGGTGGAGGAAACTCAAGAGGAGGGCGGAGGTGAAGAAAAATGGGAGCTCAAGAATAATGAAGCATCCAAGTGAGAGAAAATCAACACAATGGTTTTGTGTATGAATTTCTTGTATAAACAATCAAAAACCATACTTCAATAATAACTATACCTCACGCTTTACACCTCATTTCCATTTATCAAATAAATGGAAAAAGCATAATGAGGTGGCCACCTTCTAGAAGGTAATCTGTAATAAAATAAGAATTACAGTCTACTGTATATGCATACCCTGCATTCGGATAAAAACACAAATGCCTAAAGAGATAGAATAACATGAAGAACGTAATACTAGAATATACATATCAAAATACATATATGTAACTAATCAAATCAATACCTGATTTAATTATCCGGCTCAAACCCGAGCCGGCTAGTATTACCAACTGTCCGATCGAAAGTCCGGGTACAAAGTACATCAATCGATCGGAACTCTGCACGTATCTAATACGACTACTACATCATTTTGCCTGAACCAGGGAAACCCTCAGTGTGGGACTCTAAAGACTCGACAGTATGCCGATAGTGGGTTACTGGATAAATCCATAACCATAAGCACGTCAGCGGCACTAGCTGTACATAACGGCTACCCGGGTACCTATCGAAAATAAAGGCCGATGAGCAAACTCATCCAGATCCCTACTGAGCCTATCTGTGACAATCTCCGTACAGTCCGGTCTCTTCATCTGAGAGTATCGAATACCGGGTCTAGAGGGTGGTAAACGTCAGAATTCGTGCTGATGCAGCTCAGAACCAATCCGGAAAACTATCGATCAGCCGATCAGTAAATCCCAACTGGTTTGGCCAAGGTCTTATAGTCATGACCAATCAAACACAGTGCGATATCGACTCCCAATACCGGGAGAGATGAATCCCTGACAATCGCTCACTCCCTCCATGTGGCTCGGTACTGTACCTAACCAAAACATGTTTGCACGACTCAGTAGAGCTGTGGTAGGGTAGTGATCAAAGCACAGTGGGAACTCACACGAGACAAATGGCGATCTCAGGTCTAAAGACTAACATGTACTTATGTCAGCAGAGAACTTCCACCTGACGATAAGTATAGTACCATCTGGATGTTCTCGGTGAGTCCATCCGGTGTACTCACCCCCAGTGAATGTTGGGTTACGGCAGTGACCCGGCCATCAAACCTTGGCCAAATGCGAAACAAAAATTTACTAAACCGGCGCTACCATTACCCGATGCCCGGATCTACCTTAAACCCTAAACTAGCAAGCTATATATAAGAAGTTAGATGGTTATACCGAGTTGATCCATGTCCTTCGGTCTTCAACCATCATCCCCAAGCTCTTAGTGGCTCCTTAATTGAGTTTGCTTGCCGGTCTTCCTCCATCTACGATGATCCATCTGAGAGAAACGGCGCAAGTTTTAGCCTCGCGAAACGAGGCAACCGACGCTCCAAGGTTGCTAGCAATGGAAAGTGGAGGTGTAGGAACGTGTCACTATAATTTTCTCTCATCACATGTGCTCAATGAGCAACCATAGAAGATGAAGAAGGAGGTGAGGAAACATAGTGGCATGAGCAACTCAAGAAATGGCTAAGTGTTGAAGTGAGAATAGAATGAGAGAGTGAGCATGAAGCAAGTGAAGAAAACAAAATGCAAGCCATCACCAAAAATTAGTGGCTGCCTCCACTCTCTCCTCACAATCATACACATCAAAAAAATATCTCCACCATTTTACAATAAACAAATGAATGCCCATACCTCTCTACATGCCTCATGCCAACTCACCCCTCCACCTCATTTCTATAATTGATTTTCTAAAAAGAAAATCAATAATGAGGTAGCCATCTTCTAGAAGCTATTCCGTATAAATACGGAATACTTCCCGGTACACGTATCGAAATACATATATGCGTATTCGTACAATAATACGAATAGCTAAGAGAGAAAATGAATAATGAACAATAATACTAGAATACATATATATATACACACACATATGTAAATTATTAAATCAAAACCTTATTTAATAATCCGGCTTAACCCTAAGCCGCTAGTATTATCAACCGTCCGATTAAAGTCTATGCCCCATGTGCACATATTTAATTGGACATCTGTATGTACCAACATACGTCATCTATACTATATCGTCTGAACCGTGAAAACCTTCTGTGTGGGACTCTAAAGACTCGTCAATACGCTGGCAGTGGGTTTAACCACAAGCACGTCAGCGGCACTAGCTGTACGTAACGGCTACCCAGGTATTGAGCGAAAGAGTGGCCGGCGAGCAAACTCATACTGAATCCCTACTGAGCCTGACAGTGACAATATCCATACAGTCTGGTCTGTTCGTATAAGAGTATCACATATCGAGTCTAGGGGGTGGATAAAGTCAGACCCCTAACAACGCGACATTTAGTGTCGGCATGAAACCCATCACCACTTGAGAAATTATCGATCGTGGATCGGTAATTCTCGTCCACCGTGGCCACGGATTTCCGGTGATGGCCACCCGTGCACAACACGACATCAACCCCCAATACCGGGAGAAACGAATCCCCGACGATCCGATCATTGCCTCCATGTGGCTCGGGACTGTACCCAACTAAAACCTGTTTGCATGACTCCTTTGAGCTCTGGTAGGGTAGTAATCAAAGCACAGTTGGAATTCACACGAGACAAATGACGATCTCAGGTCGACAGACTAACCTGTACACATGTCATCTGGGAACTGCTATCTGACAATAGGTATAATACCAACTAGCAGGTTCCCGGCGAGTCCGTCCAGTGTACTCATAACCCAATGAGCATCTGTATACTATCTTAGGTGAACAAACTAATACTAATGGCTTGTGAGACCTGGTCACCGACCCTCGTCGGGGTCTCGATCAGTATACACTAGTCTACACTGGAGTATCGATGCCCAGTCTTGATACTCCCACGACTAGGGACATTTAAGGATGTGCTTATAGACCACCAGCTCCCACGTATATGATCCCCATCATAATGTTGGTAGTCAAGCAAGAATCCTATGGGCTCTATCAACATGTACATGATGATAAAGACAAACCAGATAGCATACTATCATCTCGAGTAAGACTATTCTACTGGTATAGTTCCTCTCTCAATCATCATGATCACCTGCCAGCGATTAAGATAATTGCCTTGAGGGCACTATAGCCAACAATCTCCCACTTGCACTTAAATCCAATTATTGTGAAGTTGCATACTCACAACCCGTGTGATACCGAACACCTAACTTCTCTAGTAATCAGTTTCGGAAAGCCTGTTTATGAAATTATTGTGTTCGAGAAATAGCCTCAGTGAGTGGATCCGCTCCAATATTTCTTTCTGTATCTCTCTATATCTCAAATTCGCGGAGAAAACTATCTTCCGAAATGAGCAATACCTGTCTTAGAATTTGTCTGGATATCTGATGGGACCCAGATCACAAATGAACTCTAAATCCAGCAAACTTCTTAGACTGTATGGTCCACTGAATTTAATCAGTATCCTACGTCATGCCTTCCTCAGTATCCGCTTGGACCACCTGTCCAACATACTGTCCCTCAGAAGAGAGAAAAACTTTAACTCAGACAACCACTCTGTCATCCAGGTCACCTTGGAAGCTTGAAATGATAACCGTCTCTTGAAGGAGGCTGTCGTTACCATATCCCTAGAACATCTATTTATGTTCATAACTGCTTCCCAACGTTTCTCCAGGATTGGATTAATATATGTTTATTGCATCTAGTGCAATAGCAACATCTGCTGTGGTACTTGACATCATATGATTGACTCAATGGCCTAAGCAAGTGATATGCCAATCATGCAAATCCCTCTCCCCTTTAGTCGGAAAGACATCCTTTAGAGAGGGTGACTTCATCACCTACAGGTACACCACCATGCTAGGAGTCATCCATTCTAAAATACCTTTAGAATAATGTCAAACTACCTAGATTAGGATACTTTCCAAATCTAGATCTAAAATCATAGATCCAGTAACCAGAAATCCTGATATTATATCCATATCCTATGTGGAGAAACAACTTTGTGACAACCACAGTATAACCGATCATAGTATAGGAATATCTCTTCCTATCAAGTGCATGTCATCCTAATACCTGGACATCACTCTCTACTACCTTCTTAGCAGATCCATCTCCTATTCTGATGAAGTCAAAGCCTATGACTGTCACATCAAAAATGGATGATCTATTTACGCTATACCTACTTTAGTCTATAAATAGACATAAGATACTTGCCCACTATGCTTCCGCTGCTCCCACTGACTACAACAACCCTCTGGCAGAGTCATATACACGTGCACTTCTAAGGCTAGTTTAGAACGACGCTATACTCATCCTCCTTCTGAGTCTTATAGTCTAGAACAGCAGCAATGGCAAGTCTGGGTAAACAAGAACCTCCCTGTCACCGTCTCTGAGAAGACCGAAGTACCTCTCGGGTGCCTGAGGTTACCCACTAAATCTACAGAGTGGCTAATGGAATGTTGAAACTAATTGAATCCTTAGGTTCTATTAAATCTTCACTGATCGTTTGTGGTTTTGGAATCACTTCCAGTTCTACCGTACTCACACTTCTGTTTTTCTGAAAAAATCCATTTTACTAAAACTATGGCGAGTTCAGAACAATATAAATATTGATCTTCCTGATGGTAGAAAGTTAACCCTCGTCAAAGTCCGGGATAACCCACAAACTGCCATTACTGAAACATGACTTGAGTTTATCCGGATTCTGGTTTTAAGCATCAGCCGGACGACTCCCTATACCTTAACATCGTTAAGATATAAATTGATTCTATATATATCCAATATAAAAACAAAAGCACTAATTTAATTGGAACCAGATTCAAAATCATATAGCTGTCTCTAATGCATATCAAACAAATGGAATGAGGCCAATCAGCATTACTCAACTAGGAGTGCATCCATATATGAGTAACCCGAAAGAGAAGAAAGTTCTCAAAACCATTACTATCAACGGAATACCAAACACAAGTATCTACATCTTCGACTTTCTCGAAGAATCCTGATACTTCCAACAAATGGTTCTCTACTTTATTCGTATACCTATAACTTCTCAAAATCTAAACCTTGTATTTCAATGAAATACTTGTCTAGAACTAGAGAAGTTATGAGTAAACAGAATATAGTACGAGTACCAACCCCATTGTCATAATGGACACTGGACAACATACAATTCTTTGTATAAGTCCCCTGAGTTCAATAACTCAAACCCTGTGCGTCGTAGGTTGAAAAACTGTACTATAGTTAAGAAGAATTACACCGCTGCTGAATACAGCTTACCTAATCACCAACTGATATAGGTAAATATCACAGACATAATATCAAAAAGTTATATCTCACTTTATAAAATAAACGTACAGATATATCAGTTTGAAATTGGTACATAATAACAGATATTCAAAACTAAATATTTGCCATCCGGCAAAAACCAGATGATTTCCTCAAATATCACCAATTACAACGAATTCCGATATGATGAGGATCTAATCACCCAATTTCCAATATCTTACTCCTACTCACCATCCGTAATAACATACAGATGTGAGATACTGATCTAGTAAACACATATCCTGGAGTTAGATTCCAATTGGGAAAACAGTTTTCAATTAATATCGCACAGTGAAACTGAAACATGAAAATGTTTCAAAAGGGGTTAAACTGGTATTCCTAGTAACGTCTCTTCCACTATCATGATTCATGACTTTAACCGTATAGTTTCATGTCCTCACCCCAATCCCTTTCTTATGTCTTTACTTATTACCTTCTGTACACCACCTTTAAGCTAATTGGTTTTCTTCCTTCGCTACCTTTTGGCACCAGCCTAAGGTTTGGAAGAAGACTATCCAATAAGCGTAATAGGTGTACTCTCCTTATGCTAGGAGCCCTCGAAACCTGAGAGAAGGTAATGGGAAAAGAAACCTGAATAATCCTATTCAATTTCTCCTGAACCAGAAACCATCTTCGAATCTGGAACGAATTCCTTCGAGTTCGTATGTAACTATACGATGGCATATCCAATAGAAGTGGATATTCGTAGTGATACGGAATGTTCTGGAGAAATCCAGAGTGGATGTGGGGGTGGCAGGGGTATACACGGTTTTTGTCGTGAATGATAGCAGTTGCAATTTTCTTTGCCGTTATTCTAATCCCTTTATATGTCTTTACTTATTACTTTCTGTACACCACCTTTAGGCTAATTGGTTTTCTTCCTTCTCTATCTTTCGGCACCTGCCTGTGGTCTGGAAGAAGACTGTCCAATAAGCTCAATAGGTGTACCCTCTCCTAATCCTAGGAGCCCTCACAATCTGAGAGAAGGTAAAGCGAAAAGACAACTGAATAATCTTATTCAATTTCTCCAGAACCAGAATCCATCCTCGAATCTCGAACAAGTTCCTTCGAGTTCATATGTAACTATACGATGGATTTATCAAATGGAAGTGGATATTCGTAGTGATACGGGGTGTTCTGGAGAAATGCAAAGGTGATATAGAAGTAGCAATGATGTATGCGACACCGTGACATTCCAAAATGCCAAAGTGTTTTAAGAAAATTCGGTTAACTTGGTTCATGAGTTTTAGTCAAGGGTCGGGCTATAGTCCCAGCCAAAGAGAGAGAAAAGAAACACTCAGCATGCACTCTAACATAGATCAGAATGGTTAATCACTTTATCTAATTAGGATGGCTCCCGCTGTTTCCTTGAATTCTCCTCCAAACCCAAAAGGAGAATTAATTGGAATCACCCGAGGAGTAATGCTACTCATCAATGGGAATTGGGATCCAACTATCATCGCATGATAACCTGATGAAAGCCACTCAAGTCACTACACTCCAGAAAGCATGCGCATGCCTGGCAAGTTTCATGTATGTTTGAAACTCCCGATATGTATTTTTACCCCTAGGACCCAAGTGACCTTGACACGGTCAACAAATCAAAGAGTCGTAGTCAAGTTCAACCCGGCATTATCCAGGATTGCATTAAACCCACCCGTACGAGCCTTTGACACAGTCAACAAGGCTGCACCACTATCCTAACCAATCGCATTAACATGCCATAAACAAGCACCACTTAGCTACCGCACACTACACCTTGACACAGTCAACAAACGCGGCACGAATATTAACCAATACTTGTAAGAAATGACGGAGGGCTACGGCTGGTTTTTGGCAAAAAACATTTAACGTAATGAACTTGATATCGTTGAAGGAACCAAGTGGTTTTTTCAAATTTATAGTGGCGAAAACTTTTGCTAAAGAGGTCACTCCCGGTGAAAAGATCTCGGCTCTTTCCTTATCGAATGAGGTGCAGGATATTCCAAACTGAATACCACGATGCAAAGCAAAAGAATCAACTATAGTAAAGTTATTACGTTGACGCAAACTTTTACTCAAGGGGTCACTCCCGATGAAGGGATCTCGGCCCTTGCCTCGTCGAATGAGGTGCTGGATATTCATAACCGAATACCACTGTGCAAAGCAAAAGAGAACGTCTGTAATGTCAGTTTTAAAAAACTTGGTTCCAACAACATCATATAGGTTTGTTTTATCCTTGCATTGATCAAAATCAACACAGACCCATCAATTAATCACACCAGAAAAGAACGAAAATAAAATGTACGTATATGCTATCCGCATTTGCCACTGGGTCCCGTCATCACCCGTTAGGTTACTTAACTAATGACAGAAAGGGGACTGGACTAGCGCGGGTGCAAAACATATACAACATCTACTAGTATATATAAATATATATATATATATAACATTCGTCCCAGGCATGATATAAGCAACATCACAGAAGCAACACAGAATGGTGGATAATCTTGGATCCCCAAGTTTCACTTGAGCCGCAAATGAGATCCGACGTTCCCTGTCGTGTGGATAGCCTATGCAATGAAACCTAGACCCCTACAAGCGCGGCAAGTTACCCGCTAAAACCAAAAGTGAGACAGCCCCCTTCAACAACGTGAATGGGCCACCCAGCACTTCACGGAATCCGGTAACTTGAGCACCCCTCCTGGGTCAATCTATACCCCTACGAGTGCGGCGAATAGCCCGCCAATTCTAGAGTAAGGTCCCCTTCGTCTCAACGCCATGAGATGCGGATGTAGGGTTCCTAGGCACACTAATGAGGTCTCACAAGGCATCAAACATGGCTAATTCAAATTTTACAAATGCCGAGAAACCCTAATACGGATCGTTAACTAGATGTGTAGGCTATGCGATGCAAGTTAACGACTTTAACTTAAAAGAGAAGGGGCTACAACCTTTGTAGATCCGGTCCACCACTTCCTAAGCTCCGCGATAATGTCCCTCCGCTGTCCAAATCGGATTCCGGACTCTAGCATCGGCTTCATCGAAGAAATGGGCGGGCTTGGTCGTCGGCTTCGATGCCGAAGATGATCTACGTCGAGGCATCACTAGATCAAGCTCCTACTTCACCAAGTCATGAAACTTGTGAAGAAAACACCCTATACTGCTTGGCAAGAGATAGAGGATGAAGAAATAGGAAGTGGGTTCACTTTAGAATTGGATTTCTCACTCATTTTCACTAGTTGCCATTGATGGTAGCTAGGTTTTCTTCATGTTGAAGATGAAGAAGAAGAAGAAAAGATATGATAAGTGTTATTTAAAAAATAGAAAATAAAATCAACACTTATCATTTTCTAACCTTGGTTAGGTGTAGAGAATGTACTAAGGTTAAGTGGAATGGTTAGGGTTAAGTATGAGACAAAATGGTCACTTTAGTCAAAGCTTCAAGAAGCTTCAAAGAAAAAAACAAAACTAGCAACCATTTCATTTCTTATCTTTTCCAAAATAAATAAATAAATAAATAAGTAAGAAAAAGAAAACCCTAATCATTAACTTAACCATGGTTTAATTCTTTACACTTAACCAAGTAAACATGCATCATCAAACATGATACAATCAAGTGCACAAAAGTATATCACATATACAACTTGTGATATTCAAGCGAGAAAATCCATTTAAAGTGAACCAATACTAGTTAATGCAAAGTAATATATCAAATATATAATTATACATCAAATCATTAAACCAACACTTGATTTAACGATCCGGTCATATCGCATATAACCGACTAGTATCCTATGTATCGGCTTATCGAATCAATTCTTGATTCGACAATTAGGTTATATCGCATATAACCAATCGATACATTCATCGCGAGAATGGAATACGGTATCAAATACACGAATTATTCTCGGTCCCGCACATATCTCATATGCGCTCCTATTTCGTTTTGCTTGAGCCAGGAAACCTCTGTGTAGGACTCTAAAGACTCGTCAATACGCCGGCAGCAGGTGATGATCATATCAAACACCCACAAGCCGCAAGCGGTCTGCTAAACGTAACGGCCACACGGGTATTGAGCGATCAGAAGATCGACGAGCAAGCCCGCTCACACTCCTGTGAATCCAACCAGTAACACTTACCGTACAGTCCGGTCTGATCGTCTGATATGTCGCATATCTCGCCTAGGGGTGGTAAACGTCAGACCCCAGTAGGTCGATAAGTCATGCCGACGTGAGGTCCATAACATGTGTGAAACTACTGATAACACTTACCAGTAGATCACTGCAACCCTGGCCAGGGATTTCCTGTTATGGCCAGTCGAGCATAGCGCAACATCAACCCCCAATACCGGGAGAGACGAATCCCCTACTATCGCTCATTGCCTCCATGTGAATCGGGATTGTACCCAAAAACCACCTGTTTGCACGACTCAGTAGAGCCGTGGTAGGGTGGAAATCAAAGCACAGTGGGAGACACACAAGACTCTATGACGATCTCGGGTCAACAGACTAAGCTGTACCAGTGTCACCAGAGAACTGCCATCTGACGTGAGGTATAATACCATCTGGGAGTTCTCGGCGAGTCCGTTCAGTGTACCCAGTCTCCACTGAGCACCCGCATACCATCTCTGATGTCAAACACCAATGGATATGGGATCATCCATCGCCCATCACATGGGTCGAGAAGATATACGCTAGTCTACTCTGGAATATCGATGCCCCGTCTCGATATTCCCACCACTAGGAACATTGAAGGATGTACCCATAGACTACCCAGGCCCCACTAGTATGATCTGCATCATAGTCCTGGAAGTCGAGTACACATCCTAAGGGCTTTATCAACATGTAACAGAGAGACAGAAAGTATACATGTTAAGATAAAGAGCAACCAGATAGCGTACTATCATGTCGAGCAAGAAAGTCCAACCTATATATGTCCCAGCATCCACTACAATATACATCCAATGTACAGTAATGGCCTCTAGGGCATACATATAACTAACAATCTCCCACTTGCACTAGGGCCATCTGTAGCAGTAGTTGTAGTATCTAATACTCAACCATCCCATATAAGTCTCTCTTTGGGAAAAAGCCTTTGTGAGTGGATCCGCCGTGTTGTCCTCTGAGTCTACTCTCCTATCCTCGATCATCCTGGAGATCATCTATCTCAATGATCAGGTGATACTGCCTCAGAATATGTCTGGGTCACTGATGGGATCGGTGTTCTTTGGCCAAAGCCACACTTCTATTGTCATACAATGGTAGGAACGTAGTTCATCTTATGAACCAATATACACCCAAACTGCCTCTTTGGTAGTATCTACAATAGCGATGTTACCAGCCTTTATTGTCTAGTTTGTCACGGTATCTAGCTTGGAACTCTTCCAACATACCGTCCCTCCACTGAGGGTGAAGACAATGCCTGTGACTGACATTCAGTCGTCTTTATCACCCTGGAACCCTTCCAGTGATTCTCCCCAGGATCGGTTGATACCATCTCACTACATCTAGTGGGAATCCTAGCATCCAATTACATCTATCTCATAGATGAAAACACAGGATTTAGGAGGCATCACTTTGATCCTATTGGAGAATCCTTGTGATAAGTGGAGATTGACCGAGCGTAGTATAGGAAACTCCTTTCCTATCAAGAGTATGTTGTCCACATATAATACGAGGATGACCACCTTACTCTCCACTCCCTTTTTGTATATACAAGGTTCATCTACCATTTTGATGAAGTCAAACACTTTGACTACCACATCAAAACAGACATTCCAACTCCGCGATGCCTGCTTTATTCTATAAAGCAACTTGCACACGTTTCCGCTGCTCCCACTGTTTACGAAGCCCTCTGGCTGTGTTTTTATAGACGTTCTCTTCTAAATCATTATTTAGAAAAGTAGTCATGGCACCCAACCACCAGATATCGTATTCATGGTATGTAGCAATGGCAAGTAGGATCTGGATGGACTTAAGCACAGTCCCTAGAAAAGGTTTCATCATTATCCACACCTGGTTGATGACTAAAACCTTTAACAAGTCTAGCTTTGAAAGTCTCAACTTTTCCATCTATACCAAGTAATCTTCTCAAGATATACTTGCTCCTGATGGGGATTTAACCCTTCAGATATAGCAACCAAAGTCCATACTTTGTTGGTGTATAAGGATTCCATCTCAGATCGCTAAGCATCCAGCCATTCTTACAGAGTCCCTACTCTTGATGACCTGCTCGAAACTAGTTGGGTCATCATCTCATGATGCAATCCTCGCTCCCACTGTCATCGAGAAACCGAAGTATCTCTCAAGCAGATGAGGAACCCTGCTAGTTCGGCGGAGAGGCTGAGGTTCGTCGGGGACTATAGAATCCTTTGGTCCAGTCAAATCAGCTGCAGTTTTGTATAGCTGGAACTTTTCCATTTCTACAGAACTGACCTTGCCTCGATTTTGTCCGGATTTTGCTTTTGACATAGGCCGGACAATCCCAAATCTTAACTTATTTAAGAGATAGGCTCTTCCCATACCATATCTTATATGGAGTGGCAGGCACTGATTTGATTCGAACCCTATTCAATAGGTATGCAACTTCATAAGTGCATAACTCCCTAAAAGGAAATAGGAAACTCAGTAGTACTCATCATGGAGCACACCATATCTAATATTGTGCGATTGCTCCACCCCGATACACCGTTGTGATGTGATGTATTCAGAGGAGTAACACTGAGAGAGAATCTCATTCTCCTTTAGAATAGTCCAGGAATGCCATGCACAAGTATTCTCCTCCCTGATCTTATCATAGGACATAATACTTATACCCGGTTTTTGGTTCTCTACTTCTAACTTATATTCTGTGAATATCTCAAAAGGTTCGGACTTGTGTTTCAACAGGAACATATGTCTGAATCTTGAGAGATTATCAGAGAACGTAATGAAGTACAAAGAACCGGTCTTGGCATGTGCAGACAGGGAACCTACATACATCAACATGTATCATCCCAAGAGTTCATTAACTCTTTCTCTGTTTCCAGTAAACGGAGCTATGGTCATCTTATCTTTGTGACATGACTGGCGAGTTTCACAAGATGTAAATTCAAACTAATTTAAATATGCATCTTTATGTAACTCTAGCTAGTCGGGTCACATTGATCTGACCTAGTCTACAATACCTCAAGAAGGAATCGTTCAATTCTGAACTCTTCCTCTTGTGTGTGTTCCGTATACTAAGAACTGTAGTTTGATTTAGAACGTCAATGCTTTTAGATAACGTGCCTGAACCGATCAACTTTTGATATAGGAATGTTCAAAACATTATCCAACAATACAAAATTTTATCATTTCTTTACTCATAAGGAGACTGATATGATTTTGTATATCAGGTTCGGTATCTAATAGCATTTGTTCAGAATCAATGTATTGGTAATACAGGGTGACAGTGACCAACAGACTTGGCTGCAACACTTGCCCCGTTTTCTGTCTCATGAAACTTATCACCCGTTCTCAGTTTTTCTACCCTTTTGTAGCCCTATGTAACAGATTACATATCTGGGATCCTGATCCAGTATCAAATACCCAGGATGCAGAGGATACTGAGAAAACAGTTCTTTGTAATGAATACACCCGAAGGAGATGCATCATATGCACTTTCTTCGTTTGGGCGGCAAAGGAATTCTGGTATTCCCTTATTTCCTGCTCTGCCTTATAACAATTATAAGTTGGAGCGGGACCAACGTTCCCCTGCTCAGTATAACAAGCGGGTTCGGTCAAAACATCCATATTATTATCTTGATTAAGGCGTGATATGGTCGCTACCTGGAGAGAGAGAGAAGAAAACACTCTGCGTGCGCTCTTGCAAGATCAGATTGGTTATTATTTTATCTAATCAGGATGGCTCCCACTGTTTTTATCAAATCTTCCTTCAAACCTTAAAAGGAAAGACTAGCCGGGATTAATTACACTCTACAAGTTCGCCAATCTTTCAGCCAGGCCAGTGTCGGTACTTTGAGGGAGGTTTCCCGTGCTTTCGCACGGACCTAATTACAGTAAACCTCGTTTTCCCAGAGGCGTAACCCCGTTGACACCTTTCTAGACACCTACTTGATCGGCTAATTGCAAAGTGCAAAACTCTCCCAGGAGCAACAATTACTCGCAGTGGGTATCGGGATTCAACTATCATATAGAAGGTATGCAATCTCATTGCAAGTTTCAACACTTGAAACTCCCGATAATAGTTTTTACCCCTAGCACCTATGACCTTGGCTAAGGTCAACAAATCATAAGTACTAGTCAAGTTCTACCCGTCATTTCATGATTAGTTAGACCCACCCACATGACCCTTGGCTAAGGTCAACAAAGCCACATGACTGTCCTAACTAATCGCATCATATGCGGTGTAGGAAGACATCACTTAGCTACCGTACACTACGCCTCGGCTATGGTCGACAAACGTAGCACGAATACTAAGTACTCTACTTCCTAAAATGACGGAGGGTTGCGAATGGTTTTTGTGAAAACCATTAACGCTTTGAACTTGATCTCGTTGCTGAATCAAATTGTTTTTAAATGGAGTGTTTTTGAGGCTTTTCTAGTTTTGCTAAAGGGGTCACTCCCGGTGAAGGGATCGTCGGCCCTTTCCTCATCGAATGAGATGCGGGATATATCATATATATCACTGTGCAAAGCAGAAACTATAGAAGCAATCAAAAGACAAACCGAGAGTTGTAGCATCTGCCAGTTATTGCTAAAGGAGTCACTCCCGGTGAAGGGATCTCGGTCCTTTCCTCATCGAATAAGGTGCAGGATGTTCTATAATGAACACCGCGTTGCAAAGCAAGAACTGTAGCTACCTGTTTTATTTTGAAATTCGATTCCACAACATCAATTAGGTTTATTTTCTTTCATTAATCTCATTAATGAATATCCCATCATTTAAGTCCACCTAAACATCACAGATAAATATAACGTACGCTTATGCCATCCGCATTCGCCACGATGTCCCGTCTGCACCGTTAGGTTAGGTAACTAACGCCAGAACGAGGCAGGGCTAGCGCGGGTGTAAAACATAAGCAACGTCTATATAATATATCATATATACTATATATAATATCTATCTGAAACAAATCACATGATCACATCACAGATAACACAGCAGAAGAATCATATGAAATATTGGATATATAAGGACGTCCGTGTTTTCAATACGAGCCAGTATAAAACACGGATTCCACGGTCGTGATGAATAGCCAATCCCACACCCCTAGACCCATACGAGAGCGGCAAGCAACCCTACCAATTCTAGGGTTAGGAGACCCAGACTCGACTCCTCGAGATGGTCTCCCACTGGACCCTAGAACCCGGTTACTTGTGCTCCCCTCCTTGGGTCTATCCTAATGCGGAAAAGTAAGTAATATACAAATGGTGACAACATCCGCAACCTGGAAGTGCCCCAATAAAAGAATATTACATACAAGTTTTTACATGAATGAAAAGGAAAAACACTCATCTCACATAAAAAAACCCCGGCTATTTGAACACAACGATCCAATATAACATATCCAGCAACACATAACATCACATGTCATCAACGTAAGTAAATATGCGCATCCCAATTATCGTTGACATATAGCAACGAAACCGGCGATATCACATATTACACTTAGGGTCACAGAAAAGAAAGTGTAAAACTACAACAGTTGGAATCCGCAACCTCCTCAGACATCGCATGCTTAAACCAATGAATTCCTTAGACATCATATGCCTAACAATTATAAACCCCGTATTTTAGTCTCATTATCGAAAACACTTTTCAATATCAAGTCGGGCAATTCAACAAGATTCCCGTCACCCTGATCGAATGCTCGTCGCAAACTTTAGTAGGCGGCTGCACCCCTGATACCGTCGACGAAGTGCACCAAGGCGGAACACCGCTGCCGCGAGCACCCGAACGGATGCTTTCGGCGACGAGGTTCTCCTACAGTCACTTGGTCGGGGCTATGGAGTGAGGATGTCTATTAAGTTTACCCGGCGAGTATCCGCGTACGCTACGTGATTGCGACGGACTTTTGATCACATCAAAATTCCGTGGCAACCGATCAAGTGAAACTAAAGTGCTATGTTTATAACATTCATTCAGTTATCTCATAACTACTTGTGAATTCCAATTATTGTATCACATTCCGGATAAACAGAAAATGTTAAACTTTCCGATCGAACAATCGAACACCCATGTTTTCCCAATACAGCTCAACACATGAAATATGTCTAAAAACATTCAGTTCATGCCTCAGTACCAACGGTCCAGCCATAGAAGGGTCAAGCAAACGCCTCACATGTGGCACGCCGTACTGCCCCAAACCCGAAGGTTCAAAGGGCAGTTCAAGACGGTCACATAATCGAGTTAAGGTTTGTTGTCTTCTAAAGGGACCATCGCGTTACTTGCACTACTTAGAACGTGATTAAACTACAGAAAAATCCAACAATTGGAAATTTCCCGGCAGGGGAAAAAGTGGGTATTTATATCCGGCCGAACTTTTTAACATATTCTAAAATTACCCGGAAAAACACACTGACAAAATTAGACAATCCGATCGATACACCGAGTCCCTAATACAACCCAGAAAATTCAACTCTTGAATAAATATTAAAAATTCCCAGGAAAACCAGCACTGCAAAATACGAATTACTGTGTAAAATTCAGTGTACAAAGAGGCCGTACGGCCGCGGAACCGCCGCACGAGCCATGCTCGTGCCGCGGAACGGCGGCGGTTTAATTGATTCAGCCGCTTGAATTCCACAGAAACTCCTAAAAATGCCTGCTGAATTTTCTGAATATTTTTAATTCTCAAAAAACCACGAATTTCAAAAATGTACAGAGAGCATTTTTGGGTTTGGGTTTTGATTCGATCGGACTTCTAATTCCGTCTACGCATCGCCTAAGGCTCTAGCTAGGCTCTGATACCACTGTAGGGTTCCTAGGTACACTAATGAGGTCTCACAAGGCATCAAACATGGCTAATTCAAATTTTACAAGTGCCGAGAAACCCTAATACGGATCGTTAACTAGATGTGTAGGCTATGCGATGCAAGTTAACGACTTTAACTTAAAAGAGAAGGGGCTACAACCTTTGTAGATCCGGTCCACCACTTCCTAAGCTCCGCGATGATGTCCCTCCGCTGTCCAAATCGGATTCCGGACTCTAGCATCGGCTTCATCGAAGAAATGGGCGGGCTTGGTCGTCGGCTTCGATGCCGAAGATGATCTATGTCGAGGCATCACTAGATCAAGCTCCCACTTCACCAAGTCATGAAACTTGTGAAGAAAACACCCTATACTGCTTGGCAAGAGGTAGAGGATGAAGAAATAGGAAGTGGGTTCACTTTAGAATTGGATTTCTCACTCATTTTCACTAGTTGCCATTGATGGTAGCTAGATTTTCTTTATGTTGAAGATGAAGAAGAAGAAGAAAAGATATGATAAGTGTTATTTAAAAAATAGAAAATAAAATCAACACTTATCATTTTCTAACCTTGGTTAGGTGTAGAGAATGTACTAAGGTTAAGTGGAATGGTTAGGGTTAAGTATGAGACAAAATGGTCACTTTAGTCAAAGCTTCAAGAAGCTTCAAAGAAAAAAACAAAACTAGCAACCATTTCATTTCTTATCTTTTCCAAAATAAATAAATAAATAAGTAAGTAAGAAAAAGAAAACCCTAATCATTAACTTAACCATGGTTTAATTCTTTACACTTAACCAAGTAAACATGCATCATCAAACATGATACAATCAAGTGCACAAAAGTATATCACATATACAACTTGTGATATTCAAGTGAGAAAATCCATTTAAAGTGAACCAATACTAGTTAATGCAAAGTAATATATCAAATATATAATTATACATCAAATCATTAAATCAACACTTGATTTAACGATCCGGTCATATCGCATATAACCGACTAGTATCCTATATATCGGCTTATCGAATCAATCCTTGATTCGACAACTAGGTTATATCGCATATAACCAATCGATACATTCATCGCGAGAATGGAATACGGTATCACATACACGAATTATTCTCGGTCCCGCACATATCTCATATGCGCTCCTATTTCGTTTTGCTTGAGCCAGGAAACCTCTGTGTAGGACTCTAAAGACTCGTCAATACGCCGGCAGCAGGTGATGATCATATCAAACACCCACAAGCCGCAAGCGGTCTGCTAAACGTAACGGCCACCCGGGTATTGAGCGATCAGAAGATCGACGAGCAAACCCGCTCACACTCCTGTGAATCCAACCAGTAACACTTACCGTACAGTCCGGTCTGATCGTCTGATATGTCGCATATCTCGCCTAGGGGTGGTAAACGTCAGACCCCAGTAGCTCGATAAGTCATGCCGACGTGAGGTCCATAACATGTGTGAAACTACTGATAACACTTACCAGTAGATCACTGCAACCCTGGCCAAGGATTTCCTGTTATGGCCAGTCGAGCATAGCGCAACATCAACCCCCAATACCGGGAGAGACGAATCCCCTCCTATCGCTCATTGCCTCCATGTGAATCGGGACTGTACCCAAAAACCACCTGTTTGCACGACTCAGTAGAGCCATGGTAGGGTGGAAATCAAAGCACAGTGGGAGACACACAAGACTCTATGACGATCTCGGGTCAACAGACTAAGCTGTACCAGTGTCACCAGAGAACTGCCATCTGACGTGAGGTATAATACCATCTGGGAGTTCTCGGCGAGTCCGTTCAGTGTACCCAGTCTCCACTGAGCACCCGCATACCATCTCTGATGTCAAACACCAATGGATATGGGATCATCCATCGCCCATCACATGGGTCGAGAAGATATACGCTAGTCTACTCTGGAATATCGATGCCCCGTCTCGATATTCCCACGACTAGGAATATTGAAGGATGTACCCATAGACTACCTAGGCCCCACTAGTATGATCTGCATCATAGTCCTGGAAGTCGAGTACACATCCTAAGGGCTTTATCAACATGTAACAGAGAGACAGAAAGTATACATGTTAAGATAAAGAGCAACCAGATAGCATACTATCATGTCGAGCAAGAAAGTCATACCTATATATGTCCCAGCATCCACTACAATATACATCCAATGTACAGTAATGGCCTCTAGAGCATACATATAACTAACAGCGGACCCATTACCCTCTAGAACCCAGCTATTCGTGCACTCCACCGTGGGGTAATCCTAGTATAGAAAAGAAAATAATATACAAGGGTGACATCGACCTCAACCCGGTCGTGCCCCAAACAAATAATATACAAACTGGCAGCGACGGCAGTCTACATGTCAGACGCTCGCCCCGCAATATCAAAAGTACAAATGAAACTAAACTGTACTAATATTGCACCATAGCTATCCACCACGATGATCCAACCACAACACAACACAACACAGAACATCAACGTGAATATCACGTTCACAAACCCGTCTAAAAGATATATAGCAATTAGACCAGTTGTACTACTCAAATGACATTCACGGTCGCAGATAGAAATGTATGTACTGCAAACTGTAAACAACATTAGAAATTATCGAGTTCGAAATAACCCCGAATAGTCCAAAACAACTAAATAAAACCATATCCAAACTGGGCTAAACAAACAATACCACTGAACCAACATTCCAGAGACAAGACCACACCTAAAAAACGATACCCTGAAGCCTTAAAATGGCCGGTCTCCTCGAATTTTCCATCAATGTGCTCGGCCAAATTTTGGAGGAATTGGTTCGTGTTTGGGGTGCAGTCTAATGGCCACTAAAGTAGTCTTCTGCAGTTGTTAAAATAATTTTTGAAGACACTTTAAAATTCGAAAGAAACTGAAATGTTCAGGGCAGTGAATCGGGTTTGTTTCGATTTCGATAGTGTAACATTGTCTAAACAAGCTAGCTAAGTGTTTAAAGGCTGGCTCTGATACCATGTTGGGTTACGGCAGTGACCCGGCCATCAAACCTTGGCCAAATGCGAAACAAAAATTTACTAAACCGGCGCTACCATTACCCGATGCCCGGATCTACCTTAAACCCTAAACTAGCAAGCTATATATAAGAAGTTAGATGGTTATACCGAGTTGATCCATGTCCTTCGGTCTTCAACCATCATCCCCAAGCTCTTAGTGGCTCCTTAATTGAGTTTGCTTGCCGGTCTTCCTCCATCTACGATGATCCATCTGAGAGAAACGGCGCAAGTTTTAGCCTCGCAAAACGAGGCAACCGACGCTCCAAGGTTGCTAGCAATGGAAAGTGGAGGTGTAGGAACGTGTCACTATAATTTTCTCTCATCACATGTGCTCAATGAGCAACCATAGAAGATGAAGAAGGAGGTGAGGAAACATAGTGGCATGAGCAACTCAAGAAATGGCTAAGTGTTGAAGTGAGAATAGAATGAGAGAGTGAGCATGAAGCAAGTGAAGAAAACAAAATGCAAGCCATCACCAAAAATTAGTGGCTGCCTCCACTCTCTCCTCACAATCATACACATCAAAAAAATATCTCCACCATTTTACAATAAACAAATGAATGCCCATACCTCTCTACATGCCTCATGCCAACTCACCCCTCCACCTCATTTCCATAATTGATTTTCTAAAAAGAAAATCAATAATGAGGTAGCCATCTTCTAGAAGCTATTCCGTATAAATACGGAATACTTCCCGGTACACGTATCGAAATACATATACGCGTATTCGTACAATAATACGAATAGCCAAGAGAGAAAATGAATAATGAACAATAATACTAGAATACATATATATATATATATAAATACATATTTAAATTATTAAATCAAAACCTGATTTAATAATCCGGCTTAATCCTAAGCCGCTAGTATTATCAACCGTCCGATTAAAGTCTGTATCGCATGTGCACATATTTAATCGGAGACCTGTATGTACCAACATACGTCATCTACACCATATCGCCTGAATCGTGAAAACCCTCTGTGTGGGACTCTAAAGACTCGTCAATACGCTGGCAATAGGTTTAACCATAAGCACGTCAGCGGCACTAGCTGTACGTAACGGCTATCCAGGGTATTGAGCGAAAGGGAGGCCGACGAGCAAACTCATCCTGAACCCCTACTGAGCCTGATAGTGACAATATCCGTACAGTCCGATCTGTTCGTCTAAGAGTATCGCATATCGAGTCTAGGGGATGGATAAAGTCAGACCCCTAACAACGCGACATTTAGTGTCGACATGAAACCCATCACCACCTGAGAAATTATCGATCCTGGATTAGTAATTCTCGTCCACCGTGGCCATGGATTTTCAGTAATGGTCACCCATGCACAACGCGACATCAACCCCCAATACCGGGAGAGACGAATCCCCGACGATCCGATCACTGCATCCATGTGGCTCGGAACTGTACCCAACTAAAACCTGTTTGCACGACTCCTTTGAGCCGTGGTAGGGTAGTAATCAAAGCACGGTGGGAACTCACACGATACAAATGACGATCTCATATCAACAGACTAACCTATACACATGTCGCCTGGGAAATGCTATCTGACAATAGGTATAATACCAACTAGCAGGTTCCCGGCGAGTCTGTCCATTGTACTCCTAACCCAATGAGCACTTATATACTATCTTAGGTGAAAAAACTAACACCAATGGCTTGTGAGACCTGGCCACCGCCTCTCGTCGGGGTCTCGATCAGTATACACTAGTTTACACTGGAGTATCGATGCCCAGTCTCGATACTCCCACGACTAGGGATATTTAAGGATGTGCTTATAGACCACCAGCTCCTACGTATATGATCGCCATCATAATGCTGGTAGATAGGCAAGAATCCTATAGGCTCTATCAACATGTACATGATGATAAAGAAAAACCAGATAGCATACTACCATCTCGAGTAAGACTGTTCTACTGGTATAGGTCATCTCTCAATCATCATAATCACCTGCCTGCGATTAAGATAATTGCCTTGAGGGCACTATAGCCAACAGTGAGCACCTATATACGATCTTAGGTGCGAAAAACCAATGGTTGCGGGACCATACCATCGCCCCTCGTCGGGATTTAGAAACGTATACACTAGTCTACTGCAGAATATCGATGCCCAGTCTCGATACTCCCATGACTAGGGACCATTTAAGGATGTGCGTACTGACTACCCAGCTCCCACAAGTATGATCGCCATCACAACGTAGGTAGTCTAGAAATAATCCTACGGGCTTTATCAACATGTATAAGAGATGTGTAATACCAAGTAAGACATACACATGTTAAGATAAAGACAAACTAGGTAGCATACTATCATATCGAGCAAGACTGTCATATGCATATATTGTAGGGTTCCTGGGCACTCTAATGAGGTCTCACAAGGCATCAACCATGCCAATTTCAAATTTTACAAGTGCCGAGAAACCCTAATACGGATCGTTAACTAGAATTTTAGGCGACAAAAGAAACTAGTTAACAACTTAACTAAAAGAACGGAAATACAACCTTTGTAGATCCGGTCCTCCACCTCCATAGCTCCATAATGAAGTCTCCTCGCTGTCCAAATCGAATCCCGGGCTCTAGCGTCGGCTTTATCGGAGAAATGGGCAGGCTAGGTCATCGACTACGATGCCGAAGATGATCTACGTCGAGGCATCACAAGATCAAGCTCCCACTTCACCAAGTCATGAAACTTGTGAAGAAAACACCCTATACTACTTGGCAAGAGGTAGAGGATGAAGAAATAGGAAGTGGGTTCACTTTAGAATTGGATTTCTCACTCATTTTCAAGAGTTGCCATTGATGGAGGCTAGCTTCTTCATGTTGAAGAAGAAGAAGAAGAAGATAATTATGATAAGAATAAAAAATAAGAAAATAGAAAAAGATTATTCTTATCATAACTACAACCATGGTTAGATGTAGAGAATTAACTAAGGTTAGGTGGAATGGTTAGGGTTAGGAGAAGAAGACAAGAATGGTTGCTTTGGTCAAAATTGCATGAAACTTCAAGAAGCTTCAATTAAGAAAGCTACCATTATGTTTTCTTTTCCCATTTCATTTTAATCCAAATAAAAAGATAAAAGAATGAATAAATAAAAACCCTAACCATTTACTTAACCAAGGTTTAACTCTTTACACAAACCTAAGTTAGCATGCATCATCAAACATGATACAGACTTGTGCACAAAAATATATCACATATACAATGTGCACAAACAAGTGAGAAAAACCATTTAAAGTGAACCAATACTAGTTAATGCAAAGTAATATATCAAATATATAATTATGCATTAAATCATTAAATCAACACTTGATTTAACGATCCGGTCATATCGCATATAACCGACTAATATCCAATGTATCGACTTATCGAATCAATCCTTGATTCGATAAATAGGTTATATCGCATACAACCATTCGATACATTCATCGCGAGAATGAAATACGGTATCACATACACGCATTATTCTCGGTCCCGCACATATCTCATATGCGCTCCTATTTTGTTTCGCTTGAGCCAGGAAACCTCTGTGTAGGACTCTAAAGACTCGTCAATACGCCGGCAGCAGGTGATGATCATATCAAACACCCACAAGCCGCAAGCGGTCTGCTAAACGTAACGGCCACCCGGGTATTGAGCGATCAGAAAATTGACGAGCAAGCCCGCTCACACTCCTGTGAATCCAACCAGTAACACTTACCGTACAGTCCGGTCTCGTTGTCTGATATGTCGCATATCTCGCCTAGGGGTGGTAAACGTCAGACCCCAATAGCTTGATAAGTCGTGTCGATATGAGGTCTATAACAGTTCGAGAAACTACTGGTAACACTTACCAGTAAATCTTAGCAACCCTGGCCAGGGATTTCCGGTTATAGCCAATCGAACACAGCGCAACATCAACTCCCTATACCGGGAGAGACGAATCCCCTCCTATCGCTCATTGCCTCCATGTGATTCGGGACTGTACCCAAAAACCACCGTTTTGCATGCCCTCTTGGACGTGGTAAGGTGGAAATCAAAGCACAGTGGGAACCACACAAGACTCTATGACGATCTCGGGTCAACAGACTACTCTGTACCAGTGTCACCAGAGAACTGCCATCTGACGTAAGGTATAATACCATCTGGGAGTTCTCGGCGAGTCCGTCCAGTGTACCCAGTCTCCACTGAGCACCCGTATATCATCTCTGATATCAAACACCAATGGATATGGGATCATCCATCGCCCATCTGTATGGGTCGAGAAGGTATACGCTAGTCTACTCTGGTATATCGATGCCCTGTCTCGATATACCCACGACTAGGGACCTTGAAGGATGTACTTATGGACTACCATGTCCCCATTAGTATGATCCGCATCATAGTCCAGGTAGTCAATTACACATCCTAAGGGCTTTACCAACATGTAACAGAGAGACAATCAGTGTACACGTTAAGATAAAGATCAACCAGATAGCATACTATCATGTCGAGCAAGAAAGTCCTCCCTATATATGTCCAAGCATCCACTACAATATGCATCCTATGTATAGTAATGGCCTCTAGGGCATACATATAACTAACAATCTTCCACTTGCACTAGGGCTATCTGATAGCAGTGGTTGTAGTATCTCATACTCAACCATCCCATAAAAGTCTCTCTTTGGGAATAGGCCTTTGTGAGTGGATCCGCCGTGTTGTCCTCTGAGTCTACTCTCCAAACCTCGATCACCCTGGAGATCAACTATCTCCATGATCAGGTGATACTGCCTTAGAATATGTCTGGATCACTGATGGGACCGGCGTTCCTTGGCTTAAGCCACAACTCCATTGTCTCACAATGGTAGGAAAGAAGTTCATCTCATGAACAAATATACATTCAGACTGCCTCTTTGGTAGCATCATAAGTAGCGATGTATCCAGCCTTTATCGTCTAGTTAGCCACGGTATCTAGCTTGGAACTCTTCCAACATACTGTCCCTTTACTGAGGGTAAAGACAATGCCTGTGACTAACTTTCAGTCGTCCTTATCACTCTGGAACCCTTCCAGTGATTCTCCCCAGGATGGATTGATACCATCTCACTACAACTAGTGAGAATCCTAACATCCAATTAGATCTATCTCATAGATCCAAAATCCAGGATTTAGGAGGTATCACTTTGATCCTTTATGGAGAATCATTGTGATAAGCGGAGATTGACCGAGCGTAGCATAGGAAACTCCTTCCCTATCAAGAGTATGCCATCCACGTACTCTACGAGGATCATCACCATACTTCCTACTACCTTTTTGTATATACAAGGTTCATCTACCATTTTGATGATGTCAAACTGTTTGACTACTACATCAAAACAGATGTTCCAACTCCGCGATGCCTGCTTTATCCTATAAAACATCTTGCACACATTTCCGCTGCTCCCACTGTCTACGAAGCCCTCTGGCTGTGTACTTATAGACGCTCTCTTCCAAAACATCATTTAGAAAAGCAGTCATGACACCCAACCACCAGATATCGTAGTCATGGTATGTAGCCGTGGCAAGTAGGATCTGGATGGACTTAAGCATAGCCACTGAAAAAGGATTCATCATTATCCACGCCTGGTCGATGATGAAAACCTTTAACATGTCTAGCTTTGAAAGTCTCAACCTTTCCAAGTGCACCAAGTAATCTTCTCAAGATATACTTGCTCCTGATGGGGATTTAACCCTTCAGATATAGCAACCAAAGTCCATACTTTGTTGGTGTATAAGGATTCCATCTTAGATCACTAAGCATCCAGCCATTCTTACAGAGTCTCACTCCTGATGGCCAGGTCGAAACTAGTTGGGTCATCATCTCATGATGCAATCCTCGCTCCCACTGTCATAGAGAAACCGAAGTATCTCTCAGGCTGGTGAGGAACCCTACTAGATCGGCGGAGAGGCTGAGGTTCGTTGGTAACTATTGAATTCTTTGGTTCTACCAAATTATCTGCTGCAGTTCGTATGGATGGAACATTTCCAGTTCTACATAACAGACCTTGCCTCGAGCTTGTCCGGATTTTGCTTTTAGACATAGGCCGGACAACCCCAAATCTTAACTAACTTAAGATATGGGCTCTTCCCTTTCCATATCACATATGAAGTGGTAGGCAACTGATTTGATTTGAACCCTATTCAATAGGTATGCAGCTTCTCAAGTGCATAACTCCCAAAAGGAAATAGGTAACTCAGTAGTACTCATCATAGAGCACACCTTATCATATAGGGTGTGATTGCTCCGCCCCGATATACCATCGTGCTATGGTGTATACGGAGGAGTAATGCTGAGAGAGAATCTCATTCTCCTTTAGAATAATCCAGGATTTCCGTGCTCAAGTATTCTCCTCCTTGATCTCATCAAAGGACATAATACTTATACCCTTATTTTGGTTCTCTACTTCTAACTTATATTCTGTGAATATCTCAAAAGGTTCGGACTTGTGTTTCAACAGGAACATATGTCTGAATCTTGAGAGATTATCAGAGAACGTAATGAAGTATAAAGAACCAGTCCTGGCATATGTAGACAGGAGACCTTACATACATCATCATGTATTAGTCCCAAGAGTTTACTAACTCTTTCTCTGTTTCCAATAAACAGAGTTGAGGTCATTTTATCTTTGTGACATGACTCGCAAGTTTCATAAGATGTAAATTCAAACTAATTTAAATATGCATCTAAATGTAACTTCAGCCAGTCGGGTCGCATTGATATGACCTAGTCTACAATGCCTCAAGAAGGATCCGTTCATTTCTGAACTCTTCCTCTTTTGTGTGTTCAGTATACTAAAGAACTGTAGTTTGATTTAGAACATCAATGCTTTTAGATAACGTGCCTGAACCGATCAATTTTTGATATAGGAAATGTTCAAAACATTATCCATCTATACAAAATTTTATCATTTCTTTACTAATAAAGAGATTGATATGATTTTGTATATCAGGTTCGGTGTCTAATAGCATTTGTTCAGAATCAATGTATTGGTAATACAGGGTGACAGTGACCAACAGACTTGGCTGCAACACTTGCCCCGTTTTCTATCTCATGAAACTTATCACCCGTTCTCAGTTTTCTACCTTTTTGTAGCCCTATGTAACAGATTACATATCTGGGATCCTGATCCAGTATCATATACCCAGGATTCGGAGGATACTGAGAAACAGTTCTTTGTAATGAACACACCCTAAAATGATGCATCAGCATGCACTCTCTTCGTTTGGGCGGCACGGGAATTCTGGTAATCCCCAATTTCCTGCTCTGTCTTATAACAATTATAAGTTGGAGCGGGACCAACGTTCCCCAGCTCAGTATAATAAGCGGGTTCGGTCAATACATCCGTATTATTATCTTGATTAAGGCGTGACATGGTCGCTACCAGGAGAGAGAGAGAAGAAAACACTCAGCGTGCGCTCTTGCAAGAATAGATTGGTTATTATTTTATCTAATCAGGATGGCTCCCACTGTTTTTTATCAAATCTTCCTTCAAACCCTAAAAGGAAAGACTAGCCGGGATTAATTACACGCTACAAGTTCGCCAATCTTTCAGCCAGGCCAGTGTCGGTACTTTGAGGGAGGTCCCCCGTGCTTTCGCACGAACCTAATTAATGTTAAACCTCGTTTTCCCAGAGGCGTAACCTCGTTAACACCTTTCTAGACACCTACTTGATCGGCTAATTGTAATGAGTAAAACTCTCCCAGGAGTAACAATTATTCGCAGCGGGTATCGGGATACAACTATCTCATAGAAGGTATGCAATCTCATTGCAAATTTCAACACTTGAAATTCCCGATAATATTTTACCCCTAGCGTCCTATGACCTTGACGCAGGCCAACAAACCATAGTCCGCTAGTCAAGTTCAACCCGTCATTTCTTGATTGAATTAAACCCACCCGCACGACCCTTGACGCAGGCCAACAAAGTCGCACGACTACGCTAATCCAATCTGCATCATATGCATAAGCAGATAAATACTAGTTAGCTACCGCACACTACGCCTTGACGCAGGCCAACAAACGTAGCACGAATACTAACTACTACTTATCTGAAATGACGGAGGGCTACGACAGGTTTTTCTAAAAACCTATTGCGTAATGAACTTGATATCGTTGTAGGATCGAATGAATTTTGAAATGGAGTGTTTTTGAGGCTTTTCTAGTTTTGCTAAAGGAGTCACTTCCGGTGAAGGGATCGTCGGTCCTTTCCTCGTCGAATGAGGTGCGGGATATATCATATATATCACTGTGCAAAGCAAAAACTCTTAAAAGCAATCAAAAGACAAACCGAGTATGTAGCATCTGCCAGTTATTGCTAAAGGAGTCACTCCCGGTGAAGGGATCTCGGTCCTTTCCTTATCGAATAAGGTGCAGGATATATCATATATACCGCTGTGCAAATCAAGAACTGTAGCTACCTGTTTTAATTTTGAAATTCAATTCTACAACATCTTTAGGTTTCTTTTACTTTCATTAATCTCATTAATGAAGTCCCATCATTTAAGAACCTAAACATCACAGATAAATACGACGTACACTTATGCCATCCGCATTCGCCTAGATGTCCCCTCGTGCACCGTTAGGTTAGGTAACTAACGGCAGAGCGGGGCAGGGCTAGCGCGGGTGTAAAACATAAGTAACGCTTATATAATATATCATATATACTATATAAAGTATCCATCACAGAACATATCACATGATCACATCACAGATATCGCAGCAGAAGAAACATATATGAAATATTGGATATACTAGGACGTCCGTGTTTTCAATACGAGCCAGTACAAAACACGGATTCCACGATCGCGATGAATAGCCAAACCCATACCCCTAGACCCTTACGAGAGCGGCAAGCAACCCTACCAATTCTAAAGTTAGGAGACCCGGACTCGACTCCTCGAGTTGGTCTCCCACTGGACTCCAGAACCCGGTTACTTGTGCCCTCCTCCTTGGGTCTATCCTAGTGCGGAAAAGTAAATAATATACAAAAGGTGACATCTTCCGCAACCTGGAAGTGCCCCAATAAAAGAATATTACATACAAGTTTTTTACATGAATGAAAATGAAAAACACTCATCTCACATAAAAACCCCCGGCTATTCAATCACGACGATCCAATGTAACATATCCAGCAACACATAACATCACATGTCATCAACGTAAATAAATATGCGCATCCCAATTGTCGTTGACATATAGCAATGAAACCAGCGATATCACATATTACACTTACGGTCACAGAAAAGAAAGTGTAAAACTACAACAGTTGGAATCCGCAATCTGCATAGACATCGCATGCCTAATCAAATGAATTTCTTAGACATCGCATGCCTAACAATTATAAACCCCGCATTTTAGTCTCAAAATCGAAAACTCTTTTCAATATCAAGTCGGGCAATTCAACAAGATTCCCGACATCCTGATCGAATACTCGTCGCAAACTTTAGTAGACGGCCGCACCCCCGACGCCGTCGACGAAGTGCACCAAGGCGGAACACCGCTACCGCGAGCACCCGAACGGATGCTTTCGGCGACGGGGTTCTCCTACAGTCACTTGGTCGGGGCTAAGGGGTGTAGCTGTCTATTAAGTTTACCCGGCGAGTATCCGCGTACGCTACGTGATTGCGACGGACTTTTGATCGCATCAAAATTCCGTGGCAACCGATCAAGTGAGACTAAAGTGCTATGTTTATAACATTCATTCAGTTATCTCATAACTACTTGTGAATTCCAATTATTGTATCCCATTCCAGATAAATAGAAAATGTTAAACTTTCCGATCGAACATCCAAACATCCAAGTTTTCCCGAAACAGCTCAACACATGAAACAAGTTTAAAAACATCCAGTTCATGCCTCAGTACCAACGGTCCAGCCGTAGAAGGGTCAAACCAACGCCTCACATGTGGCACGCCGTACTGCCCCAAACCCGAAGGTTCAAAGGGCAGTTCAAGACGGTCACATAATCGAGTTAAGGTTTGTTGTCTTCTAGAGGGACCATCGCGTTACTTGCACTACTTAGAACGTCATTAAACTACGGAAAGAACCAACACTTGGAAATTTCCCGACAGGGGAAAAGGTGGGTATTTACATCTGGTCGAACTTTTTAACATATTCTAAAATATCCGGAAAGCCACATAGACAAAATTAGACAATCCGATCGAAACACCGAGTCCCCAATACAACCCAAAAAACTCAACTCTTGAGTTCAGAAAAAAATATCCTAGGAAAACCAGCACTGCAAAATAGGAATTACTGTGCAAAATTCAATGGGAGAAGAGACAAAATGGCCGCGGAACCGCCGCATTAGCACGCTAATGCCGCGGTTCCGCCGCACTTTAGACAGATCATTAGGTAATTTTTGAACCGTAATTCTTAGAATTTCCTGCTGAATTTTCTGCATATTTTTAATCTGGAAAAAACCCAATTTTTGGAAAAAGTCCAGAGAGCAAATTTGTGTTAGGGTTTCGGTTTAATCGGACTTCTAACTCCGTCTACGCTTCGCCTAAGGCTCTAGCTAGGCTCTGATACCACTGTAGGGTTCCTGGGCACTCTAATGAGGTCTCACAATGCATCAACCATGCCAATTTCAAATTTTACAAGTGCCGAGAAACCCTAATACGGATCGTTAACTAGAATTTTAGGCGACAAAAGAAACTAGTTAACAACTTAACTAAAAGAACGGAAATACAACCTTTGTAGATCCGGTCCTCCACCTCCATAGCTCCACAATGAAGTCTCCTCGCTGTCCAAATCGAATCCCGGGCTCTAGCGTCGGCTTCATCGAAGAAATGGGCGGGCTAGGTCATCGACTACGATGCTGAAGATGATCTACGTCGAGGCATCACAAGATCAAGCTCCCACTTCACCAAGTCATGAAACTTGTGAAGAAAACACCCTATACTACTTGGCAAGAGGTAGAGGATGAAGAAATAGGAAGTGGGTTCACTTTAGAATTGGATTTCTCACTCATTTTCAAGAGTTGCCATTGATGGAGGCTAGCTTCTTCATGTTGAAGAAGAAGAAGAAGAAGAAGAAGATAATTATGATAAGAATAAAAAATGAGAAAATAGAAAAAGATTATTCTTATCATAACTACAACCATGGTTAGATGTAGAGAATTAACTAAGGTTAGGTGGAATGGTTAGGGTTAGGAGAAGAAGACAAGAATGGTTGCTTTGGTCAAAGTTGCATGAAACTTCAAGAAGCTTCAATTAAGAAAGCTACCATTATGTTTTCTTTTCCCATTTCATTTTAATCCAAATAAAAAGATAAAAGAATGAATAAATAAAAACCCTAACCATTTACTTAACCAAGGTTTAACTCTTTACACAAACCCAAGTTAGCATGCATCATCAAACATGATACAAACTTGTGCACAAAAATATCACATATACAATGTGCACAAACAAGTGAGAAAAACCATTTAAAGTGAACCAATACTAGTTAATGCAAAGTAATATATCAAATATATAATTATGCATTAAATCATTAAATCAACACTTGATTTAACGATCCGGTCATATCGCATATAACCGACTAATATCCAATGTATCGACTTATCGAATCAATCCTTGATTCGATAAATAGGTTATATCGCATACAACCATTCGATACATTCATCGCGAGAATGAAATACGGTATCACATACACGCATTATTCTCGGTCCCGCACATATCTCATATGCGCTCCTATTTCGTTTCGCTTGAGCCAGGAAACCTTTGTGTAGGACTCTAAAGACTCGTCAATACGCCGGCAGCAGGTGATGATCATATCAAACACCCACAAGCCGCAAGCGGTCTGCTAAACGTAAGGGCCACCTGAGTATTGAGCGATCAGAAGATCGACGAGCAAGCCCGCTCACACTCCTGTGAATCCAACCAGTAACACTTACCGTACAGTCCGGTCTCGTCGTCTGATATGTCGCATATCTCGCCTAGGGGTGGTAAACGTCAGACCCCAATAGCTTGATAAGTCGTGTTGATATGAGGTCTATAACAGTTCGAGAAACTACTGGTAACACTTGCCAGTAAATCTCAGCAACCCTGGCCAGGGATTTCCGGTTATAGCCAATCGAACACAGCGCAACATCAACTCCCTATACCGGGAGAGACGAATCCCCTCCTATCGCTCATTGCCTCCATGTGATTCGGGACTGTACCCAAAAACCACCGTTTTGCACGCCCTCTTGGACGTGGTAAGGTGGAAATCAAAGCACAGTGGGAACCACACAAGACTCTATGACGATCTCGGGTCAACAGACTACTCTGTACCAGTGTCACCAGAGAACTGCCATCTGACGTAAGATATAATACCATCTGGGAGTTCTCGGCGAGTCCGTCCAGTGTACCCAGTCTCCGCTGAGCACCCGTATATCATCGCTGATGTCAAACACCAATGGATATGGGATCATCCGTCGCCCATCTGTATGGGTCGAGAAGGTATACGCTAGTCTACTCTGGTATATCGATGCCCTGTCTCGATATACCCACGACTAGGGACCTTGAAGGATGTACTTATGGACTACCGTGTCCCCACTAGTATGATCCGCATCATAGTCCAGGTAGTCAATTACACATCCTAAGGGCTTTACCAACATGTAACAGAGATACAATCAGTGTACACGTTAAGGTAAAGATCAACCACATAGCATACTATCATGTCGAGCAAGAAAGTCCTCCCTATATATGTCCAAGCATCTACTACAATATACATCCTATGTATAGTAATGGCCTCTAGGGCATACATATAACTAACATATATATGTCCAAGCATCCACATGTATACATATACAATAATGGCCTCTAGGGCATACATATCCAACAATCTCCCATTTGCACTAAGGCCATAAATTGGCGTACCGAGTATCCAACGTCTGCTCTAGGGCCAGCTGTTGGCGTACCGCATACCCAACATCTTAAAAAGTCTCTCGAACTGTGCTTGAGGAAGGGCTTTGGTGAATGGATCCGCAGTGTTTTCTTTTGTATCCACTCTCCGAACCTCGATCTCCTGGTGATCTACGATCTCCCTGATCAGGTAATACCGCCTTAAGATGTGCCTTGATTTCTGAAGGGACCGTGGTTCCTTCACTAAAGCTATAGCCCCATTGTTATTGCAATACAAAGGTATTAGGTCAACAATGGACGAAACTACCTAAAGTTCACTAATGAACTTCTTCATCCGGACCGCCTATTTTGCGGCATCGCTTGCAGCAATGCATTCAGCCTCCATCGTCGAGTCTGCGACGGTATCCTATTTGGAGCTCTTCCAACACACCGCACCTCCGTTGAGGGTAAACACAAAATCCGAGAATGACTTGCTGTCATCCTTATCACTCTGGAAGCTTGAATCGGTAAAGGACTCGACCTTTAGGTCTCCATTACCGTAAACCAAGAAAATCTCCTTAGTCCTTCTCAAGTGTTTGAGAATGTTCTTTACTGTTGTCCAGTGGTCCTCACCTGGGTCCGACTGATACAAGCTCACCACACTTAGCGCATAAGATACATCTGGCCTTGTACATAGCATCACATACATTATAGATCCTACCGCCGAAGCGTAGGGTATAGTGCTCATGCGAACCCTCTCCTCTTCAGTCTTGGGAGACATCTCCTTGGAGAGGGTGATTCCATGCAATGTGGGTATGTTACCGTGCTTGGAATATTCCATACTAAATCTATTTAGTAAGGTCTCTATATACCTGGACTGCGAGAGTCTGAGTAATCTCTTGGATCTATCTCTGTAAATCCTGATCCCCAGAATGTACGGGGCATCACCCAAATCCTTCATGGAGAACTTTTGTGACAAGAACAGCTTGACCGATTGTAGCATAGGAATGTCATTTCCTATCAAAAGAATGTCGTCCATATACAAGACTAAGAACACGACAGTTCGGCCTACAATCTTCTTATATATACAAGGCTCATTCTCGTTCTTGATGAAGTCATATCCCTTGACTGTTTCATCAAAATAGATGTTCCAGCTCCGCGATGCCTGCTTTAATCCATAAATGGATTTAAGCAACTTGCATACTTTCTCGCTGCTCCCACTGTCTACGAAACCTTCCGGTTGATCCATATAAGCGCACTCTTCTAAACTTCCGTTCAGAAAACCCGTTTTTACGTCCATCTACCAGATCTCATAGTCATGGAAGGTAGCAATGGCAATTAGGATCCGAATGGATTTGAGCATAGCCACTGGAGAAAAGGTTTCGTCAAAGTCCACACCTGGTCTTTGACGAAACCTTTTGCAACAAGTCTAGCCTTATAGGTTTCCACCTGCCCATCTACACCAAATTTCCTTTTGTAGATCCATTTGTATCCAACGGGTTTTACCCCAGATGGAGTAATATCCAAGGTCCACACTTTATTGGTGTACATGGACTCCATTTCGGATCGCATAGCATTCAACCACTTATCAGAGTCCCTACTGATAATGGCCTGCCTGAAATTGGTAGGACCATCTTCTTCCAAGATGCAATCCTCCCGATCCCCGTCTATGAGAAAACCGTAGTATCTCTCGGGCGGATGAGAAATCCTACTAGATCTGAAGAGTGGCTGAGGTTCGTCTGGGACTATTGAATCTAGCAGTTCCTCCTAATCTTCAGTTTCATTTTGTGGTTCATGGATTTCTCCCAGTTCTACCGAACTCCCACTAGTTTCTTTTGCAAGAAACTCCCTTTCCAAAAAGGTGGCATGGCGAGATACAAATACCTTCTATTCCCCAGTATGGTAGAACAGATACCCTAGTGAATTCTTAGGATATCCCACAAATTTACATAGAACTGATCGTGCCTGAAGTTTGTCCGGTTTCTGTGTTTTCACATAGGCCGGACAACCCCATATCTTAATAAATTTAAGACATGGTTTCTTACTACTCCATATTTCATACGGAGTCTTAGGCACGGATTTGGATAAAACTTAATTCAAAAGATATGTCGCTGTTTGAAGCGCATGTCCCCAGAATGAAAGAGGCAACTCAGTATTACTCATCATGGAGCAAACCATGTCCAATAGGGTATAGTTCCTTCGCTCCGATACACCGTTGTGTTGTATTGTATATGGAGGAGTAAGCTGAGAGGATACCATTCTCTTCTAGGTAATCAAGGAATTCCATGCTTAAGTACTCCCCTCCTCTATCAGATCAGAGGATCTTGATACTTTTGCCAATCTGGTTCTTTACTTCATTTCTATATTCTTTAAATTTCTCAAAAGCTTCAGATTTATGTTTCATAAGATATACATACCCGAATCTAGAGAGATCATCAGCGAATGTGATGAAGTACGAGAACCCACCACTTGCATGTATAGACATCGGACCACGTATATCACTGTATATGAGTCCCAAGAGCTCTGCTGCTTTTTCTCCATGTCCGGTGAACGGAGATTTGGTCATCTTTCCCTTGAGACAAGACTGACAAGTTTCATAAGATGAAATTCGAACGCATTCAAATATCCATCCTTATGCAATCTATTTAGTCTTTTCTCTCCGATATGACCAAGTCTACAATACCACAAGTAGGATTCGTTTGTATCTAAACTCTTCCTCTTGCGTGTGTTTTGTACATTGAGAACCGTGTTTTGATTTAAAACATAGATACCATTACGCAGTGTACCTTCTGCAACCAATACCTGATTAAGGTAAATGTTCATGATATTTCTATCAAGAACAAAGTTATATCCATTCTTATAAAGTAAATAAACTGATATGATGTTGCAAACCATGAAAGGTACATAGTAGCAATTGTTCAAAATCATAGTATTGCCATTTGGCAATGCTGGTGATATTCACCGACGGCAGAAATCTCAACTTATGCTCCGTTCCCTACTCTGAGGGACATATCACCAGGTCCAACCATCCTACTTTTTCTCAGTCCCCGTAATAAATTACAGATATGAGATCCTAATCCGGTATCTAGTACCCAGGAGGTAGGACTGACCGAAAAACAGTTCTCAATAACAAGAACACCTGAAGAAGATACAAAAAAGTGCTTCTTTTTCGTTGGGGTCATCAAGGAATCCATGCAATCCTCCTTCCCAAGCTCATACCCATGACTGTTGTCATAGTTTAGAGCCGAACTAACGTTCCCCATCCCCAAATAAGAATTCGGATCGGTCAAACGATACATTTTATTATCTTGATTAGGGCATGAAATGGTTGCTACCTAGAGAGAGAAAAGAAACACTCAGCGTGTGCTCTTGCAAGATTAGATTGGTTATTTAGTTTATCTAATCAGGATGGCTCCCACTGTTTCCCCGAATTCTCCTTCAATTCTTAAAAGAAGAACTAGTCAGGATTAATCGCACGTCACAATACTTGCTTAACCTTTCAGCCATGCTAGTGTCGGTACTTCGAGGGAGGTTTTTCAAGGCTTTCGCGAAGTTCCTTAATTACATAACCTCTTTTCCCTGGAGGTGTAGCCCCGGTAACACTGTTCTAGACACCTACATTGTTTATAGCATTGATTGTTAAGTGAAATAATCTCTCGAGAGTAATCCTACTCATCAGTGGGATCGGGATCCAACTATCATTGTGTGATGCACTAGGAATCCATTCTAGTCACCACACTCCAGAAGGTATGCTAAATTCTACAAGTTTCTTGAATGTTTGAAACTCCCGATGCGGTTTTTGCCCCTAGGATCCAAGTGACCTTGACGAATAATCAACAAATCAAAAGGTCCTAGTCAAATTCAACCCTTCGTTATCCAAGATTACATTAGACCCACCCGCATGCTCCTTGATGAATAATCAACAAAACCATGCGACTGTCCTAACCAATCGCATCTATTTGTGCAACAGAGAATCATCACTCAGCTACCGTTCACTGCACCTTGACAAATAATCAACAAACGGAGCACGAATACTAAGTACTGACTATCTAAAACGAAGGAGGGCTACGACTGGGTTTTTGGCGAAAAACCCATTAACGTAATGAACTTGATATTGTTAAAGGAACCTGAGCAGTTTTGAAACGGAGTGGTTTAAGCCCCGCTTTTGAAAACTTTGGGTTTTGACGAAAACCGAGTAATCTACATTATAGACTTTTGCTCAAGAGGTCACTCCCTGTGAAGGGATCTCAGTTCTTGCCTCATGGAATGAGGTGCTGGATATTCACAACCGAATACCACTATGCAAAACGAAAGAATATAACTGTAGTTTTTCGAAATTTATTCCAACAATATCTTTTTAGGTTTCTTTTCCTGCATTAATCAAAATTAATGTGGTCCCATCATTTAACCTATCACACCAAAAAAGAACGGAAATATGATGTACGTATATGCCATCTGCATTCGCCACGGGGCCCCGTCATCACCCGTTAGGTTACTTAACTAACGACAGAGCGGGGATGGACTAGCACGGATGCAAAACATATACAACATCTACTAGTATATATATAAGTATATATAACATTCTTCCCAGACATGATAATAAGCAACATCACAGAGTCTCGGCCAACAATACAAAAAAGTGGATAATCTTGGAGCCCCGGCTTTCATTTGAGCCACAAATAAAACCCGACGTTCCCGGTCGTGTGGATAGCCTGTGCAATGAAAACCTGGACCCTTACGAGCACGGCAAGTTATCCGCCAATCCCAGAAGTGAGGCAACCCCTTTCAATAAAGTGAATGGGCTACCCAGTACATAGAGGAATCCGGTAACTTGGGACCCCTCCGTGGGTCATCCTATATCCCCTACGAGTGCGGCAAATAGCCCACCAATTCTAGAATGAAGCCCCCTCCATCTCAACGCCATGAGATACGGGCTTGTTGCCTTCTAGAACCTAGCTATTCGTGCACTCCACCGCAGGGTAATCCTAGTACAGAAAATGAGAATAATATGTACAAATGGTGACATCGACCTCAACCCGGTCATGCCCCAAACAAATAATATACAACCCGGCAAAGACGGCAGTCCACATGTCGGACGCTCGCCCTGCAAAAATAAATATACAAATGAATATAAACTATACTAAATCATTGCACTACCAGCTATCCACCACGACAATCCAACCACAATATCAGCACAATCACAGAACATCAACGTGAATGTCATGTTCGCAAACTCATTTAAAAGGACATATAGCAGATAGACAGGTTTACCGATCAAATGACATTCATGGTCGTAGATGCTAATCTAAGTACTGATGATAATTAAACAGTTGTTAAAATCAACGACTTCGAAATACTCCACAATGCCCCAAAACACAAGTTAACTGAAAATTCATTCTGGGCAAAAACAAACATATCCTGAAACCCAAAATCCAAGAGTTAGAGAGCACCAAACAAAAACGACTCGATTCCACTTCACCAAAACCGGTGAGGCCGGGAAATTTCAAGATGTGGCCGGTCCAAACATGTTAGAATCGCATCGTTTTTGTTCTGAGTTCATCTCACAGTCAAAGGATCACTCTGCACTTGCTTAAAAAAATTTCAGAGGCCTTTTAAAAATTGACAAAAACTTGATTTCAAGGTATCGTGTTTTGGAGTTATTTCGGTTTCATTATATTAAACAATGTTTAAACTACTAGAATAGGTTATATGGGGTGGCACTGATACCATGAAAGGTTACGCTAGTGCCCCGGCCAACTACCGTGGCCAAATGCGGAACAATTTTTTTTTTAACGATTAGAACATAGCGCAAGAATAACCTTTAACCCGGACTTTCCATAAACCTATCTATCAAAACTAAATGAGATGAACTAACTACTATGAAAAGAATTCTCACCAAACGACCTAAGTCCTTCGGTCTTCTTTCCTCGTCATGTGCTCCAAGTGGCCACCTTGAACTTGTTTGTGTTGGGTTCCCGAGCACAACAGCAAGATTTCGGGAGGCATCATCCATGCCGTTTTCAAAAATTTGTCGTCCTAAAGAACCCTAACCTAGAATCTTAACTAGAGATTTAGACGAACTAGCAATGCAAACAACTTTATATCTAAGTGAAGGAGGAATACAAGCTTTGTAGACCGATCCTTCACTTCTAAAGCTCCGTGTAGTAGTCCCTTCGCTCCAAGTAGTGAACACCCAAACTCTAGTAAGGGTTCACATGAAGAAATGAACAAGCTTGCTCGAAGTCTTCGAGGCCAAAGATGATCTACGTCGAGAAGACTCAAGCTCATGCTACCTCTTCACTAATGGTAGATTAGTGAAGCAAACACCCTATACTAAATGGCTAATATAGTAGAGGATGATGAAGTAGGAAGTGGGCTCACTTTGGATTAATTTTTCTCACGTTATTTCTTCACCATTTGAAAAGCTAGTGAGCTTTCTCATGAGGAAGAAGAAGATGAAGTGGAGATGAGAATGAAACTCATGAGGTGAGAATAGCAACCATGGGTGAGTTAGTGTCATACACTAACTCATGTAGAGACTAAACTATGGCTAAGGATAATGGTTAGCTTAATAAATATCTTAAGTAAAACAAATTAGTGGACTAAGTCAATGGACACAACAAGCTTCTCCAAGTTTCTAGCCATGACATAATTCCACCAATTTGTGAATTACTAAAATAAATAAAAACCTATAATTATCAAGAGTATAGTGTAAGTCTCATACACCCATGAAGCATGTGGCATCAAGCATGACACGAATAAAATGTACATTAATATATATCACATATATACTATATGCACACAAGTGAGAAAAAGAAATGTTTAAGTGAGCTAATATTAGTTAATGTAATTCAATATATCAAATATATAATTATACATTAAATTATTAAATAAACACTTGATTTAAAAATCCGGCTATATCATATACAACCGGCTAATATCAAATGTAACAACTTATCGAATCAACACTTGATCCGATAACCCGGCTATATCACATATAACCGACCGATATCACATATCGCGAGAATAGAATGCGGTATCATATACGTGCATTAATCTCGGTCCCACACATATCACATATGTGCTCCTACTTCGTTTCGCATGAACCAGGAAATCTCTGTATAGGACTCTAAAGAATCGTCAATACGCCGGCAGTAGGTGATGATCATATCAAACACCCACAAGCCGCAAGCGGTCTGCTAAACGTAACGGCCACCCGGGTATTGAGCGATCAGAAGATCAACAAGCAAGCTTACTCATACTCCTGCGAATCCAATTAGTAACACTACCGTACAGTCCGGTCTCTTCGTCTGATATGTCACATATCGCAGCCTGGGGGTGGTAAAACGTCAGACCCTAATAGCCTGATAAGTTATGCTAATGCAAGATCCATAACGGTTCGAGAAACTACTGATAACACTTACCAGTAGATATCAGCAACCCTGGTCAGGGATTTCTTGTTATGGTCAATCAAGCATAGCGCAACATCAACCCCCAATACCGGGAGAGACGAATCCCTCCTATCGCTTATTGCCTCCATGTGACTCGGTACTGTACCCAAAAACCACCGTTTTGCACGATCTCTTGAACGTGGTAAGGTATAAATCAAAGCACAGTGGAAATCACACAAGACTCTATGACGATCTAGGGTCGACAGACTAACTTGCACCAGTGTCACCAGAGAATTGCTATCTGACGATAGGTATAATACCATCTAGGAGTTCTTGACGAGTCCGTTCAGTGTACCCAGTCTCCACTGAGCACCCGAATACTATCTCTGATGTCAAACACCAATGGATATGAGATCATCCATCGCCCATCATATGGGTCGTGAAGCGTATACGCTAGTCTACTCTGGAATATCGATGCCCCGTCTCGATACTCCCATGACTAGGAACATTTGAAGGATGTACTTACCGACTACCCTTGCCCTATTAGTATGATCCGCATCATAATCCTGGTAGTCTAGTACTCATCCTAAGGGCTTTATCAATATGTAATAGAGAGACAATAAGTGTACATGTTAAGATAAAGAGCAACCAGATAGCATACTATCATGTCGAGCAAGAAAGTCCTCCCTATATATGTCAAAGCATCCACTATAATATACATCATATGTATAGTAATGGCCTCTAGGGCATACATATAACTAACAATCTCCTACTTGCACTAATGCCATTTGTTGTAGTATCTCATACCCAACGCCCCATAAAAGTCTCTCTAGGGAAAGGCCTCTGTGAGTGGATCTGCCGTGTTATCCTTCACGTCAACTCTCCTTACCTCGATCCCTTGAAGATCAACCATCTCCCTGATCAGGTGATACTTGCCTCAGAATATGTCTGGATCGCTGATGGGATCAGCGTTCCTAGACCAAAGCCAGAACTCTATTGTTGTCACAATAACAGTTATTGGATGCTCAATGGTAGGAACCATGTTCATCTCATGAACAAGAAATGCCCAGACAGCCACTTTGGCAGCATCGTTGGTAGCGATGTATTCAGCCTTTATCGTCTAGTATGTCATGGTTTCTAGCTTGGAACTCTTCCAACATACCGTCCCTCCACTGAGGGTAAAGACAAAGCATGTGACTGACTTTCAGTCGACCTTATCACTCTGGAAGCTCGAATTGGTAAGGACTACCACTGAAGTTCACCATTACCGAAACCCCAAGAACATCTCTTTTGTGCTTCTCAAGTACTTAAGAATGTCCTTCGCGGCTGTCCGGTGATTCTCCCAAGATCCGATAGATTCCTGATCACTATACCTAATGAGTCATCTACATCCGGTCTGGTACATAATATCGCATACATGATAAAACCTACTGCTAAAGCATTAGGTATCCCTTGCACGCGAGCTCTCTCCAAATCAGTCTTGGAAGACATCTTTTTACAGAGAGTGATTCCTGAGTAAGTGGACGAACCACCACGCTTAGAATCTTCCATACTAAACCCTTTTAGTATGGTGTTAATATACCTAGATTTGGGACAATCCCAACATCCACTTAGGCCTATCACCATAGATCATAATCCGCAAGATGTAGTAGGTATCATCCAGATCTTCCATGGAGAATCCTCATGATAAGAGGAGCTTGACCGAATGTAGCATAGGAAACCATTTCCTATCAAGAGTATGTCATCTACGTACAATACGTGTAAGACAACCTCACTCTCTACAACCTTCTTGTATATACAAGGTTCATCTACCATTTTGATGAAGTCAAACTCTTTGACTACCACATCAAAACAGATGTTCCAACTCCGCGATGCTTGCTTTAATCCTGATGGAATTAAGCATAGCTTAAAAGTCTCAACTTTTCCATCTACACCAAGAATCTTCTCAAGATCCATTTACTCCTAATGGGTTTTACCCCTTTAGGTGCAACATTCAAAATCATACTTTGTTAGTACATGGATTCTATCTCTGATTGCATAGCATCCAGTCTTTTCACAGAGTCCCCACTCGTGATAGCCTGTCTGAACCTGGTTGGGTCATCATATACCATGATGCAATCCTCGCTCCCACCGTCACCGAGGAAACCGTAGTATCTCTTCGGTGGATGAGCAACCCTACCAGATTCGCGGAGAGGCTGAGGTTCGTTGGAGACTATTGAATCCTTTGGTTTCACCAAATCATCAGCTGTTAGTTTGTCTAGCTGGAACTCCTTCCAGTTCTACCTCATGACCAAAAATTTCTTCATAAGAAATTCCTTTTCTAAAAAGGTGGCATGCTAAGAAACAAAACACTTTTTGCTCCTCAGTGGTAGAAGATATTCTCTCGCAAATGCTTGGGATATCCAACAAACTTACAAAACTAACCTTGTCTCGAGTTTATCCGGATTTTTCTTTTCAACATAGGCCGGACAACCCCTTATCTTAACTTGTTTAACACATGGTCTCTTCCCATTCCATATCTCATATGGAGTGGTAGGCATTGATTTGGATGGAACCCCATTCAATAGGTATGCAACTTCTCAAGTGCATAACACCAAAAGGAAACAGGCAACTCAACAATACTCATCATAGAGCGCATCATATCTCATAGGGTGCGATACCTCCGTCCTGATACACCGTTGTGCGGTGGTGTACTCGAAGGAGTAAGCTGAGAGAGAATCCTATTCTCTTTTAAATAATCCTAGAACTCCATGCCCAAGTATTCTCCTCCTTTATCATATCAAAGGACTTTAATACTTCTACCCATTTGGTTCTTAACTTCAAGCTTATATTCCTTGAATTTCTCAAAAGTTTCAGACTTGCGTTTCAACAGGAACACATGTCCAAATCTTAAGAGATCGTCGATGAATGTAATAAAGTACAAAGAACCAACCTTGGCATTAGTAGACATAGGACCGTATACATCATCATGTATCTATCCCAATAGTTCAGTAACTCTTTCTCTGTTTTCAGTAAACGGAGTATTGGTCATTTTACCTTTGAGACAAGACTGGTAAGTATCATAAGATGAAAATTCGAACAGATTCACATATTCATCCTTATGTAACTTAACCGGTCATATCGCATTGATATGACCTAGTCTACAATGCCACAAGAAAGATTCGTTCATTTCTGACCTACTCTTGTGTGTGTTCTATATACTTTGAACTGTGGTTTGATTTAGAACGTATATGATATTATATAACGTGCATGATCCAATCAACTCTTGATTCAGGAAAATATTCACAACATTTTCCTATAATACAAAATTATATCCTTCTTTAACTTAATAAAGAAACCGATGTAATGTTGTATATCAGGTTCGACATGTAATAACATTTGTTCAGAATCAATGTATTTACCACTTGGTAATACAAAGTGATATTTGCCAACTGATTTGGCTGCAACAATTGCACCATTCTCTAACATTTAGAGACATATCACCCAATCTCAATTCTCTACCTTTCTGTAGCCCATATAACAGATTATATATATGGGATCCTGATCCGGTATCTCATACTTAGGACGTAGAGGATACTGAGAAACAATTCTCGGTAACAAACACACCCAAGGAATATGCATCAACATGCTCATTCCTCGATTGGGTCGTGTAGGAATTCGGATATTCCCCTATTTCCTGCTCGAACTTATAACAATTATAAGATTGAGCAGAACCTAACGTTCCCCAGCTTAGTGTAATAAGTAGGTTCGGTCAATGCATCCATATTATTATCTTGATTAAGACGTGACATGGTCGCTATCAGGAGAGAGAGAGATAAGAAAACACTCAGCGTATGCTCTTACAAGATTAGAGTGGTTATTATTTTATCTAATCAGCATGGCTCCCACGGTTTTTATCAAATCTTCCTCCAAACCCTAAAAGGTAAGACTAGCCGGGATTAATTACACTTTACAAGTTCCCTAATTTTTCGGCCAGGCCAGTGTCGGTACTTTGAGGGAGGTTCTCCGTGCTTTCGCACGGACCTAATTAAAATAAATCTCATTTTCCCAGGAGCGTAACCCCGTTAACACCTTTCTAGACACCTACTTGATCGGCTAATTGTAATGTGTAAAATTCTCTCAAGAGTAACTTTTACTCGCAGTGGGTATCGGGATCCAACTATCTCATAGAAGGTATGCAATCTCATTGCAAATTTCAACACTTGAAATTCCCGATAATATTTTGCCCCTAGCGTCCTATAATCTTGACAGAGGTCAACAAACCATAGTGCGCTAGTGTAACAACTCCAATTTTAGTGTAAAAAATTTGTTTAAAAGTTAATGTATACTTGGGGTATTTGTATTTACTGTGAGTACTATAAGTAATTGTTTTGTTTTTTAATAGCAAGAAGGAGCTTGTAGCTCATTGGTAAGACCTTGCACTGCTGAACCAAAGCACCAGAGTTCAAATCCCATCCCCCACATTATTTTTAATATTGTTTTCTTTTAAATTTTTAGAAGTCCAAGGGTCTACACGTGCATAACTCGTAAAAACCCCACTTCAAACTAAAAACAAACTGTCTCAGGGAGTAGACCAACCGACGACGGACTCAAGGGACCCCCGACCTGGCCTGATTCGGCCAGATCGGACCCGTTGCGCCACGGCAGCGCCCCGGCCGTCTATCCGAGGCCAAAATACGGAATCAAAATTTTTCTTAACTTTAAACCGGCGCTACCGCGGACAATAAACCCGGATCGTAACCATTAACCCAATGCTAGCTAACAAGAGATGGGGTGAGAGATATACCAAGCGATCCGTGTCCTTCGGTCTTCGTCTCCACTCCGATCTCCCGCGGAATCTCCATCCGTCACCTCCTCGTCGGAAAGGGCACTACGTAGCCGGATTCTTTTACGGGCTCCCACCTCTGGACCGAGGCAACTCGGGCGCGAAGTTGGCTAGCCGACGCGTCCAAGGTTTGCTGTAGATGTAGTGTAGAATGGTTGCCTCTTTTGGGGTTTGTGAAGTTGCCTTGATGGATGTAGGAATCAAGAACTTTGGAGAGGGATTTTTCCTTTTGTTGCAACAATGGAATAATGAGATAGCATGAAGAATGAGAACCACAATAATCTCCCTCTCTCTCTCTAGTGGCCGGCCCCTCATATGAGAATGGTGGTGGAAAAAATTTTCAAGCAAGGAAAAAATAAATCAAGAGAAGAAATGGTATCAAAATGAAATGAGAAAAGTCACACCATTTCTCATCCACATCATATCCATAACATCATAATATATGCAATGGAATGGACTCAAAAGGAATCTCATGATGAAAGAAGCCACAAATGCAAGAAACCCCTCCACAATAAGTAATTTGCACAATTGCAAATTACCCCCTCCATCAGAAAAGTCCGGCCGCGAAGGAACAACAGAAAACTAGCCTGAACGGAATGCAAACTGGCAACTTCAGAAAACTGATCCCGTAATAAATTACAGGAAAACCGCGCTACTGCAAATACATGCCCGCATTTGTATTCCCACTGAACACAAATGCAAAGAGACAAAACTACACTATCTAATACTAGGATCCGGCTTAAGCCAAAGCCGGCTAGTAAAAACCGTCCGATCACGATCCGTGCAATACCGCACGTATCTGATCGAACCCTGCCATATCTCCATACGGCCTCTACAGCGTTTCGCCCGAAACTTGAGTAACTGTGTGTGGTGGACTCTAAAGACTCGTCAATACTATGGCTGTGGATTTAACCACTAGCACGTCAGAGGTATTAGCCATACGTGACGGGCTACCAGCTATTGACCAAAAGGGACGTCGATCAGCGAACTCATCCTGACACCCTACTGAGCCTGTCAGTGACAATATCCGTACAGTACGATCCGTTCGTCTATGAGTATCGCATGGCAGGCCTAGGGGGTTGGTAAAAGTCAGACCCCCAATAGCGGTACAAGTCGTGTCGGAGTGTAGCCCAGAACACCCTAAGATACTACTGGAATACCTACCAGTAAATCTCCTGCCTCGGCCGAGGGCTTTTTGGAATGGCTCTCCTAGACACAGCGCGACCTCACCCCCAATACCGGGAGAGACGAACCCCTGAAGATCCGCTCACTGCCTCCATGTGGCTCGGGACTGTACCCAACTAAAACCTGTTTGCACGACTCCTTTGAGCCGTGGTAGGGTAGTAATCAAAGTACAGTGGGAACTCACACGAGACAAATGACGATCTCAGGTCGATGAACTAACCTGTACACATGTCACCAGGGAACTGCTATCTGACGTCTGGTATAATCCCAACTAGCAGGTTCCCGGCGAGTCCTGTTCGGTGTACTCATAACCCAATGAGCACCGGTATATATCTTAGGTGAACCAACTGACACCAGTGGCTTGTGAGACCGGCCACCGCCCCTCATCGGGGTCTCGACTGTATACACTAGTCTACTCTGGAGAATCGATGCCCTGTCTCGAAACTCCCACGACTAGGGACCTTTTAAGGATGTGCTTATACACTCCAGCTCTCACGTATATGATCGCCCTCATACTGCTGGTAGTCAAGCAAGAATCCTAGGGGCTCTATCAACGTGCAATAGCGACTCGTAAGGTCACCTAAAGCAGTACACGATGATAAAGATAAACCAGATAGCATACTATCATCTCGAGTAAGACTGTCCTACCGGCATAGGTCCTCCCTCAATCATTGCAATCGCGTGCCTGTGATCCAATAATTGACTCTGAGGGCACTATATCCAACAGGCTCGGCCGGCGGCGGCGGCTCGGCCGGCGGCGGCGGCGGCTCGGCCGGCGGAGGCGGCCGAGTCGGCTTCGATGCGGAGTCGTCCAACATGAAAGTTGTGCCTCTTTAACTCCCTATCACTCCTGCATGCTTTAATTTCTTGGATCGGATCCAGAACTCTTAAAAACTCCATTACACCATTTTTAATGCATTTTTAATACAAATTTCAATACAACCTTTCACCTACCCTAACCCTGGTTTTACCCTATAAATATCAACCCTAAACACACATCCCTCACTCACAAACTCTGTCCAAAACTCTCAAGAAAACTCTATAGAATTTTAGTGTGCATTTGGAGTTAGCAAAGGGCGAAGCTCCGACGAAATTCCGACGACGTCCCTAGGATCTCCCGGCGACGAAACGACGCACCAGTGCATCCTACTTCCTCCTCTCCATCTTCTCTAACCTAACAACAAGTAAGTCACTTCTCCCTCTTCACCTTGCTATTCTAAAAACACGTATTTCTAAAAACCGACGGAATCAGAGTTAATCCGATTTCCGATTTGGTTCTTCCTAAAAATCCAACCTTTTCTTAAATACAAACATACCAAACCCTTACATTTTGACTATTAATCATTAACAAACATGTTGAGCAAGTTTCATGGCAATATATTTCATTTTGTAACTTTTACCGCTCTTTTTCAGTAAAATACGATGTAGTTTATTTTCTACTTTAAAACCCTCATTAAATTTGCTATACCTTTAATTAGATCACGAGATAATGACCTACCTCCTCATAACACTTATATACAACATAGCACAATACCTTTCGGGAATATAGAATACGGGAAAACAAAACTTTACATATAATTACCACTAACTATTAAAACCGTTTTCTACAAAATTAAGTATTTTTTATAAATCTTTGCAAAGCGCCGCTACAACCCATTTTGGGGAACCCGATCGGGATGGTGTGGATTATCGCACATCCTCGGGCTTAGTAGTGTGAGATGCAGACCTTCGCAAGGCGTATTTGGTCTCGAGAGATTTAAAATACGGATATCTTAAGAAAATGAGATTTCTAGAAAATAATAAATAAAAATTATTTTATATAATATATATATATATATTATCAAAATACCTATTTTTGATATGATATAAATATTCCTTCTAAATCAAAAGAATCATTTTACATTAAAATACCATGAATTCCATACAAGTTCAATATTACAATTAAATACCCTATATTATGAAATTAGGTTATTTTCACTAGAAATATCACAAATATAAAATCTACATCTATGACAACTCTAAAGACGATAATTAAATACTTGGGGTGTATTTTTAAAATTATACAAAAGTATTTTTACATAAAACCCCCTCAAGTTCTATAAATTACCCTAAGGACCCTTGTAAATATAGGTTCAAGCGGGACCAATCTCTTGAGCCTCAGGGAGCCGGAGAAGTGGGTGCTTGCCTATTTAAGGTTGACAACTTAATAACGGTGTTATCAACACGGTAATCATCTTTGAAAAAGACACAAATCCTGCCGCCCATGTGCAGCGATTACCGATAACATCAAAACCTAATTCAGGACTTCAATTTCTTTTCTAATTTTTCTGACTCAGACTGAGTCTCATTATAATAATCTAACTTGAATATGATTCAAGTACAATCTACAATATTACAATTCAATATGAATCCATGAATCCATATAATCAATCGGATCAAACTATTCAATCTATATTGACCGAACCGAACCATGGATATATCTCTAGTTACATGATTCTCCAGTTACATCCATGATTCTCTAGTTACATCCATTTATTGATATCATGGTTTCGGCACTCATCCAATTATACAATCTATATTACAAGACAATACAAGTTGCAATACAAACAATACAAAAATGACATCGCGGGGTTTAAGGGGTTGATTTGTACGGAAGGTGTTAGAAGTGGCACGAGACTGTAAGATTTAAGACACCTAACCTGTATTTCCGTTGCTGTTGTACCGTGGCATAAACGGTTTCTTGTAGTGCACGTGCCTTTAGTCTCTGGCATATAGAGACTCCTCTCGTATACACTGGCATTTTTCTGTACCAAGCTACAAACAACAGCGTTAACACTAATACAATATAACACAACTTTAAAAGCTACTTTCTCTCTTTGTCTATTCCATTTCTCTCTTACCTTTAGGGCTTACCAAGCTCTTGTTCGCTGACGACATTCCTTCTCTTTTTTCTTTGGAATGTTGTCAGGTGATCTGGACACCCAGGAGATTGAGCCTACTAGCGAGGACTTGGATCAGCTTTCTTACGACCCAGAGCTCTAGCTTCATTGTACACATTTTCATTTCAGTACTTTTCATTTCTGATATGCCACTGTTCAGGCATTGCTTTCATTCAGATGTATTTACTTTTCCATGCATTGTACAAAAGAATGTTAATAACTAAAGTTGGTGTTCAGTTATTCCTACTGTCTTTTGTTTCTTGTGCATTTTTATTTATATTGCTTAGATACGCTTAGCGTATTTACTTTGGAGTAATTACGTAGTGGCCAGTCGCGTCCTCTGCCCGTATACTGGGAAGCAGGACGTGACAGGTTTTGTTGGTGGCCCATGCAGGTCAGAGCTGTATGGAACCCTACCATGCAGTTCTGCTCTGCGTGAACAACCTAAGCAATATAACACAAGAACCAGCAACTAAAACAATCTTTACAATTCATGTTCCTTGAATCTTATCATTTCATATACTTTGAATCTGTCATGACCTAAATTTTCTTTCAAGTTTATGGATTCCCCAAACAACACCAACACCAACTTCAACAACACTCCACCTCCCCTACCGATCATACCTGTCGTAGCTTCTCCGATCAATAAGCAGATGGTTCTGCTTATTGATCCGTAGCCTCCTGGAAGGACAGCAACAGCAGATTGCTCTTTTAATGAACCTTCCCAAGGCAGAAGTACCTGGGATGAAGCAATTTAGGGCTTTGTACCCCCAAACAGTTCTCAGGAAAGGAAGGCCTACTAGAAGCTGAGGAATAGACTCAGAGTATCGAAGATGATCTGGCAGCGACACAAGTGCCAGAGGGAGTTTGGGTCCATGTTGCGAAACTGCAGCTCACAGACAATGCACAGAATTGGTGGAAGGCGGAAGAAAGCCGTCTTGAACAACCTATCGAATGGAAGACTTTCCACGATATGTTCGACGCTAAGTACTTCTCTGAGACTACCAAGTTCGACATGGAACAGCAGTTCATCCATCTGCAATAAGGTTCGATGTGGACCAAGTCAATAGATGAGTATGACGCTGAGTTCACCATGCTCAGTCGGTATGATATGTCTCAATAATTCGAATTTTTAAATATCACATACTACACAGCTAACATAATCCTTTAACAGATTTGCGACACACCTGATACCGACGGATGAGATCAGAGCCCGTCGATTTCAACAAGGTTTGGATTCGGAAATCCAGGCTGCACTAGCCAAAGGAGATTTTCCGACTCATGAATCGGCTCTGAAAGTTGCCCGCCGTTATGAGGTAGTGGTAAAGGCGAGGGGCAGACATCAAACTGCAGGAGTTAAACGCCCTGTCAACCAGATGACAGGAGGAGCCTCGTCAAGGCCGCCTTTTGTGCCAAGGAGACTGGGAGTGCAGGGTTGCGCAACACCACCATAAGATTTAAGAAGGCATCACACATGCCATATTGAAAATTTTTGGGGTGCTATGAAACCCTAACCAAGATCTTAACTAGAGAATTAGGGTTAACTTTGCATGTAAACAACTTTACATCTAAGAGAGAGGGATTACAACCTTTGTAGTCCGTTCCTTCGCTTCATAAGCTCCGAGTAGCAGTCCTTTCGCCACGATCCATGAACTCCCAGACTCTAGAGAGGCTCCACAAGTCGAATGATCCATGCTTGCTTGAAGACTTCGAAATCCAAGATGATCTACTTCGAGGAAACACGAACCCAAGCTATGACTTCACTAATTATGAATTAGTGAAGCTAATACACTAATCTATATGGCTAGTATAGAAGAGAATGATGAAGTAGGAATTTTGCTCGCTTTATTATTTAATTTCTCAGTATTTTCTTCTTAATCTCAAAATCTAGAAAGCAAAATGAGAATGAGGAAGAAGAAGAAGAATGAATGAGATTGAGGTTAGAAATACAACCATGGGTCAAGTATATCATCCTTAACCATTGTAGAGAGTTAACCATGGTTATGTGTCATGGTTGGGTTAGAAATATATAGGGCAAAACAAAAAGGGTGGACTTGGTCAATGGTAATCTACTAGCTTCATGAAGCTTCATCCATGACTCATTTCCACAATTTGAATTACTTAGATATTTAAACCCAAACATTACATATAACATGGCATAATTCTCATACATGCATGTTGCATGTATAACCTAGCATGCTACAGTATTATATATCACATATATAATATTTATGTAACAAAAGAAAACAATACAATAAACATATATCACATATATGTTAAATGTATCACAAGTGAGAATAATAAATATATAAGTGAGCACATAATATATACATATATATATATATACACACACACACACATATATATATATATATACATACATATATATATATATATATATATTATATTTAATCGAATCAACACTTGATCCGATAACCCGGCCATATCATATATAACTGACCGATATCACATATCGCGAGAATCGAATACGGTATCACATACACGTATCAATCTCGATCCCGCACATATCACATACGTGCTCCTACTCCGTTTTGCCTGAGCCAGAAAACCTCTATGTAGGACTCTAAAGACTCGTCAATACGCCGGCAGTAAGTGATGATCATATCAAACACCCACAAGCTGCAAGCAGTCAGCTAAACGTAACAGTCTCCCGGGTATTGAGCGACTAGAAGATCAACAAGCAAGCCTGTACATACTCCTGCGAATCCAATCAGTAACACTACCGTACAGTCCGGTCTCTTCACCTGATATGTTGCATATCTAGTCTAGGGGTGGTAAACGTCAGACCCCAGTAACCGATAAGTCGTGTCGATGTAAAGCTCATAACAGGTTGAGAAACTACTGATAACACTTACCAGTAGCACTCTAAATCAGCCCTGGCCAGGGAATTCCAGTTATAGTCAATCGAACACAGCACAACATCAACTCCCTATACTGGGAGAGACGAAACCCCTCCTATCGCTCATTGCCTCCATGTGATTCGGGACTGTACCCAAAAGCTACCGTTTTGCATGCCTTCTTGGACGTGGTAAGGTGGAAATCAAAGCTCAGTAGGAAACATACAAGACTCTATGACGATCTCAGGTCTACAGACTAACATGTACCAGTGTCACCGGAGAACTGCTATCTGACGATAGGTATAATACCATCTAGGAGTTCTCGGCGAGTCCGTTCAGTGTACCCAGTCTCCACTGAGCACCCGTACACCATCTTTGATGTCCAACACCAATGGATATGGGATCATCCATCGCCCATCATATGGGTCAAGATGCGTGTACGCTAGTCTACTTTGGAGTATCGATGCCCTGTCTCGATACACCCTCGACTAGGAATAGTTATAGGATGTACTCGTGGACTATCCTGGCCCTACTAGTATGATCTCATCATAGTCTTAGTAGTCGAGTATATATTCTAAGGGCTTTATCAACATGTGAGAGCAAAACAGTAAACTAATACAAGTCAACATGTTAAGACAAAGTGAAACCATATAGCATACTATCATGTCGAGCAAGAAAGTCCTCTCTATATATATCTAAGCATCCATTATAATGTACATCATATGTACAACAATGTCCTCTAGGGCATATACATAACTAACAATCTCCCACTTGTACTAAGGCAAGCTGTTGTAGTATCTCATACCCAACAACCCGAAAAGTCTCTCAAAATGTATCTGGGGTATGGCCTTCATGAGTGGATCCACAGTGTTGTCCTTCGTATCAACTCTCCTGACCTCGATCAACTACCTCCCGGCGATCAACTATCTCCCAGATCAGGTGATACTGTCTCAGAATATGCCTGGATCGCTGATGGGACCTAAGTTCCTTGGCCAAAGCCACAGCTCCATTGTTATCACAATACAGAGGTATTGGATGCTCAATAGACGGAACCACACCAAGTTCAGTGATGAACTTCTTTATCCAGATAGCCTCTTTGGCAGTATCGTTGGCAGCGATGTATTCAGCCTCCATCATCGAGTCTGCCACGGTTTCCTGTTTGGAACTCTTCCAACACACCACCCCTCCATTGAGGGTAAAGACAAAACCCGAGTGCGACTAATAGTCTTCCTTATCACTCTGGAAGCTCGAATCGGTAAAGGACTCCACCTGGAGTTCTCCGTTACCGTACACCAAGAATATCTCTTTAGTCCTTCTCAAGTACTTGAGAATGTTCTTCACAGCTGTCCAGTGATCCTCTCCTGGATCTGCTTGATACCTACTCACTACACTTAGTGAGTATGCTACATTGGGTCTGGTACATAGCATCGCGTACATGATAGAGCCTACTGCCGAAGCATAGGGTATCCCTTGCATGCGAGCTCTCTCCAAATCAGTCTTAGGAGACATCTCTTTGGAGAGAGTGAGTTCAGAGATCATGGGTAAGTTCCCACGCTTGGATTCTTCAATACTAAACCTCTTTAGTATGGTGTCAATGTACCTGGATTAGGACAATCCCAGTATCCGTCTAGATCTATCTCTATAGATCTTAATCCCCAAAATGCAGGAGGCATCACCTAGATCTTTCATTGAGAATCTATGTGATAAGAAGAGCTTGACCGAGTGCAGCATAGGAACATCATTTCCTATCAAGAATATGCCATCCACGTACAATACGAGGAAGACAACCTTACTCTCCGCAACCTTCTTGTAGATACAAGGTTCATCTATATTTTTGATGAAGTCAAACTCTTTGACTACAACATCAAAATAGATGTTCCAACTCCGCGATACCTGCTTTAACCCGTAGATAGATTTAAGTAGCTTGCACACCTTTCCGCTGCTCCCACTGTCTACGAAGCCCTCTGGCTAAGTCATGTACACGCACTCCTCTAAATCACCATTTAGAAAGGCAGTCTTAACATCCATTTGCCAGATTTCGTAGTCATAGTATGCAGCAATGGCAAGTAAGATCCGGATGGACTTAAGCATAGCCAGTGGAGAAAAGGTTTCGTCATAATCCACACCTGGTCGTTGACGAAAACCCTTTGCAACAAGTCTAGCTTTGAAAGTCTCAACTTTTCTATCTACACCAAGTTTCTTCTTAAAGATCCATTTACCCCCAATGGGTTTTTGTCACGACCCGAAATTTGGCACAACGGGGGTGAGTTGCCAACTCGTGAATAGTAAATAACATATGCAGGTAATCGCAAGTATGCACGTACAGCGCGAATCTAACATATGCAATTAATAGCAATAAAAGGTCATATGAATGCAATAATCATGAACAGGACACTAACGGTTACTACAAATACATGAAGCAATAATATGAAAATCGGTATGCAATAATCATGCAATAATGATATGAAAAGGTATATATGCAACAGTTGTGAAGGTACTCTAGCAGGTACGACTAACACATGAAGTAATGCATATAAATAAAGGTATGTAAATGCAACAGTCATGAAAGGTACACTAACAGGTACTACTAATACATGAAGCAGTGCATAAACAATAAGTGTGGAGTATGGAATGAAATATTCATTTCCACGGAATCCTGACATCGTGGTAGGATCAAAATCCATCAAGACAGTCCAAATCCTAAATTCCTCAAATCAGCCTCCAAATTGGCTCTCATATCATATAAGTCTCACAAATCCTTAATGTACAATATCGAATAAATCTCATATATCCTGAATGTACAAAATCAAGTGAATCTCATATATCCTTTATGTACAATATCAAGTAATCTCAATGTCCTAAATCCAATATCAAGTGAATCTCTTATATCCTAGGTATATTTGCATGAATAAATATGATGAAGTATATGAATTTATATGTATACATATATATTAGCGTCCCATTCCACTAATATATATATACATATATATATATATATAACAGCGTCCCATTCCACTGTTATATATACTTAGGAGTAAAATATCATGAAAACAATGTGTCAAGCATCGACACAGAAAGGCTGATCTATCAGGTGCTGTCACCAAGGCTGGCACCCTGATAGGTACGTATCATACGCTATACCGAAAGCTCGAGTGCCTAGCTCTGACCCTCGCCTCTCGACATATCCATAGGCACATAACTCCCGTTGGTATCCCCATGATAACCGCCGAGTCATTGGTAATATCACCGGAGTGTATGGTTCCCCTGCCAGGCTCAATCGGCAAGGTCCATCAATCGTCTTGCCCCGGGGTACCTCCGGGCCCCACTATGTACCCTCATACGGCCCCCGACTCCTCACATGGGGTATATAATCAGAACCGATAAATCTCATGGTGGATCCTGAAATATCATATCAAGGGAAACCGGGTTTTTCAAATAATTCATAATTTCATGAACTCCCACGGTCCCCAAATCCAGAAAACATCATGAAAAAATCAATATCTCAATGCGAAATCCATGAATATAATATATGCAACAAAAAATGTAATGTAAGCATATAAAGGAAAAACCGCTAATTAACATGCAACAAGTTAATATAAAATATCATGCGGTTCCTAATTTCTCCAATTCTAAATAATATCAAGTAAAGATAAACATGTAGCTATAACCAGATATATGTGTAAATATAAAGGTATAGCAAAGTATATGTATTTACCTATAAGAAATGATATAATATACCCCCTGGGTATAAGTGAAGTATGTATGCAAGGTATACCTGTAGCTATGTCATTAAGTGGGTATGTACCTATCGCTAATGGTACAATACTCTATAGGTATACAGGTAATTAGCAAGTAAGTATGTCAAGGCATATATGTAAGCATGTAGGTATACAGGTATGCTATATATCGTACACAATAAGAAATATGAATCAATGTCACAATGTCCCTGACCAAACTATATCATATCTATAAGTGGGTTGTGCGTGTCATGGCAATTATTGACGGTGTGTGTGGCATACAATCAGTGCTCGTGCAACATGAGCCGTCAATAATAGTGCAGTGTCCTAAGGAAACTAGTCCAAGCACAACAATTAACTAAGCAATAGTGTATATGCGCAATTCTAAATATGACATAGAATATGCGAAAATATTAACATCTCTAGCCCAGACGCATAACGCCATGCGGACGATTCCCCTGTAGATGTTAAATCTACTCACAACGCTCCTGGCTAAGTGAAGCCAACCACCTCTTTTCCCTTTATTGCAGCGTCCGAAGTCCCCGCCTGCGAACCTACAATATTAAAACAACAAGGCAAATATATATTAGCAATATACCCAAAACACATTCAAACTACCTTTGACCGACGCAACAACACAAAACATACTCTCAAGTGTTCGTATTGTGCCTAACGTGCATAGCGACGCGACGAAAACAACCTAAGAGCAAAACTACACAAAAAGCACGATCCGTGTCGTATAACGTATCGCGCTTAAACGAAACACAAGAAACAACCTAGGTGATCTCAGATTTTGCATACTGAAAAAACTCAACAATCAAACAAGACCAAAAACACCTAAACCACTGCAGACACCTACCCAGAAAAACCCAAACCCTAACTCTAACCCACGGCCGAGGTCGCCGAATCTCCTTCGTGTCGTCGCCGGCCGAGTCCGAGCTTCTTGGGTTCGTGTTCCAGGTGAGGTCCTATGGTTATAGGTACAACACAACTATATTGTTTGGTTTTCTCTCACACACCCTGAGTCACAGCAGAATACAGATATCATAAATCGACACTAAAAATACAATATTATGCACAAAACTTAACTTTACGCTATCTAAACTAAATCTAACAGTCTACAAAGCACATAAACTATATAAACAACAGAAAGAGATTATTACCTACACAAAAGAACTCAAAGATCTAAGCTTTTCATGCTCCAAGGCATCTAAGAGGAAAAAGGTGATCAAAGATGTAATTTTGGGTGAGATTTGTGATGAATTGTGAAGGAACTTGTGAAGTGTTCAGTTTGAGGAATGAGGAGGTGAAAAAATAATGCTAAAGAGATAAAGAAATGAAAGAAGGAAAAGATAAAGAGAGAGGGAAGAGGGTGAGTGTAAAGAGAGAGAGAGGTGAGTGCACCATTCACTTAATGCTTGCAATGGTCACCATGCCACCTCTCTCCAAGACAAAACCCAAACAAATATCTCTCCTTCTCACTCAACAAATATTAAGGATTAATTCAAGGCAAAGGATTAAAGCAAAAGGATTAGATTAGGTTAAGTGTCAAGGTAGCTAAGATCAAGATTAGCATAAACAAATCCTCACATTTACGTGCACACGTGCGTGCATGCTCATAACAAATAATAATAAATTATTAATTAAATGTTATAAAATGTGAGGAACCTGAATTGGTAAACTTTTTACAGTAAACCCACACTAACATCAAAACAAACACTAACTGAAATCTAAGACGTTATAATCTCCCCCCTTATAAAAATTCGTCCCCGAATTTAAAATTTTCACTATGCGTACCTTCAAAGAGAAGATTACAAAACTCTCCTATCTCGCTCGCTGCCTCCCAAGTGATTACCTCACTATACGGCTACGTCCAAGGAAACCCTTCACAGATGGCAAGACCCTTGACCGAAGTTTCTCCACCTGCCGAGCCATTAACATAATTGGCTGTCGGTGTACGAAAGATCGCGTCCAAGCTAAATGGTCTGGTGCTGAATCATGTGAGAAAGGTCATGAAGGTAATTGCAAAGTATCGACACAGGGAATACGGGGTGAATACTCAATAATCTGGGCGGAAGTGCCAAATTAAAGGCAACGAAACTAACTCGCTTTAAGGATCTTAAAAGGACTTAAAATCCTGGGATAAGCTTCCCAAAACTCAACATGTCATTCATCGGAAAAATCCGTAGGAATACATGATCTCCTACTACGAACCCAAGTCTGCGACCATCACGGTCGGCATAAGACCTCGGTCTGCACTGGGCTACTCTCATCCTGACCTGAACCAACTGGATCATCTCCGACGTTTTTAGACTAGTTAGGGTCCAAAAATCCTACTCACACAAAGTCAGAAAAATAGACTAGTGATCGACACGACCTAACCCCTAAACCTAAAGGTTGTTAATTGGAGTGACTCCTAATAACAGCTATCGAAGGAGAACCCTAACAATGGCGAGTGACAATCCCCAACTGCCGACAACAATTAGTACGTACGCACAAGCATAATCTCTAGAGTCGGTATAGCCCGCTCTCACAAAACCATCATCCTGCGGATGGAAATATGGAGCTAAGGCTCAACCAGTACCCAAGGCTTCTTGAAGCTCCTGCCCCAGACGGAAAGCGAATAGGGTGCCTTATTTGGATACGACCCATGAAGAAACTCCGTGCAACGCACGAACTTAACAAAGAACAACTGAGCAAACTGAGTATAACCGGACAACAAACTCCCGAATGGAGTCACACCCTGACTAAACCTGGGTAAACACCATAACGAAATTCATAGAGATCTGCTCCCATTCCCACTTCGAAACGGTTAAAGGTTGCAACTCTCCAGCCGGTCTCAGATGCTCTACCAAAGCACACAACAAGACAGACACTTTGAAACGAAACCCGAAACTTCTCTTTACATCCCTGCCCACCCGTAACTATCTCACAAGTCACGTCAAATGTTGGTGGAACTTGAATGAGTACAGAGAGTTGACAGATGTGCCTGCTCTAGGATTCCGCGTCTCTGCATAACAGCAACAGGTACACACAAATGCATCCCTAAATGTAGTACATGTGGTCATAAATCAAGGACTCCGAATCATTACCCAGCCGAGTATGCTCAAGTATCTCTGACGAACGAGCATCGGCGGGCTGTGCCTCGCGAAAGCGACTAAGGAAAAGTGGTCGGGCGCGGACATGAGCAAGCTGTCCCCTCAGTAAAGGCGAACTTAAGCTGTACTAAACAATCGCACAAGAACTGTAAATCTGCAGAAGACTATCTCAACAATCAAAACCCGCTGTAGGAAGATGTACATTAAGCTCTGATGGTCCGTGAAAATCTGACACGACTCTCCAAACAAGTAGTGTTTCCAAATCTCCAACGCAAGACCACCGCGGCCATCTCCAGATCATGAGTGGGATATCCTGCTCGTACTCCCTCCAAATTTCATGAAGTAAAAGCGATAACTCTATAATGTCACCTCAGTACACAATCGAACCCCACTCGAGAAACATCACAGTTAAACAACAAAGTCGCCCGAACCAGAAAGCAAACAAAGAACTGATGCAGTTGTTAACCGAGTCTTCAACTGCTAAAACACTTCGCATGCATGCCTCAGTTCAAAGAAAAGAAACCTCATTTCCTGTCAGTTCAGTCAACGGTGCAGCACTACACTAGCAATCCTGCACGAAACGGCGGTAAAAATCTGCTAAGCCCCAAAATCTGCGGACCTCCATCCTGCACACAAGTCTGGGCCTAAGCTATACGGCCTCGATCTTCCTCGGAACCATACAAAAACCGTCTCCCGTAACTACAGGACCTAAGAGTCAACACAAACAAGCCTGAAGGAACACTCCGAGAATCTAGCAAACCGCTGGGGCTCTCCCAACATCTGCAAAACAAATCCTCAAGTGCTACTCCTGTCCCTCACGACAAATTGAATAGACCAGAATGTCATCAATAACACAACAATAACTGGTCGAGGAACGGCCTAAAGAAATCTGGTTCATCATATCTACGAATGCTGCTAGGGCATTGGTGAGTCCAATGACACCACCAAAACACACAAAGCCCGTAGCACGCACAAGGCAGTCTTCGGAATGTCATCACTCCGAACCCGTAACAATGATAACCTGATCCCGAAAAAACTTAGAAAATGTCTCACACTCAGGAGCTGATCGAAGAAATCGTCAATGCGAGGTAAAGGATACCTATCTGCACCGTAAGCTGGTTCAGCTGACGATCAATCAATACACAACCTCTATAATTGCACAGCGGCGCCCCGGCCGTCAATCCGACGCCGGAATGCGGAAGCGATGATTTACTTTAACTTTTTGAACCGGCACTACCGCGCACTATAAACCCGGATCGTGCCATTAATCTAGTCCTAGCTAACAAGAGAAGGGGTAAAGAGATATACCGAGCGATCCGTGTCCTTCGGTCTTCTCGTCGTCGTCCCGATCTCCCCGCGGAATCTCCGGTCTCCACCACGTCGCCGGAAGGGCACCACTTCGCCGGCTTCTTTTACGGGCTCCCACCTCTGAACCGAGACAACTCGGGCATGAAGTTGGCGAGCCAACGTGCCCAAGAGTTGCTGTAGAATAGTGTAGAACTCTCTATGTGTCTCTGGGGGTTGAAGTTGCCATGTATATGGTAGAGGAATTTGAACTATATGGAGATGAATGATTTTGTAGCAAGCAAAAGAAAAATGTGATGAACATTTTTCCATAACCAAAATGAAGAACCCCCACCTCAAGAATGTGGCCGGCCTCTCTAGGAGAATGGAGAGAGAGAGAGAGAGGAAAGGTCAAGGGGTGGGAAAGCTATGATCCAAGAGAGAGAAAGTGTTATGATGATAAAACAATGATCACAAAACAAGAACCTCACTCCAAAACTTAATCATATCCAACAAAGGTCAAGCCATCATGAAAACTATCATGAAGCAAAAAGTCAAGTGATCATGACACAACAAAATGCAAAGACCACCCTCCACAAATGCTTATTTGCACAAATGCAAATAAGCTCTCCTCCACCAATCTTCGGCCAATGATAGATACAAAGGAAAATGGCCGAAACGGAAAACAAACTGGCAACTCCAAAAACTGATCCCGTAATAAATTACAGGAAAACCCCGCTACTGTGTATACACACCCGCATTTGTATTCCGACCGAAATACAAATACAACGAGACAAAATCTACACTGTACAATACTAGGATCCGGCTTAAACCAAAGTCGGCTACTAAAATCCGTCCGATCATAATCCATGCAATACCGCATGTATCTGATCGAACCCTGCCATATCTCCATACGGCCTCTACAGCGTTTCGCCCAAAACTTGAGAAACTGGTCTGTGGGGGACTCTAAAGACTCGTCAATACATTGGTCGTGGATTTAACCACTAGCACGTCAGAGATATTAGCCTATACGTAACGGGCTACCAGGGATAGACCAAAAGGGACGTCTGTGAGCGAACTCATGCCGACACCCTACTGAGCCTGTCAGTGACAATATCCGTACAGTCCGGTCCGTTCGTCTATGAGCATCGCATGGCGGGCCTAGGGGGTTGGTAAAAGTCAGACCCCCAAAAACGGTACAAGTCGTGTCGGAGTGTAGCCCAGAACACCCTGAGATACTACTGGAATACCTACCAGTAAATCTCCTGCCTTGGCCAAGGACTTTTCATGTACCGGCTCTCCTAGACACAGCGCGACCTCACCCCCAATACCGGGAGAGAAGAACCCCTGCAGATCCGCTCACTGCCTCCATATGGCTCGGGACTGTACCCAACTAAAACCTGTTTGCACGTCTTCTTTGAGCGTGGTAGGGTAGTAATCAAAACACAGTGGGAACTCACATGAGACAAATGACGATCTCAGGTCGATGAACTAACCTGTACACATGTCACCAGGGAACTGCTATCTGACATCAGGTATAATACCAACTAGCAGGTTCCCGGCGAGTCCTGTCCGTTGTACTCATAACCCAATGAGCACCTGTATACATCTTAGGTGAACCAACTGACACCAGTGGCTTGTGAGACCGGCAACCGCCCCTCGTCGGGGTCTCGACTGCATACACTAGTCTATTCTGGAGTATCGATGCCCTGTCTCGAAACTCCCACGACTAGGGACCTTTTAAGGATGTGCTTATAGACCCCAGCACCCACGTATATGATCGCCCTCATACTGCTGGCAGTCAAGCAAGAATCCTAGGGGGCTCTATCAACGTGCAATAGCGACCTGTCAGGTCACCTAAAGCAGTACACGATGATAAAGATAAATCAGATAGCATACTATCATCTTGAGTAAGACTGTCCTACCGGGATAGGTCCTCCCTCAATCATTGCAATCACGTGCCTGTGATCCAATAATTGACTCTGAGGGCACTATCTCCAACAATCTCCCACGTGCACTCAAGGCTAATTATTGCGATGTCGCATACTCACAGCCCGTATGATACCGAACACCCAACTCCTCTACTAGTCAGTCTCACAAAGCTCGTTTGCGAAACTATTGCGTTCGAGGAATAGCCTTAGTGAGTGGATCCGCTTTGATGTTTCTTTCTATATCACTCTATATCTCAAGTTCGTGGAGAAAGCCATCTCCCGAAATGAGCAATACCTGTCTTATAATGTCCGGATGTCTGATGGGACCTAGCTCATAAATGAACTCCAAATCCAAACTTCTTAGACTGTATCGTCAACTGAACTTAATCAGTATCCTGCGCCATGCCTCCCTCAGTATTGCCTTGGACCACCTGTCCAAAATACTGCCCCTCGTCAGAAGGAAAACTATAACTCTGACAACCTCCCTGTCGTCCAAGTCACCTTAGAAGCCTGGAATGATAACCGTCTCCCGAATGAGGCTGTCGTTATCATATCCCTAGAACATCCACTTATGTTCTAAAATTGCTTCCGATTGTTTCTCCAGGATAGGATCAATATCAACTTATTGCATCTACCGCAAAAACAACATCTGGTGTGGTACTTGACATCTCATGATTGACTCAATTGCCTAAGCAAGTGATCTGCCAATCATGCACATCCCTCTCCCCTTTAGTCTGTAAGACACCTTTAGAGAGGGTGACTCCATCACCTGCAGGTACACTACCGTGCCAGGAGTCGTCCATTCTAAATACTCTTAGAATGCTGTCTAAGTACCCTTAATTGGGAAACCACCCAAATCTAGATCTAAAACCATAGATCTAGTAACCAGTATGTCTGATATAATGTCCAAGTCCCATGTGGAGAAACCACTGTGTGACAACCAAAGTATAACTGATCGTAGTATAGGAATATCACTTCTTACTCTGTGTATGTCATCTAAATACCAGGACATCACACCCTACTACCTTCTTAACAGATCCATCCCCTATTCTGATGAAGTCAAACCTATGACTGTCACATCAGAAATAGACGATCTATCTCCGCTATATCTTCTTTAGTCTATAAATAGACATAAGCCACTTGTCCACCAATGCTTCCGCTGCTCCCACTGATCACGACAACCCTCTGGCAGAGTCATATAGACGTACACTTCTAAAGCTAGTTTAGAATGACGCTATACTCATCCTCCTACCGGTTCTCGCAGCCTGGAACAACAGCAATGGTAAGTCTGGGTAAACAAGAACCTCCCTGTCACCGTCCTTGAGGCTAACGGAGTACCTCTCGGATGCCTGAGGTTACCCACCATATCTGCGGAGTGGCCAATGGAATGTCAAACCAGATTGAATCTTTATGTTCTTATCAAATTTTCAGTAATCATTTGCGGTTCTGGAATCACTTCCAGTTCTACCATACTCCCACTACTGTTTTTCTGAAAAAATCCATTTTTGTTAAAACTGTGGCGAGTCTAGAACAATATCACTATTGATCTTCCAGATGGTAGAAAGTCAACCCTCATCATAGCCTGGGTCAACCCACAAACAGCCATTACAGAAACGTGCCTTGAGTTATCCAGAGTCTTGTTTTAAGCATAAGCCGGACAACTCCCCGTACCTTAACATCGTTAAGATACGAACTGTTCTATATCCAATATAGGACCAGAGGCACTGATTTATTTGAACCAGATTCAAATCATGCAGCTGTCTCCAGTGCATGTCAACTAAATGGAAAAAGGCCGATCAGCGTTACTCAATTTAGGAATGCTTCCAATTATGAGTAACCTGAAAGAGAAGCAAGTTCTCTTAATCATTACTATCAACTGAATACCACACACAAGTATCTACATCTTCGATCACCTTGAAGAATCCCGATACTTGCAATACCTGGTTCTCTATTTTATTCATATACCTATAACTTCTCAAAACTTAGACCTTGTGTTTCTACGAAACACCTGTCTAGAACTAGAGAAGTCATAAGTAAACTGAATATAGTACGAGGACCATCCTCTCTGTCCCGATGGACACTGGACAATACTCTGTACAAGTCCCTTGAGTCTAATAACTCATTCCCTGTGTGTCGTAGGTTGAAAACTGTACTTATGGTTATGAAGAATTACACCGCCGTTTAATGCTCCTTACCTAACCATCCACTGATATAGGTAAATGTCATAGACATAATTTCAAAAAGGTATATCTCACTCTATAAAAATAGACGTACAGATATATCAATTTGAAATTGGTGCATTAGAACGGATATTCAAAACCAAATATTTGCCGTCCGGCAAACAACCCAGGTGACTTCCTCAAATATCACCAATTACAACGAATTCCGATATAATGAGGATGATCACCTAATTCCTAATAACTTACTCTCACTCATCATCTGTAAAACCATACAGATGTGAGAATCATACCTGGTAAATACATACCCTGGGGCAAGTGTCTAATTGGGAAATCAGTTTTCTTTTAACAGTACACGGTGAAACTGAAACATTGAAATGTTTCGATGGGGTATCCCGGTATTCCTAGTAATGCCTCTTCCATTATCCAGATTCATAACTGTAACCGTATATCTCTTTGCCACCTCTCCACATCCCTTCATATGCCTTTAGTCATTACCTTCTGTACACCCCTTTAGGCCAAATGGTTTTCTTCCTTCCCTACCGTTCGGCACCAGCCTATGGTTTGGAAGAAGACTATCCAATAAGCATAATGGGTGTACTTCCCTAATCCTAGGAGCACTCGCATTGCGAGAGAAGGTGAGGATAAAAGACAACCAAATAAACCTTATTCCTATTTCTCCCGAACCAGAATCCATCCCCGAACTGGAACAAGTTCCTTTCGAGTTCGTATATAACCATACGATGGAGTATCCAATAAACTGTGGATCTTCGTAGTGATACGGAGTGTTCTGGAGAAATACAAAGGTGATTTAGGATTGGCGAAGAAATACTTGGTTTGGTCGTGAATAGCAGTCGCAATTTACTTTGCCCTCTTACTAATCCCTTTCTTTGTCTTTACATAATACCTTCTGTACACCATCATTAGGCTAATTGGTTTTCTTCATTCTCCACCGTTCGGCACCAGCCTAAGGTTTGGAAAAAGACTATCCAATTTGCGTAATAGGTGTACTATCTCCTAAACCAAGGAGTACTCGCAACCTGAGAGAAGGTAAAAGGAAAAGACAACTGAATAATCCTCTCCGTTTTCTCCAGAACCGGAAACCATCCTCGAATAAATTCCTTCGAGTTCGTATATAACCATACGATGGTTTTGTCCAATGGAAGTGGACGTTCGTAGTAATACGGGGTGTCCTGGAGAAAAGGGTAAAAGTAGGAGTGGCAATGAGGTGTGCAACTCTGACAATCCAAAATCCAGTGTTAAGAAGGTTCGGTTAATTTTGGTCTCTGAGTCATAGTCTAAGGTCGGGTCAAAGGTCGCTGCCAAAGAGAGAGAGAAAAGAAACACTCAGCGTGCACTCTAACCTAGATCAGAATGGTTACCAATTTATCTAATCTGGAAACCTCCCACTGTACCGTCAAATTCTCCTCCAAACCTAAAAGAAGAATTAGTCGGGATGTCCCGAGGAGTAAACCAACTCATCAGTGGGAATCGGGATCCAACTATCACCGCATGATAACGTGACAGAATCCGCTCACGCTATCATACTCCAGAAGGTATGTGCATATCTGGCAAGTTTCAGTTTCTTTTGAAACTCCCGATGTGATTTTTGCCCCATGCTCTTATGACCTTGACTTTGGCCAACAAATCATAAGTCACATGTCAAGTTCTACCCGTCATTCTCCAGGTTAATTTGAGCCCACCCGCACAAGCCCTTGACTTTGGCCAACAAGGCTATACGACTGCCCCAAACCAACGCAGCTATCTATGCTGCACATGAATACCCAATAGCTACCGATCACTATGCCTTGACTTTGGCCAACAAACATAGCTTGAATACTGATTGACTATCCATGTGAAACGACGGAGGGCTACGAATGGTTTCTGGCGAAAACCTTTAACGTAATGAACTTGATATCGTTGAAGGAACGGATAGCTTTTAAAAATATAGTGACGAAAACCTTTGCTAAAGAGGTCACTCCCGGTGAAGGGATCTCGGCTCTTTCCCCGTAGAATGAGGTGCAGGATATTCCAACTGAATACCACGATGCAAAGCAAAAGTAATCGGCTATAGTGAAGTTATTTCCCTGACGCAAACTTTTGTCCAAGGGGTCACTCCCGGTGAAGGGATCTCGACCCTTGCCTCGTCGACTGAGGAGCAGGATATTCCAACTGAATACCACGATGCAAAACAAAAGAGAACGCCCTTGCAATAACAGCTTTTTGAAAAGTGTTCCAACAACATCAGATTAGGTTTGTTTTAACTTGCATTGATCCGAATCAACGCAGTCCCATCAATTGATCACACCAATAAAGAACGAAAATAATGACGTACGTATATGCCATCCGCATTCGCCACTGGGTCCTGTCATTACCCGTTAGGTTAGCTAACTAACGACAGAGCGGGGACTGGACTAGCGCGGATGCAAAACATATACAATATCTACTAATATATATATCAATATATAATATTCGCTCAAGGAGTGATAAAATGCAACATCACAGAAATGTACAGCATCATAGAACAATACAGATATCTGGGATCCCCGGGTTTCACAGAGCCGCTACTGAAACCCGACGTTCCCCTGGTCGTGTGGATAGCCTGCGCAATGAAATCCTAGACCCCTACGGGCGCGGCAAGTTACCCGCCAAAACCTGAAGCGAAGCAGCCCCCTTCAGCAACGTGAATGGACCACCCAGCACTTCACGGAATCCGTTAACTTGGGCACCCCTCCTGGGTCAACCTGTACCCCCTACGAGTGCGGCGAATAGCCCGCCAATTCTAGAGTGAAGCCCCCTCCGTCTCAATGCCATGAGATGCGGGCCCGTTGCCTTCTAGAACCCGGCCATCCGTGCACCCCTCCGCGGGGTAATCCTAGTACAGAAAGTAAACTATACATACAACGGGTACATCGACCGCAACCTGGTCGTGCCCCAAAAGAATTATATACAAACGGGCAGTGACGACAGTCCACATGTCGGACGCTCGCCCCGCAATATCAAATGTACATAATACAACAAAACTGTACTACCACTGCAACCAGGCTATCCCCCACGACCGATCCACAACATCACAGCACAATCACAGAACATCAACGTGAATGTCACGTTCGCAAATCCATCTAACCGGGCTATAGCAGCTAGACAGGATTTACCGATCAAGTGACATTCACGGTCGCAGATATAATGTAAATACTGTGAACTAATGTGTTTAAAATTTTCGATCGATCAAATATTACCAAGTGGGCCCCAAGCACTACTGTAGCACTCAGAGAAATCTGGGCCCAAAAAATAACATTCCAAAAAACCCATTTTGAACTCAGAAGCTCTCTGGAAAATTTTGGTACAGGGAACAGTCTAGACTGCGGCGGAACCGCGGCCAATGCGTGGGTTTGGCCGTGGTTCCGCGGTGATATGGTGACATCACATGACCAAATATTCCCAGAATGCTTAAAATTCCCTGCATATAATTCTGCAATGTACTGAAAAAATTTCGAGCCAAAAATAATTCGACAGAAAACTGATGCATATGATATCGGGTTTTCGGATATTTGATCGATCGAAGCTTTAAACATACTAGACCAAGCTAGACTAGGTTAATGGCGAGGCTCTGATACCACTGTAAGTGCACGACGGCGCCCCGGCCGTCAATCCGACGCCGGAATGCGGAAGCGATGATTTACTTTAACTTTTTGAACCGCCACCACCGCGCACTATAAACCCGGATCGTGCCATTAATCTAGTCCTAGCTAACAAGAGATGGGGTAGAGAGATATACCGAGCGATCCGTGTCCTTCGGTCTTCTCGTCGTCGTCCCGATCTCCCCGCGGAATCTCCGGTCTCCACCACGTCGCCGGAAGGGCACCACTTCGCCGGCTTCTTTTACGAGCTCCCACCTCTGGACCGAGGCAACTCGGGCACGAAGTTGGCGAGCCGACGTGCCCAAGAGTTGCTGTAGAATAGTGTAGAACTCTATGTGTCTCTAGGGGTTGAAGTTGCCATGTATATGGTGGAGGAATTTGAACTATATGGAGATGAATGATTTTGTAGCAAGCAAAAGAAAAATGTGATGAACATTTTTCCATAACCAAAATGAAGAACCCCCACCCCCACCTCAAGAATGTGGCCGGCCTCTCTAGGAGAATGGAGAGAGAGAGAGAGGAAAGGTCAAGGGGTGGGAAAGCTATCATCCAAGAGAGAGAAATTGTTATGATGATAAAACAATGATCACAAAACAAGAACCTCACTCCAAAACTTAATCATATCCAACAAAGGTCAAGCCATCATGAAAACTATCATGAAGCAAAAAGTCAAGTGATCATGACACAAAAAAATGCAAAGACCACTCTCCACGAATGGTTATTTGCACAAATGCAAATAAGCCCTCCTCCACCAATCTTCGGCCAATGAAAGATACAAAGGAAAATGGCCGAAACGGAAAACAAACTGGCAACTCCAAAAACTGATCTCGTAATAAATTACAGGAAAACTCCGCTGCTGTGTATACACACCCGCATTTGTATTCCGACCGAAATACAAATGCAACGAGACAAAATCTACACTGTACAATACTAGGATCCGGCTTAAACCAAAGCCGGCTAGTAAAATCCGTCCGATCACGATCCGTGCAATACCGCACGTATCTGATCGAACCCTGCCATATCTCCATACGGCCTCTACAGCGTTTCGCCCGAAACTTGAGAAACTGGTCTGTGGGGGACTCTAAAGACTCGTCAATACATTGGTCGTGGATTTAACCACTAGCACGTCAGAGATATTAGCCTATACATAACGGGCTACCAGGTATTGACCAAAAGGGACGTCTGTGAGCGAACTCATGCCGACACCCTACTGAGCCTGTCAGTGACAATATCCGTACAGTCCGGTCCGTTCGTCTATGAGCATCGCATGGCGGGCCTAGGGGGTTGGTAAAAGTCAGACCCCCAAAAGCGGTACAAGTCGTGTCGGAGTGTAGCCCAGAACACCCTGAGATACTACTAGAATACCTACCAGTAAATCTCCTGCCTTGGCCAAGGACTTTTCATGTACTGGCTCTCCTAGACACAGCGCGACCTCACCCCCCGCTCACTGCCTCCATGTGGCTCGGGACTATACCCAACTAAAACCTGTTTGCACGTCTCCTTCGAGCGTGGTAGGGTAGTAATCAAAGCACAGTGGGAACTCACACGAGACAAATAACGATCTCAGGTCGATGAACTAACCTGTACACATGTCACCAGGGAACTGCTATCTGACATCAGGTATAATACCAACTAGCAGGTTCCCGGCGAGTCCTGTCCGGTGTACTCATAACCCAATGAGCACCTGTATCATCTTAGGCGAACCAACTGACACCAGTGGCTTGTGAGACCGGCCACCGCCCCTCGTCGGGGTCTCGACTGTATACACTAGTCTACTCTGGAGTATCGATGCCCTGTCTCGAAACTCTCACGACTAGGGACCTTTTAAGGATGTGCTTATAGACCCCAGCTCCCATGTATATGATCGCCCTCATACTGCTGACAGTCAAGCAAGAATCCTAGGGGCTCTATCAACGTGCAATAGCGACCTGTCAGGTCACCTAAAGCAGTACACGATGATAAAGATAAACCAGATAGCATACTATCATCTTGAGTAAGACTGTCCTACCGGGATAGGTCCTCCCTCAATCATTGCAATCACGTGCCTGTGATCCAATAATTGACTCTGAGGGCACTATCTCCAACAACCTCAATCTGCCGTCTTTCTCCTTGACGAATAGAAATAGGAGCTCCCTAATGCGAAACACTCAGACACACAAACCCCTCCCAACAAACAACTCTGCAGCTGATCCTTAAGCTCCCTAAGCTTCGCCGGCTCATCTGGAACAACGTCGGAAAACTCTCGCACGAAAGGAAACCGGTCCAACAAATCCACTATGGATCCGGTATCACGAATGAACTTCAAGAATCCTCGACATCTTCTCCTTAAAAGCCGACTAGCGAAAAAGGCTGAATTCAAGCTGTAAGAGGCGGCACCACTGTCCCCCTACATAACAAGAACTGACTTGCCGGGAAAATATACCTGACTGTTTTCTCGCGGTAGTCCACAGACGCCAAGCATGTAGCTAACCAATCTGTGCCCAGGAGAACATCAAATCCAACATCTCTAGAAGGATTAAAACGATGGACGAATCTCTATCTCCTATCCGATTGGCACAGGACTGAAATACGTGTCGCGCAACAAAAGAATCGCTGACAGAAATTAACACAACAAATGGCTAATCTAGCTAACACAACTCTCCTCGTCCCAAACCTCTGCTACTCCCGCAACGGTCACGAAAGCTGTCTCGACGACTAGGCCTCTATCTCTGGGCTGGTACACCAGTACGAGTCCTCCACGGTTCCGGAACTCCCAAAGTCTCTGGAATACGTGTCTCATCAATTAGGGCTGCATCCACTGGTACTATGTAGGTGACGGAATGTTGTGTAAGTGCACGGCGGCGCCCCGGCCGTCAATCCGACGCCGGAATGCGGAAGCGGTGATAAACTTAAATTTTGCGGACTTTGCAAACCGGCACCACCGCGCACTAAACTCCGGATCGTAACCATTAACAAGTCTACGCTACTAAAAAGAAAGGGAAGAGATGTATACCGACGATCCAAGTCCTCCGGTCTTCATCTCCACTCCGATCTCCTCGCGGGATCTCCGTCCACATCGTCGCCTCCTCGCCGGAAAGGGCACCACATCGCCTTCGTCTTTTACGGGCTCCCGCCTCAATACCGAGGCAACTTGAGCATGAAGCCGGCAACTCGACATGCTCAAGATATGCTGTAGGTTATCTAGTGTAGTGTCTCTTTTGGGGTTTGTTGCCATTTGAGGATGATGGAGGATACAAGACAAGAAAAATGGTGCTTGCATTTTTCTTATCATGAAATGAGATCAAGAAAATGAAACACTCTCAAGGATGAAGATGAAACCCTCTTCTTCTCTTTTCTTTCACTCTTTCTTTTTCTCAACCATGAATAAAACTCTCTTCTAGTGAGAATGAGAATGGTGGAGGAATCAACACATAATGCAAAGGGAGGTGAGTGTAGGAGCATAAGAAAGGTGACCATATCCAAAGTCAATGAAAACTTCAACCATGCTTTCACTTTAAACCCATACCTATATCAAATCACTCAATTCAAAAGCATGGAGCAAAGATATGAAAACTATCATAATCAAACAATATGCAAAGAAACCCCTCACAAAGTGTTATTTGCAAAACTGCAAATAACCCCCTCCATCGGAAAAGTCCGGCCGGGAAAGAACAAAGGAAAACCGGCCGGAACGGAATGCAAACTGGCAACTCCAGAAAACTGGTCCCGTAATAAATTACAGGAAAACCCCGATACTGTGCATACACACCTGCATCTGTATTCCGTCCGGATACAAAAGCAATGAGACAAAATCTACACTGTACTAAACTAAGACCAGCTTAAGCCAAAGCCGGCTAGTTAAATCCGTTCGATCCTGATCCGTGCAATACCGCACGTATCAGATCAAACCCTGCCATATAACTATACGGCCACTAGTACAAAACTGTCCGATCCTGATCCGTGCAATACCGCACGTATCTGATCGGACCTTGCCATATCTCCATACGGCCTCTACAGCGTTTCGCCCGAAAGCTGAGTAACTGAAAGTGTGGTGGACTCTAAAGACTCGTCAATACTATGGCTGTGGATTTAACCACTAGCCCGTCAGAGGTATAAGCCAATACGTAACGGGCCACCAGCTATTGACCAAATGGGACGTCGATGAGGAAGCTCACCCCGACACCCAACTGAGCCTGTCAGTGACAATATCCGTGCAGTCCGGTCCGTTCGTCTATGAGTATCGCATGGCGGGCCTAGGGGGTTGGTAAAAGTCAGACCCCCAAAAGCGGTACAAGTCGTGTCGGAGTGTAGCCCAGAACACCCTGAGATACTACTGGAATACCTACCAGTAAATCTCCTTGCCTTGGCCAAGGACTTTGTGTAATGGCTCTCCTAGACACAGCACGACCTCACCCCCAATACCGGGAGAGACGAACCCCTGAAGATACGCTCACTGCCTCCATGTGGCTCGGGACTGTACCCAACTAAAACCTGTTTGCACGACTCCTTTGAGCCGTGGTAGGGTAGTAATCAAAGTACAGTGGGAACTCACACGAGACAAATGACGATCCCCAGGTCGATGAACTAACCTGCACACATGTCACCAGGGAACTGCCATCTGACGTCTGGTATATGACCAACTAGCATATTCCCGGCGAGTCCTGTCCGGTGTACTCATAACCCAATGAGCACCTGTATACATCTTAGGTGATCCAACTGACACCAGTGGCTTGTGAGACCAGCCACCGCCCCTCGTCGGGGTCTCGACTGTATACACTAGTCTACTAATGGAGTATCGATGCCCGGTCTCGAAACTCCCACGACTAGGGACCTTTTAAGGATATGCTTGTAGACCCCCAGCTCCCACTTATATGATCGCCCTCATACTGCTGGTGGTCAAGCAAGAATCCTAGGGGCTCTATCAACGTGTAATAGCGACGTGTCATGTCACCTAAAGCAGTACACGATGATAAAGGTAAACCAGATAGCATACTATCATCTCGAGTAAGACTGTCCTACCGGGATAGGTCCTCCCTCAATCATTACAATCACGTACCTGTGACCTAATAATTGACTTTGAGGGCACTATCTCCAACAATCTCCCACTTGCACTCAAGGCTAATTATTGCGATGTCGCATACTCACAGCCCGTGTGATACCGAACCTCCAACTCCTCTACTAGTCAGTCTCACAAAGCTCGTTTGCGGAACTATTGCGTTCGAGGAATAGCCTCAGTGAGCGGATCCGCTTAGTTTTTTCTTTCTATGTCTCTCTATATCTCAAGTTCGCGGAGAAAGCCATCTCCCGAAATGAGCAAAATCAGTCTTAGAATATGTCTGGATGTCTGATGGGACGTAGCTCATAAATGAACTCCAAATCCAAACCTCTTAGACTGTATTGACAACTGAACTTAATCAGTGTCCTGCGCGCCATGCCTCCCTCAGTATTGCCTTGGATCACCTGTCCAAAATACTGCCCTACATCAGAGGGAAAACTATAACTCTGACAACCTCCTTGTCGTCCATGTCACCTTGGAAGCCTGGAATGATAACCGTCTCCTGAATGAGGCTGTCGTTATCATATCCCTAGAACATCCACTTATGTTCTAAAACTGCTTCCGACTGTTTCTCCAGGATTGGATTAATGTCAACTTATTGCATCTAGTGCAAGAACAACATCTGGTGTGGTACTTGACATCTCATGATTGACTCACTTGCCTAAGCAAGTGATCTGCCAATCATGCACGTCCCTCTCCCCTTTAGTCTGTAAGACACCTTTAGAGAGGGTGACTCCATTACCTGCAGGTACACTACCGTGCCAGGAGTCGTCCATCCTAAATACTCTTAGAATGCTGTCAAGTACCCTGATTGGGAAACCACCCAAATCTAGATCTAAAACCATAGATCTAGTAACCAGTATGTCTGATAAAATCCATTTCCTTTTTGGAGAAACCACTGTGTGACGACCAAAGTATAACCGATTGTAGTGTAGGAGTTTCTTTTCCTACTCTGTGTATAACATCCAAATACCAGGATATCACACCCTACTACCTTCTCAACAGATCCATCCCCTATTCTGACGAAGTCAAACCCATGACTGTTACGTCAGAAATAGATGATCTATCTCCGCTACATCTGCTCTAGTCTATAAATAGACATAAGCTACCTGTCCACCAATGCTTCCGCTGCTCCCACTGACTACGACAACCCTCTGGCAGAGTCATATACACGTACACTTCTAAAACTAGTTTTAGAACGACGCTATACTCATCCTCCCGCCGGGTCTCGTAACCTGGAACAACAGCAATGGCAATTGTGGGTAAACAAGAACTTCCCTGTCACCGTCCTTGAGGCCACCGTAGTGCCTCTCGGGTGCCTGAAGTTACCCACCTTATCTGCGGAGTGGCCAATGGAATGTCAATCCAGATTGAATCTTTAGGTTCCTTATCAAATCTTCAGTAATCGTTTGTGGTTCTGGAATCACTTCCAGTTCTACCATACTCCCACTACTGTTTTCTGAAAAAATCCATTTTTAATAAAACTGTGGCGAGTCTAGAACAATATCGCTATTGTTCATCCAGATGGTAGAAAGTCAACCCTCGTCATAGCCTGGGTCAACCCACAAACAGCCATTACAGAAACGTGCCTAGAGTTGTCCAATATCTGGTTTTAAGCATAAACCGGACAACTCCCCGTACCTTAACATCGTTAAGATATGAACTGTTCTATATCCAATATAGAATCAGAGGCACTGATTTATTTGAACCAGATTCACATCATGCAGCTGTCTCCAGTGCATGTCAACTAAATGGAAAGAGGCCGATCAGCGTTACTCAACATAGGAATACTTCCAATTATGAGTAACCTGAAAGAGAAGCAAGATCTCTTTATCATTACTATCAACTGAATACCATACACAAGTATCTACATCTTCGATCTCTTTGAAGAATCCCGATACTTGCTATACCTGGTTCTCTACTCTATTCAAATACCTATAACTTCTCCAAATTCGGACCCTGTGTTTCCACGAAACACCTGTCTAAAAATTAGAGAAGTCATAAGTAAACTGAATGTAGTACGAGGACCAACCCCTCTGTCCTGATGGACCCTGGACAACATACAATACTCTGTATAAGTCCCTTGAGTCTGATAACTCATTCACTGTGTGTCGTAGGTTGAAAACTGTACTTATGGTTAAGAAGAATTACACCGCTGTTTAATGCTCCTTACCTAACCATCCACTGATATAGGTAAATGTCGTAGACATAACTTCAGAAAGGTATATCTCACTCTATGAAAATAGACGTACAGATATATCAATTTGAAATTGGTGCATAACTGCGGATATTCAAAACCAAATATTTGCCGACCGGCAAACAGCCCAGGTGATTTCCTCAAATATCACCGATTACAACGAATCCCGATATAATGAGGATGATCACCCAATTCCCAATAACCTACTCCCACTCATCATCTGTAAAACCATACAGATGTGAGAATCATACCTGGTAAATACATACCCTGGAGTAAGTATCTAATCGGGAAATCAGTTTTCTTTTAACAGTACACAGTGAAACTGAAACATTGAAATGTTTCGGTGGGGTATCCCGGTATTCTTAGTAATGCCTCTTCCATTATCCAAATTCACAACTATAACCGTATAATTCTTTGCCACCTCTCCAAATCCCTTCATATGTCTTTAGTCTTTACCTTCTGCACACCCCTTTAGGCCAAATGGTTTTCTTCCTTCCCTACCGTTCGGCACCAGCCTATGGTTTGGAAGAAGACTATCCAATAAGCATAAAGGGTGTACTGTCCTAATCCTAGGAGCACTCGCAACGCGAGAGAAGGTGAAGATAAAAGACACCTGAATGTACTTTATTCCTATTTCTCCTGGACCAGAATCCATCCCCGAACTGGAACAAGTTCCATTCGAGTTCGTATATAACCATACGATGGAGTATCCAAATAAACTGTGGATCTTCGTAGTGATACGGAGTGTCCTGGAGAAATACAAAGGTGATGTGGGAGTGGTAACGAAATATTTGGTTTGGTCGTGAATATCTGTTGCAATTTACTTTGCCCTCTTACTAATCCCTTGCTTTGTCTAAACTTAATACCTTCTGCACACCATCGTTATGCTAATTGGTTTTCTTCATTCCCTACCGGTCGGCACCAGCCTAAGGTTTGGAAGAAGACAATCCAATTTGCGTAATAGGTGTACTACCCCTAAACCAAGGAGTACTCGTAACCTGAGAGAGGGTAAAAGGAAAAGACAACTGAATAATCCTATCCGTTTTCTCCAGAACCAGAAACCATCCTCGAATTCCTTCGAGTTCGTATCTAACCATACGATGGTTTTGTCCAATGGAAGTGGACGTTCGCAGTAATACGGGGTGTCCTAGAGAAAAGGGTAAAAGTAGGAGTGGCAATGAGGTTCGCAACTCTGACAATCCAAAAACCAGTGTTAAGAAGGTTCGGTCAATTTGGTCACTGCCAAAGAGAGAGAGAAAAGAAACACTCAGCGTGCACTCTAACCTAGATCAGAATGGTTACCAATTTATCTAATCTGGAAACCTCCCACTGTACCTCAAATTCTCCTCCAAACCTGAAAGAAGAATTAGTCGGGGTCACCCGAGGAGTAAACCAACTCATCAGTGGGAATCGGGATCCAACTCTCATCGCATGACAACGTGACGGAATCCGCTCACGGTATCACACTCCAGAAGGTATGCGCATATCTGGCAAGTTTCAGTACTTTTGAAACTCCCGATGTGATTTTTGCCCCATGCTCTTATGACCTTGGCGAAGGTCAACAAATCATAAGTCACATGTCAAGTTCTACCCGTCATTATCCAGGTTAATTTGAATCCACCCGTACAAGCCCTTGACGAAGGTCAACAAGGCTGTACGACTGTCCCAAACCAACGCATCTATCTATGCAGCAGAAAGGTAACAAGCAGCTACCATACACTATGCCTTGACGAAGGTCAACAAACATAGCATGAATACTACGTGCTACCCGTCTGAAACGACGGAGGGCTACGAATGGTTTCTGGCGAAAACCTTTAACGTAAAGAACTTGATATCGTTGAAGGAACTGATAGCTTTTTAGAAAATATAGTGACGAAAACCTTTACTAAAGAGGTCACTCCCGGTGAAGGGATCTCGGCTCTTTCCCCGTAGAATGAGGTGCAGGATATTCCAACTGAATACCACGGTGCAAAGCAAAAGTAATCGGCTATAGTGAAGTTAATGTCCTGACGCAAACTTCTGTCCAAGGGGTCACTCCCGGTGAAGGGATCTCGGCCCTTGCCTCGTCGACTGAGGAGCAGGATATTCCAAATGAATACCACGATGCAAAACAGAAATGAACGTCCTTGCAATAACAGCTTTTTGAAAAGTGTTCCAACAACATCAGATTAGGTTTGTTTTAACTTGCATTGATCCGAATCAACGCAGTCCCATCAATTGATCACACCACAAAGAACGAAAATATACTGACGTACGTATATGCCATCCGCATTCGCCACTGGGTCCCGTCATTACCCGTTAGGTTAGCTAACTAACGACAGAGCGGGGACTGGACTAGCGCGGATGCAAAACATATACAACATCTACTAATATATATACCAATATATTATATTCGCTCAAGGCGTGAATAAAATGCAACATCACAGAGAATGAACAGCATCACAGAAACAATACAGATATCTGGGATCCCCGGGTTTCACAGAGCCGCTGAAACCCGACGTTCCCCTGGTCGTGTGGATAGCCTGTGCAATGAAAACCTAGACCCCTACGGGCGCGGCAAGTCACCCGCCAAAACCTGAAGCGAGGCAGCCCCCTTCAGCACCGTGAATGGACCACCCAGCACTTCACGGAATCCGGTCACTTGGGCACCCCTCCTGGGTCAACCTGTACCCCCTACGAGTGCGGCGAATAGTCCGCCAATCCTGGAGTGAAGCCCCCTCCGTCCCAATGCCATGAGATGCGGGCTTGTTGCCCTCCAGAACCCGGCTATCCGTGCACCCCTCCGCGGGGCAATCCTAGTACAGAAAGTAAAATATACATACACCGGGTACATCGACCGCAACCAGGTCGTGCCCCAAAAGAATAATACAAACAGGCAGTGACGGCAGTCCACATGTCGGACGCTCGCCCCGCAATATCAAATGTACATTATACAACCAAAACTGTACTAGCATTGCATCCAGGCTATCCCCCACGACCGATCCGCAACATCACAGCAAATACATAGAACATCAACGTGAAAGTCACGTTCGCAAATCCGTCTAACCGGGCTATAGCAGTTAGACAGGATTTACCGATCGAGTGACATTCACGGTCGCAGATATAATGTAAATACTGTGAAAAATGTGTTTAAAATTTTCCGATTGATCAAACAATTAACAACTGGGCCCTAAAGAAAACTGTAGCACTCACAGAAACAATTGGCCCAACTTTAATATTCCAAAGCCCATATTTTAAGCCCATAAGGCCTCTGTAAAAAAATGGTGAAGTGATGTGAATAGTGCGCGGCGGAAGGGCCGCACAAAGGGGGTTTTCGCGGCGGTTCCGCGCTCCAACTGTGGAGTTACTTCATCAAATTTTTACAGAACTCTTAGATTTTCCAGTACATCAATATTTTACAACCTGAAAAAATTTTCGAGACCAAAAAATTTCAACAGAAACTGTCGTGGGCAAATACGGGTTTTTGGACATTTCGATCGATCGGAACTGAAAAACACATTACACAAAGCTAGACTAAGTTAATGGGGAGGCTCTGATACCACTGTAAGTGCACGGCGGCGCCCCGGCCGTCAATCCGACGCCGGAATGCGGAAGCGGTGATAAACTTAAATTTTGCGGACTTTGCAAACCGGCACCACCGCGCACTAAACTCCGGATCGTAACCATTAACAAGTCTACGCTACTAAAAAGAAAGGGAAGAGATGTATACCGACGATCCAAGTCCTCCGGTCTTCATCTCCACTCCGATCTCCTCGCGGGATCTCCGTCCACATCGTCGCCTCCTCGCCGGAAAGGGCACCACATCGCCTTCGTCTTTTACGGGCTCCCGCCTCAATACCGAGGCAACTCGAGCATGAAGCCGGCAACTCGACATGCTCAAGATATGCTGTAGGTTATCTAGTGTAGTGTCTCTTTTGGGGTTTGTTGCCATTTGAGGATGATGGAGGATACAAGACAAGAAAAATGGTGCTTGCATTTTTCTTATCATGAAATGAGATCAAGAAAATGAAACACTCTCAAGGATGAAGATGAAACCCTCTTCTTCTCTTTTCTTTCACTCTTTCTTTTTCTCAACCATGAATAAAACTCTCTTCTAGTGAGAATGAGAATGGTGGAGGAATCAACACATAATGCAAAGGGAGGTGAGTGTAGGAGCATAAGAAAGGTGACCATATCCAAAGTCAATGAAAACTTCAACCATGCTTTCACTTTAAACCCATACCTATATCAAATCACTCAATTCAAAAGCATGGAGCAAAGATATGAAAACTATCATAATCAAACAATATGCAAAGAAACCCCTCACAAAGTGTTATTTGCAAAACTGCAAATAACCCCCTCCATCGGAAAAGTCCGGCCGGGAAAGAACAAAGGAAAACCGGCCGGAACGGAATGCAAACTGGCAACTCCAGAAAACTGGTCCCGTAATAAATTACAGGAAAACCCCGATACTGTGCATACACACCCGCATCTGTATTCCGTCCGGATACAAAAGCAATGAGACAAAATCTACACTGTACTAAACTAAGACCAGCTTAAGCCAAAGCCGGCTAGTTAAATCCGTTCGATCCTGATCCGTGCAATACCGCACGTATCAGATCAAACCCTGCCATATAACTATACGGCCACTAGTACAAAACTGTCCGATCCTGATCCGTGCAATACCGCACGTATCTGATCGGACCTTGCCATATCTCCATACGGCCTCTACAGCGTTTCGCCCGAAAGCTGAGTAACTGAAAGTGTGGTGGACTCTAAAGACTCGTCAATACTATGGCTGTGGATTTAACCACTAGCCCGTCAGAGGTATAAGCCAATACGTAACGGGCCACCAGCTATTGACCAAATGGGACGTCGATGAGGAAGCTCACCCCGACACCCAACTGAGCCTGTCAGTGACAATATCCGTGCAGTCCGGTCCGTTCGTCTATGAGTATCGCATGGCGGGCCTAGGGGGTTGGTAAAAGTCAGACCCCCAAAAGCGGTACAAGTCGTGTCGGAGTGTAGCCCAGAACACCCTGAGATACTACTGGAATACCTACTAGTAAATCTCCTTGCCTTGGCCAAGGACTTTGTGTAATGGCTCTCCTAGACACAGCACGACCTCACCCCCAATACCGGGAGAGACGAACCCCTGAAGATACGCTCACTGCCTCCATGTGGCTCGGGACTGTACCCAACTAAAACCTGTTTGCACGACTCCTTTGAGCCGTGGTAGGGTAGTAATCAAAGTACAGTGGGAACTCACACGAGACAAATGACGATCCCCAGGTCGATGAACTAACCTGCACACATGTCACCAGGGAACTGCCATCTGACGTCTGGTATATGACCAACTAGCATATTCCCGGCGAGTCCTGTCCGGTGTACTCATAACCCAATGAGCACCTGTATACATCTTAGGTGATCCAACTGACACCAGTGGCTTGTGAGACCAGCCACCGCCCCTCGTCGGGGTCTCGACTGTATACACTAGTCTACTAATGGAGTATCGATGCCCGGTCTCGAAACTCCCACGACTAGGGACCTTTTAAGGATATGCTTGTAGACCCCCAGCTCCCACTTATATGATCGCCCTCATACTGCTGGTGGTCAAGCAAGAATCCTAGGGGCTCTATCAACGTGTAATAGCGACGTGTCATGTCACCTAAAGCAGTACACGATGATAAAGGTAAACCAGATAGCATACTATCATCTCGAGTAAGACTGTCCTACCGGGATAGGTCCTCCCTCAATCATTACAATCACGTACCTGTGACCTAATAATTGACTTTGAGGGCACTATCTCCAACATGTTGTGTGCTGATCGCAAGGAACAACTGGGTAACAGGGGTGACAACCTCCTGTCGCTGCGCTCGAATAGCCTCAACCAAAGAACTCATCGTCTGGCGCAAGTCCTGCATCTCAGCCATAAGCCTAGCGATACTATCTGTCGAAGGCAGATCTGTCTGCTCCTGTGCAACGAGCGTGCCATCCTGGTCAGTCCTCGTCTTACCCGAGTCAATTCTGACCTCGGCCCTCGCTGCACTTCTCTAAGTCCCCATAGTCGTCGGCGGCAAAAGCTATAAATAGAGATAGGATTCAATATGAACACAGAAATCGAATCACAAGGATATGAATCATCAAGGAAGGAATTTCAAGCAATTTGTACTTAGGTCACTTTAGGCGGAGCACCGCAATGTGAGTATGCTGCAGACATACATACACTACGTTACTCTGCTTAAGCTACCTACTCCATCATACCAAGGTCATCCTACACTCCGAAAGGTAAAAACCTAGCGCTCTGATACCAACTTTGTCATGACCCAAAATTTGGCACAACGGGGGTGAGTTGCCAACTCGTGAATAGTAAATAACATATGCAGGTAATCGCAAGTATGCACGTACAGCGCGAATCTAACATATGCAATTAATAGCAATAAAAGGTCATATGAATGCAATAATCATGAACAGTACACTAACGGTTACTACAAATACATGAAGCAATAATATGAAAATCGGTATGCAATAATCATGCAATAATGATATGAAAAGGTATATATGCAACAGTCATGAAGGTACTCTAGCAGGTACGACTAACACATGAAGTAATGCATATAAATAAAGGTATGTAAATGCAACAGTCATGAAAGGTACACTAACAGGTACTACTAATACATGAAGCAGTGCATAAACAATAAGTGTGGAGTATGGAATGAAATATTCATTTCCACGGAATCCTGACATCGTGGTAGGATCAAAATCCATCAAAACAATCCAAATCCTAAATTCCTCAAATCAGCCCCCAATTTGGCTCTCATATCATATAAGTCTCACAAATCCTTAATGTACAATATCGAATAAATCTCATATATCCTGAATGTACAAAATCAAGTGAATCTCATATATCCTTTATGTACAATATCAAGTAATCTCAATGTCCTAAATCCAATATCAAGTGAATCTCTTATATCCTAGGTATATTTGCATGAATAAATATGATGAAGTATATGAATTTATATGTATACATATATATTAGCGTCCCATTCCACTAATATATATATATATATATAACAGCGTCCCATTCCACTGTTATATATACTTAGGAGTAAAATATCATGAAAACAATGTGTCAAGTATCGACACAGAAAGGCTAATCTATCAGGTGCTGTCACCAAGGCTGGCACCCTGATAGGTACGTATCATACGCTATACCGAAAGCTCGAGTGCCTATCTCTGACCCTCGCCTCTCGACGTATCCATATGCACATGACTCCCGTCGGTATCCCCATGATAACCGCCGAATCATTGGTAATGTCACCGGAGTGTATGGTTCCTCTGCCAGGCTCAATCGGCAAGGTCCATTAATCGTCTTACCCTGGGGTACCTCCGGGCCCCACCATGTACCCTCATACGGCCCCCGACTCCTCGCATGGGATATATAATCAGAACCGATAAATCTCATGGTGGATGCTGAAATATCATATCAAGGGAAACCGGGTTTTTCAAATAATGCATGATTTCAAGAACTCCCACGGTCCCCAAATCCAAAAAACATCATGAAAAAATCCATAGCTCAATACGAAATCCATGAATATAATATATGCAACAAAAATTTTAATGTAAGCATATAAAGGAAAAGCCGCTAATTAACATGCAACAAGTTAATATAAAATAGCATGCAGTTCCTAATTTCTCCAATTCTAAATAACATCAAGTAAAGGTAAACATGTAGCTATAACCAGATATATGTGTAAACATAAGGGTATAGCAAGGTATATGTATCTACCTATAAGAAATGATATAATATACCCCTAGGTATAAGTGAAGTATGTATGCAAGGCATACCTGTAGCTATGTCATTAAGTGGGTATGTACCTATCGTTAATGGTACAATACTCTATAGGTATATAGGTGTTAGTTATATGTATGCCCTAGAGGCCATTACTGTACATAGGATGTATATTGTAGTGGATGCTGGGACGTATATAGGGAGGACTTTCTTGCTCGACATGATAGTATGCTATCTGGTTGATCTTTACCTTAACGTGTATGCTGATTGTCTCTCTGTTACATGTTGGTAAAGCCCTTAGGATGTGTACTTGACTACCTGGACTATGATGCGGATCATACTAGTGGGGACATGGTAATCCATAAGTACATCCTTCAAAGTCCCTAGTCATGGGTGTATCGAGACGAGGCATCGATATACCAGAGTAGACTAGCGTATACCTTCTCAACCCATACAGATGGGCGATGGATGATCCTATATCCATTGGTGTTTGACATCAGAGATGATATACGGGTGCTCAGTAGAGACTGGGTACACTGGACGGACTCGCCGAGAACTCCCAGATGGTATTATACCTTACGTCAGATGGCAGTTCTCTGGTGACACTGGTACAGAGTAGTATGTTGACCCGAGATCGTCATAGAGTCTTGTGTGGTTCCCACTGTGCTTTGATTTCCATCTTACCGCGTCCAAGAGGGCGTGCAAAACGGTGGTTTTTGGGTACAGTCCCGAGTCACATGGAGGCAATGAGCGATAGGAGGGGATTCGTCTCTCCCGGTATAGGGAGTTGATGTTGCGCTGTGTTCGATTGGCTATAACAGGAAATCCCTGGCCAGGGTTGCTGAGATTTACTGGTAAGTGTTACCAGTAGTTTCTCAAAGTGTTATAGACCTCATATCGACACGACTTATCGAGCTATTGGGGTCTGACGTTTACCACCCCTAGGTGAGATATGCGACATATCAGACGATCAGACCGGACTGTACGGTAGTGTTACTGGTTGGATTCACTGGAGTGTGAGCGGGCTTGCTCGTCGATCTTCAGATCGCTCAATACCCGGGTGGCCGTTACGTTTAGCAGACCGCTTGCGGCTTGTGGGTGTTTGATATGATCATCATCTGCTGCCGGCGTATTGACGAGTCTTTAGAGTCCTACACAGAGGTTTCCTGGCTCAAGCGAAACGAAATAGGAGCGCATATGAGATATGTGCGGGACCGAGAATGATACCAGTATGTGATACTGTATTCGATTCTCGCGATATGTGACATTGATCGGTTATATGTGATATAGCCGGGTTATCGGATCAAGTGTTGATTCGATAAGTTGTTACTGTTGATATTAGTCGGTTATATGCGATATGACCGGATCGTTAAATCAAGTGTTGATTTAATGATTTAATGCATAATTATATATTTGATATATTACTTTGCATTAACTAGTATCGGTTCACTTTAAATGGATTTTCTCACTCGGATGTGCGCATTGCATATGCGATATGATTTTGTGCACTTGCTTGTATCATGTTTGATGATACATGCCTTTTGGTTAAGTATATAGAATTAAACCATGGTTAACTTAATGATTAGGGTTTTGCTTTTTCATTTAATTATTTGTTTATTCATTTTGGATATTAATAAAAGCATAAAAGAAAAGCAAAATGGTTTCTTTATTTTATTTTCTTTCATGAAGCTTTTTGAAGCTTCATGAAGCTTTGACCAAAGTGACCACTTTGTCTTTATCTTTAACCCTAACCATTAATCTAACCTTAGTTAATTCTCTACACTTGACCATGGTTGATTATGATAAGTATTCTTTTATTTTTCTATTTTCTAAATAACTTATCATAACACTTTCTTCTTCTTCTTCCTAAAACTCAAGAAGAAAAGCTTGACTACATCAATGGTGGATTGATGAAATGAGTGAGAAATCCAATTCTAAAGTCTACCCACTTCCTATTTCTTCATCCTCTACCTCTTGCCAAGTAGTAGAGTGTGTTTTCTTCACAAGTTTCTTGACTTGGTGAAGTCGGAGCTTGATTTAGCGATGCCTCGACGTAGATCATCTTCGGCATGGACATCGATGACCTAGCCCGTCCATTCTCCGATGAAGCCGACGCTAGAGCCCGGGACTTGTTATGGACAGCGAGGAGACTTCATTGCGGAGCTATGGAGGTGGAGAACTGGATCTACAAAGGTTGTATTTCCGTATCTCTTAGTTAAGTGTTAACTAGTTTATTGTTTCGCCTAGATTTCTAGCCAACGATCCGTAGTCGGGTTTCTCGGCACCTAGATTTTTTGAAATTGGCATGGTTGATGCCTTGTGAGACCTCATTAGGATGCCTAGGAACCCTACAGTGGTATCAGAGCCTAGCTAGAGCCTTAGGCGAAGTCTAGACGACGTTTGAATCCCGATCGAACCCGAAACCCCATTTTTCCCATGCTCTCTGTACTTTTTTCAAAACAGTGCATTTTTCTATATTAAAAATATCCAGAAAATCAACCAGGGTGTTTTATGAAATACTGTGAAAAACGGAGACCTAACTCCATCATAACGCCGCGGAACCGCGGCCTAAGCCCACGTGGCGCGGCGGTTCCGCGGCAACACTGTTGACTCTTTGACTCCTATTTTCACAGTAATTCCTATTTAACTGTGCTGAGATTTCTGGGTATTTTTAAATTTTATTTAAGAGTTGAATTTTCTGGGTTGTTTTGGGGATTCGAATGTTCGATCGGATTATCAAATTTTGTCTATGTGGCTTTCCGGATAAATTTTAGAATATGTTAAAAAGTTCGACCGGATATAAATACCCAATTTTTCCCCTGTCGGGAAATTTCCAAGTGTTGGATTTTTCCAAAGTTTAACGACGTTCTAAGTAGTGCAAGTAACGCGATGGACCCTCTAGAAGACAACAAACCTTAACTCGATTATGTGACCGTCTTGAACTGCCCTTTGAACCTTCGGGTTTGGGGCAGTACGGCGTGCCACATGTGAGGCGTTGGCTTGACCCTTCTACGGCTGGACCGTTGGTACTGAGGCACGAACTGAATGTTGTTAGACTTATTTCATGTGTTGATCTGTATCGGGAAAACTTGGGTGTTCGATTGTTCGATCGGAAAGTTTGACATTTTCTATTTATCCGGAATGGGATACAATAATTGGAATTCACAAGTAGTTATGTGATAACTGAATGAATGTTATAAACATAGCAGTTTAGTCTCACTTGATCGGTTGCCACGGAATTTTGATGCGATCAAAAGTCCGTCGCAATCACGTAGCGTACGCGGATACTCGCCGGGTAAACTTAATAGACAGCCTCACTCCATAGCCCCGACCAAGTGACTGTAGGAGAACCCCGTCGCCGAAAGCATCCGTTCGGGTGCTCGCGGTGGCGGTGTTCCGCCTTGGTGCACTTCGTTGACGGTATCGGGGGTGCGGCCGCCTACTAAAGTTTGCGACGAGCATTCGATCAGGATGTCGGGAATCTTGTTGAATTGCCCGACTTGATATTGAAAAGTGTTTTCGATAAAGAGACTAAAATGCGGGGTTTATAATTGTTAGGCATGCGATGTCTAAGTAATTCATTTGGTCAGGCATGCGATGTCTGAGGTGGTTGCAGATTCCAACTGTTGTAGTTTTACACTTTCTTTTCTGTGACCGTAAGTGTAATATGTGATATCGCCGGTTTCGTTGCTATATGTCAACGACAATTGGGATGCGCATATTTACTTACGTTGATGACATGTGATGTTATGTGTTGCTGGATATGTTATATTGGATCGTCGTGTTTGAATAGCCGGGGGGGTTTTATGTGAGATGAGTGTTTTTCATTTTCATTCATGTAAAAACTTGTATGTAATATTCTTTTATTGGGACACTTCCAGGTTGCGGAAGTTGTCACCCTTTGTATATTATTTACTTTTCCGCACTAGGATAGACCCAAGGAGGAGGGCACAAGTAACCGGGTTCTGGAGTCCAGTGGGAGACCAACTCGAGGAGTCGAGTCCGGGTCTCCTAACTCTAGAATTGGTAGGGTTGCTTGCCGCTCTCGTAGGGGTCTTGGGGTGTGGGTTTGGCTATTCATCACGACCGTGGAATCCGTGTTTTATACTGGCTCGTATTGAAAACACGGACGTCCTAGTATATCCAATATTTCATATGATTCTTCTGCTGCGATATCTGTGATGTGATCATGTGATGTTCTGTGATAGATACAGTATATAGTATATATGATATATTATATAGACGTTACTTATGTTTTACACCCGCGCTAGCCCTGCCCCGCTCTGTCGTTAGTTACCTAACCTAACGGTGCACGAGGGGACATCGAGGCGAATGCGGATGGCATAAGTGTACGTCGTATTTATCTGTGATGTTTAGGTATTTAAATGATGGGACTTCATTAATGTGATTAATGAAATAAAAGAAACCTAAGATGTTGTAGAATCGAATTTCAAAATAAAACAGGTAGCTACAGTTCTTGCTTTGCACAGTGGTATATATGATATATCCTGCACCTTATTCGATGAGGAAAGGACCGAGATCCCTTCACCGGGAGTGACTCCTTTAGCAATAACTGGCAGATGCTACACACTCGGTTTGTCTTTTGATTGCTTTTAAGAGTTTTTGCTTTGCACAGTGATATATATGATATATCCCGCACCTCATTCGACGAGGAAAGGACCGACGATCCCTTCACCGGGAGTGACTCCTTTAGCAAAACTAGAAAAGCCTCAAAAACACTCCATTTCAAAATTCATTTGATTCTACAACGATATCAAGTTCATTACGCAATAGGTTTTCAGAAAAACCTGTCGTAGCCCTCCGTCATTTCAGATAAGTAGTAGTTAGTATTCGTGCTACGTTTGTTGGCCTGCGTCAAGGCGTAGTGTGCGATAGCTAACTGGTGCTTATCTGCATAAGCATATGATGTGATTGGATTAGGGTAGTCGTGCGACTTTGTTGGCCTGCATCAAGGGTCGTGCGGGTGGGTTTAATTCAATCAGGAAATGACGGGTTGAACTTGACTAGCGGACTATGGTTTGTTGGCCTGCGTCAAGGTCATAGGACGCTAGGGGCAAAATATTATCGGGAATTTCAAGTGTTGAAATTTGCAATGAGATTGCATACCTTCTATGAGATAGTTGGATCCCGATACCCGCTGCGAGTAAGAGTTACTCCTGGGAGAGTTTTATACATTACAATTAGCCGATCAAGTAGGTGTCTAGAAAGGTGTCAACGGGGTTACGCCTCTGGGAAAACGAGGTTTACATTAATTAGGTTCGTGCGAAAGCACGGGGGACCTCCCTCAAAGTACCGACACTGGCCTGGCTGAAAGATTGGCGAACTTGTAATGTGTAATTAATCCCGGCTAGTCTTTCCTTTTAGGGTTTGAAGGAAGATTTGATAAAAAGCAGTGGGAGCCATCCTGATTAGATAAAGTAATAACCAATCTATTCTTGCAAGAGCGCACGCAGAGTGTTTTCTTCTCTCTCTCTCCAGGTAGCGACCATATCATGCCTTAATCAAGATAATAATACGGAATATTGACCGAACCCGCTTGTTATACTGAGCTGGGGAACGTTGGTCCCGCTCCAACTTATAATTGTTATAAGACCGAGCAGGAAATTGGGGATTACCAGAATTCCCGTGCCGCCCAAACGAAGAGAGTGCATGCTGATGCATCATTTTCGGGTGTGTTCATTATAAAGAACTGTTTCTCTGTATCCTCTACGTCCTGGGTATGTGATACCAGATCAGGATCCCAGATATGTAATCTGTTACATAGGGCTACAGATAGGTAGAGAACTGAGAACGGGTGATAAGTTTCATGAGGCAGAAAACGGGGCAAGTGTTGCAGCCAAGTCTGTTAGTCACTGTCACCCTGTATTCCAAATACATTGATTCTGAACGAATGTTATTAGATACCGAACCTGATGTACCAAATCATATCACTCTCTTTGTTAGAAAAGAAAGGATATAATTTTGTATTGATGGATAATGTTTTGAACATTTCCTATATCAAAAGTTGATCGGTTCAGGCACGTTATCTAAAAGCATTGATGTTCTAAATCAAACTACAGTTCTTAGTATATGGAACACACACAAGAGGAAGAGTTCAGAAATGAACGGATCCTTCTTGAGGTATTGTAGACTAGGTCATATCAATGCGACCCGACTAGCTAAGTTACATTTAGATGCATATTTAAATCAGTTTGAATTTGCATCTTATGAAACTTGCCAGTCATGTCACAAAGATAAGATGACCATAGCTCTGTTTATTGAAAGCAGAGAAAGAGTTAGTAAACTCTTGGGATGATACATGTTTGATGTATGTAAGGTCCCCTGTCTACACATGCCAGGACAGGTTCTTTGTACTTCATTACATTATCTGATAATCTCTCAAGCTTCAGACATATGTTCCTGTTGAAACATGAGTCCGAGCCTTTTGAGATATTCACAGAATATAAGAGAGAAGTAGAGAACCAAAATACGGGTATAAGTATTATGTCCTTTGATGAGATCAAGGAGGAGAATACTTGAGCACGGAATTCCAGGACTATTCTAAAGGAGAATGAGATTCTCTCTCAGCATTACTCCTCCGTATACACCATTGTACGATGGTATGTCGGGGCGGAGCAGATACACCCTATTTGATATGGTGTGCTCTATGATGAGTAATACTGAGTTACCTTTTTTCCTTTTGGGAGTTATGCACTTACGAAGTTGCATACCTATTGAATAGGGTTCCAATCAAATCAGTTGCCTACCACTTCATATGTGATATGGAAAAGGAAGAGCCCATTTCTTAAGTTAGTTAAGATTTGGGGTTGTCCGGCCTATGTATGAAAGCAAAATCCGGACAAGCTCGAGGCAAGGTCTGTAATGTAGAACTGGAAAAGTTCCAGCTATACGAACTACAGCAGATGATTTGATAGAACCAAGGGATTCAGTAGATACCAACGAACCTCAGCCTCTCCGCCGATCTAGTAGGGTTCCTCACCCACCTGAGAGATACTTCGGTTTCTCTATGACAGTGGGAGCGAGGATTGCATCATGAGATAATGACCCAACTAGTTCCGAGTTGGCCATCAGGAGTGTGACTCTGTAAGAATGGCTGGATGCTTAGTGATCTGATATGGAATCCATGTACACCAACAAAGTATGGACTTTGGTTGCTATATCTGAAGGGTTAAATCCCCATCAGGAGCAAGTATATCTTGAGAAGATTACTTGGTGTACATCGAAAAGTTGAGACTTTCAAAGCTAGACTTGTTAAAAGTGTGCATCATTGACCAGGTGTGGATAATGATGAAACCTTTTTCAAGTAGCTATGCTTAAGTCCATCCAGATCCTACTTGTCACGGCTACATACCATGACTACGATATCTGGTGGTTGGGTGTCATGACTGCTTTTCTAAATGATGTTTTAGAAGAGTGCGTCTATAAGTACACAGCCAGAGGGCTTCGTAAACAGTGGGAGCAGCGGAAACGTGTGCAAGATGCTTTATAGGATAAAGCAGGCATCGCGGAGTTGGAACATCTGTTTTGATGGATAAGTCAAAGAAGTTGACATCATCAAAATGGTAGATGAACCTTGTATAAACAAAAAGGGTAGTAGGGAGTATGGTGACGATCCTCGTAGAGTACGTGGATGTCATACTCTTGATAAGAAAGGAGTTTCTTATGCTATGCTCGATCAATCTCTGTTTATCACAGAGATTCTCCGTATAGGATCAGAGTGATACCTCCTAAATCCTGAGTTTTGGATCTATGAGATAGATTTAAATGGATGTTAGGATTCTCACTAGTTGTAGTGAGAGGGTATCAATCGATCCTGGGGAGAATCACTGGAAGGGTTCCAGGATGATAAACACGACTGAATGTCAGTCGCAGGCATTGTCTTTACCCTCAGTAAAGGGACGGTATGTTGGAAGAGTTCCAAGCTAGATACCGTGACATACTAGACGATAAAGGCAGGATACATCGCTACTTAAGATGCTACCAAAGAGGATGTTTGGGTGTATATTAGTTCATGAGATGAACTACGTTCCTACCATTGTGAGACAATGGAGTTGTGGCTCATGCCAAGGAACGCCGGTCCCATCAGTGATCCAGACTTATTCTAAGGCAGCATCGCCTGATCATGGAGATAGTTGATCTCCAGGGTGATCGAGGTTAGGAGAGTAGATTCAGAGGACAACACAGCGGATCCACTCACAAAGGCCTGTTCCTAGAGAGAGATTTTTATGGGATGGTTGAGTATGAGATACTACATCCACTGCTACAGATGGCCCTAGTGCAAGTGGGAGATTGTTAGTTATATGTATGTCCTAGAGGCCATTACTGTACATAGGATGTATATTGTAGTGGATGCTGGGACGTATATAGGGAGGACTTTCTTCCTCGATATGATAGTATGCTATCTGGTTGATCTTTACCTTAACGTGTATGCTGATTGTCTCTCTGTTACATGTTGGTAAAGCCCTTAGGATGTGTACTTGACTACCTGGACTATGATGCGGATCATACTAGTGGGGATATGGTAGTCCATAAGTATATCCTTCAAAGTCCCTAGTCGTGGGTGTATCGAGACGGGGCATCGATATACCAGAGTAGACTAGCGTATACCTTCTCGACCCATACAGATGGGCGATGGATGATCCCATGTCCATTGGTGTTTGACATCAGAGATGATATACGGGTGCTCAGTAGAGACTGGGTACACTGGACAGACTCGCCGAGAACTCCCAGATGGTATTATACCTTACGTCAGATGGCAGTTCTCTGGTGACACTGGTACAGAGTAGTCTGTTGACCCGAGATCGTCATAGAGTCTTGTGTGGTTCCCACTGTGCTTTGATTTCCATCTTACCACGTCCAAGAGGGCGTGCAAAACGGTGGTTTTTGGGTACAGTCCCGAGTCACATGGAGGCAATGAGCGATAGGAGGGGATTCGTCTCTCCCGGTATAGGGAGTTGATGTTGCGCTGTGTTCGATTGGCTATAACAGGAAATCCCTGGCCAGGGTTGCTGAGATTTACTGGTAAGTGTTACCAGTAGTTTCTCGAAGTGTTATAGACCTCATATCGACACGACTTATCGAGCTATTGGGGTCTGACGTTTACCACCCCTAGGTGAGATATGCGACATATCAGACGATCAGACCGGACTGTACGGTAGTGTTACTGGTTGGATTCACTGGAGTGTGAGCGGGCTTGCTCGTCGATCTTCAGATCGCTCAATACCCGGGTGGCCGTTACATTTAGCAGACCGCTTGCGGCTTGTGGGTGTTTGATATGATCATCATCTGCTGCCGGCGTATTGACGAGTCTTTAGAGTCCTACACAGAGGTTTCCTGGCTCAAGCGAAACGAAATAGGAGCGCATATGAGATATGTGCGGGACCGAGAATGATACCAGTATGTGATACTGTATTCGATTCTCGCGATATGTGACATTGATCGGTTATATGTGATATAGCCGGGTTATCGGATCAAGTGTTGATTCGATAAGTTGTTACTGTTGATATTAGTCGGTTATATGCGATATGACCGGATCGTTAAATCAAGTGTTGATTTAATGATTTAATGCATAATTATATATTTGATATATTACTTTGCATTAACTAGTATCGGTTCACTTTAAATGGATTTTCTCACTCGGATATGCGCATTGCATATGCGATATGATTTTGTGCACTTGCTTGTATCATGTTTGATGATACATGCCTTTTGGTTAAGTGTATAGAATTAAACCATGGTTAACTTAATGATTAGGGTTTTGCTTTTTCATTTAATTATTTGTTTATTCATTTTGGATATTAATAAAAGCATAAAAGAAAAGCAAAATGGTTTCTTTATTTTATTTTCTTTCATGAAGCTTTTTGAAGCTTCATGAAGCTTTGACCAAAGTGACCACTTTGTCTTTATCTTTAACCCTAACCATTAATCTAACCTTAGTTAATTCTCTACACTTGACCATGGTTGATTATGATAAGTATTCTTTTATTTTTCTATTTTCTAAATAACTTATCATAACACTTTCTTCTTCTTCTTCCTAAAACTCAAGAAGAAAAGCTTGACTACATCAATGGTGGATTGATGAAATGAGTGAGAAATCCAATTCTAAAGTCTACCCACTTCCTATTTCTTCATCCTCTACCTCTTGCCAAGTAGTAGAGTGTGTTTTCTTCACAAGTTTCTTGACTTGGTGAAGTCGGAGCTTGATTTAGCGATGCCTCGACGTAGATCATCTTCGGCATGGACATCGATGACCTAGCCCGTCCATTCTCCGATGAAGCCGACGCTAGAGCCCGGGACTTGTTATGGACAGCGAGGAGACTTCATTGCGGAGCTATGGAGGTGGAGAACCGGATTTATAAAGGTTGTATTTCCGTATCTCTTAGTTAAGTGTTAACTAGTTTATTGTTTCGCCTAGATTTCTAGCCAACGATCCGTAGTCGGGTTTCTCGGCACCTAGATTTTTTGAAATTGGCATGGTTGATGCCTTGTGAGACCTCATTAGGATGCCTAGGAACCCTACAGTAGGTAACTAGTAAGTAAGTATGTCAAGGCATATGTGTAAGCATGTAGGTATACAGGTATGCTATATTTCATACACAATAAGAAATATGAATCAATGTCACAATGTCCCTAACCAAACTATATCATATCTATAACTGGGTTGTGCATGTCATGGCAATTATTGACGGTGTGTGTGGCATACAATCAGTGCTCGTGCAATATAAGCCGTCAATAATAGTGCAGTGTCCTAAGGATACTAGTCCAAACACAACAATTAACTAAGCAATAGTGTATATGCACAATTCTAAATATGACATAGAATATGCGACAATATTAACATCTCTAGCCCAGACGCATAACGCTATGCGGGCGATTCCCCTGTAGATGTTAAATCTACTCACAACGCTCCTGGCTAAATGAAGCCAACTACCTATTTTCCCTTTGTTGCAACGTCCGAAGTCCCCGTCTGCGAACCTACAACATTAAAACAACAATGCAAATATATATTAGCAATATACCAAAAACACATACAAACTACCTTTGACCGACGCAACAACACAAAACATACTTTCAAGTATTTGTATTATGGCTAACGTACATAGCGACACGACGAAAACAATCTAAGAGCAAAACCATACAAAGTGCACGATCCGTGTCGTATAACGTATCGCGCTTAAACGAAATACAAGAAACAACCTAGGTGATCTCAGATTTTGCATACTGAGAAAACTCAACAATCAAATAAGACCAAAAATACCTAAACCACTTCAGACACCTACCCAGAAAAACCCAAACCCTAACTCTAACCCACGGCCGAGGTCGCCGGATCTCTTCGTGTCGTCACCGGCCGAGTCCGAGCTTCTTAGGTTCGTGCTCCAGATGAGGTCCTATGGTCACAAATACAACACAACTATATTGTTTGGTTTTCTCGTATACACCCCGGGTCACAGCAGAATACAGATATCATAAATCGACACTAAAAATACGATATTATGCACAAAACTTAACTTTACACTATCTAAACTAAATCTACCAGTCTACAAAGCACATAAACTATATAAACAACAGAAAGAGATTATTACCTACACAAAAGAACTCAAAAATCCAGGCTTTTCATACTCCAAGGCATCCAAGAGGAAAAAGGTGAACAAAGATGTTATTTTGGGTGAGATTTGTGAAGGATTGTGATGAATTGTGAAGGAACTTGTGAAGTGTTCAGTTTGAGGAATGAAGAGGTGAAGAAATAATACTAAAGAGATAAAGAAATGAAAGAAGGAAAAGAGAGAGAGAGGGGGGGGTGAGTGTAAAGAGAGAGAGAGATGAGTGCACCATTCACTTAATGCTTGCAATGGTCACCATGCCACCTCTCTCCAAGACAAAACCCAAACAAATATCTCTCCTTCTCACTCAACAAATATCAAGGATTAATTCAAGGCAAAGGATTAAAACAAAGGGATTGATTAGGTTAAGTGTCAAGGTAGCTAAGATCAAGATTAGCACAAACAAATTCTCATATTTACGTGCACACGTGCGTGCATGCTCATACCAAATAATAATAAATTATTAATTAAATGTTATAAAATGTGAGGAACTCGAATTGGTAAACTTTTTACAGTAAACCCGCACTAACATCAAAACGAACACTAACCAAAATCTAAGGCGTTACAGTTTTACCCCTTCAGGAGCAACTTCCAAAATCCATACTTTGTTGGTGTACATGGATTCCATCTTAGATCGCATTGCATCCAGCCATTTTACAGAGTCCCCACTCGTGATGGCCTGCTCGAAGCTAGCTGGGTCATCATCTTCCATGATGCAATCCTCGCTCCCACCGTCTATGAGAAAATCGTAGTATCTCTCAGGTGGATGAGGAACCCTACTAGATCGACGGAGAGGCTGGGGTTCGTTTGGAACTACTGAATCATCTGGTTCTATTAAATCTTCAGTTATAGTTTATGGTGCTAGAACTTCTTCCAGCTCTACCACTTCACCACTAATTTCTTTTAAAAGAAATTCCTTTTCCAAAAAGGTGGCATGTCGAGAAACAATCATCTTTTGTTCCTCGCCGTGGTAGAAAAGATATCCATGTGAATGTTTAGGATATCCCACAAACTTACAAAGAACTGACCGTGCCTCAAGTTTGTCCGGATTTTGTGTTTTAACATAGGCCGGACAACCCCATATCTTAACACGTTTAAGACATGGTCTCTTCCCACTCCATATCTCATATGGTGTGGTAGGTATAGATTTAGATGGAACTTGATTCAATAGGTATGCTGCTGTCTCAAGCGCATGACCCCAAAAGGAAATAGGTAACTCAGCAGTACTCATCATAAAGCGCACCATATCTAATAGGGTGCGATTCCTCCGCTCCGATACACTGTTGTGCTATGGTGTATAGGGAGGAGTAAGTTGAGAGAGAATCCCATTCTCTTTTAGATAATCCATGAACTCATTGCTCAAGTATTCTCCTCCTTGATCAGATCGAAGGATCTTAATACTTTTGCTCGTTTGGTTCTCTACTTCATGCTTATATTCCCTGAATTTCTCAAAAGTTTCAGACTTGTGTTTCATCAGGAACACAAGTCTGTATCTTGAGTGATCATCAGTGAATGTAATGAAGTAGGAAGAACCGTTCCTGGCATGTATAGACATGGGACCACATACATTACTATGTATCAGTCCCAAGAGTTCTGTAACTCTTTCTCCGTGTCCACTAAACAGAGTTTTGGTCATCTTGCCTTTGAGACATGACTGGCAAGTGTCATAAGATGAAAATTTGAACGGATTCAAATATCTATCCTTATGTAACTTAGCTAGCCGTGTTGCATTGATATGACCTAGTCTACAATGCCACAAGAAGGATTCATTCATTTCTGAACTCTTCCTCTTGTGTGTGTTCTATATATTAAGAACTGCGTTTTGATTTAGAACGTATATGCCATTATGTAACAAGCCCGATCCAATTAACTTTTGATTTAGGAAGATGTTCATAATATTATTCTGTATTACAAAATTATATCCTTCTTTACTTAATAAAGAAACTGATATAATGTTGCATATCATGTTCGGTATATAATAGCATTCGTTCAGAATCAATGTATTACCACTTGGTAATACAAGGTGATATTCGCCAACTGCTTTGGCTGCAACATTTGCACCATTCCCTACTCTTACGGAATGATCACCCATTCCCAGTTCTCTACCTTTCTTTAGCCTATGCAATATATTCCATTTGTGGGATCCTGATCCGGTATCTAATGCCCAGGACGTAAAGTGAACTGAGAAACAGTTCTCGGTAACTAACACACCTGAAGAAGATGCATCAACATGCTTATTCTTCGTTTGGGTGGCATGAGAATCCAGATATTCTCCTATTCCCTGCTCGGACTTATAACAATTATAAGTGGGAGCGGGACCAACGTTCCCCTGCTCGGTATAACAAGCGGGTTAGTCAATACATCAATATTATTATCTTGATTAAGGCCTGACATGGTCGCTACCTGGAGAGAGAGAGAAGAAAACACTTTAGCGTGCGCTCTTGCAAGATTAGATTGGTTATTATCTTATCTAATCAGGAGGGCTCCCACTGTTTTAATCAAATCTTCCTTCAAACCCTAAAAGGTAAGATTAGTCGGGATTTAATTACACCTTACAAGTTCGTCAATCTTTCAGCCAAATCAGTGTTGGTACTTTGAGAGAGGTTCCCCGTGATTTCGCACGGACCTAATTAGAATAAACCTCATTTTCCCAGAGCCATAACCCCGTTAACACCTTTCTAGACACCTACTTGATCGGCTAATTGTCTTGTGTAAAATTCTCCTAGGAGTAACTCTTACTCGCAGTAGGTATCGGGATCCATCTATCTCATAGAAGGTATGCAATCTCATTGCAAATTTCAACATTTGAAATTCCCGATAATGCTTTTACCCCTAACCCCCTATGACCTTGACAAAGACCAACAAACCATAGGAAGCTGGTCAAGTTCAACCCGTCATATCTTGATTGAAATAAATCAACCCGCACGACCCTTGATAAAGGCTAACAAGGTTGTACGACTACCCTAATCCAATCGCATCACATGCTTAAGTAGATAAGTACTAGTCAGCTACCGCACACTACGCCTTGACAAAGGTCAACAAACGCAGCACGAATACTAAATAGTCTTTATCTGAAATGACGGAGGGCTACACAGGTTTTTCTGAAAACCATGAGCGTAATGAACTTGATATCGTTGTAGAAACAAGTGATTTTGAAAAGGAGTGTTTTTTAGGATTTTCTAGTTTCGCTAAAGAGGTCACTCCAGGTGAAGGGATCTCGGCTCTTTCCTCATCGAATAAGGTGCAGGATATTTCACAAATACCGCTGTGCAAAGCAAGAACTATAGAGGTAATCAAAAAGTAAACCGTGAGTTTGTAGCATCTGCCAGTTTTGCTAAAAAGGTCACTCCCGGTGAAGGGATCTCGGCTCTTTCCTTATCGAATAAGGTGCTGGATATTCTACAAGGAATACCGCTATGCAAAGCAAAAACTGTAGCTACCCTTTTTGAAAATTTGATTCTACAACATCTTTTAGGTTTCTTTTCTTTTATTAATCTCATTAATAAATCCCATCATTTATGCTTCCTAAGTATCACAGAAGAAACGAAAACTGTAATATTTATATATCATATATATAGTATAAGCATTCGTCTCAGGCAGTAATATGATCTCATCACAGAACATTGCAGCAGAAGTCAATATATGAAATATTGGATATACTAGGACGTCCGTGTTTTATTTTGAGCCTGCATAAAACACGGATTCCACAGTCACGATGAATAGCCAAACCCACATCTCTAGACCCCTACGAGAGCGGCAAGCAACCCTACCAATTCTAGAGTTAGGAAACCCAATCTCGACTCCTCGAGATGGCCTCCTACTGGACCCTAGAACCCGGTTACTTGTGCTCTCCGTCTTTGGTCTATCCTAATGCGGAAAAGTAAATAATATACAATGGTGACTGCATCCTCAACCCGGAAGTACCCCAATAAAAGAATATTACATACAAATGAATTTTACAAGAATGAAAAAGAAAACTCTCATCTCATATAAAACCCCGGCTATTCAATACAAACAATCCAATATAATATATCACAGCAACATATAACAACACAGATATCTAGGCGAAATTACACAATTCGATCAATTCAACGAATTCCCAAAATACCCCAGTGAGCTCAACACTTGAGCAGAAATTAAAAATTCCCAGTAGCATGCCCCAGCACGTACAGACCGTCATTGAAGGGCCCGTCCCAAGCCTCCACAGTGGCGCCGCAGAACCGCCGCCAAAACCAAGTTTTGGCCACGGTTGCGCAGTCACTGTAGCGAGTTAGAGACTCGTTCTTCAGGTGGGTCCATAAAATTCCCTAAATGATTTTTTTAGTATTTTTAATATGAAAAATTTCAACTTTTGAAAAAATTTCCAGAGAAGGGGTCTCGTTTGGGTTTTCGGGGTTCGATCGGGCTTTAAATTTCGACTAGACAATGCCTAATGCTCTAGCTTGGCTATGATACCACTGCAGGGTTGCGCAACACCACCATAAGATTTAGGAAGGCATCACACATGCCATATTGAAAATTTTTGGGGTGCTATGAAACCCTAACCAAGATCTTAACTAGAGAATTAGGGTTAACCTTGCATGTAAACAACTTTACATCTAAGAGAGAGGAATTACAACCTTTGTAGTCTATTCTTTCGCTTCATAAGCTCTGAGTAGTAGTCCCTGCGCCGCGATCCATGAACTCCCGGACTCTAGAGAGGCTCCACAAGTCGAATGATCCATACTTGCTTAAAGACTTCAAAATCCAAGATGATCTACTTCGAGGAAACACGAACCCAAGCTATGACTTCACTAATTATGAATTAGTGAAGCTAACACACTAATCTATATGGCTAGTATAGAAGAGGGTGATGAAGTAGGAATTTTGAACACTTTATTATTTAATTTCTCACTATTTTCTTCTTGATCTCAAAAGCTAGAAAGCAAAATGAGAATGAGGAAGAAGAAGAAGAATGAATGAGATTGAGGTTAGAAATGCAACCATGGGTCAAGTATATCATCCTTAACCATTGTAGAGAGTTAACCATGACTATGTGTCATGGTTGGGTTAGAAATATCTAGGGCAAAACAAAAGGGTGGACTTGGTCAATGGTAATCTACAAGCTTCATGAAACTTCATCCATGACTCATTTCCACAATTTGAATTACTTAGATATTTAAACCCAAACATTACATATAGCATGGTATAATTCTCATACATATATGTTGCATGTATAACCTAGCATACTACAATATTATATATCACATATATAATATTTATGTAACAAAAGAAAACAATACAATAAACATATATCACATATAAGTTAAATATATCACAAGTGAGAATAATAAATATATAAGTGAGCACATAATATATACATATATATATATATATTATATTTAATCGAATCAACACTTGATCCGATAACCCGGCTATATCATATATAACCAGCCGATATCACATATCGCGAGAATCGAATACGGTATCATATACATGTATCAATCTCGATCCCGCACATATCACATACGTGCTCCTACTCCGTTTTGCCTGAGCCAGGAAACCTCTATGTAGGACTCTAAAGACTCGTCAATACGCCGGCAGTAAGTGATGATCATATCAAACACCCATAAGCTGCAAGCGGTGAACTAAACGTAACAGCCACCCGGGTATTGAGCGACCAGAAGATCAACAAGCAAGCCTATACATACTCTGCGAATCCAATCAGTAACACTACCGTATAGTCTGGTCTCTTCGCCTGATATGTTGCATATCTAGTCTAGGGGTGGTAAAATCCAGACCCCAGTAACCGATAAGTCATGTCGATGTAAGGCTCATAACAGGTCGAGAAACTGCTGATAACACTTACCGGTAGCACTCTAAATCAGCCCTGGCTAGGTACTTCCGGTTATAGCCAATCGAACACAGCACAACATCAACTCCCTATACCGGGAGAGACGAAACCCCTCCTATCGCTCATTGCCCCCATGTGATTCGGTACTGTACCCAAAAGCCACCATTTTGTACGTCCTCTTGGACGTGGTAAAGTGGAAATCAAAGTACAGTGGGAATCACACAAGACTCTATGACGATCTCGGGTCTACAGACTAACCTATACCAGTGTCACCGGAGAACTGCTATCTGGCGATAGGTATAATACCATCTAGAAGTTCTCGGCGAGTCCGTTCAGTGTACCCAGTCTCCACTGAGCACCCGTACACCATCTTTGATATCCAACACCAAGGGATATGGGATCATCCATCACCCATCATATAGGTCAAGATGCGTGTATGCTAGTTTACTCTGGAGTATCGATGCCCTGTCTCGATACACCCTCGACTAAGAACAGTTATAGGATGTACTCGTGGACTACCCTGGCCCCACTATTATGATCTCATCATAGTCTTAGTAGTCGAGTACATATCCTAAGGGCTTTATCAACATGTGAGAGCAAGACAGTAAACTAATACAAGTCAACATGTTAAGACAAAGTGAAACCAGATAGCATACTATCATATCGAGCAAGAAAGTCCTCTCTATATATATCCAAGCATCCATTATAATATACATCATATGTATAACAATGGCCTCTAGGGCATATACATAACTAACAGGGAGTACCGAACAACCGTCCTAGCCCAGCCTTTTGTAACTACTGCAAGAGAAATGGGCATATGTTGCAAGATTGCCGGTGAGCCAACAGTATTTGCTTAGTCGACGACTCAGTTACTCATGGTATTGAGTCTTGTCCCAAAAGACAAAATCCATATGTTGCACCCAGACCAGCGATCACTTACCAGCAGAGACTAGCCCTTCAGGCGCCTGCTCCAAGACTCGCTCTCCCTGCTCCACCACCTAGAGGACCACAAGCTGCACCTCCTCCTCGTCAGTTCCATCAAGCTCAAAGGAACATTTCGAGGAATGCTCCTCAGGCCAGGAAGAATGTACCACGGCGACAGGCTTTCACGATGACCGTGGAAGAAGTTGGGGCCACTGGCCAAGTTATCACTGGTAACCCTTTTCTTCTCAACTTTTCTTTCAGTCTTGCTACCTATCTACATACTTTTACCTATACCCAAATCATATCCCACATACCTTAGGTACAATCTTAGTAGCCTCACTTCCTGCACTAGCACTCTTTGATACTGGAGCATCTCACTGCTTTATGTCGCAACAGTTCGTCAGAACTCACACGATTCCAGTCACACCGCTTGTATCCAGCTAGAATGTCAGTTCGGAAAATAGCGTTCTAAAGGGACCGATGGATACAGCTTGTGTCCAGTAGTCGTATGCAGCAGAGAATTCTATGCTGACTTCAAAGTGCTGGACATACCGAACTTCGATATGGTTCTAGGTATGGATTGGCTCAGAACCTTTTATGCTACCATCGACTGTCGTCAAAGAAGGGTAGTATTCGAGATTCCAGACCATCCATGTAAGTCGATGTAGTACACCCCAGTACTTGTGGGGAGGCGGAATTTTCAGGAACGATCAAGTTTAAAGAACGAACATCGACTAACCGCTTGAATCGAAGCTAAACTATAAATAACCGTACACAAAGAGTTTCTTTTCAATTGTGTTTAGGGATTATACCTAATGAAACCGGTCCTTCGTCTTTGTGTCCTCCTTTGTTCTCCTCGACCTTCTCTAGGTAGTAGACGATCCACCCGAGAGCAAAACACCAAGCTACGCCTCTAACTTGAGGTAACTAATCTACTTCGATTGCTAATCAAAGAAGAAAAGATGATATAGAGTGAAAGTAATGGATGTTTAAGTCTAACTAAACCTTTGATCTCAACACATGAGGATTAAGGATTAGTTTCTTGAAGATGAGAGCTTGAGGAGAGAGAATGTGAGATGAGATAATGAGATGAGAGAGAGTGTATCATAATATATTATGAAGCATTCTTATTTTAGAAAAATGAATAAAAGAAATGAATAAGCATGCTTCATAAATGAAAAGAGGTGATTCATTAACATGAGTCATTAAGCATTTATGGTGCATTAATGATCATGATGAATCACCCTCATGACATCACTAATCTTATCCAAAGCTTATGTCACCTTAACCTCCTTAGTCACATCTTCTAGAAACTTCTCGTACAATTACGAGAACGCCCCTCCGATCCGCAAAAATACGGAAAAACTTTAGACTGTAAAAATCCAATAACCGGATACCAGTAACTGGCTTAAACCAAAGCCGACTGGTAAAAACTGTCCGAAAGTCGTACGTGCGTAAACGCACGTATGCGTCCGAACCCTTTGTCGCAAAACCATGCAACCTCTATATCGTTTTGCCTGGAGTAGGAAACTCTCTGTGTGGGACTCTAAAGACTCGACTACTACGCTGGCAGTGGGTTTAACCACAGACCGCAAGCGGCACTAGCTGTACGTAACGGTCCCCAGGTAGTTGTCGATAAGAAGGCCGATGAGGAAACCCATCCGAACTCCTAATGAGTCTGATGTGACAATCTCCATACAGTCCGGTCCGTTCGTCCAAGACTATCGCATATCGGGCCTAGGGGGGCGGCAAGCGTCAGTCCCCTAATAGCAGTATAAGTCGTGTCGGAGTGAAGCCCATTACACCCTGAGAAACTACTGGAACCTACCAGTAAATCTCGCTTGCCCTGGCCAGGGACTTTGCGTAATGGCTCTCTGACACAGCACGATATCTACTCCCAATACCGGGAGGGACGAATCCTGTCTAACCGCCACTGCCTCCAAGTGCTCGGGACTGCACCCAACTGCTACCTGTTTGCATGACTCCTTTGAGCCGTGGTAGGGTAGCAATCTAAGAACAGTGGGACACACTCGAGGCGAAGTAGCAGTGTCAAGTCTGCGGACTACGCTGTACTCATGTCACCTGGGAACTGCTCACTGACGACTGGTATCAAACCAACCAACAGTTCCCCGTGAGTCCTGTCCGGTGTACCCGTAACCTAACGAGCACCTGCATACTATCTCCAGTACGACGTACTGACGGCTGTGGGACAAACCATCTCCCCAACTAGGATGAGAAGCGTACACACCAGTCTACTCCGGAGTATCGATGCTCTGTCTCGATAATCCAACGACCAGGGACCCGAATAAGGATGTGCTTGTAGACTACCCAGCCCCCACTAGTGTGACTGCCATCACAACGCTGGTAGACAAGCAAGATCCTAAGAGCTCTATCAATACGTACACTAACATATTAAGATAGAAAAACCAAGTAGCATACTACCATGTTTAGCAAGACTGTTATATACATGTGAATATCCCAAGCTTCCATTAAGTAATATACAAGCTAGTATGATACAGTAATGGCCTTCTAGGGCATAAACACTAACAATCTCCCACTTGCACTAGGGCCATGTACTGGCATATCGCAGACCGATGATCTCGAGTAGCCTCTCGAACTGAATCTGAGGAAGGGCCTTCGTGAATGGATCAGCAATGTTCTCTTCTGAAGCAACTCTCCGAACCTCGATCTCCTGACGATCAATGATCTCCCTGATCAGGTGATACCGTCTCAAGATGTGTCTGGACTTCTGATGGGACCTTGGTTCCTTCGCTAAAGCTATAGCTCCGTTGTTGTCGCAATACAGAGGTATTGGATCAACTATGGTAGGAACCACCTGAAGTTCTGTTAGGAACTTCTTCATCCAGACTGCTTCTTTTGCGGCATCGCAAGCAGCAATATACTCCGCTTCCATCGTCGAGTCAGCAACGGTGTCCTGCTTGGAGCTCTTCCAGCACACCGCCCCTCCATTGAGGGTAAAGACATAACCCGACATGGACTTGGAATCGTCCTTATCACTCTGGAAGCCGGAATCAGCAAAGGCCTCCAACCTGAGGTCTTTTCCGCCGTAAACCAAGAACATCTCCTTAGTCCTCCTCAGGTACTTGAGAATGTTCTTTACTGCTATCCAGTATTTCTCCCCTGGGTCTGACTGATACCGGCTTACCACGCTCAGTGCGTAAGCTACATCTGGTCTGGTACACAACATCGCATACATTATAGAGCCTACCGCAGAAGCGTAGGGTATAATAGACATGCGTTCCCTTTCCAAATCAGTCTTGGGAGACATCTCTTTGGAGAGGGTGATTCCGTGACAAGCCGGTAGATTACCGCGCTTAGAATCTTCCATACTGAATCTTTTCAGTACAGTGTCGATATACCTGGACTGTGAAAGTCCCAACATCCTCTTGGATCTATCACGATAGATCCGGATCCCCAGAATGTACGAGGCATCACCCAGGTCTTTCATGGAGAACCTGTGTGACAAGAATCCTTTGACAGATTGTAGCATAGGAATGTCATTTCCTATCAATAGAATGTCATCCACGTACAAGACGAGGAATACGACACTTCTGGCCACAATTTTACTATATATGCACGGTTCATCTGGATTTTTGATAAAGTCATATTCTGTGACTGTCTCATCAAAACAGATGTTCCAACTCCGCGATGCCTGCTTTAGTCCATAAATAGACTTAAGCAGCTTGCATACTTTCCCGCTGCTCCCACTCTGATTGAAACCCTCTGGCTGATCCATATAGTTCTCTTCTAAATTTCCATTCAGAAAAGCCGTTTTTACGTCCATCTGCCAGATTTCATAATCATGGAAGGCAGCAATAGCAAGAAGGACCCGAATGGATTTGAGCATAGCCACTGGAGAAAAAGTTTCGTCATAGTCCAAACCAGGTCTTTGACGAAAACCCTTTGCAACAAGTCTAGCCTTATAGGTTTCCACCTGTCCATCTACACCAATCTTTTTCTTGAAGATCCATTTGCATCCTATGGGTTTTACCCCATCTGGAGCAAAGTCCAAAGTCCATACTTTGTTGGTGTACATGGACTCCATTTCGGTCCGCATTGCATCTAGCCATCGTACCGAGTCGCCGCTCTGGATGGCCTGCCGGAAGTCAGTAGGTTCATCATCATCTATGATGCAATCCTCTCTATCCCCATCTATGAGAAAACCGTAGTATCTCTCAGGCGGATGAGACGGCCTACTACTCCTGCGGAGGGGTGCGGGAATGTCCTGTTCTTCTTGAACTCCTGGTTCTACCAAACTTTCAGTAGCAGTTTGTGGTTCTGGAATTTCTTCCAGTTCTACTTCGCTCCCACTCTTCTGATTTTCTAAAAATTCAGTTTCTAGGAAGTGGGCATGACGAGAAACAAAAACCTTTTGTTCCTCTGCGTAATAGAAATAATATCCCTTTGAGTTCTTTGGATATCCCACAAGCTTACACAGTACTGAGCGTGCCTCGAGCTTGTCCACATGCTGCTTTTTTACAAAAGCTGGACATCCCCATGTCCTAAAATGTTTTAGACAGGGTTTCTTCCCACTCCACATCTGATATGGTGTGGTAGGCACAGTCTTGGTTGGAACCTGGTTCAAAAGATATGCCGCTGATTCTAGCGCATAACCCCAGAAAGATCGCGGTAACTCAGCATTACTCATCATGGATCGTACCATATCCAATAGGGTTCGATTCCGTCTCTCCGATACACCGTTATGCTGTGGAGTGTATGGAGGAGTAAGCTGAGAGAGAATTCCTTTCTCTTTTAGGTAACCTAGGAACTCGGCACTTAAGTATTCTCCACCTCGATCAGATCTTAGTGTCTTAATACTTTTGCCTGTTTGGTTTTCTGCTTCACTCTTGTACTCCTTGAATTTCTCAAAGGCCTCGGATTTATGCTTCATCAAGAAGACATGTCCAAACCTAGAGAAATCGTCTGTAAAAGTAATGAAGTAGGAATCACCACCTCTTGCATGTGTAGACATTGGACCGCATACATCACTGTGTATGAGTCCTAAGAGCTCGCTCGCTCTTACTCCTTATCCAGTAAATGGAGTCTTTGTCATCTTTCCTTTGAGACAGGATTGACAAGTGTCATAAGATTGATATTCGAACGTGTCCAAATATCCTTCTCTATGCAACTTAGTCAACCTTCTCTCATTGATGTGACCCAGTCTACAATGCCATAAGAAAGCTTTATTTAAATCTGGAGACTTTCTTTTTAGTGTGTTCTGGACATTGAAAATTTGGAGTTGGTTTAACACATATATGCCGTTATTTAGAGTACCGGACCCAATCAAACCATGATTAAGGTGGATGTTAACAACATCTCTTACAAACGTGAAATCATAACCTTTATTTGATAACAAGGAAACTGATATGATATTACACGTTAGGCTTGGTACAAAATAACAGTTATGCAAAACCAAAATATGTCCACTCGTCAATCCTAGGTGATAATCCCCGACGGACGCAGCTCCCACGCTAGCTCCGTTAGCAACCCTGAGGATCATATCACCTTCCTTCAGCACTCTACGGTTTCTCAGTGCCTGCAATGAATTGCAAATATGAGATCCTGATCCGGTATCTAATACCCAGGAAGTAGAGTTGATCGACAGACAATTCTCAATTACAAACACACATGAAGTCGAAGCCACAGCTTGCTTCGGTTCCTGGTTCTTGGCGTTCCACGCCTTGCAATCCTTCTTCCAGTGCCCTTTCCTGTGACAATGGAAGCACTCATCCTGGCCAACTATCGGTACTGCAGTCTTTTTCTTTCCCTTCCCTCTCACCTTACTTACACCTCCTCTAGGTTTGGGTGCGGCCTTCTTCTTCCTTCCTTTGGCCCTAGCCTTGGACCCGGAAGAAGATGCACCGCCAACAAACATAGCGGGTGTTTCCCTTGCCTTCTGCAAGGTGCCCTCTGCACTCCTTAACATGTTCAGGAGTTCCGCAAGTTCAACTTCTTTTCCTTGAAGATTGAAGTTGAGGATAAACTGGGCGTAGGTGGGAGGAAGGGACTGGAGAATAAGGTCTGTATACAGCTCATTATCCAAAGTCGTCCCAAGGTCTGCGAGCTCTTCAATATAGCCGATCATCTGTAGGACATGTTCACCTACCGATGACCCGACAGCCAACCTCGCTCGAAACAATTTCTTAGAGGTCTCGTATCTTGCTATACGAGATTGCTCTCCATAAAGTTCCTTTGTATGGAGAAATATGCCATCTAAGGACATATCCTCGTGCCTCCTCTGATGTTCATTGTTCATAGAGGCAAGCACGATGCACTTGGCTCTCGCGCAATCTAAATCCCAGGTTTTGCGGATTTCCTTATCCGCATTGCTGGATTTGGGACCAGGGACAGCAGGTGCCGTAGCGGTGAGGACATACCCCAGTTTGTCATAGGTCAAAGCCATTTTGACATTCCGCAGCCAATCTTTATAGTTTGGCCCCGTCAGTATATTCTTTTCTAAAAGTAACTTAAGTCCAGTCATTTTCAGGGTCGCTGCAATTAGGAGAGAGAGAAGAAAACACTTTAGCATGATGCTCTTGCAAGTTTAGAGTGGTTTTTAGTTTATCTAAACTGGATGGCTCCCACTGTTTCTCGAATCCTTTCTCAAACCATAAAAGAAGAATTAGCCAGGACTATTCTCACCGTATAATACTTGCTTAACCGTTCAGCCAGGCCAGTGTCGATACTTCGAGGGAGGTTTTCCAACGCTTTCGCGAAGTTCCTTAATTAAATAACCTCTTTTCTCTGGGGGCGTAACCCCGCTGACACTTTTCTGGACACCTACTAGGTTTATAGCATTGATCGTTAAGTGACGAATATCCTGATAAGTAGCATATACTCACAGTAGGATCGGGATCCAAATATCATCGTATGATAATGTTGAAGGAATCTTACCAACATTCATCAAACTCCAAATGGTATGCATCTCTTTGCAAATTTCAGTTTCTTTAGAAATTCCCGATATAAGTTTTTGCCCCATGTTCTTATGATCTTGACTAAGGGCCAACAAATCATAAGTCACATGTCAAGTTCTGCCCATCATTATCCTGTTGATTTGAACCCATCCGTATATACTCTTGACTAAGGGCCAACAAAGTAATACGACTGTCCCAAACCAACTCATCTATCTATGTAACAAATGAATACCCCAGCAGCTACCAATCACTATGTCTTGACTAAGGGCCAAACAAACATAGCTTGAATACTACTGACCATTCATAAGAAATGACGGAGGGCTACGACTGGTTTTGGCGAAACCGTGAACGTAGTGAACTTGATATAACCGAAGGAACCTGATAGCTTTTAAAAGGAGTGGTTAAGTCTCCGCATTAAAAAAAATATCTGTTTTAAAAATAACCGAGTGGTTTCTTTAAAATTGTTCCAACGATTTAAACTTGGTTTATTTTCTTTGCATTACAGATAATGCGTCCCATCATTAACCTATCATTGCAGAAAACAACGAAAATACAACGTCCTCTTATGCCATCCGCATTCGCCACGGGGTCCCGTCATCACCCGTTAGGTTACTTAACTAACGACAGAGCGGGGGCTGGGCTAGCGCGGGTGTAAAACATAAGTGACGTCTAAATAGCTACAATATATATAGATATTTTACATTCGTCTGACGCAATGATATTCATTCCAGAACACAGATAAACAATATTGGATTTGCAAGCAATCTGTATTTCTTTTGAGCCTGCAAGAAAAGACAGATTACACAGTTGTGATGAATAGCCGATACCCCACCCTCGACCCCTACGGGTACGGCAAACTACCCGCCCGGCAGTTTGTGTACCCCACCTTGGGTCAGTCCTAGGAGCAAAAACAGTAAAATGAAATAATACAACGGTGGCTACAACCGCAACCTGGAAGTGCCCCGCAAAAATAATATTACAACAAATTACATTTACAACAAATGAATTAAACAATAACCCATTGCAAACCCCGGCTATACACCACAACAGTCCAATACAGTTTATATGCACAAACAGATATAACCATTACAGAAATGTGCAACCCCCTGCCAACCGACATACTAGCAGTTAGGGGAGGTTTACGAACACATTAAACAATCACAGATATAATCCAATATGCAAATACTGTACAATTTCGATCGATTAAACAACATCAATATTGCTCCAAAATCTGCTCTGTTAAACAGTAACCTGAGCAAATATTAAATATTCCAGAGAACCCCAAATACCAGAGAGGACCCACACAAGAAATACGAGTCCATGACTCGGCAACTCGGCCGCGGAAGCGCGGCGGATCGGTGCAATCCGCCGCTCTTCCGCGGCGCTTTAGCCGATTCATGGGCTCTAATTTCTTGGGTGTTCTTCTGGACCCTTTACAAGCTTTCTGAGATCACCTGAACAATTTTAGGACATCATTTTAAATTCGACAGAAACATGTAATTTTTAGGGTTTTCCGGCTTCGTTTTTCCGTTCGAAATTCGTACAAATTTGCAATCAAGTTATTTAGTGTTTAGCGAGGCTCTGATACCACTGTAAGTCGATGTAGTACACCCCAGTACTTGTGGGGAGGCGGAATTTTCAGGAACGATCAAGTTTAAAGAACGAACATCGACTAACCGCTTGAATCGAAGCTAAACTATAAATAACCGTACACAAAGAGTTTCTTTTCAATTGTGTTTAGGGATTATACCTAATGAAACCGGTCCTTCGTCTTTGTGTCCTCCTTTGTTCTCCTCGACCTTCTCTAGGTAGTAGACGATCCACCCGAGAGCAAAACACCAAGCTACGCCTCTAACTTGAGGTAACTAATCTACTTCGATTGCTAATCAAAGAAGAAAAGATGATATAGAGTGAAGGTAATGGATGTTTAAGTCTAACTAAACCTTTGATCTCAACACATGAGGATTAAGGATTAGTTTCTTGAAGATGAGAGCTTGAGGAGAGAGAATGTGAGATGAGATAATGAGATGAGAGAGAGTGTATCATAATATATTATGAAGCATTCTTATTTTAGAAAAATGAATAAAAGAAATGAATAAGCATGCTTCATAAATGAAAAGAGGTGATTCATTAACATGAGTCATTAAGCATTTATGGTGCATTAATGATCATGATGAATCACCCTCATGACATCACTAATCTTATCCAAAGCTTATGTCACCTTAACCTCCTTAGTCACATCTTCTAGAAGCTTCTCGTACAATTACGAGAACGCCCCTCCGATCCGCAAAAATACGGAAAAACTTTAGACTGTAAAAATCCAATAACCGGATACCAGTAACTGGCTTAAACCAAAGCCGACTGGTAAAAACTGTCCGAAAGTCGTACGTGCGTAAACGCACGTATGCGTCCGAACCCTTTGTCGCAAAACCATGCAACCTCTATATCGTTTTGCCTGGAGTAGGAAACTCTCTGTGTGGGACTCTAGAGACTCGACTACTACGCTGGCAGTGGGTTTAACCACAGACCGCAAGCGGCACTAGCTGTACGTAACGGTCCCCAGGTAGTTGTCGATAAGAAGGCCGATGAGGAAACCCATCCGAACTCCTAATGAGTCTGATGTGACAATCTCCATACAGTCCGGTCCATTCGTCCAAGACTATCGCATATCGGGCCTAGGGGGGCGGCAAGCGTCAGTCCCCTAATAGCGGTATAAGTCGTGTCGGAGTGAAGCCCATTACACCCTGAGAAACTACTGGAACCTACCAGTAAATCTCGCTTGCCCTGGCCAGGGACTTTGCGTAATGGCTCTCTGACACAGCACGATATCTACTCCCAATACCGGGAGGGACGAATCCTGTCTAACCGCCACTGCCTCCAAGTGCTCGGGACTGCACCCAACGGCTACCTGTTTGCACGACTCCTTTGAGCCGTGGTAGGGTAGCAATCTAAGAACAGTGGGACACACTCGAGGCGAAGTAGCAGTGTCAAGTCTGCGGACTACGCTGTACTCATGTCACCTGGGAACTGCTCACTGACGACTGGTATCAAACCAACCAACAGTTCCCCGTGAGTCCTGTCCGGTGTACCCGTAACCTAACGAGCACCTGCATACTATCTCCAGTACGACGTACTGACGGCTGTGGGACAGACCATCTCTCCAACTGGGATGAGAAGCGTACACACCAGTCTACTCCGGAGTATCGATGCTCTGTCTCGATAATCCAACGACCAGGGACCCGAATAAGGATGTGCTTGTAGACTACCCAGCCCCCACTAGTGTGACTGCCATCACAACGCTGGTAGACAAGCAAGATCCTAAGAGCTCTATCAATACGTACACTAACATATTAAGATAGAAAAACCAAGTAGCATACTACCATGTTTAGCAAGACTGTTATATACATGTGAATATCCCAAGCTTCCATTAAGTAATATACAAGCTAGTATGATACAGTAATGGCCTTCTAGGGCATAAACACTAACAATCCAGTCTTCTATTTCAAAATTGGAGACCATACCCTGGAGCCAAGTACATACAAAGCGAAGCCAAGGGAAGCAGTGATTGCAGCAACTCAAGCAGAGGAAGAATCAAGGCCAGAAGTGGTTCAATAGTTCGATGATGTGTTTCCTGACGATATATCAGGTTTGCCTCCCGATCGAGCTCTTGAATTCAGCGTTGATTTAGTACCAGGAGCACAACCGGTGATCAAAGCACCTTATCGATTAAATCCGGAAAGTTTGAAGGAAGTCCGAACTCAGTTGGACGAATTATTGGCAAAAGGATGGATTCGTCCCAGCACTTCAAGTTGGGGATCACCTGTACTATACTTATGAAGAAGAAGGAAGGTTCATACAGAATGTGCATCGATTATAGAGCCTTGAACGAAGTCACTATAAAGAATAAGTATCCACTCCCGTGCATCGATGATTTATTCGATCAGCTAAGTGGATCTTGTATTTTCTCTAAATTAAATCTTCGTTCAGGTTATCATCAGGTGAAGGTCAAGGAAGCTGATATTCATAAAACGGCTTTCAGAACTCGTTATGGTCATTACGAATTTCTAGTGATGCCATTTGGAGTGACCAACGCACCAGCAATATTCATGAACCTGATGAATCAAGTTTTCCGGGAGTACTTAGACAGGTTTGTTGTCATCTTCATCGACGACATCCTGGTGTATTCTAAGAGTCCGAAAGAACACGCCGAACACCTACGAATTGTCCTGGAAACTCTACGACAACATCAATTGTATGCCAAGTACAGCAAATGCGAGTTTTGGCTAAATCAGGTTGGTATTCTTGGACATATCATATCAGGTAAAGGAATCTCTGTGGATCCAGCGAAAGTTTCAGCAGTAACCAGATGGCCAATACCAAAGTCAGTGAAGGACATTCGAAGTTTCTTAGGTCTGCTGGATATTACAGAAGGTTCATTGAAGGCTTTTCTAAGATAGCAACACCCCTGACCAAGCTCACGCGTAAAGATGAAGAATTTGTGTGGTCAGAAGCATGCGAACATCCTTTCATAGAACTCAAGTCAATGTTGACATCAGTACCTATTCTCATTATACCGGACCAGTCTGGAGGTTTCGAAGTGAATTGTGATGCATCCGATAAGGGATTAGGATGTATTCTACATCAGCACGGTGAGGTTGTGGCTTATGCTTCAAGACAGCTGAAGACTCATGAGCGCAATTATCCGACGCATGATTTGGAATTGGCAGCCATTATCTTTGCACTTAAGATTTGGCGCCATTATCTTCTTGGTGAACAAGTGAACATATACACAGATCACAAGAGCCTGAAATATGTGTTTGCTCAGAAGGAGTTGAATATGCGGTAGAGACGATGATTAGAACTTATGGCGGACTTTGACATCAACCTGCAATATCACCAAGGGAAGGTGAATGTGGTTCCAGATGCTCTTAGTCTCTAACCATTAGCAATGCATCTCACCACTCAGTGGAAGCTACAACAGGACTGTAAGTCGATGTACAACACCCCACGACTTGCGGGGAGGTGAAAATATGAAAAACGATCTTGTTCTTTGCTTAAACATCGACTAACCGCACGAATCGAAGCTAAACGATAACTAACATCAAACATAGAAGTTAACAACTACTATGTTAAGGGATTATACCTCAAGAACTGTGTCCTTCGTCTTTACGAACTCCACCTCCTCCTCGGCCTTCTCCAAGTAGTAGACGATCCACCACGAGAGCTAAACTCTAAGCTTTGCCTCTAAACTTGAGGCAACTAGGTATCTTTAAGTGCTAATCAAAGTACCTAGATGAAATAGAGTATGGTTATGGATTAAGTAGTCTAACTAATCCTTGTACTCAACACATGAGAGGGGAGGATTAGGGTTTGAAGAGAGAGAGCTTGAGGAGAGAGAAGATGAACATAATAATGAGAAGAGAAAATGAGTTATCATAATATATATCAAGCATTTTATTTTATCAAGAAAAGAAAAGAAAATGATTTACAACCATGCTTGATAAATATCTAATGGTGATTCATCTCCATGAGTCATTAAGCAATTATGAAGCATTAATGACATGGATGAATCATCCATATGACTCACTAATCTCATTCAATGTATATGCCACCTAAACCTCCTTAGTCACCATCTTCTAGAAGCTTCTCACGCAATTACGAGAACGCCCCTCCTATCCGTAAAACACGGAAAAACTTTAGACTGTATAAATCCAATAACCGGATACTAGTAACTGGCTTAAACCAAAGCCGAGTAGTAAAAACTGTCCGAAAGTCGTACGTGCGTAAACACACGTATGCGTCCGAACCCTTGTCGTAAAACCATACGACCTCTATATCGTTTCGCCTGGAGTAGGGAAACTCTCTGCGTGGGACTCTAGAGACTCGACTACTACGCTGGCAGTGGGTTTAATCACAGACCGCAAGCGGCACTAGCTGTACGTAACGGTCCCCAGGTAGATGTCGATAAGAAGGCTGATGAGGAAACCCATCCGAACTCCTACTGAGTCTGATGTGACAATCTCCATACAGTCCGGTCCGTTCGTCTAAGACTATCGCATATCGGGCCTGGGGGGCGGCAAGCGTCAGTCCCCTAATAGCGGTATAAGTCGTGTCAGAGCGAAGCCCATTACATCCTGAGAAACTACTGGAACCTACCAGCAAATCTCGCTTGCCCTGGTCAGGGACTTTGCGTAATGGGTCTCTGACACAGCGCGATATCAACCCCCAATACCGGGAGAGACGAATCCTGTCTAACCGCCACTGCCTCCAAGTGCTCGGGACTGCACCCAACTGCTACCTGTTTGCACGACTCCTTTGAGCCGTGGTAGGGTAGCAATCTAAGAACAGTGGGACACACTCGAGGCGAAGTAGCAGTGTCAAGTCTGCGGACTATGCTGTACTCATGTCACCTGGGAACTGTTCACTGACGACTGGTATAAAACCAACCAACAGTTCCCTGTGAGTCCTGTCCGGTGTACCCGTAACCTAACGAGCACCTGCATACTATCTCCAGTACGACGTACTGATGGCTGTGGGACAGACCATCTCCCCAACTGGGATGAGAAGCGTACACACTAGTCTACTCCGGAGTATCGATGCCCTGTCTCGATAATCCAACGACTAGGGACCTGAATAAGGATATGCTTGTAGACTACCCAGCCCCCACTAGTGTGACTGCCATCACAACGCTGGTAGTCAAGCAAGATCCTAAGAGCTCTATCAATACGTATATTCACATATTAAGATAGAAAAACCAAGTAGCATACTACCATGTTTAGCAAGACTGTTATATACATGTGAATATCCTAAGCTTCCATTAAGTAATATACAAACTAGTATGATACAATAATGGCCCCTAGGGCATATACACTAACAATCTCCCACTTGCACTAGGGCCATGTACTGGCATATCGAAGACCGATGATCTCGAGTAGCCTCTCGAACTGAATCTGAGGTAGGGCCTTTGTGAATGGATCAGCAATGTTCTCTTCAAAAGCAACTCTCCGAACCTCGATCTCCCGACGATCAATGATCTCCCTGATCAGGTGATACCGCCTTAAGATGTGTCTGGACTTCTGATGGGACCTTGGTTCCTTCGCTAAAGCTATAGCTCCGTTGTTGTCGCAATACAAAGGTATTGGATCAACTATGGTAGGAACCACCTGAAGTTCTGTTAGGAACTTCTTCATCCAGACTGCTTCTTTTGCGGCATCGCAAGCAGCTATATACTCCGCTTCCATCGTTGAGTCAGCAACGGTGTCCTGCTTGGAACTCTTCCAGCACACCGCCCCTCCATTGAGGGTAAAGACATAACCCGACATGGACTTGGAATCGTCCTTATCACTCTGGAAGCCGGAATCAGCAAAGGCCTCCAACCTGAGGTCTTTTCCGCCGTAAACCAAAAACATCTCCTTAGTCCTTCTCAGGTACTTGAGAATGTTCTTTACTGCTATCCAGTACTTCTCCTCTGGGTCTGACTGATACCGGCTTACCACGCTCAGTGCATAAGCTACATCTGGTCTGGTGCACAACATCGCATACATTATAGAGCCTACCGCAGAAGCGTAGGGTATAATATACATGCGTTCCCTTTCCAAATCAGTCTTGGGAGACATCTCTTTGGAGAGGGTGATTCCGTGACAAGCCGGTAGATTACCGCGCTTAGAATCTTCCATACTGAATCTTTTCAGTACAGTGTCGATATACCTGGACTGTGAAAGTCCCAACATCCTCTTGGATCTATCACGATAGATCCGGATCCTCAGAATGTAAGAGGCATCACCCAGGTCTTTCATGGAGAACCTGTGTGACAAGAATCCTTTGACAGATTGTAGCATAGGAATGTCATTTCCTATCAATAGAATGTCATCCACGTACAAGACGAGGAATACGACACTTCTGGCTACAACTTTACTATATATGCACGGTTCATCTGGATTTTTTATAAAGTCATATTCTTTGACTGTCTCATCAAAACAGATGTTCCAACTCCGCGATGCCTGCTTTAGTCCATAAATGGACTTAAGCAGCTTGCATACTTTCCCGCTGCTCCCACTCTGATTGAAACCCTCTGGCTGATCCATATAGACGCACTCTTCTAAATTTCCATTCAGAAAAGCCGTTTTTACGTCCATCTGCCAGATTTCATAATCATGGAAGGCAACAATAGCAAGAAGGACCCGAATGGATTTGATCATAGCCACTGGAGAAAAAGTTTCGTCATAGTCCAAACCAGGTCTTTGACGAAAACCCTTTACAACAAGTCTAGCCTTATAGGTTTCCACCTGTCCATCTACACCAATCTTTTTCTTGAAGATCCATTTGCATCATATGGGTTTTACCCCATCTGGAGCAAAGTCCAAAGTCCATACTTTGTTGGTGTACATGGACTCTATTTCGGTCAGCATTGCATCTAGCCATCGTACCGAGTCGCCGCTCTGGATGGCCTGCTGGAAGTCAGTAGGTTCTGTTAGTGTATATGCCCTAGAGGCCATTACTGTATCATACTAGTTTGTATATTACTTAATGGAAGCTTGGGATATTCACCTTGTATATACAATCCTGCTCAAAATAGTAGTATGCTACTTGGTTTGTTTCTACTTCAATGTGTACATGTGTTTATTTTATTATATCACCTATACGCATTAGTGGAGCCCTTAGGATCTTTGCTTGATTACCAGCGTTGTGATGGCAGTCACACTAGTGGGGGCTGGGTAATCTATAAGCACATCCTTATGCAGGTCCCTAGTCGCAGGACTATCGAGACAGGGCATCGATACTCCGGAGTAGACTAGCGCATGCGCTTCTCATCCCAGTGTGGGAGATGGTCTGTCCCACAGCCATCAGTACGTCGTACTGGAGATAGTATGTGGGTGCTCGTTAGGTTATGAGTACACTGGACAGGACTCGTCGGGAACTGACCGGTTGGTATTATACCTATCGTCAGTTATCAGTTCCCAGGTGACATGAGTACAGCTTAGTCCGCTGACTTAACACTATCACTTCGCCTCGAGTGTGTTCCCTCTGTACTTTGATTACTACCCTACCACGGCTCAAAAGAGTCGTGCAAACAGGTAGTAGTTGGGTGCAGTCCCGAAGCACTTGGAGGCAGTGACGGTTAGACAGGATTCGTCTCTCCCGGTATTGGGGGTTGACATCGCGCTGTGTCTAGGAAAGCCATTACACGAGTAGTCCCTGGCCAGGGCAAGCGAGATATACTGGTAGGCTTCCAGTGTTATCTCAGGGTGTATTGGGCTTCACTCCGACACGACTTGTACCGCTATTAGGGGACTGACGTTTACCTCCCCCTAGGCCCGCCATGCGATGTATCAGACGAACATACCGGACTGTACGGAGATTGTCACATTCAGGCTCAGTAGGAGTTCAGATGGGTTTCACCTCGTCAGTCTTCTTGTCGGCATCTACCTGGGGACCGTTACGCACAGCTAGTGCCGCTTGCGGTCTGTGGTTAAACCCACTGCCAGCGTAGTGTCGAGTCTTTAGAGTCCCACACAGAAAGCTATTCGCCTTTAGGCAAAAGAGTAGAGGTCGCATGGTTTTGCGACAGGGTTCGGTCACATCCGTGCACTTATGCACGTACAGTGTCCGGACAGTTTACACTAGCGGGCTTTGGTTTAAGCCAGATCCTAGTGTACCTTTTGGGATTGGTTTTATCCAGTATGCATCCGTGTTCCTCGGAACGCGGATGCGGGTGTGTATGCATAGTTGACGGAGAGACAGAGGCAGAGGATTCCATTAGGGTTGTTGACCGTTGACTATTGACTTTTTGCTCAACCCTAATGAGAATATGATATATGATTGACAATTATATTAATTAAGTATTATGGTGACTGGTTATTGAGGGGTTGACTTTGTTGACTTGTTGACTTTGTTGACTTGTTGATTTTGTTGACCGGTTGACTAGGCTTGACTAGGTTACCATCATGATAACAATAGCTATCATTTCATGGCAAAGACTTTTGCTTGCTTGCTCTCTTGTGCAAAATGAGTGCATGAAATGATATGGCCATTGTTGCTTAAACCATCACATAATACTTGATTGCTATGATGTGTTATGATGGTTATGGATTATGAGAGCAAAATGAGAAAAGTCTTCTCTCATTCTATCATTCTCATTCTCTCTCTTGTTCTTGAGCTCTCATCTTCCTCCTCTTGCTCTCCCTCTCTTCACTCTATGGTTCACTTGTCTCATGAGTTGAGAATCAAGAACCATAGATAAAATCCCATACAAACTCTTCTTTACTCACTCTAGTTCACAAGGTTTGGTAAACCGAGTGAACTAGTTTCTTCAAAGGTCGAAGAAGGAGCCAAAGGTTGAAGCTTTCAGGTGGATCGATCTTCGGCGCAAGGAGACGACGGGGTGAAGCCGATCCGGAAACCATCGAGGCTTGAAGACGAAGGAGTTCAAGAAAGAAAGGTATAACCCCCTAACCGAGTAGTTAACAACTCCTAGTTAGGTTGTTAGTTAGATGTTTAACAAAGATCCGGGTTTTAAGTCCATATTACCACCTCTAAGAAAATTGTTTTTTATCAAATTCCGCATGCCCGAAAGTACCGGGAGAGGTAGCATGGACTTACAGGTTCATCATCATCTATGATGCAATCCTCTCTATCCCCATCTATAAGAAAACCGTAGTATCTCTCAGGTGGATGATACGGCCTACTACTCCTGCGGAGGGGTGCGGGAATGTCCTGTTCTTCTTGAACTACCGGTTTTACCAAACTTTCAGTAGCAGTTTGTGGTTCTGGAATTTCTTCCAGTTCTATTTCGCTCCCACTTATTTCCTTTTCTAAAAACTGATATTCTAGAAAATGGGCATTACGAGAAACAAACACTTTTTGTTCCTCTGCGTAATAGAATAGATACCCCTTGGAGTTCTTTGGATATCCCACGAACTTACACTTTACTGATCGTGCCTCGAGCTTGTCCACATGCTGCTTTTTAACAAAAGCTGGACATCCCCATATTTTCAGATACTGAAGATAGGGTTTCTTCCCACTCCACATCTGATATGGCGTGGTAGGCACAGTCTTGGTAGGAACCATGTTCAAAAGATATGCCGCTGATTCTAGCGCATAACCCCAGAAAGATCGCGGTAACTCAGCATTACTCATCATGGATCGTACCATATCCAATAGGGTTCGATTCCATCTCTCCGATACACCGTTATGCTGTGGAGTGTATGGAGGAGTAAGCTGAGAGAGAATTCCTTTCTCTTTTAGGTAACCTTGGAACTCGGCACTTAAGTATTCACCACCTCGATCAGATCTAAGTGTTTTGATACTTTTGCCGGTTTGGTTTTCTACTTCATTCTTATACTCTTGGAATTTCTCAAAAGCCTCGGATTTATGTTTCATCAGATAAATGAATCCGTATCTTGAGTAATCATCCGTGAAAGTAATGAAATAGGAAAAACCACCTCTTGCATAGACATTGGACCACATACATCGTTGTATATGAGTCCTAAGAGCTCGCTCGCTCTTACTCCATGTCCAGTAAATGGAGTCTTTGTCATCTTTCCTTTGAGACAAGATTGACAAGTGTCATAAGTTTGATATTCGAACGAGTCCAAATATCCTTCTCTATGCAACTTAGTCAACCTTCTCTCATTGATGTGACCCAGTCTACAATGCCATAAGAAAGCTTTATTTAAATCTGGAGACTTTCTTTTTAGTGTGTTCTGGACATTGAAAATTTGGAGTTGGTTTAAAACATATATACCGTTATTTAGTGTACCGGACCCAATCAAACCATGATTAAGGTGGATGTTAACAACATCTTTTACAAACGTGAAATCATAGCCTTTATTTAATAACAAGGAAACTGATATGATATTACACGTTAAGCTTGGTACAAAAAAACAGTTATGTAAAACCAAAATGTGTCCACTCGTCAATCCCAGGTGATAATCCCCGACGGACGCAGCTCCCACGCTAGCTCCGTTAGCAACCTTTAGGGTCATATCACCTTCCTTCAGCACTCTACGGTTTCTTAGTGCCTGCAATGAATTGCAAATATAAGATCCTGATCTGGTATCCAATACCCAGGAAGCAGAGTTGATTGACAGACAATTCTCAATTACAAACACACCTGAAGTCGAAGCCACAGCTTGCTTCGGTTCCTGGTTCTTGGCGTTCCACGCCTTGCAATCTTTCTTCCAGTACCCTTTCCTGTGACAATGGAAGCACTCATCCTGGCCCACTACCGGTACCGCAAACTTTTTCTTTCCCTTCCCTCCCACCTTACTTACACCTCCTCTAGGTCTGGGCGCGGCCTTCTTCTTCCTTCCTTTGGCCCTAGCCTTGGACCCGGAAGAAGATGCACCGCTAACAAACATAGCGGGTGTTTCCCTTGCCTTCTGCAAGGTGCCCTTTGCACTCCTTAACATGTTCAGGAGTTCCGGAAGTTCAACTTCTTTTCTTTGAATGTTGAAGTTCAGGATAAACTGGGCGTAGGTGGAAGGAAGGGACTAGAGAATAAGGTCTGTATAGAGCTCATTATCCAAAGTCGTCCCAAGGTCTGCGAGCTCTTCTATATAGCCGATCATCTTTAGGACATGTTCTCCTACTGATGACCCGACAGCCAACCTCGCTCGAAACAAGTTCTTAGAGGTCTCTTATCTTGCTATACGAGATTGCTCTCCATAAAGTTCCTTTGTATGGAGAAATATGGCATCTAGTTCCATATCCTCGTGCCTCCTCTGATGTTCATTGTTCATCGAGGCAAGCACGATGCACTTGGCTTTCGCGCAATCGAAATCCCAGGTTTTGCGGATTTCCTTATCCGCATTACTGGATTTGGGACCAGGGACAGCAGGTGCCGTAGCGGTGAGGACGTACCCCAATTTGTCATAGGTCAAAGCCATTTTGACATTCCGCAGCCAATCTTTATAGTTTGGCCATGTCAGTATATTTTTCTCTAAAAGTAACTTAAGTCCAGTCATTCTCAGGGTCGCTGCAATTAGGAGAGAGAGAAGAAAACTCTTTAGCATGATACTCTTGCAAGTTTAGAGTGGTTTTTAGTTTATCTAAACTGGATGGCTCCCACTGTTTCTTAAATCCTTCCTCAAACCATAAAAGAAGAATTAGCCAGGACTATTCTTACTGTACAATTCTTGCTTAACCGTTCAGCCAGGCTAGTGTCGATACTTAGAGGGAGGTTTTCCAATGCTTTCGCGAAGTTCCTTAATTAAAGAACCTCTTTTCTCTGGGGGCATAACCCCGCTGACACTTTTCTTGACACCTACTTGGTTTATAGCATTGATCGTTAAGTGACGAATATCCTGATAAGTAGCATATACTCACAGTAGGATCGGGATCCAAATATCATCGTATGATAATGTTTGAAGGAATCCTACCAACATTCATCAAACTCCAAATGGTATGCATCTCTTTGCAAATTTCAGTTTCTTTAGAAATTCCCGATATATATTTTTTTGCCCCATGCTCTTATGACCTTGGCGTTGGTCAAAATGTCATAAGTCACATGTCAAGTTCTACCCATCATTATCTTGTTAATTTGAACCCATCCGTACATATCCTTGACGTTGGCCAAAATGATCATACGACTGTCCCAAACTAACTCATCTATCTATGCAACAAATGAATACCCAGCAGCTACCAAACACTATGCCTTGGCGTTGGTCAAAATACATAGCTTGAATACTACTGAATACCCAGATGAAATGACGGAGGGCTACGAATGGTTTTGGCGAAACCGTGAACGTAGTGAACTTGATATAACCGAAGGAACCTGATAGCTTTTAAAAGGAGTGGTTACAGCTCCGCATTTAAAAATATCTGTTTTTAAAATTAACCGAGTGGTTTCTTTTAAATTGTTCCAACGATTAAACCTTTGGTTTATTTTCTTTGCATTATAAATAATGCGTCCCATCATTAACCTATCATTGCAGAAAACAACGAAAATACAACGTCCTCTTATGCCATCTGCATTCGCCACGGGGTCCCGTCATCACCCGTTAGATTACTTAACTAACGACAGAGCGGGGGCTGGGCTAGCGCGGGTGTAAAACATAAGTGACGTCTAAATAGCTATCATATATAGATATTGTACATTCGTCAGACGCAATAATAGGCAATCCAGATCACAGATGAACTTTATTGGATTTGCAAGTAATCCGTGTTTGTTTTGAGCCTGCAACAAAAGACGGATTACACAGTTGTGATGAATAGCCATAACCCCACCCAAGACCCCAACGGGTACGGCAAACTACCCACCCGGCAGTTTGTGCACCCCACCTTGGGTCTGTCCTAGGAGCAAAAACAGTAAAATGAAATAATACAACGGTGGCTACAACCGCAACCTGGATGTGCCCCGCAAAATAATATTATAACAAATTACATTTACATCAAATGAATTAAATAATAACCCATCACATAACCCCGGCTAATCATCACAACAGTCCAATACAGTTCACATCCACAAACAGTAAAATCCATTACAGAAATTTGCAACCCCCTGCCAACCGACATACTAGCAGTTAGGGAAGGTTTACGAACACATTATACAAACACAGATATAATCCAACAAGCAAATACCGTATAATTTCGATCGATTAAACACATTTAATTTTGCTCCAATACTTCTCTGTAAATCTAAAACCTGAGCAAAAATTAAAAACTTCCAGAAAATACCAAATATCACAGAGAACCACTACAGGAAAATTGGGATGATGAATCGGCAACTCGGCGGCGGAATCGCGGCGGATCGGTGGGATCCACCGCAGTTCCTCGGCGGTTTAGACGATTCATGACCCCATTTTTCTTGGGAGTTCTTATACTATCATTTAGGGCTTTCTGAACCTCCCTGAAAAATTTTTGGACTTCATTTAAAAAACGACAGAAACTCATGATATCGGGGTTTTCCGGTTTTGTTTTTTCCGTTCGAAATTCATACAATTTTGCAAGGGAGTTAATTATTGTTTAGCGAGGCTCTGATACCACTGTAAGTCGATGTACAACACCCCATGACTTGCGGGGAGGTGGAAATATGAAAAACGATCTTGTTCTTTGATTAAACATCGACTAACCGCACGAATCGAAGCTAAACGATAACTAACATCAAACATAGAAGTTAACAACTACTATGTTAAGGGATTATACCTCAAGAACCGTGTCCTTCGTCTTTACGAACTCCACCTCCTCCTCGGCCTTCTCCAAGTAATAGACGATCAACCACGAGAGCTAAACTCCAAGCTTTGCCTCTAAACTTGAGGCAACTAGGTATCTTTAAGTGCTAATCAAAGTACCTAGATGAAATAGAGTATGGTTATGGATTAAGTAGTCTAACTAATTCTTGTACTCAACACATGAGAGGGGAGGATTAGGGTTTGAAGAGAGAGAGCTTGAGGAGAGAGAAGATGAACATAATAATGAGAAGAGAAAATGAGTTATCATAATATATATCAAGCATTTTATTTTATCAAGAAAAGAAAAGAAAATGATTTACAACCATGCTTGATAAATATCTAATGGTGATTCATCTCCATGAGTCATTAAGCAATTATGAAGCATTAATGACATGGATGAATCATCCATATGACTCAGTAATCTCATTCAATGTATATGCCACCTAAACCTCCTTAGTCACCATCTTCTAGAAGCTTCTCGCGCAATTACGAGAACGCCCCTCCTATCCGTAAAACATGGAAAAACTTTAGACTGTATAAATCCAATAACCGGATACTAGTAACTGGCTTAAACCAAAGCCGAGTAGTAAAAACTGTCCGAAAGTCGTACGTGCGTAAACACACGTATGCGTCCGAACCCTTGTCGTAAAACCATACGATCTCTATATCGTTTCGCCTGGAGTAGGGAAACTCTCTGCGTGGGACTCTAGAGACTCGACTACTACGCTGGCAGTGGGTTTAACCACAGACCGCAAGCGGCACTAGCTGTACGTAACGGTCCCCAGGTAGATGTCGATAAGAAGGCCGATGAGGAAACCCATCCGAACTCCTACTGAGTCTGATGTGACAATCTCCATACAGTCCGGTCCGTTCGTCTAAGACTATCGCATATCAGGCCTAGGGGGCGGCAAGCGTCAATCCCCTAATAGCGGTATAAGTCGTGTCGGAGCGAAGCCCATTACACCCTGAGAAACTACTGGAACCTACCAGCAAATCTCGCTTGCCCTGGCCAGGGACTTTGCGTAATGGGTCTCTGACACAGCGCGATATCAACCCCCAATACCGGGAGAGACGAATCCTGTCTAACCGCCACTGCCTCCAAGTGCTCGGGACTGCACCCAACTGCTACCTGTTTGCACGACTCTTTTGAGCCGTGGTAGGGTAGCAATCTAAGAACAGTGGGACACACTCGAGGCGAGGTAGCAGTGTCAAGTCTGCGGACTATGCTGTACTCATGTCACCTGGAAACTGTTCACTGAGGACTGGTATAAAACCAACCAACAGTTCCCTGTGAGTCCTGTCCGGTGTACCCGTAACCTAACGAGCACCTGCATACTATCTCCAGTACGACGTACTGATGGTTGTGGGACAGACCATCTCCCCAACTGGGATGAGAAACGTACACACTAGTCTACTCCGGAGTATCGATGCCCTGTCTCGATAATCCAACGACTAGGGACCTGAATAAGGATGTGCTTGTAGACTACCCAGCCCCCACTCGTGTGACTGCCATCACAACGCTGGTAGTCAAGCAAGATCCTAAGAGCTCTATCAATACGTATACTCACATATTAAGATAGAAAAACCAAGTAGCATACTACCATATTTAGCAAGACTGTTATATACATGTGAATATCCCAAGCTTCCATTAAGTAATATACAAATTAATATGATACAATAATGGCCTCTAAGGCATATACACTAACAAGGACTTGTATCAGATGGAGATTGAAGTAGTCATGCCAGGTAACGCTTCAAGTTTGATGAATTTACAAGTTCAATCTACTATTGTTAAATAGATCAAAGCAGCTCAAGCAAGTGATGCTATGTTGCAAAAGATCAGAGAACAAGTGGAGAATGGACTCAAAACAGACTTCATCATCCATGAAGACAGATCTTTGAGATACGGCAGCAGATTATATGTACCAAAAGGTCCTGTTCGGGAAGAGTTAATGAAAGAAGCTCACAGCTCCCCTTACTCAGTACACCCTGGAGGTACAAAGATGTACCAAGATCTACGTCAAAATTACTGGTGGCATGGAATGAAGCGTGAAGTAACCAGAAGCATCGCTAAATACTTGGTGTGTCAGCAAGTAAAGGCTGAACATCACAGGACAGCTGGACTACTTCAATCATTACCAATCCCAGAATGGAAGTGGCAACATATCACAGTGGATTTTGTGACTGCTCTTCCTCGCAGCACAAAGGGTAACGATGCGGTATGGGTCATTGTGGATCGACTCACAAAGTCGGCTCACTTCATCCCATTTCGAGTTGGCCAATCAACTGAGACATTAGCAAAGAAGTACATGGAGGTAAGAATCTACTTAAGATTTAAACTCTTTAAACATGTACTATCTCTGATACCCATGAACTCATACAGGAAATTGTGAGACTTCATGGAGTACCGGTCTGTATTGTCTCCGATCGTGACACCAGGTTCCGATCACAATTTTGGCAGAGTCTATAAGCAAGCTTGGAAACAAGTCTGAACTTCAGCACGGCTTATCATCCACAAACAGATGGTCAGTTTGAGCGAACTATTCAGATCTTGGAGGATATGATCAGAGCGTGTATGTTAGACTTCGGAGGATCATGGGAAGATCACCTGCATCTTGTGGAGTTTTCATACAACAACAGTTACCAAGCAAGCATAGGAATGGCACCTTTTGCAGCACTATATGGAAGGAAGTGTCGATCACTATTAAGTTGGGACGACATCGGAGATAGGGAACTTCTTGGACCTAAGATGATAATAGCAACTGTTGATGTGGTTCGTGCTATCAGAGAAAAGATGTGCATAGCCCAAGATCGACAAAAGCACTGGGCTGATGCAAAGCGGCGTCACTTGGAGTTCCAGCCAGGAGATCACGTGTTCTTAAAGATATCTCCAAACCACGGAGTGATTCGATTTGGAAGACTTGGTAAGCCAAGTCCAAGGTACATTGGACCGTTCGACGTACTCGAACGAGTCGGTGAAGTGGCATACGCTTAGTACTTCCACCTTCATTGGAACGAGTGCATAATGTGTTCCGCATATCCCAACTCAGAAGGTATGTGAGTGACCCTGGCCACATTCTCGATCATTCCGAGCTTACTGTACAGCCCAACTTATCTTGTGAGCAACAACCTGTAAAGATCCTGGATAGAAAAGTGAAGCCACTTAGGAACAAGGAATTGGTTCGAGTGATGTGGAGAAAAGACACTCCAGGAGAATCAACAGGGGAAAGGGAAGATGAGATGCGTGCAAGATATCCTCACCTCTTTGTAAACTAGTCCTTAAAATAAAATTTGTAAATTTCGAGGACAAAATTTTTGTAAGGAGGATAGACTGTAACAACTCCAATTTTAGTGTACAAAAATTTGTTTAAAAGTTAATGTATACTTGGGATATTTGCATTTACTGTGAGTACTATAAGTAATTATTTTGCTTTTTAATAGCAAGAAGGAGCTTGTAGCTCATTGGTAAGACCTTGCACTGCTGAACCAAAGCACCAGAGTTCAAATCCTATCCCCCACATTATTTTTAATATTATTTTCTTTTAAATTTTTAGAAGTCCAAGGGTCTACACATGCATAACTCGTAAAAACCCCACTTCACACTAAAAACAAACTGTCCCAGGGAGTAGACCAACCGACGACGGACTCAGGGGACCCCCGACCCGACCTGACTCTGCCGGATCGGACGACCGGCGGCGGCGGCCGAGTCGGCTCGGATGCGGAGTCGTCCAACATGAAAGTTGTGCCGCTTCAACTCCCCATCACTCCTGCATACTTTAATTTCTTGGATCGATTCCAAAACTCTTAAAAACTCCATTACACCATTTTTTAATGCATTTTTAATACAAATTTCAATACAACCTTTCACTTACCCTAACCCTAGCTTTACCCTATAAATATCAACCCTAAACACACACCCCTCACTCACAAACTATGTCCAAAACTCTCAAGAAAACTCTATAGAATTTTAGTGTGCATTTGGAGTTAGCAAAGGGCGAAACTCCGACGAAATTCCGACGATGACCCTAGGAGCTCCCGGCGACGAAACGATGCACCAGCGCATCCTACTTCCTCCTCTCCCTCTTCTCTAACCTAACAACAAGTTAATCCCTTCTTCCTCTTCACCTTGCTATTCTAAAAAAACATATTTCTAAAACCCGACGGAATCAGAGTTAATCCGATTTCCGATTCGGTTCTTCATAAAAATCCAACATTTTCTTAAATACAAACATACAAAACCCTTACATGTTGATTATTAATCATTAACAAATATGTTGAGCACATTTCATGGCAATATATTTCATTTTGTAACTTTTACCGTTTTTTCACTAAAATACCATGTAGTTTACTTTCTACTTTAAAACATCATTAAATTTGCTATACCTTTAATTAGATCATGAGGTAATGACCTACCTCCTGACAACACTCATATGCAATATAGCACAATACCTTTCGGGAACATAGAATACGGGAAAGCGAAACTTTACATATAATTACCACTAACTATTAAAACCGTTTTCTACAAAATTACGTAATTTTTATAAATCTTTGCAAAGCGCCGCTACAACCCATTTTGGGGAACCGATCGGGATGGTGCGGATTATCGCACATCCTCGGGCTTAGTAGTGCGAGATGCAGAACTCCGCAAGGAGCATTCGGTCTCCAGAGATTTAAAATACGAATATCTTAAGAAAATGAGATTTCTAGAAAATAATAAATTAAAATTATTTTATATAAAATATATATGTATGTATTATCAAAATACCTATTTTTAATATGATATAAATATTCCAACCTTTCTAAATCAAAAGAATCACTTTACATTAAAATACCATAAATTGCATACAAGTTCAATATTACAATTAAATACCCAATATTATGAAATTATGTTATTTTCACTAGAAATATCACAAATATAAAATTTATATCTTTGACAACTCTAAAGACGATAATTAAATACTTGGGGTGTATTTTGAAAATTATACAAAAGTATTTTTACATAAACCCCTCTCAAGTTCTATAAATTACCCTAAGGACCCTAGTAAATATAGATTTAAGCGGGACCAATCTCTTAAGCCTCAGAGAGCCGGAGAAGTGAGTGCTTGCCTATTTAAGGTAGACAACTTAATAACGGTGTTATAACATGGTAATCGTCTATGAAAAAGATACAAATCCTACCGTCCATGTACAGCGGTTTCCGATAACATCAAAACCTAATTCAGGACTTCAATTTCTTTTCTAATTGTTCTGACTCAGACTGAGTCTCATTATAATAATCTGACTTGAATATGATTCAAGTACAATCTATAATATTACAATTCAATATGAATTCATGAATCTATATAATCAATCGGATCAAACTATTCAATCTATATTGACTGAAACGAACCATGGATATACCTCCAGTTACATGATTCTCCAGTTACATCCATGATTCTCCAGTTACATCCATTTACTGATATCATGGTTTTGGAAAGTCATCCAATTATACAATCTATATTACAAGACAATACAAGTTGCAATACAAACAATACAAACAAGAATTCGCTGGGTTTAAGGGGTAGATTGGAACGGAAGGTGTTAGAAGTGGCACGAGACTGTAAGATTTAAGACACCTAACCTGTATTTCCGTTGCTGTTGTACCGTGGCATAAACGGTTCCTTGTACTACACGTGCCTCTAGTCTCTGGCATATAGAGACTCCTCTCGTATACACTGGCATTCTTCTGTACCAAGTTACAAACAACAGCGTTAACGCTAATACAATATAATACAACTTTAAAAGCTACTTTCTCTCTCTGTCTATTCTATTTCTCTCTTACCTTTGGGACTTACCGAGCGATTGTTCGCTGACAACATTCCTTCTCTTTTTTCTTTGGAATGTTATCAGGTGATCTAGACACCCAGGAGATCGAGCCTACTAGCGAGGACTTGGATCAGCTTGCCTACGACCCAGAGCTCTAGCTTCATTGTACATATTTTCATTTCAGTACTTTTCATTTCTGTTATACCACTGTTTAGGCATTGCTTTCATTCAGATGTATTTACTTTTCTATGCATTGTACAAAAGAATATTAATAACTAAAGTTGTTGTTCAGTTATACCTACCGTCTTTTGTCTCCTGTGAATTTTTATTTATATTGCTTAGATACACTTAGCTTATTTACTTTGGAGTAAATACGTAGCGGCCAATCGCGTCCTCTGCCCGTATACTGGGAAGCGGGGCGTGACAGCTAGTCAATTTCAACCCGCCATTTCCTGATTGAATTAAACCCACCCGCACGACCCTTAACAAAGGTCAACAAGATCATACGACTACCCTAATCCAATTGCATCATATGCTTTGCAGATAAGCACTAATCAGCTACCGCACACTACGCCTTGACAGAGGTCAACAAACGCAGCACGAATACTAAATAGTCCTTATCTGAAATGATAGAGGGCTACGACAGGTTTTTAAGAAAACCTTTTGCGTAATAAACTTGATCTCGTTGTAGAATCGAGTGATTTTGAAAATGAGTGTTTTTTAGGATTTTATTAGTTTTGCTAAAGAGGTCACTCCCGGTGAAGAGATCTCGGCTCTTTCCTTATCGAATGAGGTACTGGATATTTCACAAATACCACTTTGCAAAACAAAAACTATAGAAGCAATCAAAAGATAAACCGAGTGGGTTGTAGCATCTGCCAGTGTCGCTAAAGAGGTCACTCCCGGTGAAGGGATCTCGGCTCTTTCCTTATAGAATAAGGTGCTGGATATTCTACAAGGAATACCGCTATGCAAAGCAAGAACTAGAGTTACCAGTTTTTAAAACAAGATTCTGCAATATCTTTAGGTTTCTTTTATTTCATTAATCTCATTAATGAAGTCACATCAATTATGCTTCCTAAGCATCACAGAAGAAACGAAAGCAGCAATATTTATTATATATCATATATATAATATATATAATATAAGCATTCATCTCAGAATATCAAGTGATCACATCACAGAATAACAGCAGCAGAAGAACACATATGAAATATTGGATATACTAGGAATTCTGTGTTTTAATTAAGCCAATAAAAAACGCGGGTTCCACGGCCGTGATGAATAGCCAAACCCACACCCCTAGACCCCTACGAGAGCGGCAAGCAGCCTTACTAATTCTAGAGTTAGGAGACCCGGTCTCAACTCCTTGAGATGGTCTCCCACTAAACCCTAGAACCCGGTTACTTGTGCTCTCCTCCTTGGGGCTATCCTAATGTGGAAAAGTAAATAATAAACATCAATGGTGACATCATCCTCAATCCGGGAGTGCCCCAATAAAAGAATATTACATACAAGCTTTTACATGAATGAAAATGAAAAACTCTCATCTCACATAAAAACCCCGGCTATTCAAACACGACGATCCAATATAACATATCACAGCAACACATAACATCACATATCATCAACGTAAGTAAATATGCGTATCCCAATTATCGTTGACATATAGCAACGAAACCGGCGATACACCACATATTACACTTACGGTCGTAGAAAAGAAAGTGAAAAACTACAACAATTGGGATCCGCAACCATCTTAGACATCATAAACCCAATGTATCTCATACTTTGGATTTCATGACTTACCAAATGAATTCCTTAGACATCATATGACTAACAATTATAAACCCCGCATTTTAGTCTCAATATTGAAAACATTTTCCAATAACCTATCAGGTAATTCAACAAGATTCCCGATAACCTGATCGAATGCTCGTCGGAAACTTTAGTAGACGGCCGCACCCCCGATGCCGTTGACGAAGTGCACTTAAGCGAAACACCATGGCCGCGAGCATCCGAATGGATGCTTTTGGCAACGGGGTTCTCCTACAGTTACTTGGTAAGGGCTATGAGGTGTGGCTATCTAGTAAGGTTACCCGACGAGTATCCGTATACACTACGTAATTGCGACAGACTTTTGATCCACATCAAAATTCCGTGGCAACCGATCAAATGAGACTACCTTGCTAGATTTATAAAATTCAAACTAGTTATAACATAACTAATTTTGTGGATTCCATATATTATATCACAATCACAGATAGCTAGACGATATTAAACTTTTCAATCGAATATACAAACATCCAAAATTTCCCAAAGAGCTCAACACTTGAGCGGAGTTTAAAAAGTACCCAGAACATGCCACAGCACCTATGAACCATCCGTAGAAGGGCCGACCCATGCCTCACTCATGTCGCCACGGAACTGCCGCAAACCCTAGGGTATGACCGCGGTTCCGCGATCCAAAAAGTCAAGTTTGGGTATCGTTCTTCTAAAGGGTCCACAGAATCGCTTGCATAATTTTCTGAAGATTTTAAACTTGGAAAAGATCCAACTCGTGGAAAATTTCCAGCGAGGGAAAATATAGGTTATTGATATCCGTTCGGACTTTTTAACGTCGTCTAAATAACCCGAATAAATTTTAGAATTACGATTACAAAACACTCCGAATTGCCTTCATAGAAAGTTAACAACACATGCAATTTTAGCAAAAACAAGCAACACCTGAAATACCAAAACCTAGAGACTGGAACACCCTAAAAATTTGAAACCAAAAAGCCCCAGAAGAACTGGTGAGCTCGGAAATTGTGGCCTTATGGCCGGCCAAAATCAAGTGATCTTGCTTCAAATTTGTATGGTGTTCATGTTATATCACATACAATATTCTGCAGTTGCTTAAAAAAAATTAGAGGCCATTTAAAATTCGATAGAAACTAGGATTGTATATCGGGTGTTTCAGAGTTGTTTCGGTTTCATAATTCTACAAACAACTTCTAATTCTCTAGCATGGCTCTAATACCACTGTTGGGTTCCCTAGCACGACAGCAAGGTTTCGGGAGGCATCGTCCATGCCGTTTTCAAAAATTTGCCGTCCTAAAGAACCCTAACTTAGAATCTTAACTAGAGATTTAGACGAACTAGCAATGCAAACAACTTTACATCTAAGTGAATGAGGAATACAACCTTTGTAGACCGGTCCTTCACTTATAAAGCTTCATGTAGTGGTCCCTTTGCTCCAAGAAGTGAACACCCGAACTCTAGTAAGGGTTCACATGAAGAAATGAACATGCTTGCTCGAAGTCTTCGAGGCCGAAGATGATCTACGTCGAGGAGACTCAAGCTCATGCTAGCTCTTCACTAATGGTAGATTAGTGAAGCAAACACCCTACACTAAATGGTTAATATAGTAGAGGATGATGAAGTAGGAATTGGGCTCATTTTGGATTAATTTTTCTCACATTATTTTTTCACCATTCGAAAAGCTAGTGAGCTTTCTCATGAGGAAGAAGAAGATGAAGTAGAGATGAGAATGAAACTCATAAGGTGAGAATAGCAACCATGGGTGAGTTAGTGTCATACACTAACTCATGTAGAGACTAAACTATGGCTAAGGATAATGGTTAGGTTAATAAATATCTTAAGTAAAACAAATCAGTGGACTAAGTCAATGGACACAACAAGCTTCTCCAAGCTTCTAACCATGACATAATTCCACCAATTTTTGAATTACTAAAATAAATAATAACCTATAATTATCAAGAGTATAGTGTAAGTCTCATACACCCATGAAGCCTGTGGTATCAAGCATGACACAAATAAAATGTACATTAATATATACCACATATATACTATATGCACACAAGTGAGAAAAATAAATTTTTAAGTGAGCTAATATTAGTTAATATAATTCAATATATCAAATATATAATTATACATTAAATTATTAAATCACTTGATTTAATAATCCGGCTATATCACATACAACCGGCTAATATCAAATGTAACAACTTATCGAATCAACACTTGATCCGATAACCCGGCTATATCACATATAACCGACCGATATCACATATCACGAGAATAGAATGCGGTATCACATACACGCATTAATTTTGGTCCTGCACATATCATATATGTGCTCTTACTTCATTTCGCATGAATCAGGAAACCTCTGTGTAGGACTCTAAAGACTCGTCAATACGCCGGCAGTAGGTGATAATCATATCAAATACCCATAAGCCGCAAGCGGTCTGCTAAACGTAACGGCCACCCGGGTATTGAGCGATCAGAAGATCAACAAGCAAGCATGCTCATACTCCTGCGAATCCAATTAGTAACACTACCGTACAGTCCATTCTCTTCGTCTGATATGTCGCATATCGCAGTCTGGGGGTGGTAAAACGTCAGACCCCAATAGCCTGATAAGTCATGCCGATGCAAGGTCCATAACGGTTTGAGAAACTACTGATAACACTTACCAGTAGATCTCAGCAACTCTGGCCAGGGATTTCCTATTATAGCCAATCAAGCATAGCGCAACATCAACCCCCAATACCGGGAGAGACGAATCCCCTCCTATCGCTCATTACCTCCATGTGACTCAGGACTATACCCAAAAACCACCGTTTTGCACGATCTCTTGAACGTGGTAAGGTAGAAATCAAAGCACAGTGGGAATCACACAAGACTCTATGACGATCTCGGGTCGACAGACTAACCTGCACCAGTATCACCAGAGAACTGCTATCTGACGATAGGTATAATACCATCTAGGAGTTCTCGACGAGTCCGTTCAGTGTACCCAGTCTCCACTGAGCACCCGTATACCATCTCTGATGTCAAACACCAAGGGATATGGGATCATCCATCGCCCATCATATGGGTCGAGAAACGTATACGCTAGTCTACTCTGGAATATCGATGCCCCGTCTCGATACTCTCACGACTAGGAACATTTGAAGGATGTACTTACCGACTACCCTTGCCCCACTAGTGGATCCGCATCATAATCCTGGTAGTCTAGTACTCATCCTAAGGGCTTTATCTACATATAATAGAGAGACAATAAGTGTACATGTTAAGATAAAGAGCAACCAGATAGCATAGTATCATGTCAAGCAAGAAAGTCCTCCCTATATATGTCCAAGCATCGACTATAATATACATCAAATGTATAATAATAACCTCTAGGGCATACATATAACTAACAGTTTGATCTCCATTTCCGGCTCCATCGGTCCTCCGGGATCGAGCTTGTTCTCCGGCCCTCCTTTGTCGTAGATGATCCACCCGAAGGATGTGATCCATGGCTCTAGCTCCTAACTAGGTGTCAATAGGAGCAACTAGAGAACTTGGGTTGCTAATCCAAGTTGTCTAGGATGTAGTGTACAGATCTAAGTGTTTTGCTATCTCTTTCTTGCCTCTTCACTTGTTTCTCAATTCATGAGAAGGATAGTGAAGAGGTTGATAATGAAGGTAGAGGAAACTCAAGAAGAGGGAGGAGGTGAAGAAAAATGGGAGCTCAAGAATAATGAAGCATCCAAGTGAGAGAAAATCAATACAATGGTTTTGTGTATGAACTTCTTGAATAAACAATCAACAACCATACTTCAATACTAACTACAAATGAATTAAAAATTCATTTGTTAACTATTGAAGCATGGTTATCACCATTCCTCCCATACCTCACACTTTACACCTCATTTCCATGTATCAAATAAATGGAAAAAGCATAATGAGGTGGCCACCTTCTATAAGGTAATCTGTAATAAAATACGGATTACAGTCTACTGTATATACATACCTGCATTCGGATAAAAACATGAATGCCCAAAGAGATAGAATAATATGAAGAACGTAATACTAGAATATACATATCGAAATACATATATGTAAATAATCAAATCAATACCTGATTTAATTATCTGGCTAAAACCCGAGCCGGCTAGTATTACCAACTGTCCGATCGAAAGTCCAGGTACAAAGTACATCAATCGATCGGAATCCTGCACGTATCCAATACGGCTACTGCATCATTTCGCATGAACCAGGAAAACCCTCTGTGTGGGACTCTAAAGACTCGACAGTACGCCGGCAGTGAGTTACTGGATAAATCCATAATCACAAACATGTCAATGGCACTAGTTGTACGTAACAGCTACCCGGGTACCTGTCAAAAAGGAAGACCGACGAGCAAACTCATCCGGATCCCTACTGGGCCTATCTGTGACAATCTCCGTATAGTCCAGTCTCTTCGTCTGAGAGTATCGCATACCGGGTCTAGGGGTGGTAAACGTCAGACCCTAGTAACCTGGTAATTTATGCTGATGCGGCTCAGGACTAATCCGGGAAACTACTGATCAGCCTATCGGTAAATCCCAACTGCCTTGGCCAAGGTCTTATAGTCCTGACCAATCAAACACGGTGCGATATCGACTCCCAATACTGGGAGAGACGAATCCCCGACAATTGCTCACTTCCTCCATGTGGCTCGGGACTATACCCAACCAAAACCTGTTTACATGACTCAGTAGAGCCGTGGTAGGGTAGTGATCAAAGCACAGTGGGAACTCACATGAGACAAATGGCGATCTCAGGTCTAAAGACTAATCTGTACTCATGTCACCTGAGAACTTCCACCTGACGATAGGTATAGTACCATCTGGAAGTTCTTGGCGAGTCCGTCCAGTGTACTCACCCCCAGTGAGCACCAGTATACAATCTTAGGTGCGAAAAACCAATGGTTGCAGGACCATACCATCGCCCCTCGTCGAGGTGTCACGACCCGAAATATTAGCTCGTGACCAGCACTTAAATCACGCAACGTCTAAAGGCGTAACGTAATTCAAGTAAGCTGAAACCCAGAAATCTAAACCTTTTTAAAAAAATAAAGGAGGTGAAGTTTTAAAATAAAGGTATAATGAAATCAAGTTTTCTTAATGTATAGAAAAGGAACATGAAAGTGCAAGTGAAATTGCTAGATTGAAAACGTGTTTTGTCTTTGAAAAATTTGGGCAGCACCTCCTTTGTATATTTTGATCCAAAATCACAAATACATAACAAGAATAATGGAATCCCAAGCGGGAGCTAGCTCTTCACCAACCGGCGGATCAAAACCACGCAGAGCATAGAAATGAGTAAACGACACCCAACGGCAAAGTTCACCACAAAAGATAAAGAAATAAGCAAGACATCAAAACCACAAGTAGCGGAAAACCCCTCGCTCTAAGTCTCGCAACCAAAAATCTCCCCAAGTCTTATTATTTATACAAATACTAATTTTGATTGATGGAGTTGACTAGATACAATGTGAAATATAAATACAAGTTGGGTACGATACAAATGCCCCCATCTACCAATGCAAAACACCTAAATGAAGCTATGTGCCAGCGATGCCGCTACGGATCCATACGGTCAACCTATAAGAATGTGGCACAACGGAGGTGGGTTGCCAACTCGTGAGTAGAAAAACATCTACAAGTAGAAATCGAATAAACAACGACTCCTAGGTCAACTATATCATAAAGGTAATATTATGTTATCTAGGGTGACCGGGTCATCATATGTGCCAACAATGTAATCAATACCTATATGTATGCGGATATAATCCAACAATATAGCCAATGTCTGTATGCATGTTGGTCTCGTCCAACTATATAATCAATGTATATATGCATGTGGATCTCGTCCAACCATATAATCCATGTCTGTATGCACGTAAATATCATAAAAGAGTGTGCACGAAAGTATGGGGATATAAATCAACGGTGTCCCTCGCGACACACCAAAATCATGGAACCTGAGTGTCCAGCATCGACACTCGAAAACATCATGAAACCCGTGTCCAGCATCGACACGTAAATCCTCATATCTTAGGCTCCGTCAGTCCGGATCGGCCCTCGGGCTCCGTCAGTCCGGATCGGCCCATATCATCTCTCGACTCCGGTCGGTATCCTCCGGATATCCGCCGAGCCCAAATACAATCACCGGTAGGTAGTAGTCTATCTGCCAGGCTCACCGTCTACTGCACAACATCCCTTTCTTGCCCCGGGGTACCATACCGGGTCCATCATATACCTGCAATCGGCCTCATCCAGCTCCTCGAATCGGATTTCACATGTCATACGTCTCAGAACCGAGAAAACGCATGGCGAACAAACTGAAATATCATATCAAGAGAAACCGGGTTTTTAAAACAATACATGCTTTTTTTTGAAATTGCCACGGTTCTCAAATCCAGAAATCTCATGAAAACAACATATCTCAATGCGTGTAATCATAAAGCATGATGTATGTGATATATAATAGAAATGTAAGCATATCCGTATATCATGCAACATGGAACAGTAATATGCACACATCGAGGGAAAACCGCTCTTTTAAATGAATCCAGTTTTAAAATATATCATGCGGTTCCCAAATCTCCCAAATCGAATGCAATACCGCATAAAGATGCATATATGTATATACGCAAGTATGGACGTACAAATGTGTATGTCCGTAAATATGGTGTACAATATGTATGTGCGCAAGTATGGTGTACAATATGTATGTCATGATGCAGCAACCCTACTGTGTAGTGACATAGCAATTATCGATGATGAAGTGTGTGAGCCGGCTAATCTGTGTACGTGTAACATACGCATCATCGATAATGGTGTAGGCGTACTATCACAGGTATAAGTAATGCAATGTGAATAACATGAATGCAGCATAAGGTAAATCATATGCAAATGCTGACTGGTATACGTATCTAACATGACCGAGTCGGTGAATCTATCAATCGGTATCTAGCCACACCACATCGCGTATGGTACAATCCATAATACGGCATCCTCTAGTCAAGGGTATGGATCAATCATCAAGTCAAACTCATCTCGCACGGAAAATCATCGTACGTCAGCATTTAAAACATTAGGGATCCTATCAACCTTTACGACAATGAGGGGCACGAACCTAACGTCTCGTACGACATATCACACATGATTCATGATATTCTATATGTATATTTATATACCTATGTCCCAGGTCTCATCCATAAATATCTCATATCAGGGGGACCGGCAATCAATCATCTCAATCGACTCGTATCCGTATACCAACATATCACCAAATTCTTCATATCGCATCGTACAATTCTTTTCATCACATTTATATCTCACATCAAGTCAAATGTTTATATATATATATACACACATTCTACCTTTACTATACGAATACTGATCTAATCTAACATACACATCCGAACCATACAAACAGTTTTGAAAGATGCTAATCGTAGTTTTGAAAGTAGGGGTTACGATGTTTTTTTTAAAGAAAAAGATATCATTTGAAAATCCGTAACATCCCTCAAGGTATCTGTTTAAAAGATGCATACGATTCTTCGGTTTGGAAATAGATATGGTTCGGATGATACATCTACGTCGACTATCTAGTCTTATACTACCCTAAACGGCAATATCATCAATATCATCCTCAAATCCCGTCATCATATACTAGTCGTATCAAAATACTTCTAACTATCCTATAGTTTCTAATATGATTTCTATAGCTATCTTTTAATTCTAACTCTAGTTTTTCTACTCTAGGTTTTCTTAACCATATGCTACAAATCGGTTTCCACCAAAACTTTGCGGGGGTGCTATACGCCATCCACCCGACTTTCCCCGTAGATATAGATCTACTCATCTAGTCTTTGCTTGCCAAGGTTGATGACGCCACGCTCCGTCGCCTCGGAATCCATGCGAAGGTACCTACAATAATAAACAATCGCAATCGCTATTACAATCAAGTTCTGAAATCCAAAACGGCACGCGGATCGCCTATAGGTTAGAACCTATAGCCCACGTATGCAAAACCAACAAATTACGCCTAATCGTTGATGTACAAACATCCAACAACCAAAAAAGAACCCAAAAGCAAAAATCAAACATTCCAAAATACAGAAAAACATAGCCAAAAGCACTCTAATGTGCTCCCTGATTTTGACTCAGGCCAAAACAAGGTGCACAAACAAGTCTAGGATGTAGTACAAGGTGTATATGACCTACTGAACCAACCTAGACCCTTACCCTCACCAAGTGGCCGGCCCCAAGGCCCTAAAATCCGGAGAGCTCGGCCCCAGGGCTCTTCTGGGCTTCGTTTGGTCATGGTGGTCTCCTATGGTCCAAAATGGGTCCCTGGTATTGTTTGCTAAACTCAGAAAGTCCCCGGGTTGCTCCAGATTTCCCTGCACACTCTATATCCTCACAAAACCGACATGGACAAAATCCTAAATCCGTATTTTGGTTTCTATACTAAATTCCAGGTCTTAATCAGCCACTCAGCAGCCACTCAATCATTACCAATCCACAATTTCACTCAAACCCTCACTAGGATTTCTAAGTATCACCAATCCATCATTAAACGAACTCTAAACTTAAACAAAAAGCTAGGAAAACTTGAAACTAAACTAATGGAAGAAATTATACCTCATGGATTTCACTTAAGCAAACCGTAGAAGTCCCAAAGTTGTCAAAATCCCACTTTGCTTGGTCCAATGTGTAGAAGAAGAGATGGGGATCAATATTTGTGAAGGGAGTATAAGGTTTTAGGGATTATTTGGAGATGGATCTAGGGTTAGAAGTGGAAGGAGATGAGGGTGAGGAAGATGAAGAAGGAGAAGAAAATGATGGGGTAACACTTATGGCAGCAGCAGCAGCCCCCCCCCCTCTCTCACTTATTCTCACACACACTCTCTCTTTCTCTCCAATCATTCACCTTTTTAACCCTTTTTTCATTCCTTTATCTTCTCTCTTTTAAATTTCAAAACCAAATCACATAATACCTATAAAACAACACAAATGCAACATGTAACCAAATGTAACATGACATGGTGCACTAGCCATGGGAAAACTGTAGAAACACGGATTTGGCTTAATTGCGATTAGCAGTGCACTAATCAGGTTTTCTTTTATCCAAACTGCATATAATAAATTTTAAAAATGCCAAATCCTTTAAATATATTATTAAATGAATAAATCATTTTAATTTCCATTTATTTCACAATTATTGGTATATATTTATACCCTTTTTCGAAAACCCCAATTTCACAAATCGGGCGGTTTTCGAGAAATATATTATTTTAATATTAAATTCCAAAAATAATATTTTATATTTTCTAAAATGTTACGATCTTCCCCCCTTAAATAAATTCGGTCCCCGAATTTAAATTTAAGCCCCCAAATGCTAAAATATTTCAATAATCGACTCAAATCAACGGGGCTCCGTAATCACGGAAGATATAAAAACACGACAATGCAACGCGTGCGCCGGAAAAACGAATACAAAAACTCAAAATCAAACTCCGTAAAGTATCACGCAAATCACTGGATTCGCACGCATATCATCGGAATTATAATGGAGATACAGATCTCGAAATCGAATACCGAAATCCAATATACACTAGTCAAATACTATAATATGTATATAGTACGCATCCTTGAAAAATCTTCAAAAACAGAATGACACGCATGCAAAATCCTTTCTAAATCGCCGCGTGATGCGTAACTCACGGCATAAGTGACGGACGCTTGTTTGTAAAGTAGTAAATGTATCTATACATGTCTTTGCTCAAATATGGGTTCCGCCTTTTCTAAAATATCCCAAAAGGTTTTCCTTTTTGTAAACGTTCGTGTCGCTCACAGATGTAAGAAATAGCGAGACTATAGCTCCTTTTTGAAAACCTCTGGTTAATCTTTTAATACATGCAACATATTCAGATACTGTCCTCAGATCAGTCATGTTTGGCTACTATGCAATATAGTGCCCAACATGAAAACAAAGTGCTCAAAAGTAAAATCAGCCTCAAAAGGCGTATCCAATAATCACATGCGTCCGGTGCACACGGAAATCAAATCCAAACACAGGTGCCACTATACGCACAAAGCAAAACTAAGTGCAACGGGTGTGCACAAAAGCATCTGTCCACTGCAACGGGTGTGCATGACAACAATATCTAATGCATCTATTTTGCACGAAAATCTCAATCCAGTGCAACTAACATGCACGAATAAAAATCCCAAATCGAGTGCATCCGGTGTGCACAAAATCACGTCTCATATCATGCGCCCAACATGCGCGAAAATCCAAATCAATTGCATCCATCATGCACGAATAAAATCTAAATCAAGTGCATCAAACATGCACGAATAAAAGCTAAATCAAGTGCATCCATCATGCACGAAAGAAATCTAAATCAAGGGCATCCGACATGCACGAGTAAAAATCTCACTCAAGTACATCTGATGCGCACAAAATCCAAAATCAAGCGCCTAATATGCGCAAAAATCCTACCCAAGCGCGTCGGGTCCGTAAAAGCATATAGTGCAGTAGCATGCACGAAAACAAACGGCAAGTGCCAACACGCACGAAAACACAAATCAGATAACATAAATGCTCAAAGACATAAATCGGTGCAGCAATGTACGGAGTATAAATCTAGCGCAACCAATGCACAAAATACCGATCTGGCGCAACCAATGCACAAAACATAAATCCAGTGCAACAAATGCACGAAAAGAAAATCTAGTGCAACAAATGCACGAAAAACAAATCCGGTGCATCCACGGCACGAAATACAGGGCATAAATGCATAAATACAAATCTTGTGCATCAAGTGCATAAAATACAAATACGGTGCATTCAGTGCACAAAATACAAATCCAGTGTATCCAGTGCACGAAATACTAATACAGTGCATCCTGTGCACAAAATACCGATCAATAACTCAAATGCATAAACAGCAACACCGAGTGTACCAAGGTGTATAAAATCATGAACGTGTGCAAATGCGTGCACAAAACACATATCAATGCACTACAAGCACATATAAGCTATACCGAGTGCAAAAATCAAATCGAGTGCGTACCACACGCACAAAAATCAAATCAACTGTATGAAATCCATGAAATCATAAACATGTGCAGCCAAGGCACAAAATGATATTAAGTGCAATAACTGTGCACAAATCATAAATCAACACAACGGTGTATAAAACATATCTCAAGTGTAATAACTATACGTAAAATATAAATACTCAGTAGGTGCAACCATGGTGCACGAAATCAATATCAGGAAACTCATCATCAAGACTCAAATCCAAGCGATATAAGCGTGAAACTCAGATCACAAACGTAAATCGCAACAAAGGATATTAAGGTACACCTCCTACAATGTCGAAGAATAAATCGGTGCGCCTAAAACCGGCAGAACAAGAACATCTGCTTGCCTCCTGCTCATGGTCTGGCGTCCTCGGTCTCTGGGTCCTTATCTTCTCTGGGGATTTACCAATCTCACAATCCATCGGCTCACCGGCCCTGCCGGGTGTGCTAACTAAAATGATTCCGCTCTGGCACTTCTCTGGTCATCTCTCGGTCAATCATCACGACCACTCGTAAAGCAGCACGTCACTGGCGTCAGCTTCTGACTCTCTGAATACACATGACACATCTGATCCTGGGTGAAAATCTCATTGCAGCAGTGTCCTGAAAGGAATCCTGCTCAAGGTCTCTTCCGATCTCGCCTATGCCGAACTGTACGGAGGCCGGTACTCTTACATAATCTTTTCTCATTCTCTGGACATCTGCGTCCTCACCACAACATTTCCTTAGGAACTGGCCGCATTCCAACGCCTTTGTATGCATATCAGATCTCTAATCTCGACGGGGAGTAACAACAGCTCGTCAGCGTCTCGCATGAACCTCTGGATCCTCTCGTCTTTATCATCGTCCGCTTCGACGTCACGTCTTGCTGTCTGCGTACTGCTACTACTGGTCTCGGCCACGGTCAATCCGATATCTCTCACACGGACTCGAAATCACGTACTCTGTATCTTCATTGCTCTGTAGAAGATATCTGGCTGAACACGTCCTTAGGAACTCGTCCCAACCATCAGAGGAATACTCAATACTCGTCCGTTCTCTATCTACTCACAACACATCTGGGTGAGGTCCTTTATCCGAAGCTGGTCAGCTTGCTGATCTCTTATCACATGATATCCTGATGACGTTAAACCTTTCGATCGAGTCATCAAAGTTCCAAAATTTTCCGAAGGCTCAACACCTGAGAACAGTCTAAAATATCTGGTACATACCACAATACCTCTGGACCATCCGTAGAAGGGAAAACTCAAGCCTCACTGATGGCACTGCTAAACTGCCGCAAACCCTAAGATTCAAAAGCGGTTCCATGGTCATCATGTCGAGTTAGGGTTTCATTCTTCTAGAGGGTCCACAGAATCACTTGCATGTTCCTCCGAACACTTTAAACTTGGAAAAAATGGGTTTCTGACACTCGCTCGAACTTTTTAGCTTCGCCTAGCCGACATGTGAATACCCTTCGTCCGCATGCTAAACATTGCCTCAATCCTCCAGGAAAGAAGATACATCAACGGTCATCTCTGGATCGGTCTGCTCTAGATCTGAGTAAGACTCTCCACACTGGAAATTTTCAACTCAACTGGTCCTGCGTCGGCGCATCAATCTGACGAATCACCTTCATCTCCCAACTCGGGATAGACTAGCTATCATCTGTCGCATTTCTGCCAGGAAGCTCCAGCAATCTCAGCTTGTAAAGTCTAGAAGCGACATCACATCAATCTCAGCAACAGCTGGGTCATCTGTCTGCACGGTAGACGACATCACAATCTCTGAGTTAGGCTGTACGTCATCAGTCCTCTCACAACTGGCAGCTCTCTGTCAATGGCCCGATCATCCGGTGCAAACCAAACACTCGCCTCAACAAGAGGTCACAACACAAAAACTATATCGAGACATTCCTGTAGGGTTCTTAGGCACACTAAGGAGGTTCCACAAGGCATCAACCATGCCAAAATCAAATTTTTCTTGTGCCGAGAAACCCTAATGTAAGATCGATTACTAGAGGATAGGCGAAACATCAAGCAAGTTAACATCTTAACTACTAAGTGAACGGAAATACAACCTTTGTAGATCCGGTCCTCCACTTCCTTGGCTCCGTGTTGACGTCCCTCCGCTGCGATCATCTGATCCCGGACTCTAGCGATGGTTTCGTCGAAGAAATGATCGGGCTAGGTCGTCGACTTCGATGCCGAAGATGATCTACGTCGAGGCAACTCAAGCTTAAGCTCCACCTTCACCAAGTCATGAAACTTGTGAAGAAAACACCTTATACTACATGGCAAATGGTAGAGGATGAAGAAATAGGAAGTGGGTTCACTTTGGATTTGGATTTCTCACTTGGAATCATCACTTAGAATTTTCTAGCCATGATTTCTTCTCTTCATGAAGAAGATGAAGAAGAAAAAAGAAAAAGAATTATTCCAAAAAGAAAATCCAAGTGATATCTATCATAATGCAACCATGGTTGAGTGTAGAGAATAAACTATGGTTAGGTGAATGGTTAGGTTAAGCAAAAGAAATAAAAATGGTCAAAACTTCTTGAAGCTTCAAGGAAAAACAAAAGAAGCAACCGTTTCTTTTCTTGCTTAAATGAATAAATAAATAAAATAAATAATCAAGAAATGATAACAAAACCCTAACCATTCACTTAAACATGGTTTAAAGTAAACATACACCCAAATTTGCATGTATCATCAAACATGATACAATCTAGTGCACAAAACTATATCATATATACAATGTGCACAATCAAGTGAGATAATCAATCTTAAGTGAACCAATACTAGTTAATGTAAAGTAATATATCAAATATATAATTATACATTTAATCATTAAATCAACACTTGATTTAATGATACGGTCATATCGCATATAACCGACTAATATCAAGTGTATCAACGTATCGAATCAACACTTGATTCGGTATCCCGGCTATATCATATATAACCGTCCAATGATACAAATCGCGAGAATAGAATACAGTATCACATACTGGTATTATTCTCGGTCCCGCACATATCTCATATGCGCTCCTATTTCGTTTCGCTTGAGCCAGGAAACTTCTGTGTAGGACTCTAAAGACTCGTCAATACGCCGGCAGCAGGTGATGATCATATCAAACACCCACAAGCCGCAAGTGGTCTGCTAAACGTAACGGCCACCCGGGTATTGAGCGATCAGAAGATCGACGAGCAAACCCGCTCACACTCCTGTGAATCCAACCAGTAACACTTACCGTACAGTCCGGTCTCGTTGTCTGATATGTCGCATATCTTGCCTAGGGGTGGTAAACGTCAGACCCCAATAGCTCGATAAATCGTGTTGATATGAGGTCTATAATAGTTCGAGAAACTACTGGTAACACTTACCAGTAAATCTCAGCAACCCTGGCCAGGGATTTCCGGTTATAGCCAATCGAACACAGCACAACATCAACTCCCTATACCGGGAGACACGAATCCCCTCCTATCGCTCATTGCCTCCATGTGACTCGGGACTGTACCCAAAAACCACCGTTTTTCATGCCCTCTTGGACGTGGTAAGGTGGAAATCAAAGCACAGTGGGAATCACACAAGACTCTATGACGATCTCGGGTCTACAGACTAACCTATATCAGTGTCACTAGAGAACCGCCATCTGACGTAAGGTATAATACCATCTGGGAGTTCTCGGCGAGTCCGTCCAGTGTACCCAGTCTCCACTGAGCACCCGTATATCATCTCTGATGTCAAACACCAATGGATATGGGATCATCCATCGCCCATCTGTATGGGTCGAGAAGATATACGCTAGTCTACTCTGGTATATCGATGCCCCGTCTCGATACACCCACGACTAGGGACCTTGAAGGATGTACTTATGGACTACCATGTCCCCACTAGTATGATCCGCATCATAGTCCAGGTAGTCAAGTACACATCCTAAGAGCTTTACCAACATGTAACAGAGAGACAATCAGTGTACACGTTAAGGTAAAGAGCAACCAGATAGCATACTATCATGTCGAGCAAGAAAGTCCTCCCTATATATGTCTAAGCATCCACTACAATATACATCCTATGTATAGTAATGGCCTCTAGAGCATACATATAACTAACAATTCCCATGTCACCAGAAAACACAATGGTCAGCCCTCGTACCGGACGAGCTCGTCCTGACCACAACACTAGCAGCAGCTCAATCTGCGCTCAAACCATGGTGACAGGAATCTCAATCGAGTATCGAAGAAAGCAGATCAACGGCATGAAAGGAAACGACAGATCCAGAATGGATACATGATCATAAGAAGGAACAGCATCAATGAGAATATGATCACGGAAACGAATATAATCAAGTATCTCAAAATATGTACATCCTAAGGTTTCTTAAGTGGAGTATTGTATCGTAAATATGCCGCGGAACATACATACGGTACATTACTCTACTCAAGCTACCTACTCCATCAATCAGGGTCAGCCTATGAAACGAAAGTTCGGGTCTAATACACACACACACACACACCGTTCAAGTCTAAGTTCCGTAAGGTCAAGCCTAGGTTCCAAAATACATACCCGCCCTAGACTCTGTATAGTCAACCATAGACTCGAATAAGGGTTAAACCTAACGCTCTGATACCAACTTTGTCACGACCCGAAGTATTAGCTCGTGACCAGCACTTAAATCACGCAACGTCTAAAGGCGTAACGTAATTCAAGTAAGCTGAAACCCAGAAATCTAAACCTTTATAAGAAAATAAAAGAGGTGAAGTTTTAAAATAAAGATATAATGAAATCAAGTTTTCTTAATGCATAGAAAAGGAACATGAAAGTGCAAGTGAAATTGCTAGTTTGAAAACGTGTTTCGTCTTTGAAAAATTTGGGCAGCACCTCTTTTGTATATTTTGATCCAAAACCACAAACACATAACAAGAATAATGGCATCCCCAAGCAGGATCTAGCTCTTGGCCAACCGGCGGATCACAACCACGTAAAGCATAGAAATAAGTATACGACGCCCAACGGCGAAGTTCACCACAAAAGATAAAGAAATAAACAAGACATCAAAACCACAAGTAGCGGAAAACCTCTCGCTCTAAGTCTCGCAACCAAAAATCTCACTAAGTCTCATTACTTATACAAATACTAATTTTGATTGATGGAGTTGACTAGATACAATGTGAAATATAAATACAAGAGTGGGTACGATACAAATGCCCCCACCTACCAATGCAAAACACCCAAATGAAGCTATGTGCCAGCGATACCGCTACGGATCCATACGGTCAACCTGCAAGAACTGTGGCACAACGGGGGTGAGTTATCAACTCGTGAGTAGAAAAACATCTACAAGTAGAAATCGAATAAACAACGACTCATAGGTCAACTATATCATAAAGCTAATACTATGATATCTAGGGTGACCGGGTCATCTTATGTGCCAACAATGTAATCAATACCTATATGTATGCAGATATAATCCAACAATATAACCAATGTTTGTATGCATGTGGGTCTCGTCCAACCATATAATCAATGTATGTATGCATGTGGATCTCGTCCAACCATATAATCCATGTCTGTATGCACGTAAATATCATAAAAGAGTGTGCATGAAAGTATGAGAATATAAATCAACGGTGTCCCTCGCGACACATCAAAATCATGGAACCTGAGTGTCCAGCATCGACACTCGAAAACGTCATGAAACTCGTGTCCAGCATCGACACGTAAATCCTCATATCTCGGGCTCCGTCAGTTCGGATCGGCCCTCAGGCTCCGTCAGTCCGGATTGGCCCATATCATCTCTCGACTCCGGTCGGTATCCTCTGGATATCCGCCGAGCCTAAATACAATCACCGGTAGGTAGTAGTCCCTCTGCCAGGCTCACCGTCTACTGCACAGCATCCCTTTCTTACCCCGGGGTAATATACTGGGTCCACCATGTACCCGCAATCGGCCTCATCCAGCTCCTCGAATCGAGTTTCGCATGCCATACGTCTCAGAACCGAGAAAACGCATGGTGGACGCACTGAAATATCATATCAAGAGAAACCGGGTTTTTAAAACAGTTCATGCTTTCTTTTGAAATTGCCACGGTTCTCAAATCCAGAAATCTCATGAAAACAACATATCTCAATGCGTGTAATCATAAAGCATGATGTATGCGATATATAACATAACTGTAAGCATATCCGTATATCATGCAACATGGAACAGTAATATGCACATATCGAGGGAAAACCGCTCTTTTAAATGAATCCAGTTTTAAAATATATCATGCGGTTCCCAAATCACCAAAATCGAATGCAATACCGCATAAAGGTGCATATGTGTATATACGCAAGTATGGACGTACAAATGTGTATGTCCGTAAGTATGGTGTACAATATGTATGTGCGCAAGTATGGTGTACAATATGTATGTCATGATGCAGCAACCCTACTGTATAATGACATGGCAATTATCGATGATGAAGTGTGTGAGCCGGCTAATCTGTGTACGTGTTACATACACATCATCGATAATGGTGTAGGTGTACTATCACAGGTATAAATAATGTAATGCGAATAACATGAATGCAGCATAAGGTAAATCATATGCAAATGCTGACGGGTATACGTATCTAACATGACCGAGTCGGTGAATCTATCAATCAGCATCTAGCCACACCACATGGCGTACGATACAATCCATCGTACGGCATCCTCTAGTCAAGGGTATGGATCAATCATCAAGTCAAACTCATCTCGCACGGAAAATCATCGTACGCCGGCATTTAAAACATTAGGGATCCTATCAACCTTTACGACAATGAGGGGTACGGACCTAACGTCTCGTACGACATATCACACATGATTCATGATATTCTATATGTATATTTATATACCTATTCCCAGGTCTCATCCATAAAAATCTCATATCAGGTGGACCGGCAATCAATCATCTCAATCGACTCGCATCCGTATACCAACATATCCCCAAATTCATCATATCGCATCGTACAATTCTTTTCATCACATTTATATCTCACATCAAGTCAAATGTTATATATATATACATTCTACCTTTACTATAAGAATACTGATCTAATCTAACATACACACCCGAACTATACAAACAGTTTTGAAAGATGCTAATCGTAGTTTTGAAAGTAGGGGTTACGGTGTTTTTTTTAAAGAAAAAGATATCATTTGAAAATCCATAACGTCCCTCAAGGTATCTGTTTAAAAGATGCATACGATTCTTCTGTTTGGAAATAAGTATGGTTCGGATGACACATCTACGTCGACTATCTAGTCTTATACTACCCTAAACGGCAATATCATCAATATCATCCTCAAATCCCGTCATCATATACTAGTCGTATCAAAATACTTCTAACTATCCTATAGTTTCTAATATGGCTTCTATAGCTATCTTTTAATTCTAACCCTAGTTTGCAACTCTAGGTTTTCTTAACCATATGCTACAAATCGGTTTCCACCAAAACTTTACGAAGGTGCCATACGCCATCCACCCGACTTCCCCCGTAGAAATAGATCTACTCACCTTGGTCTTTGCTTGCCGAGGTTGATGACGCCACGCTCCATCTCCTTGGAATCCATGCGAAGGTACCTATAATAATAAACAATCGCAATTGCTATTACAATCAAGTTCTGAAATCCAAAACGGCACACGGATCGCCTATAGGTTAGAACCTATGGCCCACGTATGCAAAACTAACAAATTACCCCTAGTCATTGATGTACAAACATCCAACAACCAAAAACGAACCCAAAAGCAATAATCAAACATTCTAAAATATGGAAAAACATAGCCAAAAGCACTCTAATATGCTCCCAGATTTTGACTCAGGCCAAAACAAGGTGCACAAACAAGTCTAGGATGTAGTACAAGGTGTATATGACCTACTGAACCAACCTAGACCCCTACCCTCACCAAGTGGCTGGCCCCAAGGCCCTAAAATCTGGCGAGCTCGGCCCCCAGGGCTCCTCTGGGCTTCGTTTGGTCATGGCGGTCTCCTATGGTCCAAAATGGGTCCCTGGTATTGTTTGCTAAACTCAGAAAGTCCCCGGGTTGCTCCAGATTTCCCTGCACGCCCTATATCCTCACAAAACCGACATGGACAAAATCGTAAATCCGTATTTTGGTTTCTATACTAAATTTCAGGTCTTAATCAGCCACTCAGCAGCCACTCAATCATCACCAATCCACAATTTCACTCAAACCCTCACTAGGATTTCTAAGTATCACCAATCCATCACTAAACGAACTCTAAACTTAAACAAAAAGCTAGGAAAACTTGAAACTAAACTAATGAAAGAAATTATACCTCATGGATGTCACTTAAGCAAACCCTAGAAGTCCCAAAGTTGTCAAAATCCCACTTTGTTTTGTCCAATGTATAGAGAAAGATATGGGGATCAATATTTGTGAAGGGAGTATAAGGTTTTGGGGATTATTTGGAGATGGATCTAGGGTTAGAAGTGGAGGGAGATGAGGGTGAGGAAGATGAAGAAGGAGAAGAAAATGATGGGGTAACACTTATGGCAGCAACCCCCCTCTCTCTCACTTATTCCCACACTCTCTCTCTCCAATCATTCACCTTTTTAACCCTTTTTCATTCATTTATCTTCTCTCTTTTAAATTTCAAAACCAAATCACATAATACCCATAAAACAACACAAATACAACAACAAGTAACCAAATGTAACATGATATGGTACACTAGCCATGGGAAAACTGTAGAAACACGGATTTGGCTTAATTGCGATTAGCAGTGCACTAATCGGGTTTTTTATTCAAACTGCATATAATAAATTTTTAAAATGCCAAATCCTTTAAATATATTATTAAATGAATAAATCATTTTAATTTACATTTATTTCACAATTATCGGTATATATTTATACCCTTTTTCGAAAACCCCAATTTCGCAAATCGGGCGATTTTCGGGAAATATATTATTTTAATATTAAATTCCAAAAATAATATTTTATATTTTCTGAAATGTTACACGGGGTCTAGAAACGTATACACTTGTCTACTGCAGAATATCGATGCCCAGTCTCGATACTCTCACGATTGGGGACCATTTAAGGATGTGCGTACCGACTACCCAGCTCCCACAAGTATGATCGCCATCACAACGCAGGTAGTCTAGCAATAATCCTACGGGCTTTATCAACATGTATAAGAGATGTGTAATAGCAAGTAAAACATACACATGTTAAAATAAAGACAAACCAGATAGCATACTATTATATCGAGCAAGACTGTCATGTACATATATATGTCCAAGCATCCACATGTATACATATACAATAATGGCCTCTAGGGCATACGTATCCAACATAAGTGACCCCTCCGGATGGGATGGAGTGAGAGTTGCTATTGCAGAAAGTGCAGTTGAAGGCCATTAAGTCTGCACAGATGTGAAACACCAAATGGTAGTATCTCGAATCTAAGGGTAACCATGAACATAGTGAACCACGATTTTGTTCGTGAAATACGACACACGAAGTGTGTAGTGGAAATAGGATGAAGTCTCACCGGTCATTCCAGAAACTGTTTACCGACAAAGACTAGACTGAGACTTGGAGGCGTCTAGCCTGAATTTGGGCAGATACTATTTGGAACATATTCATCCACCTCTACGAAGATGCCAAGTTGTTTTATAGCACCGTATATCAGAGGTTTGGATAGATACGTCCGATGTAGCGTGACTTATTAGATTCCCCCTCTTTGAGGGGTTTTTAATTGTAGGGATGCTCTTCTCTGCAGGGGCAAGCCCTTGTAGTTAATTATGCTATCGCATTGCGATAACAACTTTCACCTGCTCCAGCAGGTCACTTCGTGTCGTGTTATATATATTATTTATTATAGTTGCCCGTGAATTGTATACGGAGACTAGTTTATGCCGTCGCCCGTAAGACATGGATTAGTCCAAATCTGTATATATTAGACTTGGGTTTGAACCTAGATCATATGTTCTATCAGTTCAGGGGTTTAAGGATCGTTAATCTTGCTTTAGATTAAGATCGACTTAAATATTTGAGCGTATGGGCTAAGGATAAGTTATTCTTATATAAGACCAAAATCAACTTAGACGTACGGTTATAATGAGCAATGTGGGCTCAAGAAGTTGAAAACTTTAGAGACTCAACCAATTTTGGGCTCAGTCTTGGGCTTTTATATTACCCAGCAGTGCTAAGCCCTTAGTCATTTTGGACTATGGATATAATATCCAGATCATGCTCTGGTGCTCACGTAGATATTATGTGGGGTGCTAAGACTCTGGCTCTCACATGAGATGCTCGGGCTTAGGCGTTGGTCTTGTTTACCGCCGAAAATTGGACTGAGACATTGAGACATCTAGCCTGAATTTGGGGCAGATGCTATATAGAACATATCCATCCACCTCTCCGAAGACACCAAGTTGATTTATGGCACCGTATATCGAAGGTTTGGATAGATGCGACTGATGTAGCAGACTAATCAGATTCCCCCTCATTTGTGAGGGGGGTTTTATTGTAGGGATACTCTTCCATACAGGCGCAAGCCCCTGCAGTTAATTACGTTATCGCGTTGCAATAACAACTTTCTCCTGCTCTGGTAGGTCACTTCGTGTCGTGTTGTATTTTTGTTTATTTTGGTTGTCCGTGGATTGTATACGGAGACTAATTTATGTCGTCGTCCGTAGGGCGCGGATTAATCCAAATCCATATATATTAGATTTGGGGTTTTGAACTTAGGAAGTAGATCTCATATAAATGAGTTCTATCAGTTCATGATATATTTAGGTTTGATCTAAGGATCGTTAGTCATATTCGAGACTAAAATCAACTCAGGAGTATATAGTTAAGGCTCGCTAAACCTGTTTTGGATTAAGATCAACTTAACAAGTATGGATTAAAATCTTTAGTTATTTTTTAGGCTAAGATCACTTGGGTCTATTGATATTTTGATCAACAGAAACTTTATCATTTAATTAAACTTGTTTAAGTGATTAAATGATGTTTTATGGTATAAGTGCACACGTATATGTGACGCACATGCCCATTTATTTCATTTGAAAAGAGTGCACACATGTGTATCACATGACTCATCTATTATGGATTTCAAATTATATATATGCGCATGTATGTATGTGTGTGTGTATTTAGTAAGCATGCATGCGTTGCATCTGGCGCTTGCACATTGGCGGTCATGTGCACACACGTAAATGTCACGCGATGCGCATGCCTTCAGAGGCGGTTTTCATCAAGTGCGCACACGTGGGCATCACGTAATGCGCATGCCTTCAGAGGCGGTTTTCATCAAGTGTGCACATGTGAATGTCACGTGATGCGCACATCCCGAGGGATTATTTTCCCAAGAGCAGCAGCTTTTTCATTAAGCACGCACTGATTTGGGTGCGTACTTGTTTTTATCAAAAAGCGCAAGCTTTTATTAAGAAACCATGGCTTCTGTTTTATCTTCTTTTCTTCTTCTCTTATTTGCAGAGAAGTAAAAACCTTGGTTTCCATCTTTTTCTTGTGCGCATCTTTCTTCTTTTTTTTAAGAATGAAGGACGAGCCCTATGATCATTTGATCTCTTTTAATAGTGAATCGACAGATTCAAAAACAAGCAAAGGCTTCTGTATAAAAGCGAAAGCTTTTTAATGGAAAAAGAGAAGTTTTCTCTTCATTTCTACCTTGCGCAATTTTTTGTTGAGGAAGGAGAGGAGTTGAAATTTTTTCAAGCTCATGGGAGGGTCTTTTCTCTTGAGATTTAATCTTTTGCTCCTATTTATAAGAGAAGGAAAAGATCAATCTATTTTAAGAAAATCTCTCATTAAGAGATCCAGATTAATTTCATAATCAATCACATTGATCTTGAAGATCAATCGATGAATTTTATTCACCGTTGGATTTTTAATCCAAAGGCTCTCTGTTTAACAAAGAAGATCATTCTTGTTTGTTTAATAAGATTAGGAAAATATTTTTCTAAGATATAATTTATTACTATCAGATGACCTATTGGTGATTTTATAATCACCGTTGGATCTTTGATCACATGATCCTCTATTTAACAGAGAAGATCTTTTTTGTTTTAAGAAAGATCAAGGAAATATTTCCCCCTTAGAATTTAATTCTATCAAAAAAGAACACTCACGTGCATTGCACATGAGACGCTGGCCTATAGCGCTCACGTGGTATCACGTGAGGCGCTGCCAAAAGACTGGAAAGTGCGCTCACATGGATATCACGTGAGACGCTCACGTGTTTAACACGTGGGGTTGCCCTTTATTTTTATAAAGGGAACAACAAACTCTAGGCCAAAAAAATTTGGCGAGAACAATTGCCCCCACTACTTTGCCCGCATAAGTATGTACGTGGGTTAAATAGTGCAAAGTTATGCATCGCCATAGAATTGATGGCATAGAAGACGGACTTAGTATCCATGTCGCCTAAGACTTTTTCATCTTCATGATCCGTAAAGATCTCGAGAAGGTTTTTCTCCCTATGAGTCGAGAGGATCTCACTGGTGCATATTCTTCTTGTGAATCGTGAGGATTCCTAAGTGTCTTTCACCTTCGTGGGTCGTAAGGATCTTACGCGAGTATTTTCTCCTTACGCGTTGAGAGGGCCCGTAAATTGCTTCTTCACTTCATCGATATGCAACTTTAGAGTATGTGGCCCATGCATAGTATAAAAGAGTCCGTATTGACCTCCTGTAGACAACAGCGCTTAGGAAATAGGTTGATATCCCACCTTTATGAGCCGTGAGGGTCTCATAAAGATATTTCTTCCTATGAGTCAAGAGAAACTCGCAGATGTATTTTAACGTGAAATATAGATAACCCTTTTTGATACAGGAGTCCGTTAGGTTTGTGGTAGTAGGTTAAGTCCATTGTACCATCTCGTTGACTAATATATTCTCGACATGCAGCCCCTTAGGTTGCTGCTCGAGTAGCCCCGCGTCTGTTGTGTCTCTGATCCCTTCTGAGGATTGACAAGACATCTTCAAGTAGTCTTCTTAGGTTGGAATATCCATATTACCATCGAATGATCAAGCGTTAGGTATTTTTATGGTTCTTTACTTGAGGTTAGGCTTAATTTGAACACCGATGAGTCACAACTGCACCCTTCTGGGGTGGGATGACATCCAATGGTCTCTAAACTTGCCATCAAGACCAGAAGGTACGAATATGTCGTCACTTCGCTTTTGCTTTGATGATGTCGCACCGATTCTTTGCTAAAGTAAGGTAGAAATCCGTATGACCTCTATGTTGTATGTATTGCAATCGAGATCTGAAGCTAAGACTATGACATTGCTATAATTTTATTTGATTGTTGCGTCCACACCCCGTTGAAATGAGGAGGATCGTCGAGATAATCTCTAAGCTGTAGATGTTGTCATCGAGATCTGGAGCTATGAATTTGCCGTCACTCCACTTTTATTTGACCCTTTGGTCTTTGTTGACGTCGCGTCTATACTTTACTGGAGATGTGCCATCAAGACTTGGTTCTTCTTTTGACAAAATATGGTGAAAAATTATGGTTCTCTTTCTTTCATTTGTGCCCATGGACTATATACAAGAGTCGGTATGAACCTATATGCAGGGCAGAAAAAGTTTTATTTTATTTTTTTTATATTTCCGCGATACTCTATCTTTTCAGCTTTTTATATCGCGAAAGTCGCGATTACCCAATCTTTTCAGCTATTTATTCGCGGTGCCCGATCATTTCGGCTATGTCATTTTTTATTTTTACTTGCTGCCTTTTTATTGTGAGTTGCCCAAACATTTCGGCTGTTTCATATGCATATTATTTTTTGCTCGCTGATTTTTACTGCGAGTTGTCCCATCATTTCGACTATTTCATATGCATTTTTTGTTACTCGCTGATTTTGTTGCGAGTCGGGGACTTGGGTCCTGATACCAATCTTAGTATCAGTATCTCTACTACTGGAATATTGCTAGGAGCGGATCATCATTTGCCGTGAGAGGACTTGAGGTTTGATACCTGTTTAGGTATCAACATCGCTTCTACTGGGATATTTTCAGGAGCGAATCATCATTTGCCCTTGTTTATTTGAACAAAGATAGCTTAGCAAATAGGGTTAGGATCCTGTCGGCTTAGGCTTTTAGCTTTATGAGCCGTAGGGGTCTCATAAAACTATTTCTCCCTACGAGTCGAGAAGATCTCGTAGGTGTATTTTCTTCTTGGAAGTCATGAGGACTCTAAAGTGATATTTTCTCTTGCAAGTCGTAAGGACTCGCAAATTCTGTTCACCATGTTGAACGATATTTTTTTTCAATTTTGGAGGGACTTGATTAAGAGTATATTTATTTACGCCTGTAGATTTATACAAGGGTCTATATTGGACAGCCTGTAGGGCATAAATTTATGCAGTTATGATGGCTTAAGAATAGATTCAGATCCCTGTAACTTAAGGCTTTTAAACTTTATAATCCATGAGAGTCTTATAGAGGATATATTCTCCTTACGAGTCGTGAGAATCTCGCAAGTGTATTTTCTCCTTAGGAATCGTATGGAGTCCCAAGTGCGTTGCTCTTTTGTGAGTCGTAGGGATCTCATGCAGGTGTTTTCTCCTTACAAAGTCATGAGGACTTTGTAAGTGCATCTTTTCCTTTCTTTTAATGAGTTTGCGCCCTCTTAGGTCTTTACAAGCTCGCCGATAGTCCTATTGTTTTTACTCACGGTGCCCTTTCGAGTTTTCATCTATGCCTATTTCGCTTATGGACATACCGTTTTTTTTTAAGCAGCCCGTAAGGTAACGCACTAACAACTATAGATTACGACATTCTTGGAAGGACAACATCATATGGGACCCGGGAATGAACCAGGAAGGATATGAATTGTTTATACCCATGGATTATATACGATGATCGATATGGAGGGCAATATGTTAGTTTAAGGACATTACAGTCCATTATTAGTTTAGAGATATTTCGATCCAATATTAGTTTAAGGACGTTTTGGTCCAACATTCCTGTATTTGGGACGAAGTATTAGTTTAGGGACGTTTCGGTCCAATACCAGTTTAAGGACGTAGTGGTCCATCATTAGTTTAGGGACGTTTAGGTCCATCATTCCCATATTTGGGATGAATTTTAGTTTAAGGACATTTCGGTCCATTATTAGTTTAGGGATGTTTTGGTCTGATACCAGTTTAAGGACGTAGTGGTCCATCATTCCCGTATTTGGGACAAAGTATTTCATTTGGTACCACTTTCAGAGTTTTGACTCAGGAAGATAGCAAGCGGACATAAGCGCCGTCATCTATCATTGACCTAAGTCGCAACTCTTCAGGCATAGTACTTTTTGAGGAATCGACTGTTTATCGGCCGGAATGGCCTTTCGCCATGCATATCTATAAGCAAATAAGCCCCGCCTTAGTAGACCTTATCTATGATGTACGAGCCTTCATAGTTTGGATTGAACTTCCCCCGTTTTGCATGTTTGAGGATCATTAGTCTTTCAACGACTAGCACGAGTTCGTCTTGGTGGATGTTCTCGGTCTGGTCAGTCTTTCATATGACCGTATCATTCTTGCCTTATAAGCTTCCAGGTTTTGTTGTGCTATAAGGCGGGTTTCGTCGAGAGCATCGAGTTCTTCGAGCCTAAGACGAGCATTTTCTTCATCCGTTAGCTCGTATTGAACTGCTATTCGTAGTGAGGGGAGCTCTACCTCGAGTGGGAGCACTTCTTTAGTGCCAAACACCAATGCATATAGTGTTGTATTCGTAGCCATCTTGAACGTTGTTCGGTACGCCAAAAAAACTTCATGTAGCCTCTCGTGCCAGTCCTTTTTATTTCTGGACACCGTCTTTTTTATAATCTTGGTCAGGGTTTTGTTGAATGCTTCAGCTAGACTATTGGTCCGAGGATTATAGACTGAGGAGTATCTCCAGTCTATCTTGCGCTGCTGTGCGAAACGACTTATTTTGTGGCTTCTATAAGTAGGTCCATTATCCGAGATTATCTGTCACAAAGTTCCGAACAGGTAGATGACATGGGTTTTGAAGAAGTGGAAGATATTCTCCGTCGTCACCTCCCTTAGCGGTACTGCTTCTGCCCACTTAGAGAAGTAGTCGGTTGTTTCCAGTATAAACCGATGTCCTCTGGATGACCCTGGTTCGCTAGGACCAATTATATCGGTTCCCCACATCTCGAATAGCCAGCAGGCTACTGTCGGATATAGCAGATTTGGATGCTGATGAATGAAGTCCCCGTGTATTTGGCATGAATGACACTACTTCGCGTATTCGAGGCAGTCCTGAATCATTGTGGGCCAGTAATACCCCATCCTTTTTATATTCAGCTTTATTTTTTGTCCTGCTTGATGAGAGCCATAAAGTCCGTCGTGTATTTCTTGGATGACTTTCTTTGCTTCTTTCAGCCCTAGACATCTTAACCACATGAAGTCGAAGGATCTCTTGTACAGAGTGTCATTGACGAAGGTGAATGACAGAGCTCGTTTCATGAGCTGATGTCTAGATGACGCATCTTCAGGAGTGCTTTGGGACTTAATGTAGTCTATGAAGAATTCTTTCCAGTCCTTGGCCTCTTCTTCGTTCTCTATTTGGAGAACTTCATGTTCGGTCATTTCATTTTCTTCGGATAGTTTTATCAGATCTTCTGAATGTATATCTGCTGGTGCCAGGATCTTGCAGTTTTGAACAATGATCCTTACGTCATCGAGGTCTTCGTCGGCCAATTCTTTAGCCAACTTGGCTAACGCATCTACCTTGCTGTTTTCCGCTCGCGGTATGCTTTGCAAGGTATATGAAGGGATTTGGGTCAATAACTACTGCACTCTTTCATCATACATTATTAGTTCTGGCTTGCGTGTTTGTAGTCACCATTTACTTGACTGACAATCAACTGAGAATCTCCATAAATGAGGAGGTTTTTGATTCCTATATCGATTGCGATCTCAAGACCAACTATCAAAACTTCATATTCTGCTTCATTATTAGTCCTAGGTTTCGTCAAGGAGAGTGCGTAACACGATATTCCTCCTTGTGGGGTCACGAAGATAAGACCCACCTCGGCTTTGATTATGGAAATGTTCCTCTTTCGCCGCTTCATGGAAGAGGCTCCATCGAAGTAGAGTTCCTAACGAGATTCATTTTCTTCCTTCTCTTCTTCGACTGTGTCGAACGCGTGTTCATCCGGTAGCTCGCAGTTTAGAGGAGAATCGACCGGTATCGGATATTCCACAAGAAATTCTGCGATGACTTGTCCTTTTATCGTTTTGAGGTGCGAATACATTATTGAGAATTCTATCAACAGTAAGGCCCATTTCGCAAGCCTTCCCGTTAGTATGGCCTTTGACATCAGATACTTCAGAGGATCCACTTTTGATATGAGATGGATCTCATGCGCCAAAGCGTAATGCCTAAGCTTCATTATTGTAAAGATCAGCGCCAGGCAGTGCTTTTCGATGGGGGAGTAGTTACTTTCTGCCCCCAGGTGAACTTGGCTTAGATAATACAGAGTTATTTCTTTTCTTTGATCGTTCTCTTATGCCCATAGTGCGCCTAGAGAACCTTTAAGGGCCGTTGTATATAGGATAAGAGGTTTTCCCTTAACCGGAGCAGCCAATACCAGAAGATTTTGCAGGTATTGTTTGATTTCGTCCAATGCATTCTAGCATTTCTGATCCGAGATGAATGGGATCCCCTTCTTCATCACATGACTATAGGATGACATTTTTCGGAGAGGTTGGCTATGAACCGCTGGATGTACATGACATTTCCTTAGAGAGATCGCAGCTGTTTGAGGGTTCGTGGTGATGGAATTTCCATGATCGTCTTGATTTTCGAGAGATCAATTTTGATACTTCAGTGACGGATGATGAAACCTAGGAATTTGCCTGAGGAGACTCCAAACGCGCACTATAAAGGGTTCATTTTCAGATTATACTTATGAGGATGCTCAAACATGATCTTTAGATGTTTCCAATATTCCTCATAAGATTTGCTTTTGACCACGAGGTCATCAATAACATTCGACGATCTCGTTTATGAGGTCATCAAATATCTTCGTCGTGGCTCTTTGGTATGTAGCTCCGGCTTTTTTCAAATCGAAGGGCATCATCCTGTAGCAGAATATGCTTAACGGAGTACGGAAGGTGGTATGCTTCTGGTCCTCAGGATCCATTTTTATTTGGTTGTATTCCGAAGATCCATCCATGAAGGAGAAGACCTCATGAGTGGATGTGTTATCGATCATCAGTTCGGTAACAGGCACTGTGAAGTCATCCTTCGGGCATGCTTTGTTGGGGTTCCGAAAGTCCACGCAAATGCGAACCATCCCATTTTTCTTCATCACCGGAATGATGTTAGCAATCCAGTCAGGATATTGAACTTCTTGGATGAAACCAGAGTCGATTAATTTCTTGACTTCGGCGTTGATACTCATCTCAAGTTCGAACCGCATCCTTCTTGGTGCATGTTTGATTGGCTTTATGTCTAGCGATATGGCCAGTTTGTGTATCACTATCTCTGGATCTAAACCCAGCATTTCGGAGTGTTAGATATGTATGCCCTAGAGGCCTGTATTGTATAGGATGCTAGGCATGTATATGTACAGAAACAATCTTTACTTGAAATGATAATATGTTATCTGGTTTATCTTCATCTTAACGTATGATGTGTTGTATTTCATATCTTTATATATATGTTGATGAAGCCCTTAGGATTATGCTTGACTATCGGGATTATAATGTAGATCATACTAATGGGACTTAGACAGTCTATAAGCATATCCTTTAATAGTTCCTAGTCGAGGGTATATCGAGACAGGGCATCAATATTACCGGAGTAGACTAGTGTGTACGTTTCTTGACGCTGGGGGCGATGGTTGATCCCATAACCATTGGTGTTTGACATCAAAGATTGTACACAGGTGCTCATTAGAGAATGGGTTCACCGAACAGGACTCGCCGAGAACTCCTAGATGGTATATATACCTATTATCAGATAGCAGTTCTCTGGTGACACTTATACAGGTTAGTCTGTAGACCCGAGATCATCATAGTGTCTTGAGTGATTCCCACTGTGCTTTGATTTCCTTCCTACCACGGCTCTGCTGAGTCGTGCAAACAGGTGGATTTTGGGTACAGTCCCAAATTGCATGGAGGCAGTGAGCGATAGGAGGGGTTTCGACTCTCCCGGTATAGGGAGTTGATGTCGCGCTATGCTTTATAAGAGAAAGAAAAGATCAATCTGTTTTGAGAAAATCTCTCATTGAGAGATCCTGATTGATTTCATAATCAATTAAATTGATCTTGAAGATCTGTCATGACCCGGAAAAGGTAAGTGACCGGCACTAGACTCCGCATAGTCAAACCTAGAGTCGAACCAAGATTAAACCTAACACTTTGATACCAACTTTGTCACGACCCGGAAAAGGCAATTGACCGGCACTTAAATTACGCAACGTCTAAAGGTGTAACGTAACTCAAATAAGCCGAAACCCAGAATCTAAACCTTTTTGAGGAAAATGGTAGAGGTGCAGTTTTGAAATAAAGGTATAATGAAATAACGTTTGTCTTTAAATGCATATCTAATGATATAAAAAAAATGCAAGTTGAATATACTAAAGTTGAGAACATTTTTCGTCCTTTAAAAATTTGGGCAGCACATCCCTTGTATATTTTGATCCAAAACCACATACATATAATAAAAGGCATCCCCAAGCGAGTGCTAGCTCTTCGCCAATTGGCAGAATCACAACCATGCAAATGCACATATATACGATGCCCTACGACGAAGATCAACCCAGAAAGAACAATAAATAAAGTAAGACATCAAAACCTCAAAAGAAGCGAACATACCCTCATCGCTCTGAGTCTCGCCAAAACAAGTCTGTCTAAGTCTACCAATATACAAAGTCTATTTTCTGATTGATAAAGTTTAACTAGATACAATAGAAATAAATGCAAGAGTGGGCACGATCCAATGTGTCCCACATACCATAACAAAACACCCTGAAAGCAAGTTGTGTGCTAGGGATACCGCTACTGGATCCAAGTGGCCAAACCTGCAAGAAAACTGTGGTACAACGGAGGTGAGTTGCCAACTCATGAATAGAAAACATCAGCAGGTAGAAATCGAATACACAACGATTTTCCAAGTCATACTGTATCATGAAGGTACTACTATGATATGTAGGGTGACCATGTATGCATATATATCAACAATAGAGTCAATGCAAGTGACATGTACAACTAAACATCTGAATCATATATGCCTGTATATATGTGGATATCAGCCACGTGTGTCCATCAACGACACTGTCAATATCATGGAACCTGGGTGTCCAATACCGACATACGAATCATCATGAAAACATATGCCTGTATGTATGAGGATATCAAACACGTGTGTCCATCAACGACACATGAAGAAAGAAATTCCGGGTAGTTGCCGGAGTCAATCTCCGAAGAACGGATTGGCTTGAGTGCTTCTTTAGTGAAGTAAGGAGTTCGTCTAAAATCATAAAACCTGAGTGTCCAACACCGACACTCGAAACATCATGAAAAAGCCGTGCCCAGTATCGACACGTAAATCTTCATATCTCAGGCGCCGCATACTTAGATCAACCCTCATATCTATCTCATCGCAGGCGCCGGATACCCAGATCGGCCCTCAGGCGCCGCATACTCTGATCGGCCCTCATATCCATCTCATGACTCCGGTCGGTATCCTCCGGATAACCGCCGGGTCCAAACTATCACCGGTAGGTAGTGTAGGGTTCCTAGGCACCCTAATGAGGTCTCACAAGGCATCAACCATGCCAATTTCAAATTTAAACGGTGCCGAGAAACCCTAGACTACGGATCGTTGGCTAGATGTCTAGGCGAAAATGAAACTAGTTAACAACTTAACTAAAGGAATACGGAAATACAACCTTTGTAGATCCGGTTCTCCACCTCCATAGCTCTTCAACGAAGTATCCTCGCTGTCCAAATCGAAATCCGGGCTCTTGCGTCAGCTTCATCGGAGAAGAAGCGGGCTAGGTCATCGACGACGTGCCGAAGATGATCTACGTCGAAGCATCACTAGATCAAGCTCCACCTTCACCAAGCCATGAAAACTTGTGAAGGAAACACACTCTACTACTTGGCAAAAGGTAGAGGATGAAGAAATAGGAAGTGGGTAAACTTTAGAATTGGATTTCTCACTCTAATTCATCAATCACCATTGATGAAGAAAGCTTTTTCTTCATTGAAGAAGATGAAGAAGATGAAGAAAGAAATATGATAAGTTAATTAAAAAGAATAGAAAAACAATACTTATCATAATTCTAACTATGGTTATGTGTAGAGAATTGACCAAGGTTAAAGGAATGGTTAGGGTTAAGGATGAGATAAGAATGGTGGACAAAGTCAAAGCTTCATGAAGCTTCAACTAAACAACAAATAAAGCCACCATTCTTTTCTCTTTTCCATTTATTTTCCAAAATGTATAAACAAATAAATAAATGAATAAATAAGTAATGGAACAATAAAACCCTAATTATATGTTTAACCATGGTTTAATTCTTTACACTTAACCAAGTAAACATGTATCATCAAACATGATACAAACAAGTGCACAAAAGTATATCGCATATACAATGCGCACATCCGAGTGAGAAAATCCATCTTAAGTGAACCGATACTAGTTAACGCAAAGTAATATATCAAATATATAATTATGCATTAAATCATTAAATCAACACTTGATTTAACGATCCGGTCATATCGCATATAACCGACTAGTATCCAATGTATCGGCTTATCGAATCAACCCTCGATTCGATAACTAGGTTAAATCGCATACAACCATTCGACACATTCATCGCGAGAATGAAATACGGTATCACATACACGCATTACTCTCGGTCCCGCACATATCTCATATGCGCTCCTATTTCGTTTCGCTTGAGCCAGGAAACCTCTGTGTAGGACTCTAAAGACTCGTCAATACGCCGGCAGCAGGTGATGATCATATCAAACACCCACAAGCCGCAAGCGGTCTGCTAAACGTAACGGCCACCCGGGTATTGAGCGATCAGAAGATCGACGAGCAAGACTGCCCACACTCCAGTGAATCCAACCAGTAACACTACCGTACAGTCCGGTCTGATCGTCTGATATGTCGCATATCTCGCCTAGGGGTGGTAAACGTCAGACCCCAATAGCTTGATAAGTCGTGTCGATATGAGGTCTATAACAATTCGAGAAACTACTAGTAACACTTACCAGTAAATCTCAGCAACCCTGGCCAGGGATTTCCTGTTATAGCCAATCGAACGCAGCGCAACATCAACCCCCTATACCGGGAGAGACGAATCCCCTCCTATCGCTCATTGCCTCCATGTGACTCGGGACTGTACCCAAAAACCACCGTTTTGCACGCCCTCTTGGACGTGGTAAGATGGAAATCAAAGCACAGTGGGAACCACACAAGACTCTATGACGATCTCGGGTCAACAGACTACTCTGTACCAGTGTCACCAGAGAACTGCCATCTGACGTGAGGTATAATACCATCTGGGAGTTCTCGGCGAGTCCGTCCAGTGTACCCAGTCTCCACTGAGCACCCGTATATCATCTCTGATGTCAAACACCAATGGATATGGGATCATCCATCGCCCATCTGTATGGGTCGAGAAGGTACACGCTAGTCTACTCTGGTATATCGATGCCCCGTCTCGATACACCCTCGACTAGGGACTTTGAAGGATGTACTTATGGACTACCATGTCCCCACTAGTATGATCCGCATCATAGTCCAGGTAGTCAAGCACACATCCTAAGGGCTTTACCAACATGTAACAGGGAGACAATCAGTGTACACCTTTAAGGTAAAGATCAACCAGATAGCATACTATCATGTCGAGCAAGAAAGTCCTCCCTATATATGTCCCAGCATCCACTACAATATACATCCTATGTATAGTAATGGCCTCTAGGGCATACATATAACTAACAATCTCCCACTTGCACTAGGGCCATCTGATAGGAGTGGTTGCAGTATCTCATACTCAACCATCCCATAAAAGTCTCTCTCTGGGAACAGGCCTTTGTGAGTGGATCCGCCGTGTTGTCCTCTGAGTCTACTCTCCTAACCTCGATCTCCCTGGAGATCAACCATCTTCATGATCAGGTGACACTGCCTTAGAATATGTCTGGATCACTGATGGGACGGACGTTCCTTGGCATAAGCCACAACTCCATTGTCACACAATGGGAGGAACATAGTTCATCTCATGAACCAATATACACCCAAACAGCCTCTTTGGTAGCATCTTAAGTAGCGATGTATCCTGCCTTTATCGTCTAGTATGTCACGGTATCTAGCTTGGAACTCTTCCAACATACCGTCCCTCCACTGAGGGTAAAGACAATGCCTGTGACTGACATTCAGTCGTCTTTATCACCCTGAAACCCTTCCAGTGATTCTCCCCAGGATCGGTTGATACCGTCTCACTACAACTAGTGAGAGTCCTAACATCCAATTAGATCTATCTCATAGATCCAAAAACCCAGGATTTAGGAGGTATCACTTTGATCCTATATGGAGAATCATTGTGATAAGCGGAGATTGATCGAGCGTAGCATAGGAAACTCCTTCCCTATCAAGAGTATGTCATCCACGTACTCTACGAGGATCGTCACCATACTCCCTACTACCTTCTTGTTTATACAAGGTTCATCTACCATTTTGATGATGTCAACTTCTTTGACTACCACATCAAAACAGATGTTCCAACTCCGCGATGCCTGCTTTATCCTATAAAACATCTTGCACACGTTTCCGCTGCTCCCACTGTCTACGAAGCCCTCTGGCTGTGTACTTATAGACGCTTTCTTCCAAATCATCATTTAGAAAAGCAGTCATGACACTCAACCACCAGATATCGTAGTCATGGTATGTAGCCGTGGCAAGTAGTATCTGGATGGACTTAAGCATAGGTACTGGAAAAGGTTTCATCATTATCCACTCCTGGTCGATGACGAAAACCTTTAACTTGTCTAGCTTTGAAAGTCTCAACCTTTCCATCTACACCAAGTAATCTTCTCAAGATATACTTGCTCCTGATGGGGATTTAACCCTTCAGATATAGCAACCAAAGTCCATACTTTGTTGGTGTATAAGGATTCCATCGAAGATCACTAAGCATCCAGCCATTCTTACAGAGTCTTCACTCTCGATGGCCTGCTCGAAACTAGTTGGGTCATCATCTCATGATGCAATCCTCGCTCCCACTGTCATAGAGAAACCGAAGTATCTCTCAGGTGGGTGAGGAACCCTACTAGATCGGCGGAGAGGCTGAGGTTCGTTGGAATCTACTGAATCATTTGGTTCTACCAAATCATCTGTTGTTGTTTGTACAGCTGGAACCTTTCCAGTTGTACATAACAGATCTTGCCTCGAGTTTGTCCGGATTTTGCTTTTAGACATAGGCCGGACAACCCTAAATCTTAACTAACTTAAGACATGGGCTCTTCCCTTTCCATATCACATATGAAGTGGTAGGCAACTGATTTGATTGGAACCTAATTCAATAGGTATGCAACTTCATAAGTGCATAACCCCCAAAAGGAAATAGGTAACTCAGTAATACTCATCATAGAGCACACCATATCATATAGGGTGTGATTGCTCCGCCCCGATATACCATCGTGCTATGGTGTATTCGGAGGAGTAATGCCGAGAGAGAATCTCATTCTCCTTTAGAATAGTCCAGGATTTCCGTGCTCAAGTATTCTCCTCCTTGATCACATCAAAGGACATAATACTTATACCCGTATTTTGGTTCTCTACTTCTAACTTATATTCTGTGAATATCTCAAAAGGTTCGGACTTGTGTTTCAATAAGAACATATGTCTGAATCTAAAGAGATCATCAGAGAACGTAATGAAGTATAAAGAACCAGTCTTGGCATGTGTAGACAGGGGACCTACATACATCAACATGTATCATCCCAAGAGTTCATTAACTCTTTCTCTGTTTCCAGTAAACGGAGCTATGGTCATCTTATCTTTGTGACATGACTAGCGAGTTTCACAAGATGTAAATTCAAACTGATTTAAATATGCATCTACATGTAACTACAGCTAGTCGGGTCACATTGATCTGACCTAGTCTACAATACCTTAAGAAGGATCCGTTCATTTCTGAACTCTTCCTCTTGTGTGTGTTCTATATACTAAGAACTGTAGTTTGATTTAGAACATCAATGCTTTTAGATAACGTGCCTGAACCGATCAACTTTTGATATAGGAAATATTCAAAACATTATCCAACAACACAAAATTATATCCTTTCTTTACTAATAAAGAGACTGATATGATTTTGTGTATCAGGTTCGGTATCTAATAACATTCGTTCAAAATCAATGTATTGGTAATACAGGGTGATAGTGACCGACAGACTTGGCTGCAACTCTTGCCCCGTTTTCTGCCTCATGAAACTTATCACCCGTTCTCAGTTTTTCTACCCTTTTGTAGCCCTGTGTAACATATTACATATCTGGGATCCTGATCCGGTATCATATACCCAGGATTCGGAGGATACTGAGAAACAGTTCTGTATAATGAACACACCCAAAGATGATGCATCAGCATGCACTCTCTTCGTTTGGGCGGCACGGGAATTCTGGTAATCCCCAATTTCCTGCTCTGTCTTAGAACAATTATAAGTTGGAGCGGGACCAACGTTCCCCAGCTCAGTATAACAAGCGGGTTCGGTCAATTATCCGTATTATTATCTTGATTAAGGCGTGATATGGTCGCTACCTGGAGAGAGAGAGAAGAAAACACTCAGCGTGCGCTCTTGCAAGAATAGATTGGTTATTATTTTATCTAATCAGGATGGCTCCCACTGCTTTTTATCAAATCTTCCTTCAAACCCTAAAAGGAAAGACTAGCCGGGATTAATTACACACTACAAGTTCGCCAATCTTTCAGCCAGGCCAGTGTCGGTACTTTGAGGGAGGTCCCCCGTGCTTTCGCACGAACCTAATTAATGTAAACCTCGTTTTCCCAGAGGCGTAACCCCGTTGACACCTTTCTAGACACCTACTTGATCAGCCAATTGTAATGTATAAAACTCTCCCAGGAGTAACTCTTACTCGCAGCGGGTATCGAGATCCAACTATCTCATAGAAGGTATACAATCTCATTGCAAATTTCAACACTTGAAATTCCCGATAATATTTTGCCCCTAGCGTCCTATGACCTTGACGGAGGCCAAACAACCTATAGTCCGCTAGTCAAGTTCAACCCGTACATTTCTTGATTGAATTAAACCCACCCGCACGACCCTTGACGGAGGCCAAACAACGCCGTACGAATACCCTAATCCAATCGCATCATATGCTAGCAGATAAGCACTAGTTAGCTACCGTACACTACGCCTTGACGGAGGCCAAACAACCGCAGCACGAATACTAACTAGTACGTATCTGAAATGACGGAGGGCTACGTCAGGTTTTTCTGAAAACCTATTGCGTAATGAACTTGATATCGTTGTAGAATCAAATCATTTTGAAATGGAGTGTTTTTTATGCTTTTCTAGTTTTGCTAAAGGAGTCACTCCCGGTGAAGGGATCGTCGGTCCTTTCCTCGTCGAATGAGGTGCGGGATATATCATATATATCACTGTGCAAAGCAAAAAACTCTTAAAAGCAATCAAAAGACAAACCGAGTGTGTAGCATCTGCCAGTTATTGCTAAAGGAGTCACTCCCGGTGAAGGGATCTCGGTCCTTTCCTCATCGAATAAGGTGCAGGATATATCACATATACCGCTGTGCAAAGCAAGAACTGTAGCTACCTTTTTTATTTTGAAATTCGATTCTACAACATCTTAGGTTTCTTTTATTTCATTAATCACATTAATGAAGTCCCATCATTTAAGTACCTAAACATCACAGATAAATACGACGTACACTTATGCCATCCGCATTCGCCTCGATGTCCCCTCGTGCACCGTTAGGTTAGGTAACTAACGGCAGAGCGGGGCAGGGCTAGCACGGGTGTAAAACATAAGTAACGTCTATATAATATATCATATATACTATATACTGTATCTATCACAGAACATCACATGATCACATCACAGATATCGCAGCAGAAGAAACATATGAAATATTGGATATACTAGGACGTCCGTGTTTTCAACACGAGCCAGTATAAAACACGGATTCCACTGTCGCGATGAATAGCCAAACCCACACCCCTGGACCCCTACGAGAGCGGCAAGCAACCCTACCAATTCTGGAGTTAGGAGACCCGGACTCGACTCCTCGAGTTGGTCTCCCACTGGACTCCAGAACCCGGTTACTTGTGCTCCCCTCCTTGGGTCTATCCTAGTGCAGAAAAGTAAATAATATACAAACGGTGACATCTTCCGCAACCTGGAAGTGCCCCAATAAAAGAATATTACATACAAGTTTTTACATGAATGAATAAGAAAACACTCATCTCACATAAAAAAAACCCCGGCTATTCAAACACGACGATCCAATATAACATATCCAGCAACACATAACATCACATGTCATCAACGTAAGTAAATATGCTCATCCCAATTGTCGTTGACATATAGCAACGAAACCGGCGATATCACATATTACACTTACGGTCACAGAAAAGAAAGTGTAAAACTACAACAGTTGGAATCCGCAACTTTCTTAGACATCGCATGCCTAAGCCAATGAATTCCTTAGAAATCACATGCCTAACAATTATAAACCCCGCATTTTAGTCTCAAAATCGAAAACACTTTTCAATATCAAGTCGGGCAATTCAACAGGATTCCCGACATCCTGATCGAATGCTCGTCGCAAACTTCAGTAGACGGCCGCACCCCAGATACCGTCGACGAAGTGCACCAAGGCGGAACACCGCTGCCGCGAGCACCCGTACGGATGCTTTCGGCGATGGGGTTCTCCTACAGTCACTTGGTCGGGGCTATGGGGCGAGGCTGTCTATTAAGTTTACCCGGCGAGTATCCGCGTACGCTACGTGATTGCGACGGACTTTTGATCACATCAAAATTCCGTGGCAACCGATCAAGTGAGACTAAAGTGCTATGTTTATAACATTCATTCAGTTATCTCATAACTACTTGTGAATTCCAATTATTGTATCACATTCCAGATAAACAGAAAATGTTAAACTTTCCGATCGAACATTCAAACACCCAAGTTTTCCCGAAACAGATCAACTCATGAAATAAGTCTAACAACATTCAGTTCGTGCCTCAGTACCAACGGTCTAGCCGTAGAAGGGTCAAGCCAACGCCTCACATGTGGCACGCCGTACTGCCCCAAACCCTAAGGTTCAAAGGGCAGTTCAAGACGGTCACATAATCGAGTTAAGGTTTGTTGTCTTCTAGAGGGACCATCGCGTTACTTGCACTACTTAGAACGTCGCTAAACTACGGAAAAATCCAACACTTGGAAATTTCCCGACAGGGGAAAAATTGGGTATTTATATCCGGTTGAACTTTTTAACATATTCTAAAAATTTATCCGGAAAGCCACATAGACAAAATCTGATAATCCGATCGAACATTCGAATCCCCAAAACAACCCAGAAAATTCAACTCTTTAATAAATATTAAAAATTCCCAGAAAATCCAGCATATTAAAATAGGAGTTACTGTGCAAACAGGGAAGGGTGACGTCATCAAATTGCCGCGGAATCGCCGCAGAAGCAAGGCTTCTGCCGCGGTTCCGCCGCGGTTTGTACTGTTCACGAGAAACATTTTGCGCCGTAATTCTTAGATTTCCCTGCTGAATTTTTTAGTAATTTTTAATTTGGAAAAATCCACGTTTTTGAAAAAAGGACAGAGAGCATTTTCCGGGTTGGGTTTTCGGTTCGTTCGGACTTCAAATTCCGTCTAGACTTCGCCTAAGGCTCTAGCTAGGCTCTGATACCACTGTAGGGTTCCTAGGCACCCTAATGAGGTCTCACAAGGCATCAACCATGCCAATTTCAAATTTAAACGGTGCCGAGAAACCCTAGACTACGGATCGTTGGCTAGATGTCTAGGCGAAAATGAAACTAGTTAACAACTTAACTAAAGGAATACGGAAATACAACCTTTGTAGATCCGGTTCTCCACCTCCATAGCTCCGCAACGAAGTATCCTCGCTGTCCAAATCGAAATCCGGGCTCTTGCGTCGGCTTCATCGGAGAAGAAGCGGGCTAGGTCATCGACGACGTGCCGAAGATGATCTACGTCGAAGCATCACTAGATCAAGCTCCACCTTCACCAAGCCATGAAAACTTATGAAGGAAACACACTCTACTACTTGGCAAGAGGTAGAGGATGAAGAAATAGGAAGTGGGTAAACTTTAGAATTGGATTTCTCACTCTAATTCATCAATCACCATTGATGAAGAAAGCTTTTTCTTCATTGAAGAAGATGAAGAAGATGAAGAAAGAAATATGATAAGTTAATTAAAAAGAATAGAAAAACAATACTTATCATAATTCTAACTATGGTTATGTGTAGAGAATTGACCAAGGTTAAAGGAATGGTTAGGGTTAAGGATGAGATAAGAATGGTGGACAAAGTCAAAGCTTCATGAAGCTTCAACTAAACAACAAATAAAGCCACCATTCTTTTCTCTTTTCCATTTATTTTCCAAAATGTATAAACAAATAAATAAATGAATAAATAAGTAATGGAAAAATAAAATCCTAATTATATGTTTAACCATGGTTTAATTCTTTACACTTAACCAAGTAAACATGTATCATCAAATATGATACAAACAAGTGCACAAAAGTATATCGCATATACAATGCGCACATCCGAGTGAGAAAATCCATCTTAAGTGAACCGATACTAGTTAACGCAAAGTAATATATCAAATATATAATTATGCATTAAATCATTAAATCAACACTTGATTTAACGATCCGGTCATATCGCATATAACCGACTAGTATCCAATGTATCGGCTTATCGAATCAACCCTCGATTCGATAACTAGGTTATATCGCATATAACCATTCGACACATTCATCGCGAGAATGAAATATGGTATCATATACACGCATTACTCTCGGTCCCGCACATATCTCATATGCGCTCCTATTTCGTTTCGCTTGAGCCAGGAAACCTCTGTGTAGGACTCTAAAGACTCGTCAATACGCCGGCAGCAGGTGATGATCATATCAAACACCCACAAGCCGCAAGCGGTCTGCTAAACGTAACGGCCATCCGGGTATTGAGCGATCAGAAGATCGACGAGCAAGCCCGCTCACACTCCAGTGAATCCAACCAGTAACACTACCGTACAGTCCGGTCTGATCGTCTGATATGTCGCATATCTCACCTAGGGGTGGTAAACGTCAGACCCCAATAGCTCGATAAGTCGTGTCGATATGAGGTCTATAACAATTCGAGAAACTACTGGTAACACTTACCAGTAAATCTCAGCAACCCTGGCTAGGGATTTCCTGTTATAGCCAATCGAACGCAGCGCAACATCAACCCCCTATACCGGGAGAGACGAATCCCCTCCTATCGCTCATTGCCTCCATGTGACTCGGGACTGTACCCAAAAACCACCGTTTTGCACGCCCTCTTGGACGTGGTAAGATGGAAATCAAAGCACAGTGGGAACCACACAAGACTCTATGACGATCTCGGGTCAACAGACTACTCTGTACCAGTGTCACCAGAGAACTGCCATCTGACGTGAGGTATAATACCATCTGGGAGTTCTCGGCGAGTCCGTCCAGTGTACCCAGTCTCCACTGAGCACCCGTATATCATCTCTGATGTCAAACACCAATGGATATGGGATCATCCATCGCCCATCTGTATGGGTCGAGAAGGTACACGCTAATCTACTCTGGTATATCGATGCCCCGTCTCGATACACCCTCGACTAGGGACTTTGAAGGATGTACTTATGGACTACCATGTCCCCACTAGTATGATCCGCATCATTGTCCAGGTAGTCAAGCACACATCCTAAGGGCTTTACCAACATGTAACAGGGAGACAATCAGTGTACACGTTAAGGTAAAGATCAACCAGATAGCATACTATCATGTCGAGCAAGAAAGTCCTCCCTATATATGTCCCAGCACCCACTACAATATACATCCTATGTATAGTAATGGCCTCTAGGGCATACATATAACTAACAGGTAGTAGTCCCTCTGCCGGGCTCATTGTCTACTGCACAACATGCATTTCTTGCCCCTGGGTACCATATCGGGTCCACCATGTACCCGCAGACGGCTCATCTAACTCTTCAAATCGAGTATCACATAGCTCAGAATCGAGAAAACTCATGATGGAAGCCTCGAAATATCATAGCAAGAGAAACCGGGTCTTTAAAACAATTTATAATTTCCTTTGAAATATATCCACAATTCTCAAATCCAAGAATCTCATGAAAACAGTATCTCAATGCATATAACCATAAAGTGCGACGTATGCAATATTGAACAGTAATGTGAGCATATCAAGTATATCATGCAAACGTGTCATATGATGGTACTGAACAATGAATGTACTTTACAAACAAGAATAATATCATGATGTAGCAATTCTACTGTATAAGTGGTATAGCAATTACCGATGATGAATGTGTGTGAGCCGGCAATTCTGTGTAAGTGTAACATGCGCATCATCGATAATTGTGCAGGTGTACTAGCAGACGAAGTCAGGTAAACAAAGGGTATGAAACGTCGTATATACATCGTAATAAAAGAAATGCAAGCATATGCAGAAATAAGAGATCATAAACGCAAACAGTATATAAGAATTTGCAACTACGTAGGATTTATACAGTTATAGTTTAAAATAGTATGAATCGTTGTTTTAGAAAATAGGGGACTATTATATTTTTTGAGTATAGATACCATCAGAAAGGTTTGTAGCGTCTCCTTTAAATCATCATTTAAAAGTGCATAACGATTCGTTGGTTTCGAAATGGGTATGACTCCAAACCTATCACAATATCCACTTCGTGATATACAATAAAATGTTCTCAAGTCGGAATAAATATTGGTAATTCATTCTTATTATATCACGTACGGAAAATCCATCGTACGATATCATCAAAACAATAGTACGGATCTATAGTCACATACATCATCTCATCTCAAGACATCTCGTATTCATATCATATCACATTTCCTTTTATCATTATGTCTAATCATAACGACTCGTATCATCATATTATAACTTTCCTTTTTCCCACATATGTGTGTATATAGCTCAAGGTTAGGAAATAGAACTAGGCATATATCTTTCTACCATGTCCATTACTATCGCATAAGGTATTCTAATAACCTTATAGACTATATGCAAATATATATCTATCCTTAATACAACGGTTGCGGGGGTGCTATACGCCATCCACCCGACTTTCCTCGTAGATATAAATCTACTCACCTGCTAAACTCCTTGTTTAGCTGAAGTCGATGTGCTTCGTCGTCTCGAAAATCCACGCGAAGGTACCTACAATCAAAACACATCGTAATGCTATTAAAACCAAGTCCGAAAACCAATACGGCACACGAATTGCTTATAGATTAGAACCTATAACTTACGCATGCAAAACAACCAAATAATCATCGTCATTGACGTACAAACGTCCAATGACCAAATCCAATATCAAATATCAAATCCAAGATTTCAAATATCGGAAAAACATAGCCAAAGCACTCTCAAACAGCTCCTAGATTTTAGCACAGGGGGTCTAGGACTAAACTAACAATACAGGAGTTAGGATATATAGAGTAAGAGCTACTGGCAAAACCCTAACACCAATAGCCAACATTGGCTCGGCGAGACATGAAGAAGGATCCGACGCCGCCGGTTCTAAGAGGGAGTTAGGGTCTCGTTTTCTTATGGTGGTCTTCTAGTGGTCTAAATAGGTCAGTGTACTTGTTTGATTTTCTTAATAATATCCCAAGTTGCTCCAGATTCCCTGTAGTCTTCAAAATCTATAAAACCGACATCGGAAGATTCAAGGTTCGTGTTTTGGTTCTAGTCTCTGGTCCAGGTCAGGAAAGCGTCACTAAGGTCATGCAAACACTCACTATATTTCAATAACCATATCACAAGTCCACACAATCACCTAAACCCCCTCTTGGAAATTCCAAACATCACTAAACCATATCGGTTTAACTCTAAACTAATTTAGGACAAGGAGAAAACTAATAACTAAACTAGAAGTGTGGGATTATACCTCATTAGCAACTGAAGAATTTTCTTGCGTTGCCCAAGTGCTTCAAAATCTCCACTTGATGTCTTCATAGGGTTTGTAGTGAGCTTGTGCACAAGTTTTGTGAAAGGAGGGTGAGATTTTGAGGGAGTTTTGAGGTCATTTTGTGATGAAGGAGGAGGTGGAGGAAGCATGAAGGAGGAGGAGAAGAATGAGATGACGATAAAAATGGTAAGGGAATTATGAGGGGTGAAGTAACCATGGTTCACTCTCTCTCTCTCTCTCTCTCTCTCTCTCTCTTAATAAGCCATGCCACCTTGTCTCACTCTCTCAAAATATCTCTTTTCTTTTCTCCTTTTCTTTCTTTTTTCTTTCTCACATAATAAACCAAATACAAATGCAACAAACACAATGAAACAATATGCAACAAAAATGCACATGATATGGTGCACTAGCCATGAAAAAATATAAAATTACAGATTTGGCTTAATCGTGATTAGTAGTGCACTAATCAAGTTTAATTTAAACTTGCATATAATAATTGCATATTTATTCATAAAATGCTCAAATCCAAATAAATACCTTTTTTACTAATTAATACCTATTAATCTCCAAATATTTTTCCAAATATCGGTATATAATTATATCATTTTACGAAAACCCCTATTCGCAAATCGAATAGTTTTCGCGAAATATATTATTTTAATATTTAAATTCCAAAAATAATATTTTATATTTCTAAAATGTTACAATTTTCCCCCCTTAAATAAATTCGGTCCCCGAATTTAAATTTAAACCCTCAATTACTAAAACATTTTAATAACCAGCTCAAATCAACAGGGCTCCGAAATCACGGAATACACAGAAGTATCACAGCGAATCGAGCGTGCATAAAAACGAATGTGAAACTCAAAATCGAACTCCGTTAAGCGTCACGCAATCACTGGAATTATAATGGAAATACGAATCTCGAAATCCACTACTGAAATCTAAATATACTATAGTCAAAATCATAATACGTATATAGCACGCATCCTCTAAAAACTGAATAAAACACATGCAAAATCTTTTCTGAATCGCCGTGCGATGCGTAACTCACGGCACAAGTGGCGGACGCTCATTTGTAAAGTAATGAATATGTCTATATATGTTTTGCTTAAGATATACGTTCCACCTTTTTGAAATATTCCAAAAAGTTCTCCTCGTAAAAGTTCGCATCACTCACAGACACGTAGGAAATAGCAAGACTATAGCTCTTTTTTGAAAACCTCTTGGTAAACTTTTTATGCATGCAAAGGTACTCAGGTACTATTCGATCAATCATGCTCGGCTACTATATAATATAGTACCCAATATCAAAAATCATGCTTAAGAGCAAAAAATCAGCCTCAAAAGGCGTATCCAACATCACGTGCGTCTGGTGCGCACGGAAAACCAAATCCAATACAAGTGCCACGAATATGCACAAAAGAAAAACTAAGTGCAACGGGTGTGCACGAAAGCATTTGTCAAGTGCAATGGATGTGCACGACAACAATATCAAGTGTATCTATAGTGCACGAAAATCTCAACCTAGTGTAACCAACATGCACGAATGAAAATCTCAATCAAGTGCATCCGACATGCACGAATAAAATCTCAATCAAGTGCATCCGACATGCACGAATAAAATCTCAATCAAGTGCATCCAACATGCACGAATAAAAATCTCAATCAAGTGCACCCGGTGTGCACAAAACCACATCTTATGCGTCCAGTGTGCGCAAAAAAACTAAATCAAACGCGTCAGGTCCGTATAAAACATCTAGTGTGCACGATAACGAACGTCTAGTGCAGACGCGTACGAAATCATAAATCTGGTGCAACAAATGCATGAAATACAAATCTAGTGCAACAAATGCACGAAGTATAAATCTGGTGCAACAAATGCATGAAAACTCATCAATATCTCAAATGCGCACAAAAACAACACCGAGCGTACCAAGGTGTATAGAAATCATAAACGTGTGCTACTGTGTGCACAAAACATGTACCAATGCACTGCAAGCGCATGTGAGATATATCGAGTGCAAAAATCAAATCGAGTGCGTATGGCATGCACGAAATCGAAATAAACAGTATCGAAATCCTCGGAATCATAAATACGTGCGGCCAAGGCACAAAATCAATATCAAGTGCAACGGATATGCACAAATCGGCAACCGATGTCATGGTGTATAAAACATACATCAAGTGCAATTAACTATACATAAATGAAAAATATCCAGTAGGTGCAGCCATGGTGCATGAAAACAATATCATGAAACTCAATCATCAAAACTCAAATCCAAGCGATAAAAGTGTGATACTCAGATCACAAAACGCAAATCACAATAAATGACATTGAGGTACACTTCCTTCAATATCGGAAAAAGCTGGTGTGCCCAAAGCTGGCAGAGCAAGAATATCCGCTTTCCTCGTGCTCACGGTCTGGCGTCTTCAGTCTCTGGGTCCTTGTCTTCTCTGTGGGTCACCAATCCCACCATCTTTCTACTCGTCTCCCCGGTTGGGTATAATGATGGAAATAGTTCCGTTCTGACACTCTTCTGATCATCGCTCGGCCAAACCACATGACCACTCGCAAACGGCACGTTACTGATGGCGGCATCTAGCCCTATGAATACGCACGATACAACTGATCCTGGGTGCAAATTCTTATCACTGCGGTGTCCTGGAAAGAACCTACTTAGGTCTCTTCCGAACTCACCTATGCTGAACTATACGGAGGTTGGCACCCTTTACTTAATCCTTTTCTCATAACCGGACAACTGCATCCTCAGCACGGCTTTCTTCTGGAAATTTGGCCGTATCCAGTACATCTACATACATATCAATCCTCTGGCATCTACGGGGAGTAACGACGGTTCATTTATCTTGCACGAACCTATTGTTCCACTTGTCTTCACTATCATCCACTTCGACGTTATATCTTGCTGGCTGCATATTGCAATTCGTTCTCGGCTACAGTCAAATCCGGAGTCTCTCACACGGACTCGAAATAACGAACTCGGGTATCTTCACCACTCTATGGAAGATATCTAGCCAACTACATCCTCGGGAACTCATCCAAACTTCGGAGGAATATGCTTCATTCGTCCGTTCCCAATCAACTTACCACGTATCTGGGTGAGGTCCTTCTATCTGAAACTGGTCAACTTACTGATCTCATATCGGAGTATCCAACGAACAATGTCCTCTCTTACTCGATTTACTCTGGATCTGAGTAAGATCCTTCAAGCTGGAATTCTTCAACTCAACCGAGCCTGCGTCGGGCATCAAACCAGACGAATCATCTCAGTCGCTCAATCAAGATAGCCTAGCTATCCTATGTCACATCTTTGTCTGAAGCTCCAGCGGTTTCAGTTCATAAACTCTGGAAACGACATCCTATCAATCTCAGCAACAGCTGGGTCATCTATCTACACGGTAGACAATATCGCGATCTCTGAGGTAGGCTGTACATCAATAGTCCTCTCAATCTGGCAGTCTCTAATAATGGCCTGATCATCCGGTACAGATCCGAACACTCCCTTCAACGAGAGATCTCAACACAAACAATATACCTACACGTTCCTATTCACCAGAAAACATCATGGTCAGTTCTCATCCGTGACGAGCTCGCTCTGACCGCATCTCTAGCAACAGCTCAATCTGCGCTCAAACCATGGTGACAGGAACCTCCAGTAGGTATCGAAGAAGATAAATCAAAGGGACGAAAGGAATCAACAGATCCACAATGGATATATAATCATAGGAACGAATAGAATCACAGATCTCAAGATATGTACATCCTAAGGTTACTTAAGCGGAGCATCGTATCGTAAGTATGCCGAGAAACATACGCACGGTACGTCACTCTACTTAAACTACCTACTCCATCAATCAAGGTCAACCTATGTACCGAAAGTTCGGATCTAATACCCCCTCGGTCAAGTCTAAGTTCCGTAAGGTCAAGCCTAGGTTCCGAAATATGTTACGCTCTAGACTCCGCATAGTCAAACCTAAACTCGAACCAAGGTTAAACCTAACACTTTAATACCAACTTTGTCATGACCCGGAAAAGGCAAGTGACCGGCACTTAAATCACGCAACGTCTAAAGGCGTAACGTAACTCAAGTAAGCCGAAGCCCAGAATCTAAACCTTTTTGAGGAAAATAGTGGAGGTACAATTTTGAAATAAATGTATACTGAAATAAATTTTGTCTTTAAATGCATAGATAATGATATAAAAAAATGCAAGTGGAATATACTAAAGTTGAGAACATTTTTCGTCCTTTAAAAATTTGGGCAGCACCTCTCTTGTATATTTTGATCCAAAACCACATACATACAATAAAAAGCATCCCCAAGCGGGAGCTAGCTCTTCGCCAACTGGCGGAATCACAACCACGCAAATGCACATATATATGACGCCCTACGGTAAAGATCAACCCAGAAAGAACAATAAATAAAGCAAGACATCAAAACCTCAAAAGAAGCGAACATACCCCCATCACTCTAAGTCTCGCCAAAACAAGTCTGTCTAAGTCTACCAATATATAAAGTCTAGTTTTTGATTGATGGATTTCAACTAGATACAATAAAAATAAATACAAGAGTGGGCACAATCCAATGTGTCCCACATACCATAGCAAAACACCCTGAAAGCAAGCTGTGTGCCAGCGAGACCGCTACTGGATCCAAGCGGCCAAACCTGCAAGAAAACTGTAGCACAATAGGGATGAGTTGCCAACTCGTGAATAGAAAATATCAGCAAGTAGAAATCAAATACACAACGATTTTCTAAGTCATGCTGTATCATGAAGGTACTACTATGATATCTAGCGTGACTATGTATGCATATATGTCAACAATAGAGTCAATGCAAGTGACATGTACAATCAAACATCTGAATCATATATGCCTGTATATATATGGATATCAGCCACGTGTGTCCATCAACGACACAGTCATTATCATAGAACCTGAGTGTCCAACGTCGACACTCGAATAATCATGAAAACATATGCCTGTATGTATGAGGATATTAACCATGTGTGTCCATCAACGACACATCAAAATCATGGAACCTGAGTATCCAACACCGACACTCAAAATATCATGAAAAAGCCGTGTCCAGTATCGACGCGTAAATCCTCATATCTTAGATACCGCATACTCAGATCGGCCCTCATATCTATCTCATCTCAGGCGCCGCATACTCAGATCAGCCCTCAAGCGCCGCATACTCTGATCGGCCCTCATATCCATCTCACGACTCCGGTCGGTATCCTCCGGATAGCCGTCGGGTCCAAACTATCACCGGTAGGTATTAGTCCTTCTTCCAGGCTCATCGTCTACTGCACAACATACCTTTCTTGTCCCGGGGTACCATACTGGGTTCACCATGTACCCGCAGACGGCTCATCCAACTCCTCAAATCGGGTATCACATAGCTCAGAACCGAGAAAACTCATGGTGGATGCCTCGAAATATCATATCAAGAGAAACCGGGTCTTTAAAACAATTTATAATTTCCTTTGAAATATATCCGCGATTCTCAAATCCAGGAATCTCATGAAAACAGTATCTCAATGCATATAACCATAAAGTGCGATGTATGCAACATAGAACAGTAATGTGAGCATATCAAGTATATCATCCAAACGCGTCATATGATGGTACTGAACAATGAATGTACTTTACAAACAAGAATAATATCATGATGTAGCAATTCTACTGTGTAAGTGGCATAGCAATTACCGATGATGAATGTGTGTGAGCCGGCAATTCTATGTAAATGTAACATGCGCATCATCGATAATTGTGCAGGTGTACTAGCAGACAAAGTCAGGTAAACAAAGGGTATGAAACGTCGTATATATATCTTAATAAAAGAAACGCGAGCATATGCAGAAATAAGAGATCGTAAGCGCGAACAGTATATAAGAATATGCAACTACGTAGGAGTCATACAGTTATAGTTTAAAATAGTACGAATCATTATTTTAGAAAATAGGGGACTATTATATTTTTTAAGTATAGATACCATCTGAATGTTTATAGCGTCTTCTTGAAATCGTCATTTAAAAGTGCATAATGATTTGTTGGTTTCGAAATGGGTATGACTCCAAACATATCACAATATCCACTTCGTGATATACAATAAAATGTTCTCAAGTCAGAATAAATATTGTTGATTCATGCTTATTATATCACGTACGGAATATCCATCATACGATATTATCAAAATAATAGTATGAATTTATAGTCACGTACATCATCTCATCTCATGTCATCTCGTATTCATATCATATCACATCGCCTTTTATCATAATGTCTTATCATAACGACTCGTATCATCATATCATAACTTTCCTTTTTCCCACATATGTGCGTATATAGCTCAAGGTTAGGAAATAGAACTAGGCATATATCTTTCTACCATGTCCATTACTATCGCATAAGGTATTCTAATAACCTTATAGACTATATGCAAATATATATTTATCCTTAACACTACGGTTGCAGGGGTGCTATACGCCATCCACCCGACTTCCCCCGTAAATATAAATCTACTCAACTGCTAAACTCTTTGTTTAGCCAAAGTCGATATGCTTCTTCGTCTCGGAAATCCATGCGAAAGTACTTACAATCAAAATACATCGTAATGCTATTAAAACCAAGTCCGAAAACCGATACGACACACGAATTGCTTATAGGTTAGAACCTATAACTTACACATGCAAAACAACCAAATAACCATCGTCGTTGACGTACAAACGTCTAACGACCAAATCCAATATCAAATATCAAAGCCAGGATTTCAAATATCGGAAAAATATAGCAAAAGCACTCTCAAACAGCTCCCGGATTTTAGCACAGGAGGTCTAGGACTAAACTAACAATACAAGAGTTAGGTTATAGAGAGTAAGAGCTACTGGCAAAACCCCAACACCAATGACCAACATTGGCCCGGCGAGACATGAAGATAGATCCGGCGCTGCCGGTTCTATGAGGGAGTTAGGGTCTCGTTTTCTTATGGTGGTCTTCTAGTGGTCTAAATAGGTCAGTGTACTTGTTTAATTTTCTTAATAATATCCCAAGTTGCTCAAGATTCCCTGTAGTCTTCAAAATCCATAAAACCGACATCGGAAGATTCAAGATTCGTGTTTTGGTTCTAGTTTCTGGTCCAGGTCAGGAAAGCGTCACTAAGGTCATGTAAACACTCACTATACTTCAATAACCACATCACAAGTCCACACAATCACCTAAACCCCCTCTTGGAAATTCCAAATATCACTAAACCATATCGGTTTAACTCTAAACTAATTTAGGACAAGGAGAAAACTAATAACTAAACTAGAAGTGTGGGATTATACCTCATTAGCAACTGAAGAATTTTCTTGAGTTGCCCAAGTGCCTCAAAATCTCCATTTGATGGCTCCATAGGGTTTGTAGTAAGCTTATGCACAAGTTTTGTGGAAGGGGGTAAGGTTTTGAGTGAGTTTTGAGTTGGTTTTGTGATGAAGGAGGAGGTGGAGGAAGCATGAAGGAGGAGGAGAAGAATGAGATGAAGATAAGAATAATGAAGGGAATTACGAGGAGTGAAGTAACCATGGTTCACTCTCTCTCTCTCTCTCTCTCTCTCTCTCTCTCTCAATAGCCTATGCTTCCTTGTCTCACTCTCTCAAAATATCTCTTATCTTTTCTCCTTTTCTTTCTTTTTCCTTTCTCACATAATAAACCAAATACAAATGCAACAAATACAATAAAACAACATGCAACAAAAATGCACATGACATGGTGCACTAGCCATGGAAAAATATAAAAATACGGATTTGGCTTAATCGTGATTAGTAGTGCACTAATCAAGTTTAATTTAAACTTGCATATAATAATTACATATTTATTCATAAAATGCTCAAATCCAAATAAATACTTTTTTTTACTAATTAATACCTATTAAGCTCCAAATATTTTTCCAAATATTGGTATATAATTATACTATTTTACGAAAACCCCTATTCGCAAATCGAATAGTTTTTGCGAAATATATTATTTTAATATTTAAATTTCAAAAATAATATTTTATATTTCTGAAATGTTACAAGATCAATTGGTGAATTTTATTCACCGTTAGATTTTTAATCCAAGCGCTCTTTGTTTGACAGAGAAGATCATTCTTGTCTGTTTAATAAGATTAGGAAAATATTTTTCTAAGATAGAATTTAATTCTATCAGATAACCGATTGGTGATTTTATAATCACCATTGGATCTTTTATCTCAGGGTCCTCTGTTTAACAGAGAAGATCTTTCTTGTTTTAAGAAAGATCAGGGAAATATTTCCCCTATAGAATTTAATCTATCAAAAAGAATACTCGCGTGCATTACACATGAGGCGCTGGCCCATAGCGCTTACGTGGATATCATGTGAGGCGCTACCAAGAAACTGGCAAGAGCGCTCATGTGGATATCATGTGAGACACTCACGTGTTTAACACATGGGGCTGCCCTCTATTTTTATACAAAGAACAGCAAGCTCCGAGCCAAATTTTTTTTGGCGGCAACAGCCCTATCAGTGCTAAACACTTAGTCGTTTAGACTATGGATATAATGTCCAGATTATGAATTGGCGCACACGTGAGTATCACGTGGGGCGCTATGGCTCCGGCGCACACGTGAGTATCACGTGAGACGCTCAGGCTTGGGCATTGCCTTATCAGTACTAAACATTCTTTCATACAGCGCTCACGTGGATATCACTTAATTTAGCTTTTCTTCCCAGTGCTCACGTGCTTTTCACGTGAGATTTTTAGTCTCGGATGGCCTCTCCTGGAGCGCTTACATGGATATCACGTGAGTCATTATTTTCTGTGTTTTCACGTGCCTTTCACGTGAGCCTCTACCATATTCATGCAGAGATCAATTGCAAGAACTAAGTTCTTCTTTTCTCTTTTTTTGTGAGAACTAAGTTCTTTGAAGGGTTAAACCTTGTCTTTAGATAAGGCATATCTTCAAAGGAATTAAATTCCTAGAATGTAAATTCCAACTTTTTCTTCCATGTTCTGTTCTCATGTTTATATGGGGGTGATAAAAAAAAGTGTAGTTTTCCCTTAGATCTCGAGTCTGAAAAACAAGATCTTCCCGATGAGAATTAAATTCTCAGATTATACGAGATTTGTCTTGCGGATCTCAGATCCAAAGAAAGAACTAAGTTCTTTTTGGAGGGTTAAACCCTTATATATATATATATATATATATAAAGGAGGTTCTTTGATTTCTCTATTTTCTTTACCTAGAGTTTTTGAATAAGGAAGATAGTCTTTCTTCAAAAAAGAGAATTAAATTCTCTGTTGTTTTTGTAGGAGTCTGTAGAGAGTTTTCCTTATATCGAAAGCTTGGGGAGTATATTCTATCTATGAGACTTGAAGTCTCGGGTTCTTTATATAGGGGAGAAAAAATATCAATTAGTTTGAAAAAATCTCTTATTGAGAGATATCGATTGATCTACTTGATCTCAAAGATCGCTCGGAGAATTTTATCCACCGTTGGATTTAAGATCCGGGGAATTTTATTTAACAAAAAATATTTTCTGTTTTTTTAGCAACATTAGGAAAATATTTTCCTAACAACGAATTTGATTTTATCTTCTGATTTGGTCGGTGATCTTATAATCACAGTTGGATTTTGAATCCAGATGCTCTTTGTTTAATAGAGAAAATTTTTCTAGTATTAGAAAGATCAGGGGGGAATTTTTCCCAAGTAGAATTTAGTTCTAAATATAATTTAATTTTATCTGAAGCCAGCGCTTCAAACTGATGCACTCACGTGGTTTTCGCATGAGTGTTGTCATACATATATGACAGCAGCGCTCACGTGCTTTGCACATGAACGCTCACGTGTTTAACACGTGGGGTCAGCATGGGTTTTAATATTATCTTCACGTGTTTAACACATGGCCGATATGGGTTTTAATTTTTTCTGTATTCAGCGCTCACATGTTTTGCATGTGAGCGCTCACATGTTTAACACATGAGGCTTATATCACAGGGTTTAATCCTCACTGAAGCCGGAGGTCAAATGCTTGGCATGTGAGCGCCCACGTGTTCAATATGTGGAAGCCATTTCATAGGATTTAATCCTCCCTGAAAACGGAGGTCACATGCTTTGCATATGAGCGTTCACGTGTTAGACATGTGGGAGGGTTTCATTTCATCTTCTCGTGATTTTCTGAGTCATCCTCTTCTTTTCCAACACTTTCTTTTGGTCAGAGCTTGGGAATAGTTCCAACCGACACCATGCGCAACATTTTCTATGCCAAGACTTGAATACTTCTCTTAATAATTTGAATAAATGTTCATCTTCTTCACTTTCATAGAGAAAGAACTATTTTTCCACAGAGAAAGAATCATTTTTCCACAGAGAAAGGATCATAGCTTACGATCGCCTGCATGCTCCTCGACAGCCATGGGAGGTGCCTATTGGGGAGATTATTCCTCGTTTCGCTGTACGTCTGGTGAATCCCGCTCTTATGGATGCTCAGTGTGACATGGTGATGCACGATCTCATGATTCGTAGGGGATCTCCTCTTCCTGCCGGCTCTATCTCTCTTCGCACAATTTTTCTCGCCGTTCTCACCGACATTCCTCCTCACTCGGCGGAAATGACTATGGTGATACTCGACGCAGGGAAGGACAAAATGAACTGCTTTCAGGAGGCCAGTCTAACCACAAAACTTTTAAGGGACAACTCCATCCACTTGTTGAGTCAGATATGGGCTCGGCGGGCCGTCATGTCTGCTTTTGCCGACGAGCGCGGCACTGATCGGTGGGGAGCGGCTTTTCGCGAGAATCATCGCTTCGATATGGTAGAGAAGATCGAGTGCGAGTTAAAGAACTTTGTATACTGTTTTGTTAACCCCTGTAGTTCCGATCCCTTATTTGGTGATTTTTTCCCTGTAGAGTGAAATAAATATTTAAATGCATGTTTACTATTATTTGATGAATTTTTCACGTTAAACAGACTCAATTTGAACATCCCATTACATGCATAACTTTTTCCCACAAATATTCCACTCTTGGTAATTATAACTTAATCGGACTCGAATACAACTTTAAAATCATGTTTACTTAGCAAACTTATAGACATTAAATTCTTACGAATTTCTAAAACATACAACACTTCAGTCAATTTCATTGACTTATCTGAAGTGAATTTTAAATTAACCGTTCCAATGCCTTTAACCATTGCAGCTGATTCATTGCCCATGAAAAGTTGATGGCCATCACTTTCTTTCTTGAAAGTTGCAAATATAGATCTATTATTTGTTACATACCTAGTGGCATCCGAATCAAGATACCAATTTATGTCACTTCCAACCGCATTGATTTCAGAAATCATTGTGATGAATTCATCCTTCATTTCCGAATTCTTCTCTATTTTGAGTAATCGACAATCTTTCCAAAATTTAGATAATTTATGAAAAATTGCATTAATATAAAATGTATTGATAAAAAAAAATTAATACTTGTTACCTAAAAGGTTCCTCTCTTCCACATCTACATTTTTGTGCTTTGAGTCAAATGCTTTCCACAAATCCTCCTTATATTTCGGCGCAATGAGGATCAGAGTAGTGAGTACGTAGTCTGATTTGAGAAGTTTGAAATTCGTCATCTTCATCGTTGATATTTTCGGTGCCATTGATGAACACGAAATATTGCTTTAAAATGTTGTTGCAAAATTGGGGTTGAAATCAATGACAAGAAAAAACACAAACATAATAGATTAGGTTGAGACACGTAATCGCTATCTTTAAAGCAATATTCGCTCCCCTACAATACAAAAGAAATTGATATGATTTGCTTTCAGAATACAACAACCCAACCTTATGTTTACAATCTCCCGTGTTGCACCCGCAGAGAATTGTCCCGAAGAACTTGATCTTTATGAGTACCAAAAGAAAAATAAAGAAGAAAAGAGAAGAGAATGGGTTGTTGTTCTTTTTTGTATGTATGGAAAAAAAAAACAAGTTGGTTTAAATAGAAATGAAGGGATGTGAATAGAATCCTTTCACCAATTGAATTCAAAATCAAACTTCGCATAACTACCATAACCCCCATAACTACCCTAACTCGCATAACTATTCCCTCCAATAAAATGGGAAGGAGATTTGCCTCCAACAAAATGAAAGGGAGTTTTGAATTCAAATGAAACTTCATCCCATTAAATAATTATAAATCCAAAAAAATATACATTTTAATTTATTGAGATTACTTATATTATAAATAATATAACACATCATGCTAGTAGTAATGATGACTAACTGCCTAGTTATTATTATCTAAATTTTATCTTGAGTCGCCGTTTTGGGTTTCTAAAGAAGAAAGCTAACAATCATTTTCATTTTTGGTGGCTATAGGGTTATACCACTTGAGTGTAAAGCAAAGAATCTTATTCCAACGCCCTACTCATTAATAAGAGCAAAATAAAAGAAAAAAGAGAATAATAAAATAATAAAATCCAACAGACAAAAATGAATCCGTTTATCAAACTGGTAGACTGAAGAAATTATCCAAGATATACTAGTTTAATGACTTGAAAAAAAAATTATGCATTTATGGAAACCCTAACACCAGCCCAAACTGTAAGTTACGGACAAGTGTCACTATAGTGTAGAAGTAAAGTCTGTTGCCATCATGCAATAGTCGAACCATTCCTTATATCAGGTTTCGGGGTACAATTCATGAAATTATTCTAAGAGGGGGGTGAATAGGATTAAGCTGCCGATATGCGTAAATTAAAAAATCTAAACACTTGCTAATACACAATCACAATTGAATAGCTTAGTAAACGATACATTGATGAGACGAGAGACTAAACAAGTCTACAATTGTGAACAATGAACATATAGCAAGATATCAAAATATATCAATTATGAGCAATAAGCAAGTAATGAGCATAAAGTGTCGTCATGCAATTTCTAAGCTAATGAGCAAATAAGAGATAGGGAATTGCAAACTCAAACACGCAAGGTTTTTTTAGTGGTTTGGCGTCTCGACAGCGTCTCGGTCTCTAATCCACTTTCTTTAAGCCCTCGAGTCTATTCCACTTATACTTCACATCTTCTCCAAAGACAAACACGTCTCCAATGAGACTACAATATGTCATTCGACACATGAGTGACTTTTCTCTCTACAAGTCTTGCACTCATTTCTTACCAAGTCACTCTTGCACTCAAGAATCTTTATATAAAGAAAGTAATATAAATTTCACTCTTCTCTCTTACAAAGACACTCTAGCACTCTAGAGTTCTCTCACAAAGACGAGAAGCGAGTTACAGTAAGCACAATTACTCTTAAAAGAGTTTTACAATTGAAGCACTGGATACTCAAGAAGATGGCAAATCAATTTTAGCTCTTAAGTGTGTGTTTGTGAGAGATTGGATAAGCAAATCAAAAACCATTTTGAACTCTCATAAGATGTGGGATTTTTTTTCTTTTGATCACTTAGAAATTTAGCAAACTGAAATATTGAGTGATAAGAGCTCAAAAACCCAACCCAAAACTCTTTTATAGCCTCACACTAAAAAGTAGCCGTTTCAAGTCAAAATCAACAATCAACAATATCGGCAGACGTCTGAAGAATGTTTGAGAAGACGTCTGTCGCTAAAGACAAAAGACCCCAACGGGTATAAATGGTCATATTTTCAAACTTTTAAAACTGCAGTCGTTTTTTTACTATAGGTTCAGACGTCTGCTATGGTTTTTCAAATAAGGCTAAAGAAAGTATAGAGAACAAATATACGTCTGAAGAACATGGGACAAACGTCTGAAGAAGAAATGATTTTCAAAGATTTTGAACTGCAGATGTTTTTAGATTAAAGTTTAGGCGTTTGTTCTTTAAAATTTTTCATCCCAATGAAAACACAGAGAACAGACAGACGTCTGAAGAAAGCTTGACAAACGTTTGAAGAAGAAATATTTCCAATCAGAGACTTTGGCATAGACGTTTGTCTAAGATCCAAATGTTTGTCTAAGGTCTAAACGTTTGTTCTGGAAACACTTTAGACGTTTGTTCTGAAGTCAAAACAGATATTTGAAACTGATATTTGGTTTTCAAAACGTACAGACATCTGAAGACAAACTTGAGAGACGTCTGAAGAAAGAAAACATAGAAAACTTGTGTTTTAAAATAAGAAATTATTTTGAATGAGAACCTTTGCAAAGTTAAAACTAAATGTTTCATGTATGCTATTGTGTGTGTGTTCAAGAGCTCTAAATGATATAATCATAATATATAGAGTACTTACAAGATTCCTTTGTCGGTTGTCGTAAATTTTCGATTCTTGAATCTTAAAGTCTCTAACTCTTGAACTCTGGCGATCCGCTTCACTTGAACTTTTGAACTCGTCAATCCACTCACTAGCGTCATGAAGTCGATCTCTTAAACTTCAAATCTTGGTCTTGACTTCGACGCTTCAACTTAGGCTTTGGCTTCTAGCTTCTAGCTTCTCAAAGCTATTCGTAGCTTAAATTCTTAAACTCTTATTTCTCGGCTACGTTGCTTGAACTCATGAAATTTGATATGCAATTTGGAAAGCTCTCATCCATATCCTCTAACCTCCATTAAATATTTCGTTTAGGCTCAATTTCCTCCATCCTTCTATTAACGCTTGTGCCGTGTGATATCCGATATCCTGAAAAATCAATCTCAACACGACCAAGTATATCATATACAATATTATGAAATATAAGCAATTTAATAAACACAAGTATATGAACATTCATTATTTTGGTATCACAATCATGAATTGTATATCAATATCAAGATATAACTCAAATCCAAAGCATGAGATATTGATATACTAAATATATATATGAGAAGCAAGATATATATCACATGTATATATACATATCCATATTGTGAATTACCAAAATAACGAATATGAATAATATATTGATATCAATGGATATAACACAAGTAAAGTATATTGATATCGATATATTACTCGATATACACAAGATATAGGATATGCAGGCTAAATATCAAGTGTATACAAGTTTAGTGTCGATAAGATAAAGCAAGATAAGCAAGAGTGACACTAAACGACTATTCATGTTTAAACTATCATCAAAATAAGACAAGAATGGATAATGAAAATCCATAAGCTATCAATTCAAGCAAAGCAGAATGTTCTCAAATAGATACATGTTGGTAATTTTAGTGTCCGGGATTTATTTCGGATATACAACTGATTATGCCTACCAGCAAAAATTCGAGAAGAGATCTAGAGTGCAAGCTGATTAGATCCGCTTGGATGCTATAACTGCCACAAAGTATGGGAATATTACATTTTTTTTCATTTTTGGGTTGAAGCAAAAATGTCTTGATTATAAACGTACGTAGCAGCGATGCATAAAGCTAAGTGGGCCAAATAAAATAATTTGGTAAGATTTCATGTTCTTTTCAAACATTTTTTGTTGCGAAATATAGCCCCTGATGAAGGTAATAGAATTGAAGAGACATCATATAAGACAATTTTATTTTTTTTGTTTATAGAAATGAGCAAGGATCATAGCTTGCTTAGCCATCATATCACCAATAATCCTCAATGTCAGTGAAAAAGAAAATAAAAGAACATGACGTACCTTGTTGCATGCAGCATTTGAGGTTTCGATCTTTTGCTCAACCATTATAAGACTTCTAAAAAAAAAGGCACAAGCTCTTTTATGCTTTTTTTTAGTTCAATAAAATATGAGAATTACAGTTAAAACAGTAAGAAATTTTTAAAGGTAATGCTTATAATATTTTATTGTTTTAAACTAATGATGACGGAACATGAATCACAAAAACGCATAAACCTTATAGAATTTTGTTGGAAACTCGTTTTTATCTTACTCAAATCATTCTTAATAGATGGATGAAGTTTAAATTTATCGGCATGATTGTTTGTAATGTGCTTTATGTCCAATCATATTTTCCCCAATCACAGAACGAATTTTCTTACAATTTTTTTTTTTCCTTTTGCATTTTATTTTTCATAAATTGTCAAAAACCCCGGCAAGTTTTACCGCTGACATAAAACCTAGCCGGTTTTCAAAACCCCTTTGAAAATTTTCCTGTAACATCTGTATAGTTGTCTGCAATATCTAATTAGTTTATACATATCGCAAACAACTGCATAGATACCGCAACCAACTGCATACATATCGTATAAAAAATACTAATAAGATATAGCAGGCTGCTATAAAGATACCGCAGACAGATTTTTTCTGACAAATGCTTCGGTACTAGGGGTATTTTCCGTCAGCAAGAAAACTTGCCGAGGGTTTTGACAATTTACCCTTATCTTTTTTTAGCAATCCAACAATCTATATTGGGCTAACTTTACTTTACCTATAAGAGAGGCCACATTTGTAATAAACCAGAAGCGGGTTCTGGGCTTAAATATACCCGTACCCGAATCCACAAACGATACGATTATATCGCCATTTTTTCAAGAGCGAAAATTTACAGCAAAAAAATGCAGCTCCTTTCTCTTCGTTTCTGCGATTTTTCACAAACCCCATCCTTAAATCCAAAAATTGCATCCTCTCTAGCTTCTTCAAATCGAAGGAGCTCGACACTTAGCCGCAGAAAAACCCTAACTTTGTTCGCGTCTTCGCTCTCTTTCGCCTCGCTTCTGCAGTCTCTTACGACCCAAATCGCCATGGCGGAGGGCATTGATGAATCTGAGCAGGAAGAGGAAAGGGTGGTTCAAATCTTTCAGGTCACCTCTTTTTACCCTTGTACTGTAGGCTTGATTTCACAGAACTACCATTACCTTTCCTATAATTTGATAGTGTTGGTCAAGGTTGAAGCTTGAAAGTTTGTGCTCTGAATTCATAGGGCCTTGTATAATGCAGTTAAGGTGCTTGCAAGAATGTAATTTTTTGTTTTTCACCAAGATGAACTATTTGGAAGTGATTTCATGTTGACTTTATTGGGTATTTTGGGATTTTTTTTGAAGATGAGAGAGCATAGTTGTCGGATTGTGATGCATATTGCATAACCCCCCCCCCCCCCCCAACCCCCGGAAAGCACAGACACTTCATTTGCTTGTCGTTTCTGTGTGTCCGTGTCCGACACTTATTGCACACTCGGACGCTCATACACTCTGCCTTACACCGTGTCCAAAACAATTCGGGCTTGTTGGCTAAATTTGGACGATTCCGACACTTCATTGGGTAAGGTATTGAGAAATAAGAATGTAGAATGTATGTGCGGACAACTTTGAAACCATCAAGAATACAAGAAAACTAAGTATATCAAAGCTTTCTCATGACGAACTAAAAGCCCAGAGTAGAGATTCAAATCTATGCAAAAAAAATTTGAGTTATATATGGGTGTGTAAATTGTTAGATTACGTTGGAGCAGGTGGAGGTCTAGTGGATTGCGGAATGAAATTTGAGAACAAACTTAATTTAAAGAGGATATTAAACTAAAAAACACTTTGTGTTGTAGAGAGAAATTCAAAGAAAAGAGAATGAATGAAAAGTTATGCTTTTGGTTTGAAGGTTTTGATTTTTTGCTGGATCGGATGATTTATTACACGAAGAGAGGATCTCTTTATATTGAGATCTTTATCTCTCATTTCTAATTATTTCACCCACTCATTTACTATTACACAAACCTAGCACATATTACATGCTAAGCATGTACCATATGTAATTTGAACAATAAGGTTTCTACATAAAACTAAATTACAAATTAACTTTAATACTTTCGCAAGAGCGATTTTCACAGGAGCAGTGAATATGGCTGTATACATCTTGAACAGATCATCAACAGAAACCGTACCGGATATAACACCGTACAAAACTTGGTACAATCGCGAAGCAAAATAGATTTTTTTGAAGGCGTTCGGCTGTATCGCTTATGCTCACATTCCAACACCAAACCAAAAAGAAAAGTTCGATGAGGAAGGAGATAAATATATTTTTATCCATTACAGTGATAAATCTAAAGCTTACAGATTGTATGATCCTAACATCGATAAGCTTATGATTTCACGAGATGTTATTTTCGACGAAGCAACTTCATGGAGCTGGAAAGAAGATCAAACTATAACACCAACAATCATCGAAAAAAGAAGCAGAGGGTCTAGTTCTTCCAACCAAGACCCTCAAAATGCAAGATTTGGAGATTCATTTTCTTCAGATACAGAATCACCACCTCGATAAGTGCGTTCATTACAAGATATTTATATTTCTTGTGATATGGCATTGGTCTCTTGTGAACCACAGAAATATGAAAAAACCGCAAATGACGAAAACTGGATCAAAACAATGAATGAAGAGATTATGATGATTCAGAAAAACAACACGTGGGAGCTGACTCATCTTCCAGAAGAGAGAGTTAATCAGGCTCAAATGAGTTTACAAGACCAAATACAACGAAAACGGCTCAATTCAGAGGCCGAAAGCTCGACATGTAGTAAAAAAGTTACTCACAGAAGCCATACATCGATTTCAGTGAAACGTTTGCTCGTTGCTCGTATGGAGACAATCAGAACCGTCTTGGCACTTGCAGCACAGTTCAAATTGAAGGTTTTCCAGCTAGATACCAAATCAGCATTTCTTAACGGAGAGCTTGAAGAAGTTTATGTAAAACAACCTTAATACTGCATTGTCAAAGGAGAAGAGCACAGTTTATTGCCTTCACAAAGCACTGTACGGGCTAAAGCAAGCATCGGGAGCATGGAACAGTAAAATCGATCAACATTTTCGCAAGAATGATTTTTACAAAAGCCCAAGTGAACCATTCTTATATGTAAGAATGGCAAGGGACAAATTTTCTTATTGTGTGTCTTTATGACGAGGATTTGATATATTGTGACACTAATCATGTGATGATAGAAGAGTTTAAAAAGAAAATGATGAAACAATTCGAGATGACAGATCTAGGCTTGATGCCGTATTTTTTCGGCATACAAGTCAAACAATCTGGAGAAGAAATATTTATCAACCAAGAAAAATATTATAAAGATCTTCTGAAGAAATTCTATATGTCAAACTGCAAATCGGTCGCCACACACCAGCAGTATTGAACGAGAAGCTAACCATGCATGACGGCACATAGAAAGTCGACGCCTCAATCCACCAAAGCCTAGTCGGATTGCTGATCTACTTTACAAATACAAGGTCTGACATACCACATGCAGTCAGCATAGTCTTAAGATCCACGAGTGATCCAATCAAGCTATACTACGCAGCAGCTAAGCGCATCCTCAGATATCTTCAAGGAACAAAAAAACCTGGGCTCAAGTATACAACCGAAGAAGACATCACACTGGTCGGCTACACCGACAGAGACTGGGCAAGTTCCGTTGATGATCGTAAAAGTACGTCTGGATATGTTTTCACTCTTAGTTCAAAGATGATATCTTAGACGTCCAAGAAGCAGATAATAGCACTATCGTCTGCAGAAGCTGAATACATTTCAGCCACAAGCGCAGCATGTGAAGCAATTTGGTTCAGAAGAATTCTCTCAAATTTGCAACAAAAACAAGACGCTCCAACAACAATCTAATGCGACAATATATCATCAATTGCTTTAACAAAGAATCTGGTGTTCCATGCAAGATCCAAACACATCGAGATTTGACATCATTTCGTCAGAGAACTCGTTGAAGAGAAAGAAATCGAGCTAGAGTTTAATCTAACCGACCGACAACTGGCAGATATCTTCACCAAAGCAGTTGCAACGGAAAAATTTATCGAACTTCTGAAATATTTTGCAAATTACAAATTAAGAATGGATGATAAAGTTAATTTGTAATATAGTTTTATCTAGAAGTATTATTGATCAAATTACATGTGGTACATGCTTAGCATGTAACATGTGTTAAATTGGTGTAATAGTAAATGAGTGGGTGAAATAGTTAGAAATGAGAAGTAAAGATTTATATATAATGAGATCCTCTCTTCATGTAATAAATTGTCTAATCTAGCAAAGAATCAAAGCTTTCAAAGCAAAGGCATAACTTTTCATTCATTCTCTTTTTGAATTTCTCTCAATCTAGTTTAGTATCCTTTCTAAAATTAAGTTTGTTTTTTCAATATTTTTTCATATTTCACAAGACTTCCACACCATGATAGAAATCAATTTGCAATTAAATTCTATAATATTCAAGTAAAAAAAGAGGTTGTGGTTCTCATTGTGCTGCATGAGGAAATATTTAATTAGGAAAATAGTTGATTGCTAACAACCAATTAACTATTTTCCTAATTAAATACTTCCTCATGCGGCACAATGAAAACCACAACCTCTTTTTTTGACTTGAACATTATAGAATTCAATTGCAAGTTGATTTCTATCATACCTTCTCAATTTGCAATTTTAAAAATATTTCTGAAGTGCATTAATTATTCGTTGTGACTGCTTTGGTGAAGATATCTGCCAGTTGTTGATTTGTTGGAATGAATTCCAGCTCGATCTCTTCCATGAGCTTTGATGAAATGATTTCGATATGTTGGATCTTACGTGGAACACTAGATTCTTTGTTAGGGCAATTGCTGGCATGTTGGCGCGGTGCTTGCTTTAGCCCGTACAGTGCTTTGTGAAGACGATAAAATTTGCGCTCTTCTCCTTAGACAATGTAGCCTTGATGTTGTTCTACATAGACTTTTTCAAACTCTCCGTTACAGAATGCTGATTTGACGTCTAGCTAGAACACCCTCAGTTTGAACTGTGCTGCAATTGCCAAGACGGTTCTGATTGTCTCCATGCGAGCAACTGGAGAAAATGTTTCGTTAAAATCAATGCTTGGCTTCTATAAGTAACCTTTTGCTACAAGTCGAGACATCAGCTTAAGAATTGAGCTATTTTCGTTGTATTTGGTCTAGATCCATTTGAACCCTTTTAACTCTTTCCCTTCTGGAAGATGAGTCAGCTCCCACATATTTTTCTGAATCATCATAATCACTTTATTCATTGCTTTGACCCAGTTTTCATCATTTGCAGTTTCTTTATACTTCTGTGGTTTACATGAGTATAATGCCATGTCACAAGAATTATAAATATTTTGCAATGAACGCATCTTTGGAGGTGGTGATTCTGTATCCGAAGAAAATAAATCTCCGATCTTGCATTTTGAGGGACTTAGTTGGAAGAACTAGACCTTCTGCTTTCTTCTTCGATGATTGTTGGTGTTGTAGTTTGATTTTCTTTCTAGCTCCATGAAACTGCTTCATCGAATATAACATCTCGTGAAATCATAAGTTTGTCGGTGTTAGGATCATACAATCTGTAAGTTTTAGATTCATCACCATAATTAATGAAAATATATTTATCTCCTTTCTCATTAAAACTTTTTTCTGTTTGGTGCTGGAATGCAAGTATAAGTGATATAGTCGAATGCCTCCAAGAAATCTATTTTTGCTTTGCAATTGTACCAAGTTTCGTACGGCGTTCTGTCCGGCACGGATTTCGTCGGTGATCTGTTCAAGATATACAATACCATATTCACTGTTTCTGCCCAAAACTTGTTTGGAAAACTTTTGCCTTTCAGCATGTTGGTTATCTCCACGATTGATCTGTTTTTTCTTTCTGCTACGCCGTTTTGTTGAGGAATGTATCTTGTTGTCAACTCCTTTTTTATGCATTGTGCCTTGTAGAAGTTTTGAAACTGTGTAGAAATAAACTCTCCTCCAGGATCTGTTTTCAACATCTTCAATTTGTGGTCACTTTGTTTTTCTACGAATATTTTGAATTGAACAAACATAGAAAAGACTTCGGATTTTTCTTAGAAAAGACTTCGGATTTTTCTTAAAAAAATAAACCCACATTATTCTACTATAATCATCAATAAATAATAAGATATGTTTTGCCACATAATGATGGAGTTTGAGCAAAGACCACATACATCGACTGTGTCGACGGAAAGAATGTTTCCATATCGACCGAGATAGAGATGAATGGCTCCGATACCAAATTTGTTGCAGCAGGCGGAAGTCTATTGGATTGCGGAATGAAATTTGGGAATAAACTTAATTTTGAGAGGATATTAAACTAGAAAGGCTAAATTGCTCGTAAATACCCAAGGTTTCACGTGTTCGACAGATAAATTACTAAGTTTTTGTGAGTTACACTTAAATACCTATCTTTGATACTAGCGGTTTGATGACTAACGGTATTAACGGAAATTGCAAAATTACCATTATACCATAGTCAAATAACTGATCTTCCTCTTCTTCTTCCTCGGTCTCGCCACCGCCGATTCCAACCTCGCCGCCAACTCCAACTCCGACCTCGCCGTCGTCGACTCCAACCTCGCTGCTAACTCCAACTCTAATCTCGAAGAATCTCCATTAACTAGGTTAGGGCTATCAATTTATATTTTATTTGATACAATTATAACTTATTTGAGAAGGATAAGAAGGGATGAAGAAGGCTAGGGTTTAGGGTTAGGGTTCAATTGAAAAAGAAGATGATGGAAAGTGGGCTAAGGTTAGGATTCAATTTGAGGAGAAGAAGAGAAGAGAGTGTTGGATATAGTGCCCTTAAGGCAATTATTGTAATCGCAGGCTGGCTATTATGATGATTGAGCGAGGACCTATACGGATAGAACAGTCTTACTCGAGATGATAATAGTTATCTGGTTCATCTCTATCATCATGTACATATATTATATGGTATTACGGATCACTATTATATGTTGATAGAGCCCATAGGATTCTAGCTTGACTACCAAGGTTATTGTGGCGATCACACTTGTGAAAACTGAGTAGTATATAAGCAAATCCTTAAATGTTCCTAGTCATCGGAATATCGAGACTGGGTATCAATATTCCAGAGTAGACTAGTGTATACGTTTCTTGACCCCGACGGGTGACGATGGTCGGTTCACAGCCATTGGTGTCAGTTAGTCACCAAAGATAGTATACATGTGCTCATTGGGTTATGAGTTATACTGGATGGACTCGCCGGGAACATGTTAGATGGTATTATATCTATTGTCAGATAGCAGTTTTTAGATGACATGAGTACAGGCTAGTCTGTCAACCTAAAATTGTCATTTGTCTCGTGTGAGTTCCCATAGTGCTTTGATTACTACCCTACCATGGCTCAAATGAGTCGTGCAAACAGGTTTTAGTTAGGTACAATCCTGAACCACATGGAGGTAGTGGGCAGTTCGTTAGAATTCGTTTCTCCTGGAATTGGGGGTTAATGTCGCGCTGTGCACGGGTGTTTATCAATAAAAATCCTTGGCCAAGGTGGACAGGATTTATTGATTTGGATCAGTAGTTTCTCAGTGGGTGATGGGTTTTACACCGACATGACTTATCGCGTTATTAGAGATTTGACTTTATCCACCCCCAAGACCCGATATGCGATACTCTTGGACGAACAGACCAGACTGTACTGAGATTGTCACAGACGGGCTTAGTAGGGGTATGGATGAGTTTGCTCGTCAGCTTTCCTTTCGTTCAATACATGGGTAGCCGTTACGTATAACTAGTGCCGCTGGCGTGCTTGTGGTTATGGATTTATCCAATAATCACTGTCAGCGTATTGTCGGGTCTTTAGAGTCCTACACAAAGGGTTTTCCCGGTTCAGGCGATGATTTAGATGACGTATGTTGGTATATACATGTGTTCGATTAAATGTGTACATGCTACACAGACTTTAATCGGATGGTTGATAATACTAGCGGCTTAAGATTAAGCCGGATTATTAAATCAAGTTTTGATTTAATAATTTATATATATATTTTTAATATATGTATTCTAGTATTATTGTTCACTATTCATTTTCTCTCTTAGATATTTGTATTTTTATACGGATACGCGTATATGTATTTCGATACATATACCGGGTTATATTCTGTATTTATACGGAATTTGTTCTAAAAGATGGACACCTCATTTGTGCATATTTATTTATGAATATTCATAAAATGAGGTGGAGGGTGAGGTGGCATTAAGCATGGTTGAAGACATATAGAGAGGAATGGGTTTCATTAGTTTATTACAAAATGTTGTGAGATTTTTTATTTTGCATGGTTGTGAAAAAAGATGAAGCCATTCTATTCTATTATTCTTCATTCATTCTCTTGTGCTTTTCTACACCTGCTCATGGATAAGTTTCTTTACCTCCTCCTTTACTTGCTCTTGTGAGTTTTAGATTTGAGAGAAAATGATAGTGGAAAATTCCTACATCCCTACTCTCCATTCCTAGCGAGTTTGGAGTATCGGTTATTTTACTAGGTGAAACTGGAGTTTGGATCGGTCCTCTCGGATGGATCATCTTTAGCGAAGGAAGACCGGCTTATAACCATGATCCAGAGCTCTTGAGAGCTTGCTCAAGTCCAACCCAATTGGAGCAAATGAATACGCTACAAAGGTTGTGATTTCTATCTTGTTCTATTTTAAGTGTTTGGTGTAGATTCTTGGGGTTTAGTTTCTAGTGCTATAAAAAAAATTTATTTTTGAATTCCGCATTTGCCGTGGATTAGCGGCTAGGGCACTAGAAACTTTCAATGGTATCGGAGCCACCCAAACATCCTAAACTATCCCGCCGGTTTTTGCCCCGCAAAAACTGCTATAAAACTAGTGAGAAAAACTATGCTAATATGATGTTTTGACTCCCCGCGGGCTCTCGGTTTGGATCGAGAAGCCGCGGGGAGGCGTGTGGGGACCTCGGGGACGTCATGAAAGGACCTAGGGAAGGCCCACTCCCCGAGACCACCCTAAGGTGGCCTTAGGGGTGGGGACCCGAGCCTTGCTCCAAGTGGGTAGGCTCGGGTCTCCCCATCCCACATGGCCACCTTAGGGTGTCCTAAGGGGTGGGTACCCCCAAATGCCTCCAGGTCGACGTTAATTTCGTGTTGGGACCCTTCGTGAAGTTTCGGCTCAATCCAAGCTCATTTCGAACTCCCAGAGTGGGTTTTACCATAGAATTTTTGCCGGTTTTTAGCACACTTGATTTTCGGTGTTTTGGAAAATTGAAGTGTTGACTATTTGTGTGTGGTATTCAATTGTCGTAGGCTTAGGGATGGTTGCGTGTATCATAACGTTTGGTAAAACGTCGTCTAATTGCTATACGTATCAATTAGACGGGGTTACGGAATTGATACTCGCAAGTTTGCATGTTCTGTGATGGATTGTGCTATGTTGCTTATGGTTGTGTTGGATTTGTCGCGATGGATAGCCCGGAGTACGTAGTATTAGATAGATCTGTGACGTAATGTATATTCATATTGCGTGACGAGCGTCTGATATGTGGACTGTCGTCACTGCAGCTTGTATATTATTTTTTTGGGCGTGTCCTGATTGCGGACGTAGTCACCGTTGTATATTTAGGTTTTCATTACATGCACTTGATTATCCCGCAGCGGAGTGCTCGAGTAGCCGGGTTCTAGAGGGCAACGAGCCTCCATCTCATGGCGTTGAGACCAGGGTGCCTTACTATAGAATTAGCAGGCTATTCGCCACACTCGTAGGGGTATAGATTTGACCCGCGGAGGGGTGCCCAAGTCACCGGATTTTGGAAGTGCTGGGTGATCCACTCACTTCATTGATTGGGGTTGCCTCTCTTCTGGGATTGGCGGGTGGCTTCCCGCACTCGTAGGGGTCTAGAGTCTGATACTACGAGCTATCCATACGATCGGAAAAATTGCATTACATATTTGGCTCCATTGAAATATACTTTTCCTATATTATCCGCATTTCTATATTGTGTTTTGCTTCCGCTGTGATGCTTCTGTGATATCACTTGATATCATGCGTGAGCCGAATTTTGCTATATATATTATATATTTAGTAGACGCCATATATGTTTTGCATCCGTACTGGCCCTGTCCTCGCCATGCCGTAAGTTAAATAACCTTACGGTGAAGACCCAGGATCCTGTGGTGAATGCGGATGGCATATATGTGCGTGCCTATTTTCATTTCTTTCTGGCATGATATGATTAATTGATGGGACTGCATTAATTCTAATTAATGCGAGAAAAACAAACGTATATGATGTTGCGGAACCGATTTTGTTTTTAAAACTGATATTACAGACGTTTCCTTTTGCTTTGCATCATGGTATTCGTTCAGAAATATCCTGCTCCTCATTCGATGAGGCAAGAGCCTAGATCTCTTCACGGGGAGTGACTTCTTGAGCAAAAATTTACGTCATTATAATAACTTTACTATAGTCGATTCTTTTGCTTTGCATAGAGGTATTCGATTAGGAATACCAGCACCTCATTCGATGAGAAAAGAGCCTAGATCCCTTCACAGGGAGTGACCTCTTTGGCAAAAGTTTGCGCCACTATATATTTGTAAAACCACTCGGTTTCTTCAACGATATCAAGTTCATTACGTTAAAGGTTTTTCGCCAAAAACCAGTCGCATCCCTTCGTCATTTTAGACGGGCAACGTTTAGTATTCGTGCTATGTTTGTTGACCTCCGTCAAGACATAGTGTGCGGTAGTTATGTGTTGTTTTTCTGTAGCATAGAGATGCATTAATTTAGGACAGTCATACAATCTTGTTGGCCTCCGTCAAGGACGAGTACGGGTGGGTCTAAATTAATCAGGACAATGACGGGTAGAATTTGACTTGCGATTTATGATTTGTTGGCCTTCGTCAAGGTCATGAGCCAATTGGAGCAAAAACCATATCGGGATTTTCAAATATAAAGGAAACTTGTCGGGCATGCACATACCTTCTGGAGTGTGGAAACTTGAGTTGCTTCCATCAAGTTATCACGCGATGATAGTTGTGTCCCGATTCTCACTGATGAGTAAGCCTTACTCCTCAAGTGATTTTTTTAGGATCCCGACTAGTTTTCCTTTTAGGATTTGAAGGAGAATTCGAGAAAACGGTAGGAGCCATCCTGAGTAGATAAAGTGATTCACCAATCTAATCTAGGTTAGAATGCATGCTCTCTCTGTTTTGCGACCATGACTTACCTTAAACTAAAACTCATAAACCAAGTTAATCGAGCCTTACATATTTTGGCTTTTGGATTGTCATGATTCACGACAAAATCGCATATATCTCTGCCACTCCTACTTTCCCTTTGCATTTATCCAGAATACTCCGTATCACTACGAAAATTCATATTTCTTGGGTATTCCATTGTATAGTTACATACGAACTCGAAAAAACTTGTTTCAGTTCGAGAATCGATTCCTGTTCTGGAGAAATTGAATAAGATTATTCGATTGTCTTTTCTCTTTACTTTCTCTCAGGTTGCGAGGGCTCCTAGTATTAGGAGAGTACACCTACTACGTTTATTGGATAGTCTTTTTCCAAACCTTAGGCAGGTGCAGAAAGGTAGGGAAGAAAGAAAATCAATTAGCCTAAGTACGGTGTACAGAAGGTAAGATGTAGAGACATATAAATAGATTGAAGTGAGGGCAAAAACAATTACGACTGCTGTCATAAGTCTGGATAGTGGAAATGACATTACTAGGAATACCCGGTCACCCCCTCGAAATATTTTCATGTTTCAGTTTCACTGTGCGGTGTTAATTGAAAACCGCTTTCCCAATTAGTTTCTAACTCCAGGGTATGTATTTACCAAACTTGATTCTCATATCTGTATGGCGTTACAGATGCTGAGTGGGAGTAGAATATTGGGAATTAGGTGATTAGATCCTCAATATCATAATTCTTTGTAATTAGTGATATTTGAAAAAGTCACCTGGGTTTTACCTAACGGAAAATATTTGGTTTTGAATATTCGTTACGCACTAATTTCAAACTGATATATCTGTACGTTTATTTTATAAAGTGAGATATAACTTTTTGAAATTATGTTTATAACATTTACCTTTATTAGTTGATTAGATAAATTGCATTCAATAACGGTGTAATTCTTCTTAACCATAATACATTTTCAACCTACGACGTACAAGGTTCGAGTTATTAAACTCGGAAGACATACAAAAGACGCGAGATGTACCTTGTGGGGGGCGGCGGTACCCTGGACATAGTCCTTTTAGGCAGTGGCCGTTTAGTCCATGGTCCGTTGGATGGTCGGTATCGTATGTTGTCTGTTGTCCATTAGGACAAGGGGTTGGTACTTGTACTATATTCCGTTTATTTATAACTTCTCTGGTTTTATACACGTATTTCGTTGAAATACAAAGTCCAAATTTTGAGAAGTTATAGGTATAAGAATAAAGTAGAGAACTATGCGTTAGAAATATTAGGATTCTTCGAGGTGATTGAAAATGTAGATACTTATGCTAGGTATTCCGCCGTAAGTAATATATTTAAGGACTTATTTCTCTCTCAGGTTACTCATCCGTGGATGCGCTCCTTGATGAGTAATGCTGCATGACCTTCTTCCATTTAGTCGAAATGCACAGGAAACAACTGTATGATTTTTGAATCTGGTTTCAATTAAATTAGTGTATTTGTTTTCTATACTGGATATAGAATGGATTCATATCTTAACGATGTTAATGTATAAGAAGTAGTCCGGCTTATGCTTAAAACCAGAATCTGGATAAACTCGAGGCACGTTTCAATAATGGTAGTTTGTGGGTTATCCCGAGTTTTGACGAGAGTTAACATTCTACCATTTGCAGGATCAATAGTTATGTTGTTCTTGACTCACCATCCGTTTTAGTAAAATGAATTCTTTTCAGAAAATATTAGTGTGAGTATGGTAGAACTGGAAGTGATTCCAGAACCACAAACGGTTATTGAAAATTTGATAGAACTTAAGAATTCAATTAGATTCGACGATCCATTAGCCACTTCGCAGATTTGGTGGGTAACCCCAGCCACCCGAGAGGTACTTCGGTCTTCTCAAAGACGGTAATGGGAAGGTTTTGATGACCCAAACTTATCACTACTGCTGTCCTAGATTATGAGATCTGGCAGGTGGATGACTATAATGTCGTTCTAAATTAATTTTAGAAGTGCACGTATACATGACTCTACCAGGAATTGTTGTAGTCAGTGGGAGCAGCGGAAGCGTGGTGGGCCGGTAGCTTATGTCTATTTATAGACTAAAGCAAGTATAGCGGAGATAGATCATCTATTTTTTATGTTGCAGTTATAGAGTTTGATTTCATCAGAACAAAGAAGATAATAGGGAGTGATGTCCTGGTATTTGGATGACGTGCTACAATTGGTTATACTATGGTTGTCACATGTGTTTCTCTACATAGGATCTGGACAAAATATCAGGAATTCTAATAACTAGATCTATGGTTTTAGATTTAGATTTGAGAATTGTCCCAATTCGAGTACTTTGACACTATTCTAAAGTGTTTTAGAATGGACGACTCCTGACGTGGTGGTATATCCGCAGGTGATGGAGTCACCCTCTTTAAAGAGATGTCTTCTAGACCGATGAGAAGAGGGATTTGCTTGATTGACATATCACTTACTTAGGCAATTGAGTCAATCATGAGATGCCAAGTACCACATCAGATATTGCTTTTGCACTAGTTGCAATAAGCATATATTAATCCAATCCTAGAAAAATATTGAGAAGCAGTTATGAACATAAGAGGATATTCTTGGTATATGGTAACGACAGCTTCTTTTAAGAGGCGGCTATCATTTCAGGTTTCCAAAGTGACCTGAATGATAAAGTGGCTGTCAGAGTTAATAGTTTTTTCTCTTTTGAGGTGCAACGTGTTGGATAGGTTTCCAAGTAGGATACTGAGGTTGTCATGGCGCAGGGTGCTGATTACATCAGCCAATAGATACAGTTTAAGAATCTTGTTGGATTTGGTGTTCATGTTATAAATAAGGTCCCATCAGATATCCAAACAAGTTCTAAGACAAGTATCGCTCATTTCGGGAGATAGTCATTTTCCACGAAGTTGAGATATAGAGATAAAGCGAAACATTACAGTGGATCCACTTACCGAGCTTATTTCTCGAATGCGAATGTTTCGTAAACATGCTTTGCGAAACTGATTAGTAGAGAAATTAGGTGATCCGTAGCACACGGGCTGTGAGTGCGACATCGCAATAATAAGTCTTAAGTGCAAGTGAGGATTGTTGGATATAGTGTCTTCAAGGCAATCATCGTAATCGCAGGCAAGCGATTATGATGATTGAGGGAGAACCTATACAGGTAGAACAGTCTTACTCGAGATGATAGTATGCTATCTGGTTCATCTCCATCATTATGTATATGTATTATGTGGTATTACAGATCACTATTACATGTTGATAGAGCCCATAGGATTCTTGTTTGACTATCAGGGTTATTGTGGCGATCACATTTGTGAGAACTGGGTAGTCTATAAGCAAATCCTTAAATGTCCCTAGTCGTGGGAATATCGAGACTGAGCATTAATATTCCAGAGTAGACTAGCGTATACGTTTCTTACCCCAATAAGGGGCGATGGCCGGTCTCACAGCCATTTGTGTCAGGTGGTCACTAAAGATAGTATACTGGTGCTCATTGGGTTATGAGTTACGTTGGATGGACTTGCCGGGAACATGCTAGATGGTATTATACCTATTGTCAGATAGCAGCACGATATGAGTACAGACTAGTTTGTCCACCTGAGATCGTCATTTGTCTCGTGTGAGTTCTCACTATGCTTTGAATACCACCCTACCACGGCTCAAAAGAGTCATGCAAACAGGTTTTAGTTGGGTACAGTCCCGAGCCACATGGAGGCAGTGAGCAGATCGTCGGGGATTCGTCTCTCCCGGTATTGGGGGTTGATGTCGTGCTGTGTATGGGTGGCCATCACCAGAAATTCTTAGCCAAGGTGGATGAGACTTGCTGATTTGGGTCAGTAGTTTCTCAGTGGGTGATGGGCTTCGCGTTATTAGGGGTCTGACTTTATCCCTCTAGACCCGATATGCGATACTCTTAGACGAACATACCAAACTGTATGGAGATTGTCACAGACAGGCTCAGTAGGGATATGAATGACTTTGCTCGTCGGCCTTTCTTTCGTTTAATACCTGAGTAGCCGTTATGTATAACTAATGCTGCTGATGTGCTTGTGCTTATGGATTTATCTAGTAATCACTCCCAGTGTATTGTCGAGTGTTTAGAGTCGCACACATATGGTTTTTTCGGTTCAGGCGATATAATTTAGATGACGTATGTTGGTACATACAGGTGTCCGATTAAATATGTGTACAGGCTACTCGGACTTTAATCGGACGGTTGATAATACTAACAGCTTAGAATTAAGCCGGATTATTAAATTAAGTTTTGATTTAATAATTTATATATATATATATTTAATATATGTATTCTAGTATTATTGTTCACTATTCATTTTCTCTCTTGGCTATTCGTATTTTAATACGGATACGCGTATATATATTTCGATACGTATACCGGGTTATATTCCGTATTTGTACGGAATTTGTTCTAGAATGGACATCTCATTTGTGAATATTCATAAAATGAGGTGGACGATGAGGTGACATTGAGCATGGTTGAAAACATGTAGAGAGGAATGAGCTTCATTAGTTTATTACAGAATGTTGTGAGATTTTTTATTTTGCATGGTTGTGAAAAAAGATGAAGCCATTCTATTCTATTATTCTTCATTCATTCTCAAATGCTTTTCTACACTTGCTTATGGCTAAGTTTCTTTACCTCTTTCTTCTTTACTTGCTCTCTTGAGTTTTAGATTTGAGAGAAAAAAATAGTGGAAAATTGTTACACCCCCTTCTTCATTTCTAGCGAGCTTGGAGCGTCGGTAGCTTCACTATGTGAAGCTGGAGCTTGGTTCGGTTCTCTCGGGTGGATCATCTTCGGCGAAAGAGGACCGGCTTGTAACCATGATCCGGAGCTTTTTAGAGCTTGCTCGAGACCAACCCAATTAGAGCAAATGAAGACACTACAAAGGTTATGATTTATATTTTGTTGTTGTTCTAGTTTAAGTGTTTGGTGTATTCTTAGGATCTAGTTTCTAGTGCCATAAAAAATTTTGTTTTTGAATTCCGCATTGGCCGCGAGTTTGCGGCGAGGGCACTAAGAACTTTTAGAGGGGGAGGTCTACGGTGGGTCAGGATTCAATTGGAGAAGAAGAATAAGTAAAAGGGAATATGGCTATGAGTTTGGGTTCATTTAGAAAAGAAGGGAAGAGGGCTATATGCTTGGGTCAATTGGAGAAAGAAGCGAGGCAAAATGGTCAAGAAATATCACGTGCAATGCACGCGTGGATAAAAAAAGAATATTCTGACAATTGATTAACAATAGGCAGTTAAGTGCAAACGGAGCAAAACGTTGAGTATTTATGTGCTATTAAAAAAACATGTATTTATCTGTAAAACGGCTGAAACCTTTGGTATTTATATGCAATTTTTCCAACTAGAAAACATTGTGTTGTAGAGAGATTCCAACAAAAAGAAAAGAAAATGAATGCAAGGTTATGCCTTTATTTTGAAGGTTCTGATTTTTTGCTGGATTGGATGATTTATTACATGAAGAGTGGATCCCTTTATATTGAGATCTTTACTCATTTCTAAGTATTTCAAACACTCATTTCCTGTTACACCAACCTAGCACATGTTACATGATAAGCATGTACTACATGTAATTTGATCAATAAGGTTTCTAGATAAAACTATACAAATTAATTTTAAAAGCATAGGCCCGGGCCTATATGTTGTGTTCGTGTCCATGTCCATATGTGTTTGAGTTCGTATTCGTGCTTCATAGCTTCTACCTTACATATCGTATCTTAAGAATTCTTTTCCCTTGCGAAATACCTAACAAATCAATAACGAAACTATATATTAATAAAAAATATGATGAAAAAGAAATATAGAATGATGCATAAGGAGAAGTATAATGGTTAGTAATTCTCAAGTAACACCATCACACAAATGCAAATACAAGATATATGAATCAAGAAAATTCAAGTAACCAATCGTAAATCATTAGATAAGTAAGCAAAATGATACCAAATAGTGTGAAGTTTAAACCATATTACATAAACATTAACTTGAAAAGCTTCACAGTTAGATCTTCCGAACCAAGTTCACAAATCATTAATCATTCGCTTTTCTGTAATAGCATTCAAATTTTGAGGTCCTATCAACAATTGATTAAAAACTAGCGAAGTACTTGGCTCCTATTTAGGCTATTTTTGTATAGGAGATAAAACTTATTAGTTAAAAAGTGCTACAAGATGACACAATGAAGAGAAGCGAGATGATGCCGAGCGGAGATGGGGTGACAAGAATATGCTTGTGGAGGAGGAGCTCGTGGAGAAGAAGCGCTGAGGCTTTATTGACGTGAGGAGAAGCTCATGGAGATTTTCATGGAAGATTTAGGTCTGGTGAAAGGATTTGGAAAATTTTAGGGTAATAGCTTTTTTTTTATTAGACTAAAAACTTGATCCAATAAGAGAAGACCTGACCTGTAGACTAGCCCTTTTTTTTTACCACGCTATATTCTATATCGTATCATATCATATCGTAAGATATGCATATCATATTTTACGATATTGTAGCAGCTAGATTATAATCTGACGATATGTACCAAAAAGTTGGTGTACCGAATCATACATACAATACATGTCGTAATACATTGTACATTTTGACAACAATGTGAGAGAGAGGAAGAAGACAAGTAGGAGGAGGCCATGAGGTAGAAGATGAGGGTAAAATGGTCATTAATAGGTCACATGCAAGTCGCACGATGAAATTCTAACCGAAGGAAAGTTCATGATACATTGATATCTTTGACTATTGCAATTTTAGAAGTCAATAGTAGTTTCTAGAGAAAGTAGGTATAGGTTATGGTGGTTTTGTGACAGTAGCCTTTCGCTATCTCTACAATCCCAAAAGATATAGTACTTGCCCCAGAATTGGAAGAGTAATCCAAGGCCATATGGCCCAGTTTAATTTCTACCTGTCATGCTAAGTGTGTGTCATAAAGTCTGTCACAGTGTCTTTGCACTAAATATTTGAAATTATGGTGAGGGTTGAGTAACTCTAAATTTCTAACCCTCACCTCTAGGTTTAGCATCGCCCCCCCCCCCCTCTCCCTTTTTCCTTTGGTCGAAATATGCATTTTGTGCAGCATTATCTATTTTTCTAAAGCTTAAATTGCAAGAAAACTCATATTTTGGTCAAACAGTGGAAAGCACCTGACCACAAACAACCAATACCGTGCTCTCTTATTCAAAATCAACCATGAAAGATTGCCTTTATTATCACCATCATTTTTCTTTTGAAGCAATGAATTGGAGCAGCTGATGGGTAATCAAGGTAGTTTTTATAGCAATCAATATTAAATAGAGACATTTGTGGTTAGGGCACTTCCTTGCTTTTTGGCTAATCCTCAGAAGTAATGGGTGTTTCAAACAAATTAGCCTCTATTTAATCTGTTCTTTAAATGTGTGCCAGCTGAACTTGAATTTGGGCTCATCTGATATCACCTTAAAATCCTTGCCACTACATTTAAACGGTTTAATTACACTAAAATATCCTTAACTATCACTGTTTTCAACTAAATTATTTTAAAGTTCGTTAATATATGTAGTTCCCTAAAGTGCTACATTTAAGGGTATTCTAGTGGTAAGAAAGAACTCCCTTGAAACCAAAAGTTTAAGGGAGTTTACTATAATTAAAAGGACTTCAAGATTGTTTAGTTAAAACAATAATAGTAAAAGGTATTTTAGTATAATTGAGCCATATTTAAACTGCACCAAAAAGTCCAAGATTGTGAGGAGAGTTGATATGTTTCCATAATCTAATATGAGATGCCCGTTGCCGTAGGAGGCGTCTCCTTCAGTTGTTTTCATTAAAGATTTAGAACTACAACCAAAAAGCAGGAAAAACCAGAAGCTCCCCCTTGCCACAACTACTGCAGTTAGTCCCATAATAGAGGAAGAAGATGATGACCTGAGAAATGCGAAAGTTGAAGGTACTGGGTCTGGTTTCGTTTGGGACAAGGCTGGTCACATTGTAAGATCTCTCGATTTTTTCCCTCTAAATTCGGACATTGTACTTGTTCATTAATCAAAATGCACGTATGGGTCTTTTTCAATTGATGGACTAGGTCACAAATTATCATGTTATAGCTAAATTGGCCACTGATCAATCTGGTCTTCAACGTTGCAAGGTTGGTCTACAGAGTTTTAGTTTCCTTAACTTGAATGCTTCGAGTTTGAATGGGTAGATTATAACTGTGCCTTGATAATGTGTTTGAGGTGTTCTTTGAAGATTCGAAAGGAAAGACTTTTGCAAAGGAAGGAAAGCTTATAGGATATGATCCTGCCTACGATCTTGCTGTTTTGAAGGTACAAGGGTTTGATGTCTATATTTCTTTTGGGGGAAAAGTTATAGTAAAAATCTTGAGTATTAGGAATGTTTGCTTAATGTAATTTAATTATGGGTTAATTGCAAAAAACACCCTTCGTTGATATCTCATCTGGCACCTGATAACGATTAAACTGTTTTGTTAGCCTCCGATACCTCTTGGGTCAGTGTTGTTTGGGATGAAATATACTTATAACCCCTCAAGTGATAATTGATGGGATATAAAGGTTGGATGTGTATAAATAAAGGGTATTATTGCAATAATTACTTTGATTTATTCGTACAGGTTGATGTCGATGGAGATAAGCTGAAGCCTGCTCTTATTGGTTCTTCGCGTGATCTGCAAGTTGGTCAGAGTTGCTTTGCCATTGGAAATCCTTATGGATATGAGCATACTCTTACGACTGGGGTAATTTATACATCTACCTTACTTTGATTCATTAGTTTCATGATTATCCTTCCCTTGAAAAGTTTGATGAGAATTTCTTCTCTCTTACTCAAGATTTGTGCTATTGTATTATAAGGAAATGCATTGCTACCAATAAGCATACGGTTGTATTAGAAGGAAATGCATTTGCTTTCTGTTATGATATGTGGTGTATTGTGATGTAATGAACGGTGAAGATGATAGAAGTGAATACATCTGACTTCTCCGTCATATGTTTTGATGCATCTGAATCAATGATCCAGGACGTGGTAGGAGAAGCTGAAGAAAGAAGAGCACTGTTGCTTTCACCGTTGGTCATAATTGTGATGGGAGTATGCGACCTCGAAGAGGATGCAGAAGATCGAGAGAGGAGATTCTTAAGCTGTAATATCTCCTTCGTAAAACCTGAGGAGGTTGGATCAGAAGTGGCTATCCTATTAGTGTGTGGGGGTCGAAACTCAGGTGAAAAGTATTACAGTAATTTATGGTATGACCTCGCAACTCACAATGCGAGCAAAAACGATCACCTCTTCCCCTATAGCTTTCACACCTGAACCTCTCCTAACTCCACATTCTCGATTTCCTCGTCCTCTATCCTCAAATATAGGAGATACATGAGATACAAAAGCCATGGTTAATCCAACACCAATAAATCAACACCAACAACGAACTCTGAAACAAACTCCTAATCAAGAAGTCTCAACAACGCAATCCACAAGGCACCATCTACAACAAAGAACGACTGCTAGAGTCCACACCAATCTCCCAACCAAGAAAGGAATCGTATACGATTCCATCCAAAGAACGTAATCAATCTCTCAAGATTCAATTACTAATTACTATAGCAAAGGATCCACTAAATAATGAGAGACTCGAAGGTGCTCTCTACACCGAACAAAGGAGAGACTCAAAGGTCCTCTCTAACACCACACAAGGAGAAACCATAGCAACGGTCCTCACCATAAATCAAATCGTGATTGGTTTCCAACGACTCGAATCAGCATTCTACAACCCATCACCTTCCTTAAACACAAGATCAGAGCATAGAACACGGTCTCGATAGCATAAACATCTTCTACATATAAACAACACAATAGATCCTCACAAACCTATCACCAAAAGTCATCTTCTAATTAAAACCTATTGAGTCAATTTTTCAAACATTTAGAGCAAAGTTGTCAAATCATGATATGAATTGTATATCGTTTTTGCTTCTGTATCGTATCGTATATCATAAGTTATGATAATTATTTGTGTAATAACTAAACAAGTAAGCATATAATTATATTTTTTACAATTATATGATGAAATTAGTAACATCGAAACGTTATATTAAAATAATTATAAAAAGTACTATGCCCAGACATGCATCCGACACAATATATGTAAAGTTCAAACAGAAAAATACGTAAAACAACATAAGTCATTTGGACAATCATAACTCACAAGTTAATTAGACAATTAAGCAAAATGGTGCTATAGTCGAAAGGTGTAACCCACATGACATAAGTAGAAGTTTCACAAGCAACGACATTTTCTAACTAAGTTCACACATTATAAACTAAAAACTTTCAAAATATAGCAAAACAAAACTACTAATTAATCAATAGTCTCCTATCAATTCGTCACCTATCATCATCGTCGATGAGGGTGTTCTTATCTTTTCGCTTTTGTATTCTATGAATTCTTCTTCTTCTTCTTCCTTCAATTCCACAATCTTTTCTTTTTCTTTGCAAGTTTTTCTTTAGGAATGGCATTCGAAATTTCATGGTCCTATCAAAAATTGGTTGGAAAATACTTAAAATTTTAAATTTATTAACAAAATTAACTAGTATATAAAATATCATTATACCTCATTTCTTCTTTTCATATCAACTTGGTGCTCCGTCAATTTCAAATTATTCATGAACATCCATCCAAGAAGCATCTTTCGGTAATTAAGAACCTTATTTCTTCGTAATCCATTATTGGATTCCTTATCCAATAAATAAATCGGATGATATGGCTCTTATTTTGATATCTTTTCTTTTGCCTTATTTCTAGTCGCAAGTTCTACTTAATATAAACTAAAGCATTGAGTCTTAGTTGTCCTAACTCCTAACATATTTTTTCTTTGTGAGTGCACGTGAGTACTAGATGAGAGTTTTTAAAATTCTGCGTTTTGCGGCTTAGATTAGTTAGGACCTTATAAATGAGATATTTTATATTTTTAAGGTCTTTAAACCTGATCTAGAGATCTAGACTTGACCCAATAACAAATGGGGCTTTAAATATTGTATGCGTTCACATCGTATATCGTATCAGAACGTATCATATTGTACGATATGTATTGTATATCGTAAGATACGATAGATTTTCTATTACATAAGGCCGACATGCATCAGAAACCTTTCATATCGTATCGTAAGATACGTATCGTATTTCGTAAGATATTAACAACTATGACCTAGAGGGTTCCAACTTAAAAGAGGGCCAAATCAAGCCAAAAACACTATTGAGTCAATTTGTTAAACATCCAGAGAGTTTTAATCCAACTCACATGAGGCGAGAATCAAAAGGAGGTGACTCAAAGGTGAATAAAAGATCTATACGGGTATGATCATTGTAGCAGATCACAGTGTAGTAAATCACTATAGCGGGTATTGTAGCAAATCGCTGTAGCAGCGCTTGTTGCAGTCTGGTGGCTAGTGCAGCGGTTTGGTGGTGGCTCTGATACCATGAAATGAGACTGAGTTATTTGAGGAGAGAGAGAAGAGAGCAGATATGAGAATTTATTTAGGGATAATTATGATGGATAGAAAAGCCCATCTCATCATCTTATTTATATAGACATTAACACATTTACAAATATACCCTTATTACATCCTCGCCGTTCATTATATAGTCTCCTATGGATCCAAATGTGAAGCTCTTTATGGGTCAGGGGCTATGTTACCCGAAACGCGAACAGAACGAAAACGCGAAACGCCGCTTGTTGTGGAACCCGGTACGATAAGCGTAGTCTTCTTCCATAGGCTTATATAAGAGGAAAAACATACTTCTAGAAAGTGTAGTATTTGTGGATGTTCGTATGTTTTGTGTGTGTATAAATCAATTTCTTTTGCTAAAATTACATATTTTTAGTATAATCTAGCACAAATCCAATTAAATACCTCATTTAACACAAGTTTTTAATGGATTCTATTAGAACGGTGATTCTTCCGATCCAGACAGTGTTTCCGAATTGGGAACGATAGTTTCAATTCGCAATTCAATAGTGGTATACCGATTTATAGTAACATAGGTCAGGGGAGCATTTTTATGATCCAGGACGGTATATGAGATTAGTTGGCAAACTTAACCACCTGACTGTCACTCGTCCAAATATAATTTTCCCAGTCAGTGTAGTAAGCCAGTTTATGTCTGATTCTTGTGAGGCTCACCTTGATACAACCCTCCGTATCTTGAGGTATCTGAAGAGTGCACCAGGGAAAGGTATCATCTATAAGAATTTTAGTCACTCCAAAGATTACAGGTTTCACGGATGCATATTGGGCAGGGTCTCCCGATGACAGGAGGTTGGCCACTGGATTCTGTGTGTTTGTTGGAGGGCACTTGGTTTCTTGGAAAAGCAAGAAACAAAGTGTGGTCTCTCGATCCAGTACAGAGTCAGAGTACAGGGCCATGGCTAACATCACGAGTGAATTGGTGTGGATTCGTTTTCTGCTTGCAGAACTTGGGTACAATTCTGTCTCCCAAGCTTTTTTGTGACAATAAGGTTGCGATTTATATTGCTAACAACCCTGTCTTTCATGAACGGACGAACCACATTGAGGTCTACTGTCACTTCGTTCATGAGAAAGTTGAGGAAGGGATCATTGATACGATCCATGTGAAGTTGGAGAACCAATTTGTTGATTTATTCACTAAGCCTCTTAGAAAATCTCGTGTACATTTTATTTGTAACATGTTGGGCATGTGTGATGTATATGCTTCAACTCGAGGGGGGTTTATGATACGCGGTGTATTGTGATTTAATGAACGATAAGGAAGTAACAGGGGTATATTTGTAAATGTGTTGATGTCTATATAAATGAAGTGATGGGATAAGGTTTATCCATCACAATTATCCCTAAATAACCCTCCCTTGTCTTTTCTTCCCCCCCCCCCCTCCCCCACACACACAAATAATCCATTCTCATTTCACTTTTCATATATGATAAAACACAAATAGCTATATTTAATACCGATTGTGATACTATTAAAAGGAAAAATAGGCCAGGTCAAGGTGTCACATGAATATCGATTACGATACTATTTAAAAGGATAAAGAAAGGCCAGGTGTCACATGTAAAAACTTAGTTGAAAATATCATCTCTATACCAGTTAGAATATTTTTGGAGTATTCTATATGTAATTAGTCAAATGAAATTAGAGAAAATATCATCTCTATACTAGTTAGAATATTTTTGGAGTATTCTATATGTAATTAGTCAAATGAAATTAGAGAGGGTTGGATATGTAAATGATCACATCTATATAAAGGAGGTTACAGAGAGATCTCTATCCATCCTAATTCATTTCCCCTAATATTTTCTCCCTCCTCTAAACTCCAACCCTAAATCACTATTGTTGTCAATGACCAATACTGTTCATTTTGACGTTTATGTCCTAAAATATTGATTTTCCAAAGATCACCTGATTGTGTTGCTTTTTTCTGATATATTGGATAGTTGCAAAGTTAACAGGAACATTTTCTGCCTCTAGATGCACGAGGAATATAAAAAAAAAACAGTTGATATTTTATGTATTTATCTCTTAGAACTTGGATATCAATATGGAAGATAATGACATCTCTAAAGCAATGGAAACTTGGCTTTTGACAAGTGGAATTTCCCCCCTTCATATGGCACCTGATACCGATTATTCTCTACTTAAATTCCACAAGCCTTAAAGATTATGATCGGTTTTGGCGATTCTTGTGGTATATTGCAGGTTGTAAGTGGGTTGGGAAGGGAAATACCCTCACCAAACGGGAGGCCAATTCGGGGAGCTATTCAAACAGATGCGGCAATTAATGCTGGTAAGTTGTAGCACCTTCCGCATCCTCTAAAGTCAAAAACTAATCTTGGTAGCTAGTATCTGATGTATATGAACATAAAATTGTATATAGTCATTATCTAGCAATTTTTCAGTATTTTGGGAGATTATCTACTTCTATCATTAATCTAGGACCAATCCTAGCTCTTGCTTGGGTTTTATATTCACGTCTAGTAACTTGGCTTGCTCTTATTTGCAACAGGGAACTCGGGGGGACCTTTGATTGACTCCTATGGGCATGTAATCGGAGTTAATACAGCTACATTCACTCGCAAAGGTAGTGTTTTTCTTTTGAAAAATATGGCATTGGTAATTTTCATTTATACTAAATAATAAAATTTTATACACTTATAATTTATGGTTAATGTGTAGTTTCCTTGTGCATGTCTGTCTAGACCAAATTTAAAACTTGGGGAAAATAGGCCTACCTCCTTGGGCCCAAAAGCAACATATCTAAATGCCTGCCCCAATATACCTTTGCAAAAAGCTCCCTATCTCCAAAAAGTGACAGGGTCAAGTCCCTCTTTTACACCAACCACTTTGTATCTTCCAACATTCATATATTATGTACCCTTTTAACTTCACACATAATGTAGGGCCTAGCTAAACTACTACATTTAGCCAACAACTACTACATTTACACAAGTTAAGTTGTTCCTAAAGTTTATAACCTCATTTAAATTGTATTGTAATTATCATTCATACAGTTGTAAATAAATAGGTCATAACTACACCATTTAGCAAAGTGAAGGTATTACTACATTTGGATAAGTACTACATATAACTAGATAACTATTACATTTAAATTACTTACGTAATTCCGTTGTACATACTTAATCTCGGGGGAAAGCCTGAGCACTCCAAAATATTCTGTCCTATGATAATTCGTCCCTCCAAATTGCATCAAATCATAGGCCCCCCCCCCCCCTCCCCTCTCAAAAAAAATAAAAATAAAAAATCACGCCCCGCTCACGGAAACCCCCATTTTCTGTTCGCTGTACTTATTTCATTACTCCTTTTCTTTTATCTTTACCAACCTATGCCATTACTCTTCTTCGTTCATCACAAGTTGGATTTAGTGGAACAGAAGTTAAGGAATATTTATGTTTTGTGCGTGATCCCAAAGGACACGGTCATGTGTTATAGTTGGTACAAGGTAGCAACTATTAGAAGCTTTTCGTGTACAAGCAGCTGAAAAGAGTGATATTTCTACTCAATTTATTGGATTGTCATATTCCATGCTGTAGTATGGTTTTTCAACTATCAAGATCTCTAAAGAGGACTTTCATATGTTATCTCTACACAAGATCAACAACATCATTGCCATATGTTATCTCTACACAATTTAGGACGTAACATGTACATATGATGGATAACATCTACATGCACTCTACATATACAAGTTAACATCGATATGTAAATGTTAACTCCTGCATGTAGATGCTGACTGCTACATAATAATTACTACATTTAGAGTAATTACTTTAATTTTGCAATGAATATTTTATTACTGTGCAAGAAAAAGTTACAAACAACCAATGCACTTTAAATAAATAAAATTGAAGAAAATAATAAGAGAAAAATCCTACGTATTATTAACATTGTCATCTTCAAAAGCCATGATGCTAATGATTTTTGAAAGTTGAGTTAGGGTTTTGGCTAAGAAGTTTTGGAAATCTAGAGATTTAGGGCTTTTCTAGATCTAAGATGGAGAATTTATGTGGGTTGTTAGGGGGGGGGGGGGGGGGATAAAACCCCTGCAACCACAAGGTCTATTCTCGAATTTGGTGAATCTAAAATGAGGTTGGTATTCTCCTAATCTAAGGATTTTGTTCTTTTTTAAGGAGGTTGAGGGAAGAAGATGAAGAAATGCATATTTTCTTACGAAAATGAAGAATGGCAGTTTGAAAAGACATGAACACACTTGGGACATCTGGATAGATGGAGAGACAAGGGACGGCATTATAGGTATTTAATAAATACCTCTATATAGAAAAAAAGGTTTGAAATACTATAGGGATCTCAATACAGGAGGTGTATGTATTAGGGAGTTTTTACCAAGTTTTTTGGACCCAAGGAGTTTTCCCCTAATGTTTTTTGGACCAATGGAGCTAGACCCTTTTTTCCTTACAACTTATCACAATGAAGCACTCTCTTATTTAATTTACATAGGGTTTGCAATTAGAAGTAGAGTTTGTACTTTTTATCCATGTTACCTTAGTTAGCTACTAGCTTGGACTAAGATTAATGTTTCTGGGTCTTGCCTTCATCTCTAGCTTTAGTAACTTAGTTAGAATTTCTGAAGGCTACAAAATTTAGTTGAATTAGGATACCACCCCCGACCCCTTCCATCTGGAAAATAACGGTGTAGAACACTCAGGCTGAATCCGGAGTTAGTATGTATAACTTTATTCTTTTTAAATAAGTTCATTTTCTACTCAAAGCATCGGGTATTTGATGATGAAAGTATACAATCAATGATCTAGATTTGAATGTTAAGTTATCATGCATCGATCGTTTCATAAGATGTAGATGAAGCTGACATTTGAATTACATGCAGGGAGTGGAATATCTTCAGGTGTGAACTTTGCAATTCCCATTGATGCAGTTGTCAGGACAGTTCCGTATTTGATAGTATATGGCACTTCCGTCGATAATAGATATTGATTCCATATGTTAATTTCCGTATTTCAGATCTAGTGTCCATAAAAGCAATGTCGATATCAAGCAGTATTTTTCTTATTTAATCATTCACGCGGAATGTGTTTTTCTTTGTTGTTGAGTAAATGCGCGCCTCGAAATGTAAATTTCTTATAGCTGATCTATTAACGATATCCTTATTCTACACGTCTGTTTTCCGATTGAGGATTATTTTCTGAAATAAGCACAATTGACGAGTTTATATTTATAGATACAATCATTATTTTGCATATTCTAACCATGGTTAATAAAGTCATGCATGATTCAGTGAATATCCTTGCAAATTTATTATAGTTTATGAAATCAAGCCTTTTAATATATAATAATATTGTTTTGTAGGTGTGAATTGATTGCTATGATGCTTTTCTCTTAGGCTATATAAATTCTTTTCCCACTGAAGATGTCTCTCCCCAAGAGAGCCTTAACCATCATAAAGTTTGAAAATGAAATAAATATCTCCAAAGAAATCTCCACCCAGTAGAGAAAATCACAAGTTAAAGAACAAAAAGAGACCACATCTTGCCACAAGAAGAGCATTTGGAAAGTAGCGCATGCAATCTACCATATTGTGTGATGACTACGATTAGGATTTTTCTTTTTTCAAAATTGAATAGATAAAGAAAAAGAAAAAGAAAATTTAGTGATTGATGCTCTTCTATTATTATTTAAGTATTTGTTTTTTTTCTCCGGTGTGAGTCCCAATTGATTACTGGGTTGTCGAATGCATTATATGTATGTCGGCATATTCTTTACTGAAAATTCTAAGTGAGACTTAATCGATGTCATGCTATTTATATTACTAACATTTTGAATGCGAGGCGTTATTCTCATGGGTCTGATTTCTGAAATAAAGCTTCTTGTGTTCCTCTCGATAAGTTTCCATACTTTCACCAAAATAAATATATAAAAAAGGGAGTTCTCGGATGCTACAATTAGTTAGAATTCTCTCACTTTTTTTCTTCCTTAATAATTTAAGGATCATTTTCCAAGCCAACCCTTTTAATTCACAGGGATATATATAAAACTTTATTTTAAAATATATCTTTTCTATTACATAATAACAATTCTTCTGTAGCTCACTTTTACATCATTTTTTTCAAGAATACAAAAACAAGGAGAGAGAAAGTTGACATTTATAATGGATTGGAGAGCACCATGTCATCATAATAAGACAAATCTTTATCTTTATTATTATAACTAGAAGCCTTTAGATGATGTCATTGATCAATAAAAAGAAAAATAGAAAAATCGACAAAATTTTAATAGCTAATGTTGAGCATTGGAGATGTCCACTCATCCACCACAAAAAAATACAAAATAAAAAATTGAAAAGTCAACACCTTTCTCAATCTCTCATTCATTACACATTCTCTTTCATGCTCAAAACCTCAAAAAGAGATCATATGCCTTACAAATTTGAGAATAACGAAGAGAAGATGCGCGAGTTTTTCGTTAGGTGGCGTTGAAAAATTACACCTTTCAATATTTTATTCAACGATCGGCATCCATTATCATCTTTATCATCTAAGATGTGGATACCAAATTTCATGTCATTTTATCACTTTTAACTCACTGAATTCATTTAATTTAACTCACTGAATTTTATTTAACTTACTGAATTCATTTAATTTAAATTTATAAAAACTATGTCTCTAGAAATTTTCATGTAATGTTCAGAATAATTTTTTTTACCGTATATATGTTGTTCAAAATATACACGCGTGCATCACACGTGCAAGAAACTAGTTAATAATAATGACAACATCACTTTGTACTCGCCAACTTTTCAAATTTAAATTCAAACAAATAGAGCAAAATCTCCATTATAGAGTTTTCTACAACACCAATAAAATTATTTATGAAGCCAATATTTGATCAAAAAAAGATATGGTGTTTAACACAAAAGCTATGGGAACGGAGAAGGGAAAAATTCAGATCAAAATGAATAAAAACATGCAATGCATGTGTAAATTACTAGTATATTTAAATCACCTGATTGCACGTGAGAAAAGGGTTTTTTTACTTAAAGCCCCCAAAACTGATTTAATTACTAATTCCCAAAACTTAATAATTACTTGTTACTTCAAAGTGTTTAAATTGCACCATTTTACCCTCGCTTGCCCTTTCGCTTCATTTCGTTAGTCAACTAACGGTGGAAGTCGGGTTAGGACTATCAAACCCTTCCAACCCATTTGTATTCACTCTTTTTCATCTAAAATTTCAAATCAGAACCCTTACTCAAAATTAGGTTGAGGAAAAAGACCCATATTCCATTGCCAATTGGAATTTGAAGCCCTAATTCTGAATCTTAATTTTAACAGGGGCTCTAATTTGAAATTTAAATGAAAAAGAGTGAATACGAGCGGGTTGGGGGGTTTGATAGTCCTAGCCCTATTTCCATAGTTAATTAACTAACGAAGTGAAGCGAAAAGGCTAGTGGGAGATAAAATGATGGGTAATAACTAATTATCAAGCATTAGGGTTTTAGTAATTTGCTCTTTTTCTTGTTTTGGAAAAACCGGTTTTGAAATAAGCAGAAAATGCCCTCATTGGAGCATGGACATTGACATTTGCGTCACAAATTTTGGACCAGCGTTGGTGAACAACTTTACACAAGGGACAGCATGGACATTAAATAACATTATTAAATGCCAATGAAGATTTCCATATTAAGTCAATTCTCGAAGACCTCGAGGTCTACAATAAGATTTTTTTTTGTTTTACCTTTTTCCTTTTAAAACTGCAATCTCCTTGGTTGGTGCATAAAGAATTGGTTTTAATTATCATTTATTTGAGTATTTTAGATTAAAATATATAAATATATTTCTTAGCCCTCCGACTTTAGAGCCTTGACGCGGTGAAAAAGACTTTAAAATGTTAAACAACTTCTCTTAAAACATACTACAATAAATCTCAGTAAATAAACGTTTTAAACTTAGTAAAATTTGGGATGAATACCATAAACTTCATAAAATTCCAAGTTAATACCTTGATGATTTTTCATCTAAATACCATGACCTCAATATGCTATTTTGGGCATCAACCTTTCTATCTTATACGCCTCCTCTCGGTTATTTCAGTGATTTATCTTCACATAATGCATTATATGCATACATACATTTTGAGGTTGCCAACATCATGTGCTAATATTAAAGTTGTGCCAAGTGCATTTGCTTTCTTTCCTCAAAAGATATGATATGAGATTTGTTCTTTTTCTCAAAGAGGTTCCTCTTTTTCATGCGCCTTTATTGCGTGGCCACATGTGTTTCTTTATCCTTGTTGCTAATCGAGTATGATGCTTTGCAACAATTTGAAGAACTTTCATATAGTTGTGATTAATGGAGAACCACATTTTTCTTTGTTTGGTAGTTTCATCAAATTGCTTTGGTTTGCTAGGGTTTTGAGCAGAGTTTAATTCACGTTAATTGGTGGAGTTTGTTGTATGAAGACGCCATTTCTATCATTTTCATCTTCCATTAAATTGGAGCCTCCATTGAAAGATTTACAAGTTTTTTGCTTGTGTTTTTCCTTAATTGGTATCAAAGCAATTTGTTATAATAATCAAATATGATGATGCATTGATTTGCTATCGAAAATTGATGCCAAATCCTACATGATTGTTTCTTTTTCATCATGCAAAGGATACCAACTTTGTCACGATCCGGAAAAGACACGTGACTGGCACTTGAATCATGAGGAGTCTATAGGACAACACCTAATTCAAGTAAGCCAAAAGCCCAGAAATCTAAACCTTTTTAGAGAAAAATAGTCGAGGTGAAGTTTTAAAATAAGGGTTTAACGAACCCAGTCCTTTCTTTAAAATGTAAGTTATAATATATGAAAAACGCAATGTTTTATATCTATCTTGAAAACATTTTCGTTATTTGAAATTTAGGCAGCACCTCCTTTGTATATTTTGATCCGAAAACAATACAAGCAAAAATAATAATAGGCATACTCAAGCGCGAGCTAGCTCTTCGCCAAATGGCGGAAACAACCAGACTATGTATATTCGTAAACTTAGAATTTTTGTTGTATATTCCCGGCTTTTCATTAAATGAAAATTTCAACGGAACCACTAATACCATAAAATAAAGAGGAAAAGATAAAAAGAAGAAGAAGAAGAAGAAGATAAACCACTGGTCGCCACAATCAATCGTTCACCAATGTTTTGTTACGTTTCTTAACCCTATTCGATTCTTGTCAATGTCAACCGTGTATCCTCGTGTTTCCTCTTCGATGAATCATATCCATCATATAGCGTTCATGTATGTCAAAATGTCCTTTTTGATTGGGTCCTTTCGCCGAATCGGACTTGAAATCTTTGGATGCTTAGTTTTCTTCTGTTGGATCCGACTCCAAGTCTTCGGAATCCCCAATTCTAGATCCTACATGCATGTTAGTTAGCTACTTTCCAATCTATTATTCTCTTTTTGCCAAACAGCAAAATCAGTAGTCACTTTTATTTTATTGCTTCTATTTTGTCATTACTTTCTCTTTGGCAAACATGAAGTAAAGAGAATTATTATTTGATGTATATCATATTTGTTAATAATGATACTAGGCCTAATGACACTATCAACAAGGTTGGCATCATTAACAAAATTATACATTAAGTTGTGCACAAAAAAGTTATATATAAATGGTTGCATCAATGATGCTCTTGTGAAATCCATCCATATAATAAAAGGAAAGCGTGTTGATCAATTCCATTGAGTTTGGGAATTAAGAAATCGGCTAGTTCATAAATTAAATTATATTCCATGTCAACCTTGAAAATTAGATTTTTTTAATATTATTTTCATGAAAGATTATCCAAAATTGGTTTATGCACGTGTGGTGCATACGTGTATATATGCTAACATCGACAAGAGATAAAAGTTTTTATACAAATCTAATTAACGTAATGAAGATTTTTATGACTTTCGATCAAAAAAAAGTTTTAAAGATTCGATATGACTTGAAAGTTACTTAAAAAAAATCTCTCAAAATTATGTAAATTTTCTTGCCATCGGAATCTTGAGAATCAAAGACAGTTTCAATTTGAAACCCCCTTCCTTTTTTTTTATTGACGATAGAGAAGATGAGTGCAGAGAAAATGGACATTTATTTGATTTTTGAATATCAAGTTATTTTTATTCATATCCAACTTGATTAAAATATTAAATTTCATGTTTAGGCAAGACTTTAAAGTCAACAAAATATAAGTTTGTTCTTACTGTTTGGTTATGATGAAAGAGATAATATATATAAAAAAATTACATTTTCATTTTAGGAAATAATTAAAATATTTTCTATGATTTGATTAAGTTTATATTAATTAGATTTTCTCTGAGATTTATATTAGTTAAAGATTTAGTCACTAAGTTCTTATATTTTGAATATTTAGTTAGACTTAGTTAAATTTATTTGGATGGCTATATGATAAGCCATACGGTATCCATTTTGTATGAAGTGTTGAGTATTAAATAAAATCGAGTTTTTCCTTTGCCTTCTAAAAAAATCCACGTTTCATCGGATGTGATGATACATATTCAACTCTTTCGGCTGACTCTGAGCCAGATCATAGTTTCCTACTCAATGAATTATAAATTTTTTGAGTTGTTTGCTTGGCTAGAAACCTTTAGTTTGTGAATCCCCTCAATTGCTAAAATTTTACAATAAATATTTAAAAGTGCAACCTCAAACCCAAAAGTGGTTGTGCATCAATTTATTATCAAAAAGGGATCAAGTTTTGATTAAATTGACTTTAAACCTACGGAAAAATATGTGAAGCAGAGTTGTTGGAGGTCCTTTTCGGGTCTCCGTCAGATGTTGTCTTTCGTCGATCTCCCGGTGGATCTTGGAGGTGATCTCCTATTGTGTGTGGATCTCAATGGGTTTTGAGGAGATTGGTGGTTTTGAGGAGTTTGCGCCGAGTACCAGCAAGGAAGTCCCGGGGTGGTTTGGTATCACCGAGGACCCTCCGACGCTCAAGTTAGCACAAGATCCGAGCAGAGTAACGGCTAAGTGGGGTGAAAAAAGCTTACTTGACCCCTCTGTGATGGGGGTTTATATAGTGGCGGCAACACGCAGTAGAAGGCACGAGAATCTCGCCGGCAATTACGCTTTCGACGTCATGCCCGCGTAATAAGCGGATCGCTCGTTAATGGGGATCGTGATGGCGTGGAACGTGGGATGTTGCCGGCGGAGAATCCGTACATAGCGAGATTTGCGGAGCGGCGGTCACGCCTGTGAGTGGTGGAGTTGGTCGGTCGGAGGGACCGAGGAAGATGGCCTCGGCGGGAGAGCTCGGGAACGAGCGGGAGGGCCGAGGCATCTTGGTCCTGTGGTAGCCCGGGGCGAGCTGGGAGGCCGGGGAGGCCAATTTACAGGGGGTTCTGAGGAGAGCCAGCTTGTGCTTGCAGGTCGGGTACAGAGGTGGCCTGGTCAGCCTCTGTGGGCCCTTTCTTCAGAGCTTTGGGATACGTCATCTGCCACGTGTCCCGATCTGGGAGATCGCCAATATAGAGCATCATCATTAGCCCCCCGCTCTTGTCCCGACCAGCTGATGGGTCGGGTCAAGAGTGGACTGCCGAGCCGCCCGGGGTGAGCTCCCTTCTAAGATTTCGTCGGGACACGTACCCGGGTTGTCAGCTGTCTTTTCTGCCAGCGAATCAGGGTGAGATCTCTGCATTTAAGGAATGTGCGCCGGTTCGTGCATCCTGTCACTGAAGCGACGGTCCGCGTGTCAAGCGTCGGTTGGCCGATGCGACGTGTGCAGACCTGCGGCGTCTGATGGGATGCGGCTCAGTGTGGGAACGACAAGTGGAGCGATCGGAGCCGTTGGACGCGAGGAGGCACTTTTTCGAGAGATGAAGGGCGCCGTTGGATAAGGGCGATTACGGTGATAAATAGGGGTGGGGCCCACTCCAGGGCCCCTATTTCTTCATATTTTTCTTCCTTCTAAGTCTTGGCTGCTCGACGCTCTTCCTCTTTTGGGTTGGATATATGGTTCGTTTCCACTATTTGGGTTTCTTGTTCCGGAGGGAGGCCAGCGGTGCAGCCGTGCCCCCGGCTGGCTCGAGCTCTGCGCCGAATGTTCCGCCGGCGGCAGGGCCGCCCGCTTCGCTGAGGGCTCATGGTGATTATTCCGGCGGCGGCCAGAGACGTCCATGGCCATCCGAGCCCCAGACGAGGGACGCAGGAGAGGGTGAAGACGGGGTCCCCCTTAAGAGAAAAAGGACAATCTCTCATGCGCCGCCGTCGAGGGTTCTTAAGGGGATTCCCGTGCAGGAGGGGGATGCATGTTCCTCCTCCGAAACACAGAGACGGGACCGCGTAGGTCCGTCTTGCCTGAATTTGGGGGCAGATGCTAATTGGTGCTATCTGTCCACCTCTCCGAAGATGCCAAGTTGATTTATAGCACCATGCATCGAAGGTTTAAACGGATGCGGCCGATGTAGCAAACTTCGTCAGATTCCCCCTCATGATGAGGGGTTTTTGATTGTGGGGACGCTCTTCCCTGCAGGCGCAAGCCCTTGCAGTTAATTACGCTACCGCATCGCGGTAACCACTTTCTCTTTCTTCAGATGGTCACTTCGTGTCGTGGATGTTTATTTTGTTTTTGGTTGACCGTGGCTTGTATACGGAGACTAATTTATGTTGTCGCCCGTAGGGCGTGGATTAGTCCAAATCCGTATTTTCTTAGATTTGGGATTGGGTTTAAGGAAACGTTAGTCTCATTTGAAACTAAGATCAACTTAAACGTTTGTTAAGGATACGTTAGTCTAATTTTAGACTAAGATCAACTTAACGGGATCGTTTAGATCCAACAAAAGAGCATTCGGGCTCTATTGCTTAGTTTAGGAACATTGCGGTCGATTACCAGTTTAAGGACATGGTGGTCCAAGGTTAAGGACATCATAGTCCATGGGTTTAAATAACCCCACAGTCCGAGGTTAAGGACATCATAGTCCATGGGTTTAAGGAGCCCACAGTCCGAGATTAAGGACATCATAGTCCATGGGCTTAAGGACTCCACAGTCCGAGGTTAAGGACATCATAGTCCGTGGATTTAAAGGGACCCCACAGTCCGAAGTTTAAAGACGTCATAGTCTATAAAGTTTAAGGACCTCATAGTCCATGAGTGTAAGGACCCCACAGTCCATGGAATGATTGGTTATCGGGACCCGTTACCTCTTTGAATACGTTGAAGGATTACAACGACAAATATCAAAGGAGTGAAGAGATGTACCCTTGAACCAATATCGATTGGGAAATCTGTAGTCCAATTTGGGACTAAGATCAATTAATTGGATTATGAGCACATTGGCTCGGTTAAATCTGAATTGAGGACTTATGGCCAACTTGGGCTAAGTTCAATTAAGTTTGAAATGTTGGCCCTTTGTTCGACTGTTGAACATTTGTCTGGGTTCAGCCCCTTCGTTGTTTAGCAATGCTAAACAGGGGTTTGGGTTCTGACCATATTTTGTCTTTTATTGAGTGCTGTGCACTCATATGCCATATGAGATGACCAAATTTGAAAGACAAAAGTGTATTTGAGGCTCAGTCAAAAGGGAAGTCTTGCTTTAGAAAGACTTAGCCAATTTGGGCTAAGACTGGTTTAAAAATAGTGTTAAACAGTAGCACATATTTGGCGGTCACGTGTTTCCACGTGATGCATTTAGAATAGTGTTAAACACTAGGGATGAAATGCTCAAAATAGTGTTAAACACTAAAAAGATGAAGCGCTCATGTGAGGACACGTGAAGCACCCTGGGATTGGGCTAAGCATCCTTTATTTTATTCTCAGAATATTCAAATAAGTGTTAAACACTTAAGTCTTCTTGGCCATCACGTGTGGGCACGTAATGAGTATCCATGCACTGGATATTGAAGGGATTTGCTAGGGGTCACGTGGGGAGACGTGAGGGCGCCCATGCATTGGATTTTAATCCTTTAGTTCTTTCCATCTTCTCTTTATTAAAAAGGTGTTTGTCAGGGGTCGCGTGGGGACACGTGAGGCGCCCTAAATCAGTATTGCCTTTGGCTTTATTCCCTTTAGTTTTGAGGATCACGTGTGAGCACGTGAGGAATTATCTCCAAGCTTTTCTTTCTCATTTTGAGGAGTCTGTTTGAGAGTCACGTGGGGGCACGTGATCATGTCTCATTCATTCTTTTCTGATCATTAAAGGAAGGGTCACGTGTTGCCACGTGACCAGGTTTACGTGCATGGATAATTTAAGTCCTTTGTTTTAAGAATTAAATTCTTTGGTAGGGTTAAACCCTAATTCTATTTTGAGGAATTAAATTCCTATGTATATGGAAGAATTAAATTCTTATGTAGGGTTAAACCCTAGTTTTATTTGGAGGAATTGAATTCCTATGAATTTGGGAGAATTAAATTCTCATATAGGGTTAAACCCTAGTTTCATTTGGAGGAATTAAATTCCTATAAATTTGGAGGAATTAAATCCCCTAAACTCAATTCTCCCTCTAAGTTTTGGATCTATATGGCAGAATCTCCCCGATGAGAATTAAATTCTCAACTTGTGGGGAGATCTGCGTTTGCAGATCTTCAACCAAAGGAAGGACTAAGTTCTTATTCAGAAGAGTTAAACTCTTAATTTGAGAATTAAATTCTCTTTTTGTTTTATGAAACTTAGATCTCTTTCCCTTTCTCATCTAGGTTTTTTTTTTTGAAGAGATCTTCTTTTTCTTTCTTAAGAATTAAATTCTCCTCTCTTTTTTCTCTCTGTTGTTGTATATTTCCCTAAAAAAAATAGATCTCCCTCTCTTCTCTTCTTGGCTCCTATTTATAGGAGAAAGAAAAGAATCAATTTGTTTAGTGAATCTTTCATTGAAACATTTTGGTTGTTTTTGTAACTAACATGATCATTTAGATCACTCAGTGAATTTTATTCACCATTGGATTTTTAATCCTGAAGATATTCTGTTTGTTATTCTTGGTGAATTTCAGGGAAATCTTTCCTTGTATAAAATCTTTCCATAAATTGGTGATTTTTAATCACCATTGGATTTTTAATCCAACGGTGCTCCATTTTACAGAGCACCATCTTTTTTGTTTGGAAAGATTTAGAGAAATATTTTTCCAGTTAGGGTTTTTGATTCCCTCTTAATTAGAATTTAATTCTATTAATTCATAGATCTTTAGGAACCCATCACGTGTTGGCACGTGTCCCCCTGATTAAGCATTTGACCAGAATTTAATTCTGTTGTTTTAAAGAACTCAGGAATTATCACGTGTCAGCACGTGACTCTTGGTCACGTGTTGGCACGTGATGCTTCATTGGGATTTTTCCTTGTTATCTTATTATACCTTTAATTCTTTTCAGTGGGTTTAAAGGCCCATCACGTGTTGGCACGTGACCCCACTGATTAATTATTTTCAATTATTTATTTTATTCAGTGCCTACAGGTTTTGCCTGTAAATGGTCACGTGTCTGCACGTGATGCCCGGTCACGTGTGGGCACGTGATGCCTCATAACTTTTAATCCCGAATGAATTATGAGACCAATAATATATCAAATCGAAGGATTTTTCGAGACGCTTTCGATACCATCAGAATTTAGCTATTTCTCATTCGGGAGTTTATCAAAATACAGCCCGGAAAATACTGGTTCACATTTTCTTCCTTAGATTACACGTGCATAGCATATTTGCTCATAACTTTTGATCCCGTATGAATTATAAAGCTCTTAATATATCAAATCGAAGGCTTTTTTCGATACGCTTTCGATACCATCAGAATTTAGCCATTTCACATTCGGGAGTTTGTCAAAATACAGCCCGGAAAATACTGGTTCACATTTTCTTAAATGTATCGCTGCCATTTGATACCTTGGGCTCTTTTGCGCATAATTTTTTTTCGGGAACAATGCCGTCTTCATGGTTCCATCTGGGCTTTCCGTCGCTGCCGGTCTGCTCGTCTAAATGGAAGAGTCGGCCGTGGGGAGGCTTCCGCATGGCACCCTGAGGGTCCAAATGGAGGCCATAGCCCAAGGGGCGGTCGAGGTATGAACTCCTCCGCGCGTTATTTTTTTTTGACATTCCTTTCTTTGGCTCGAGCGTCTCCAAGTTTCTCATCCGTTTCTCGTCAGGTCCTTCAACATTGCGCCCTCGTTTCTCGTATGGAGGCCGAGGAGGCGTTCCACGCACCGAGGCCGGTGGAAGCGTTTCCTTCAGAGGTCGAGGTCCTGTGACGTGACCTGCATCTGGAGAGAGCGAGGGCCGATGTCCTGGCAGCCCGAGCGGAGGTTGCGGAGCTCGCCATCTCAGCGAACCGGGGTGCCTATCGTCGCCTGAGTGCATCCCACCGAGTTGCTGAGGCGAAGCTGGCGGATCTGGCCGATCGTTTCGCGGCCATGGAGAAGGAGAGAGACGCCAGCAGGGGGATGCCAAGGCAGCGCTTCGGGCGGTCGGGATTGCCGAGATTCGGGCTAGGAAGGCTGTGGCCGATTACAAGGTGTCAGAGCAGTTTCACGCCGAGCTTGGTGAGCATTCCGCCGTCGCGTGGAATAGGCTTTAGATGCCATGAAGGAGAAGCTTCCTGAGTTCGCCGGTGGCGAGCTCCGTGCTCGGGTCCCACTCTTGGTGGCAAAGCCTACGGCAGACAGCGATGAGGGAAGCGAGGCGTACCCCTGGTGGCAAAGCCTCCGGTGGTGAAGCATCCGGCAGACTGCGATGGCAGTGATGAGGGAAGCGAGGTGCAGGAGGGGGTTTGTGACTTAGGCCTTTTTTATATTTCCTCGTCCCTCTTTTATAAGCGTCCAGAACTTTGTAAGGCTGGGAATCCCAAAATACCCTTTTTAAAAACTTCGCTTTTGGTAGTTAAACTTTTTGTTTCATCGGCTTGCACTTTATCTTCTGTTTGTGAAGAATGCTCGTAAAATATCCTTGCTTGCTCTGTTGGGCTTCCATGTCAGGTCGGCTATCTGTCTAGCGATCGTTCGTCGAGTTGATTTCGATCACTTGCCGAGTGTGCCAAGCGCTGCTGAGAAGGAGGCATCTCCATGGGCCCGAAGTCGAGGGGGGATCACTCAGACTTGGATAGACCTGATGTCTCTTGTTGGGGCTTCGGATCCGCTGAATGTGATGGGCAAAGGGATGTCCGCCGTAGTTGTGCCGAGCATAAAGGGGCTCAGCGGCCTCGTTATGAGGGCTGCAAACCCGCAGCGTCTGTTGGGAAGGAGGATGCCTGCTGGGGATGACCGAGCAGGGAAGTTGCTCGGTTGATCTTGGCGAGGGCTTTGATCCCTGTCGGTTGTGGTAGGAAGATACCAACCGGGGATAGCCGAGCAAGGGTCGGGCTCGACTGCCTCTGGGACGACTTTGATCCTTAGCGTTGGAGGGGCCGTAGGAGGCCTGCTAAGGATAACCGGGCAGTGAAGCTGCGCGGTTGCCTCTTGGCGAGGGCCTTGATCCCTGGCGTTGCGAGTAGGGAACCTACCGGCCAAGGATAGCCGAGCAGGGAAGCCGCTCGGCTGCCTATAGGAGGACTTTGATCCTTAGCGTTGGAGGGGCTGTAAGAAGCCTACTAAGGATAACCGGGCAGTGAAGCTGCGCGGTTGCCTCTTGGCGAGGGCTTTGATCTCTGGCGTCGTGGGTAGGCAAACACCAGCCGGGGATGACCGAGCGGGGTAGCCGCTCAGATGCCTTTTGCGAGGGCTTTAATCCTTGGTGTCATGGGGGGGAGCTACCAGCCGGAGATGACCGAGCAGGGTAGCCGCTCGGCTTCCTCTGAGGAGGGCTTCGATCCTTAGAGTTGGAGGGGCTGTAAGAAGCCTACTAAGGATAACCGTGCAGTGAAGCTGCGCGGTTGCCTCTTGGCGAGGGCTTCGATCTCTGGCGTCGTAGGTAGGAAACTACCATCCTGGGATGACCGAGCGGGGTGGCCGCTCAGATGCCTCTTATGAGGGCTTAGATCCTTGGCGTCATGGGTAGGGAGCTACCAACCGGAGATGACCGAGCAAGGGTCGGGCTCGGTTGCCTCTTGCAAGGGCTTTGATCCTTCAGGACGGGGACCGAGCAGGGTTACTGCCCAGTGCCTCTTGGCGAGGACATTGATCCCTGTCGGTTGTGGTAGGAAGCTACCAGCCGGGGATAGCCGAGCAAGGGTCGGGCTCGACCACCTCAAAGGAGGACTTTGGTCCTTAGCGCGGGAAGGGCTGTAAGAAGCCTACCAAGGACCCTTGGCTGGGCAGGGTTACTGCCCGGTGCCTCTTGGCGAGGGCTTTTGTCCTGAAGGATAGACGAGCGAGGGTCGGGCTTGACTGCCTCTGGGAGGGCTTTTGATCCCTATCGGTTATGGTAGGAAGCTACCAGCCAGGGATAGCTGTTCATATCATAATTTTTCATTATTATATTCCCCATTCTTATTCATTTTACAAATAAACATGTGCTTTTGATTCATGTCTGCTACATAGTTGCAGGTTACAGGTCTTCGGACCAAAATAGTGAAAATGATGAAAAGACGCTACAAAAGTGAGATTTCGACCGACAAATAGAGAATCTTTATCATGCATACAGTTTGAAGAACAAACGAAGATCAATGAATAATTTCACAAAGTACAAAAGCAGAGAAAGATTCAAGACTTCAACACGAAGCAAACGGTAAAAGTCCACAACCTTCTACACTGTGGAAATCTGGAAGAGACTAGAAGACATTCTGAAGAACTAAGTGAAGAAAAATCAAGAAAAATGCAACAGGAAGCAGCCCAGACAAATTCATCCAAAGAACACTCTATATGGCCACGGATCCACGGCCAAACAGGGCTTTTGGCCGCGGTTCCGCGGCCATGATGAGCGCGTGTCGGTGCAATTTTTGTCGGTGGGTGGCGATGCGTTGACTAGGCTTTTTAGGGTAGTTTTGTAAATGCAGATAGGGATCAGATGTAACCCTAGGGTTTCTATAATCTATAAATAGGAACCCTACAGCTCTTTTTGGAGTATGCCTCTTCTTATGCCTCTTTTTATCAAATAAAATTCAGAATTCATTGTAATGCTTTGAAGGGTGCATCGAATAAACGTAAGTAGATTTTTTATCTTACCCTAGTTCTTAAATTCTTTTCTGTCCTAGTATAGATTTTATTATCTGCCTAATTAATTAGCTTAGCACTTTTTATTCATCTGCCGTAGCTTAGATAATTAGGTCATTGAATTGAAAACTCATAAAAAAATGTCTTTTATCAATCCCCTAATGAGTGAGTAGTTCCTCACTTGTTAGGGTTAGGAATAGGAAAGGTTTGAGAGATGAAATCTCTCACCCCTTTCTTGCCTATCACATATTTTTTATAGGACTCCATGCATACATACACCGCTCACTACGGCACCCTACCCCACGAGGTAACGGTGATACCGTAGTTTAAAAGACCGGTTGTGCATATTTTCCATGGAGGTTAGGGTAAGAATTAAGAAAGGACGGACAAGGATCTAGAGGAAGAAACATCGTTTCTTCCCGATCGTCCTAATCCCCTTTATTAATTATTACCATAACACCTAAATAGATCTAAATTAGGGCATTGAAAGCGGTGAGAAATCTTAAATTTCCAAACTTAACCTAAACCTAGCAAGGTTTTAATCCTAGTCTAAATCAACCTTAGTTTTTAGTGATATTCAATCCAACACCAATTGGAATTAACTCGTTAGAACAAATTGAGAATACACAAAATCCCTGTGGACCGACCCGTACTCACCGGCTAGCTACCAAGCGACGCCGTTCTTGATTGCGGTAATTAATTCTTTGATCACAAAACATCACACAAATCAAATGGCGCCGTTGCCGGGGATGGCGTAGTTATTTTCTTTTTGTAATTTCGGGTTAATATAAAATTAAAAAATCATAAAAACTGAAAAATTAAAAAATATATATATAAATTTTTTTAATCTTGTTATTTTTTAGAGGTATTGTGTGAATTATGCAGGAAAAGAAGATGGACATATTCAGATCTAGAAAATCCCAGTGAACAAATCAAGAAACAGAGAATCTGAACAAACAGGGGAGAATCCAAACAACAAAAAGAAAGATTTTGGAGATCTGAACCGACTGGTCAACCACGGAACCGCGGTCATAGACAGCCATTGGCGGCGGATCCACGGCCTCGTGCTGACGTCATCACCTCAAATCCCTCTGTGAGTATTTTTTATCTCCTCTGTAACCTCCTGATCTCAACTGAAAAATTTTCCTGCATGGTTCTTTGCGCAAAATCTTTCTCCCTCTTCAATAAATTGTTTTTGTGCAGGATTCTTTACGCCGCAATAAAAAAAAATTGTTTGCAAGTGTTTGATTGTGTTTACTGCTTTGCATATTTAAAATTGACTTTAAGAGGCTTTTATACCAATCCAGATTGGGTGGGGATTTCATTACCCTTCCTACGACTCCAAAAATCACATAAAGCATATTGCATTGACCATCAAGTTAATTAAAAAAGATTAGACTCAGTCTTAAGGATTGTCGCGCTCAATAGGACAAAGGAATAGTTGTAGGCATCGATCGTTTATCTAAACCAGACTTTGTGGTGCCTAGGCTAGACAAGTGGGGAAAGGTAACTTTAAAAGGCCCGTCTCACGGTGATTCTTGAGCGGATCCCTCATTTCTCTACTTATGCTTACCTGACCACAATTAGCGGTGAAGAGGCGATTTGAGGTCCTCAGAACTTGCCCTTTGGAACAGTTAGGAGCAGTCTAGTTGACCTAGGTGACCCTAGATCTAGGCTTGATTGCGTATATTGTGATTGATTGAACGTGTGTCTAAGCTTTTTATTGAAAATCTTTTTACAAAAAGCTCTTTATACTAAAAAACACAAAACGGAATTTTTTTTATAAAAACTTGCCCCTTGTCACTAAGAAATCCATTGCACCCCACTTGCACCCACATTATTTTTCTTCTCCTTTCTTACATCATGGGTACCCCACCTCACAAAACTCTTGCCGAACTTTGGTACCCTCATCCAAACATTGCTTCCTACGTGAATTGTTTTGGTCGAATTACGGACGACCCCTCCATGCCCAAAATTTCTTTGAAAGATCGAATAGAAGCATCTAGGAGAAATAGTTCGACTCCGCAATCCACTTTGTATCAATCATTTCAACATTCACCACTTTCTTACGTTGATACTCCTTTTTCGAGCCCTGTTGTAACTTCGAAACCCATGTCTATTGCTGAACATATTGAATAATCTCGTAACCGATCTTTCACTCCTTTCAACACTTCCAGTTCTTGGGATCAACAAGTCCATTAATCTTTTTATCCAAATATTGATCCTACTCCTATCCAACCATTCAATTCCTACCAGTCCTACCCAACTTTCACACCTTCTCTAGACATTGCTTCTACACAGCCATTTGGGAGTTTTCAAAATCCAAACAATTTTGAATCTTTTACTGAAACCCCTTCACAACCCATGTCTAGTCTGGAACAATCGTTGGAAGCTTATATTATAGCGACAAACCAATAGATGAGGAATTTGGATGTGTCCATTTCCGCCTTATGCAACCTAGTGACCCTGTAGCTAGTTTTCAACTAGCTCCAAATATTCCAATGTATGATGAGGCGGTTGGACAGATTGAGAATTTGAGTGGAGAGAGTGAGCTGTACACCCTTTCAAATCAAACCTACCCATCACCAATTGAATCCCACAACTCCGGTTTTGAATGTCTATCAAGTGTCCCAAATGATTCACCAGTTGAAAATAAAACGTTTAATGAGTTGTGCGACTTTGTAGTGCTTGATTTTGCCAGATTGTGAAGGGTCCATTTCGAGTGAAATCATCACCAATCCTTTCGACCTCTACATCTCAAATCTAGAACCTGAATTGATAAATATCCATGCTTTTGATGAGGTGTCCGAAAAAATTGATTTTCACTTGATTGAGGATATTGACGCAGGGAATATTTTGGATGATGAACCTGCAGATTTGACTGAATTTTTCTCTCCAATTCATCATCCCGAGTCATTAAATGTTTCTCCCGAACTTCATATGCGTCTTGATTTTGATGATAATTTCATGGGTGGGATAACTTTTGAGGAGAATTATAAGTATAGTATTAAGGAGAGTATTGAGGATAGTATTGAGGATGAACCGGTTTTGTTTGATGAGTCGGATTTTCCAATTCATCCTCCTGAACCTTTAACTGTTATACTTCCTAAATCACCCCCTTCATCCTTTCCATCGTTCCGACCATGCGAGAGATCACGCAGGAGGACTGTGAGCTTGAAAAATTTCTGTTCGATCACAGCAGTTTTGACGCCACTAGTGCGTTCCTCCTTGAATCTGACACAGTTCTCACGACCGATAACGATTACGAGTGTTCCACTTTTTTGGACGATTTTGAAGACTCACCGTCCGAGTTTGAGTCCTTTGAATTTTCAGATGAGTTAGTTGAACCATCAGACTCGGTTGCTTACAGTCATTTCGAACCATTGATGGAATTCTTCGAGTTCGAGACAGTTTCACCAATTTCACCTTCAATTATTTCACCTCTGAAACTCGAACTTAAGCTGTTGCCGTCTCACCTTACATATGCTTACATAGGTGAGAATGAGACCCTTCCTAAATCATTCCCCTTCGTCCTTTCGATCGTTTCGACCGCGCAAGAATCCGTCACGCTTCCATTTTCAACGGCTGGTTTACCAAGTTCAACGTACCTATGTTTTCTCGCGAATCTTGAGGGATTTGACCCCATTTCTCGATGGGTTGATAGATTAGCACAATCGCTTTTAACACATCGGTCATCACAATTTGTGCTAATTTATTCACTTAATTTACACCATCAAGTTCGTACTACACTTCTTTCTCTCTTCCGCCATTCTTCTTCTAATATACCGAGACCATATTACACCTTTCTTCCCATACGATCTCGAGTGTTTCTCATTTCTTTCCTCTACACTCCATTCTCTCACTGTTCACACCATAATATTGTATTATTATATTCCCCATTCTTATTATTTTTATAAATAAACAGGTGCTTTTGACGCATGTCTGCTTCATATTACAGGTTACAGGTTCTTGGAGCGAAAACAGTTAAAAAGACAAAAGACGACACAAAAAAGGGACTTTGACCAACAACTAGAAGGATCTTAATCAAGCCTACACAAAAGATCAGCACAAGGCAATGCAAGGTCCAAGATTACAAAGCAAACGGTTAAAAGTCTACTGCAATTGTTCACTGGAGATCTGGAAGAAATAGAGAAGCCAAATTGAATAAAGATCCAAAGAAATAAAAAGCCCAAGAAGCCCAGAATCAGTTCCAAAATTTCCAGACATAAAATTTTACCAAAGCTTGGAAGTCTACTTTGACTAGGTCTTCCTATGGATATTTTGGTAAATGTAGACATGCGAATAACCTAGGGTTTCTATCTCCTATAAATAGAAGCCCAAATCATTGTATTCTTTTTATGCCTCCCTTCATTAACAATAAATTCAGCATTCTTTATGGAGAGCATCGGTGTTTCTTTTCAATTCATGAATTCAGATCTGACAACTCTGCGTTGATGATTGGAGAGATGCATCTGTAAGTAGATTTCCTTGCCCTAGTTTAGATTTTAATTCCTGCCCAAGGTAATTTTTATTCTCTGCCCTAGATAAATGTTCTTCAATTCCCTAATGAGTGAGTAGTCTCCTCGCTTGTTAGGGTTAGATCTGGGGAAGGTTTGAGAGACGAAGATCTCTCATCCCCTTTCTTGCCCGTCATATATTTTCATAGAACTCCATGCATACCTTCTTATTCCGCTCCCTATGGCACTCTACCCACGAGGTAGCGGTGATACCGTAGTCTAAAGGCCCGGATTTTAAGGTTTTCCATGGAGGTTAGGGTAAAGATTAAGAAAGGAAGGACAAAGATCTAGAGGAAGAACAATCTTCCTAATCATCCTAATCCCTTTTATTAATATTTACCATAACACCTAATTAGATCTTCATATGGGTATAGAAAGCGGTGAGATTTATAGACTTTCCAAACTTAACCTAGACCTAACCCTAGCAAGACTTAGATATAGATTAATTCAGTTTTTAGATTTAATAATCAATCCGGCTCCCATCGAAATTAACTCGTTTGAGCGAATAGGAAATTCACAACATCCCTGTGGACCGACCCGTACTCACCGGCTAGCTATCAAGCGACGCCGTTCTTGATTGCGGTTAATAGATAGTTTTTAAGACCAATCAAATGGCGCCGTTACCGGGGATGGCGTGTTATTTTCTTTTTGCAACTTCGGGTTAATCATAAAAAAAATCATAAAAATCTGAAAAATCCAAAAAAATATAAAAATATATCATCTGTTATTTTTGGAAAGGGGACTTTGTTGTTTGAATTTTGCAGGATTTACAATCGAAAGACGGATCTGGAAATCTACAGAAAGCGAAACAGAAAATAACAGATCAGAACAGAGGGAAATTTGGAGAACAGAAGAGCAAAAGAAAAAAAACTGCTGACGTCATCGCCTTGCGGCGGAACCGCGGTCGGAGGAGGGTTACGGCGGCGGATCCGCGGCCGTTTGGTCGGTTCAATTTGCCAGATTTGCTCTGCGGCTCAGTAAAAAAAAAACTATCTTGTGCAGATTTCCGCCACTGCAAATCTCTGTGAGTTTTCTCTCCTCCTCTGCAAATCTTGATATATCTTCTGTAAATTTGCCTGCAGGATTTCTTTGCGCTTTAAAAATATTCCTTTCCAAATAACAAATCTTATGCAGGATTCGTTGCGCTATGCTTAAAATAATAATTGATTGCAAGTGATCTTTTCTGATTTGCATATCCTTAATTTTTTGCTAAAAATATCTTTCCAAATAAAGAGCAAGAGAAAAAAGGAAAGTTTTAATTAGAAAACTTGCAAACTTTGAAATTCAAAAAAAAAAGATTTGATTGCAAGTGATTTTTCTGTTTTGCATATCTTTAAAACTGATTTTAAGGGGCTTTTGACCAATTCAAATTGGGTGGGGATTTCATCACCCTTTTCAGGACCCCAGAAATCACATAAAGCATTTGCATTGACCACTCTTAATTAAAAAAATATTAGACTCAGCCCTAAGGACGTCGCGCTCAATAGGACAGAGGACTAGTATAGGCATCGGCCGTTTATCCTAACTTGTCTTTACGGTGACTAGGCAAGTGTGTTAAAGGCTAGTGGTTTTTAATTAGGCCCACAGTGTGGTTCCTTCCCACTTACCTGGCACTTACCTGGCCGCAATTGGCGGTGAAGAGACGGTTTGAGGTCCTATTTCTAGCCCTTTGGAACAGTTAGGAGCTGTCTAGCTGACCTAGGTGACCCTAGATCTAGATCTGATTGTGCATTTCTGGTTGATTACATTTGTGTCTAAGCCCTTTATCGATTTTTTTTTCTGCAAACAGTCTCAAATAAAGAGAAAAAGGAAAAAGGAAATTTTTATAAAAAAAAAACTTGCAACTTTTGTCGCTGAGAAATCCTTGCACCACCTACTTTCTTTCTTTCCCCCTTTCTTCTAACATGGGTACCCCACATAATAAATCACTTGCCGAACTTTGGTATCCCGAACCTAATTTTGCGTCGTACGTCAATTTGTTCGGTCAATTTAAAGACGATCCTTCCTTGCCTAAAAAATCTTTGAAAGATCAAATAGAGCCATCTAGGAGAAACAGTTTGACTTTTCAACCCACTTTGTGTCAACCAAGTCAACCTTTACCATCTCCTTATGTTGATACCACTTTTTCAAGTCCTTCTGTCACTATTAAGCCGATGTCCATTACTAAGCATATTGCTCAATCTCGCAGCCGATCTTTCAGCCCTCTCCACTCATCTAGTTCTAGGGATCCGCACGATTATTCACCTTTTTATCCACATGTTGACCCTACCCCTGCCCAGCCACCCACTTCCTACCAGTCCTACCCGACCTTCCCACCTTCACTAGACACTGCTTCTACACAGCCTTTTGGGAGTTTCACATATCCAAACAATTTCGAATCTTTTGCCGAAACCCCTTTACCACCAAAGTCTAGTTTGGAAGAGGCGTTGGAGGCGTATATCACAGCAACAAAAAAAATGGTTAGGAATGTGGAAGCGTCCGTGGCCGCCCTTATGCAACCTGCTGAACCGGTAGCTAGTTTCCCGCTAGCCCCAAATTTTTCAATGTATGAGGAGGCGGTTGGACAGAATGAGAATGTGAGAGGATTTCCAAATCAAACCTACCCTTACCCAATTGAAGCCCACAACTCCAGTTTTCCATCGAATGTCCTAAATGATTCACAAGTTCAAAATAAAAACGAGTTGTGCGACTTTGTAGTGTTTGATTTGCCAAATTGTGAGGAACCCCCTTCGAGTGAAACAGCACCTAATCCGTTTGACCTTTACACTTCCACTCTAGAACCTACATTGATAAACATCCATGCTTTTGAAGAGGTGTCTAAAGAAATTGACTTTCACTTGATTGAGGATATAGACGCCGGGAATATTTCGGATGATGAACCTGTCGATTTAATTGAAATTTTATGTTCAAATCATCATCCCGAGTTATTAAATGTTTCTTCCGAATCTCATATGCGTCCTGATTTTGATGATAATGGCATGGATGAGTTGAATATTGAGGAGAATTATGAGGATAATATTGAGGAGAGTGGTGAGGATCATATTGAGGTTGAACCATTTTTCTTTGATGTGTCGGATTTTCCAATTCATCCTCTTGAACCTTTACCTAAATCACCCTCCCTCTTTTCCATCGTTCCGACCACGCCTCATTTCACGCTTGACGACTGTGAGCTTGAAAACTTTTCCTTTGAATCTGACACAGTTCCCACAGCCGTGACACTTACGAGTGTTTCACTTTTTCGGACGATGTTGAAGTCTCACCGCCCGAGTTTGAGCCCTTTGCATTTTCAGATGAGTTAGTTAATCCTTCAGAATCGGTTGCTTACAGTCGTTTCGAACCATTGATGGAATCTTTCCAGTTTGACACAGTTTACTACGGTGAGAATGATACTATCCCTAATTCACTTCCTTTCGTCCTTTCTATTGTTCCGACCGTGCAAGTGACCGTGACGCTTTCATCTTAAATACCAAGTTCGGTGTACCCATGTTCTCTTGCGAATCTTGAGGGATTTGATCCCATTTCTCGACGAGTTGATAGGTTAGCGCAATCGCTTTTAACACATCGGTCATCACAAATTGCGCTAATTTATTCACTCGATTTACACCCTCAAGATCGCGCGACCCTTCTTTCTTCATTCCGCCATTCTTCTCCCCCACCGATACCATATTCTCTTCTTTCCACACGGTCTCGCGTGTTTCTCATTTCTTTCTTCTACACCCTATTCTTCCACCAACTTGACCATTACCACGATAAGATTTTTGAATGGTTGGTGTTAACCTTTGGTTTGTGTAAGGCCAAGCTTAAGTTTGGGGGGAACCTTTGTATATATGTATATATTTTTTGTTTTCTTTTTCTATAAAAAAATTTCAAAACATTAAAAAATGAAATTTTTTTTATAAATAAATAAACAGGGGAGTGCCGGTATTTTGACCCTCTTGGTTTAGCATGACAGTGAGGACACTGTCAAGTTCAAGTTTGGGGGAATGCTCGGTACGTCTTCTTCCCTCGCATTCATCTGTATATTTTTGCATTTGCATACTTATTTGAAAACCCATAAAAGTTTGAAAAATTTCAAAAATTATAAAAATTATCGTATTCAATTTTGGCTTATTTAACTAGAGTTTGACAGATAGGTTAACTAGCTAGGAGCAACTAGATCTTAGACTTAGTGAATTAAAAACCCTAAAAATAACATTCCTTAAAGTTTAACGGTAGAAAGTATATGCCTTGTAGTTTATTTAGAAATAGGCAAATTTTGGGTTCACTTCTTGGGCTAAGTCGAAACGAAAGAAAAATATTGAAGTTCTTATTAGAGTATAAGTTTGAAAAATAGTTCCTAGCTTAAGTCTAGATTCTGAAAATGTATACCCTACAATTTTCACAATCACGCACCTTGAAACTTGGAATAGTAGAAGACACCTTGAAATGCTCTTGTCTAAAGTCCTTAGTACAATGAAAATAAAAGGAAAAAAAGTGAATAAGGAAAAAAAATGGACACTGGTTTTTGTGATTACTTAAGGCTGTAAAAATAGAAAAATATTTAGCGAGGGTGCCTTATCACCAGTGCCTTAGACCAACTGGTTTGGGAGTCACTGCTAAAGCCTTGGGTGTTGCAAAACTAAGAAGTACGCTTTAAAGTGCTAACGCATCTTGTAATCGGTCGTTGGTATCTTAAGAAGTATTAACGGTCGCATGAAGGATGTGTAAGCAAAATTCATTTAAATTCACCTACTAATAAGTACTTTGGACAATGGACAAGGGTATGATTGCTTGATTTGAATTTCCAAGTATAGGGGTAATTTATACACACACGTGGGGATATGTGATTGGAGTTTAGATGAGAGAAAGGAATGAAGAATAGAACTCGTATCTTTAGTAAAGTTGATAAAAATTCCTAAGTGGAGATGGAACCCTAGAAGGAAAACTTAAGAGATGCCAAAAGCTATGTAAGTCTACAGAACATATATAATCTTAAGTTAAATAATGAGGAAGTGTGAAGAATGTGGGTGGATAATTTACAAGTATAAGATAATAGAATTCCTTGTTGGAAAACTTAATTGGAGAACAAAAGTCAATGGGCCGAGTTGATAGGATTTTGTGGGTAGTATCCGCTGAAAACCCTCAGGAGACAACACTCCTCCTACTAGGGACACCTAGAGGTTTAACGGCTTGTTGCACGAGCTCAGTGCAATCGCGTTTCCCTACGAAAGTGCGGTTAGGAATTTAGTGAATAAAAATAAGTTTGCTCGAGGACGAGAAAAAGATAAGTTTGGGGGTATTTGTTCACACCATAATATTGTATTATTATATTCCCCATTCTTATTCTTTTTATAAATAAACAGGTGCTTTTGACGCATGTCTGCTTCATATTACAGGTTACAGGTTCTTGGAGCGAAAACAATGAAAAAGACAAAAGACAACACAAAAAAGGGACTTTGACCAACAACTAGAAGGATCTTAATCAAGCCTACACAAAAGATCAGTACAAGGCAATGCAAGGTCCAAGATTACAAAGCAAACGGTTAAAAGTCCACTGCAATTGTTCACTGGAGATCTGGACGAAATATAGAAGCCAAATTGAATAAAGATCTAAAGAAATAAAAAGCCCAAGAAGCCCAGAATCAGTTCCAAAATTTCCAGATATAAAATTTTACCAAAGCTTGGAAGTCTACTTTGACTAGGTCTTCCTAAGGATATTTTGGTAAATGTAGACATGCGAATAACCTAGGGTTTCTATCTCCTATAACTAGAAGCCCAAATCATTGTATTCTTTTTATGCCTCCCTTCATTAATAATAAATTCAGCATTCTTTATGGAGAGCATCGGTGTTTCTTTTCAATTCATGAATTCAGATCTGACAACTCTGCGTTGATGATTGGAGAGATGCATCTGTAAGTAGATTTAATTCCTTACCCTAGTTTAGATTTTAATTCCTGCCCTAGGTAATTTTTATTCTCTGCCCTAGATAAATGTTCTTCAATTCCCTAATGAGTGAGTAGTCTCCTCGCTTGTTAGGGTTAGATCTGTGGAAGGTTTGAGAGACGAAGATCTCTCATCCCCTTTCTTGCCCACCATATATTTTCATAGAACTCCATGCATACCTTCTTGTTCCGCTCCCTACGGCACTCTACCCACGAGGTGGCGGTGATACCGTAGTCTAAAGGCCCGGATTTTAAGGTTTTCCATGGAGGTTAGGGTAAAGATTAAGAAAGGAAGGGCAAGGATCTAGAGGAAGAACAATCTTCCCAATCATCCTAATCCCTTTTATTAATATTTACCATAACACCTAATTAGATCTTCATATGGGTATAGAAAGCGGTGAGATTTATAGACTTTCCAAACTTAACCTAGACCTAACCCTAGCAAGACTTAGATATAGATTAATTCAGTTTTTAGATTTAATAATCAATCCGGCTCCCATCGGAATTAACTCGTTTGAGCGAATAGGAAATTCACAACATCCCTGTGGACCGACCCGTACTCACCGGCTAGCTATCAAGCGACGCCGTTCTTGATTGCGGTTAATAGATAGTTTTTAAGACCAATCACTCACCAACCACACCATTATAACGATAAAAATTTTGAATGGTTGGTGCTAACCTTTGGCCTGTGTAAGGCCTTGTATAGCTTGATACTGTGTTTTTCTCCCCCCTAACTCTAAACTTTAACGTTTAAACAGTGGAAACACTGTTTCACTTAAGTTTGGGGGGAACCTTTTTGTATATATATTTTGTTTTGTTTTTCTGTTAACAATAAAAAAAATAATAATAAAATAAACAGGGGAATACCGACCATTTTGACTCTCTTGGTGTGGCATAACAGTGAGGACACTGTCAAGTTTATGTTTAGGGGTATGCTCGGTAAGCTTTCTTGATTCGTATTCATATGTATATTTTTGCATTTGCATACTTATTTTAAAAACCATAAAAATTTGAAAAATTTGAAAAATTATAAAAATTTAAAAATTCAATTTTGGCAATAATTGACTTAAGTTTGACAAGACGGTTAACTAGTTAGGAAAAACTAGATCCCAAAACTTAGTAAATTAAAAACCCTAAAAATAATCTTTCTTAAAGTTTAACCGTAGAAAATGTATGACCTTGTAGTTTACTTAGAAATAGACAAATTTTGAGTTCACTTCTTGGGCTAAGTCAAAATAAGAGAAGGGTATTGAAATTTTATTAAAGTGTAAGTCTGAAAAATAATGCCTAAGCTTAAGTCTAAATTCTGAAAATATATACCCTACAACTTACACAAACACGAACCTTGAAACTTGGAATAGTAGAGAAGACCTTGAAATGCTCTTGTCTAAAGTCCTTAGTATGAAGGAAAATAAAATAAAAATATAAGTGTGAATAAAGAGATAAAAAAATGAACACTGGTTTTGTAATTACTTAAGGCCGCGTAAAATAAAAATATATAGCGAGGGTGCTTTATCACCTAGTGCCTTAGACCAACTGGTTTGGGAGTCACTGCTAAACCCTTAGGTATTACAAGACAAGAAATTACGCCTTAATGTGCAAACACATTTTGTAATCGGTCGTTAGTACCTCAAGAAGTATTAATGGTTGCATGAAGGATGTGTCGGCAATTTCATCTAAAAAAAATTCACCAACTAAAAGTACTTTGGACAATGGACAAGGGTATAAGAGCTTGAATTGAATTTCGAAGTGTAGGGGTGATACATACACACACGTAGGGGTATATGATTGGGGTTTGGATGAGAGATAGGAATGGAAAATAGGACTTATATTTTTAGTAGAGATGATAAAAATTCCTAAGTTGAGATGGAATCTTAGAAGGAAAATTCAAAAGATGCTAAAAGCTAAGTAAATTTACAGAACATATACAATCTTAAGTTAAATGATAAGGAAGCGTGAAAAATACGGGTTGATAATTTCTGAGTTGAAAATAATAGAATTTCTTGCTAGAAAACCGAATTGAAGAATAAAAGTCAATAGGCCAAATTAATAGGATTTTGTGGGTGCTATCCGCTGAAAACCCTCAGGAGATAACACTCCTCCTACTAGAGACACCTAGAGGTTTAACGGCTTATTGCACGAGCTCAGAACATACGCAATCGCGTTTCCTTGCGAAAGTGAGGTTAGGTTTTTTCTAGAATAAAACTAGTTTTGCTCGAGGACGAGTAAAAGATAAGTTTGGGGGTATTTGTTCATATCATAATTTTGCATTATTATATTCCCCGTTCTTATTCATTTTACAAATAAATAGGTGCTTTTGATCTATGTCTGCTACATAGTTGCAGGTTACAGGTTCTCGGAACAAAACAGTGAAAATGATGAAAAGATGCTACAAAAGTGAGACTTCGACCAACAAATAGAGAATCTTTATCATGCATACAGTTTGAAGAACAAACGAAGATCAATGAACAATTTCACAAAGTACAAAGGCAGAGCAAGATTCAAGACTTCAACACGAAGCAAACGGTAAAAGTCCACAACCTTCTACACTGTGGAAATCTGGAAGAGACTAGAAAACATTCTGAAGAACCAAGTGAAGAAAAATCAAGGAAAATGCAACAGGAAGCAGCCCAGACAAATTCATCCAAAGAACACTCTATATGGCCGCGGATCCGCGGCCAAACAGGGCTTTTGGCCACGGTTCCGCGGCCATGATGAGCGCGTGTCGGTGCAATTTTTGTCGGTGGGTGGCGATACGTTGACTAGGCTTTTTAGGGTAGTTTTGTAAATGCAGATAGGGATCAGATGTAACCCTAGGGTTTCTATAATCTATAAATAGGAACCCTACAGCTCTTTTTGGAGTATGCCTCTTCTTATGCCTCTTTTTATCAAATAAAATTCAGAATTCATTGTAATGCTTTGAAGGGTGCATCAAATAAAAGTAAGTAGATTTTTTTACCTTGCCCTAGTTCTTAAATTCTTTTCTGCCCTTGTATAGATTTTATTATCTGCCCTAGTTAATTAGCTTATCACTTTTTATTCATCTGCCGTAGCTTAGATAATTAAGTTATTGAATTGAAAGCTCATAAAAAAATGTCTTTTATCAATCACCTAATGAGTGAGTAGTTCCTCACTTGTTAGGGTTAGGAATAGGAAAGGTTTGAGAGATGAAATCTCTCATCCCTTTCTTGCCCATCACATATTTTTTATAGGACTCCATGCATACATACACACACCGCTCACTATGGCACCCTACCCCACGAGGTAACGGTGATACCGTAGTTTAAAAGACCGGTTGTGCATGTTTTTCATGGAGGTTAGGGTAAGAATTAAGAAAAGACGGACAAGGACCTAGAGGAAGAAACATCGTTTCTTCCCGATCGTCCTAATCCTCTTTATTAATTATTACCATAACACCTAAATAGATCCAAATTAAGGCACTGAAAGTGGTGAGAAATCTTAAATTTCCAAACTTAACCTAAATCTAACCCTAGCAAGGTTTTAATCCTAGTCTAAATCAACCTTAGTTTTTAGTGATATCCAATCCAACACCAATTGGAATTAACTCGTTAGAACATATTGAGAATACACAAAATCCCTGTGGACCGACCCGTATTCACCGGCTAGCTACCAAGCGACGCCGTTCTTAATTGTGGTAATTAATTCTTTGATCACAAAACATCACACAAATCAATAGCCGAGCGAGGGTCGGGCTCGACTGCCTCTGGGAGGACTTTTTGATCCCTGGCATTGCAAGTAGGGAAGCTACCAGCCAGGGATAGCCGAGCAGGGTACCTGCTGAGCTGTCTCTAAGGTGGACTTTGATTCTTAGCGTTGGAGGGGCCGTAGGTGGCCTGCTAAGGATAACCAGACAGTGAACCTGCGCGGTTGCCTCCTGGCGAGGGCTTTGATCCCTGGCGTTGCGAGTAGGAAAGCTACCGGCCAGGGATAGCCGAGCAGGGAAGCCGCTCGGCTGCCTCTAAGGAGGACTTTGATCCTTAGCATTGGGGGGCCATAGGAGGCCTGCTAAGGATAGCCGGGCAGTGAAGCTGCACGGTTGCCTCCTGGCGAGGGCTTTGATCCCTGGCGTTGCGAGTAGGAAAGCTATCGGCCAGGGATAGCCGAGCAGGGTAGCCGCTCGGCTGCCTCTAAGGAGGACTTTGATCCTTAGCATTGGGGGGCCATAGGAGGCCTGCTAAGGATAGCCGGGCAGTGAAGCTGCACGGTTGCCTCTTGGCGAGGGCTTTGATCCCCGGCGTTGCGTGTAGGGAAGCTACCGGCCAGGGATAACCGAGCAGGGTACCTGCTAAGCTGCCTCTGGGAGGACTTTTTGATCCATGGCGTTGCGAGTAGGGAAGCTACCGGCCAGGGATAGCCGAGCAGGATAGCTGCTGAGCTGTCTCTAAGGAGGACTTTGACCCTTAGTGTTGGAGGGCCGTAGAAGGCCTGCTAAGGATAACCGGGCAGTGAAACTGTGCGGTTGCCTCTTTGGTGAGGGCTTCAGATCATAAAGACAGAACTCTATTTTCAATGTTCTGACATTCCCTAATTGGTATAACTTGAGCTTCTCGGCATTGTAAGGACGCGGGAACTTGCGTCCGTCCGCGTCTTGTAGGCGATAGGCTCCGCTGGGGACTACCTCAGAGACGAGGAAAGGACCGTCCCACTTTAGGAAGAACTTGTATAGCCTGCCTTGATCGACGAACTCGTTCCTCCGTAGGACTAGATCCCCGGTCTTGAAGGAGCGGCGCTTGACCCGAGCATTGTAGTATCGGGCCGTTTGTTGTTGATAAGCGGCAGCCCTGATCTGAGCCCGGTCTCTCTTCTCCAACAAGATGTCTAGGTTTGTCCGTAGCGCCGAGGTATTCGCATCGTCGTCGAAGTGCTCGACCCAATGACTGGGTAGCCCGATCTCCGCTGGGAACATTGCCTCGGTCCCGTAGCAGAGGCTGAAAGGGGTTTCCCCGGTGGGGGTCTTCTTTGACGTGCGCAGGGCCCATAAGACCCGGGGCAGTTCTTCGACCCAACTGCCTTGTCGCCCTTCTAGGTGGGTCCGGAGACCTCGGAGGACGTCTCGGTTAGCGACTTCGGCCTGCCCGTTGCATTGGGGATGCGCAACCACGGCGAACTTCATGAGGATATGGTATTCCTTGCAGAAGTCCTTCACTTTCTCGTTCTCGAAGTTTGTCCCGTGGTCGGTGATGATACACCTTGGGATGCCGAACCAGAGTATCAGATTGTTTTGCAGGAACCTGATGGTCATGTCGGCATCCGGTTTCATGATGGGGACGGCCTTGATCCACTTGGTGAAGTAGTCTACCGCGACGAGGACATATTTGTGCCCGCCCGTACCAGTAGGGAACTGGCCAATCATGTCCAATCCCCACTGGGCGAACGACCATGGGGATGTTAGGGCGGTCAGCTCGGTAGCGGGGAGGCGAGGGATGCTGCCGTGGAGTTGGAAACTCTTGCATCTTTAGACTAGCTTCTGGGCGTCCTTGTGAACAGTGGGCCAGTAGTACTCCTAGAGCAACGCCTTTTGGATCAAGGTTCGGGCCCCTTGGTGTGCACCGCTAACCCCCTCATGGATTTCATGGAGGATGTAGTCAGCTTCGTGGGGGTCGATGCACCGGAGCGGGGGTTGTGTGAAGGATTTCTTGTGGAGGTTCCCATTGCTCCAGATGAAGTGACGGGCTTTGGCCTGGAGACGGCGGGCGGCTCCCCGATCTTCTGGGAGCATACAGTCCTTCAGGAATTCCACGAGGGGCTTCTTCTAATCTTGGTCGCCTTCCTGCACAGCATACACGTGGAGTGTTGTCGCTCCGTCTTCCACGCTGGGCTGAGGAAAGGTTTTGAAGAGGATAGACCGCTTATTGTTGGCCGAGTATGACGAAGCCAACTTGCTCAAGGCGTCGGATTGGGCATTTAGCTGCCTGGGTATTTGTTCTACTTGTACTTCGTCAAAGTTCTTCCGGAGTTTCCTTACCTCGTCCAGATACTTCACCATCAGAGGCTCCCGAGCTTCAAAGCAGCCGGTCACTTGGTCAACGACTAGGGTCGAGTCGCTGCGGATTCGAATTGTCTTCAGCCCCAGCCCGACGGCCATACGCAGTCCAGCCAGGAGGGCCTCACACTCTGCCGCGTTGTTCGTGTAAGTCCACGTTGCCCATCCCGGTGCTTACGGGGAGGCGGAAAACGGAATAAAAATCGAATTTTTATGACTTTAGGCAACATGGACTAGACGAAGAAGGATCTTTGCTAAACAAAAACAAGCTAAAGCTAACTAGAAACTAGCTAAGTGTTAGAAAGGTTATACCTAGGGCTTTATGTCCTTCTCTCCTTGCTCCTTGGAGTAGTGGAAAGAGGTCACCTTTGTCATCTTCTCACGTCGAAGAAAGATCCACCCGAAAGCCTCAACCTTTGGCTTCAACTCCAAACTAGAAGTAACTAGGATGCAAGAAGTGCTAATCCTTGAACCCTAGATGAGAGTAGAGATTATTAAGAAGGGGTTTTTCTCAAGCTCAAGTGTTTCTCAACACATGAGAGGGGAGAGCTTGAGGGAGAGGAAGAACAAGAGAGAGAAAGTAAAAAATAGAATGAGAGAATAATAACCATTCTCACATATATGTGTGAATTATTGTAATTAGATAATTAGTGAGATAATTGTCATGGCTTAATCAAGACATGACCATTATCATTTCATTTTTAATGCAAATTGCAAGGATCAAAGAGCATCTTCCAAATGAAATGATGATGGTCAAAGTGTCAACCAAGGTCAACAAGTCAAGAATATCAAATGGTCAACAACCATAACCATGCACAATTATAATAAACTAATATCAATTAACCATAATACACACATAAGCATTAGGGTTAATAAAATGACAATAGTCATTAACCCTAATCAAAGTCCTCTCCCTTTGTCTCAAGCAACTGTGCATACGCACCCGTATTCGTGATCCGAGCAACACGAATACAATGAGAAAAACCAATCCCAAATCATATACTAGGATCCGGCTTAAACCAAAGCCCGCTAGTATAAGCTGTCCGGACAGCAAACGTGCACAAGTGCGCGGATGTGAACGAACCCTGTCGCAAAACCATGCGACCTCTACTCATTTTGCCTAAAGGCGAATAGCTCTCTGTGTGGGACTCTAAAGACTCGACACTACGCTGGCAGTGGGTTTAACCACAGACCGCAAGCGGTACTAGCTGTACGTAACGGTCCCCAGGTAGATGTCGATAAGAAGACTGACGAGGTGAACCCCATCTGAACTCCTACTGAGCCTGTATGTGACAGTCTCCGTATAGTCCGGTCTGTTCGTCTGATACATCGCATGGCGGGCCTAGGGGGCGGTGAACGTCAGTTCCCTAATAGCGGTACAAGTCGTGTCAGAGTGTAGCCCAGAACACCCTGAGATAACACTGGAAACCTACCAGTATATCTCGCTTTCCCTGGCCAGGGACTACTCGTGTAATGGCTCTCCTGGACACAGCGCGATGTCAACCCCCAATACCGGGAGAGACGAGTCCTGTCTAACCGTCACTGCCTCCAAGTGCTTCGGGACTGCACCCAAAAACTACCTGTTTGCACGACTCCTTTGAGCCGTGGTAGGGTAGCAATCAAAGTGCAGTGGGAACACACTCGAGGCGAAGTGACAGTGTCAAGTCAGCGGACTAAGCTGTACTCATGTCACCTGGGAACTGATAACTGACGATAGGTATAATACCAACCAACAGTCCCCGACGAGTCCTGTCCAGTGTACTCGTAACCTAACGAGCACTCGCATACTATCTCAAGTACGATGTACTGACGGCTGTGGGACAGACCGTCTCCCACACTGGGATGAGAAGCGCATACGCTAGTCTACTCCGGAGTATCGATGCCCTGTCTCGATAGTCCAACGACTAGGGACCTGTATAAGGATGTGCTTATGGATTACCCAGCCCCTACAAGTGTGAGCGCCATCACAACGCTGGTAATCAAGCAAAGATCCTAAGGGCTCTACTAATATGTATATCAGCGATATGCTAAAAGAAACACATGCATATATTAAAACAGAGACAAACCAAGTAGCATACTACCATTTCGAGCAAGATTGTATATACAACTGTGAATATCCCAAGCTTCCATTAAGTAATATACAAACTAGTATGATACAGTAATGGCCTCTAGGGCATATACACTAACAGTTCGAGACTTTGAAACCGAGCTTCAGAGAGTACTCTATTTTTGCCTCGTTCGGGCCCCGGATAATGAGGCCGACACCACAGCCTTCCTCGGTTGAAGACCCGTCGACGTAGATGGCCCACTCATGAACCGAGCCAGGCCTTTTTGCGATGGGACACTGAGTTGTGAGGGTCGGCGTGGACTCCGGTTTTCTTGCTAGGGATGGTGCATTCAACGATGAAATCGGCCAGGGCCTGCGCTTTGATGGCCTGCCTCGGGCGATATTTTATGTAAAACTGAGATAGTTCCCACTTCCACTTCTCTAAGTGGCTCGAGGATTCCGGTGATGCAAAGATAGCCCCCAACGGGCGCTCAGTGAGGACGAGGATGGTGTGTGCTTGGAAGTAGTGACGTAGCTTCTTTGAGGCCGCCACGAGGGCCAAGACAATCTTCTCTATGGATGGATATCTCGTTTCTGCGTCCTTAAACACATGGCTCACATAGTACACTGGTTTCTGCACTCCACCAAACTCTCGGACGAGTACCGAGCTCCCTGCTTGGTCGGATACCGCTAGATACAGCGACAACCCGTCTCCTTCAACCGGTCGGGTGAGCAGTGGTGGCGTCGTGAGGTGCTTCTTCAATTGGTCGAAGGCAGTCTGGCACTCCTCTGACCACTCGAACCTCGGGATCTTCCTCAGAGTTTTGAAGAACATGAGGCATTTCTCCCCTGACCTGGACATAAAACGGCTCAGAGCAGCGACTCGTCCAGTGAGCCGCATGATCTCGACGTTGGTCTTGGGCACGGCCATGTTGAGGATAGCGTCGATTTTCTCTGGGTTAGCTTCGATTCCACGGTGAGTGACCATGAAACCGATGAACTTTCCCCCGGTGACTCCGAATGCTCAATTGGCAGGGTTTAGCTTCATCTTGAACTTGCGGAGCACTTCGAAGGCCTCGCCCAGATCCTTGGCGTGGTCGGCCGACGAGACGGATTTGGCGAGCATATCGTCCACGTAGACCTTCATATTCCTGCCGATCTGTGGCTTGAATATGCGATTGACCAACCGTTCGTACGTGGCCCCGGCGTTCTTGAGGCCGAAGGGCATCACCTTATAGCAGTATATCCCCCGGTCCGTTGTGAATGCGGTAAGATCTTCATCTTCCGGATTCATACGGATCTGATTGTAACCGGAGAAAGCATCCATGAAACTCAACAGCTCGTGGCCGGCCGAGCTGTCGACGAGCTGATCTATCCGAGGGAGAGGATAGTTGTCCTTGGGGCAGGCCTTATTGAGGTCGGTGAAGTCGACACACATGCGCCACTTCCCGCTTGACTTCTTGACCAGAACTACGTTTGCCAGCCACTCCGAGTAGGGTACATTCCGGATGAAGTTGGCGGCGAGAAGTCGATCAACCTCGTCTTCAATAGCCTTCTGTTTGACCGGGACGAAGCTTCGCTTTTTCTTTCCGACGGGTCGGGGCGTAGGATCAACCCCGAGCTTGTGAGTAATGATTTTGGGGTCGATCCCAGGCATGCCGCAGGCGCCCAGGCGAAGACGTCGGAGTTATTTCTGAGGAAACCGACCAGGTCATCTCGCTGAGTTCCTGTCAAGAGTGATCCGACCTGGACGGTTTTTTCATCGTCCCTCTCTGTTAGGGGCACCTCGGTCAGTGGTTCGACCGGGGTCCCCCGGACCTCCTTCTGCTCGTCTCGGGTGTCCAGAGAACCCTTGATGTCGTCTTTTACCTCAGCGTCGTTGGCCGGCTGCTCGGACGAATTTGTTTCGGTAAGGCATTCCTTCACGACCCGCTGGTCTCCGTAGACCCGACTTATCCCGCCCTTATCGAGAGGGAACTTCATCGCCAGGTGGTAGGTCGATATCTGGGCCCAGAGAAAGTTCAGCGTGGGTGGCCGAGGAGGACGTTGTAGGTCGATGGGACCTTTGCTACGATGAAGTCCACAGGCAACGTACGGGTGCGGCCGGGCTCCCCGACGTTGAACTGCAGGGTGACCACCCCGTCTGCCGGGATGGAGTGGTTTATGAACCCTGAAAGGACGTGGGAGGTCGGTTTCAAGTCTGCTTGGGTAAGCCCATGCACAGAAAGCAGTCATGGAAGAGGATGTCTGCCGAGCTGCCCGAGTCAACAAGTATCCGGTGGACCTCGTATCGGTGGATTCGGGCCTTGATCACCAAAGGGTCGTTGTGGGGGCATGGATATGCCGTGGAGATTCCCGTCGCCAAAGGTGATAGGCTCATGGTCCCTGGCCTTTTTGCTCGGGCGGCCGTTGGCCTCTGTTGCCGGCGTGGGGTGCTGAGTCTCGCAGGCGCTCGACTGGCCCCCTGTCGTCATGACCATAGTTCTTGATGGGCCTCGATTTCTTTGGGCGAGGTCCCTTAGGGCCCGTGGTGAGGTTGGCTTCGAGCTGTCTTGGCGGGCCTCATGGGCATGACCTCGTCGAGGGAGGGGGTGCCGGTCATGCCTGGATGCAGGCGAGCTGACCGCCACCGCCTTGGTAGGGACAGGGGTGCGACGAGGCTCGAGGCGAGGCTCTCCGACATGGGACCTCAAGGTTGAATGGGACGGATCGAGAGACCTGTGACCGCTGGAGTCTGCGAGGCGGTGGCTGGCGGAGTGGTTGATGACATTCGGCGGAGGTTCATCCGCGCCTCCGTTGAAGGGGAGGCGGCGGCGGGTGCTTGGATCTTCAAGGTGATCGCTTGCCATGTGGATGGAGATCGGAAGGCCAACTTTATTTTTATGGAGTTTAGTTTCCCACAGACGGCGCCAATTGATGGAGGTCCTTTTTGGGTCTCCGTCAGATGTTGTCTTCCGTCGATCTCCCGGTGGATCTTGGAGGTGATCTCCTGTTGCGTGTGGGTCTCAATGGGTTTTGAGGAGATTGGTGGTTTTGAGGAGTTTGCGCCGAGTACCTGCAAGGAAGTCCCGGGGTGGTTTGGTACCACCGAGGACCCTCCGACGCTCAAGTTAGCACAAGATCCGAGCAGAGTAACGGCTAAGTGGGGTGAAAAAAACTTACTTGACCCCTCTGTGATGGGGGTTTATATAGTGGCGGCAGCACGCAGTAGCAGGCGTGAGAATCTCGCCGGCAGTTACGCTCCCGACATCACGCCCGCGTAATAAGCGGATCGCCCGTTAATGGGGATCGTGATGGCGTGGAACGTGGAATGTTGCCGGCGGAGAATCCGCGCATGGCAAGATTTGCGGAGCGGCGGTCACGCCTGTGAGTGGTGGAGTTGGTCGGTCGGAGGGACCGAGGAGGATGGCCTCGGCGGGAGAGCTCGGGAACGAGCGGGAGGGCCAAGGCATTTTGGTCCTGTGGTAGCTCGGGGCGAGCTGAGAGGCCGAGGAGGCCAATTTGCAGGGGGCTCTGAGGAGATCCAGCTTGTGCTTGCAGGTCGGGTACAGGGATGGCTTGATCGGCCCTTGTGGGCCCTTTCTTCTAAAGCTTCGGGACACGTCATCTGCCACGTGTCCTGATCTGGGAGATCGCCAATATAGAGCATCATCAAGAGTAGTTGCTCTGTTTTTTTTATTCAAAAATAAAATCTGAGGAAAAAAAAGTGTTTTTCAAATACACCTCCTTAATAGCTTAATGAAAATATCTAAGACTTGATTTATGTTTTACTTTATTTTATTTTATACTAGCATGGCCCCGTGCGTGCAAATTCACGGGTCCGGAAAAAAATTGCTGGAAGATTACTTTCTTGGTATTTGCTTTATTCATGATAAATGCAAATTAGCTATAGTAAAGAATGTTGCATGATTTGGAAAATGTGCCACTTAAATACGGCATAATCTATTACTGTTAAGGATAGATCTAATGCTACAATTTATATTGATATTTACATGAATAATGACACACAAAATATAAGGGAAAATGGTTTTGAGATTGACTATAGCTTTACGATTGCCTTTGGCTCCTCTTAAGTACCGAAAAGTCGCATGATCTATCTTTAACGGTAGGTATCATCCTAATAAGCCATAAAAGCATATTGTTTAAGCGTCTTCTCCTGTTGAGGTCCGACGGACTACATCGAATTTGCAATTGTTTGCCGCAACTTCATGTAATTCCTAAACATGCGTCAGCTTAAAAAATGCCTGTAAACTTCATCAATTTCAAACGGGGAGAAAAACACGACAAAATAAAATGAAACTTTCAATCTTTTAGCTCTGTACGAACAGATAAACTTAAAAGGGTCAAAAGATATATTATGAAGGGTCGGTACGAAAATATTTCTTCACATTTAATGAATAAACTTATTGTCTTCTGTAAAGAAAAAAAATGGATTATGAAAATCCCTAAAAATGTAATATTTACATGAGCCCTTTGGTCATGAATTCACTAATTAATTATATCTACTTATTTTCTAAGTTATGTTAAGTATACCGGTAGTAATAAACAATTTGTGGAACGAATATTTTTTTTTTTGCGGCTATGTTGTCGGTATCAATCCCCACTCTTTTGTCATCTCCTTTCCAGCTAAACTCCAAATGTATTTTTGGCATTTTTATATTTCTTGTCCCTCACATATTCTTGATAAAATACTATTGCTTTTGCTTAAATTTGTCCAAGCAATATATTTACAAACAAAAATAGAGATGAAATTCTCAATTTATCCATAGGACAGTGTTGATTAATTCTCTTGAAATTTGAAGAAGCATTAATAGCCATGGGTAATTTTGGTACTATTTCGTTTTAGAAGAATTGAATAAAACACCTCTCTTCAAATAAAGAGACAAGTAAATTGACAAAATAAAACACTAACATCGCTACTATTTTTTGATGAATACAAACAACTATTTAAGCAGCTCCTATGCTTCTACTAAATCAAATAAACCGACTCAAGCACTATATACGTTAGCTATTTGGTTTGAATCTTTAATTTTCAAATGCACAACGAATTGAACTTACAGTTGCAGTATTCGATTGTGCTTGAAAAAAATTATGTTAGGAGTGGATAAACGAGTTTGTTCATCTACGAAGGTTATCTACAATATATCTCAAGCATAAAAGTTAGAATGTTTTTCATCAATTATGGAATATCTTTCCAGTGGTGGGCTTCATTCCTCCTTGCTGATACTAGTTTTTTTTTGCTCGGATTTTATTTTATTTTGCATTTAAAAAAACGGGTTTATTTTAGAGAGCATGCATAACAAAGTCATACATAATATAAAGATATAATGATAAATAATATATATCAACTTTTAGAAGTAATGTGAAATACAAATTTTTATTCATCATAATTGAAGTATAATAAAATTCTCATTTTATTGAATAAAATGATATACATCTTGCAAGAGATCCTGACACGAATTTCTGGCTTTAAAAATCTCATTTTATTAAGCTTATCATAATACTATTGTGGCAAAAAGTTCTACATATTTACAAAAATTGGTATGGGTCCACTTTTCATTTTCTAAATTAGGCTTTTTGAAAAAGTTTTATTTTGCGAGAGAGAGGGAGGGAGGGAGGGATATTATTTAGAAAGAGAGATAGGAAGGGAGGGGGATTGGAATCCATGCTATGGAAAAAATAATAGCATTGCTGCTATTATTCAATTTCAACCCCGCGCACATCTCACCGCTCCCTGCTTTTGGTGTGGACCCCACTTGAGAAACCTCTGTTGTTTACATTCCTTGCGAATAATTCGCCGTAAAATTTCAGAAAAATAATAAACATTATTTTGTGATTTAAATAATAATATTTTGGATTTTACAGATATATACCGGGTATGAGTTTGAGTTTTCGTAGACTTCTCATAAATTAACATATAATTATATCCATACAAGTTTAATGTTAAGTTATTACGCTAAACCAAGTTTTATTTTTATTAAACCATGCTTATGGTGCCATGACATATTAATAGGCGGGGCGGGGAGGGAGGGGGAGTTTAATATTTCATTTGTGTTTCTATGAATGGTTTTATTCTTTTTCATTTATGTTTCATGGTTATTTTCTTTCTTTTTTTAAATATGAAAGAGAGGGAGACATGAAAGTTACAGGGGGGAGAGAGAGGGAGAGATGTGTGTGTTGTGTGTGTGGGGGGCGGGGGGGGGGGGGGGGGGGAAGGGGGAGACGCCTACTACATGATCATATCTTTCCTTCACCCTTATGTCATTTTCTCTTCTTCTTCTTCTCCACCTCATCCATCTCCAACTGCTAAACCACAAACACCCACACAAATCTGCTCAAGTCACCATGAAGCCTTCATTAAAAGTGTGCAAATTTTCATCCTACATTTGATATGGTGATCAAGTATTCATCTTGAGACCATCTTCAAAACTTGCTACTTCTCCTAATCTTAATCAAGAAGTAAAAACACCATCTTTTGTTGTTTTAAGTACACTTTTCAGGACAAACCTTATCTAGAGTTAAAGTTCATGTTTTCTTAGTTCCGAGATTTCAAAAGTGAGTTTTAGTGGATATAACTAGTAGTGGTGGTGTAGTAGAGGGTTAGTTAGCGATTACAACTTTATTAGTGATAGAAGAGGGTATTAGAATGCAAGTATTATTAGTTTTTAAGAGTTTTGAAGTTTTAAAATATGATTTTCATTGAGTTTTGAAGTTTAATTTGAATCTGGAGCAACTTGGATGCTCTGAAAAATATTTAGAGAGTATTGTGAAATGTTAAGACCAGTAGAAGACCACCGTAGAAGCCCGAGCCCCTAATTCCTTCCCAAAACCGCAGATTTATCCCTAATTGCCGCAAATTGCGGCCATGTTGTTAAGTTAGGGTTTGGGGTTTGTTCTGTAGCTCACTCACTTGATAACTAAGCCTACTTTATATACTAAATTGTCTCAAATCTCCTGAGCAAAACTCTGGGGACATTTTGAGTTGGTTTTGGCGATATTTTGCGATTTTTGAAACTTGGATTTTGGATTTTTATGTCTTGACTTGGTCGTTCGATGTTCGTACGTCGATGCCAGGGGTATTTTGTCGTATTTAGCATGCGTTGACCATGAGTTCTAGCCTATGTGTGCTTCGCTCATGGTTTCGATTTCGATGTGGATTTTTATGCGATTCGATATGGTTTTGATTGTAGGTATAATCACGGGGACTTCCGAGACGATGAAGAAGGGAAAGGCGTTTGTCGACTTCGACGAGGACGAGGCGTATGGGTGGGTAGATGTATATCTACGGGGGAAGTCGGGTGAATGACGTATAGCATCCCCGCAACCGTAGTAATTAGGATACTATATATACTAGAATCATATACCTAGTCTAACCATACGCGTATAGTAATATACTTAGTAGAAGGCTATATACCTAGTCTTTATTTCTTAGCCATTGAGCTATATATACATATGTGTGTGTGTGTGTGTGTGTGTGTGAGTACTTTATATGATATAAGTACATATATGATATAAGTATATATACGATATACGTATATATGATATGGATACGAGTTGGCGTATGCAACTATAGATCCAGACAGCTTTGTTTGGATGATATCATACGAGAGAGTTCTGTACATGATATGATGAGGATAGACTGCCGAATATGGCCAATTTTCATTTCGACTCGAGGAGTCTTGCTATATTTCAAAATCGGGAAATTATGAAATGTTTAAAGCCATACGTACTTTAAAAACTAACGAATCGTTACGTACTTTTAAATGATAACGTTAAGGGTGCGTTACGAATTTTCAAATGATGTCTATTTCAAAAACATCATAGTCTCTTATTTTCAAAATAACATTTCATGCTATTTTAAACTATAACTGTATAGCTCATTTGTAGTTAGATATTTTTTAAACGCTTGTTCACATTACGATTTTCTTACTCCGTATACTCGCATTTCGGTTTTGTATGACATATACTACGTTTATACATTTAGCTCTACTTAACTTTATTTACTAGGACACACGCACCATTACGAATGATTTAATATTGCACTTGCACATATTTGCATGTTACACCTACACCTCATCGGTAATTGCCATGCCACTTACACATATAGGACTTATTATGTCACCCGTATCACACTATACCCTGTTAGCATCATAGATTACTGCTTATTACTCATCACCGCGTACTGTTCCGAATATTGTACTTTCTTTACATTTCTTATATAAACACGCTTGTAGTACACTGTACAATTACCAATGATTTACATGTTGCACGTACACAGACTCATATGTTTCATGCACACATCATTGGTAATATACATGCCTCGTACATCTATAGAACCTGTAATGCTATTTCGCATTATACTATATTCCTGCCAGTACCTTAGATTATTGCTTATTTCACATCAGCGTGCATTATATTACTGTTCTGTACTTTTATATGTTGTTCTATTATTGCCATGTTCTTATGAGATAGTGTTTTTATGGGATTTCTGTTTATATGAGATTTGAGAAACCGCGGATATGATTTTATAAAACTTATGAGTGTTTTAAAATGCGGTTTTCTCTTGATATGATAATTTAGCGTCCACGATGAGTTTTTTGGGTTATGGGATATGAGTATTATCCGAATCAAGAGAGGGGGAAGAACTGATTTCGGATATATGGTGGACCCGGTATGGTACCGAAGGATAAGAAGCCCGTATAGAAAGGCGGGTGCGCCAAGCGAGGATAAGACCGACCGGTGATAGTATGAAAACTCGGCGGATATCCGGAGGATACCAGCCGGAGTTATGATTCAGATGGATATGAGGGCCGATCCGAGAGATGGTGCTTGAGATATGAGAATTTCGAGTGTCAATATTGGACACGAGATTTATAAGGATTTCGAGTATCGATATTGGACACTTAGTTGTCTTTATGAGGATTTCGAGTGTCGTTGACGGACACTCATTGGTTGATATATATGTGTATGTGTGTTATGGATGACATATTTCCATATATTTGTTAGGAATATGTATGTCCTAGAGGCCATTATTGTATTATATAGTGGATACTTTGACATATATATAGAGGACTTTCTTACTCGACATGATAGTATGCAATCTGGTTGCTTTTTATCTTAACATGTACACTTGTATTATTATACTGCTTCTCTGATACATGTTGATAAAGATCTTAAGATGTGGACTTGACTTCCAGGACTATGATGCAGATCATATTAGTGGGGCCTGGATAGTCCACAAATACATCTTTTAATAGTTCCTAGTCGAGAGGATATCGAAACAGGGCATCGATATTCCAGAGTAGACTAGTGTATACGTTTCTTGACCCTGTATGGGGACGATGGTTGATCTTATAACCATTGGTGTTTGACATCAAAGATTGTACACATGCGATCATTAGAGAATGGGTACACCGAAAAGTATTCGTTGAGAACTCCTAGATGATACTATATACCTATTGTCAGATAGCAGTTCTCTGGTGACACTGGTACAGGTTAGTCTGTAAACCCGAGATCGTCATAGTGTCTTGTGTGGTTCCCACTATTCTTTGATTTCCTCCTTACCACGGCTCAAAGGAGTCATGCAAACAAGTGGATTTTGGGTACAGTACCGAGTCATATGGAGGCAGTGAGCAATAGGAGGGGTTTCGTCTCTCCCGGTATAGGGAGTTGATGTTGTGCTATACTTGATTGGCTATAACATTAAGTCCCTGGCCAAGACTGATGAGATTTACTGATAAGAGTTATCAGTAGTTTTTTGAACCGTTATGAGCCACACATCAGCATGACTTATCAAGTTACTGGGGTCTGACGTTTCCACTCCTAGACTCGATATGCGACATATCAGATGAAGAGACCGGACTGTACGGTAAGTGTTACTTATAGGCTTCACAGGAGTTTGGAAAAGCTTGCTTGTTGATCTTTTATTCACTCAATACCTGGGTAGCCGTTACGTCCAGTTAGTACCGCTGACGGCTTGTAGGTAACTGATATGATCATTACCTACTGCTGGCGTATTGACAAGTCTTTAGAGTCCCACACAGAGATTTCATAGTTCAAGAACGAAGTAGGACACATATGTTGATATATGTGGGTGCCTGATTAAATACGAGTATATGATACTGTATTCTTATCTGGCGATAATTTGATATCGATTAGGTTATATGTGATATAACCAGATTATTGAATCAAGTATTGATTTGATAATGTGATATACAGATAAATGATATTAGTCGGTTATATGTAATATAACTGGATTATTGAATTAAGTGTTGATTTAATAATATGATATATATTTATATTTGATATAATTATATATTAACTAATATTATTACTCACTAATTATTTTCTTCTCTTAATATATATATATATATATATATATATATATATATATATATATGTATGTATGTATGTATGTATGTATGTCTGTATGTATGTGTTTATATTATGAAGCATGGTTGGATTTTCTATTTTTAGAAAATAGAAAAAAGAGGTAGAAAATGGGAAGATATTTGTGGAATGGGTGAGGCATGGTTTTTTCTATTGTTTATTCATTTGTTTGCACTATTGAAGCATGGTGTATTATATGTATTGATTTTTATTCATGCTTCAATAAGTGAGCAAAGATATGAAAGCCATTCTTCACTTGTTCATTTTTCATTAGCTCATTTTTAGCGAGCTCTCTCCAATTTCCTTCTTCTTCCTCTTTCATGAAGCCCTAACTCTCACATGTGTTGTGAACCCTAGGGCTTTAGATAATTCTAAGTGAGCTAAAACCCCTACTTCATCATCCTACTCTTGATTAGCTATTAAGATTAGGGTGTTTCCTTCACTAATAGTAGATTAGTGAAGAGATAGCTTGAGCTAGAGAAACTTCAAGGTGGATCATCTTTGACACAAAGATCGTAAAGGAAGCTCGATCCTTCTTCAAGTGGAGCTTAGAGGAGTCATAGGGACTACTACCCGGAACTATAGAAGTAAAGGACTTGGTCTACAAAGGTTTTATATTCTTTCACTTAGAGTAGTTTTTTGTATATCATGCTTTAAACGCTAATACTCTAGTTAGATTCTAGGTTAGTGTAGCTTAGCACCAAGATTTTTTTGAAAATTGCATGTTTGATGCCGGTTAAAACCTAGTGTGGTGCAAGGAGATACTTTCATGGTTTCAGAGCCAAGCTAGAGGATTAGATGATATATATAAATTACGAAAACAAAACAACTCCAAAAACGGTAAATAAAACCTAAGTTTCTGTAAATTTTAAAATGGTCTCTGAATTTTTTTAAAACAATTGCAGAATTTTGCATATGATGTAACCAGAATACCAGAGAAAATCGAGCACCAAATGAAAATATTTTGGCCGGTGAGATTTGGATAAAAACCGGCCTGGCCAATCCCTACTTAGACTTTGGTGTTCTATTTTCTTTGGTGTTCTGAAATATTGGGTTTAGGGTTTTCAGGTTATGTTTGTTTCACTCAGATTGCATGTGATGTTATCTTTTCTATTGGGGCTATTCAGAGTGTTTCGTAGGCGCAATTTTAACATCGTTTCGAGTTTGAGTTTGATATGTGATACAATTGTTGGGGTAAAAATTTACACCCCGGTTGACCGAGTCAAAATCAAGGTCAACCCCCAAGCTAGGTGGGCCCAAGCCCAGGTCAAGCGGGCACATGCCCAAGTCGAGCCCACGGCCAGCCTCCTCCATGACAAAATATATATCATGTAATAAATAATTTTTATGTAATTTTTTATACATGAATGTATGCAAAATGGGCATAAAGCCAATATTTTGTAAGCTCATGGCTTATGTGTAAGAAAAAGAAATGGCACATAAGCCATGGGATGGGCAAAATGCCAATTTTTAGAGCCCAAGGGGCTATATGTAAATATGTAAGCCTATAAAAGGCAACATGATGATGAATAAAGGAATACTTCTCATTCTCTCAAAAAACCTAGGGTTTGTGCCTCTTTCCCCTTTCTGAAGGTTTCAAACCTTCTTCTTTTTTTTGTGAATTGAATCAAGAGTTTTACTCTCCTTTTTCAAAACTAAATAGTTTTTCACCACAAAACCCACAAAGGGGAACTTGGATCTGTCATTAGATCTCAAAAAGAAGAGATTTTTAGATCTCACATCTCTTGATCCAGCCAACAGAGGAGGAAGAAGAAGAACCCATTTCCTCAACCAAAACATTTTTAGGAGTTTAACTCCACTCTAAACCCTATTTCTAGGACTAAAAACCCCTTTTTCTTACCAGCGTCCTGCGCTCAAGCGCAGAGCGCCCACGTGCCGACACGTGGCGCGCTTGCGCTCAAGCGCCCAGCGCTCGAACGCAGAGCGCCCACGTGCCGACACGTGGCGCGCTTGCGCTCAAGCGCCCATCGCTCGAGCGCAGAGCGCCCACGTGCCGAAACGTGGCGCGCTTGCGCCTAAGCGCACAGCACCTAAGCGTACAGCGCTCAAGGCGCTGGCCCCACGCATCTCTTGGATGCCTTTTCCCCCTCTTTCTTTTTTATATATATATACATACATATATATATATATATATATATACACACACACACATATGCATATATATGTACACATACACATACTCCATAACACTGTCCCTCTTAGAAAAAAATTCTAACGGGACGCTGCCCCGCACCCTACAAGGGGGCTGCTAGCCCCCTTGACCCCCAGCCCGCTATCCAGGTAGCGGGACCCCCGTAAAAAAATTCTGCGTGGCTCCCGATATATCCAAACCCCCCTCCAAAACAATACACACGTACACTGCACATTGAGTTTGCATGACCAGCCTAACCCGTTAATCGGAGGTTCCCTCGCCCCAAAGGCAAGGGGTAATTAACGGCAGCTTAGTCCGCGGCTGCCGGAGATTCAGATCCCCACAATCATTAAACCCCGGTCTATCCTAGGCAGGGGGAATCTGTAGTACGCCTGACAAGCGCGCGCGTATTCCTATCTCAATGGGGTGACGAAAAACACCCTACAACAATATTTAGAATCTATATATAATTAGTTTTGTGAAAACTAGTTTGGTAATTGTAAATCTAGCATTTTATTCTCTATTGATCGATTTCCACGGAGTTTTGATTTGGATCAAAATTCCGTCGCAATCTCGTATAGTACGCGGATACTCGCTGGATAACATTACTAGATAGCCACATCTCATATCCCCGACCAAGTGACTTTAGGAGAACCTCATTGCCAAAAGCATCCACTCGGGTGCTCACGGCTACGGTGTTCCACCTAAGTGCACTTCGTCGACGACATCGGGGGTGCGGCCATCTACTAAACTTCCCGACGAGCATTCGATCAGGTAGTCGGGAATCTTGTTGAATTACCCGACTAAGATATTGAAAAGTGTTTTCGATTTGAGACTAAAATGCAAGGTTTATAGGGTTAGGCATGAAATTCAGAATATGAGATATTCCGGGTTTATGATGTCTAAGGAAAATGCGGATTCTGATTATTGTAGTTTTCCATTTCTTTTCAGCGACCGTAAGTGTAATATGTGGGGTATGTTTACCCCAATCAGAGCAAACCTCTGTTCAAATTCCGAGGCGGGAGATGAAGCAACGCTTCATCTTCCCCCAATCAGAACAAAGCTTTGCTTTGAAAATTAAAACTTTAATAAATGAAGCAACGCTTCAGATTCTCTGCGCTGCGCGCAAAGCGCCACGTGTCAGAAGTTGATGCGTCAGCACAGCGCCCGAGGCAGTGCGTCCAATCAGAGCAAGGCTTTTTAAAAATAAAAGTAAAGGAAGCAACGCTTCAGTTGCACAAGCGCTGCGCTGCGCGACACGTGTCTGCACAGCTGCGCAAGCACAGCTGCGCTGCGCGGCGCGTGTCTGCACAGCTGCGCAAGCACAGCTGCGCAAGCGCAGCGCTGCACGGCGCGTGTCTGCGCAGTTGCGCAAGCACAGCCGCGCAAGCGCTGCGCTGCGCGACACATGTCACACGCTGAGGCGTTTGCGCAAAACAGAATTAAAATTCTAAAAAAATCTTTTCTGTTCTTGTTAAAACAAGAAGATTTTCTTCTGTAAAACAGAAGCTCTTAGATCAAAGATCCAACGGTGGGAAAAATTCCCCAAATCACTCAGAGAAAGACCTCTTTAACAAATTTAACTAATTTATGGGCACTATAAAAAGGACCCTAGGCCTCAATTCAAAGGCATCAACATTTTGGGACAAATCAAGAACTTCAAACAGAGAGAACTTTGAAGAATTAGAGAGAATTTCTCAAGAACAAGAGAAAAAGGTAAAAACTTTTAGAAAAAGAGAAAATTCTCTTAAAAACAGATCATTGATCTAAGAACAAGATCAATGATCTTCAAGAAAAAAGAAAAATAAACAATAACAGTGCCTTGCACTTTTTATGAACCATTGGTTCTTTGAAAACAAGAAAAAAACTTGTTTTCTTTGATCTAAAATTGATCCAAAAGAATAAGAACAGTGCCCAGCACTTGCTAAAACTGTACTATTGCGCAAGCCGCCAGGAAGCGCCACGTGTCAGCAGTGCAACAGCGCAGCGCACTGACGCAGCGCACTGCGCTGTTGCGCTTGCGCTTATCAGAGCATGACACGTGTCACTTCCACATGCGCTTGCGCTCTTTAATTTGCTCAAAGCGCCTGACAAGCCACGTGGGGCACTGTCAGAGTACTTAATGCTCTGCATTATTTAAGAAAAGGGACAGAGCCCAATTAAAAGGCCTAACAGGCCTAATCAAAAATGCTATGCATTTTAAAAAGGGCAGAGCCCAAACAAAATAGATTCTCTGCATCATTTATAAAAGGGCAGAGCCCAACCAAAACAAAGAAAAATAATGCAGTGAAGGGGCAAGGCCCTAGCACAGGTCCAATAGGCCAAAGACAAAAGAATATTGAAACTGGACTTAGCCCAGTCGTGGCCATAAGTCCTCAAATTAAATTGACTGAGCACGGCTGCTCCCTAAATCAATTTACATCCGGTTCGAGGGTACATCTCCGAACTCCTCTGACAGTTCTCGTTGTAATCCTTCAACGACGTCAGAGAGGTGACGGGTCCCAACGACCACACATGAATATGGACTGCGGGGTCCTTAAACTCGTGGACCGAAACGTCCTTAAACTAATGTTGGACCGAAACGTCCCTAAACTAATGTTGGACCGAAACGTCCCTAAACTAATGTTGGACCGAAACGTCCCTAAACTAATGTCGGACCGAGACGTCCTTAAACTAAAAGGCCACTACGTCCTTAAACTGATGACGGACCACTACGTCCTTAAACTGGCGACGGACTACTATGTCCCTAAACTGGAATATGGACCACCACGTCCCTAAACTGGAACACGGACCACTACGTCGCTAAACTGGAACAATAGAGCCTCCAAACGCTCTTTTGTCGGATCTAAGCGGTCCCGTTTAAGTTGATCTTAGCCCCAAATACGGCTGACGTATCCTTAAACATTCAAATGGACTATAAAACTCCAAATCAACTTTGGTTCAAGGGTACATCTCTGAACTCCTCTGACACCTATCGTTGTAATTCTTCAACGACGTCAGAGAGGTGACGAGTCCTGACGGCCATATAATAAAGGGATCACCACGTTAAGTTGATCTTAGTCTCAAACAGGACTAACGTATCCTTAACGAACGTTTAAGTTGATCTTAGCCGCAATACGGCTAACGTATCCTTAAACTAAAAACACCAAAACCAAATCTAAGTAAATACGGATTTGGACTAATCCACGTCCTACGGGTGACGGCATTACTCAGTCTCCGTATACAATCCACGGGCAACCACAGACAAAACAAACACACACGACACGAAGTGAAATTCTGGAGAAGGAGAAAGTTGTTACCGCGATGCGGTAACGTAATTAACTGCAGGGGCTTGCGTCTGCAGGGAAGAGCGTCCCCACAATCAAAAACCCCTCAAGCGAGGGGGAATCTGACGAAATCTGCTACATCGGCCGCATCCGTCTAAACCTCCGATACACGGTGCCATAAATCAACTTGGCATCTTTGGAGAGGTAGACGGATAAAACCATATAGCATCTGCCCCGAATCTCAGGCGAGACGTCCTCCTGTCTCGGCCGCCGTTCGGAGGGGAACAGATTCTGGCACGCCCGAAGGGACCTTTTCCTCTTTCCACTCCACACTTCGTGTGTCGTCTTCGCGAACCAATCGCGGTTTGTTAACGGTTGCTTTTGGATTTCAAGTTTACTAAGATTTGGTCTCTTGCTCGGTGCAGAAGAGAAGTCAAGCATCGATGGCCTCAACTTGTTCGAAGTGCTCCAACTGCAGCTGCAGCTCGCGTCCGGCCTCAACTGGGGGCATAACCTACGGGCCCCAAGCGGCCTCTTTGTTCACCATGCCCATGGAGCAGATTACTCAAGCCACCACGGGGCTGTTTTTCGGAACTATGCTTCCGCCAACAAGCTTCAGCACCCCCATGCCCGTACAAGAAGCTTCTAAGAAGTCGGTCTTCGATCGACTTTCAGTTACTGCGGCCCCTCTCAACGGGTCGCCCAACACCAGTGCCTCGGTCTTCTCCAGATTGGACCAAAACTCTCGCGGACCCACAATGAAGCGTGGAGTCCCGGAAAGGGTTATTCCAAAAAGAGTAGCCAAACCTGCTCCTGAAGTCGTCAAGGCGGCTTTTCCTGCTTAGAGATCGGTCTTTGCAAGGCTGACCGTCTCCATTCCTACTCCTGCTCTTGCGGCTCAAAAGACATCAGTCTTCAATAGGCTGACGCCGGCAACAGCCCCACATCTGAACAGGGGGCAAGGGGAAGATGTTTCTGTCTCTGAAATAATACCGACAACTCATCGTGCCCGACGACGCCACTGGCGCCGGATAAGGAGGGCCGGGGGCAACTCCCCTTCTGGGATGACTCCGCCAACACCGATGGTAGAAGTTAACGCTGCTGTTCCAACCGGGAACAGGTTTGAGCTGTTGAATAGGGTACGCAGAAACTCGCCAACTGCGGTCCTTAAAAGATCTCCTCCACCGGTAGAGATCGCCGTGGAAGCAGAAAAGCCAGAGTAGCCTATTCAATCGCTGTCCTCCAAGATCTATAAAACATGGCGACGAGTCTGAGAATCTTTCATTGAGCCTTACTTCTTTCACCAACAGAAGAAGTCGAAAGGTTGGCAAGAAGAAAATCCCCCGGTCAAGCAACGAAAGGTAACGACCGCTTGGGTGCCCAAAGCAATGGCCCCTTCAACTACTACGGCCCATAAGAGAAGGAGGCCAGAGAGAGTCCCTACACCTGCGGTAAATACCAAAAGAGGTGAACCCAAACGCCCTAGGTCTGGGGGCATTGTAGTTCATACCGTCTGTATGGCGTCTGGTAAAGAGGACAGCCGCATATCAACAGGCCATAGATAGCATACGTGGTCAATGACCAAAGCTCAGGAGCAACAGCAAAAGCTCCAGGAGATGATGAACGCGATGGCCGCGCTTACGGGGCCAAAAGAAAACCCTGAAACGTCCTCGGATGAACGCCAGGAGAAAGAAACCGACGCCGAATTCCTTCGTCGAATATTGGAGAAGAAGGACAAAGAGGCTGCTGAACAAGCAGTCAACATACAGTGTATGGGCTTCCTCTTCCAAGACATGATAGGGATGATGATACAACAAGATCCTCCTGCTGAAGATCCCCCGATCATCCTTGAAGACGATAGGGGAGAGACGTCGAATCCTCCGCCAGCTCTGTCAGCAGCTAAAGAAGAGACAATCTCCAAAGCCGATCTGGACGAATATATAGCTCAGCAGATCCGGGTCCATCAAGCGATGGAAGCAGCGGGCCAGGTCGTAAAAACGGGGCGGCCATATCCAAGTTGGTACGACCAAATCAAGTACCCACCCGGTTACACAATTCCTAAGTTCCATGTCTACAAGGGGACAGGCAATCCTCACCAGCACGTTGCCCAGTTCAGGGCACTCTGCGGCAACACCGGCGGTGACGACAAGCTATTGCTTCGCCAGTTTGTTGGAAGCCTATCAGATACGGCGTTCGAGTGGTACTCTGAGCTCCCGAACGACTCTATTAAGACCTTCGCAGAGATGGAGCTACTGTTTACTCAGCGTTTTGCAAGCGCCAGTGAACGTACCCCGGTGACGGCACTGATTAACACCAGGGTAAAGCCAGGCGAGACGTGGGTTCAATACGCTATACGATGGCGGAACTTATGGTCGAAGTGCGAGCAGCGCATTGAAGAAGCTCCCGCAGTGGGTATGTTTGTGGGAACCCTCGATCCACAAGCAACCATCTCGCAGTTTATGATGTTTTTCAAGCCGACTACCTTCCAGGCCTTGATTGACAAACTAGCACAGATGGATCAGATGAGCCATAAACCTCCTCTTCCAAAGCCGGACTCCCGAAATGACAAGGGGAAGGGAAAAGCGATCGTTGTCGCTAATGCTCAACAACAACCGAGCGACTCGAAGCCGGTTGCTCGTCAAAATAATGTGCGTCCGTACTTAGCCCTTGAGGAGAGACTAGGACGTTCTTACTCCTTTCCCCGCGATAAAACGAGGAGGTTATTCGAACTGGCGTTGCGCAACCGACTCATAAATCTGCCGGATCCAAAACGCCCGTTACAACCAAGTGACGTCAACGAGCCCAACTACTGTCTTTATCATCGAGTACTGGGTCATCCGATCGAGGATTGCTACGTTTTCAAAAATTGGCTTGAAAACCAGTACCGACAGGGCAAATTCGCGTTATCTGACAAATGGAAGGTGAATCCCCCGCAGCCCCACACCTCTAAAGGGATGAATACGCCGGGGGCAACATGCTCCGTTGTTGAAGAAACTCCTTGGGAGGTTGTATTATCAGCCAAGACAAAGAGGATGCTAAACGACCTTCAAACATGTCCAGCAATCAAGTGGAAGAACCCGTTTGAACCGCAGGTCATTGAAGGGATGTTGAAACCACGTCCAACTCCAAAGACCTATGGTGGTGGTTCAAACGCTCGCAACCAGTCGTCAAAATCTTCAAAAAAGAAGAAGAAGAAGTCAAAGAAGTCTGTGAGGCCTGGTGACAAGCGCACGGACTTGCAAAAACAAATTGACGCGCTGGAGGAATACAACCAGAAGGCACGGACTCCTATTACATTCCAAGAGTTCTTCGATCATGTCTTTCAAGAGGAAGATGAGGGAGAAAGTTCATCTAATGAATCTGAAGAATGCATGGCAAGCTGTCATGTGATTTCCCATTCGTTCATGGACGATGAGGAGACTCCTTGCACTAAAAAGCTGGGGGCAGACCCTGAATCAAAAATTCTGGGGCCATCAGATGAGGTAATTGACGCATTCCTCAACGAAGCTCGATTGAAAAGTAAAGCTGATCAAGAACGCGAGACGGCTATATTTGAAAGGGCCAAGCGCCAGCGACTTGATGAAAGAGCTGAGACGATCCCACTGGAGCAAAACACCTCCACTACCGACAAAAGCCAATTCAAGATGAGGAAAAGGTTTGCTCAAGCCATATCAATGGGCATGAAGCTACCATCCTCCGAAGGAAACATCACCGGTGAAGTAGAAATGCACCCCTCCTATTGCTTGTATCATCAGAAGATTTCGCACGCCACTGAAGAGTGCAAGACCTTCAATAGATGGTGGCAAGGATATGTTACTCATCGACAACGCTTTAAGCGGGAAAAGCGTAAAACTCGTCGGGAGCAAAGAAATACGACCGAAGGGCTTAAAAGAACTACCGGCGATTGTCGCATGGTTAACACCAGTGGGTCACAAGTGCCTACATTCGGGAGCGATTCTGATGAGGAGCTGGAACTTGCCCCTCTCTTTAAAGAGTCCGCTTCGAGAAAAGAAGAAGAACCGAAGGTTTGCGAAAATATCCGGCTACGTAATCGCACGCTGTCCAAAAAGATCCTGAAGATATCGTCTTAGATGACCAAGTGGTGGAAGAACTAGCCGCCAAGGACCCGCCGAAGAAGAATAAGATGAATTACAACGTCTTAGCGCATCTGAGGAAACTACCCTCGCAGCTCAGCATTCTTGACGCTCTTTTGCTATCAAAGGAGGCGAGAGATTCATTAATTAAAGCACTCCAAGATCCGGAGCAGTTCCAAGCTTTCCTGGCCGAAGAAAAAATGAAGGATGAATTGGAGGACGTGCACACGACAGATGTCACTTTTGGCGATGAAGACCTTCTACTTGGGACGTGCGAACACAATCGCCCCCTCTACGTCACGGGATACTGTCATGATATAAAGATAGGCAAAATCTTGATCGATAACGGGTCGTCCATTAACCTACTCAATGTGCGGGTGTTAAAGGAAATCTGCATGAGCGTTCAACACCTTGCTCGGGACAAGATCACCATCTCCGGGTTCGACTCCCAATCATCAAAGACTCTTGGATCTGTGATACTAACGCTACGCTTCGGGCTGCTCGTTACGGACATTAAATTCCACGTCATAGACGCCAAGACGTGCTACAACGCTCTGCTCGGCCGACCATGGTTACACGAGTATAACATCATTCCTTCTACACAGCATCAGTGTATGAAATATTTTAGGGATGGTATCGAGTATACCGTGACGGGAGAATTGAATCCGTTTTCCGTAAATGAAGTTCGCAAATATGAAGATGCCAAATACTTCTTACCGAGTTTCGAAGACACGGAAAGGTGTCACAAGCCGGAGAATAAAACTAACGCTACCATCCCTGTCTTCGGCAGTGATACCGAGGAGGAAGAGGATAGAGTTTATTCGGGTCCGCCCCAACACAACAAGCCAGGACCGTCCGCTCCTACGTTGATCTTTGGTAGCGACTCGAAAGATGAGATCCATGCTGTATTCTCTGCTCGACCTTCAATACGAAAGTCCGCTGACGAAGAACAAAGTCTACAAGTCGCCATGGTGCCGCTTAAACACCATAAAGAACTAAATGCACTTAATATTTACAATGTAGAAGAGCTGCAAACGTTCTATATCCCTCCCAGGCGAGAGAGCGAGAAAGTAATTCTGTTCTACCGCTCTGAAGAAACCAAGGTGGAGAAAGAAATCTGGCATGGCGCAGATCTTACGCTGGACAGACTTCAACACATCCGTCTACCCAGATATTATACAGAAGGTTTAAAAAAGCTGCTGAAACGCCAGGGGATATGCTTCAAACAGACCGTTCGAAAAGACAAGTTCTACGACAAAGTCTGGAACGTTCCTGGGACTCAACGCAAGCTGCTTAATGGGAGGATGGAGACGATCGGGCTCGGATACATTCGCTCCAAGAAACGAGAGCTGCTCCGCGACTGTTACGTCGTACATGACTTCAATAAAGAAGCAGATGCACAACGGGAGGACACCAATCTTGAACCAGTAAAATTTCCTGATGCAAAAGTGCCCAGTCCGTCATTTGAAGAACAAATGGACAGGCTTATAAGGGAAGCTGGTCAAAAAGTCCGAGATGATCACAACCGCGAAATGGCCATCTACGAGAAAGCCAAAATGCAACGCCTCCTCCAACAGGCCGTCAAAGATGAAAGTGCCGCCCCCTGTCAACCTGTTATAAAAAGGGCTCAACGCAGAGGCAGAAACAAGTCGAAAGGCCAAAAAGACGCTCAACAGCAAGAAAGCGGGGCTAAGAAGCCACGCAAGCGGGAGTCGAGCATTATTGATCTGTCCCTCATGAAGAAAATGGGTCGAGCATACGCGTTTCCTCGGGACAAGACGAAGAAGATACTTGAGCTTGCTCTAAAACGTCAAATGCTCACACTGCCGGAGTCCAAGCACCCCGAACAAGCAAGCGAAGTCTCTGACCCAAACTATTGCTCTTACCAACGAGTAATAGGGCACCCGCTCGAAGACTGCTTCACCTTTAAGAATTGGGTCGAAGATCAGTACCAGCTCGGTAAGTTCGCTCTGTTTGACAACTGGAGAGTAACGCCGCCACAGAAGCATGAACCCAAAGCCACGAGAACAGAACCAACTCCACATTGGGATTGGAAGCGGATTCGCACTTGTCACATGATAACAATATTAAAAGATGGGTCCGAGAACACGGATAATCTTCCCTGGTGCTTCGAAAACAGCAATGATGAGGTGATCTCAGAATTTCCGCCAGCTCCGAAAGAACTGGAGGATGGAATACATACCACTGCAGATAACCTCAAGAAAATTGAGTTGGGGACGCTAAACGACCCGCGACCGACATTTGTCAGCGAGCTGCTATCTGAAGAAAGGGTGGCTGCGTTAAAAGACGTTCTTGTACAGCATAGAGATTGCTTCGCATGGAACTATTCTGAAATGCCGGGACAAGATCCAGAAGTTGCTGTGCACAAATTGGCGATATCCCCAGACGTCAAGCCGGTCAAACAGGCGCCAAGAAGAATGCGGCTCGAGCTTGAGATGAGCATCAACGCCGAGGTCAAGAAGCTAATCGATTCTGGCTTTATCCAGGAAGTTCAATACCCTGAATGGATCGCCAACATCATTCCAGTGATGAAGAAAAATGGGACGGTGCGCATATGCGTGGACTTTCGGGATCTCAACAAAGCCTGCCCTAAGGATGATTTCCCGGTGCCAGTCACCGAATTGATGATAGACAATACGTCCACTCATGAGGTTTTCTCCTTTATGGACGGCTCGTCAGGGTATAATCAGATAAAGATGCATCCCGAAGACCAAAAGCATACCGCTTTCAGGACCCCTCTAGGGATATTTTGTTACAAGGTGATGCCTTTCGGTTTGAAGAATGCCGGTGCCACTTACCAAAGGGCCATGACGAAGATCTTCGATGACCTTATACATGAAATCGTCGAGTGCTTTATCGACGACCTCGTGGTTAAGAGCAAATCATACGAAGAACATCTCGAGCATCTAAAGACTGTATTTCAACGCCTTCGACAATACAACTTGAAGATGAACCCTCTCAAGTGTGCATTCGGAGTTTCCTCGGGCAAATTCCTGGGATTCATCGTCCGACACCGGGGTATCGAAATAGATCCGTCCAAGATCAAGGCGATCATGGAAATGCCTCCGCCAAGGACTCTCAAACAACTGCGGTCTCTCCAAGGGAAGCTCGCGTATATACGGCGATTTATAGCCAACCTTTCAGGAAAGTGCCGTCCTTACAGCCACCTGATGAAGAAAGGAACCCCATTCGTCTGGGACCAAAAATGCCAAAGCGCGCTAGACGAGATCAAACAATACCTGCAGAACCCGCCGTGCTGGCTGCTCCGGTCAAGGGAAAGCCCCTCATTCTTTATACAACCGCCCTCGAAGGTTCCTTAGGCGCATTATGGGCGCAAGAGAATGACCAAGGGAAAGAAAGAGCTCTCTATTACTTGAGTCGAGTTCTTCTGGGGGCAGAAAGCAACTACTCTCCCATTGAAAAACACTGCCTGGCGTTGATCTTCGCGATAGCAAAGCTCAGGCACTATGCATTAGCGCATGAGGTCCGTCTCATTTCGAAGGTGGACCCCCTTAAATACTTGATGTCGAAGGCCATGTTGACGGGACGACTCGCTAAATGGGCTCTGCTCTTGATGGAGTTCTCGATAACATATCAACCTCTCAAGGCAGTGAAAGGCCAGGACATCGCCGACTTTCTCGCTGAGCACCCGATACCTGCCGACTCTCCTTTAAACTGCGATCTTCCAGATGAACATGCGTTTGATGCGATCGATGGTGATAATACCCGATGGGAGCTTTATTTCGACGGAGCATCTTCCGTGAAGAAGCGCAAACAAAGTACCCCTATAATCAAATCGGGGGTAGGCCTCATCTTCGTGACTCCACAAGGAGGGATAATGCGCTTTGCTTTCTCCTTAACAGAGCCGAGGACAAATAACGAAGCCGAATACGAAGCTTTGATAGCAGGCCTTGAGATCGCCATTGACATGGGAATTGGAGACCTCCTCATATACGGGGATTCTCAGCTGGTCGTTAGTCAAGTAAACGGCGATTACCAAACGTGCAAGCCAGAACTGGTGAAGTACGGCGAAAAAGTGCAACAACTGTTGACCCAAATTCCCTCCTATACTTTGGAGAATATACCGCGTGCGGAAAACAGCAAAGCGGACGCATTGGCCAAACTTGCTAAAGAACTGGCCGACGAGAACCTCGATGACGTTAGAATCATGGTACAAAGCCGTCGGGTGCTTGCCCCAGCAGAATTATCTCCGGAATCATCCGAAGAAAAAGGAGCGAGCGAGCAGACGACCCTGCAAGTAAAAGATTGGGAAAATACCGAGGATTGGAGAGAAGTCTTCATAGATTACTTTAAATCCCACCGAATGCCTGAAGAAGCGTCCGCAAGACACCAGCTCATGAAACGAGCTCTGTTTTTCGCCTTCGTCAACGATGCTCTGTACAAGAGATCATTTGATTCTCTGTGGTTGAGATGCCTGGGACCTGACGAAGCGAAAAGAGTCATTCAGGAAGTTCACGACGGACTCTGCGGTTCTCACCAAGCGGGCCCAAAGATGAAGTTGAAGATAAAACGGATGGGCTACTACTGGCCCACGATGATCCAGGACTGCCTCGAATATGCGAAGCAATGCCACTCATGCCAAATCCATGGGGACTTCATCCACCAGCATCCAAATCCACTACATCCGACGGTGGCTAGCTGGCCATTCGAAATGTGGGGGACTGACATAGTCGGTCCCATCGAACCAGCATCGTCTAGAGGACATCGGTTCATCCTGGCGATGACTGACTACTTCTCCAAATGGGCAGAAGCAGTACCACTGAGGGAAGTTAAGACAGAGAATATCCTCTATTTCTTCAAGACGCTCGTCATATATCGGTTTGGAACGCCAAGACGGATCATCTCCGATAACGGGCCAGCCTACAGAAGTCACAAGATCAGCCGCTTCGCGCAACAGCATAACATAGACTGGAGATATTCCTCGGTTTATAATCCGCGAGCCAACGGTCTCGCCGAGGCCTTCAACAAGACCTTGACGAAAATCATAAAGAAAACGGTGTCCCGAAATAAGAAAGACTGGCACGAGAGACTGCAAGAGGCTCTTTGGGCGTATCGAACTACGTTTAAAACGGCCACGAACGCAACGCCATATGCGTTGGTATTCGGTACAGAAGCAGTACTCCCTCTCGAGATAGAATTACCCTCTCTACGAGTGGCAGTCCACTACGAGCTGACGGACGAAGAAAACGCTCACCTTCGGCTTGAGGAGCTTGACGCCCTTGATGAAGCCCGGCTCATAGCACAGCAAAATCTGGAAGCTTATAAAGCAAAGATGACGCGCTCATATGAAAGATTGACCCGACCAAGGACATTTCGCCAAGGCGAACTCGTGCTAGTGGTCAAAAGGCCTATGATCCCCAATCGCGCCAAGTGGGGAAAGTTTGAGCCAAACTATGAAGGCCCGTACATCATAGATAAGGTCTACCAGGGTGGGGCCTATCTACTCATGGACATGCACGGTGAAAGGCCTTTCAGGCCAATAAACGGTCGCTTCCTAAAGAAATACTATGCTTAAGCTCAAACTCTATCAGCAGTAGCCAGCCTTCTCAAAGTCGGACCGAAACGTCCTTAAACTAATAGCAGACCGAAACGTCTTTAAACTACTACCGCAGCATCTTTTAGGCTGACGAGATATAAGAAAAAAAACATATAAAAATATAAAAAAACGGTATGTCCATAAGCAAAAAGGGCACGGATGAAAACCCGAAAGGGCTCCGTGAGTAAAAACAGCAGGGCTCCCGGCAAGTGTTCGTGAAAACCCGAAAGGGAGTGACCTCGTAAAAAATATATAAAAATAAAAAGAATAAAAAAAAAAGCGGTACGTCCATAAGCAAAATGGGCACGGATGAAAACCCGAAAGGGCTCCGTGAGCAAAAACAGCAGGGCTACCGGCGAGTGTTTGTGAAAACCCGAAAGAGCGCAACCTCGTTAAAAGACCCTTATAGGGTCCTCTCGACCTTGTAAGGAGAAACCACCCACGTGAGATCCTTATGACTCACAAGGGAGCAACACACTTAGGGATCCCCACGATTCCTAAGGAGAAAATACACTTGCGAGATCCTCACGACTCGTAAGGAGAACTCTCTTATGGGACCCTCACAGCCCATAAGATTTGAAAGTATTAAGTTACAGAGACCTAAACCTGTGCTTAAGCAACTCCCACAACTCCCGATATTGCCCTATAAGTGGCTCAATACTGACCCTTGTATACAATCCACGGGCGCGAATAAACATTTCCCTAATCAAGTCCCATCCGAGACTGGGGATATGTTCGCATGACGAACAACACTTATAAGTCCTCTCGACTTACAAGGAGAAAACCCTCCTGTAGGATCCTTACGACTTACAGAGGAACAAACACTTAGGAATCCTCACGATTCCTAAGGAGAAAATACACCTACAAGATCCTCACGACTTGTAGGGAGAAATACCATTGTGAGACCCTTACGGCTCATGAAGTCAAAAGCCTTAGTCGACAGGACCTTAACCCTGTTCGCTAAGCCACCCTTGTTCGACATTGACAGAAGCAGATGATGATTCGCTCCTGACAATATCCCAGTTGTAGCGGTGCTGATGCCGAGATCGGCGTCTAATTTCAGGTCTACGGCGAAAAGCCAGTAGGCCGCACATGCATATGAAATAGCCGAAATGATGGGGCAACTTGCAATAAAAAGCAGCAAGTGAAAATGTATGCATGAAAAATAGCCGAAATGATTGGGCAACTCGCAATAAAAAGCAGCGAGTAAAAATAAAAAAATAGCCGAAATGATTGAGCAACTCGCAATAAAAAGCAGCGAGTAAAAATAAAAAATAGCCGAAATGATTGGGCAACTCCCAATAAAAAGCAGCGAGTAAAAATAAAATAAACAGACGAAATGATTGGGCACCGCGAAAAATAGCCGAAATGATTGGGCAATCGCGACCTTCGCGATATAAAAGCTGAAATGATAGAGCATCGCGGGGATAAAACAAAAAAAAAGGAAACGATAAAACTTTGGCCCTACAGTTAAGATCACATCGATCCCTGTATACAATCCAAGGGCGTAAAAAAAGAGGGAACCATACTTTCCCAACAGGCTCCGCCAGAAGACAAAGCCAAATCTCGACGGTTCAGTCCAACTTTGAAGAAACCAGTGTCTTCAGCAGATACCTCAACTCAAGGAAACAAATAATCCTTGGCGCTAGGGAAACAAATAATCCTTAGCAAATTCCTCGACTCACGGATACAAACACTCCTTGACATGAGCCTCCTGATCCGCGTTGACTCGCAGAGCAACCGGTGCCTCCGTGGGAAATTCTCGACTCGTTTCAAACCCTAAGGAAACAAATAATCCTTGGCGCTAGGGAAACAAATAATCCTTAGCAAATTCCTCGACTCACGGATACAAACACTCCTTGACGAGAGCCTCCTGATCCGCGTCGACTCGCAGAGCTACCAGTGCCTCCGTGGGAAATTCTCGACTCGTTTCAAACCCCAAGGAAACAAATAATCCTTGGCGCTAGGGAAACAAATAATCCTTAGCAAATTCCTCGACTCACGGATACAAACACTCCTTGACGAGAGCCTCCTGATCCGCGTCGACTCGCAGAGCCACCAGTGCCTCCGTGGGAAATTCTCGACTCGTTTCAAACCCCAAGGAAACAAATAATCCTTGGCGCTAGGGAAACAAATAATCCTTAGCAAATTCCTCGACTCACGGATACAAACACTCCTTGACGAGAGCCTCCTGATCCGCGTCGACTCGTAGAGCAACCAGAGCCTCCGTAGGAAATTCTCGACTCGTTTCAAACCCCAAGGAAACAAATAATCCTTGGTGCTAGGGAAACAAATAATCCCTAGCAAATTCCTCGAATCACGGATACAAACACTCCTTGACGAGAGCCTTCTGATTCGCGTCGGCTCGCAGAAAAACCAGCGTCTTCGCGGGAAAATTCCCGATTCGTCTCAACTTGCAAGATGAAGCCTCAGGCAGCAGGGACTAAAAAAAAAACTTGCTTCCTGAACAATGGGACCCTGCAAGTCGATCCAAAAAGGTCTCTTGCATACTATTCACGGGTCTCACTCTCCAAAGTCGAATCTCGACAGGGAGGGAAACAACCGCTTACGGGCCCTCTCGACTCGTAAGAGGGAAAAAATTTCTTACAGGATCCTTACGACCTATAAGAGAAAACACACTTAGGAATCCTCATGACTCCTAAGGAGAAAAACCCACCTGCGAGATCCTCTCGATCCGTAAGGAGAAAAATCTCTACGAGACCCTCATGGCTCATAGAGTTGGTAAGTCTTAGACTGCAGATCTGAACCTGCGGCCTAAGCCATCGCTTTTTTTTTAAAGAAAGACAAGATGCGCGCTCTATTATCTGTTGACCATGTTTACTAAAGCGACATGCTGATAATAAGAGAAAGAAGAAAGCGACAGAAAGAGCATCCGATTTACATTTGATCAGGCGTTCGAGACACACTCATCCATACATAAGCAAAAGATTCAGAACGGAAAATAAAGACGGGCTGGGATAAATTTTTTCCATTAATATTGCCAAAAGTTCTTACAATCATAAAAGTAACAAACGAAAAATATTATTACAATGGGATAACCTCAGATCCAGGGCACGGATTGAGGAATTCAAAAGTAAGGCCATCCAGAGTTTTTCTAGCCTTTCTGATTATTCTTGTGCGCAGCCTCTCGCGCTCCTGTGTGTCAAGATCCTCGGCAAGCCCTCCCGGCCTTCGATAAGCAGCGACTATCGTTGTTTGCTGGAAAATTTGATGTAGAATGTCGATGAGGCTGTCCCGCCGTTTCTTCGAGATCAGCCCCGTCAGGTACACTGAATGCACCTTATCTTCGGCATCATCCAGCGCATTGAGCGGTAGGGCCTCGTGAAACCCCAGAAGTGCTCTCCATATTGCTCCCAGCACGACCTTCAAGAGAGCTGAACGATGAGGAAGCAGCCAACCACCGCTTGCGTTGAGGCGACCCATGACCTCCGCACACTGGGCGTCCGTAAACTCCTGGTTTTGATGACGGCCCTGTGCGCGGATATCGTCGTAGGTGATGAACTCGTGCAAACTGTATAGACGCACCGCCATTATGCCTGGAGGAAATGCTACAGGAAGTTTAGCGATAAAAAGAAAAATAATATACACAGAGAGTTAAACTCCCCGAGAGCAGTGCTCTGCAAGCAGGACTGATTACCAGAATCCTAATATGGAGAATTTAAATAAATCCCCCGAGAACTCTAAGATTGTTACTATTAAAAGATGATATAATCCGTTAAATACAAAACTCAATTTTTAATTCTCATTATCCATATTCGAACTCTTAAGAGTTCATTTTTTTTAGATCAAAGAGATCTATGTTTTGCCAAAGACGCAAGATTCTGTTCATGAGTTAAGAAACCCTGAAACAGATTCCTGAGAGCAAGGCTCTATTTGGAGAAACCCTAAAAGGATTTTTCTTTAGATCAAAGGTCTATGAGAGCAAAGCTCTATTAATTAAAATTGATTTAATTTAAGATTAATTCTTACTTAAATAGTTTCTCTTAAAGAAAATCTAACTCTGAGAGTTCTTGAAGGCAAGAGCAAAGCTCTGAAGTTTCTGAAAATGAGAATTTTAAAGATGATAATCATCTATGAAGGACCAAAGGTCCTATTTATAGGTATCAAGTGCCCTTTCAACTTCCAAAGTTGCCGCAACGGTTGGAATTCCGCCACCGTTGCGCTCATGTTTGAGGCCACGTAAGTGCGACGGTGGGGGGGGGCATTTGTTTACCCCAATCAGAGCAAAGCTCTGTTCAAATTCCTAGGCGGGAGATGAAGCAACGCTTCATCTTCCCCCAATCAGAACAAAGCTTTTCTTTGAAAATTTAAACTTTAATAAATGAAGCAACGCTTCAGATTCTCTGCGCTGCGCGCAAAGCGCCACGTGTCAGAAGTTGATACGTCAGCACAGCGCCCGAGGCAGTGCGTCCAATCAGAGCAAGGCTCTTTAAAAATAAAAGTAAAGGAAACAACGCTTCAGTTGCGCAAGCGCTGCGCTGCGCGGCACGTGTCTGCGCAGTTGCGACAGCACAGCTGTGCAAGCGCTGCGCTGCGCTGCACGTGTCTGCGCGCACAGCTGCGTAAGCACAGTTGCGCAAGCGCTACGCTGCACGACGCGTGTCAGCGCAGTTGCGCAAGCACAGCCGCGCAAGCGCTGCGCTGCGTAACACGTGTCACACGCTGAGGCGTTTGCGCAAAACAGAATTAAAATTCTAAAGAAATCTTTTCTGTTCTTGTTAAAACAAGAAGATTTTCTTCTGTAAAACAGAAGCTCTTGGATCAAAGATCCAACGGTGGGGAAAATTCCCCAAATCACTCAGAGAAAGATCTCTTTAACAAATTTAACTAATTTATGGGCATTATAAAAAGGACCATAGGCCTCAATTCAAAGGCATCAACATTTTGGGAGAAATCAAGAACTTCAAACAGAGAGAACTTTGAAGAATTAGAGAGAATTTCTCAAGAATAAGAGAAAAAGGTAAAAACTTTTAGAAAAAGAGAAAATTCTCTTAAAAACAGATCATTGATCTAAGAACAAGATCAATGATCTTCAAGAAAAAAGAAAAATAAACAATAACAGTGCCTTGCACTTTTTATGAACCACTGGTTTTTTGAAAACAAGAAAAAAACTTGTTTTCTTTGATCTAAAATTGATCCAAAAGAATAAGAACAGTGCCCAGCACTTGCTAAAATTGCACTATTGCGCAAGCCACCAGGAAGCGCCACGTGTCAGCAGTGCAACAGCGCAGCGCACTGACGCAGCGCACTACGCTGTTGCGCTTGCGCTCATCAGAGCATGACATGTGTCACTTCCACATGCGCTTGTGCTCTTTAATTTGCGCAAAGCGCCTGACAAGCCACGTGGGGCACTGTCAGAGTACTTAATGCTCTGCATTATTTAAGAAAAGGGACAGAGCCCAATTAAAAGGCCTAACATGCCTAATCAAAAATGCTATGCATTTTAAAAAGGGCAGAGTCCAAACAAAATAGATGCTCTACATCATTTATAAAAGGGCAGAGCCCAACCAAAACAAACAAAAATAATGCAGTGAAGGGGCAAGGCCCTAGCACAGGTCCAATAGGCCAAAGACAAAAGAATATTGAAACTGGATTTAGCCCAGTCGTGGTCATAAGTCCTCAAATTAAATTGACTGAGCACGGCTGCTCCCTAAATCAATTTACATCCGGTTCGAGGGTACATCTCCGAACTCCTCTGACAGTTCTCTTTGTAATCCTTCAACGACGTTAGAGAGGTGACGGGTCCCAACGACCACACATGAATATGGACTGTGGGGTCCTTAAACTCGTGGACCGTCCTTAAACTAATGTTGGACCGAGACGTCCTTAAACTAATGTTGGACCGAGACGTCCTTAAACTAATGTTGGACCGAAACGTCCTTAAACTAAAAGACCACTACGTCCTTAAACTGGTGACGGAACACTACGTCCTTAAACTGGCGACGAACCACTATGTCCCTAAACTGGAATATGGACCACCACGTCCCTAAACTGGAACACGGACCACTACGTCCTTAAACTGGAACAATAGAGCCTCCAAACGCTCTTTTGCCGGATCTAAGCGGTCCCGTTTAAGTTGATCTTAGCCCCAAATACGGCTGACGTATCCTTAAACATTAAAATGGACTATAAAACTCCAAATCAACTTTGGTTCAAGGGTACATCTCTGAACTCCTTTGACACCTATCGTTGTAATTCTTCAACGACGTCAGAGAGGTGACGAGTCCTGACGGCCATATAATAAAGGGATCACCACGTTAAGTTGATCTTAGTCTCAAACAGGACTAACGTATCCTTAACGAACGTTTAAGTTGATCTTAGCCGCAATACGGCTAACGTATCCTTAAACTAAAAACACCAAACCCAAATCTAAGTAAATACGGATTTGGACTAATCCACGTCCTACGGGCGACGGCATTACTCGGTCTCCGTATATAATCCACGGGCAACCACAAACAAAACAAACACACACGACACGAAGTGAAATTCTGGGGAAGGAGAAAGTTGTTACCGCGATGCGGTAGCGTAATTAACTGCAGGGGCTTGCGCCTTCAGGGAAGAGCGTCCCCACAATCAAAAACCCCTCAAGCGAGAGGGAATCTGACGAAGTCTGCTATATCGGCCGCATCCGTCTAAACCTCCGATACACAGTGCCATAAATCAACTTGGCATCTTCGGAAAGGTACGGATAAAACCATATAACATCTGCCCCGAATCTCAGGCGAGACGTCCTCATGTCTCGGCCGCCGTTCGGAGGGGAACAGGGTATTCCAAATCTCGTTGCTATATGTCAACGACATTCGGGATATACATATTTACTTACGTTGATGACATGAGATGTTTATGTGTTGGTGTGATATGTTATATTGGATCGTCGTGATTGAATAGCCGGGTTTTTTTTTGCGTAAGATGGGAGTTTTTTAATTTTCATTCATGTAAAATTGTATATAATATTCTTTTTCTTAGGACACTTCCGGGTTGAGGACGATGTCACCATTGATGTATATTATTTACTTTTCCGCATTAGGATAGACCCAAGGCGAGGAGCATAAGTAACCGGGTTCTAGGGTCCAGTGGGAGATCATCTCGAGGAGTCGAGAGTGGGTCTCCTAACTCTAGAACTGTCAAGGTTGCTTGCCGCTTTCGTAGGGGTCTAGGGATGTGGGTTTGGCTATTCATTACGACCGTGGAATCCGTGTTTTTCATTACTGGCTTAATTTAAAACATGGACCTCTTAATATATCCAATATTTCATATGTTGACTTCTACTGCTTTGTTCTATGATGTGATCATATAACCGCGTGAGACGAATGCTAATATATATATATATATGATATATATATATATATGATATATATATATATAAAATAAACGTTGCTTATATTTTGCACCCGTGCTAGTCCAACCCCCGCTCTGCCGTTAGTTAAGCAACCTAACGGTGTATGACGAGGCCCCATGGCAAACACGGATGGCATATGTGTACGTTCTATTTTTGTTTCTTTTCTGTGATGTTTAGGAAGGATAAATGATGGGACTTCATTAATCAGATTAATGGAAAGATAAGAAAGCTAAAGATGTTGTAGAATCAAAATTTTCAAAAAGGTAGCTCTGTGCTTTGTATAGTGGTATTCCTTGATGAATATCCACCACCACATTGATGAGAAAAGAGCCGGGATCCCCTCACCGGGAGTGACCTTTTTAGAAAAACTAGCAAATCATATAACCCACTCGGTTTTGTTTTGATAGCATCTCTAGTTCTTGCTTTGCATAGTGGTATTCCTTGATGAATATCCAGGACCTCATTCGATGAGGAAAGAGCCAAGATCTCTTCACCGGGAGTGACCTCTTTAGAAAAACTAGCAAATGCTACAATCCATTCAGTTTGTTTTGAAAACTACTCGATTTTAAAAGCGGAGCTTAAAACCACTCATTTTCTAAATCACTTGATTCTACAACGATATCAAGTTTATCACGCTAAAAGTTTTCTTAAAAATCAGTATAGTCCTCCGTCATTTCAGATAAGGACTATTTAATATTCATGCTATGTTTATTGGCCTCCGTCAAGACGTAGTGTGCGGTAGCCGATTTGTGCTTATCTGCAGCATGTGATACGATTGAATTAGGGTAGTCGTACGACTTTGTTGGCCTCCGTCAAGGGTCGTGCGGATGGGTTTAATTCAATCAAGAAATGATGGGTTGAACTTGACTAGCGGCCTATGGTTTGTTGGCCTCCGTCAAGGTCGTGGTTAGGGGTAAAAACAGATATCGGGTATTTCAAGGGTTGAAATTTGCAATGAAATTTCATACCTTCTATGAGATAGTTAGATTCCGATACCCATTGCGAGTAAGAGTTACTCCTGAGAGAGTTTTCCACTTTACAATTAGCTGATCCAGTAGGTGTCTAAGAAAGGTGTTAACGGGGTCATGCACCTGCGGAAATGGGGTTATTTAATTAGTTCCATATGAAGCATGGGAGACTCCATCGGAGTACCAATACCTGCCTGGCTGACCAATTGGCGAACTTGTAAGGTATAATTAATCCCGGCTAATCTTACCTTTTAAGATTTGAAGGAAGATTTGATAAAAATAGTGGGAGCCATCCTGATTAGATAAGATAATAACCAATCTAATCTTGCAAAGAGCGCACGCTAAAGTGTTATCCTCCTCTGTCTCTCCTGGTAGCGACCATGACACGTCTTAATCAAGATAATACTATGGATGTATTGACTGAACCCACTTATTATACTGGGCTAGGGAATGTTGGTTCCGCTCTATCTTATGACTGTCATAAGTCTGAGCAAGGAATGGGGGAATATCAAGATTCCCATGCCACCCGAACGAAGAAAGAGTATGCTGATGCATCTTCTTTAGATGTGTTCATTACTGAGAACTGTTTCTCAATTTGCTCTACGTCCTGCGTATTGGATACTGGATCATGTTCCCATGTTTGTAATTTGTTACATGGGTTAAGGAGAGGTAGAGAACTGGGAAATGGTGATATGTCTCTAAAAGTAGGGAATGGAGCAATTGTTATAGCCAAAGCAGTTGGCGAATATCACCTAATATTATCAAACGGTAATACATTGATTCTGAGCGACTGCTATTTCGTACCAAAAATGTTATGAATATTTTCTTAAATCAAGTGTTGATTGGGTTTGGTACGTTATATACGTTATAAATCAAAACACAGTTCTAAACATACATAACACACACAAGAGGAAAAATTCAGAAATAAACGAAGCCTTCTTATGGTATTGTAGACTTGGTCATGTCAATGCGACAAGACTAGCTAAGTTGCATAAAGATAGATATTTGAATTCGTTCGAATTTAAATCTTATGAAACTTGTGAGTCATGTCTCAAAAGCAAGATGACCAAAACTCCGTTTACGACACGGAGAAAGAGCTACCAAACTCTTGGGACTGATACATAGTGATTTATGCGGTCCTATATCTACACATGCCAGGAATGGTTCCTCGTACTTTATTACATTCACCGATGATCTCTCAAGATTCGGACATGTGTTCTTATTGAAACACAAATCTAAAGGTTTTGAGAAATTCAAGGAATATAAGTATGAAGTTGAGAACCAGACGAGTAAAAGTATTAAAATTTTTCGATCTGGTCGGGGAGGAGAATACCTGAGTACAAAATTCTGTGACTATTTAAAAGAGAATGGGATTATCTCTCAGTTTGCTCCTCCGTATACACAACACAATGGAGTGTCAGAGCGGAAGAATCACACCCTATTAGATATTGTGCGCTCTATGATGAGTATTGCTGAGTTACCTATTTCCTTTTGGGTTATGCACTTGAGACAGCTGTATACCTATTGAATAGGGTTCCTACCAAATCAGTGCCTACCATTCCATATGAGATATGGGAGGGGAAGAGATCATGTCTTAATTTCATTAAGATATGGGGTTGTTCGGCTTATGTTATAAAGCAAAATCCGGACATGGTCGAGGCAAGGTCTGTTCTATGTAAGTTTGTTGGATATCCCAAATATTCGCGAGGGTATATCTTTTACCACACCGATGAACAAAAGGTATTTTGTTTCTTGGAATGCCACATTTTTAGAAAAGGAATTTCTTATGAAAGAAATTAGTGGTAATGAGGTAGAACTGGAAGAAGTTCCGGCTACAACTACAACTGATGATTTGGTAGAACCGAAGGATTCAATAGTCCTCGACGAACCCCAGCCACTCCGCAGATCTAGTAGGGTTCCTTATCCACCTAAGAGATACTACGGTTTTCTTATAGACGGTGCGAGCGAGAATTACATCATGGAAGATGATGACCCGATTAGTTTCTAGTAGGCCATCACAAGTGGCGATTCTGTGAAATGGCTGGATGCTATGCCATCTGAGATGGAATCCATATACACCAACAAAGCATGGACTTTGGAAGTTGCTCCTGAAGGGGTAAAACCCATTGGGAGCAAGTGGATCTTTAAGAGGAAAATTGGTGTTGATAGAAAAGTTGAGATTTTCAAAACTAGACTTCCAGCAGGTTTTTGTCAACGACCTGGTGTCAATTATGATGAAACCTTTTCTCTAGTGGCTATGCTTAAGTCCATCAAGATCCTACTTTCCATTGCTGCATACCATGACTACGAAATCTGCAAATGGACATCAAGAACGATTTTCTAAATGGTGATTTAGAAGAGAGCGTGTATATGACAAAATCAGAGGGCTTCGTAGACAGTGGGAGCAGCGAAAGTGTGTGTAAGCCACTGAAATCTACGGATTAAAGCAGGTATCGTGGAGCTAGATCATCTGTTTTAATGAAGCTATCAAAGAGTTTGACTTTATCAAAAACATAGATGAACCCTATATATACTAGAAGATAGTAGAGAGTAAGGTTGTCTTCCTCGTATTGTACGTGGATGATATACTCTTGATAGGAAATGATGTTCCTATGCTACACTCGGTCAAGCTCTTCTTATCACACAAGTTCTCCATGAAAGATCTAGCCGATGCCTCCTACATCCTGGAGATAAAGATCTATAGAGATAGATCTAAACGGATGTTGGGATTGTCGCAATCCAGATACATAGACACCATACTAAAAAGGTTTAATATGGAAGATTCTTAGCGTGGTAATTTACCAGCTTGTTCAGGAATCACTCTCTTCAAAGAGATGCCTCCCAAGACTAATTTGAAGAGGGCTCGCATGCAAGGTATTAGAAATATGTATGCCCTAGAGGCCATTATTGTATGATATAGTGGATGCTTGGACATATATATAGAGGACTTTCTTGCTCAATATGATAGTATGCTATCTGGTTACTTTTATCTTAACATGTTCACTGGTATTATTATACTGTCTCTCTTATACATGTTGATAAAGCCCTTAGGATGTTAGCTTGACTACCAGGACTATGATGCGGATCATACTACTGGGACATGGGTAGTCCACAAGCACATCCTTCAATTGTTCCTAGTCGAGGGGATATCGAGACAGGGCATCGATATTCCAGAGTAGACTAGTGTGTACGTTTCTTGACCCTGTATGAAGGCGATGGTTGATCCCATAGCCATTGGTGTTTGATATCAAAGATTGTACACAGGTGCTAATTAGAGAATAGGTACACCGAACAGGACTCGCCGGAACTCCTAGATGGTACTGTACCTATCGTTAGAAAGCAGTTCTCTGGTGACACTGGTACAGGTTAGTTTGTAGATCCGAGATCATCATAGAGTCTTGTGTGGTTCCCACTGGGCTTTGATTTCCTCCCTACCACGGCTCAAACGAGTTGTGCAAACAGGTGGATTTTGGGTACATTCCTGAGTCACATGGAGACAATGAGTAATAGGAGGGGTTTCGTCTCTCCCGGTATAGGGAGTTGATGTTGCGCTATACTCGATTGGCTATAACAGGAAGTCCCTGGCCAGGGCTGCTGCCGAGATTTACTGGTAAGAGTTATTAGTAGTTTCTCAAACTGTTATAGACCACACATCGGCATGACTTATCAACTTACTGGGATCTGACGTATCCATCCCCAGACTCGATATGCGACATATCACATGAAGAGACCAGACTGTACGGTAAATGTTACTTATAAGCTTCATAAGATTTTGGACAAGCTTGCTTGTTGATCTTCTAATCGCTCAATGCCTGAGTAACTGTTATGTCCTGCTAGTACCGTTGACGGCTTGTGGGTGACTGATGTGATCATCACCTACTGCTGGAGTATTGACGAGTTTTTAGAATCCTACACAGAGGTTTCCTAGTTCAAGCAAAACGAAGTAGAGAACATATGGTGATATGTGCAGGGGCCTGATTAAATACGAGTATGTGATACCGTATTCTAATCTGGCGATTATTTGTTATCGGTTAGGTTATATGTGATATAACCGGATTATCGAATCAAGTGTTGATTTGATAATGTGATAAGCAGATAAATGATATTAGTAGGTTATATGTGATATAACCGGATTATTGAATCAAGTGTTGATTTAATAATATGATATATATTTATATTTGATATAATTATATATTAACTAATATTATTGCTCACTAATTATTTTGTTTTTCTTTATACATACATACATACATACATACATACATACATATATATTTATGAAGCATGGTTGATTTTCTATTTTTAAAAAATAGAAAATGTGATGTGGAAAATGGGGAGATATTTGTGGAGGTGTGAAGTATGGCTTGATTATTTCTTTATTCTTTTTCTTTACACTATAGAAGCATGATGACATTTTTATATTGATAAAAGTGTATGCTTCAATAAAGTGAGTTGATTAAAAAAGAGAGCCATTCTTCATTATTCACAACACTTGGTGATTTTTCTTCACTTGAGCTCTTATGCTCTCTAGCTCTCTTCATCTTCCTTCTCATCTCCTCCAAACTCAATCTCTCACATGAATTGTGAAACCTTGAGTTTCTGAGAACCCTAGTGAGCAAACAAAACCCCTACTTCATCATCCTACACTTGATTAGCACTTAGGTATAGTGTGTTTCCTTCACTAAAGAGTTTAGTGAAGAGGTAGCTTGGATTAGCGGAGCTTCGGGTGGATCATCTTCGGCACAAAGGTCACGTAGGAAGCTTGATCCAACTTCAAGTGAAGCCTAGTGGAGTCGTGTGGACTACTATATGGAGCTTTTGAAGAGGACACGGTCTACAAAGGTTGTAGCCTCTTTCCTTACTATAGTTTAGTTTGTATCAAACTATAAAACCCTAATCAATCTAGTTAGATTCCAGGTTAGTGTTAATTAGCACCACAAAAATTTTAGAAACGGCATACTTGATGCTAGTAAAACCCAGTGGTGGTGTCGATAAACACTTTCATTGTATCAGAGGCAAGCGATGTAGTTAGAATTACGAAAACAAAACAACTCCGAAACAGTCGTATTGAAACACTAGTTTCTGTCGAATTTTCCAGATTCTCTAAATTTTTTAAAATAGTTGCAGAGTGCTCCTCTTCATATAGATAGAACACCAGAGAAATTTGAAACCCAGATACCTAAACTTGGCTGGCCAAATAGAGGAAAAAACCGGCCTAGCCGGTTTTGTGAAGCATTTTGGGATTCATTTTTCTTTTGTGTTCTTGTCTCATAGAATTAGGGTTTCAAGTACTGTTTGTTTAGCCCAGTTTGCATGTGATGTTAACTTTTCATTTGAGGCTATTCGGAGTGTTTCGTAGTCGTAATTTAATATCGTTTCGGGTTTAAGTTTGATATGTGATGCAATGGTTGGAATTCACATTTAATTAGTTTTGTGAAAACTAGTTTGCTAATTATAAATATAGCGTTTTAGTCTCGGTAGATCGATTACCACGAAATTTCGATTCAGATCGAAACTCCGTCGCAATCGCGTATCGTACGCAAATACTCTCCGGATAACTTTACTAGGTAGCCACACCCCATGACCCCGACCAAGTGACTGTAGAAGAACCGCGTTACCAAAAGTATCCACTCGGGTGCTCGCGGCAGCGGTGTTCCGCCTAAGTGCACTTCGTCGACGGCATCAGGGGTGCGGCCATCTACTAAAGATCCCGACGAGCATTCGATCGGGTAGTCAGGAATCTTGTTGAATTACCCAACCAAGTTATTGAAAAGAGTTTACAATTCGAGACTAAAATGCAAGGTTTATAGGGTCAAGCATGACATTCGGAATATGAGATATTCCGGGTTTATGATGTCTAAGGAAATACAGATTCTAATTATTGTAGTTTTTCATTTCTTTTTTGCGATCGTAAGTTTAATATGTGGGGTATCCCCGATCTCGTTGCTATATGTCAACGACAATCGGGATACGTATATTTACTTACGTTGATGACATGAGATGCGATATGTTGCTGTGATATGTAATATTGGATCGTCATGATTGAATAGCCGGAGGGTTTTATGTGAGATGAGAGTTGTTCAATTTTCATTCTGTCACGACCCGAAATGGCACGTGACTGGCACTTGAATCATATGAAGTCTATAGGGCCCCATCTAATTCAAGTAAGCCAAAAATCCCAGAAATCTAAACCATTTTAAATAAGAAGTGAAGAAAACTTATTTTTAAAGCAAATGGTTTTAATAACATAAGCCGAATATGCATTTTAAAATCTCAAGTCTTTTCTGAAAATTTCGGCAGAGTTTCCTTTGTAAATACTGGCCCCAAAAGGGTACAACATGCATAATATAAATAAAGGCATCCCCAAGCAGGAGCTAGCTCTTCGTCAATTGATAGTCACAACCACGCAAGCAATATAATATACAACGCCGAAGGGCGAGATTCAAAACTCAAAAGGAAACTCAAAATCATCAAGAAAACCATAATAATACAACGTGTGACTCTAAGGTCAAAAGAATATACACTGGTCTTCTAAGTCTATCAAATAAATATACAAGTCTGGTTGATGGAGTTTCTAGATACAACTGAATATAAATAAAATACAATGGTAGTCACGATGCAAGTGAACCCACCTACCAAAGCAATCACCCGAAAATGAGCAGTATGCCATTAAAGCCGCAACGAACCTGTATGGCAAAACCTGCAAGAAACTGTGGCACAACGGGGGTGAGTTGCCAACTCGTGAGTAGAAAACATAACAGAGCAGAAATCAAATGTATGACTCAATCTTAGGTCATACGATCACAAAATATATATAATCTCAAAATGATAAAGTCTGAAGCATGAAAGGTGGTGTTTCCTCCAATCAGAGAAAAGCTCTGTTTGAAATTTGAATTTCAAAAAATTGAAGAAACGCTTCAGATGCAGCGCCAAGTGCGCTGCGCCCTAGGCAGCGCACCATGTGTGCGCTAGCGCTAGGCGCGCTGCGCGCCATGTGTCAAACATGAGTGCGCTAGCGCAGGGCGCGCTGCGCTCTGAGCAGCGCGTCGCATGTCAAACACAGGTGCGCTAGCACAAAGTGCGCTGCGCTCTGAGTAGCGCACCACGTGCAAAGCACGGGTGCGCTAGCGCTGGAATTAAAAAACTCCCCACCATTAGATCAAAAAATCTAATAATAATGATAAATCATTAATTAACTAGAATTGAAATTCTGTTATGGAAAGATCTTTTCCAATCTTGTTAAAAACAAGAAGATTGCCTTATGTAAAACAGAAGCCGTAGGATCAAAGATCCAATGGTGGGGAAACATCCCCAAATCAATCAGAGAAAGATCTTTTTAACTAATTCAACAAATCAGCTTGCCCTATATAAAGGCCCCAAGACTTCAAGTCCGATATAGAGAAACCCCCCATAAACTTTGAAAATTTCAGAGGAAGAGAAGTATAGCTCTCAGCAAAAGAAGATTCTTTCTTCAAGGTAAAAAGAATGGCGATGAACGAAGAGAGATCAAAAGATCTCAGCATAAAATAAAAGAAGAACATATTTCTTCTCACAGATCATGGATCTATAAAGGCAAAGCCTTTAATCAAAATAAGAGATTGAAAATATCTCCTGCAAAATAAGAACTGTTGTTCTTAAATCTTGAGACGAAGTCTCTTTTAAAAGAACATAAATTTGTTCCCAGATCATAAAATTGATCAGATGCGCTTTGCGCTTTTGAAATGCGCCTTGCGCTCTTGAACTGGGCTTCTGCGCTCTCTGGATCGGCGTTCAGCGTCAAATGCACCACGTGTGCACCAATTAAACAACTTGCGCTTTTGCGCTTCTGAAATAGCGCACTGTGCTCATTAGGCTGGTGCTCAGCGCCAAGCACACCAAGTGTCATTCAAGGATACGCCAGCGCAATGTGCTAGCGCTCAGCGCTCACAAATTGGCATCTGCGTTCATCATCTGGCGCGTAGCGCAGGGTGCAACACTTGTCCCTTACATGCGTGCCGCGTGGCAAAAGCGCACTGCGCTCTTTGACTGGCGCAAAGCGCTTAGCGCACCATATGTTGCTCTGACAGAACACAAATTGTTCTTTAATGAGCCAGAGCTCTGATGAATGCTCTGCATTCAGTACAAGACAAAAAAGAAGACTTTGCCAAGATAAATGCTCAGCATTGTTAAAAGGGCCAAGCCCAAATAAAGGCTCAATAGCCAGAAAATAAATGTTAAACATTTGTTGGACTTAGCCCAAGATTGGCCATAAGTCCTCAACCCATATTAATTGAGCCCATCTGCTCATGAATATTTCAACAGATCTTGGTTCCAAATTGGACTACAGATCTTTCAACCAATTCATACCGGTTCAAGGGTACATCTCTTTACTCCTCTGATATTTGTCGTTGTAATCCTTCAACGTCTTCAGAGAGGTGACGGGTCCCGACAACCAAACACTTTACGGACTGTGGGGTCCCTAAACTCACGGACTACGATGTCCTTAACCTTGACTGTGAGGTCTTTAAAACTCACGGACTACGATGTCCTTAATCTTGACTGTGATGTCTTTAAACTCACGGACTACGATGTCCTTAATCTCGGACTGTGGGGTCCCTTTAAACCCATGGACTACGATGTCCTTAACCTTGGACCGAGATGTCCTTAAACTAACATTGGACCGTAATGTCCTTAAACTGATCGACCGCAATATCCCTAAACTAAATAATAGAGTCCAAATGCTCTCTTATTGGATCTAAATGATCACGTTAAGTTAATCTTAGTCTAAAATTAGACTAACGTATCCTTAACATACGTTTAAGTTGATCTTAGTCCCAAATGAGGCTAACGTATCCTTAAACCCAAACGCCAAACCCAAATCTAAGAAGATACAGATTTGGACTAATCCACGCCCTACGGGCGACAACATAAATTAGTCTCCGTATACAATCCACGGGCAACCACAAACAAAACAAACATCCACGACACGCAGTGACCATCTGGAGAAGGAGAAAGTTGTTACCGCGATGTGGTAGCGTAATTAACTGCAGGGCTTGCACCTGCAGAAAAGAGCATCCCCACAATCAAAAACCCCTCAAACGAGAGGGAATCTGACGAAGTCTGCTACATCGGCCGCATCCGTTTAAACTTTCGATACACGGTGCCATAAATCAACTTGGCATCTTCGGAGAGATGGACAATAGCACCAATTAGCATCTGCCCCGAAATTCAGGCTAGACGTTCATCGTGTCTTCCCGCGTCTTTCGGCGGGGAACAGATTCTGGCACACCCAGTGGGACCTTTTCCTTTTTCCACTCCACACTTCGTGTGTCGTGTTCGCGAACCAATCGCGGTTTGATATGGTTGCCCTTGGGTTCGAGGTACTAAGATTTGGTGTCTTGCTCCGTGCAGAAAACGAAAGATCAATGGCGTCTATATGCACGAAATGTTCCAGCTGCGACTGCAACTTCCATTCCACCTCATCTGGAGGTGTAACTTACAGGCCCCAGGCGGCCTCCCTGTTCACAATGCCGGTAGAACAGGTGACGCAGGCTACCACCGGGTTGTTCTTCGGGACCATGCTCCTACCAGTAAGCATTAACATCCCTTTTCCACAAGAAGCGTGGAAGAAGTCGGTCTTTGATCGGCTTACTACTACCACAACGCATCTTAAAGGGTCATCCAATGACAAGCCATCAGCGTCAGTCTTTGATAGGCTGAGCCTGACCTCCAATGGGCCCATGAAGAAGCCTACGATACCTGAATCGGCCATCCCAAAACGGATAGCCATTCCTCTCGAGGTCACTAAAGAAGCTTCTCCAACCAAACGATCAGTCTTTACAAGGCTGGCCACTCCTGCTCCCGTTTCTGCCCAAAGGTCTGTCTTTGACAGATTGGATACTGCTACTCAACGGATATCGGTCTTCAAGAGGCTGGTACCAGCAGCGCCTGAACAGAACAGGGGGCATGAAAAAGTCATCCCCGTGGCTGAACCAACTCCGTCCGCTCGACACGCTCGACGTCGCCACTGGCGCCGAGTAAGGAAGGCTGGGGGCAACTCCCCCTCTGGGCTAACTCCGCCAGCTCCGATGGTAGAAATCAATGTTGCTGTTCCAACCGGGAACAGCTTTGAACTGCTCAACAAGGTGCGCAGAAACTCTCCTACTGCAGTGCTGAAGGGATCTCCTCCACCTATGGAGAATGCACCCAAGGCGATGCCAGAACAGCCCCCTCAGCGGCTTTCTTCTAAAATTTATAAAGTCTGGCGACAGGTTCAAGACTCAATGATTGACCAGGACTACTCTCGCCAATCAAAGAAGCTTAAAGCTCGACAAGGAGATAACCAACTTGTCAAGGCATAAAAGTCAATAGCTACCTGCGTGCCCTCTGCAACGGCCCCCTTGACTTCAACTGCTCACAAGAGAAGGAGGCCAGAGAAAGCCCTGTGACCGCGGCGAACCGCAAAGATGCTGAATCTAAACACCCTAAGTCTGGGGGCATGATGGTGCATACTGTTTATATGGCTTCCAGAATAGAGGAAAGCCGTGCTTCTACGGGACATCGACCGCTCACCCGGTCAATAATGAAGGATCAGGAACAACAGCAACAGAAGCTTCAGGAGATGCTGACTGCAATGGCCGCACTCACTGGGCCAAAAGAAAATCCAGAGACCTTAGAGCAGCGTTGGGAACAAGAAACTGACACCGAATTCCTCCGAAGAATGCTCGAGAGGAAAGAAAAAGAGGCTGCAGAATAGGCATCCAATATAAAATGAATGGCTCTCTTATTCCAAGACATGGCTGGGATGATGTTACAGCCGGAACCTCCAGCTGAAGACCCTCCGATCATCATTGAAGACGACAGAGGGGAGACATCGAATCCTCCTCCGGCTCTTTCAACAGCCAAAGAGGAAACCATTTCCAAGGCCGCTCTGGATGAATACATTGCTCAGCAAATACGAGCTCACCAGGCGGATGAAGAGGCCGGCCAAGTTGTTAAAACTGGGCGACCATATCCAGGCTGGTATGACCAAATAAATTATTCGCCGGGATATACGATCCCTAAATTTCATGTATATAAAGGGATGGGAAATCCCCACCAGCATGTCGCCCAGTTCAGGGCTCTATGTGGCAACATCGCAGGTGATGATAAATTGCTACTTCGCCAATTCATCGGCAGCTTGTTAGAAATGGCGTTCGAGTGGTACTCTGAACTCTCGAACGACTCCGTCAAGACATTCGCGAAGATGGAGCTGTTATTTATGCAAAGATTCACAAGCGCTAGCGAGCGCACCCCAATCACAGCATTGATTAACGCCAGGGTAAAGCTAAGCAAGATATGGGTTCAATACGCAATACGATGGCGGAATCTATGGTCAAAATGCGAACAACACATCGAAGAAGCGCCAGCGGTGGGCATGTTCGTGGGCGCTCTTGATCTGCAGGCGACCATCTCCCAGTTCATGATGTTTTTCAAGCCGGCTACTTTCTAGGCCTTGATTGACAAGCTGGCCCAAATAGACCAGATGGGTCATAGACCATCTCCTCCAAAGCCGGAGCCTCGGAATGAGAAGGGAAAGGGGAAAGCGACTGTCGTCGCCAATGTTCAACAGCAGCCCAGTGGTCTGAGACCAGTTGATCGCCAAAATAATAGAACTCGATCTCTCGAAGATAAAATGAGACGCCCTTACTCGTTCCCTCGAGACAAGACGAAGAGGTTATTCGAGCTAGCACTGCGCAACAGGCTCATCACTCTGCTGGAGCCAAGATGCCCAGCGCAACCAGACGACATTAGCAATCCTAACTATTGCCCTTATCACCGAATGTTGGGCCATCCGATTGAAGATTGTTACATCTTCAAAAGATGGATAGAAGATCAGTACCAACAGGGCAAATTCGTAAATTCCGAAAATTGGAAGGTGAACCGGCCTCAGCCACACACTCCTAAGAAGACGGATACACCGGGGGCATCATGCTCTTTCGTAGAAGAAGCTTTATGGGAGATTATTCTTTCAGCTAAAACTAAAAGAATACTGAAGGATCTCCACACATGTCCGGCAATTAGGTGGAAGAATCCACTGTAAGTCCACGGTAGCTCCTCGGCCGTCTAACAGACGCCAAATCGGAACAAAAACTTTTACAAACTGGCGCTATCGTATACTATAACCCGGATCTGCCATTAAAGCTAAACTAACATACTACAAAGTGGGTAGAAAAGTTATACCGAATGATCCGAGTCCTTCGGTCTTCAACCATCATCCCACACTTTGTTGCAGCTGCTCCGATCTCCTGAATCTCCAGTCTCCTCATCCAGGTGGCACCACGTCGACGGATCTTTAAACGGGCTCCCGCCTCTGAACCGAGGCAACTCGATCATCAAGTTTGCTAAAAGAGATGACCACGATTGATGTAGAGAATGAGTAGAACACTTTGTCTCACTACGTCCAAAGCCATGGACGAACGGTTAATGAAGTTGCCTTTTGGATCGGGTGAAATAAGAAATGAGGCTATCTAATTTTCATGAACCAAAACCATAATCTTTTTCCCAAAAATCAATCATGTTCTTTTTCAAGAGAGGGCCGGCCAATATATGGAGGAGGGGGTGAGTGTAGGAGTGGAGAGGGTGACCATAACAATATGATACTTATTATAACACATCATGAAAACAATGACTCACTTAAACAATAAATGCAGACCAATGATCATTAACCCAGTCACCCTTTCATTAAATGAACAATTAATGCCCTAATTGTTGGATATAGTGCTCTCAGAGTCAATTATTGGATCACAGGCACGTGATTGCAATGATTGAGGGAGGACCTATGCCAGTAGGACAGTCTTACTCAAGATGATAGTATGCTATCTGGTTTATCTTTATCATCGTGTACTGCTTTAGGTGACCTTACAGGTCACTATTGCGCGTTGATAGAGCCCCTAGGATTCTTGCTTGACTGCCAGCAGTATGAAGGCGATCATATACGTGGGAGTTGGGGTCTATAAGCACATCCTTAAAAGGTCCCTAGTCGTTGGAGTTTCGAGACAGGGCATCGATTCTCAGAGTAGACTAGTATATACAGTCGAGACCCCGACGAGGGGCGGTGGCCGGTCTCACAAGCCACTGGTGTCAGTTGGTTCACCTAAGATGTATACAGGTGCTCATTGGGTTATGAGTACACTGGACAGGACTCGCCGGGAACCTGCTAGTTGGTCTTATATCTGACGTCAGATAGCAATTCCCTGGTGACATGTGTACAGGTTAGTTCATCGACCTGAGATTGTCATTTGTCTCGTGTGAGTTCCCACTGTGCTTTGATTACTACCCTACCACGCTCAAAGGAGACGTGCAAACAGGTTTTAGTTGGGTACAGTCCCGAGCCATATGGAGGCAGTGAGCGGATCTGCAGAGATTCGTCTCTCCCGGTATTGGGGGTGAGGTCGCGCTGTGTCTAGGAGAGCCATTACACGAAGTCCTTGGCCAAGGCAGGAGATTTACTGGTAGGTATTCCAGTAGTATCTCAGGGTGTTCTGGGCTACACTCCGACACGACTTGTACCGCTTTTGGGGGCCTGACTTTTACCAACCCGCTAGGCCCGCCATGTGATACTCATAGACGAACGGACCGGACTGTACGGATATTGTCACTGACAGGCTAAGTAGGGTGTCAGGATGAGTTCGCTCATCGACGTCCCTTTTGTTCAATACCTGGTAGCCCGTTACGTATAGGCTAATACCTCTGACGTGCTAGTGGTTAAATCCACAGCCAAAGTATTGACGAGTCTTTAGAGTCCCCCACAGACCTTTTTCTCAAGTTTCGGGCGAAACGCTGTAGAGGCCGTATGGAGATATGGCAGGGTTCGATCAGATACGTGCGGTATTGCACGGATCATGATCGGACGAATAATACTAGCGGGCTTTGGTTTAAGCCGGATCCTAGTATTGTACAGTGTAGATTTTGTCTCTTTGCATTTGTATTCAGTGGGAATACAAATGCGGGTATGTATATGCAGTCGCGGGGTTTTCCTGTAATTTATTACGGGATCAGTTTTCTGAAGTTGCCAGTTTGCATTCCGTTCCGGCCAGTTTTTCTTTGTTCCTTCCCGGCCGGACTTTTCCGATGGAGGGGGTTATTTGCAGTTGTGCAAATTACCTTTGTGGAGGTGTTATTTGCATTTGTGGTTTCATGATGGTTCCTAGCATCATGAGATTCTTTTTGAATCAACTCTTTAGCATTAATGAGATTAGAATGGATTAGAAATGGATATGACCTTGTTATCATCACATTTGGTTGTGGTCACCTCTTTTGATTCCTACACTCACCTCCCTTCTTGTTTTTGATTATTCCCTCTACCATTTTGATATTTGAGGGGCCGGCCACTTTAGGAAGAGTGAAAGGGGATTTATTTTGGTGGTGGAAAAATGTTCATCTCACATTCTATGCTTGCTACAAAAATTCCTCACATCACTCCAAAGTTCTTTTCTCTTCTCCATCATCAAAGGCAACTACACCCCATTAAGACAAAGTGATTCTACACTAGCCAACAGCATTTCTTGGGCATGTCGGCTCGCCAACTTCGTGCCCGAGTTGTCTCGGTCCAGAGGTGGGAGCCCGTAAAAGAACCCGGCGATGTGGTGCCCGTTCCGACGAGGAGCTGAAGACCGGAGATTCCGCGAGGAGATCGGAGTGGAGGCCGAAGACCGAAGACCGAAGGACACGGATCGCTCAGTATAGCATTCTACCCTTTCTCGTATTTACTAGAGTTAGGTTAATGGCCTGATCCGGGTTTTTAGTGCGCGGTGGTGCCGGTTTCTATTTTTAGAAAAGTTTCGTTTCCGCGTTTTGTCCTCGGATTGACGGCAGGGGCGCCGCCGTGCACTTACACTAATGACTCACTAGCCACTTCATCATCCTAGTCACCATCTAGAAACTTCTAGAACCATAACTCACCCTATGACTCACCCAAGTGACGAAAAGATAAATCCGCATTTAACCGAATGTTAAATACGGGTGATAGAAAACTGGAAACTTCCAAAAGCGATCCCGAAATGAATTTCAGGATAACCCCGTAATGGTATAAACATACCCGCATTTGTATTACGACCGAATACAAATGCAACTGAGACAAAGATATTATATCTACACAGTATAATACTCGGATCCGGTTTAAACCAAAGCCCACCAGTATTATCTGCTCGAAATATGACACGTGCGTAAACGCACGTGCATTTTCCGAACCCTGCCATAAAACCATACGGCCTCTACAACGTTTCACCCGAACTTGGGAAACTGTCTGTGGGGGACTCTAATGACTCATCAACACACTGGCACTGGGTATAACCACTAGCACGTCAGAGGTACGAGCTATACGTAACGGTTGCCTATGTATTGATTGGAAGGGAAGCTGACGAGCGAACTCATCCAGAAACTCTACTGAGCCTAACAGTGACAATATACATACAGTCCGGTCCGTTCGTCTATAAGTATCGCATATCGGCCTAGGGGGCTGGTAACGTCAGACCCCCAATAGCGGTATAAGTCGTGTCAGAGAGTGGCCCAGAACATCCTGAGATACTACTTGAGTACCTACCAGTAAATCTCCTGCCTCGGCCGAGGGCTTTGTGTAATGGCTCTCCTAGACACATCGCGATCTCACCCCCAATACCGGGAGAGACGAATCCCTTGCCGATCCGCTCACTTGTCTCCATGTGGCTCGGGACTGTACCCAAAAAAGACCTGTTTGCACGACTCCTTTGAGCCGTGGTAGGGTAGAAATCAAAGCACTGTGGTAACTCACACGAGACAAATGACGACCTCAGGTCGATGAACTAACCTGTACACATGTCACCAGGGAACTTCTATCTGACGCTAGGTATAATACCAACTAGCAGGTTCCCGGCGAATCCTGTCCGGTGTACTCATAACCCAATGAGCACCTATATATATCTTAGGTGATCCAACTGACACCAGTGGCTTGTGAGATCGGCCACCGCCCCTCGTCGGGGTCTCGACTGTATACACTAGTCTACTCTGGAGTATCGATACCCTGTCTCGAAACTCCCATGACTAGGGACACTTTAAGGATGTGCTTATAGCCCCCAGCTCCTACGTATATGATCGCCATCATACTGCTGGCAGTCAAGCAAGAATCCTATGGGTTCTATCATCATGCAATAGTGAACTAAAGCATGTATACGATGATAAAGACAAACCATATAGCATACTATCATCTCGAGCAAGACTGTCATATCGGTATAGGTCCTCCCTCAATCATTGCAATCACGTACCCGCGATCCAATAATTGACTTTGAGGGCACCATCTCCAACAATCTCCCACTTGCACTTAAGGCTAATTATTGCGATGTCGCATACTCACAGCCCGTGTGATACCGAACATCCAACTCCTCTACTAATCAGTTTCACAGAGCTCGTTTGTAAAACTATTGTGTTCGAGAAATAGCCTTAGTGAGTGGATCCGCCCTGATGTTTCTTTCTATGTCTCTCTTAATCTCAAGTTCGCGGAGAAAGCCACCTCCTGAATCGAGTAAGACCTGTCTTAGAATATGTCTGGATATCTGATGGGACCTAGTTCATAAATGAACTCCAAATCCAAACTTCTTAGACAGTATTGATAACTGAACCTAATCAGTATCCAGCACCATGTCTCCCACAGTATCCTCTTGGACCACCTGTCCATAATACTGTCCCTCATCAGAGGGAAAACTATAACTTTGACAATCACTCTGTCATCCATGTCACCTTTGAAGCCTGGAATGATAACCGTCTCCCGAAGGAGGCTGCCGTCATCAAATCCGTAGAACATGCACTTATGTTCTAAAACTGCTTCCTTATGTTTCTTCAGGATTGGATTAATATAAACTTATCGCATCTAATGCAAAAACAACATCTGGTGTGGTACTTGACATCTCATGATTGACTCAATTGCCTAAGCAAGTGATCTGTCAATCATGCACATCCCTCCTCCTTTTAGTTTATAAGACACCTTTAGAGAGGGTGACTCCATCATCTGCAGGTACACCACCATGCCAGGAGTCATCTATTCTAAGTACCTTTAGAATACTGTCAAAATACCCATATTGGGAAACTACCCAAATCTAGATCTAAAACCATAGATCTAATAACCAGAATGTCTGATATTATATCCATATCCTGTCTGGAGAAACAACTGTGTGACGACCAAAGTACAGCCGATCGTAGTATAGGAATTTTACTTCCTACTCTGTGTATGTCATCCAAATACCAGGACATCACACCCTACTACCTTCTCAACAGATCCATCCTCTATTCTGATGAAGTCAAAGCTATGACTGTCACATCAAAATTAGATGATCTATCTCCGCTATATCTGCTCAAGTCTATAAATAGACATAAGCTACTTGCCCACTATGCTTCTGCTGCTCCTACTGACCACAACAACCCTCTGGCAGAATAATATACACGTGCACTTCTAAAGCTAGTTTAGAACGATGCTATACTTATTCTCCTGCCGGGTTTCATAGTCTGGAACAACAGTAGTGTCAAGTCCGGGTAAACTAGAACCTCCCTGTCACCATCCTTGAGGCTACCGGAGTACCTTTCGGGTGTCTGAGGTTACCCACCATATCTGCGGAGTGGCTATTGGAATGTCAAACCTGATTGAATATATAGGTCCTATTAAATTTTCTGTAATCGTTTGCGGTTCTGGAATCTCTTCCAGTTCTACCATACTCTCACTACTGTTTTCTGAAAAAATCTATTTTACTAAAACTGTGGCGAGTCAAGAACAATATCACTATTGATCTTCAAGATGGTAGAAAGTTAACCCTCGACATAGCCCGGGTCAACCCACAAACTGCCATTACAGAAACGTGCCTTGAGTTATCCAGAGTCTGGTTTTAAGCATAAGCCGGACAACTCCCCGTATCTTAACATCGTTAAGATATGAACCATTCTATATATAATATAGAAATAGAGGCACTAATTTAATTGGAACCAGATTCAAATCATGCAGCTGTCTCCAGTGCTTGTCAACTTAACGGAGAGAGGATAATCAGCATTACTCAACTTAGGAATCCATCCAATTATGAGTAACCTGAAAGAGAAACAAGTTTCTCAAAACCATGACTTCCATCTGAATACCAATCACAAGAATCTACATCTTCGATCTCTTTGAAGAATCCCGATACATGCGATACCTGGTTCTCTACTTTATTCTTATATCCACAACTTCTCAAAACTTAGACCTTGTATTTCTACGAAACACTTGTCTAAAAACTAGAGAAGTCACAAGTAAATAGAACATAGTACGAGTACCTACCCCTCTGTCCTGACGGACACTGGCCAACATACAATACTCTGTATAAGTCCGCTGAGTTGAATAACTCAAAACCTGTGCGTCGTAGGTTGAAAACTGTACCCAGGTGATTTCCTCAAATATCACCAATTACAACGAATTCCGATATAATGAGGATGATCACCTAATTCTCAATAACCTACTCCCACTCATCATCTATAAAACCATACAGATGTAAGAATCATACCTGGTAAATACATACCCTGGAGTAAGTTCTAATCGGGAAATCAGTTTTCCTTTAACAATGCACTGAAACATGAAAATGTTTCGTAGGGGTATCCTGGTATTCCTAGTAATGCCTCTTCCATAATCCAATTCATGACTTTAACCGTATATTTCTTTGCCATCTCTCCAAATCCCTTTATTTGTCTTTATTCATTACCTTCTGTACACCATCGTTAGGCTAAGTGGTTTTCTTCCTTCCCTACCGTTCAGCACCAGCCTATGGTTTGGAAGAAGACTATCCGGTAAGCATAATAGGTGTACTCTCCTAATCCTAGGAGTACTCGCAACTTGAGAAAAGGTGATGATAAAAGACAACTAAATAATACCTTATTCTATTTCTCCCAAACTGGGGAAAAAGCAAAGATGAAAATAGGAGTGGCGATGAAGTACGCGGTTTGATCGTGAATGATAGCAGTCGCAATTTACTTTGCCCTCTTTCTAATCCCTTTATTTTTGTCTTTAGTTATTACCTTCTGTACACCCTACTTAGGCTAATTGGTTTTCTTCATTCCTTACCTTTCGGCACCTGCCTATGGTTTGGAATAAGACTATCCAATGAGCGTAATAGGTGTACTCTCCTAAACTAAGGAGCCCTCGCAACCTGAGAGAAGGTGATGATAAAAGACAACGAATAAACCAATTCTATTTCTCCTGAACCTGGATCCATCCTTAAAGAATTCCCTTCGAGTTCGTATATAACCATATGATGGATCTATCCAATGGAAGTGGATGTCCGTAATAATACGGGGTGTTCTGAGAAATACAAAGGGTAAAAGAAGGAGCGGCAATGACTTATGCAACTCGGACAATCCAAAAGCTAGTATTTTAAGAAGGTTCTGTCAACTTGGTCACTGAGTCATAGTCTAGGGTCAGTCAAAGGTCGCTGCCAAAGAGAGAGAGAGAAAAGAAACACTCTGCGTGCACTCTAACCTAGATCAGAATGGTTATCACTTTATCTAATCAAGAAACCTCCCACTGTACCGTTAAATTCTCCTCCAAACCTATAAGAAGAATCAATCGGGATCACCCGAAGAGTAAACCAACTCATCAGTAGGAATCGGGATCCAACTCTCATCGCATGATAACGTGACGGAATCCACTCATGTTATCACACTCCAGAAGGTATGCGCATACTTGGCAAGTTTCAGTTTCTTTAGAAACTCCCGATGTGATTTTTGTCCCATGCTCTTATGACCTTGACTTTGGCCAACAAATCATAAGTCACATGTCAAGTTCTACCCGTCATTATCCAGGTTAAAATTATCCAGGTTAATTTTAACCCACCCGTACCTACCCTCGACTTTGGCCAACAAGGCAGTACGACTGTCCCAAACCAACGCATCTATCTATGCAACAGATGAATACCCAGCAGCTACCAAACACTATGCCTTGATTTTAGCCAACAAACATAGCTTGAATACTACTGACCATCCATAAGAAATGACGGAGGGCTACGACTGGTTTTTGGCGAAAAACCTTTAACGTAATGAACTTGATCTCATTGAAGGAACCTGATAGCTTTTTATAAAAATATAGTGGCGAAAAACTTTTGCTAAAAAGGTCACTCCCGGTGAAGGGATCTCGGCTCTTTCCTCGTGGAATGAGGTGCAGGATATTCTAACTGAATACCGCGAAGCAAAGCAACTTGTAATCGACTATAGTGAAGTTATTACCCTGACGCAAACTTCTGCCCAAGGGGTCACTTCCGGTGAAGGGATCTCGGCCCTTGCCTCGTCGAATGAGGTGCAGGATATTCTAACTGAATACCGCGATGCAAAACAAAAGAAAACGTCTTTGTAATAACACTTTTTAAAACTGTTCCAACAACATCAAATATAGGTTTGTTTTATCCTTGCATTGATAAGAATTAATGCAGTCCCATCAAATAATCACACCAGAAAAGAACGAAAATATAATGTACGTATAAGCCATCCGCATTCGCCACTGGGTCCCGTCATTACCTGTTAGGTTACTTAACTAACGACAGAGCGGAGACTGGACTAGCACGGGTGTAAAACATATACAACATCTAATAGTATATATACCAATATACAATAATCGCTCCAGGCGTGATAAAATGCAACATTATAGAAAAGTAATAAGCATCACAGAACAATACAGATAATCTGGGATCCCCGAGTTTCATAGAGCCGCTACTGAAACCCGACGTTCCCCTGGTCGTGTGGATAGCCTGTACAATAAAACCTAGACTCCTACGGGTGCGGCAAGTTACCCGCCAAAACCTGAAGCGAGGAAGCCCCCTACAGCAAAATGAATGGACCACCCGGCACTTCACGGAATCCGGTAACTTGAGAACCCCTCCTTGGGTCAACCTGTACACCTTACGAGTGCGGCGAATAGTCTGCCAATTCTAGAGTGAGGCCCCTCTGCCTCTCAAAGCCATGAGATACGGACCCGTTGCCCTCCAGAACCCGGCTATCCGTGCACTCCGTCGCGGGGTAAACCTAGTACGGAAATAAAAATATGTACAACGGGTACATCGACCTCAGCCCGGTCGTGCCCCAAAAGAATATTATACAAACAGGCAGTGACGGCAGTCCACATGTTGGACGCTCGCCCCGCAATATCAAATGTACAAATAAATCCAAACAACACTACCATTGCACACTGCTATCCACCACGACAAATCCACAACAGCACAGCACAACACAGAACATCAACGCGAATGTCACGTTCGCAAACCCGTCTAAAAGAGCTATAGCATTTAGACGCAATTTACCGCTCAAATGACATTCCCGGTCGGAGATATAATGTAAATACTGCATACTAACAAGTTTAAAATTTCGATCGACAAAACTTCCCGAAGTGGGCCCCACGTACATCTGCTGTACAGTAACAAAAATGGGCCCAAAAATAAATTTTCCAGCAACCACAATTTCCTCTGAAAAACTTACTGTAGAAAATTGGAGTACCAATCTCACAAAACGGCGGCGGATCCACGGCCAAACCCTTGTTTCGGCCGCGGATCCGCGGCGGTACTGTGGAGTTGGGCCACCAAATTTTACTAGTATTCTTATAAAAGCCTGCTCTATTTTCTGTGATATGCAAAATAATTTTTAGACCCTTTTAAAAATCGACAGAAACTTTAACCCAGGAAATTGTAGTTTTCGAAAATCCGTTCGATCGATATTTTAAACGTGTTAGCACAAGTTAGTAAAGCTTAATGGTGAGACTCTGATACCACTGTAAGTCCACGGTAGTGCCCCGGCCGTCTAATAGACGCCAAATGCGGAACAAAAACTTTTACAAACTGGCGCTATCGTATACTATAACCCGGATCCGCCATTAAAGCTAAGCTAACAAACTACAAAGTGGGTAAAAAAGTTATACCGAACGATCCGAGTCCTTCGGTCTTCAACCATCATCCCACGCTTTGTTGCGGCTGCTCCGATCTCCTGAATCTCCAGTCTCCTCGTCCAGGTGGCACCACGTCGACGGATCTTTAAACGGGCTCCCGCCTCTGAACCGAGGCAACTCGATCATCAAGTTTGCTAAAAGAGATGACCAAGATTGATGTAGAGAATGAGTAGAACACTTTGTCTCACTACGTCCAAAGCCATGGACGAACGGTTAATGAAGTTGCCTTTTGGATCGGGTGAAATGAGAAATGAGGCTGTCTAATTTTCATGAACCAAAACCATAATCTTTTTCCTAAAAATCAATCATGTTCTTTTTCAAGAGGGGGCCGGCCAATATATGGAGGAGGGGGTAAGTGTAGGTGTGGAGAGGGTGACCATAACAATATGATACTTATCATAACACATCATGAAAACAATGACTCACTTAAACAATAAATGCAAACCAATGATCATTAACCTAGTCACCCTTTCATTAAATGAACAATTAATGCCCTAATGACTCACTAGCCACCTCATCATCCTAGTCACCATCTAGAAACTTCTAGAACCATGACTCACCCTATGACTCACCCAAGTGACGAAAAGATAAATCCGCATTTAACCGAATGTTAAATACGGGTGATAGAAAACTGGAAACTGGTAACTTCCAAAAGCGATCCCGAAACGAATTTCAGGTAACCCCGTAATGGTATAAACATACCCGCATTTGTATTACGACCGAATACAAATGCAACTGAGACAAAGATATTATATCTACACAGTATAATACTCGGATCCGGCTTATACCAAAGCCCACCAGTATTATCTGCCCGAAATATGACACGTGCGTAAACGCACGTGCATTTTCCGAACCCTGCCATAAAACCATACGGTCTCTACAACGTTTTGCCCAAACTTGGGAAACTGTCTGTGGGGGACTCTAATGACTCATCAACACACTGGCACTGGGTATAACCACTTGCACGTCAGAGATTCGAGCTGTACGTAACGGTTGCCTATGTATTGATTGGAAGGGAAGCTGACGAGCGAACTCATCCAGAAACCCTACTGAGCCTAACGGTGACAATATACATACAGTCCGGTCCGTTCGTCTATGAGTATCGCATATCGGCCTAGGAGGCTGGTAATGTCAGACCCCCAATAGCTGTATAAGTCGTGTCAGAGAGTGGCCCAGAACATCCTGAGATACTACTGGAGTACCTACCAGTAAATCTCCTGCCTCGGCCGAGGGCTTTGTGTAATGGCTCTCCTAGACACAGCGCGATCTTACCCACAATACCGAAAGAGTCGAATCCCCTGTCGATCCGCTCACTTGCCTCCATGTGGCTCGGAACTGTACCCAAAAAAGACCTGTTTGCACGACTCCTTTGAGCCGTGGTAGGGTAGAAATCAAAGCACAGTGAGAACTCACACGAGACAAATGACAACCTCAGGTCGATGAACTAACCTGTACACATGTCACCAGGGAACTGCTATCTGACGCTAGGTATAATACCAACTAGCAGGTTCCCGGCGAGTCCTGTCCGGTGTACTCATAACCCAATGAGCACCTGTATACATCTTAGGTGATCTAACTGACATCAGTGGCTTGTGAGACTGGCCAGCGCCCCTTTTCGGGGTCTCGACTGTATACACTAGTCTACTCTGGAGTATCGATAGTCTGTCTCGAAACTCCAACGACTAGGGATACTTTAAGGATGTGCTTATAGACCCCAGCTCCCACGTATATGATCGCCATCATACTGCTGGCAGTCAAGCAAGAATCCTATGGGCTCTATCATCATGCAATAGTGAACTAAAGCATGTATACGATGATAAAGACAAACCAGATAGCATATTATCATCTCGAGCAAGACTGTCTTATCGGTATAGGTCTTCCCTCAATCATTGCAATCACGTACCTGCGATCCAATAATTGACTTTGAGGGCACTATCTCCAACATCCACTGGAACCTGAGATCATCGAGGGGATGCTGAAGCCGCGCCTAACTCCTAAGATCGGTGGTGATAGCCAAAGCGCTCACACCAAACCGTCAAAGTCTTCGAAGAAGAAGAAGAAGACCAAAAAGCCCATGAAGCCTGGTGGCGAGCGCACGGACCTGCAAAAGCAGATTGACGCACTGGAAGAATATAAACAGAAGGTGCGGACTCCAGTCACACTTCAAGAGTTTCTCAGTCACGTCCTTGAGGACGGAGATGACGGAGAAGACTCGTCGGATGAATATGAAGATTACATAGCAAGTTGCCATGTGATCTCTCACTCGTCGATAGACGATGAAGAAGTTCCTTTCACAGTGAAACTGGGGGTAACTCCTGAACCGGAATTTCTAGGGCCATCAGACGAAATGATTGATGCATTCCTAGACGAAGCTCTTCTTAAAAGCAAAGCTGCTTGAGAGCGCGAGATGGCCATATTTGAAAAGGCCAAACGCCGGCGACTGGACGAAAGGGTTGAAACACTCCCGCTAGATCAAAGTACATCCTCGCAAATAAAAATAGGTTCAAGACGAGTAAAAGGTTTGCTAAAGCCATATCAATGGGAATGAAGCTGCCACCCTCCGAAGGAAACATTCTCAGTGAAGCGGAAACACATCCTAGCTACTGCTTATATCATCGAAAGATTGCGCACCCCACCGAAGAGTGCAATGCTTTTAAAAGATGGTGGCAGGGATATGTTGCTCACTGACAACATTTCAAGCGGATGAAACGCAAAACTCGTCGGGAGCAAAGAAATACGACCGAGGAGCGCAAAAGAACTACCGGCAACTGTCGCATGGTCGAAGCTGGGGGATCACAAGTTCTCACCTTTGGGAGCGACTCTGACGAAGAAATAGCTCTTGGTCCTCTCTTCAAAGAATCCACGTCGGGAAAAGAAGAAGAACCGAAGGCCTGTGAAAATATTCAGCTGCGCAACCGCACATTACATGAAAAGAATCTCGGACCTGCAAATAAGGGCTCGAACAGAAAGGATAAAGGGAAAGAAAAAGTCCCTGAGGATATCGCCCTTGATGATCGAGTCGTCGAAGTGCTGGCAGCCAAGGACCCGCCCAAGAAAAGTAAGATGGATTACAACGTTCTTGCACACCTGAGGAAGATACCCTCGTAGCTCAGTATTCTCGACGCCCTTCTTCTATCCAAAGAGGCGAGAGATTCATTGATCAAGGCGTTACAAGGGCCCGAACAATTCCAAGCCTTCCTTGCCAAAGTAAAGATGAAGGACGAGCTGGAAGAAGTGTACACCGCGGATATCACTTTCGGCGATGAAGATCTCCTTTTTGGGACATGCGAGCACAACCGTCCCCTATACGTCTCCGGATACTGTCATGACATCAAGATAGGCAAAATCCTGGTTAACAATGGGTCCTCCGTCAATATCCTCAATGTGAGAGTGTTGAAGGAAATTTGCATGAGCGTTCAGCACCTCGCTCGTGATAAAATCACCATTTTCGGGTTTGACTCCCAGTCATCACGGACGCTCGGGTCAGTGATACTGACGCTGCACTTCGGGCTACTCGTCACGGATATTAAATTTCATGTCATTGACGCCAAGACCTGCTATAACGCTTTACTCGGCCGGCCCTGGTTACACAAGTACAACATTATCTCTTCTACACAACATCAGTGTATGAAGTATTTCAAAAATGGTCTTGAGTATACTGTGACAGGGGAACTAAACCCGTTCTCCGTGAACAAAGTCCGAAAGTATGAAGATGCAAAATACTTCTTACCAGATTTTGAGGACACGGAAAGATGTCACAAACCGAAGAACAAAGCTATCACCACTATTCCGGTCTTCGGGAGTGATACAAAGGAGGAAGAAAATATAGTTTACTTAGGACCACCCCAGTGCAATAAGCCGGGACCGTCCACTCCTATGTTGATCTTCGGCAGCGACTCGGAAGATGAGGTCAATGCCGTATTCTCTGCTCGGCCATCAATGCAAGCCTTCACTAATGAAGATCAAAACTTGCAGGTTGCCATGGTTCCGCCAAAGTATCATAAAAAGCTAGACGCGCTTGATACCTACAGTGTGGAAGAACTGCAAACGTTCTACGTCCCTCCCAGGCGAAAAGGCAAAAAGGCGATCCTATTCTATCGATCCGGGGAAACCAAAGTGGAGAAACAAATTTGGAATGGTGCGGATTCTACGCTCGACAGGCTCCAGCCCATCCGTTTTCCCAGATATTATACAGACAGACTAAAGAGACTCTTGAGATGCCAAGGTGTACCCCTTAAGCAAACTGCGCGACAAGCACGGTTCTATAACAGGATCTGGAACGTTCCCGGAACTCAACAAAAGTTGCCCAACGGGAGAATGGAAACGACCAGGCTTGGGTATGTTCAATCCAAAAGATGGGAGCTATTCCGCGACTGCTACGTCATACATGACTTTGATGAAGAAGAGGATGCTCTGTGGGAAGATACTAACCCTGAACCAGAAAGAGCTCTCGCCATGAAAATACCAAGTCCGTCGTTTGAAGAACAGATGGATAAGCTTATAAGGGAAGCGGGTCAAAAGGTTCGAGACGACCATAATCGTGAAATGGCCATCTACGAGAAAGCCAGGACGCAACGCCTCCTTCAGCAAGCTGTAAAAAATGAATATGCTCCTCCTTATCAACCCGTTGTACAAAAGGCCTGACGCAGAGGCGGAAATAAATCAAAGAACGGAAAAAACGTTCGACAGCGACAAAGCGGGTCCAAGAAGCCACGCGATCGGGAATCGAACAATCCGGATTCGTCTCTTATAAAGAAGATACGAATGGGCCGATGAAGTCCGTCTCATATAAAAAGTGGACCCTCTCAAGTATTTGATGTCGAAATCCATATTAACAGGACGTCTTGCTAAATGGGCCTTGCTCTTGATGGAGTTCTCGATAACTTATCGTCCCCTCAAGGCAGTGAAGGGCCAGGCCATCGCTGACTTCCTCACTGAGCATCCGATACCTGCCGATTCTCCTTTAAACTGTGAGTTGCCAGACGAACATGCGTTTGACATGATCGACGGGGATGATACCCGGTGGGAACTCTATTTTGATGGAGTATCTTCCATGAAGAAGCGCAAACAAAGCACCCCTATAATCAAATCAGGAGTAGGCCTCATCTTCGTGACTCCACAAGGAGGGATAATGCGCTTCGCCTTCTCCTTAACAAAGCCGAGAACGAACAATAAGGCCGAATATGAAGCTTTGATAGCAGGTCTCGAGATTGCTATCGACATGAGAATTGAAAACCTCCTCATATACGGAGACTCCCAACTGGTCGTTAATCAAGTAAATGGCGACTACCAAACGTGCAAGCCAGAGTTGGTGAAGTACGGCGGGAGAGTACAGCAACTGCTGACTCAAATTCCCTCCTACACGCTGGAAAGTATACTGCGTGCGGAGAATAGTAAGGCGGATGCACTAGCTAAGCTTGCTAAAGAGTTGACCGACGAGAACCTCGATGACGTAAGGATCATTGTGCAAAGTCGTCGGGTTCTCGCACCGGTAGAGATATCTCCGGAGTCGTCCAAAGAAAAAGGGGCGAACGAGCAAACGACCCTACAAATAAGAGACCAAGAAAAGGCTGAGGATTGGAGGGAAGTCTTTATAGACTACTTCAAATCCCGTCGAACACCTGAAGATGTGTCCTCAGGACATCAGCTTATGAAACGAGCTCTGTCTTTCGCCTTCGTCAATGATACTCTGTATAAGAGATCATTTGATTCTCTGTGGTTAAGATGCCTGGGACTAGAAGAGGCAAGGAGAGTCATCCAAGAAACTCACGATGGACTCTGTGATTCTCACCAACCCGACCCAAAGATGAAACTGAAGATCAAACGGATGGGTTATTATTGGCCCACGATGATCCAAGATTGCCTCGAATACGCGAAGCAATGTCACTCGTGCCAGATTCACGGGGACTTTATCCATCAGCATCCGAATCCGCTATATCCGACGGTGGCTAGCTGGCCGTTCGAAATGTGGGGGACTGACATAATCGGCCCCATCGAACCAGCATCATCCAGAGGACATCGATTCATTTTGGCGACAATTGATTACTTCTCCAAATGGGCAGAAGCAGTACCGCTGAGGGAAGTGAAGACGGAGAATATCCTCCATTTCTTCAAGACACATGTCATTTATCGGTTTGGAACTCCGCGACGGATCATCTCCGATAACAGGCCAGCCTACAGAAGACACCAGATCAGCCGCTTCGCACAACAGCATAACATAGACTGGAGATACTCTTCAGTCTATAATCCCCGAGCTAACGGTCTAGCTGAGGCTTTCAATAAGACCTTGACGAAGAATATGAAAAAGACGGTGTCTCGAAATAAGATGGATTGGCATGAGAGACTGCATGAAGCTCTCTGGGCATATCGAACTACGTTCAAAACGGCCACAAACACAATGCCCTATGCAGTAGTATTCGGCACAGAAGCGGTACTCCCCCTCGAGATAGAGCTACCCTCTCTACGAGTGGCAGTTCATTACGAGCTAACAGACGAAGAAAATGCTCACCTTCGGCTTGAGGAGCTCGATACCCTTGATGAAACTTGGCTCATGGCGCAGCAAAATCTGGAGGCTTATAAAGCAAAGATGACGCGCTTATACGAAAAATTGACTAGGCCGAGGACATTCCGCCAAGGCGAACTCATGCTAGTGGTCAAAAGACCTATGATCCCCAATCGTGCCAAACGGGGGAAATTCAAGCCGAACTATGAAGGCCCGTATATCATAGACAAGGTCTACCAGGATGGGACCTATCTACTCATGGACATGCATGGCGAAAGGCCCTTCAGGCCAATAAATGGTCGCTTCCTGAAAAAGTAATATGCCTGACGAGTCACGGCTTAGGTCAATGATAGATGACGACAACTATATCCGCTTGCTATCTTCCTAAGCCCAAACTCTATAACTAGTAGCCGGCTAACGGACCGAAACGTCCTTAAACTAACAACGGACCGAAACGTCCTTAAACTAACAACGGACCGAAACGTCCTTAAACTAGCTGTTGACCGAGACGTCGATAAACTACTGTAGACTGCAACATCCCAAGGCTGACACAGAAAAAGAGGAAAGAATAAAAAAAAAGAAAAAAACGGTATGTCCATAAGCAAAAGGGGCACGGATGAAAACCTGAAAGGGCTCCGTGAGTAAAAACAGCAGGGCTACCGGCGAGTTTTTGTGAAAACCCGAAAGGGCGCAACCTCGTTAAAAGACACTTGCAAGGTCCTCTCGACCTTGTGAGGAGAAACCACCTGCGTAAGATCCTTACGACTCATAAGGGAGTAACACACTTAGAGATCCCCACGATTCCTAAGGAGAAATTACACTTACAAGATCCTCACAACTCGTAAGGAGAACCCTCCTTTGAGACCCTCAAGGCTCATAGGATTCAAAAGTCTTAAGTTACAGGGATCTGAACCTGTTCTTAAGCGGCCACCACAACCTCCAACTTTGTCCTACAAGTGTCTCAATGCTGACCCTTGTATATAATCCACGGGCGCGAATAAACATTTCCCTAACAAAGCCCCATCCGTGACTAGGGATATGTTTGCACAGTGAACAGCCCTTATAAGTCCTCTCGACTTATAAGGAGAAAATACTCTTGTAAGATCCTTACGATTTATAAGGGACCATACACTTAGAAGTCTTCACGATTCCTAAGGAGAAAACGCACCAACAAGATCCTCATGACTCGCAGGGAGAAATACCTTTATGAGACCCTTACGGCTCATGAAGTCAAAAGCCTTAGACGACAGGATCATAACCCTGTTCGCTAAGCCACCTTTGTTTGACATCGACAGAGGCAAATGATGATTCGCTCCTGGCAATATTCCAGTTGTAGCGGTACTGATGCCGAAATCGGTGTCTAACTCCAAGCTTGCAGCAAAGAAGCTAGCGAGCCACACATGCATACGAAATAGTCGAAATGATAGGGCAACTTGCAACAAAATCAGCAAGTAAAAATATATGCATGCAAAATAGCCAAAATGATTGGGCAACTCGCAATAAAAAGCAGCTGGTAAAAATAAAAGAAATAACCGAAATGATGGGGCAACTTGCAACAAAATCAGCAAGTAAAAATGTATGCATGCAAAATAGCCGAAATGATTCAGCAGCTCGCAATAAAAAGCAACGAGTAAAAATAAAAAATAACCGAAATGATTGGGCAACTCGAAATAAAAAGCAGAGAGTAAAAATAAAATAAATAGCCGAAATGATTGGGCACCGCGAAAAATAGCCGAAATGATTGGGCAATTGCGACCTTCGCGATATGAAAGCTGAAATGATAGAGCATCATGGAAAGAAAAATATAAAAAATGAAATTTTCTGCCCTACAAGTGATATCACATCAATCCCTGTATACAATCCAGGGGTGCAAACGAAGAAGGAATCACACTTTCCCTCCTCAGGCTTCATCAGAAGAAGAAGCCAAATCTCAACGGTTCACAGACAACCTAGAGACCATTTCGATATTCGTCTCATTACAATAGACGCTACGTCATCCACATGACCCCGTCGCGGAAATACGTCATCCATATGACCCCGTCTCGGAAATACGTCATCCACATGACCTCGTCGCAGAAATACGTCATCCATATGACCCCGTCTCGAAAATACGTCATCCACATGACCCCGTCTCGGAAATACGTCATCCACATGACCCCGTCGCGGAAATACATCATCCACATGACCCCGTCGCGGAAATACGTTATCCATATGACCCCATCTCGGAAATACGTCTTCCACATGACCCCATCGCGGAAATACGTCATCCACATGACCCCGTCGCGGAAATACGTCATCCAAATGACCCCTCTCGGAAATACGTCATCCACATGACCCCGTCGCGGAAATACACCATCCACATGACCCTGTCACGGAAATACGTCATCCAAATGACCCCGTCGCGGAAATATGTCACCCAAATGACTCCGTCTCGGAAATACATCATCCAAATGATCCCGTTTCGGAAACACGTCATCCACATGACCCCGTCTCGGAAATACGTCATCCATATGACCCCGTCACGGAAATACGTCATCCACATGACCCCGTCGTGGAAATACGTCATCCAAATGACCCCGTCTCGGAAATACGTCATCCACATGACCCCGTCTTGGAAATACGTCATCCATATGACCCCGTCGCGGAAATACGTCATCCAAATGACCCCGTCACGGAAATACGTCACCCAAATGACCCCGTCTCGGAAATACGGCATCCAAATGACCCCGTTTCGGAAACACGTTATTCACATGACCCCGTCGCGGAAATACGTCATCCAAATAACCCCATCTCGGAAATACGTCATCCACATGACCCCGTCGTGGAAATACGTCATCCACATGACCCCATCGCAAAAATACGTCATCCAAATGACCCCGTCGTGGAAATACGTCACCCAAATGACCTCATCTCGGATATACGTCATCCAAATGACCCCCTTTCGGAAACATGTCATCCACATGACCCCGTCATGGAAATACGTCATCCACATGACCCCGTCGCGGAAATACGCCATCTATATGACCCCGCCTCGGAAATACGCCATCCAACGACTCTGTAGAACACGGCCAAAGTTAACCTTGACCCCGTGGGAAACGCCCGGAACAACTTCTGACACCGTGAAATATGGATATTGTCAATCTCATTAAACACTTACGAGTCCTCTCGACTCGTAAGGAAGAAAACTATTTTGTAAGATCCTTACGACTTGCAAGAGAAAACGCGCTTAGAAATCCTCACGATTCCTGAGGAGAAAATACACCTACGAGATCCTCTCGACTCATAGGGAGAAAAGTCTTTATGAGACCCTCATGGCTCATGAAGTTGAAAAGTATTAGGTAGCAGATCTGAACCTGCTTCCTAAGCCATCACTACCTCTCAAAAAGATCAAGACGGAATGCTCTCTATCTTCTACAGGCTATGCTTACTAAAGTGACATGCCGGCAAAAAAGAAACGACAAGAAAGCAGGAAATAACACAAGATGGTGCGAAAGAAATGTATCTTTTATTCATAAATTCAATTGGGTACAGAATACATCTTATGAAAGAATAAAAAAATGGATACATATACAGCTACTGAGAAGGAAGCGTTTTTAACAAGTTCGCAAGTTGCTCTCGCACTCCTTTCAGCGCCTTCTCGTGATCAGCCGCCGCGGCCAGCTCCGCTTCAATTCGAGCCCTTTGCTACAAGCATGATGAAATCTTCTCATCGATTTCCCGTTGGACAGCTTCGCGACTCTACATAACCTGCTCAATAGAGTCGAGCTTCTGCCTCAATACAAGCCGTCCGAAATACATTGCCGTAAGGTGTCAAAAGCAGCTCTCAGTTGTGTGGCGTTCGCTTTAACTTGGGAGCGCGGCCGGACAGATTAACCCAAAGCCTCCTCGCGTTCCTTCCGCCTCAAGGTCGCTTCTTGTTCGAAATGGCGGAGGAAGGACACACTCTGCTCGACCCATGCAGCCCGCTGGGAGTTCAAAGCCTGAATCTTAGGAGCAGGACGCATAAGCTCAAGCTCACGCGGGCATGCCTCAATCTTCCTGCTAAGGTTAACACAAGACTCGACGACGCCTTCGTTATGGAAGTTCACAAGCGTCGCCAGTATTGGATTAACTTCGGCAGCAAAATCTACAGCAAACGTAGGGGCCTCCGCGTCAAGCTTTTCTATGTAATCGCTCAACATCCGCAGACTGGTCACAGAACCTTTTGAGGATGAACGTCTGGAAGAGGGCCCTGCCATCATTATAACGCGAGACTCGAACGGAGCTGGAGTCAATGTGACCGCTACAAAAAAAATCACAATCAGATATCGGCATAAGAAATAAAAAAAATAATACATGAAAAAAAGAGTCTTACCGGCTGCAACAGGGGGAAGAGCTGGGAGTTCCGGTGGCGCGGCGATAACCTTGACCCCCTTTCAATTTGTAAGGCTACGAGCAATGCAAAGAAGAATTAACAAAAACGTGACTGCCCGTTAAATAAAAGAAAGGACGTCGATTAGAAAAGATACTCACTTACATCAGCGGGCGGACTAATCTCCGACGGGAAAGAGAAGTGCGGGTTCAGCACCTGATACAAATGATCAAAAAAACTCCAGCGAGATCACGATGATATATGGTTAGTACACGAAAGATGTTGTCCCCGATTTAAATTTATCACAAACCCATACCTTCCAGCATTTGAGAAGATATAAGAGAAGACGGAGGGGCGGTCACCGTCAAAGCGGTAACTGATGGCGCTTCCTCGGGTGGCACAACCTCAACGCCCACCGCAGCTGCATTCAAAACAAAAGTACTGTTAGAAAAGGTAGAAAAGGGATTGTAGAATAGAATAGAAAGCAATAACCTGAAATTTACCTTGTAAGTCATCGGTCGAGATCGCAAGAAGGGCATCACTGGATACAGCGAATGCCTCACCCTGCTCCAGCAAAATGGTCTCGCCTCCCGTCGCTTCATCCCCTGACTCTACGAGAGCCGTCATAATGCTCGCGATGCCAGGTGATGGCAGAGAGCCGCAAGGGGAGAGGGCGATGATTAGTCGAAAATATTGCATCTTTTAGCCGGCAATTTCCTCATCATTTGCATTCATATAGAAGTGTTCTGCATTCATATTTCACATATTAGCAAAACAGTCGTAAAATATCAGATTGCATGTGTTAGAACTTAAAACCGGCATTTCTAGGGAAATTGACTGCATTTCATAGCATGGCATCATTTCTATATATCGCAACCCGTGTTTCGAAGTCCGTGCAGGAAAATCAGAAGCTTACTCAAATTTACACCGCTAAAAGATACGCCAACTCAAGGATTTGGAATCTGGTATTGATCTAAAAGGCATTCAGCAAATCAACATATCAGATACATACCCCAAAAGAGGTCCAGAGCAACACAGCAAAGTTGAAGCCATGAAGCCACAACTTGGCCGCGGAACCGCGGCGCAAGCCGGCTTAGGCCGCGGTTCCGCGGCAGTTATGCCACGTCAGCCCTAAATTTTTGGTGCACAATGCTTCTCTCAGGGCCCACACTTCAGCAAGACATGTCAAATTCTAGAAGACCCCAGAACCTTCTGCCAGATCAGCAAACACTTGGATCTACACTAAACTAGCCTATCATTCTAGAAACTTCTCCCTAAACCCTAGCTTAAACCCTAAGCTAAGCCTAACTAACTACTTCTAGAAGTCTTTCAACAAACTTTTGGAAGGAACTTCTATTTTAAACTCAAGGCTTAGGGTTTGGGAGATCTATAAATAGGACCCTAGGCTCACTTGTAAAAGAGGATTATTGATTAGGATTCATTCATTGAAATTGATTGATCCATTCACTCTCATTCTTCATCTTCTTCCACAGTTTAGTGAGAAGACTTGTGTGAAACCCTAACCCTAATTCCAATCAAAAGCCAAGATCCCGAGTACCAAATCAAGCAAGAAGCCCGTCAACCTTTTATGAGCGGAACCGATCTTCAACAGAGCAAGTGGTCCAAGCCGATCCACGACTCACGGAGAAAAGCAACACCAGATCGACAATTTAGTTCTTCCTCTTATAGTTCTTGAGCGACTGTAATCAAATTGTTGATATAAATAAAAGGTGATATTCTTTTATCTTGTTTTCTTTAAATTCTTGCATCATGATATCTTTTCAATTCTTGAATACTTTCTGTGTGATGATGTGTGAATAAACTCCGCTCGTCGAGGAGTCAAGACGATCAATAGAATGATGATGTAATATATCTGAAAACGATTCTTGATTCCTACGAGTTTTGTAAACCCTAGCAAGTTCAAGAATCGACGACCCAATTTTGTTGCGAAGCTTTCTTGATTGATATCGCTCGAAATTGGGGAGTTACGATCGTTTCTTGAAATTGCTAGAGGCTAGAATGTGAATGATATCGACGAAAGAATAAGGGTTAAATGATGAAACCCTAGTTTCACGATAAAGCCCTAACTCTCGTCGATCATCATCGATCTAGTATCAATTCTTCGAAGGACAAGAACACGATATCTTAAGATTACATCACGTCTATAGATCCGATCGATTCCTACTAGCCTCATTTTGATTCTTGATATTTGGTTGGAAATATCATCGAAACCCGATTCTCGATTGTTTATCATTTCTTGATTCTTGAATAGAATAGTGACACTTGAAACAATTGATAAATCTTGAATCATGCTTTCTTTTCTTTTCAATTAACTTTTCAATTCAAACAAATCAAACATTGAAACGAATCGCATAATCCCTGTGGACGATCCGCACTCGCTTACGATCTACAACTGACACCGTAATTGATTGCGGTCAAATATAATTCTTTGGTTGTGATCTCTTTATACAATTTTCTAAATACTGATAAAAGATACTGTTATCGATCAAATGAAACCGTTATCGGGAAACAATTGATTCGATACTTGCTTTTACTACACAACGAGAATTCTATAACAATCAAATGGCGCCGTTGTCGGGGATCACGCGCTAATTCGTTTTATATTAAAGTTTGAATTGAAAGATTTATTCCATTGTGATTTTGAGATCAAAATTCGTGCAAACCCTAAACGATTTGTTGTGGTTCATTGCAAGGAGATCTGGAGATTGCTGGAATTTGGAAAAAAATTTTGGGATATACCAGAGAGCTGAGGGAGCCTACAGAAGCTCCCTGGTGAATTTTGGTTCAGTGATCGCATCATCCAACCGCGGAACCGCGACATTCTTAGGGGATCTCTGCAAAATTTTTGCTTCAGGTAACTTCTTACCTTCTCCTCTCTCCTCTTTTTAGCTCCAACTAATAATTTTCTGCAGGATTCTTTGCAAATAATCGCAGCTCGCAAATTGCAAGATTAAATTTGTGCGTGATTTTGTTTCTTGGTTGTTTACATTCTAAATACGGATATTAAGGGGCACGGCCAAATCCAAATTAGGTGAGGAGTTCATTACCCTTCCTAGGCCCCAAAAATCGCAAAACTTGCATTCGCATTGACCCACATTAACTAAAAAATATCTAGAGATGACTCTAAGGACCGTCGCGCTCACTTAGGACAGAAAAAGGCCGTGGGTAATTCATTGCTTATCCGCGTTTTCTTGTGGTGCCTAGGCAAGTATGTCGAAGGCTAGTGGTTATTAATTAGGCCCACTACTTACGTAGTGGAGTACCTTCCCACTTACCTGGCACTTACCTGGCCACAGGGGGACAAGGAGGCAGTGGAGGATTCTATCCCGTGACTTGTCTTTTGGCAGTTAGGAGCGGTCTAGAGCCGGACCTAGGTGACCACTAGATTCTAGGGTTTTTGTTGCTGCATTTGTTGTGTCGCATCATTTTTTCAAAAATCTGTCCCTTTTTCAAAGCAAACACGACATTCATTCTTACCCCTAATTATAAGTCAACGCTGCCACTTGTACTAACCCTTTTTAGTGCAAGATAGGCTGGACACGGGATTCTAGTGCCCGTTTAGTCCGCGTACCCTTTATCGACTCCGAAGTCGATATTTCTCCATTTACCTTTCCTTTACCCACTACCACACCCACTCCGATGGATCCGAATCCATCAAACTTCTTTAACCCTAATCTGCCGCCGTCCGTTGGTGCGCAGAATCCACCCCGCATCTCTCTCCAGGAGAGGTGCTACCCTATTCGAGGTCCTCTTTCGACCTGCTTATCCATACCACCAGCCAATGGGGATAATTTTGAAATTAAACCCCAATACATCAATCTTTTACCCAAATTCCACGGACTCAAGACTGAGGACGCCTACGTTTTCATTACCAAATTTGAAAACGTATGCGCAATGATGGGTACGTCACAACTTTCAGTGGATGCTATGCGTCTACGACTTCTTCCATTTACTTTGTGCGATATAGCCGAGAAGTGGCTATATAACACTACCGCACACTCGATTACGAATTGGGAAGAATTCGTCGCTGCATTCATTAAGAAATTTTACCCAATATAAAAGACAGCTCGAATCCGTAGCGAACTGAATCAATTTGCCCAACTCCCTACTGAACCATTCTCTAAATGCTTTGAACGTTTCAAGGATCTATTGGTTCAGTGTCCTCACCACGGCATCCCGAGATAGGAATTGTGCCGAATCATTTATGAGGGCATTAACCCAAACACTAAACAGAGCCTTGAAATCATGTGTCAAGCTACTTTTATGACCAAAGATGATGGGGAAGCTTGGAAGTATTTAGAAGAGTTCGCAGAAAAATCACTACAGTGGGAGAGTAGAACCCAACCATTGAATAGGGGTGGCGTACACCAAATAGATGTGTCCATAGGTGTTCGAGCTGAGATGGCAGCAATGCAAAAGAAGCTCGATGCTATGGAACACAAATTTGCAGCAGCCTCCCTAAACCCAGTGTCGTTCCCCAAAACTGTTTGTGGGTGCTGTTCTGATCCGTCTCATTTAACGGAAGAATCTCCATTAAACTCTGCGTTTCAAGGTCATGAGCATTCAAATGCCGCATTTCAAAGACCTCGAAACGATCCATATTCTTCCACGTACAATCAGGGTTGGAGGAATCACCCGAATTTTGCTTGGAACCAACAACAATCTCAAAACACGGTTCTAAACATGAATCAATTTCAAAGGGCTCTTCCTCCACCACAGCAACCCCTTCAACTCACTCAGCACCCCTACCAGTCACAAAACTTCCAAAATCAGGTCAACACTCCTGCACAGTCTAATCCTTTGACCTGTTCTGACGAGTTCTCTCAATTCACTCAAACCATGAAATCACTTTTGTCAAATTTCACAGAGGTTTCGGCTGAGGTTAGATCTTCTGTCGGTGAGATAAAGAAAAACTCAGCGTCCCAAGCTGAGAGTATCAGAACGATGGAAGCTGAAATCGCACGACTTAAAGCCGAAATGAGTGCGAGAGAAAAAGGGAAACTTCCCTCTTAACCCCTACAGAATCCTGGGCATTATAATGTAAATGCCGTCACAACGTTGAGATCGGGAAGAGTGCTGAACAATCATGTCGGGGAAGGAATTGATGATATTGGAAATCATATCAACACCCCTGCTGAGACCTTTCCACACACACACACTTCTCCTTCTGATCCTTCTTCTTCTACCACACCACCGTCTCGCGAGCCTATTCTCCATTTCCCACTAGGCTTGACACCTCAGTATAGCCCTTCTAGTTCTCCACAGACTATCCCCACATCTCTTTTGGGATCTCGTCTACCCTCTCTTCCTTCTCCTATGATGGACCCGACGCTCATTGCGAAAGCTCCTTACCCGAATCGGTTAAGGGGTAACAGAACGAGTCCACATATGGAGAAAATTATGGAAATGTTCAAACAGGTTAACATCAACATCCCTCTCCTAGATGCGATTCAACAAGTCCCCACTTCTGCGAAAATTCTTAAGGACTTGTGCACTAGGAAGAGGAAGACTCAAGTGCTGAAGAAGATCTTTATGTCTAATAATATTAGCACTGCTTTTATCCCCCAGCTACCAAAGAAACGTAAGGACCCAGGATGTCCTACAATATCGATTTCTATTGGGGGTAAAAACATAAATCGTGCTCTTTTAGACTTTGGCGCAAGTGTTAACCTACTTCCATATTCTGTATATGAGCAACTAGGGATTGGAGAGCTGAAACCTGCTCACTGCACTCTCCAAATGGCAGACCGTTCAATCACCAAACCAAGGGGTGAACTAGAGGATGTGTTGATAAAGGTCGGGGAATTTGTTTTCCATGTAGACTTCATTATACTCGATACACAGCCTGTAGCAAACCCCCGGGGCCAAATTCCGGTGATTCTGGGTCGTCCTTTCCTTGCTACTTCCAATGCTGTTATTAACTGTAGAAATGGTTTAATGAACTTATCATTTGGAAATATGACCATTGAACTAAACATCTACAAAGTTGGAAGTCAGCCATCAGAGCCCTCTGCTTATATTCTAGATGTGTGCTCTGTCCACGAGATCGCTCCCGATAGTTGTGGAGCTGAGGATCTTTGCTTTATAGATCTCGACGACATTACCACATCTCTGCTTGATCTTACACATGATCTTAGTGAGGACACTTTTTCTACACTTGAGTCCGACAGTCCTGACTTTTCTCCACCCGAGTCTGTATCTTTCACAGGCTTTGAGCTTCTTTGTAACTCCAAAAATCACTCGATGATCCCTCCTTCTATCATTTCTCCGCCTGAATTAGATCTCAAAATTTTACCTTCTCATCTTAAATATGCTTATTTAGGTGAGAATGAGTCTTTACCGGTTATCATATCCGCTTCTCTAGCATCAGAGCAAGAGAATGCACTTTTATCGGTATTGAGATCTAACAAAGAAGCGTTTGGTTGGACCATGGCGGACATCAAAGGGATTAGTCCCTTGATTGTTGAACATCATATACATGTGATGGATGATGCCAGACCGACCCGAGAACCACAGAGACGGTTAAATCCCGTCATGAAGGAAGCGGTGATGAAAGAGATCGTCAAATGCCTAGATAATGGTATTATATACCCCATCTCCGATAGCCAATGGGTGAGTCTTATACATGTCGTTCCTAAGAAATCCGGCATCACTGTTATAACCAATGAGGCAAATGAGTTGATTCAGACACGCACCCAAACTGGGTGGCGTGTATGTATTGATTATAGAAAACTCACTGCTGCCACGAGGAAAGACCACTTTCCTCTACCATTCATTGATCAAATGCTGGAACGCTTAGCGGGACGAGAGTATTATTGCTTTATGGACGGATACTCAGGCTATAATCAGGTCCCCATCGCCAAAAAGGATCAAGATAAAACCACTTTTACTTGTCCTTTTGGTACCTTTGCTTACAGTCGCATGCCCTTTGGGTTATGCAATGCTCCCGCTACCTTTCAGCGGTGTATGATGGGGATATTCTCTGATATGGTGGAGAATTTTCTGGAGATCTTTATGGACGATTTCTCGATTTTTGGAGACTCTTTTTCTGATTGCCTATCGAATCTTGACGCAGTTCTTACTCGTTGCAAAGAGAACTTAACTTTGAACAGGGGAAAATGCCATTTCATGGTCCAAGAAGGAATTGTACTTGGACATGTTATTTCACAGAAAGGCATTGAGGTTGACAGAGCTAAGATAGATGTCATTCAAAACCTCCCTCATCCTAAAAGCGTCAAAGATATTCGATCTTTCCTTGGCCATGCGGGCTTTTATAGGAGATTCATTAAGGACTTTAGCAAAATTGCTAGACCTTTAACTCTTCTCCTGGCCAAGGATATGACCTTCCACTTTGACTCGGACTGTGAGATAGCTTTCGACTCACTTAAACACTCACTCACTTCAGCCCCCGTTCTATCGTCTCCAAATTGGGACTACCCCTTTGAGCTGATGTGTGACGCATCCGACTTTGCAGTAGGTGCTGTCTTAGGACAGCACATTGAAAAGATGCCACACGTGATCTACTATGCAAGTAAGACCCTGAACGATTCACAAATCAACTATACAACCACCGAGAAAGAACATTTAGCGGTTGTATTTGCATTAGAAAAATTCAGGCCTTACTTAATTAGCTCTCCTATAGTTGTGTACACTGACCATTCCGCCCTAAAACATCTTTTGGCGAAGAAAGATGCAAAAGGTCGACTAATACGTTGGATCCTTCTGTTACAAGAATTTGATCTTGTTATCAAAGATAAGAAGGGATGTGAAAACGTAGTAGCCGACCATCTTTCACGCATCTCTTCTTCCCCTGTGACCCTGCCGATCAATGATTCGTTTCCTGACGAACAACTCTTGAACGTATCCGCTGAACCATGGTTCAAGGATATTGTGAACTATCTTGTCACGGGACTTATACCGAGCGATTGGTCAAAACAGGATAAATACCGTTTTCTATCCCAAGTAAAACACTTTTACTGGGATGCTCCATATTTGTTTAAATATTTTCCTGATCAGATCATTCGCCGGTGTGTCCCGAAAGAAGAGTTCAAGAGTGTTCTTTCTTTTTGTCATGATCAGGCCTGTGGGGGTCACTTCGGTCCTAAAAAGACGGCGGAAAAGGTTTTGCAATGTGGATTTTATTGGCCGACCTTATTCAAGGACGCATTTGAGCATTGCAAAACCTGTACACAGTGTCAGTACACGGGTAGAATATCCCGGAGAAATGAAATGCCTCAGCAACCCATTCTGGTTGTTGAAATATTCGATGTTTGGGGCATTGATTTTATGGGTCCTTTTCCCAACTCCTTTGGGAATTTGTACATACTGCTGGCGGTTGATTATGTCTCAAAGTGGGTTGAAGCCATTCCATGTCGCACTAATGACAAGAAAGTTGTCATTAAATTCTTGAAAGAGAATATCTTTTCGCGATTTGGACACCCACGCGCTATTATTAGCGATAATGGGACACATTTCTGCAACAGGTCCTTCGAGACTCTGATGCGGAAATACGCAATCAACCACCGACTTTCTACACCCTATCATCTCTAAACGAGCGGGCAGGCTGAAATTTCGAATAGACAGATCAAACTTATCCTGGAGAAGACTGTTGCTAAGAATAGAAAAGACTGGTCGACCAAACTAATGGATGCTCTTTGGGCATTCAGAACTGCATATAAAACCGACCTAGGGATGTCTCCATATAGGATATTGTTTGGGAAAGTATGTCATTTACCCGTCGAGATTGAGCATAAAGCATTGTGGGCTATAAAGGAAATAAATTTTGATCTAAACCAAGCCTGCAACTTTCGGAAGCTGCAACTAAATTAGCTAAGCGAACTCCGCGATGAAGCTTATGATAACGCTGTAATTGTAAAGAATAGGACTAAGGTTTTTCACGATAAAAACATTTTGAGGAAAACATTTTCACCTGGTCAACAAGTCCTTCTTTATGATTCACGATTACACCTTCATGCGGGTAAGCTTCGATCTCGGTGGAAGGGACATTTTGTCGTGCGGTCTGTATACCCGCACGGGGCAGTAGAAGTAGAAAATGTTAAAAACGGCACATTTTTCAAAGTGAATGGACATAGACTAAAGCCGTATTTTTCCACTGACCCCACGGATGAGCTCTTGTTCTTACAAGAGCCAGTTTATTTGGATTAAAATTCCTCCGTCTCACCTTCATATCCTGTACATCACTGCATCATGTTTTGAATGAAGGTGAGTGAAAAGAATAAGTTTGGGGGAAGTTCTTCACTTATATAGTTTGCCCCCACTAATAATTCCCCCCAGGCTTACAGTTTTTGTAGGTATAGAGATTGGCAACAGTGAGGACACTGTTGAAATCAAGTTTGGGGGAGGTTTGTGCTTATTTTTGCATCATTTGCATATCATCTGCATAAGCACAAAAACATTTCTTTTAAAAATCTTTAAAAATTTAAAATTTTCAAAACCCATAAAAATTTAAAAAAATTCAAATATAAAAATATTTTAATATTTACTCTCTTTTTTTTTGTACATAAATAAGATAATAAAAGTTTAGATAGTGAAAAATTACATCCATGAGATTAAATTTTTTTTTAAGAAAACTAAGAAAATTAGAACTTTTCTTATACGAACTAGTAATAAGTAGTTATGAGCCATTGTCCCAAGGGTTAGTAAGATGAAGGACGTCACTAATCTGAGGATAAAACTAAGTTTGAAAAATAGTTTCTACTCTGGAAGCCAAACATTTTGAACGTTGCTACCCTGCTATTCGCACTTACACACGTCTTGAAGCCTGGGATAGTAGAGGATACCTTGAAATGCTCTTGTCTTAAACCCAAAAGTATGAAGGAAATAAAAAAAATAAAAATGATGATGAAAATATAAAGTGGTGAGAAAAATGGACACTGGTTTTGTTATCGCCGAGGGCAATAAAAAATGTATAGCAAGGGTGCCTCTTCACCTAGTGCCCTAAGGCCAACTGGTCTGGGAGTCACTGCTATGCCTGAGGTGGTGCAAGACGAGGAAAATACACCAAGTAAGCAAGCACAGGAGTAATCGGTCGGTTAGTACCTCAAAAAGTATTAACGGTCGCATGAAAGTGTGTAAGCAATCTCATCTAAATATTCATTAATTAAAAAGTACTGAGGCTGACGGGCAAGAGTATGATAGCTTGAATTGAATTCTCCGGGTGTAGGATGTCTTTACACACACGCAGGGTGATATGATCGATATTTGGAAGAAAGATAGGAATGAAGAATAAGACGATGTTTTATTGAGGGAGGACGTGATTTCTAACATCTTTTCATGACCATTAAGATAGGGCTCATGACAACCGAAAAGCTAGCTTAGTTGGAAACCCTAATTTTCAAAGCTTTTCTTTTACGATTCTTTTCTTTAAATGTAATATTCATGATCTTTCTTTTATTATTGGATTTTGTGGGTGCAATCCGCTGAAAACCCTCAGGAGACAACACTCCTCCTACTAGGGACACCTAGAGATTTAAAGGCTTGTTGCACGTGCTCAGTGCAATCGTGTTGCTTACGAAAGTGTGCTAGTTAGTTTTTCTCTTTCTTTATTTTCTCCTTCTCTTTTTAATAAAAAGTTCGCTCGAGACGATCGAAATTAAGTTTGGGGGAATTTGATTAGTCGAAAATATTGCATCTTTTAGCCGGCAATTTTCTCATCATTTGCATTCATATAGAAGTGTTCAGCATTCATATTTCACATATTAGCAAAACAGTCGTAAAATATCAGATTGCATGTGTTAGAACTTAAAACCGGCATTTCTAGGGAAATTGACTGCATTTCATAGCATGGCATCATTTCTATATATCGCAACCCGTGTTTCGAAGTCCGTGCAGGAAAATCAGAAGCTTGCTCAAATTTACACCGCTAAAAGATACGCCAACTCAAGGATTTGGAATCTGGTATTGATCTAAAAGGCATTCAGCAAATCAACATATCAGATACATACCCTAAAAGAGGTCCAAAGCAACACAGCAAAGTTGAAGCCATGAAGCCACAACTTGGCCGCGGAACCGCGGCGCAAGCCGGCTTAGGCCGCGGTTCCGCGGCAGTTATGCCACGTCAGCCCTAAATTTTTGGTGCACAATGCTTCTCTCAGGGCCCACACTTCAGCAAGACATGTCAAATTCTAGAAGACCCCAGAACCTTCTGCCAGATCAGCAAACACTTGGATCTACACTAAACTAGCCTATCATTCTAGAAACTTCTCCCTAAACCCTAACTTAAACCCTAAGCTAAGCCTAACTAACTACTTCTAGAAGTCTTTCAACAAACTTTTGGAGGGAACTTCTATTTTAAACTCAAGGCTTAGGGTTTGGGAGATCTATAAATAGGACCCTAGGCTCACTTGTAAAAGAGGATTATTGATTAGGATTCATTCATTGAAATTGATTGATCCATTCACTCTCATTCTTTATCTTCTTCCACAAGTCTAGTGAGAAGAATTGTGTGAAACCCTAACCCTAATTCCAATCAAAAGCCAAGATCCCGAGTACCAAATCAAGCAAGAAGCCCGTCAACCTTTTATGAGCGGAACCAATCTTCAACAGAGCAAGTGGTCCAAGCCGATCCATGACTCACGGAGAAAAGCAACACCAGATCGACAATTTAGTTCTTCCTCTTGTAGTTCTTGAGCGACTGTAATCAAATGGTTGATATAAATAAAAGGTGATATTCTTTTATCTTGTTTTCTTTAAATTCTTGCATCATGATATCTTTTCAATTCTTGAATACTTTCTGTGTGATGATGTGTGAATAAACTCCGCTCGTCGAGGAGTCGAGACGATCAATAGAATGATGATGTAATATATCTGAAAACGATTCTTGATTCCTACGAGTTTTGTAAACCGTAGCAAGTTCAAGAATCGACGACCCAATTTTGTTGCGATGCTTTCTTGATTGATATCGCTCGAAATTGGGGAGTTACGATCGTTTCTTGAAATTGCTAGAGGCTAGAATGTGAATGATATCGACGAAAGAACAAGGGTTAAATGATGAAACCCTAGTTTCACGAGAAAGCCCTAACTCTCGTCGATCATCATCGATCTAGTATCAATTCTTCGAAGGACAAGAACACGATATCTTAAGATTACATCACGTCTATAGATCCGATCGATTCCTACGAGACTCATTTAGATTCTTGACATTTGGTTTGAAATATCATCGAAACCCGATTCTCGATTGTTTATCATTTCTTGATTCTTGAATAGAATAGTGACACTTGAAACAATTGATAAATCTTGAATCATGCTTTCTTTTCTTTTCGATTAACTTTTCAATTCAAACAAATCAAACATTGAAACGAATCGCACAATCCCTGTGAACGATCCGCACTCGCTTACGATCTACAACTGACACCGTAATTGATTGCGGTCAAATATAATTCTTTGGTTGTGATCTCTTTATACAATTTTATAAATACTGATACAAGATACTGTTATTGATCAAATGAAACCATTATCGGGAAACAATTGATTCGATACTTGCTTTTACTACACAACGAGAATTCTATAACAATCAGGCGACAATTGGAGCAGTGCCCGACTCTTGGGAAAGAGTGACTACCTCGGGCTCGACGGCTGTAGCCATCTCACCCACCGCTACCTCGAGCTTGGCGATTGTAGCCATCTCACCTACCGCTGTCTCGGGCTTGGCGATCGTGGCCATTTCCTCTACTGCTACCCCAGGCTCAGCGGTTGCCACCACTTCTTCGGCAAGACTCGGCCCTGCAAGATAGGATATATGAGAACCTGAAAATTAAAACCTTGACAGAACAACCCAATGTCACGTTACCTTGAGTCGACTTTCCGATTGCCTCCCGGGAGGCACGTGCTTCCTGTCTGTAGGTAGTGGACAAGGCAGCCGGAGCATCCTCTGAAGGAGTAGAGGCAGGGGTAGCGGTGCTCGAACCTGCACCCGCGACCAAGGCAGCACTACGCTCCCTTACCGCGCGCATTATGTGCTTCCTTTCCTCTCGGGCTGTGAGAGCGGATCTTCTATAAGCCTCCATCAATAGGACATCATCGTCCGCGCCAAGGGTTACCTCTGGAGCCGTTACGACATCCGTCATCGGTCGTTTAAGTAAGGCCTCTTTTGGCAGTCCTAAGGAGGCCGGGACTTCGATGGCTGGCCCTGGAAGCATCTCCGCATCACCTTACGGGATTGGCAATATAGTCCCTACGATAAGATAAAGAAAGGGTCAGATTACCCATAAAAAAAACGGGAGCAAATACGCGGTGAGCCGAAATATACCAACGCCCAGCGAAGCGCGCATCCTTTCCTCTTCCTCAAAAGTCTTAAGAGAAGCTGTGGGAGCTTCTTCGATGGAAATCCCTGTCAAAGAAGGAAAGGTTTCAGTCAAAACATGATGATAAAAATATGATGTAATGACAAAAGATACAGCTGATGGTTACCTAATCGTGCAAGGATAGCCAGTCCCGCTTCGTGGCTTGCCTATTGCTCAGTTTCTGCAATGGCAGCCGCCAGATCAGTGTCATCTGGCGGCATGAATAAACCCTCGTTTGTCCCATACTCGCTCAGGCCCTCACCATAAGGAGCGTGAGGCTCCTGGCCAAGTACAACGTCGGCAGAGAGGATCGACTTTTTCTACCTCTTCTGTGAGCGAGCTCCGGTTGCAGCCAGCACTAGCTTACGCTTGGTGGGCACTTTGGGACGACGAGTCCTGATATCTGAACCCATGCCAGACTCAGGGGAAGCTACATTCACCATCTCCACGGGAGCACGGGGCACCGGTAGTACATTCACCGTCTCTACGGGATCACGGGGCACCGGTAGCTCAGGCCTGTCGTGCGGGACTTCGATCACGGCAGCTTCTCTTAGCGGAGGGGGGACAATGGTCCGTCGCTTCATGGGGACGTTCCGATCACCAGCAGGGGGTGCACCTTTGAGATCGAGCAGCAGTCGCTTCTCCTCCATGATAACGGCGCCCATTGAATGCTGGTACTACGCTATGTACACATTAAGGACTTTTGGGACACAGCTCGGTTCGCTGATGAAGAAACTGGACCCTGTGTTCAAGTGCATAAAATGATGCAGTGCGTTTCGCATCCCCTCTTCGGTGGCAGCAGGTTCTAGCAAGAAGGCCTCCAGCGGAACACCCTGATTATAACTCAATTGTTGGGCAAAATGATGCGGATTGTATCTCATGAATAACGCCGCATCATTTTGCCTAAACACTAGAAAGCCCGGTCTGATGAAATATAAATGAACGATTTCCCGAGCTTTCAAAACAGAGGCTCCATCTTTAAAAATGTCCCACAATGGCTGCACCGCTGTCGCGGACTCTTTGCCGATAGTCAGGATCTTGTCAGTGAAAGTCATGTCATCTCTAACGGTGCGAGGGCGAAGGAGCAAACCTCTGGCATCCCATTGTGACAGATTTACAATAGATGCATCGAACAATCGCATGATCCAGGGGAAGCCGCACCTGTCGTAGAAAGACGACCTCTTATGAATGCCGAAAACACCAAGTGCATGTAGCTCGACCCAGGACATGAAGTAACGCATCGAGAAGTTCACATGCTGCACTCCGGGTTCAGTAGTATCCGCCGCCTGTCTGAGCCCGTAATACAGATGAGCTAACCCGGCAACCCCGACAGCCACTTTTACCCCAATAATCATCCGGTGAGCCGGATAGAAGACAGACGGCCTCATACGGCGAAGGTGCATCAGGAGCGCAAACCAGCTCAGCTATAGCCCAAGAAACCCCAAGAAGAACGTTTCCTCATCAATCCCAGGGACTGCGATCTCCGCAAAGGAACAGCTGGAGTGTTGGGAAGGAAGAAACTCTTTTGATATGCCTCCGCTGTTGGGAAGTTGTTTAACCCTAAACCAAAAGGTTCGTCATGTTTGGAGAACTTAGCAGCACCCTTCGAGAGGACGTCCAGATGGAGGAAACGAGCAATGAAATCCCGAAAGTAACCCCGCGGCTCCCAGACTCGAGGAAAAGGCCCTCATAAAAATTCAACACTTTGATCAAACTAGGAAATTGGTGTTGAACGGCATTCTCCAGGATGAGGCCTGTCATCACTGGCTTGGCACCAAAAATGTATTCATCTGTAGGAAGCAGTTCCTCAAAGTGCTCCCCCATAACCGGTAAGCCAGAAACTTCTGCAAATTCCTCTAAGGAGATCGATACTTCTCGGTCCAGCGAAAGGAAGTTGTGGGTAGGAATATTCCACTGCTCCAGAAAGACCTTAACCCACCAGGCGGGAAGCGTATGATACTAGAAGAGAGAAGCATAAATGGTGGGATACAACCCAAGCTTCAACAACTGCGACTTCTTCGCTGACAGAATGTAGCGGGCCCATTGCAGATAGCCAGCTGGATGACGAGGGATTAGCCCAATCATATATGGTTGTCCCCACGGTCGCGCCTCGTCTTGGCAAATACGTCGCCCCAGGGTGTCCAGAGCCATTGGAGGCTGAACGGGTATCGAAGCCATAGCAGGCTGAAGAAGACCTTCTGAAGTCCAATTAACCATCTCCACGGCATAGTTCACCGGGGGTGGGTCGGCGTAATGGATCGCCATGATGGACTCCGAGGGTACCGCGCACGAAAAGCTTTGTCAACCCTTAATAAGCTGATTATACCATGTCCCCCAGAGGTGAAGATTCTTATGTTCCGGGTCATGATCTCTGATTAAAGCTACGACTTCCCGGTCTACAGGTGCTCCAGGAAATTCTCCTTCGGAACGAACAAACGGGAAAGAGGGATCGAAAGACATGTCGCCTGCGCAAAAAGGAACAAAAGTCAATTGTCAGTGCTATAATTTAATTTAAATTCTGGCACTTGGTACTTTAGAATTTGTACCACACTGCAATGCAGTGGAAAGGGGACCAAAGGGGGGCGCACAAAATCTAGATGACAATTCATCAATTAATAAAACTGCCTCATCATTTGATGAGACTTTTAATCAAGTGAGGAAATCCTCAAAAGAAATTCTCAATAAATGAGAGATCTCTCGGTCAGAGGAGTAAATCTCCCTTTGAGAGCAACGCTCTATGACAGAGTGACACTTGTCAAACTCTGATCATGAAGGAATAGAAATTCCTCAAGAGCATGGCTCTGTAAATATGATGTGAAAAACCCATCAGAAAAAATTAAAATCAATTTTTATGAATTAAAAATTCTAGGATCTTTAAGATCCATGAACAAACTCTTAAGAGTTCTTCATAAGAGATTAAAAAAATCTACATTTTATCAAAAGAGCAAAGCTCTGTTCATGGGCTAAGAAACCCCAAGAAAAGATCTCTTTAGATCTATGGGTTCAGGAGAGCAAAGCTCTGTTAATGAAACCTTAAAAGGGTTTTATTTAGATCAAAGATCTATGAAGAGCAAGGCTCTGTTAATGGGCAAAACCCTAAATTATCTAAAAAAAAATTTACCTAAAATTTTGGCAGAGTTTTGACTCTTAAGATTTCTTAAAATGGAGAGCTATGCTATGTGAGAGAATAAAATTCTCAGAAAATAAGAAAGAAGATGAACAGAAATCATCTAAAGAACCAAAGGTCCTATTTATAGGCATTGAAAGGCCTCTTCAACTTCTGAGTTGATCCAAGAGCGCAGATACTGCCACCGCTGCACTCACATATGGGCCACGTGAGCGCAACGGTGTGGGGGGGGGAATTTGTTTCCCCCCATCAGAGCAAAACTCTGTTTGAAATTCGAATTTCAAAAAATTGAAGCAACGCTTCAGGTGCAGCGCCAAGTGCGTTGTGCCTTAGGCAGCGCACCATGTGTGCGCTAGCGCTAGGCGCGCTGCGCGCAACGTGTCAAACACGGGTGTGCTAGCGCAAAACAGGTGCGCTAGCGCAAAGTGCGTTGCGCTCTGAGCAGCGCACCACGTGCAAAGCATGGGTGCGCTAGCGCTGGAATTAAAAAACTCCCTACCGTTAGATCAAAAGATCTAATAATAATGATAAATCATTAATTAACCAGAATTGAAATTCTGTTATGGAAAGATCTTTTCAAATTTTGTTAAAAATAAGAAGATTGCCTTCTGTAAAACAGAAACCCTAGGATCAAAGATCCAATGGTGGGGAAACATCTCCAAATCAATCAGAGAAAGATCTCTTTAACTAATTCAACAAATCAACTTGCCCTATATAAAGGCCCTAAGACTTCAAGTCCGATATAGAGAAACCCCCCCATAAGCTTTGAAATATTCAGAGGAAGAGAAGCATAGCTCTCAGCAAAAGAAAATTCTTTCTTCAAGGTAAAAAGAATGGCAATGAACGAAGAGAGATCAAAAGATCTCAGCATAAAATAAAAGAAGAACATATTTCTTCTCACAGATCATGGATCTATAAAGACAAAGCCTTTAATCAAAATAAGAGATTGAAAATCTCTCCTGCAAAATAAGAACTGTTGTTCTTAAATCTTGAGACGAAATCTCTTTTAAAAGAACATAAATTTATTCCCAGATCATAAAATTGATCAGATGCGCTTTGCGCTTTTGAAATGCGCCTTGCGCTCTTGAATTGGGCTTCTGCACTTTCTGGATCGGCGCTCAGCTTCAAATGCGCCACGTGTGCACCAATTAAACAACTTGCGCTTTTGCGCTTCTGAAATAGGGCACTGTGCTCATTGGGCTGGCACTCAGCGCCAAGCACACCACGTGTCATTCACGGATACGCCAGCGCTCAGCGCTCACAAACTTGCATCTGCGCTCATCATCTGGCGCCTAGCGCAGGGCGCAACACTTGTCCCTTACATGCGTGCCACGTGGAAAAAGCGCACTGCGCTCTTTGACTGGCGCAAAGCACTTAGCGCACCATATGTTGCTCTGACGGAACACAAATTGTTCTTTAATGAGCCAGAGCTCTGATGAATGCTCTGCATTCAGTACAAGACAAAAAAGAAGACTTTGCCAAGATATAATGCTCAACATTGTTAAAAGGGCCAAGCCCAAATAAAGGCTCAATAGCCAGAAAATAAATGTTAAACATTTATTGGACTTAGCCCAAGATTGGCCATAAGTCCTCAACCCATATTAATTGAGCCGATCTGCTCATGAATATTTCAACAGATCTTGGTTCCAAATTGGACTGCAGATCTTTCAACCAATTCACACCGGTTCAAGGGTACATCTCTTTACTCCTCTGATATTTGTCATTATAATCCTTCAACGTCTTCAGAGAGGTGACGGGTCCCGACAACCAAACACTTTACGGACTGTGGGGTACCTAAACTCACGGACTACGATGTCCTTAACCTTGCCATTTCTCCTTAGGCGCATGTCTCAGCAACAAAAACACGGGGTTTCATGAACTTGACAACAAATCGACATGGAACCCACTCGTAAACTCAAGGTCTACCCCACCGTGAGGTCTTTAAAACTCACAGACTACGATGTCCTTAACCTTGACTGTGAGGTCTTTAAACTCACGGACTACGATGTCCTTAACCTTGGACCGAGATGCCCTTAACTAACATTGGACCGTAATGTCCTTAAACTGATCGACCGCAATGTGCCTAAACTAAACAATAGAGTCCAAATGCTTTCTTTTTAAATCTAAATGATCCCGTTAAGTTGATCTTAGTCTAAAATTAAACTAACGTATCCTAACATACGTTTAAGTTGATCTTAGTCCCAAATGAGGCTAACATATCCTTAAACCCAAATCCCAAACCCAAATCTAAGAAGATACGGATTTGGACTAATCCACGCCCTACGGGCGACATCATAAATTAGTCTCCGTATACAATCCACGGGTAACCACAAACAAAACAAACACCCACGACACAAAGTGACCATCTGGAGAATGAGAAAGTTGTTACCGCGATGCGGTAGCGTAATTAATTACATGGGCTTGCGTCTGCAGGGAAGAGCGTCCCCACAATCAAAAACCCCTCAAACGAGGGGGAATCTGACGATGTCTGCTACATCGTCTGCATCCGTTTAAACCTTCGATACACGGTACCATAAATCAACTTGGTATCTTCGGAGAGGTGGACGGATTGCACCAATTAGCATCTGCCCCGAAATTCAGGCTAGACGTTCATCGCGTCTTCCTGCGTCTTTCGGCGAGGAACAGGTGGCAAGGGTAAACATCTATACAAGTGTAGTACCAAGTGCTCGTGTCAGTGCCTCAAGTAGCAATATATCATAATATGAGGTATGAATGTAGTATAATGAAAACAGAATGCATCATGAATGTGAAAATTGTTTTCTTTATTTAGGTGGATTTCTGTATATTTATAAATCGAGGTATCATAAATGAAATCAGTGTCAAGTATCGACACAAAACATAAATCCAAATAATCTCAATATCTCAGGCTCCGGAAATTCGGACTGGCCTGTAAAATCCAATCTCAATATCTAGAGATCCGGCTATCTGGACTGTCCCATATCATCAAATCTTAAAACCACAGAACTCCGGCTATCCGGACTGGCCCATGCTCCGATCGGTATCCTCCGGATATCCGTCGAGTCACAATACAATCACCGATCAGTAGTGCTCCCCTGTCACAGGCTCAACGCCATCATCTGCGACCTTCTCGTCCCGGGGTACCGCACCGGGTCCACCATGCACCCACAGACGGTTCCTCCTCCTCCTCGAATCCGGTGTATGATATCGCTCAAGAGCCGAGAAAACTCAAGGTGGACATATCTCAAATCATATCATTAGAAAACCGCAACTTTCATTTAAAATGATAATCAGTTTATAAAATTTTTGCGGTTTCTCTAAATCCAGAAATCTCATGAAAATCCGAAATCATAATTCACGGTGTAAATAAATAATGAATACTGGGCTCCGGCAATCCGGACTAGCCCAAACTATTGCATGGCAATTAAATATATGAATATGCATGCATGAGATAACACAGTAAATAAATACAATATCTAAACTAGCACACTAATAATATATCGGAACTATTAGCTAACAAGCGATATCAATGAATCAATATTCTCTAAAGTGTGCATGACATGGCAATTACCGATAATGATGTGTGTGAGCCGGTAAGCAAGTGTACGTGGAGCATACGCATCATCGGTAATTGTGCTGGTGTCCTGACAACATGATTTGATAATAACTAACGAAAAACACAATATAAGCATGCAATGCGATGTGAACGGCATGAATATACATAACATAAATAATAACACAACAATAAAGAATCTACATTAATATACATATAAGTCATACAGTTTTTCCATTTGAAATAACATGAATCGTGGTGTTTGGAAAATAAGGGTTACGGTGTTTTTAAGAAAAGGTACGTCCTTTGAAATATCCGTAGAATCCCTTGTCCTGTCTTAAAAATATTCACGATTCTTTAGTTTTTAAATAGGTATGACTCAAGTCTAGTCTAACATCTACAAGTAATCTACATGCTAATCGAAAAGGTAAGGAAACCACCTAAATCTGAGTCGATATATATAACATATAATAGTCGGTGATCCTGCCTCAATAGTATCACATATGATACAATATATAACATGACATCCTCGAGTCAAGAGTGCGGATCTATCATCAATATATAGCTCGTACGGTAATCCATCGTATGGCATCCCAAATCTGGGTACGGGTCAATCATCACATTATCACATCATTCATCTGATATCCTTATCATCATATCCTGTATTAGGGGTATTGATTTAAGTCTAGTACGTACTGATACCATCTACATATATATGTGCGTGTGTATAAAAACACATCGCCAAGGACCCGCTATAATAACATGTCGTGTCTCATAATACGAACCAAAACATATCACCGATCTCATGGCACCAAGCCCAATCTCATCGACCCATCTCCAAATATCATATACTATCCTCATCATCCATGTATATGTATACGTGTATATATATATACATAGTCCCATACCTATGTGTGTGTGTGTGTGTGTGTATACATATCCCCATATACGCACAAGTAATAAAATGTATGCATGAGTGTGTGCGTGTGTGTGCAACAACTATTCTAGGGTTTCGCGATTTACACTAAACTATAGCATTGACTTCTAAACATGCTAACACTGACCAAAGTCACCTAAAGCATTTCTAGCTACGTATATACATCTATAATAACACATAATTATATGGCTATAACACTTGTACACTGTACCGCGAAACTGCGGGGGTGCTATACGCCATCCACCCGACTTCCCCTGCAGATATATATCTACTCACCTTGATCTTCGCTTGCCGTTGTCGATGTCGCCACGCGCTTGCTTGTCAACTTGAAGTCCTCATGAGGGTACCTACATATCATAACATATCGTGCCGCATTAAAATCCAATTCAAAACCAAAAGGACACACGAATCTTACATATGTCAAAACCTATGGTCTACTCACACAAAAGCGCCCAAAAACACCCGATATCGACGTACAAACGTCAAGTGACCGATACTAAACAAAAATACCAAAACTTGAATTCATAAACATGAAGGAATTCAAAGCAGCAACCTAATAAAATGGTCCCAGATTTTTGTTCAGGTGAAAACAAGGTGCACAAACAGTACTGGGGTGATATATAGAGGTCATAAGAGCTACACAAGAAACCTGGGAACCAAAAACCACCAAGTGGCCGGCAACACGGCCCTAAAATCCGGCCACCTTGGCCAATCAGAGGAGTTGGGGTCTCGTCTGGTCAGGGTGGTCTCCTATTGGTCGAACTAGGTCCCTGGAATTGTTTGTTTTTCTCAAAAACTTCCCGGATCATCCCAGATTCCCTGTAGGCCACCAATTGCAAACAAAACCGATATGACAAGTTTCAGATTTTGGGTTTCAGATTTTAGTTCAAGTTTGGTCTGGGTTTTAGACATTAGGGGGGGTTTAAGGTCACCATTAAAGCTCAAATACACCATCTCACTTCAAATCCAACCCTAACCTCAACTTGGAATTCTTAAACCTCACTAAACCACCATATCTTAACTCTAAAACATACTAGAAAATAAGAAATACTAGAAACTTACCTAGAAGTCTTGAATTATACCTCATTTGTCAGCCAAGAATCCTCTAGAGCTCAAAATCCTAACTTTCTTGATCCGTAACGCTTGTAGTGAGCTTGTGCACATATTTTGTGAAGAGGGTGCAAGGTTTTGGTGTAGTTTTGGGGTTTTTATGAGGGGATAGAGGTGGAAGGGGGAGAGGGCAGCCATGGGAGAGAAAAGGAGAGAAAGAGAAAGATGAAGGAGAGAATGATGAACAAAGAGGCATGGCTCACTTGACCCCTCACCCTCTCTCTCATGCCCATCCCTCATTCTTTATTCCTTTTCTTTTATTTTATTTTTTCTTTTCTCTTCTTTTCTCTTTTCTTTTCTCTCATTTAAAACCAAACCAAAACATTTAAAAAGAGAAGCCATGGAGGAAAATGTAACAAGCGTGAAAAAGGACTTGGTGCATGCCACATGCACAAAACTAGCTTAATACACGATTAGCGATATTTAATCGTGTTTAGCATTAAAATGGAATATAATTAATTATAAATTCTTTATAATTTGCTTAAATCATATAAAACACCCTCATTTCAAAATTTTCTATAATTTTCCAAATATTTTCCAATTTTCTGTATTTAATTATACCGCATTATCAAAATATTCATAATATTTATTATTTAATTATAAAAATTCCCAAAAATAATATTTTATTTTCCTGAAATGTTACACATTCATATAAATTTTGTATGTAATATTCTTTTATTGGGGCACTTCTGGGTTGAGGATTATGTCACCACTGATGTATATTATTTATTTTTCCGCATTAGGATAGACCCAAGACGGGGAGCACATGTAACCAAGTTCTAGAGTCCAGTGGGAGACCATTTCGAGAAGTCGAGACCGGATCTCCTAACTCTAGAATTGGCAGGGTTGCTTGTCGCTCCCGTAGGGGTCTAGGTATGTGGGTTTGGCTATTCATCACGACCGTGGAATCCGTGTTTTTCATTATTGGCTTAATTTAAAACACGGACCTCCTAATATATCCAATATTTCATATGTTGACTTCTGCTGCTTGGTTCTGTGATGTGATCATATAACCGCGTGAGAAAAATGCTATATATATGATATATATAATAAACGTTGATTATGTTTTGCACCCGCGCTAGTCCAGCCCCCGCTCTGCCGTTAGTTAAGTAACCTAACGGTGCATGACGGGGCCCCATGGCGAATGCAGATGGTATAAGTGTACATTCTATTTTTGTTTCATTTTTCTGTGATATTTAGGAAACATTAAATGATGGGATTTCGTTAATGAGATTAATGAAAAGATAAGAAAGCTAAAGATGTTATAGAATCAAAAAATTTCAAAAAGATAGCTCTGGTTATTGCTTTGCATAGTGGTATTCCTTGATGGATATCCAACACCTTATTCGATGAGGAAAGAGCCGAGATCCCTTCACCGGGAGTGACAACTTTAGCAAAACTTGCAAATGTTACAACCCACTTGGTTTAGTTTAATAGCTTGTCTAGTTCTTACTTTACATAGTGGTATTCCTTGATGGATATCCAGCACCTCATTGGATGAGGAAAGAGCCGAAATCTTTTCACCGGGAGTGACCTCTTTAGCAAAACTAACGAATACTACCATTCACTCGGTTTGCTTTTGAAAACTACTCGATTTTAAAAGCGGAGCTTAAACCAATCCTTTTCAAAATGACTAGATTCTACAACGATGTCAAGTTCATTATACTAATGGTTTTCTTAAAAACCAACATAGCCCTCCGTCATTTCAGATAAGTGCTATTTAGTATTCGTGCTGCGTTTGTTAGCCTCCGTCAAGGCGTAGTATGCGGTAGCTAATTAGTGCTTATCTGCAGCATGTGATACGATTGGATTAGGGTAGTCGTGCGATTTTGTTGGCCTCCGTCAAGGGTTGTGCGGGTGGGTTTAATTCAATTAAGAAATGAACGGGTTGAATTTGACTAGCGGCCTATGATTTGTTGGCCTCCGTCAAGGTCATAGGAAGCTAAGGGTAAAAACAATATTGGGAATTTCAAGTGTTGAAATTTGCAATGAAATTGCATACCTTCTATATGATATTTGGATCCCGATACCCACTGCGAGTAAAACTTACTTCTGGGAGAGTTTTTCACTTTACAATTAGCTGATCAAGTAGGTGTCTAAGAAAGGTGTTAACGGGGTTATGCCCATGTGGAAATGAGATTATTTAATTAGTTTCATGCGAAAGTATGGGGAGACTCCCTCGGAGTACCAATACATGCCTGGCCGAACGATTGACGAACTTGTAGGATGCAATTAATCCCGGCTAATCTTACTTTTTAGGATTTGAAGGAAGATTTGATAAAAACAGTAGGAGCCATCCTGATTAGATAAGATAATAACCAATCTAATCTTGCAATAGCGCACGCAAATGTGTTTTCCTTCTTCCTCTCCTGGTAGCGATCATGACACGTCTTAATCAAGATAATAATATGGATGTAATGATTGAACCCACTTTTATACTGGGCTAGAGAACGTTGGTTTTGCTCTATCTTATGACTGTCATAAGTCTGAGTAAGAAATTGTAGAATATCAGGATTCCCACGCAACCTGAACGAAGGAGCATGCTGATGCATCTTCTTCGGGTGTGTTCATAACCGAGAACTGTTTCTCAGTATGCTCTACGTCCTGTGTATTAGATACCGGATCAGGATCCCAAGTATGTAATTTGTTACATGGGCTAAGGAGAGGCAATGAACTGGAAAATGGTGATATGTCTCTAAAAGTAGGGAATGGTGCAATTGTTGCAGCCAAAGCAGTTGGTGAATATCACCTTGTATTACCAACTGGTAATACATTGATCTTGAACGATTGTTATTACATACCGTCGATGATGTGCAATATCATATGTGTTTCTTTATTAGATAAAGAAGGATATAACTTTGCATTAAAGAAAAATGTTATGAACATTTTCCTGAATCAAGTGTTGATTGGGTTTTGGTACATTGTATAACGGTATATACGTTCTAAATCAAACTACATTTCTAAGTATATAGCACACAAATAAGAAGAAAAGTTTAGAAATGAACAAAGCCTTCTTGTGTCACTGTAGACTAGATCATATCAATGCGACAAGACTAACTAAGTTGCTTAAAGATGGATATTTGAATCCGTTCAAATTTACATCTTATGAAACTTGCCAGTCATGTCTCAAGGCAAGATGACCAAAACTCCGTTTACTGGACACGGAGAAAGAGCTACTGAACTCTTGGGACTGATACATAGTGATGTATGCGGTCCTATGTCTATACATTCTAGGAATGGTTTCTCGTACTTTATTACATACACCGATGATCACTCAAGATTCGGATATGTGTTCCTGTTAAAACATGAGTCTGAAGCTTTTTGAGAAATTCAAGGAATATAAGTATGGAGTTGAGAACAGGACGGGTAAGAGATTAAAATCCTTCGATTTGATCGACGAGGTGAATACTTGAGCACGGAATTCCGAGACTATCTAAAAGAGAATGGGATTCTCTCTTAGCTTACTCCTCCATATACACCACAACACAATGGAGTATCGGAGCGGAGGAATTGCACGCTATTAGATATAGTGCGCTCTATGATGAGTACTGCTGAGTTACATATTTCTTTTTGGGGTTATGCGCTTGAGACAGCCACATACCTATTGAATCAAGTTCCATCAAAATCTGTGCCTAAAACACCATATGAGATATGGAGTGGAAAGAGACCATATCTCAAACGAGTTAAGATATGTGGTTGTCCGGCCTATGTCAAAAAGCAAAATCCGGACAAGCTCGAGGCAAGGTCAGTTCTGTGTAAGTTTATAGGATATCCAAAGAATTCTTATGGATATATCTTCTATCACACTGAGGAACAAAATGTGTTTGTTTCTCAATATGCTACCTTTTTAGAAAGGGAATTTCTTGTAAAAGAAATTAGTGGTAATGAGATAGAACTGGAAGAAGTTCCAGCAACACAAACTGTAACTGACGATTTGGTAGAACCGGAGGATTCAATATTCCCCAACGAACCCCAGCCACTCTGCAGATATAGTAGGGTTTCTCATCCACCTTAGAGATATTACGGTTTTCTCGTAAGCGGTGGGAGCGAGGATTTCATCATGGAGGATGATGACCCAACTAGTTTCGAGCAGGCCATAACAAGTGGAGACTCTATGAAATGGATGGATGCTATGCGATTCGAGAAGGAATCCATCTACACCAACAAGGTATGGACTTTGGAAGTTGCTCCTGAAGGGGTAAAACCCATTGGGAGCAAGTGGATTTCAAGAAGAAAATTGGTGTAGATGGAAAAGTTGGGACTTTCAAAGCTAGACTTGTAGTAAAAGATTTTCATCAACGATCAGGTGTGGACTATGACGAAACCTTTTCTCGAATAGCTATGCTTAAGTCCATCAGGATCCTACTTGCCATTGCTGAATACCATGACAATGAAATCTGGCAGATGGACATCAAGACCGCTTTTCTAAATGGTGATTTAGAAGAGAGCGTGTACATGACACAGCCAGAGAGACTCGTAGATAGTGGGAGCAGCGGAAGCGTGTGTAAGCTGCTTAAATCAATGTACGGATTAAAAGAGGCATCGCGGAGCTGGAACATTTGTTTCGATGAAGCTATCAAAGAGTTTGACTTCATCAAAAACGTAGACGAATCATATATATATAAGAAGGTTTTAGAGAGTAAGGTGTCTTCCTCGTATTGTACGTGGATGACATACTCTTGATAGGAAACGATGTTCCTATGCTACACTCGGTCAAGCTTTTTTTATGACACAAGATCTCCATGAAAGATCTAGGTGATGCCTCATACATCCCGAGGATTAATATTTATAGAGATAGATCTAAACGGATATTGAGATTGTCCCAATCCAGATACATAGACACCATACTAAAGAAGTTTAGTATGGAAGATTCTAAGAATGGTAATTTACCCGCTTGCTCAGGAATCACTCTCTCCAAAGTGATGTCTCCCAAGACTGATTTGGAGAGGGCTCACATGCAAAGGATACCCTATGCTTTTGCAGTCGGGTCAATCATGTATGCGATGTTATGTACAAGACCGGATGTAGCTTACTCATTAGGTGTAGTGAGTAGGTATCAATCAGAGCCAAGGGAAAAGCACTGGACAGGTGTGAAGAACATTCTTAAGTATTTAAGAAGGACTAAAGAAATGTTCTTGGTATATGATAACGGTGAAACTCCAGATGGATTCCTTTACCGATTCGAGCTTCCAGAGTGATAATGATAACAGTAAGTCGGTATCGGGATTTGTCTTTACCCTTATTGGAGGGGCAGTATATTGGAAGAGTTACAAGCAAGATACCGTACCAGACTCGACGATGGAGGCTGAATACATCACTATCAACGATACTGCCAAAGAGTCTGTCTGGATGAATAAGTTCATAGTTGAACTTGGTGTGGTTTCATCCATTGAGCATTTAATAACGTTGTATTATGATAACAATGGACCGGTGGCTTTGGCCAAGGAACCCCGGTCCCATCAGCGATCCAGACATATTCTTAGGCAGTATCACCTGATCAGGGAGATAGTAGATTTCCGGGAGATCGAGGTCAGGAGAGTTGACACGAAGGATAACACAGTGGATTCACTCACAAAAGCCCTCCCCCAGATGCTATTTGAGAGACTTTTTAGGATGTTAGGTATGTGATACTACAACAACTGGCCTCAGTGCAAGTGAGAGATTGTTAGGAATAGGTATGCCCTAGAGGCCATTATTGTATGATATAGTGGATGCTTGGACATATATATAGAGGACTTTCTTGTTCGAAATAATAGTATGCTATCTAGTTACCTTTATCTTAACATGTTCACTGGTATTATTATACTGTCTCTCTTATACATGTTGATAAAGCCCTTATGATGTTAACTTGATTACCAGGACTATGATGTGGATCATACTACTAGGATCTGGGTAGTCCATAAGCACATCCTTCAATTGTTCCTAGTCGAGGGGATATCGAGACATGGCATCGATATTCCAGTGTGTACGTTTCTTGACCCTGTATGGGGGCGATGGTTGATCCCATAGCCATTGGTGTTTGATATCAAAGATTGTACATAGGTGCTCATTAGAGAATGGGTACACCGAACAGGATTCAACGAGAACTCCTAGATGACACTATACCTATCGTCAGATAGAAGTTCTCAGGTGATACTGGTACAGGTTATTCTGTAGACCCGAGATCGTCATAGAGTCTTGTATGGTTCCCACTGTCCTTTGATTTCCTCCCTACCACGGCTCAAAGGAGGCGTGCAAACAGGTGGATTTTGGGTACAGTCCTGAGTCATATGGAGGCAATGAGCGATAGAAGGGGTTTTGTCTTTCCCGGTATAGGGAGTTGATGTTGCGCTATACTCGATTAGCCATAACAGGAAGTCCTTGGCCAAGGCTGCTGCCGAGATTTACTAGTAAGAGTTATCAGAAATTTCTCGAACCTTTATAAACCACATATCGGCATGACTTATCAAGTTACCGGGGTCTGACGTATCCACCCTCAGACTCGATATGCGGCATATCAGACGAAAAGACCGGACTGTACGGTAAGTGTTACTTATAGGCTTCATGAGATTTTGGACAAGCTTGCTTGTTGATATTCTAATCGCTTAATAGCTAGGTATCCGTTATGTCCAGTTAGTACCGTTGACTTCTTGTGGGTGACCGATGTGATCATCACCTACTACTGGCGTGTTGATGAGTCTTTAGAGTCCCACACAGAAGTTTCCTAGTTCAAGCGAAACGAAGTAGGGCATATATACTGATATGTGCGGGGGCCTGATTAAATACGAGTATATGATACCGTATTCTAATTGGCGGTTATTTGTTATCGGTTAGGTTATATGTGATATAACCGGATTATTGAATCAAGTGTTGATTTGATAATGTGATAAGCAGATAAATGATATTAATAGGTTATATGTGATATAACCGGATTATTGAATCAAGTGTTGATTTAATAATATGATATATATTTATATTTGATATAATTATATATTAACTAATATTATTGCTCACTAATTATTTTGTTTTCTTTACACACACACACACACACACATACATAAATATATATATATATATATATATATATACACACACATACATACACACACACACACACACATATATATATATATATATATATATATATATATATATAAATGAAGCATGGTTGATTTTCTATTTTTAGAAAATAGAAAATATGATGTGGAAAATAGGAAGATATTTGTGGAGGTGTGAAGCATAGCTTCATTATTTCTTTATTCTTTTTCTTTACACTATAGAAGCAAGGTGACATTTTTATATTGATAAAAGTGTATGCTTCAATAAGTGAGTTGATTAAAAAAGAGAGCCATTCTTCATTCTTCACAACACTTGGTGATTTTTCTTCACTTGAGCTCTCATGCTCTCTAGCTCTCCTTCTCATTTCCTCCAAGCTCAATACCTCACATGAGTTGTGAAACCTTGAGTTTATAAGAACCCTAGTGAGCAAACAAAACCTCTACTTCACCATCCTACACTTGATTAGCACTTAGGTGTAGTGTGTTTCCTTCATTAATGAGTTTAGTAAAGAGGTAGCTTGGATTAGCGGAGTTTCGGGTGGATCATCTTCGGCATGAAGGTCACGTAGGAAGCTCGATCCAATTTCAAGTAGAGCCTAGTGGAGTCGTGTGGACTACTAAACGGAACTTTTGAAGAGAAGGCCATAGTCTACAAGGTTGTAGCCTCTTTCCTTATTATAGTTTAGTTTGTATCAAACTATAAAACCCTAATCAATCTAGTTAGATTCAAGGTTAGTGTTGATTAGCACCCCAAAAATTTTAGAAATGACATGCTTGATGCTAGTAAAACCCAGTGGTGGTGCCAACAAACACTTTCACAAGGGATACCCTATTCTTCTACAGTCGGGTCTATCATGTATGCGATGTTATATTTCAGACCGGATATAGCTTACGCATTAGGTGTAGTGAGTAGGTATCAATTAGATCTTGGGGAAAAGCACTGGATAGCTGTGAAGAACATTCATAAGTACTTGAGAAGGACTAAAGAAATATTCTTGGTGTATGGTAACGGAGAACTCCAGATGGAGTCCTTTACCGATTCGAGCTTCCAGAGTGATAAGGATGACAATAAGTCAGTCTCAGGTTTTGTCTTCACCCTCAATAGAGGAGCGGTATGTTGGAAGAGTTCCAAGCAAGTTACAGTAGCAGACTCGACGATGGAGGTTGAATACATCGCTGCCAACAATCTGCCAAAGAGGCTGTCTGGATGAAGAAGTTCATAGCTGAACTTAGTATGGTTCCATCCATTGAGCATTCAATACCCTTGTATTGTGATAACAGTGGAGCTATGGTTTTGGCCAAGGAACCCCGTTTCCATCAGCGATCTAGACATATTCTCAGACGGTATCACCTGATCCGAGTAATAGTAGATCGACGGGAGATCGAGGTCAGGAGCGTTAACACGAAGGTCAACACAGCGGATCCACTCACGAAGGCCTTCCCCCAGACGCAGTTTGAGAAACTTTTTGGGATGTTGTGTGTGAGATACTACAACAACTGGCCTTAGTGTAAGTGGGAGATTGTTAGGAATATATATGCCCTAAAGGCCATTATTGTATGATATAGTGAATACTTGGGCATATATATAGAGGACTTTCTTGCTCGACATGATAGTATGCTATCTGGTTACGTTTATCTTAACATGTTCACTGGTATTATTATATTGTCTCTCTTATACATGTTGATAAAGCCCTTAAGATGTTAGCTTGACTACCAGGACTATAATGAGGATCATACTAATGGGACCTGAATAGTCCACAAGCACATCCTTCAATTGTTCCTAGTCAAGGGGATATCGAGACAGGGCATCGATATTCTAGAGTAGACTAGTGTGTACGTTTCTTGACCCTATATGGGGACGATGGTTGATCTCATAACCATTGGTGTTTGGCATCAAAGATTGTACACAGGTGCTCATTAGAAAATGGGTACACCGTGAGAACTCTTAGATGGTACTATACCTATCGTCAGATAGCAGTTCTCTGGTGATATTGGTACATGTTAGTCTATAGACCCGAGATCGTCATAGTGTCTCGTGTGGTTCCTACCGTGCTTTGATTTTCTCCTTACCACGGCTCAAAGGAGTCATGCAAACAGGTGAATTTTGGGTACAGTCCCGAGTTATATGGAGGCAGTGAGCGACAGAAGGGATTTCGTCTCTCCTGGTATAAGGAATTGATGTTGTGCTATGCTCGATTGGCTATAACAGCAAGTCTCTGGTCAGGGCTGATAAGATTTACTGGTAAGAGTTATCAATAGTTTCTCGAACCGTTATGAGCCACACATCAGCATGACTTATCAAATTATTGGGGTCTGACGTTTCCACTCCTAGACTCGATATGCGACATATTAGACGAAGAGACCTGACTGTACAGTAAGTGTTACTTATAGGCTTCACGGGAGTTTGGACAAGCTTACTTGTTGATCTTCTATTCGCTCAATATCTGGGTAGCCGTTTCGTCCAGCTAGTACCTGTTTCCCCCAATCAGAGCAAAGCTCTGTTCAAAATTTTAAATTTTGAAATGATCCGGTGCTTCATAGCAGCGCCAGCGCTGAGAGAGTCAAAGACTCTGAGGCAGCGCCCACATGCAAAGCACATAGGCGCTAGCGCTAAGAGCGCTGCACTCTAAGCAGCGCACTACGTGCAAAGCATATAAGCGCTAACGCCAAGAGCGCTGCACTCTAAGCAGCGCACTATGTGCAAAGCACGTAAGCGCTAGCGCTATGTGCGCTGCAGTGCACTACGTGCAAAGCACGTAAGCACTAGCGCTATGTGCGCTGCATTCTAAGCAGCGCACCACGTGCAAAGCACGGGAGCGCTAGTGCTGGAACTAAATGTTCCCAACCGTTGGATCAAACATCCAACGAACATGATTAAAAAATCATCAATTGATCAGAATATGATTCTGTTAAGGAAAGATTCCTCAAAATCTTTCCAAACAAAAAGATTGTGCTCTGTAAATCAGAGCACCGTTGGATCAATGATCCAATGGTGATTAAAAATCACTAAAATACAGAATAAATTTTGTATGGGAAAAGATTTCCCAATCTTGTTAAAAACAAGAACATTGCCTTCTGTAAATCAGAAGCTCTTGGATCAAAGATCCAACGATGGGAAAATCCCCAAATCAATTGGAGAAAAGATCTCCTTAACCGATTGAACAAATCAACTCGCCCTATATAAAGGCCCCAAGAGTTCAAGTCTAAATGAAAAATATAGAAAAAGAGAAAAAAAACATACAGATGAATCCCCCCACAAACTTTGAGAAATCTCAGAAAGAAGAGCCAAGCTCTCGGTAGAAGAAGAAGATTTTCTTCAAGGTAAAAATAAACCGAGAGGTGAAATCATCTCATATTAAAAAGAAGAATTCACTTCTTTCTTTAAGATCATAGATCTATAAGACCAAGATCTTTCACAAAGAGATCAAAGTATCTCATCACAAAGAATAAGAGGAAGAACTTAACCTTCTTTAGATCATAGACCTATAAGAAAAATTGTCTTTCAGAGATCATGAACATCTCATTATAAAAAGGGGGGAGAATAATTCAATTCTCTTAGGATCACGGATCCATAAAGGCAAAACCTTTCATCAAAATAAGAGATTGAAACATCTCCTATAAAATAAGAACTTTATTTTTAGAATCTTGAGACAAAGTCTCTTATAAGCGAGAATTTGTTTTCTCAGATCATAAAGCTTGCGCTCATAAACTAGCGCTTTGCGCTCTTGGACTGGCGCTCAGCACCAAGCAAACCACGTGCTCCTCTCGTGTGCGTCACTTAACAGATAGCGCTTTGCGCTCATAAACTAACGATTTGCGCTCTTGGACTAGCGCTCAGCACCAAACGCACTACGTGCTCCTCACGTGTGCACCATCTAACAGATAGCGCTTTGCGCTCATAAACTAGCACTCTGCGCTCTTTGACTGGCGCAAAGCGCCAAGCGCACCACGTGTGCGCTAAAAGAACATAAATTGTTCTATGAATAAAGCCCAGAGCTATGATGAATGCTCAGCATTCAATAAAAGACAAAAATATTGTCAGAACTCAAATAAATGCTCAGCATTGTCAGATGTTTAACATTTTAACTGAGTGGGCCGAGCCCAAGTTGGCCATAAACCCCTCATCAGATTAACTGAGCCCATATGCTCATAAATCTCAGATCTTAGTCCCAATTGGACTACAGATCTTCCAATCAAAATTGGTTCAAGGGTACATCTCTTCACTCCTCTGAAATTTGTCGTTGTAATCCTTCAACGTCTTCAGAGAGGTGATGGGTCCCGACAACCAGACATTCCATAGACTGTGGGGTCCTTAAACCCATGGACTATGATGTCCTTAATCTCGGACCATGGGGTCCTTAAACCCATGGACTATGATGTCCCTAACCTTGGACTGTGGGGTCCTTAAGTCCATGAACTATGATATCCTTAACCTTGGACCGTAACTTACTTAAACTAATTATGGACCGTAATGTCCCTAAACTAAATAATAGAGCCCAAATGCTCTTTTGTTGGATCGAAATGATCATGTTAAGTTGATCATAGTCTAAAAATTAGAATAACGTATCCTTAACAAACGTTTAAGTTGATCTTAGTCTCAAATGAGACTAATGCATCCTTAAACCCAACCCTAAACCCAAATCTAAGAAAATACGAATTTGGACTAATCCATGCCCTACGGGTGACAACATAAATTAGTCTCTGTATACAATCCACGGGCAACCAAAAACAAAACAAACACCCACGACACGAAGTGACCATCTGGAGAAGGAGAAAGTGGTTACCGCGATGCAGTAGCATAATTAACTGCAGGGGCTTGCGCTTGCAGGGAAGAGCGTCCCTACAATCAAAAATCCCTCAACGAGGGGTAATCTGACGAAGTCTGCTACATCGGCCGCATCCGTTTAAACCTTCGATATATGGTGTCATAAATCAACTTGGCATCTTCAGAGTGGTGGACGGATAGCACCAAATAGCATCTGCCATCGAAATTTAGGCAAGACGGACCTACGCGGTCTCGTTTCCGTATTTCGGAGGAGAACAGATTCTGGCACGCCCGGTGGGACCTTTTCCTCTTTCCACTCCACAGTTCGTGTGTCTTGTTTGCAAACGAATCGCGGTTTGATATGGTTGCCCTTAGGTTAGAGGTACTAAGATTTGGTTTTGCTCCCGTGCAAGAAAAGAACATCAATGGTCTCTAACTGCTCCAGCTGCAACTCCCATTCCGCCTCATCTGGAGGAGTAACCTACGGGCCTCAGGCGGCCTCTGTTTTTACAATGCCGGTGGACCAGGTGACTCAAGCCACCACTGGGCTATTCTTCGGGACCATGCTCCCACCGATGACCTTCAACGCCCCTGTACAATTGCAAGAAGCTCAGAAGAAGTCGATCTTTGATCTTCTTACCACTACTACGGCCCCTCTTAACGGGTCGCCCAAACCAAGCACCTCAGTTTTCAGCAGACTGGGCCAAAGCTCCAACGGGCCCGTGAAGAAGCCCGCAACACTGGAAGGCGTTATCCCGAAGCGGATAGCCATTCCTATTCCTGAAGTCACCAAGGCGGCATCTCCGGCTAAGGGGTCGGTCTTCACAAGACTGGCCGTTTCAGTTCCCACTCCGGGTGAAGTAATCAAGGCTGTTTCCCCTGCACGAAAATCGGCCTTTTCAAGATTGGCCATTCCCTCTCAGCGAGCATCTGTCTTTGACAGGCTGGCGCCAAAAGCAGACTCTCATCAGAACAGGGGGCACAAAAAAGCTGATCCAACAGCGGAGGTGATCCCGGCCGTACGACATGCTCGACGTCGCCACTGGCGCCGAGTGAGGAAAGCTGGGGGCAGTTCACCTTTCGGACTGACACCGCCGGCTCCAACGGTGGAAGTCGATGCTGCTGTTCCAACTGGGAACAGTTTTAAACCACTCAGGAGGGTCTGTAAGAACTCTCTGACTGCTGTGCTGAAAAGATCTCCTCCACCTGTGGAGAATGCCACAAAGGCAAAGCTTGAACAGCCCCCTCAGCGGCTGTCCTCCAAAGTTTATAAGGTCTGGCGTCAAGTCCAAGACTTGATAATTGATCCAGATTACTCCCGCCGACAGAAGAAGATGAAGGTTCGACAAGAAAAGGATCACCTTGTCAAGCCATAGAAGGCGACAGCTACTTGGGTGCCCACTACAACGGCCCCCTCAAATTCGACCGCCCATAAGAGGAGAAGGCCGGAGAAAATTCCCATGTCCGCGACAAATGTCAAGGGCACTAAGCCTAAACGCCCTAAGTCTGGGGGCATGGTGGTACATACTGTCTATATGGTATCCGGAAAAATGAATAGCCGTATCTCCACAGGTCATCGACCGCTTACGCGATCTGTAACAAAGGCCCAGGAGCAACAACAGAAGCTCCAAGAAATGTTGACGCAGATGGCCGTACTCACAGGGCCAAAAGAAAGCCCGGAAACGTCATCAGAGAAATGTCAAGAACAAGAAACTGATGCTGAGTTCTTTCGCAGAATCCTCGAAAAGAAGGACAAAGAGGCAGCGAAACAAGCTGCCAATATAAAACGAATGTCATTCTTATTCCAAGACATGGTCGGGATGATGTTACAGCCGGATCCTTCAGCTGAAGATCCTCCGATTATCTTCGAAGACGACCGAGCGGAGACGTCAAACCCTCTTCCGGCTTGTTCAGCAGCCAAAGAGGAGACCATCTCAAAAACTGCCCTGGATGATTACTTCGCTCAGCAGATACGAGTTCATCAAGCGAGTGAAGCGGCTGGGCAAATTGTTAAAACTGGACGACCCTATCCGGGTTGGTACGACCAAATAAAGTACTTGCCGGGATACATAATCCCTAAATTCCACGTATATAAGGGGACGGGAAATCCACACCAGCACGTTGCTCAATTTAGGGCTCTGTGCGGCAACACTGGAGGTGATGATAAACTACTACTCTGCCAGTTTGTTCGCAGCTTGTCGGAGACAGCATTCGAGTGGTATTCGGAACTCCCGAATGACTCTATCAAGACATTTGCAGAGATGGAGCTGCTCTTCACCCAACGCTTTGCGAGCGCTAGCGAACGCACCCCAATCACGGCACTGATCAATGCCTGGATGAAACCAGGCGAAACTTGGATCCAGTACGTGATACGGTGGCAGAATCTATGGTCGAAGTGTGAACAGCGCATCGAAGAGGCTCCTGCGGTAGGCATGTTCATAGGTACTCTCGACCCTCAGGCGACCATTTCTCAATTCATGATGTTCTTCAAGCCAACTACTTTCCAGATCTTGATTAACAAGTTGGCCTAAATGGATCAGATGGGTCATAGACCATCTCCTTCGAAGCTGGAATCTCGGAATGAAAAAGGGAAAGAGAAAGTGACCTTCGTCTCCAATGCTCAACAGCATCCCAGTGGTCCGAAACAAACTGGTCGCCAAGACGAGAAACGGCGATTCTTTAATGAGAAAATGAAGCGCCCTTATTCGTTTCCACGGGATAAAACCAGGAGATTGTTTGAACTAACGGTACGCAACAGGCTCATCAATTTACCGAATCCAAAACGCCCATTGCAACCCGGTGAGGCTAATAATCCCAATTATTTCCCCTATCACCAAGCGATAGGCCATCCAATTGAAGATTGCTTCGTCTTTAAAGGCTGGATTGAAGGCCAATACCAACAGGGAAAATTTGCACTGTCCAAGAATTAGAAAGTAAGCCCGCCTCAACCGCACGCTCTTAAAAGGGAGGACACACCGGGGGCATCATGCTCTTTTGTCGAAGAAGCTCCATGGGAGGTCGCTCTTTCAGCCGAAACCAAAATAATGCTGAAGGATCTCCAAACATGCCCGGCGATCAAATGGAAAAGTCCGTTGGAACCCGAAGTCATCAAGGGAATGTTGAAGCCACGCCCAACTCCAAAAATTGGTGGTGATAGTCGAAGCGCCCACACCCAGTTGTCAAAGTCTTCGAAGAAGATGAAAAGTCCAAAAAGCCCGTGAAGCCTGATGACAAGCGCACGGACCTGCAAAAACATATTGATGCGCTGGAAGAATATAACCAGAAGGCGCGGACCCCGGTCACACTCCAAGAATTTCTCAGTCACGTCCTTGAGGACGGAGATGATGACAATGGAGAAGACTCGCGGATGAACCTGAGGATTATGTGGCAAGCTGCCATGTGATCTCTCACTCATTGATAGATGGTGAAGAAGCTCCTGACATAGAGAAACTAGGGGCAGATCCTGAGCCGGAACTTGTAGGACCATCAGACGAAATGATTGACGCATTTCTGAACAAAGCTCTTCTGAAAAGCAGAGCCGATCGAGAGCGCGGGATGGCCATATTTGAAAAGGCTAAACGCCGGCGACTGGACGAAAGGGTTGAAACACTCCCACCAGATCAAAGTACATCCGCCGCAAATAAAAGCAGGTTCAAGACAAGGAAAAGGTTCGCCAAAGACATATCGATGGGAATGAAGCTTCCTTCTTTCAGAGAAAATTCTTCTGGCGGTATATATCTTGATGAAGCGGACGTACATCTTAACTTCTGCTTATATAATCAGAAGATTGCTCACCCTACTGAAGAATGCAACGCCTTTAAAAATTTGTGGCAAGGGTATGTCACTTACAGGCAGCACTTCAAGGGGATGAAGCATGAAGCTCGTCGACAGCGGAAAAATGCGACAGACAAACGAGGAAGAGCTGCCGGCAGCTGTCACATGGTTGATAACAGGGGATCGCATGTTCTTACCTTCGGGAGCGATTCTGAAGAAGAAATGACTCTCGGCCCTCTCTTCAAAGAATCTTCCCCAGGAAAAGAGGAAGAACCAAAGAGCTGCGAGAAAATTTAGCTGCGTAATCGCACTCTACCTGAAAAGAATCTTAGACCTGCAAACAAGGGATCGAATAAAAAGGATAAGGGGAAAGAAAAGGTCCCTGAGGATATCGCCCTCGATGATCGAGTCATCGAAGAGATGACAGCCAAGGACCCGCCAAAGAAAAGTAAGGTGGATTACAACGTTCTGGCACACCTGAAGAAGATCCCCTCACAGTTAAGCATTCTCGACGCCCTTCTGCTATCTAAGGAGGTGAGAGATTCTCTGATCAGGGTATTACAAGAGACTGACCAGTTTCAGGCTTTCCTAGCCGAAGAAAAGATGAAGGATGAGCTGGAGAAAGTGCACACAGCCGGTATCACCTTCGGCGATGAAGATCTCCTTCTCGGGACGTGCGAGCATAACCGTCCCCTTTATGTCTCCGGATACTGTCATGATATCAAGATAGGCAAAATCCTGGTTGACAATGGGTCCTCCGTTAACCTCCTCAATGTAAGAGTGTTGAAGGAAATCTGCATGAGCGTTCAACACCTCGCTCGGGATAAAATCACTATCTCCGGATTCGACTCCTAGTCGTCACGGACGTTCGGGTCTGTGATACTGACGTTACGATTTGGGCTACTCATCACGGACATCAAATTTCACGTCATTGACGCCGAGACATGCTATAATGCTTTGCTCGGTAGGGTTTGGTTACACGAGTACAACATCATCCCTTCTATACAGCATCAGTGTATGAAGTATTTCAAGGATGGTCTCGAGTATACCGTGACAGGGGAGTTGAACCCATTCTCCGTGAATGAAGTCCGCAAATACGAGGATGCAAAGTACTTTCTGTTAGACTTTTAAGACATGGAAAGGTGCCATAAACCGAAGAACAAGGCTATCACCACTATTCCAGTCTTCGGGAGCGATACCGAGGAGGAGAAAGAGATAGTTTATTTAGGGCCACCCCAACGCAACGAGCCGGGACCGTCCACCCCTATTTTGGTCTTCAGCAGCGACTCGGAAGGTGAAGTCAATGCCGTATTTTCTGTTCGGCCATCAATACAAGACTTCGCTGACGATGATCAGAGTTTGCAAATCGCCATGGTTCCGCGAGAGCATTACAAAGAGCTCGACGCACTTGATACCGATAGTGTGCAGGAACTGTAGACATTCTACGTTCCTCCCAGGCGAAAAGATGAAAAGGCGATCCTCTTTTATCGATCCACGAAAACCAAAGTGGAGAAAGAAATTTGGCATGACGCCGATTCTACGCTTGACAAGCTCCAACCCATCCGTCTGCCCAGATACTACACAGAAGGATTAAAAAGGCTGTTAAGGCGCTAAGACGTACCCTTCAAACAGACTGCTCGAAAAGCTAAGTTCTATGACAGGATCTGGAATGTCCCCAGAACTCAGCGAAAATTGCCCAACGGGAGAATGGAAGCGATCGGGCTTGGATATATCCGATCCAAGAAACGGGAGCGATTCCATGGCTACCGAGTCATACATGACTTCGATGAAGAAGGAGATGCTCTGTGGGAAGACGCTAACCCTGAACCAAGACGAGGTCCCTCCGTGAAAATGCCAAGTCCGTCGTTCGAAGAACAGATGGACAAGCTAATAAAGGACGCGGGTCAAAAGATCCGGGATGATCATAGCCGCGAAATGTCCATCTATGAGAAAGCCAGGACGCAGCGCCTCCTTCAGCAGGCGGCGGAGAATGACAATGATCTTCGTCGTCAACCCGCCAAACAAAAGACCCGACGCAGAGGTAGAAACAAGTTAAAGAACAGAAAAAACGTTCGACGGCGGTAAAGCGGGTCCGAGAAGCCACACAATCGAGAATTGGGCAGCCTGGATTCATCTCTTGTAAAGAAGATGGATCGAGCATACTCTTTTCCCTAAGACAAGACAAGGAAGATATTCGATCTTGTCATAAAACATCAGATGATAACGCTCCCAGAGTCTAAACACCCCGAGCAAGCAGGTGAGGTTCATCATCCGAACTGTTGCTCCTATCACCAAGCGATAGGGCATCTTTTCGAAGACTGCTTTACATTCAAAGACTGGATTGAAGACCAATATCAGAAAGGCAGGTTCGCTCTATCCAGCAGTTGGAAGGCAACTCCACTACAGAAGCATGAACCGAAAGCCACATATGCGGCGAGAATAGAATCGGACCAACATCGGTCTTGGAAGCGATCTCGTGTCTGTCACATAATAACGTTGGCAGAAGAAGGAGTACATGAGAATATGGATGACCTCCCCTGGTGCTTCGAAAACGATGATGACGAGGTGATCTCAGAGTTCCCACCGGCGCCAAAAGAGCTGGAAGATGGGATACATACTATTGCAGATAACCTCAAGAAAATTGACTTGGGAACGGCAAGTGACCCACGTCCGACATTCGTCAGCGAGCTGCTGTCTAAAGAACAGGTGGCTACGCTAAAAGACGTGCTCATGCAGTATAAAGACTGCTTCGCATGGAATTATTCAGAGATGCCAGGACTAGATCCAGAGATTGCTATGCACAAATTGGCGATATCTCCGGACGTCAAACCGATCAAACAAGCACCAAGAAGAATGCGGCTCGAGCTTGAGATGAGCATCAATGCCGAGGTCAAGAAGCTAATCGACTCCGTCTTCATCCAAGAGGTTCAGTACCCTAACTGGATTGCCAACATCGTCTCAGTGATGAAAAAAATGGGACCGTGCACATCTGCGTGGACTTTCGGGACCTCAACAAAGCTTGCCCGAAAGATGATTTTCCCGTACCGGTTACCGAGCTGATGATAGACAACACGTCCACTCACGAAGTCTTCTCCTTCATGGACAACTCATCAGGGTACAATCAAATAAAGATGCATCCCGAAGACCAGAAGCATACCGCTTTCCGGACCCTTTTGGGTATATTCCGCTACAAAGTGATGCCCTTCGGTCTAAAGAATGCCGGTGCCACCTATCATAGGGCCATGACAAAGATTTTCGATGACCTCATACATGAAATCATCGAATGCTATATTGACGACCTTGTGGTGAAAAGCAAATCGCACGAGGAGCATTGGGAGCATCTGAAGATCGTGTTTTAACGCCTTCGGAAATACAACTTGAAGATGAACCCTCTCAAATGCGCGTTCGGAGTTTCCTCGGGCAAATTCCTAGGGTTCATCGTACGGCATCAAGGTATCGAGATAGACCCATCAAAAATTAAAGCGATCATGGAAATGCCTCCGCCAAGGACTCTCAAGCAACCGCGGTCTCTCCAAGGAAAGCTCGCGTATATCCAGCGATTTATAGCCAATATTTCTGGCAAGTGCTGTCCTTACAGTCACCTAATGAAGAAGGGAACTCCCTTCGTCTGGGATTGCAAATGCCAAAGTGCACTGGACAAAATCAAGCAATATCTGCAGAATCCTCCGGTGCTAACCGCTCCGGTCAAGGGAAAGCCTCTCATTCTGTATATAACCGCCCTCGAGGGTTCTCTAGGCGCATTATGGGCACAAGAGAATGACCAAGTGAAGGAGAGAGCCATCTACTATTTGAGTCGAGTTCTCCTGGGGGCAGAAAACAACTACTCCCCCATCGAAAAACACTATCTGGCATTGATCTTCGCAATAACGAAGCTCAGACACCACGCGTTGGCACATGAGGTCCATCTCATATCAAAGGTGGATCCTCTCAAATATTTGATGTCAAAGGCCATATTAACAGGACGACTCGCTAAATGGGCCCTGCTCTTATTGGAGTTCTCGACAACTTATCGTCCTCTCAAGGCAGTGAAAGGCCAGGCCATCACCGACTTCCTCGCTGAGCATCCGGTACCTGCTGATTCTCCCTTGAACCGCGAATTGCCAGACACGTGTTTGACACAATCGACGGGGAGAAAGGAGGGAGTGATACCCGATGGGAACTCTACTTATGAAAAAGCGAAAACACAGCACCCCCGTAATCAAATCAGGGGTGGGCCTCATCTTCGTGACACCACAAGGAGGGATAATGCGCTTTGCCTTTTCTTTAACAGAGCCGAGGACAAACAATAAAACAGAGTATGAAGCTTTGATAGTAAGTCTTAAGATCGCTATCGACATGGGAATCGAAAACCTCCTCATATACGGAGACTCCCAACTGGTCGTTAGTCAAGTAAACGACGACTATCAAACGTGCAAGCCATAGTTGGTGAAGTACGGCGAGAGAGTGCAGCAACTGCTGACTCAAATTCCTTCCTACATGCTGGAGAGTATACCGCGTATGAAAAACAGCAAAGCGGATGCATTAGCCAAGCTCGCTAAAGAACTGGCCGACGAGAACCTCGATGACGTGAGGATCGTTGTGCAAATCCGTCGGGTTCTTGCACCAGCAGAAACATCTCCGGAGTCGTCCAAAGAAAAGAAAGCGACCGAGCAAATGGCCTTACAAATAAAAGATCAGGAAAATGCTAAGGATTGTAGAGAAGTCTTTATAGACTACTTCAAATCCCAACGAACACTTGAAGATGCATCCTCAAGACATCAGCTCATGAAATGAGTTCTGTCTTTTGCCTTCGTCAATGATACTCTGTACAAGAGATTGTTCGACTCCCTATAGCTAAGATGCCTGGGACCTGAAGAGACAAAGAGAGTAGTCCAAGAAACTCACGACGGACTCTGCGGTTCTCACCAACCCGGGCCGAAAATGAAGCTGAATATCAAAAGGACGGGCTATTATTGGCCTACAATGATCCAAGACTGCCTCGAATACGTAAAGCAGTGCCACTCATGCCAGATTCACGGGGACTTTATCCACCAGCATCCAAATCCACTACATCCAACGGTGGCTAGCTGGCCATTCGAAATGTGGGGAACTGACATAATCGGGTCTATCGAACCGGCATCATCCAGAGGACATCGGTTCATATTGGCGACAACTGATTATTTCTCTAAGTGGGCGGAAGCAATACTGCTAAGAGAAGTGAAGACGGAGAATATCCTCCATTTCTTCAAGACACATGTCATTTACCAGTTCGGCACTCCGCGACGGATTATCTCCGATAACGGACCAGCCTACAGAAGCCACAAGATCAGCCGCTTCGCACAACAGCATAATATAGACTGGAGATACTCTTCGGTCTATAATCCCCGAGCTAACGGTCTAGCTGAGGCTTTCAACAAGACCTCGATGAAGATCGTGAAGAAGACGGTGTCCAAAAATAAGAAGGACTGGCACGAGAGACTATATGAAGCTCTCTGGGCGTATCGAACTACGTTCAAAACGGCCACAAACACAACGCCGTATACATTGGTATTCGGCACAGAAGTGGTACTCCCCCTCAAGATAGAGTTACCCTCTCTAAGAGTAGCGTTTCACTACGAGCTAACCGACGAAGAAAATGCTTACCTTCGGCTTGAGGAGCTTGACGCCCTTGACGAAACCCGGCTCATGGCACAACAAAACTTAGAAGATTATAAAGCAAAGATGACGCGCTCATACGAGAGATTGACTAGGCCGAGAACATTCCGTCAAGGAGAACTCGTGCTAGTGGTCAAGAGACCTATGATCCCCAATCGTGCTAAACGGGGGAAATTCCAGCCGAACTATGAAGGCTCATACATCATAGACAAAGTTTACTAGGGTGGAGCTTATCTACTCATGGAAATGCATGGTGAAAGACTTTTTAGGCCAATAAACGGTCGCTTCCTGAAAAAATACTACGCCTGACGAGTCACGGCCAAGGTTAACAATAGATAACGACACCTATGTCCGCTCGCTATCTTCCTAAGCCCAAACTCTATAAGTAGTAGCCGGCAAACGGACCGAAACGTCTTTAAACTAACGATGGACCACTATGTCCTAAAACTGGCTGTTGACCGAGACGTCTATAAACTACTACTGACTACAGCAACCCAAGGCTAACGACAAAAAAACGGTATGTCCATAAGCGAGATGGGCACAGATGAAAACCCGAAAGGGCTCCGTGAGTAAAAATAGCAGGACTACCGGCGAGTTTTGTGAAAATCCGAAAGGGCACAATCTCTTTAAAAGACACTTGCAAGGTCATCTCAACCCTGTAAGGAGAAACCACCTGTGTGAGATCCTTACGACTCACAAATGAGAAACACACTTAGCAATCCCCACGATTCCTAAGGAGAAATTACACTTGCGAGATCCTCACGACTTGTAAGGGGAACCTTCTTATGAGACCCTCACGGCTCATAAGATTCAAAAGCCTTAAGCTACAGGGATCTGAACCTGTTCTTAAGCAGTCATACACCCTGATTTTGCCCTACAAGCGGTTCAATACTGACCCTTATATACAATCCACGGGCGCGAATAAACATTTTCCCTAACAAAGTCCCACCCGCGACTAGGAATATGTTTATATAGTGGACAACCCTTGTAAGTCCTCTTGACTTATAAGGAGAAAACACTCTTGCAAGATCCTTACGACTTATAAGAGAACACACGCTTAGGAATCCTCACGATTCCTAAGGAGAAAACGCACCTACGAGATCCTTACGACTCATAGGGAGAAATACCTTTATGAGACCCTTACGGCTCGTAAAGTCAAAATGGCTTAGTCGACAGAATCCTAACCCTATTTGCTAAGCCACCTTTGTTCGACATCGACGGAGGCAAATGATGATTCGCTCCTGGAAATATCCCAGTTGTAGCGATGCTGATGCCTAAATCGGTATCAAATCCCAAACTTGCAGTGAAAAGTCTGCGGGCCACAAATGTATATGAAATAGCCGAAATGATGGGGCAACTTGCAACGAAATCAGCAAGTAAAAATGTATGCATACAAAATAGCCGAAATGGTTGGGCAACTCGCAATGAAAAGCAGTGAGTGAATAAAACAAATAGCCGAAATGATTGGGCAATCGTGACTTTCGCGATATAAAAGCTGAAATGATAGAGCATCGCGGAAAGAAAATATATAAAATGAAACCTTTTGCCCTACAGGTGAGATCACATTGATCCCTGTATACAATCCAGGGGCACAAACAAAACGGGAACCACACCTTCCCACCAGGCTCCATCAGAAAAAGAAGCCAAGTATCAACGGCCACATCTACAGCCTAGAGACCCACAACAGCGTTCCTCCTCAGTCCAGCAGGATTCAGACGCAACAATCAGCCTTGGAGCCATGGCAAAATCCCTATTCCAAACCTCGACGGTTCACAGACAGTGTAGAGAGCAAATCATGGTCCCGTAGAACACGGCTAATGTCAATCCTGACCCCGTGGGAAACACCCGGAGTAAATCCTGGTCCCGTAGAACACGGCTAATATCAATCCTGACCCCGTGGGAAACGCCCAGAGAAAATCCTGGTCCCGTAGAACACGGCTGATGTCATTCCTGACCCCGTGGGAAACGCCCAGAGCAAATCCTGGTCCCGTAGAACACGGCTAATGTCAATCCTGACCCCGTGAGAAATGCCCAGAGCAAATCCTGGTTCCGTAGAACACGGCTAATGTCAATCCTGACCCCATGGGAAACACCCAGAGCAAATCCCGGTTCCGTAGAACACGACTAATGTCAATCCTTACCCCGTGGGAAACGCCCAGAGCAAATCCTAGTTCCGTAGAACACGGCTAATGTCAATCCTGACCCCGTAGGAAATACCCAGAGCAAATCCTGCACTCGTAGAACACGGCTAATGTCAATCCTGACCCCGTGGGAAACGTCCAGCGCAACTCCTGACTCCGTGAAATGCGGATAAATTCAACCCCCTGACCCCGTGAAATGCGGATAAGGTCAACCCCCTGACCCCGTGAAATGCGGATAAAGTCAACCCCCTGACCCCGTGAAATGCGGATAAGGTCAACCTCTGACTCCGTGAAATGCGGATAAAGTCAACCCCTTGAACCCGTGAAATGCAGATAAGGTCAACTCCCTGATTCCGTGAAATGCGGATAAAGTCAGCCCCCTAAACCCGTGAAATGCGGATAAGGTCAACCCCCTGACCCCGTGAAATGCGGATAAAGTCAACCCCCTGACCCCGTGAAATGCGGATAAGATCAACCCCCTGACTCTGTGAAATGCGGATAAAGCCAACCCCTGACTCCGTGAAATATGGATAAAGTCAACCCTCGACTTCCTGTCAAAGCAATTCTTTGATTCGGGAGCAAGTCAACTCATCAATCACTTACGGGTCCTCTCGACTTGTAAGGAGGAAAATTCTCCCGGGAGATCCTTACGACTCTCACGAGAAAACGCACTTAGGAATTCTCACGATTCTTAAGAGGAAAACACACCTACGGGATCCTCTCGACCTGTAGGGAGAAAATTCTTTATGAGACCCTCACGACTCATAAAGTTGAAAAGTCTTAGGTGACAGATCCTAACCCTGTCTCCTAAACCATCATTGCCTCACAGAAAGGTCAAGGTAGATTTTCTACAGGTCACATTCTCCGACAAGAAAGGAAACAATCATTACGAGTCCTCTCGACTTGTAGGAGAAAATTCTCTTGGGAGACCTTATGACTCTCAAGAGAAAACACACTTAGGAATTCTCACGATTCCTAAGAATAAAACACACCTACGAGATCCTCTCGACTCGTAGGGAGAAAAGTCTTTATGAGACCCTCACGGCTCGTAAAGTTGAAAAGTCTTAGGCAAGCAAACCTGAACATGTTTCCTAAGCCATCGCTACCCTGCAAGGAAACTAAGATGAAATGTTCTCTACTATCTACAGGCCACACTTGCTAAAATCACATAGAAATGACACAACGAGAAGAAGAAAGCAACAATAGAACAAAAAATGTGTATCTTTTATTCATGAATTCAATCAAGTACAAGTTGAATCATATGAAAGAATAAAAAATGGATACATGCTATTCAAAGATTACAAGTGTTCAATCTATACAAAACAACTACTGAGAAGGAAGCATTTTCAATAAGTCAGCAAGTTACTCGCGCACTCCTTTCAGTGCCTTCTCATGATCGGCTATCGCGGCCAGCTCCGCTTCAATTCGAGCCCGTTGCTGCAAGCATGATGAAATCTTCTCATCGATTTCCCGTTGGACAGCTTTGCGACTCTACGTAACCCACTCAATGGAGTCGAGCTTCCGCCTCAATGACAGCCCGTCCGAAATATATCGCTGTAAGTTGTCAAAGACAGCTCTCAGTTGCGTGGCGTTCGCTTTAACTTGGGCGTGCAGCCGGGCAGATTCATCCGAAGCCTCCTCGTGTTCCTTCCGCCTCAAGATCGCTTCTTGTTCGAAATGGTAGAGGAAGGACACGCTTTGCTCAACCCACGCAGCCCGCTGGGAGTTCAAAGCCTGAATCTCAGGGGCAGGACGCCTAAGCTCAAGCTTATGCAGGCAGGCCTCAATCTTCCTGCTGTGGTTAACCCAAGACTCAACAACGCCTTCGTTATGGAAGTTCACAAGCGCCGTTAGTATTGGATTAACTTCGGCAATAAAATCTGCAGCGAATGTAGGGGCCTCCGCGTTAAGCTCCTCGGTGTAATCTCTCAACATACGCAGACTGGTCACAGCGCCTTTTGAAGATGGACGTCTGGAAAAGGGCCCTGCTGGCATTATGATTCGAGGCTCGAACGGAGCTGGAGTCAGTGTCACCGCTGCAAAATAAATCATAGTCAAATGACGGCTAAAGAAATAGAGGAAATACACGAACGATAGAGTCTACTATACCGGCTGCAACAGGGGGCAGAGGTGGGAGTACCGGTGCCGCGACGATACCCTCGTCCCCTCCTTCAATTTGCAAAGCTACAAGTAATGCAAAGAAGAATTAGCAATAACATGGCTGTCCGTTAAAGAAAAGAAAAAACATCGGTTAGAAAAGATCCTTACCGACACCAACGGGCGGACCAATCTCCAACTGGAAGGAGAAGTGCGGGTTCAGCACTTGATACAGATGACTAAAGAGAACTCCTGCAAGATTATGATAATATATGGTCAGTACACGAAAGATACTGTCCCCGATTTAAATTAAACGCAAACCCATACATTACAGCATTTGAGAAAATATAAGAGGGGACGAAAAGGCAACGACCGTCAAAGCGGCGACTGGTAGTGCTTCTTCAGGTGTCGCAACCTCAGCGCTCGCCACACCTACATTCAAAAGGAACAAAATGTCATCAGAAAGGATTGCAAAACGAAAAGAATGCAACGACCCAAGACCTACACGACAGGTCATCAGCTAGAACTGTGACGGGAGCATCGCCAAGCATCACGACTTCTTCGATCTCATTTGGGGGGATGGTTTCACCGCCCGTAGCTTCGTCCCCTGATTCCACGAGAGCCGTCATAACACTCTCGATGCCAGGCGATGGCAGGGAACCACAGGCCGAAAGAGCGGCAATTGGAGCAGTCCCAGACTCCTGGGAAAGAGTAGCCGCTTCCGGCTTAGGTTGCCATCATCTCATCCGCCGCCTCCTCACCAGGACTTGGCCCTATAGGGTAAGATATATGAGAATCTGAAGATCAAATTTTGACAAAAGGATCCAGTGTTACGTTACCTTGGGATGGCTTTTCAATTGCTTCCCGAGTCGCACGTGCCGCCTGTCTGTAAGCGGTAGACAGGGTGACCGGAGCACCCTCTGAAGAAGCAGGGACAGGGGAGGAAGCGCTCGAGCCTGCACCTATAGCCAAGGCGGCATTACGTTCTCTTGCTGCACGCCTCCTGCGCTTCCTTTCTGCCTGGGCCGTAAGAGCTGAGCTTCTTAAGACCTCCGACAAGGAGACGACATCATCCGAGCTAGGAGCTACCTCTGGAGCCGTTGTGGCATCCGTCATCGGTTGCTTAAGTGAAGCTTCTTTCAGCAATACTGGCGGAACTGGGACTTCGGTAGCCGGCCTTGGAAGTGCCTCTGCACCACCCTGTGAAGTCGGCACGGCACTTGGGATAACTTAGGTCGAAATAATCCCTGCGATAAGATGAAAAAAGGGGTCGGATTAGCCATAAGAAAGGGGAATGAAGGCACAATTAGCTGAAATATACCAACGCCCATCAAAGCGCGAAACCTCTCTTCCTCCTCAAAAGCCTTGAGGGAAGCCACGAGAGCCTCTTCAGTGGAAACGCCTGTTGAAGGAAAAATGTCAGTCAAAACATGATAATAAAAATGTAACGCGATGACAAAAGATACAGTTGAAGTTTACTTGATTGTACAAGGATGATCAGTCCTGCTTTGTGGCTAGCGAGTCGCTCGGAAGCTGCAATGGCGGCTGCCAGATCAGTATCATCCGGCGCCATAAATAAGCCCCCGTTGGTCCCATATTCACTTAGGCCCTCGTTATAAGGAGCATGAGGCTCCTGGCCGAGTACAATGTCTGCAGAAAGAATCGACTTCTTCTTCTTTTTCTGCGAGCAAGTACCGTTCGTCGCTAGCACAAGCTTACGCTTGGTGGGCACCTTAGAACGATGAGTCCCGATATCTGAACCCATGCCAGACTCGGGAGACGCCACAGTTACTGCTTCAACGGGAGCACGGGGTATCGGTAGCTCAGGCATATCACGTGGCGCCACAGCCGTAGCAGCTTCCCTTAAGGGAGGACGGACAATGGTCCATCGCTTTAAAGGAACAGCGGGGTTACCAGCCGGGGCGGTGCCCTTGCGATCAAGTAGCAATCGCTTTTCCTTCCTAATGACGGTGCCCATCGAATGTTGATACCATGCCACATACACATTCAGGGCCTTCGGAACACAGCTCGGTTCACTGATGAAGAAGTTAGACCCCATGTTTAGGCGCATAAAATAATGCAACGCACTTCGGATACCCTCTTCAGTAGCAGCAGGTTCTGCTAAGAAAGCCTCAAGCGGGACGCCCTGGTTGTAGCTTAACTGCTGAGCGAAATGATGCGGACTGTATCTCATGAACAACGTCGCATCATTCTGCCCAAACACGAGAAAAGCCGGCCTGATGGAGTATAGATGAAGAATCTCCCGAGCTTTCAAGCCAAAGGCCTCATCTTTAAAAATGTCCTGCAATGACAACACCGTTTTCATGGATTCCTGGCCGACATTCAAAATTTTATCGGTGAAGGACATACCATCTCTAACCGTGCATGGACAAAGCAGCAAACCCCTAGCTTTCTGCGGTGTCGGATTTACGATGGATGCGTCGACTAACCGCATGATCCGAGGGAACTTACATCTGTCATAAAAGGAAGGCCTTTTGTGGATACCGAAGATGCCAAGCACGTGCAACTCGATCCACGAGGTGAAATAATGCATCGGGAAGTTAGCAGGCTGCACCCCTGGCTCAGTAGTATCCGCTGCCAAGATGAGACCGTGATACAAGTGGGCTAACCCAGTGATCCCGACGGCCACTTGTATCCCAGCAACCATTCAATGCGCTGGGTAGAAGACAGACGGCCTCATATGACGAGGGTGCATTGGAAGTGCAAACCAGCTCAGCCATAACCCGAGAAACCCCAAAAAGAACGTTTCTTCGTCGATCCTAGGAGCTGCCAGCTCTGCAAAAGGGACAACCGGGGTGTCGGGGAGAAAGAAACTCTTCTGATCCGCCTCCGCCGTTAGCAAGTTACCCAAATCTAGGCCAAAGGGATCGTCAAGTTTGGCGAACTTCGCAACTTCCTTCGACAGTACTTCCGTACGGAGAAAACGGGCAATAAAATCGGTGAAATTAACCCCGCGGCCTCCGGATTCGAGAAAGAGGCTCTCATAGATATTCAACACCTTTATCAAACTTGGGAATTGGTGTTGAATGGCGTTCTCTAGGGTGAGACCCATTACCACTAATTTGGTGGCAAAAAATATACTCATCCGGAGGAAGTAGCTCCTCGCAATGTTCTCCCCTAATGGGTAAACCAGAGACCTCGGCAAATTCCTCTAAAGAAATGGAGACTTCTCGATCCAATAAGAGGAAGGTGTGGGTCGGAATGTTCCATTGCTCCAGAAATGCCTTAACCCACCATGTAGGAGGTGTGGAATACTGGAACAAAGAAGCGTAGATCGCAGGGTACAATCCGAGCTTTAGCAGCTGTGACTTCTTTTCCAATAAGATGTATCGGGCCCACTGTAGATATCCGGCCGGATGACGGGGAGTTAGTTCTATGTTGTATGGCTATCCCCAAGGGCGCGACTCGCCCTGACATATGCGCCGCCCTAGAGTGTCCAAAGCCATCGGCGACTGCACAGGTATTGCGGCCATAGAAGGCTGAAGGAGACCCTCTGAAGTCCAATTCACCTCCTCCATAGTATAATTTATCGGGGGTGCATCTGCATAAGGGATCGCCGAAAGAGGATTCGAAGGTGTTGCGCAAGAAAAGCTCCACCGACCCCTGATGATTTGGTTGTACCATGTTCCCCATAGATGAAGATTTTTGTGCCCCGGGTCATGGTCTTTGATCAGCGCAAAAATCTCTCGGTCTACGGGCGCTTCGGGGAATCCTCCGTCCAAACGGATGAACGGGAAGGAAGTGTCGAAAGACATAGTACCTGTGCGGAAAAGAACAAATTTTCAGCCGCCAATGCTACAGTTTAAGTTCTGTCACTAGGTACTTTAAATCTGTACCACACTGTAATGCAGTAAAAAGGGACCAAAGGGGACCCACATACTCTAGATGACAATTCATCATTAATAAAACTGTCTCATCATTTGATGAGACTGTCATTAAATGAGGAAATGCTCAATTGATTCTCATTCAATGAGAACCCCTTGGGCAGAGGAGTAAATCTCCCCTTGAGAGCAGTGCTCTGTGATAGAATGACACCTGTCAGATTCTAATGATGAAGGAATAAAATTTCTCAAGAGCCTTGCTCTGTAAAAATGATGGAATAACCCATCAGAGAACATAAAGTAAAGTTTTAATGGAATAAAATTCCATGATCTTCAAGATCCATGAACAAACTCTTAAGAGTTCTTTATGAAAGATTAATAAATCTATAGCAAAGCTCTATTAATGGGTTGAGAAACCCTGAAAAGGATCTCTTAAGATCTAAGATCTAACAAGAGCAAACTCTGTTGAGAAACCCTACAAAGGTTTTCTTGAAGACCTATGATCTAAAAAGAGCAAAGCTCTATTAATAGGTTAAGAAACCCCAAGAAAGATCTCTTTAGATCTATGATTCCAAGAGAGCAAAGCTCTGTTAATGAAACCCTAAAAGGGTTTTCTTTAGATTGAAAATCTATGAAAAGCAAAGCTCTGTTAATGGGTGAAACCCTGGATTATTAAATAGTCCTTTAAAAGATTTAATTTCTACCTAAATTTTGACAGAGTTCTGTCCTTAAAAGAAATTCTTAAGATGAAGAGCTATGCTCTGAAGGAGAATAAAAATTCTTAGAAAACAAGAAAGAAGATGAACAGAAATCATATCAAGGGCCAAGGGTCCTATTTATAGGCACTGAGAGCCATTTCAACTTCGGAGTTAATTTAGTGGCAGATATGCTGCCACCGCTTCACTCACGTGTAGGCCACGTAAGCGCAATGGTGGGGGGCATTTGTTTCCCCCAATCAGAGCAAAGCTCTATTCAAAATTTCAAATTTTGAAATGAACCGGTGCTTCATAGCAGCGCCAGCGCTGAGAGAGTCAAAAACTCTGAGGCAGCGCCCACATGCAAAGCACATGGGTGCTAGCGCTAAGAGCGCTGCACTCTAAGCAGCGCACTACGTGCAAAGCACGTAAGCGCTAGCGCCAAGAGCGCTGCACTCTAAGCAGCGCACTACGTGCAAAGCACGTAAGCGCTAGCGCCAAGAGCGCTGCACTCTAATCACGTAAGCATTGCGCTATGTGCGCTGCATTATAAGCAGCGCACCGCGTGCAAAGCACGAAAGCGCTAGCGCTGGAACTAAATTTCCCAACCGTTGGATCAAAGATCCAACGAACATGATTAAAAAATCATCAATTGATCAGAATAAGATTCTGTTAAGGAAAGATTCCTCAAAATCTTTCCAAACAAAAAGATTGTGCTCTGTAAATCAGATCACCGTTGGATCAATGATCCAATGGTGATTAAAAATCACTAAAATACAGAATAAATTCTGTATGGGAAAGATTTTCCAATTTTGTTAAAAACAAGAAAATTGCCTTCTGTAAATCAGAAGCCCTTGGATCAAAGATCCAACGATGGGAAAATCTCCAAATCAATTGGAAAAAAGATCTCCTTAACCGATTGAACAAATCAACTCGCCCTATATAAAGGCCCCAAGCCTTCAAGTCTAAAAGAAAAAATATAGAAAAAGAGAAAAAAACATACAGAGGAATCCCCCCACAAACTTTGAGAAATCTCAGAAAGAAGAGCCAAGCTCTCGGTAGAAGAAAAATATTTTCTTCAAGGTAAAAATAAACAGAGAGATGAAATCATCTCATATTAAAAAGACGAATTCACTTTTTTCTTTAAGATCATAGATCTATATAACCAAGGTCTTTCACAAAGAGATCAAAGTATCTCATCACAAAGAATAAGAGGAAGAACTTAATTTTCTTCAGATCATAGACCTATAAGAAAAATTGTCTTTCAGAGATCATAAACATCTCTCATTATAAAAAGGGGGAGAATAATTCAATTATCTTAGGATCACAGATCTATAAAGGCAAAGCCTTTCATCAAAATAAGAGATTGAAATATCTCCTATAAAATAAGAACTTTGTTCTTACAATCTTGAGACAAAGTTTCTTATAAGCGAGAATTTATTTTCTCAGATTATAATGCTTGCGCTCATAAACTAGCGCTTTGTGCTCTTGGACTGGCGCTTAGCGCTAAGCGCAATACGTGCTCCTCATGTATGCACCATTTGACAGATAGCGCTTTGCGCTCATAAACTAACGCTTTGCGCTATTGGACTGGCGCTCAGCGCCAAGCGCACCACGTGCTCCTCACGTGTGCGCCACTTAACAGATAGCGCTCTGCGCTTATAAACTAGTGCTCTGCGCTCTTTGGCTAGAGCAAAGCGCTAAGCGCACCACGTGTGCGCTAAAAGAACATAAATTGTTCTATGAATAAAGTCCAGAGCTATGATGAATGCTCAACATTCAATAAAAGACAAAAATATTGTCAGAACTCAAATCAATACTCAGCATTATCAAATGTTTAACATTTTAACTGAGTGGGCCGAGCGCAAGTTAGCCATACACCCCTCATTCAAATTAACTGAGCCCATATGCTCATAAATCTCAGATCTTAGTCCCAATTGGACTACAGATCTCCCAACCAAAATTGGTTCAAGGGTATATCTCTTCACTCCTCTGAAATTTGTCGTTGTAATCCTTCAACATCTTCAGAGAGGTGATGTGTCCCGACAACCAGACATTCCATGGACTGTGGGGTCCTTAAACCCATGGACTATGATATCCTTAACCTTGGACTGTGGGGTCCTTAAACCCATGGACTATGATGTCCTTAACCTTGGACTACGGGGTCCTTAAACCCATGGACTATGACGTCCCTAACCTTTGACTGTGGGGTCCTTAAGCCCATAGACTATGATGTCCTTAACCTTGGACCGTAACGTCCTTAAACTAATTATAAACTGCAATGTCCCTAAACTAAACAATAAAGCCCAAATGCTCTTTTGTTGGATCTAAATGATCATGTTAAGTTGATCTTAGTCTAAAAATTAGACTAACGTATCCTTAAAAAACGTTTAAGTTAATCTTAGTCTTAAATGAGACTAACACATTCTTAAACCCAACCCCAAACCCAAATTTAAGAAAATACGGATTTGGACTAATCCACGCCCTATGGGCGACAACATAAATTAGTCTCCGTATACAATCCGCGGGCAACCAAAAATAAAACAAATACCCACGACACGAAGTGACCATCCGGAGAAGGAGAAAGTGGTTACCGCGATGTGGTAGCGTACATAACTGCAGGGGCTTGCGCCTGCAGGGAAGAGCGTCCCCACAATCAAAAATCCCTCAACGAGGGGTAATTTGACGAAGTCTGCTACATCGGCCGCATCCGTTTAAACCTTCGATACATGGTGTCATAAATCAACTTGGTATCTTCGGAGAGGTGGACGGATAGCACCAAATAGCATCTGCCCTCGAAATTCAGGCAAGACGGACCTACGCGGTCTCGTCTCCGTATTTCGGAGGAGAACAGTACCGCTGACAGTTTGTAGGTAATTGATATGATCATTATCTACTGCTGGCGTATTGACAAGTCTTTAGAGTCCCACATAGAGATTTCATAGTTCAAGCGGAACAAAATAGGGCACATATGTTGTTATGTGTGGGGGCCTGATTAAATACGAGTATATGATACCGTATTTTAATCTGGCGATAATTTGATATCGATTAGGTTATATGTGATATAACCAGATTATTGAATCAAGTGTTGATTTGTTAATGTGATATACGGATAAATGATATTAGTCGGTTATATGTGATATAACCGGATTATTGAATCGTGTGTTGATTTAATAATATGATGTATATTTATATTTGATATAATTATATATTAATTAATATTATTGCTCACTAATTATTTTCTTCTCTTAATATATATATTAATATATGTGTGTGTGTATTATGAAGCATGGTGGATTTTCTATTTTTAGAAAATAGAAAAAAAGAGGTGTAAAATGGGGAGATATTTGTAGAATGGGTGAGGCATGATTTTTTCCATCATTTATTCATTTGTTTGCACTATTGAAGCATTGTGCGTTATATGTATTGATTTTTATTCATGCTTCAATAAGTGAGCAAAGATATGAAAGCCATTCTTCACTTGTTCATTTTTCATTAGCTCATTTTTAGCGAGCTCTCTCCATTTTCCTTCTTCTTCCTCTTTCTTGAAGCCCTAACTCTCACATGTGTTGTGAACCCTAGGGTTTTAGATAATTCTAAGTGAGCTTAAAAACCCCTATTTCATTATCGTACTCTTGATTAGCCAGTAAGATTATGGTGTTTCCTTTACTAATAGTAGATTAGTGAAGAGGTAGCTTGAACTAGAGAAGCTTCAAGGTGGATCATCTTCGACACGAAAATCACAATGGAAGCTCGATCCTTCTTCAAGTGGAGCCTAGAGAAGTCGTAGGAACTACTAACCGGAGCTATAGAAGTGAAGGACTTGGTCTATAAAGGTTGTATATTCTTTCACTTAGAATAGTTTTTTGTATTTCATGTTTTAAACCCTAATACTCTAGTTAAATTCTAGGTTAGTGTAGCTTAGTAACACGATTTTTTTGAAAATTGCATGCTTGATACAGGTTAAAACCCAGTGGTGGTGCTAGGAGACACTTTCAATATTGATACTGACGCGATATTTATGTATATACACGTTCACTTTCGTTATCACATTGTATGATATAATATTATAGTATGATCTAAGTAGATCTTCATGCATTCGATTTCTATCTGATAATATTTTCTACTCACGAGTTGGTAACTCACCCCCGTTGTACCATAGTTTTCTTGCAGGATCGACCGTTCGGATCAGTGGCGGCTTTCTAGCATGCTTCTTTTTTTGGGTGATTGTTTTGGTAAGTGGATTACATTTCATATCATAACCGCCGCTTGTATATTTATAATCTTTTATGATCTTGTTAAAATCTCCATCGACCAAACCTGTATATTCTTTTGGATTTAGAGACGAGAATTGTATATTATTCTTTTATATGTCGAGTTGGATATAGTCGAGTTGATGATGGTTTTAGTATTTCCTTTACTTTTCTTGTGTTGAACTTCATCTTGGGCGTCGTATATTACTGCGTGGTTGTGTTTCTGCTGATTGGGCGATGAGATAGCTCCCGATTAGGGATGCCGATATTATTTATGTATATGTACTGGATTTTATTAAAATTTACAGATGAGGTGCTGCCAAAATTTTAAATGACGAAATGTTTTCAAACCTTAGGCAAAACCACTTGCATTTTCAAACAACTTTACTTATACCTTAAAAAGTGGAACTTGATTTCATAAATAACCTTTTTCCAAAACTCCACCTCCGCTATTTACTTAAAAAGGTTTAGATTTATGGTTTTCGGTTTACTTGGGTTATAGTGAGGTCCTATAGACTTCACGTGATTCAAGTGCTGGTTACGCGCCATTTCCGAGTCGTGACACCCGCATTCTTTTTATCGGTCATGTCCTTGGATTCCCTCATCTTTCATTCTCATCAAACCAAAATTTTCTTCAATTGCTCATCTTTAATCCCTAAAATCAAACCCCCATCTCTAAAATTAATCAAATCCCTATTATTCAAATCCTAAAATTGCTACGAAACCCCACCTCTATCGAAACCCTCCATCGCCAAACCCTAATTCTCCATCGCCGGACCCTATTTTTCTCTCACCTCACTGTCTTGAGATATCTCCGTCACCACCGCTTCCCACAGCCTCTGCCCGCAACCATCACTTCCTCCTTTACCTCCGCTATCACAACACCATCGCTTTCAATCTCGCTGACCTTCAGGTACAATTGTTCTTCAATTTGACGTTCGTTTTTACTCTTCCCCCCAAAAATTCTCGTCGAAACCCTAATCCTATACGAAACCAAAAAATTCTCCGCGTATATGAGTGAAAATTGTAATTAAGTCCGCAGCACCTTTGATTTCAATTAAGTGGTAGCAGAAGCTGCTCAGTTTGCAGAGGGTAATTTTTGACTATTGTGTAACAATCAAATGTTTCTTCATTATATGTGCTTGTTCAAACGGCATTGAAAATACATTGATATGGTCTGCCAATTTTGTAACGACTCTGAAAACCCTATACAGAATTATTTGTTTAAATATATAGAAAAGGGTATTTCAGCCTGTATAGGAGTTATAAGTCATTTTTGTGTAATAAAAGTAAGAATTAACTTGTAGCTCACTGGTAAAGCCTGTACATTGCTGTGACATAGCCCGTGTGTTCGATTCCCATGAGTCCTAATTATTTTAAAGATTTTTCTTTTTAAATTTTTCGGAAGCCCAAGAGTTGCATGTGCAATTCACGGGGAATCGAAAAGTTTCAGAAAAATAAAAAAGGCATAAAGAGGAGTAAACACCAAACTAGACACATGTCACAAATCTCAAGGCAAACCCTTAAGATCCGACAGCCCAAAACCCCATTCCACCCTCCGCCGACGGTCCGATCTTCCCCGTTTGACTCCGTGCTTTGCGCACACACCTCTTCAGCTCCTTTCAACTCTCCTACACTGTTTGATTTCCCTGCAATTAAACAGCGACTATACAATTCATCATCTAACACCAATTTTAATTCTTTTAATCCAAATTTTAATTTTCAAACCCTAAATTCTTCACTATAAATACCACCCTATGCACTAGCTCTCCTCTATTCTAAAAATTCCTCAAAAAATTCTCTAAGTTCAAGAAAGCTTAAGGCTATTCAAGTGGAGTTAAGCAAGCCAAGAGGAGTAGCGATCAAATTCCGACGACCGGAGCATCTCCGACGAGACCAAAAACCCCTCTCTTCCTTACCTTCTTTCTAACACCATACAACCAGTAATTCCTTTCATTCCCTCTCTTTTCATTTCAATATAATTTTTAAGACATATCGACAAAGGCGGAGTCAGCATATAACTTTGTCTTTAAAACAATTTTTGTCACTTTTCCATATTTAAAAGTTTATACAAATTCTCTAATATCATTTCAAGATAATATTTACATCAATTGCCTTTTGACGTAACCAAAATTTCATGTTCAATAGTCATATAAATGATTTTTTCAGAAAAATACCATGAATTTAATATAATCGTATTTTCAATAATTAGAATATAAACCTTTAGATCATTCACGGGGTAACGAACTACCCCACACGTACACTATAATTTCATAGCATGATATTATAAGTATATGGATAATTCAAAAAAGAAGGTTTTCATTGAAATACCACAATTTTTATAAAAATGGGTTCTTTTAAATCGATATTTTAAATTCTTGGCAATTACGCCCTTACAACCCTAGTTAGGGGACTCGCTAATGGATGGTGTGGATTATCGCATATTCTTAGAATAGTAGAGCGAGATGCAGAACTCCTCATGGAGTATTCAGTTTCGAAAGGAAATAAAAATACGGTTTTTAAGAAATACGACTTTTCTAAACAAAACAAACTTTGAAAAATTATATAAAACTATAAATCCGTATTTTCAATAAAAACAAATTATGAAACTATATATTTTAAATGAAATATTAGAATTTTTTAATAAAATACCAACAAGTTTCCAAAAGTAGTAGTTTTCATAAAATTACCGTAAACTTTCAAAAAACTAGGTTTTTATCACTAAAACACCACAACAATTGAAATACATGTTTATGAAAACCCTAAATATTATAAATCACCCTTGAGATTTATTTTTAAAGTATATTAAAGTATTTTTCATAAAACCCCCTTAAGATATGCAAACAATAATTAGGGACTCTAGATTAATATAGGTTTAAGTGGTATCATTTCTCTTGAGCCTTAAGGAGCCGGAGAAAGTGAGTGCTTGCCTATTCAGGTTAGAATCTTAACGGAGTTATCAATGACAATTATCTTGGAAAAAGACACAAATCCCGCCGTCCATGTGCAGCAATTACCGATTTCTTTCGAACATAAGATTTTTAACAGTTTAAATCAATCCATATGAAAAAGACCTGAACTCGAATCCAAACTCAAACCTAACTCGAACACAAACCCGAACTCTAACCCAACTTGAATCTAAACATGAACTCGAATCCATTCTTCTCGAACTAACTTGACTCGAACCAAGATTGCAATTAATATGACTCGTATTTTACTCGACCCACTCGACTTCATTCTACACCTTTTGCAGTCTATGGTTTTAATCAAGACATGTTATAACCAATCAATTAATTTAATTAAGTATACTGTAAAGATATAAACTATTTATACTCGGGATGTTTGTGATAGCTTCTTGTGTGAATCCAACGGAGCTTCAGGAGTCCCGTATTAACCCTTTTGTTATTTTACTCGAATATCAGTCGGGTTGACTCATCCACAGCCTAAAACCCCGATGCTAACACATAAAATGTTCTCGTGTTTTCATACTCCTGGAGCCTCACCCTTGAGCTCGCGAATATTTCTATGCCTGCATTGACATTCACATTGAAATTTAACGTTAACATAGTGATCATATAGAGGCCTATAGTACATATTTACCCATGAACATATACTTCTACTTGTTATATATATATATATTTTACATTTGTCATTTTTACTTTTACTTTATCCTTGAGACTTACCGAGCGCTAGTTCACTGATGGGCATTCCACCCACCCTTGTTTTCTTGGAATATTCGTCAGATACGGTCGAGACGGAAGAAGTGTAGGTAACAGAGGGAGACTACAACCGGATTGCTCCTCAGGATTAGCTTAGCTTCACTTTCTATTTAGCTTATGTATGCCACATGTTTAGGCATTTTTCTTTATTGTATTTACTTTCCAGTTGAAACTCGTGTACTTGTAAATATTGAAAGCTGAATGTAAATAAAGATATTTGTTGAAAATTTTTACAGTATCTATTTATTCTTATATTGTATATTATTATTTCAATATTCTTAGTATATTTATTTAGGGAATGACCTTCTCTGAATAAATATGACACGGGCTTACCACGTCATCGTTTCCGTCTACTGGGAAGCGGGGCGTGACGGATTTTGTTGGTGGCCCATGCAGGTCAGTTCTACATGAAGTCGTAAACAATATACCACAAGAATTATTGAATTCAACAAACATTTACATTCCTTACATTTTAAATTTCTTAAATCTATCCTAAGCTATCTTTTAGAATCAAGGTGATGGACTATCCGAACAATACTAGCACAAACGTCAACGGCATACTCCACCGTCTACACCACCACCACTACCTACCATTGCAGCTCCTATCAATCAGCAAATGGTATTTCTTGAGGCTATTAAGATCCTCTTGGAGGGTTAGCAGCAGTAGACTGCTATCCTTATGAACCGCCCCGAAGTCGAAGCACCCGGAGTTAAGCAATTTCGGGTACTGCACCCAAAGAACTTCTTAGGTAAAGAGAGTTTGCTTGAAGTAGAAGAATGGGTTCAAGTGATCGAGGATGACCTGCCAGCAGCTCAAGTGCTAGATATAGCCTGGATGAGAGTTGCTAAGTTGCAACTGACCGATAACACCACGGTATGGTGGAAGGATGAAGAGAGCCGTCTCGTGCAACCGATAGAATGGAGAACGTTCCGAGACCTCTTCGATACCAAGTACTTCCATGAGACTACCCGCTTTGACATGGAGCAACAATTTATCCATTTACAACAAGGCTCAATATGGGTTAAGTCAGTGGATGAATATGATACCAAGTTTACCATGCTCGGCTGGTAAGATATAGTCACAAATACAATTTTCTGATCCCACTCACAACACTGCTAACACAACATCATAACAGATTTGCCGCACACCTTATTTCCACTGCTGAGATTTGCGCACGACAATTCTAGTAAGGGTTGGACCCTAAAATCCAAGCCGCACTTGCTACAGGGGATTTCCCAACCCATGAGCTTCCTTTGAAGGCTGTCCGACGCTATGAGGCAGTTGTGAAGAAGAAGGATAGGCCACAGACTGCCGGTGTGAAACGCCCTGTGCACCAGATCACAGGAGGGGTCTCTTCCAGGCCAGCTTTTAATGGAACATCTCGGAGGCCAGTAGGTTCGTTTGCTAACAACAGACTAGAATTTTGCATCTACTATAAGAGAACAAGTCATCTTGTGAAGAACTGTCATGGGGTGAACAATTTGCGCCTAATCTATGGGTCTTCTATTCACACCATTGGAGCATGCCCCCAGAACCGAGGAACCAACATCCTTCCAGCTAGACCGGTGATCCAAGCTCCTCCTAACTGGTTAGGTTTACCAGCGCTAACTCCCCGCACCCAGATCGCTCAACCCCAATGCCGAGTGTTTAACCAGGCATAGAGAAAAGTGCCACGACGCCAAGCATTCACCATGTCGGTCGAAGAGGCCGAAACTACGGGTCAGGTTATCACTAGTAAATCTCTTCCCTATTCTCTTTCAAGCCCTTTCAATTCATAGCTATCTTATATTTGTTAAACTTAAACCTATCCCATGCAACTTAGGTACAATCTTAGTAGCCTCCCTACCTGCACTTGTGCTCTTCAACACTGAGGCATCACATTTTTATGTTGCAATGGTTCGTCCGAACTTATGCAATCCCAGTTAAACCGCTCGTATCCAGCTGGAATGTCAGTTCAGGGAACGATATTCTAAAAGTAATTTTGGGATACGATCTATGTCCAGTGGTCGTTTGCAGTCGAGAATTTTATACGGACTTCAAAGTGCTGGACATATCGAACTTTGACGTAGTCTTGGGAATGGATTCGCTGGTAACTTTCTTTGCTACCATCGACTGTCGCCAAAAGAGGGTAGTGTTTGAAACACCAGATTACCCAGTGTTCTACTTCAAAAGTGGAGACCGGACCTTGGAGCCTAACATCGAGTAAAACCAAAGAAAGCAAAGATTATAGCGTTGCAAGCGGAAGGATCGAAACCAGAGGTAGTTCGAGAGTTCGAGGATGTATTCCCGGAAGATATATCAGGTTTACCTCCCGATCGAGCTCTTGAATTCAGCATTGATTTGCAACCCGGCGCACAACCAGTAATAAAAGCTTCGTACAGATTAAGTCCAGAGGGATTGAAAGAGATCCATATTCAGTTGGACAAACTTCTGAAGAAAGATTGGATCCGACCCAGTACTTCAAGTTGGGGATTTCCGGTGCTACTGGTGAAAAGAAGGAAGGTACCTATAGGATGTACGTAGATTATCAAGCTCTGAATTCGGTGACAATTAAAAACAAGTATCCACTACCTCGCATCGATGACCTTTTCGATCAGTTAAGTGGATTTTGTGTCTTTTCAAAGTTAGAACTTCAAGATATCATCAGGTGAAGGTCAAGGAGACCGACATCCTAAAGACTGCATTTAGGACTCGTTATGGTCATTATGAATATCTCGTAATGCCATTTGGAGTGAACAATGCACTTGCCATCTTTATGAACCTGATGAACCAAGTTTTTCGAGAGTACTTAAAAAGGTTTGTTGTTATCTTCATCGACGACATCCTGGTGTATTCAAAGAATCGGAAAGAGCAAGCCGAGCACTTACGGACTGTTTTGAAGACATTACGACAACATCAGTTCTACGCCAAGTACAACAAGTATGAATTTTGGCTAAATCAAGTCGGATTTCTCGGACATTTCGTTTTAAGCGAAGAAATCTTTGTAGATCTAGCTAAGGTGTCAGCTGTCAGTGAGTGGCCGACACTAATGACAGTGAAAAATATAAAAAGTTTATTAGGTTTAGCAGGATACTACCAACGATTCATTGAAGGATTCTCAAAGATCGTAGCACCCCTGACCAAGCTTACACGTAAAGACGAAACATTCGTGTAGTCAGAGGCATGTGAGAAGGCTTTTGTAGAACTCAAGTCGAGATTAACCTCTGCTCCTATCATTGTAATACCGGATCAATCTGGCGGATTTGATGTGCACTGTGATGCGCCCAGTAAAGAATTAGGATGTGTTCTACATCAGCATGGAAAAGTTGTGGTTTTTACATCAAGGCAGTTAAAAGTTCATGAACACAACTACCCAACACATGATCTGGAATTGGCAGCCGTCATCTTCGCCCTCAAGATTTGGCACTACTATCTTTTGGAAAAACGAGTGGATATATACACTAACCATAAAAGTTTTAAGTATGTATTTACTCAGAAAGAACTCAACATGTGGTAGAGAAGATGGCTAGAACTCATAGCAGATTTCGACATCAACCTACAATATCATCCCGAGAAGGTGAACGTAGTTCCTGATGCACTTAGTCGCCAGCCATTAGCTATGAACCTCACCGCTCAATGGAAGCTACTGCAAGAATTTCACGGATTGGAGATCGAAGTAGTTATGCCAAGTAACACTTCATCTTTGATGAACTTACAAGTCCAGTCCACTCTTGTAAATCAGATCAAGACAGCTCAAGCAAATGATGCCAAGCTATAAAAGATCCGAGAACTAGTAGAAAGTGGACTTCGAACTGATTTCATCATCCATGAAGATGGATCCTTACGATATGGAAGCCATTTATGTGTGCCAGTAGGCCCTGTTCGAGAAGAGTTAATGAAAAAATCTCACAGCTCTCCATACTCGGTACACCTTGACAGTACGAAGATGTACAAGAATCTATGACAACACTACTGGTGGTATGGAATGAAACTAGAAGTAAAAAGGAGCATAGAAAAATGTTTAGTATGTCAGTAAGTAAAGGCTGAATATCACAGAACTGCTGGTCTACTTTAGCCGTTACCAATCCCAGAATGAAAATGACAGCACATTACCATGGACTTTGTGACTGCTCTCCCTCGCAGCACGAAGAGTAACGATGCAATTTGGATTATTTTGGATCGACTCATCAAGTTGGCTCACTTTATTCCATTTAGAGTTGACCAGTCAACTGAGACGTTGGCAAGGAAGTACATAGAGGTGAGTAAGAATCTAAAGTAAGATTTATACCTTAAAGATGTCATACTTGTCTTGATACCCATAAAATTGTGCGGGAGATCGTGAGATTACATAGGGTACTTGTATGTATCGTCTCCGATCGTGATAGAAGATTCCGATCACAGTTTTGACAGAGTCTGCAAGCTAGCATGGAAACAAGTCTAAGTTTCAGCACGGAATATCATCCACAAATGGACGAACAGTCTGAACGAACAATTTAGATATTAGAAGATATCCTGAGAGCCTGTATGTTAGATTTTGGAGGTTCGTGGGATGATCACCTACACCTTGGGGAGTTCTCATATAACAACAGCTACCAAGAAAGCATTGGAATGGCACCATTCACAGCACTTTACGAACGGAAATGTCGTTCCCTGTTGAGTTGGGACGACGTTGGAAATCATGAACCCCTAAGACCAAAGATGATTGTAGCAACTGTAGATGTGGTTCGCACGATCAGGGAAAAGATGTGCATATCCCAGAACCGACAGAACCATTGGGCAGATTCAAAACATTAACATCTGGAATTTCAACCCGGAGAGCATGTATTCTTGATGATCTCTCCAAACAGAGAAGTGATACGTTTTAGCAAGAGGAGTAAATTAAGTCCAAGATATATAGGACCAATCGACATACTCGAACGAGTTGGAGAAGTGGTATATCATTTAGCATTACCACCTTCGTTGGAAGGAAAGCACAACGTATTCTACATTTCCCAACTACAACGATATGTGAGCGACCCAGCCATATACTTGATCATTTAGAGCTCACGGTACATATTGATCTGACATGCGAGCAGCAACTGGTTGAGATCCTGGACCGAAAAATGAAAACATTGCGGAATAAGGAGGTGAACATGGTCCGAGTGATGTGGAAAAAGAATTCGTCAGGAGAATCAACTTGGGAAAGAGAAGAAAATATGCGTGAAAGATACCCTTACCTTTTTGAAAATTAGTCTCTAGGTAAATTTCGAGAACGAAATTTTTATAAGAAGGGTAGAATGTAACGACTCTGAAATCTCTGTACAGAATTATTTGTTTAAATGTATAGAAAAGAGTATTTCAGCATGTTTAGGAGTTATAAGTCATTTTTGTGTAATAAAAGGAAGAAGCAATTTGTAGCTCACTGGTAAAGCATGTACATTACTGTGACATAACTTGTGTGTTCGATTCCCTTCTGTCCCAATTATTTGAAAGATTTTTCTTTTTAAATTTTTCGGAAGCCCAAGAGTTGCACGTGCAATTCACGCGGAATCGAAAAGTTTCAGAAAAACCAAACAGGTGCAAAGAGGAGTAAACACCAAACTAGACACATGGCACGAATCTCGAGGCAAATTCTCAAGATCCGACCGCCCAAACCCCATTCCACCCGTCGCCGATGGTCCGATTTGCCTATGTGCTTTGCACACACGTCTCTTCAGCTCCTCTCAACTCTCTTGCACTGTTTGATTTTCCTGCAATTAAATAGTGACTATTCAATTCATCATTTAACACCAATTTTAATTCTTTTAATCCAAATTTTAATTTCTAAACCCTAAATTCTTCACAATAAATATCACCCCATGCCCTATCTTTCCTCTATTCTGAAAATTCCTCAAAAAATTCTTTAAGTTCAAGAAGGGATAAGGCTATTCAAATGAAATTAAGCAAGCCAGTGGAAGTAGCGATCAAATTCCGACGACCGGAATATCTCCGACGAGACCAAGACCCCCCTCTCTTCTTTACCCCATTTCTAACATTACACAACCAGTAAGTCCCTTCATCTCCCTCTCTTTTCACTACAATATAATTTTTAAGACATATCGATAAAAGCGGAATTAGCATATAATCTTTGTCTTTAAAACATTTTTTGTCATTTTGCCATGTTTAAAAGTTTATACAAATTCTCTAATGTCACTTCAAGATAATATTTATATCAATTAACTTTTGACGTAACCAAAATTTCATGTTCAATAATCATATAAATGAATTTTTTCAGAAAATACTATGAACTTTAATATAACCGTATTTTCAATAATTAGAGTATAAACATTTAAATCATTCACGGGGTAACGACTTACCCTACACGCATACTATGGTTTCATAGCACGGTATTCTAAGTATACAGGTAATTCAAAGAAAAAGTTTTTCATTAAAATACCACAGTTTTTACAAAAAAAGGGTTATTTTAAATCGATATTTTAAAATTTTGGCAATTACGCCTCTACAATCCTCGTTAGGGGACCCGCTAATGAATGGTGCAGATTATCGCATATTTTTGGAATAGTAGAGCGAGATGCAGAACTTCTCACGGAGTATTCGTTCTCGAAAGAAAATAAAAATACGGTTTTTAAGAAATACGACTTTTCTAAACAAAACAAACTTTGGAAAATTATATAAAACCATGAATCCGAATTTTCAATAAAAACAAATTATGAAACTATATTTTTAAAATAAAATATTAGAATTTTTTAATAAGATACCAACAAGTTTCCAAAAGTAGAAGTTTTCATAATAATACCATAAACTTTCAAAAAACTAGGTTTTATCACTAAAACACCACAACAATTGAAATACATGTTCATAAAAACTTTAAATATTCTAAATCATTATCGAGATTTATTTTTAAACTATATTAAAGTATTTTTCATAAAACCCTCTCGAGATATGCAAACAATAATTAAGGACTCTAAATTAATATAGCTTTAAGCGGTATCATTTCTTTTGAGCCCCAGAGAGCCGGAAAAAGCGAGTGCTGGCTTATTCAGGTTAGACAACTTAACGGAATTATCAATACCAATTGTCTTAGAAAAAATATAAATCCTGCCGTCCATGAGCAGCAGTGGCCGATTTCTTCCGAACATAAGATTTTTAACAGTTTAAATCAACTCATATGAAAAATACTTGAACTCGAATCCAAACTTGAACTCAAACTTGAACACAAAGCCGAACTAACCAAACTCGAATTTAAACATGAACTCGAATCCAATCTCCTCGAACTAACTTGACTCGAAGAAAGATGCCAATTGACATGACTCGCATTTTACCTATCTCACTTGACTTCATTTTACACTTTGTGCAATTTATGATTTCGATCAAGACATGTTATAACAAATTATTTTATTTAATTAGTTATACTATATAGTTATAAACTATTTATACTCGGGGTGTTTGAGATAGTTTCTTGTATGAATCTAACGGAGGTTCAGAAGTCCCGTATTGACCATTTTTTTTATTTTACTCGAATATCAATCGGGTTGACTCATCCACAAGGTAGATCCTCGATACTAACACATAAAATGGGTCCGTGTTTTCTTACTCGTTGAGCCCCACTCTTGAGTTCGTGAATATTTCTACGGCTGCGTTGACGTTCACACTTGAAACTTAATATTAATATAGTGACCATATAGAGGCCTATAGTACATATTTACCCATGAACATATAATTTTACTCGTCATATATATATATATATATATATATATATATATATATATATATATATATATATTCTACATTTGTCATTTTTACTCTTATTTTATCATTGGGACTTCCGAACGCTAGTTCGCCGAGGGACATTCTACCTACCCTTATTTTTTTGGAATGTTCGTCAGATACAGTCGAGACGGAGGAAGTGGAGGCCACAGAGGAATACTAGAATATGATTGCTCCTCAGTATTAGCTTAACTTCACTTTCTATTCAGCTTATGTATGCCACATATTTAGACATTTTTCTTTATTGCATTTGCTTTCCAGTTGAAACTTATATATTTATAAATATAGGAAGTTGAATGTAAATAAAGATGATTAATGAAAATTTTACGGTCTCCATTTATTCTTGCATTGTGTATTATTGTTCCAATACACTTAGTATATTTATTTAGGAAATGACCTTCTCTGATAAATATGCCGCGGGCTTATCACGTTATCGTTTCCGTTTACTGGAAAGCGGGACGTAACAAATTTCATTGTAGCGACATATACGCTATATCGAACCGTTGCTACCGAAAGTTTTGAAATGGAGAATTCATGGTGTAGGAGGATATGGGTGACTAGAGTCTTCAATACAGCCACAAGGTATTTCTATGCCTATTACATGTGTATTTGATGCATTCATTATGGCTTTTTAATGAATTTTTTCCTCTCAGCACAATCTCTTATCTGCACGTCAAAATAGGACCATTAGGGATCGATGGAGTCGATGGAAGCACAAGAGTTTAGGAACAAGATCATGGACCTCAGCGTGAACGTGAGCTAAATGATGAGTTTTGGAGATTTGTAAAATTAAGGCCTTTTGAAGTATCTATATATAAATTTGTTTGGAGAAGAAATGAGAAGCTTCTGGAGTTCTGCCCGATATATGTTCTCAATTGCCCAGTATATTTTTAAAAGCATGAAGAGTTGCAGTAAAACTGTAAAAGTTTCTTACATCGTCACCTAGAAAGCCACCCGATTAGCTGCAGCAGGAATCATCGGAATATTGTAAAAAAATCAGAAGAGATGGCAACGGCCGGCATTTGTTAGATATTGAAATTGTAAAGAATATCTTTGTTTTATATATGTGAATATGTATACCGGAAATTATTCCATATTTATAAGTTTATCTTTGTAATTTATCTTGTATTATGAGAGTTTATGTAAGAGTTGTATTGTTATTTGTTTGAGTATTTGTGTAAGAAAGAATTTGTATATAGTTTCTCTTCTATTAAGAGTTTATATAAGAAAGTTGTATATTTATCTTGTTAAAGTACTTGTGTTTAGTTTATTTCAGGAGCACTTGTGTTTGGTTTATTTCAGGAGCTCAAAATAAGTTGATCGTGCTATGCCTAGGTGATGTGTAAGCAATGTGCATATCTGCTGTTGTTGCTACTCAGAAAAAAAAAATTGCAGCTGATGCATCATCAGGCAGCTGTCGCCGCCGGTTGCCGCTGCTACCGGCTGCATCAGACTGCTGCTACTGCTGCCGGCTGCATCAGGCCGTGGCGGCGGCGGCGGCTGTTGTGCTGCAGAGAAACCAAAAATTCTGATATCAAAAATTGATACAAATAATAACACAATACAAATACACTTGGAATAATACTTAAACTAGGTTCTAAATTAGTTCACAAAATCTTACAAGTATTGAAATAAAATATGCAAGCAAAGGCTTTTAATCCATAAACATTTCTAAGATAATACAAAAATACGTTTGATCCTCCAATTGAGCTTCCAAAAGCCTACTTGTCTTGCAATGCAAATGCAAACACGATACTTTAAAAAAAATAGTTGGTCCAATACCTGCAAAAGTTAAGTAGAAATGATAAGAAAATGTAAGCATAAACTTGTACGATTGCGAGAAAGAAGAGTACTATATTAGAAATAAGGTTGATAAGAATTTTAATAATTACGTTTACCAAAAGGATAAAGCATGTATCGAAATGGATTGAATTTCTTATGCATTCGTGAGGATAGACAATGATTTGTTGATTACGTTGGGAGCTAGTTGGTTCATCATTCCAAGATGAGGAATAAAACTATCAGATATTGCAAATCAATCAATAAACATTATTAAATATATGTATTCTAATTATTCAAATTTCTTTTCAATAAAGTAGTACCATGAGTAAATTCGTGTAACTATGAAAATTCTCTTGTGATTCTCTATCAACCGTTCATATTAGCTGTGCTGAATGAGGTGTCTCATCATTCTTTGAAAACGATATATATATGTATATACAATTAATGACATGCATATTGAAATTGAAAAAATGCAGCAAATTATATTTTACCACGTGTAATTGATGCATTGGAGAACCATTAGTAACAGGTGGGGATTGTATCATCCTAAATAAAAAAATACCAAACTCATTATATTATTCTACATAAGAAAGTATAATCAAAATTACTATATATAGATGAAAGGAAAAAATGTTACCTCTGAAGCTAGGCTCTTTTTGGATCCACAAGTCTTTTTCGTTTTTGATTGATTTTCAACCCTACCCTTTTGCCGTCCTTTCAATTTTATGCCTACTTTTTTCTTCAGTTGGATGGTACAAGCAGACCTCCAATTTTCAATTTCCATATTCAAGCTACTTGGCTTATCGACTCCACTCTCATCTTTATCGATGTCAATTAGACGTTGCTAATGAAGCGAGGCGAAGCAATTCGTTTCGGAATTTGTTTGCTTCGCCTAATTGGCGAAACGAATTTTTTTCGCTTCGCCGGCGAAGCGAGGCGAGGCGAGGCTAGGGCAATAGTAACGAAGCCAGAACCTGCACTCTTCGCCGCTTCGCGAGGCGAGAAGAGGCGAGGAAAATTCGCCGAGCCAGACGAATTTTTCGCCCGGCTCGGTTGCAATTTTTTTTTTAAAATTTATTCGTCTCGCTTCGCCTATATCCGACCATTAGGAGCCGTTGGATGAGATTTCCAAGGCGAAACAATTCGTCGAGCAGGCGGCCGTTTGTGACCGTTGGACGGCGAATTCATGATGAATCGGTCAACGAGGCGAAGCGAGGCTCGGCCAGTCTTGCCGATTCGCCGCGAATCGTGGTGATTCCCGAAGCAAACGAGGCGAGTTAACGAGCTAGGTGAGAGGAACTACGACGAAGCACGGCCAGAAAAGTTGGGAACCCACTCGCTTCATCAATTCGGGATGGACGTGGCGAATCACCTCGCCAAATTCGTCCACGTCATCACGAAATGAATTTCATTCGCTTCGTGACGAAACGAAGCGAATCGATTCGCCATCGATTAGCTTCATTAGCCGGGCTTAATGTCTATACTACTTTTAATCACATCATTTATACTAACTCTTGGCTCTTTCATCATATTGCATACCATATCAAATGTTTCTTCACTTTCCGCGGCACATGACGCTGTCTTGAAAATAATGAACAAAGAATTCGAAAGTGATTTCCAAAGGTCAACTTAGTTCTATGAACCAAACTATTCTTCAACTTCAATTTCGTTCCTCGCTTTCCTTGTCCACCTCTCCAAAATATAGTGTTTTTAAATAGAATGGTTATCTAACACTGTGAAAACTTTTAGTATATGAGTACATAAAATTCCAAACATCTCAAACTTTCTACAAGTACAACAAAATATATGCTCCTAAATTTTTGTAGTTACTTTATGCATAAACTTTTCTTTGGGAGCACAAATACCAAACTCATATCAAAGCGCTCCTTTATGAAAGTTCGATGCGACATATTAAATTGCTCGGCAGATATCTCATAAATCGTAGAAGTATAAATTGATGCCACTTGCCACAATAAGGAGCGAATTTTCAATCTCAATTTAGGCAATCGTTTCCAAGAATGAAACTTGGCTTCTAATTCTTTATGGCGTTTTTCTTCCACAACTCTCTCAAAATGCATGAAAATTTGTGTGATATTTAGATCGGATTTCAAATAAGCTTTTAAGTCTGCATTAAAACTCTCATTGTGTGCTTCTCATACCTCGGGTAACATGTCTCTTCATATATACTCTAGCCTATCTTTCCTTGAGTTCGTAAATAGAATGCAACCATGAAGGCCTCACAATGTCATATTTCGTAAACATATCTTTTCAACATTCTTCAAATTTTATCTCCTCCTCGTATTCAAATATACACTTTTTAAAGTGTTTAAACAGCCCACCTCCATCTTTAAATGATTTCCTAAGTGCTTGATGCCATTTTGCATAATGCGCCAAACACAAAGACCATGATATGTTTCCGGCATTACATTAGATAATGCTTTTGCCCTTGCAGCACATTGATCCGTAAAAATTGTCAACGGCGTTTTCCGTATATGGGCCTTTAGAAATGATTCAAATACCCATTCAAATGAAGCAACAGTTTCATCGTGCATCAATGCGGCTCAGAATATAGTCACCTCCTTATGATGATTTAGACCAACAAAGACGCCTAAAAGCCTAAACTCCTTGTTTGTGCTAAATGTAGTATCAAACGTAACATCATCAAATTGAGCATAATCAACGATCATTTTACTATCTGTGTCACAACCCGGAAACGGCACGTGACTGGCATTTAAATCACATGAAGTCTATAGGACCCCACTGTAACCCAAGTAATCCGAAAATCAGGAATCTAAACTTTTTTAAAGTAAATAGTGGAGGTGAAGTTTTGGAAAAATGGTTATTAATGAAATCAAGTTCCGCTTTTTAAACTATAAGTAAAGTTTATAGAAGCACAAGTGGATTTTATACAATAGTTTGAAAACATTTTCATCATTTGAAATTTGGACAGCGCCTCCTTTATAAATTTTGATAAAAACCAGTACATATAAAATAATAATATCAACATCTCCAATCAAGAGTTACCTCATCGCCAATCGGCTGAATCATAAACACGCAGTATATACGACGCCTAAGGCGAAGATCATTATAAGAAAGAAAGTAAAAGAAATACCAAAACATCAACTCAATAATATCCAAACTCAACATATAAAAGAATACATACAAGTTGTAACGACTTTAAAAGCACTATACATTTTTATTGATCCAATGTCAATAAAAGAATGTATTTCTGTCCTGCTTTCGAATTATAAGTTATTTCTGATAACTTATGTAAAAAAGACTCCTTATAGCTCACCGGTTAAGCCTTTCCTCTACTGTTCCATAGCCTGCAAGTTTGAATCCCATCATTTCTAATTATTTTAAATATTTTTCTTTTTAATTTTTTCGGAAGCTCAAGAGTTACACGTGCATTACACGGAGAAACGAAGAGTTGCAAATAAATCAAATAATATAAATGATACATAAATACCCTGATAAATGCACTGCATGAACCCGAGGCAATTGTCTCTTTTTGGACCTCCAATTAACCACTATCGGCGGGTGGATTTTGCCCAGATGTCCCCGCGCATCGCCCGTGCAATCTTTGGACTACCCACTACCCATTTTTATAGTTTGAAACTTCTGAAAATAGAAACCCTTTCAGCTATCCCAATTAACTTGGTGTTAATTCTTTTTAATCACAATTATTAATTGACCAAACCCTTCTCTTTTGCCTATAAATACCAAGCCTGTTCCCAAGTTCTTCTCTCAAAATTATACTAAAATTGTTCCTCTCAAATATTCTCAAAAAAATTCTAACTCTCAAGTACACTCAAGTTCATCTTTCTCAAGATCAAGGTGAAGGCAAACTCTTGAATTCGAAGCATTCAAAAAAAATCCTTTCAAGATTCCTCCACTGCTACACAACTCGCGTAGTGGACGTCGATAGATCAAGCATATCCTCTTAGTCGCAAACTCGGTCTCGGTTCTACAAACTGAGGCCTCTACTCTTCCTTCTCGTTCGTAAGAGTACGAACACGCAATCGTAAGTCTCCATCCCTATTTTCCTTTTTCTTTCTATCCTACATTCAAATTGTAAGTCTCAACCCTCTTGAGTTCTCTTTTTTCCCCTTATTACATCACCATAAAAATACGACTTTTAATGCTTAACATCACTTTTAATTTAATTGTTGTAAAATTTTGACATATCCATTATAGTTTCATATTAGTATTAACAAGAAATTATCACTTACTATCATTCTACCAATTAAATGTCATGTTTATCATTCTACCAATTAAATGTCATGTTTCACCTACATATTATATGAATTTAAAACGAAATTTTGTTATTGTTAAAACTATCCTAGAATGCATGTAATGCCAAAATACCATGAACTTTAATATAACGGTATTTTCAATAACTAGAGTATATACCTTTAGATTATTCACGGGGTAACGACCTACCCCACACGCACACTATGGTTTTATAACACGATATTCTAAATATATGGTGAATTCAAAGAATAGTTTTTTACATTAAAATACCACATTTTTTTACAAAAAAGGGTTCTTTTAAATCGATATTTTGATTCCTTTGCAATTACGCCTTTACAACCCTCATTAGGGGACCCACTAATGGATAGTGTAGATTATCACACATTCTTAGAATAGTAGAGCGAGATGCAGAGCTCTTCACGGAGTATTTGGTCTCGAAGGAAATAAAAATATGCTTTTTAAGAAATACAACATTTCTAAACAAAACAATCTTTGGAAATTTATATAAAACTATGAATCCGTATTTTTATAAAAACAAATTATGAAACTATATTTTTAAAATGAAAGATTAAAATTTTAATAAAATACCATCAAGTTTCCAAAAGAGCCAGTTTTCATAAAAATACCACAAACTTTTAAAAGCAAGGTTTTATCACTAAAATACCACTAAAATTAAAATACATATTCATAAAAACTCTAAATATCATAAATCGCCCTCGAGGTTATTTTTAAACAAGAGTATTTTTCATAAAACTCCCTCGAGATATGCAAACAATATAAATACAATGTAAACAATCTATGATAAGGACTCAAGACTAATTAGGGTTGAGCGGTATCATTTCTCTTGAGCCTCGGAGAGCCGGAGAAAGTGAGTGCTTGCCTATTCAGATTAGACAAGTTTAACGGAGTTATCAATAGCAATTGTCTTGGGAAAATACACAAATCCTGCCGTCCATATACAACAGTTGCCCGATTATTCCCGAACTTAAGAAATTCAAGAGCTAAATCCTTTCATAAGATAGTTACTCTAACCTGAATACAAACTTAATCAGGATCCAAACTTTAACATAAAGTTGAACTCTTGATCATGAACCGGAACACTTGAACTTGAATATCCCCCAAAACTTGAATACTAGAATACTATGACTTGACATGAATTTAACATGAATACCAGAACACAATGGCTGTTATTGAAACTGACTAGACTCGAACCATGAATACAACTTGACATGAATACATGAACACTTGACATGAATACTTGACATTGACATGAACTCAATCTTGCAACTTGATGTATTCATGGATTTGAGCAAAACTAGTAATTTTAACTATAATCTAGGATACACGGGGGGTTGGGGTAGTTCAAGTGCGAATCCAATGAAATCTCAGGAGTCCTCATAGATCATGAATGCATGTCTACTAACACAAATAAGCTATCATGAGGGCCCGTATTTCCTTTCTCCTGAATTATAGCTTGTTGAGTTTGGAATACTTCAACACTGGATTGAAGTCCCATTACTAACACTTGATTCAGGCCCGTGATTCCTTATCACTGGATTACAGCTTGTTGGGTTCGAGAACTCTCTCGAGATTGGTTGAAATTCACCATTAAACTTACGTTAAATTAGTTTACCTATGTAGAGACATTTTAGGACACTTACAAGCACTTCATGTTCACTATATCTACACTACACGGCCATGCTATACTATGCTCATGTTACTTTGCCAAGATATATAGAACTGCATGTTAAATAGAATTGCCATGCTTACATTAAATACCATATCTCATAGTCCATTACTTCATGATATCCAATTTTCTTTGTCATTATACTTTTATACTTCACACCCTTTTCTTGGGGACTTACCGAGCGAAAGTTCGTTGACGGGCATTCCATCCACCTTTGTTTCTTGGAATGTTCGTCAGATACTGTGGAGACTGAGGAGGTGGATACCACAGAAGAGGAGCATGATCAGATCGTGACTCAGGCCTAAACTAGTTATTCTTTTCTTTCAGTTTATGTATGCCACCTGTTTAGGTATTTCTTTTCTTTTATTTTCTTTCAGTTGAACTCATGTATTGTAAATGTATCAAGTTGAATGTAAATAAAGTTGTTGAAATTTAAATCTCAGGTTAATTTCTTTTTATTTTATATTACTAAATTACGCTTAGCGTATTTATTCCGGGAAATGACCTTCTCGAAATAAATATGTCGCGGGCCTCGTCACATACCTGTTTCTGTCATTTGGGAAGCGAGGCGTGACCGGTTTTTTTGGTGGCCCATGTAGGTCAGTTCTGCATGAAGTCGTGAGCAATATATCATAAGAAAGATGAAATTCAACAACTTTACATTCCTTGCATTTCAATTTCCATTGAATCTATCCTAATCATTCTTCTCTATCTAAGGTGATGGATTCTCCCAACAACACTAACACCAACGTGAATGGAAGTACACCACCACCACTTACCCTTACCGTTCTACCACCTCCACCTACCGTAGCCACTCCACTTATAGAACAGACGATACTTTTGGAGGGTGTCAAAAGCCTACTTGATGGTCAGCAGGCTCAAGCCATGATTTTGCAGGAGCAGACTGCTCTTCTTCAACAGAGTTTCACCCGCTCTGAAGTAGAAGTACCGGGAGTGAACAATTTCGAGCATTACACCCGAAAAACTTCTCAGGGAAAGAGAAACCGCTTGAAGCTGAGGAATGGGCTTAAAGCATAGAAAATGACTTAGCAGCAGCCCAAGTTCCAGAAGCGGCGTGGGTCAGAATAGCAAAACTCCAACTTACTGACAATGCTAGAGTCTGGTGAAAAGCCGAAGAGAGCCGTCTTAAACAGCCGATCGAGTAAAAGATTTTCCGTAATCTCTTCGACGCCAAGTATTTTCCGGAAACCGCACACTTTGAGATGGAACAGAAATTTATTCACCCACAACAAGGATCCATGTGGGATAACTCGGTGGATGAGTATGATACCGAATTCAACATGCTCAGCAAATTCGCTGCCCAGCAAATTCGTACTGCCAAAATCAGAGCCAGGCGCTTCCAGCAAGGATTAGACCCTGAGATCTAGGCTGCCCTAGCAACGGGAGAATACATAACACATGAAGCAGTTTTTAAGTCAGCCCATCGCTATGAAGCTGTCATTAAGAAGAAGGGAAGGCCACAGTCGGTCAGTATGAAACGTCTTGCCAACCAGATTACTGGAGGAGCCTCTTTTAGGTCAACTCTCCCAGCGCCATCTATGAGGGCAGGAGGATCATTTTCTAAGACCGAACTGGCCCAGCCCCTGCAAATGATCTTTGTTTGATATGTGGATTACTCTCACACACTGTAGTAACTTGCCCACACAACCGAACTGGCCCAGCCCCTGCTGCTAGACCGACTATTCAAGCTCCACTTACTCATTTAGCCCTTCCTGCACCACCTCCGTGCGGACCACCTTTACCTTTTCTGTCATCGATGTACCAGCGTGCACAAAGAAATGTGCCGAGACGTCAGGCTTTCACTTTGGCGGCCGTTGAGGCCGATACCATAGGTCAAGATAACACTGGTAAATCTCCTCCCAACTTTTTCAGCCTTTTCAAATTCTTGTATCCTTTTGTTCTTTGTTCTACCTGAACTTTTTCATGCACTTTCGGTACGATATTAGTAGCCTCTATCTTCACCACTACTTTTACCTAAATTTTTCTTGAATCTGTTACAGCATCCTTGTAGAAATTTCGAGGACGAAATTTCTCTATGGTGGATAGGATGTAACGACCCTAAAAGTCTCATACACTTTTATTAATCCAATATTAATAAAAGAATGTATTTCTGTCCTGATTTTGAGTTATAAGTTATTTCTGATAACTTATGTACAAGAAATTTCTTATAGCTCACTGGTTAAGCCTTTCCTCTACTGTCCGATAGCCTGCAAGTTTGAATCCCATCAGTTCCAATTATTTTTAATATTTTTCTTTTTAATTTTTTCAGAAGCTCAAGAGTTGCACGTGCATTACACGGAGAAATGAAGAGTTGCAAATAAATCAAACAATATAAATGATACATAAATACCTAATAAATGCACTGCACAAACCCCGGTGCAATTGCCTCTTTTTGGACCGCCAATTAACCGCTACCGGCGGGTGGTTTTTTCCCAGATGTCCCCGTGCTCCGCCCGTGCAATCTTTGGACTACCCATTACCCATTTTTATTGTTTGAAGCTTCTGAAAACAGAAACCCTTTCAGCTATCCCAATTAACTTGGTTTTAATCCTTTTTACTCACAATTGTTAATTGACCATACCCTTCTATTTTCCCCTATAAATACCAAGTCTATTCTCGAGTTCTTCTCTCAAAATTATACTGAAATTGTTCCTCTCAAATATTCTCAAAAAAATTCTAACTCTCAAGTGCACTCAAGTCCATCTCTTTCGAGATCAAGGTAAAGGCAAACTCTCGAATTCGAAGCACTCAAAAAAATAAATCCTTCCAAGATTCCTCCACTGCTATACAACTCGTATAAGGGACGTCGGTAGATCAAGCATACCCTCTTAGTCGCAATCTCATTCTCGGTTCTATAAACCGAGTCCTCTACTCTTCCTTCTCGTTCATAGGAGTGCGAACGCGACATTGTAACTCTCCATCCCTATTTTACCTTTTCTTTCCTATTTTACCTTTTCTTTCTATCCTCCATTCAAATTGTAAGTCTCAACCTTCTTGATTTCTTTTTTTGCCCCTACATCACCATCAAAATACGACTTTTAGCGGCTAACATCACTTTTAATTTAATTGTTATAAAGTTTTGACATATCCATTATAGTTTCATATTAGTATTAACAAAAAATTATCACTTACTATCATATCACCAATTACATGTCATGTTTCACCAGTATATCATATGAATTTAAAATAAAATTTTGTTATTGTTAAAACTACCCTAGGATGCATGTAACGCAAAAATACCATGAACTTTAATATAATGGTATTTTCAATAACTAGAGTATATACCTTTAGATCATTCATGGGGTAACGACTTACCCCACACGCACATTATGATTTCATAGCACGATATTCTAAATATATGGTTAATTCAAAGAATAGGTTTTTGCATTAAAATACCACATTTTTACAAAAAGGGTTCTTTTAAATCGATATTTTGATTCCTTTGCAATTGCGTCTCTACAACTCTCGTTAAGAGACCCGCTAATAGATGGTGTGGATTATCGCACATACTTAGGATACCAGAGCGAGATGCAGCGCTTCTCACTGAGTATTCGGTCTCGAAGGAAATAAAAATACAATTTTTAAGAAATACGTCTTTTCTAAACAAAATAATGTTAGGAAAATTATATAAAGCTATGAATCCGTATTTTTATAAAAACAAATTATGAAACTATATTTTTAAAATGAAAGATTAAAATTTTAATAAAATACCATCAAGTTCCCAAAAGAGCTAGTTTTCATAAAAATACCACAAACTTTTAAAAACTAGGTTTTATCACTAAAATACCACTAAAATTAAAATACATATTCATAAAAACTCTAAATATCATAAATCGCCCTCGAGGTTATTTTTAAACAATATTAGAGTATTTTAATAAAACCCCTTCGAGATATGCAAACAATATAAATACAATATAAACAATTTATAATAAAGATTCTAGACTAATATACGTTTAAGCGGTATCATTTCTTTTGAGCCTCGGGGAGCTGGAGAAAGTGAGTGCTTGCCTATTCAGATTAGACAAGTTTAACGGAGTTATCAATAGCAATTGTCTTGAAAAAAAACACAAATCATGCCGTTCATGTGCAGCAGTTGCTTGATTACTTCCGAACTTAAGAAATTCAAGAGCTAAATCCTTTCATAAGATAGTTACTCTAACCTGAATACAAACTCAATCAGGATCTAAATTTTAACATAAACTTGAACCCTTGATCATGAACCAGAACACTTGAACTTGAATATCCCAAAACATGAATACTAGAATACTATGACTTGACATGAACTTAACATGAGTACCAGAACACAATGGCTGCTATTGAAACTGACTTGACTCGAACTATGAATACAACTTGAAATGAATACATGAACACTTGACATGAATACTTGACATTGACATGAACTCAATCTTGCAACTTGATGTATTCATGGATTCGATCAAGGATAGTAATTTTAACTATAATTTAGGATACACGGGGTGTTGGGGTAGTTCAAGTGTGAATTCAATGAAATCTCAGGAGTCCCCCTAGATCATGAATCAATGCCTACTAACACAAACAAGCTATCATGAGGGCCCGTGTTTTCTTGCTCTTGGATTATAGCCTGTTGAGTTTGGAATACTTCAACACCATGTTAAAGTCCCGCTACTAACACTTGATTCTGGCCCGTGGTTTCTTACCCCTGGATTACAGCCTGTTGGGTTCGAGAACTCTCTCGAGATTGGTTGAAATTCACCATTAAACTTACGTTAAATTAGTTTACCTATGTAGAGACCTTTTAGGACACTTACATGCACTTCATGTTCACTATACCTACACTACACGACCATGCTATACTATGCTCATGTTACTTTGGCAAGATATATAGAACTGCATGTTAAATAGAATTGCCATGCTTACATTAAATACCATATCTCATAGTCCATTACTTCATGATATCCAATTTTCTTTGTCATTATACTTTTATACTTCATACCCTTTTTCTTGTGGACTTACCGAGTGAAAGTTCGCTGACGGGCATTCCACCCACCTTTGTTTCTTGGAATGTTCGTCGATACTGTAGAGACTAAGGAGGTGGACACCACAAAGGAGGAGCACGATCATATCGCGACTCAGGCCTAGACTAATTATTTTTTTCTTTCAGTTTATATATACCACCTGTTTAGGCATTTCTTTTCTTGTATTTTCTTTCAGTTGGACTCATGTATTGTAAATGTATCAAGTTAAATGTAAATAATGTTGTTGAAGTTTAAATCTCAGGTTAATTTCTTGTCATTTTATATTGCTCAATTACGCTTAGCGTATTTAATCCGGAAAATGACCTTCTCGAAATAAATACGTCGCCGGTCTCGTCCTGTACCTGTTTCAGTCTTTTGGGAAGCGGGGAGTGACACAGTCTCGTTCTAAGTGCAAAAGAATATACAAGTCTGGTATCTAAATTTACAAATATACATAATCTATTTGATGGAGTTTTTTTTAAATAGATTGCAAATGAATAAAATATACAAGCGGCGGTTACGATCTGTAATGTAAGCTGTCTACCAATCACACAAAGAAGAAGTGTGCTAGCAAGCCACTAATGATCTGAGCGGTCAGTCCTGCAAGAAAACTATGGCACAATGGGAATGAGTTGCTAACTCGTGAGTAGAAGACATCATGATGTAGAAATCGAATGCATAACTACCTAGGTCATACAGTACTAATAATATCATATCGTATGGTAACGAAGGTGAACGTATGTGTGTGTATATATAATATCGTGTCTGTATCGATATGTGGTAACATGTCATCCATAGCATGTGTGTGTATATATATATTATCCAATGAGTGTCCATCAACGACACTCGAAATAATCATAAAATGCTGAGTGTCCAGCATCGACACTCGAAATCATCATAAATCCCGTGTCTAGTATCGACACGTAAATCCTCATATCTCAGGCGTTGTTTCATCAGATCGGCCCTCATATCCATCTGTCTCATATCACTCTGGTCGGTATCCTCTGAATATCCATCAAGTCCAATACTGTCACCGGTAGGTAGTGTTCCCAGCCAGGCTCAACATCTTTCTATACGATCTTCTTGTCCCTGGGTACTGTACCGGTTCTACCATGTATCCGTAGACGGTGACTCCTCACTCCTCGAATCGGATAATAATCATAGCTCGGAACCGAGAAAACTCATGGTGGACGTCAAAATATTATATCAAGAGAAAACCGCGTTTTTAAAACATTCACAAGTTTTGTAAAATCATCTCTGCGGTTTCTCAAATCCGGAAATCTCATGAAAACAGAATCTCATAAGAATATGATAATAATGGAACAACATGTAAGGCACAGAGCAGTAATATAATGAATGACAAGTGTGTTCATATCAGCGTGTCATATAAGCAATGTAAAAGGGGTACAATATCTAAAACAGTAAGTGGTGTTGGGTACTAATAGAAATCTAAAGTGCTAACAGGGTATAGTGTGATACGGTGACATAGCAAGTTCTATCTGTGTACGTGACATGGCAATTACCGATGATGTGTGTGTGGGGATACGAGTATGTGTACGTGCAACATATAAGTCATCGGTAAAGGTGCGCGTGTCCTAACAAACGAAGTCATGTAGAGCTAAAGGTGTAAACGTAATATATACTTATCGTGAATGATCGAAGCGTGAGCGTATACAGAAATAAAAAATCGAAATGCGAGCGTATACAGAATAATGAAATCATAGCGTGAATAAATATTAAAATATCCAACTACGTATAAGCCATACAATATAGTTTAAAATAGCATGAAATGTTGTTTTCGGAAGTAGGGGACTACGATATTTTTGAAAAAGGTACCATTTAAAAATTCATAGAGTACCCTTGAAGTTATCATTTAAAAGTACGTAACGATTCGTTAATTTTGAAAGTAGGTATGATTCTAAACATCTTATAATTTTCCTTTTATGAATTTAAACAAGACTCCTCGAGTCGAAATAAATATCGGCCGTAATTGGTAATCAATGCTCATCATATCACATACGGAATATCCCTCATACGATATCATCCAATTAATATGGCACGGATCTATAGTCGCGTACACCAATCTCATGTCATCTCATCTCATATCATATCGTGTATACTTATATTGTATATATCCTCATGTCATCGATATACTTATATCATACTAAGTATTCAAATATATATATGTGTGTCAGTGTGTGTATGTGTGTGTGTGTAGCTTAATGGCTATAAAATATAAACTAGGGGTATAACTTCTACTAAGTATAGGAATATACGCATATGGTATTCTAGTAAACCCTAAACGCTAATTATACGATTCTAATATATATATATATATATATCGTATTCTAATTCTACGGTTGTGGGGGTGCTATACGCCATCCACCCGACTTTTCCCATAGATATACATCTACTTACTTCATATATATCCTCGCCCTAGTCGAAGCACGACGAGCGCCTTACTCTTCTTCGTCATCTCGGAAGTCTACGCGATTGCACATACAATTGAAATCATAACAAAAATTGCATAAAAACCTAAATCGAATTTGAAATTACGAGCGAAATGTAAGTCTATGTTACCCACCCCGGTACTTTCGGGGAGGCGGAATAGGTATAAATCGAATTTTTCTCACAAGGAAACATAGACTAACCATGAAGGATCTTTGCTAAATAAAAACTAACAAACTAACTTAGAGTTTTAACTACTAGGTTAGATGATTATATCTTGTTCTTGAACTCCTTCTCTTCTTGTGTTTCTTCCTCTTCTTGTGAGCTCCTTGGAGTGATGTAGATGGCTCCTCCTCACCGTCTTCTCTTTGCCAAAGTAAGATCTATCCGAAGACCTCTACCTTGAGCTCCTACCTCAACAATGAAGTAACTAGAGTGCTTGACTTGCTAGACTAAGAATCCTAGAGTGAGTAGAGAGGTGTTTTGGTGGTTTGATCTCACAAAGCTCTTGATTTTCAACTCATGAAACAAGAAAGCCTTGAGAGAGGAAGAGGAGAGAGCTTGCAAGAAAGAGAACGTGTCATGATAAAATAAGGAGATAGCTCTCATATGAACAAAAAGAATAATGATAATTTTAATTAGGATAAATTGTCATGGTTGATGTTGATTTGACCATTATCATGTCACAATTAATGCTAAACATGCTCACAAAAATATCTAAGTCAACATGGGTCAACTTAGTCAAATGGTCAAACCAATGAACCATGATACAATTATCTATAATTAATGCTCATTAATAAATTTCCTCCATCTCATTATGGTTTTAATCAAGTCAATGGTCAAAACCCTAATGAGATTCCTCTGCCTCTGTCAAGTGTGTATACACATCCGCATCCGTGTTCCGAGGAACACGAATACAATGAGACCGAACCAACCCAAAACCAAATACTAGGATCTGGCTTAAACCAAAGCCCACTAGTATCAACTGCCCGAACACCAAACACGCACAAGTACGCATATGTGAACGAACCCTGCCGTAAAACTATACGGCCTCTATCTCGTTTCGCCCAAAGGTGAACAACCCTCTGTGTGGGACTCTAAAGACTCGACACTACGCTGGCAGTGGGTTTAACCACAGGCCGCAAGCGGTACTAGCTGTACGTAACGGTCCCCAGGTAGATGCCGATAAGAAGACCGATGAGGTGAACCCATCCGAACTCCTACTGAGCTTGAATGTGACAATCTCCGTACAGTCCGGTCTGTTCGTTTAAGAGTATCGCATGTCGAGCCTAGGGGGCGGTAAACGTCAGACCCCTAATAGCGGTACAAGTCATGTCGGAGTGTAGCCCAGAACACCCTGAGAAACTACTGGAAACATTACTAGTAAATCTCACTTGCCCTGGCCAGAGACTTTGTGTAATGGCTCTCCTAGACACAGCGCGATATCAACCCCCAATACCGGGAAAGACGAATCCTGTCTAACCGTCACTGCCTCCAAGTGCTTCGGGACTGCACTCAACTACTACCTATTTGCACGACTCAATAGAGCCGTGGTAGGGTAGTAATCTAAGAACAGTTGGAACACACTCGAGGCGAAGTGACAGTGTTAAGTCAACGGACTAAGCTGTACTCATGTCACCTGGGAACTGATAACTGACGATAGGTATAATACCAACCAACAGTTCCCAGCGAGTCCTGTCCAGTGTATTCGTAACCTAACGAGCACCTGCATACTATCTTCAGTACGATGTACTGATGGCTGTAGGACAGACCATCTCCCCTCCTGGGACGAGAAGCGTATACACTAGTCTACTCTGGAGTATCGATGCCCTGTCTCAATAATCCTACGACCAGGGACCTGTATAAGGATGTGCTTATAGACTATCCAGCACCCACTAGTGTGACTGCCATCACAACGCTGGTAGTCAAGCAAAAGATCCTAAGGGCTCTATCAATATGTATTAGCAATATGTTAAAACGAAACACATACACATATTAAAATAGATACAAACCAAGTAGCATACTACCATATTGAGCAAGAATGTCAATCCGTGTATATATCCCAAGCTTCCAAAATGTAATATACAAACTAGTACTATACAATAATGGGCTCTAAGGCATATCACACTAACACGAAACGCACATAGGTTAGAACTTATGATCAATGCGTGCTAAAACGGAAAAATACCCCCCAACGTCGACGTACGAACGTTAAACGACCGAGCCAAGACACAAATATCCAAACATCCAAGTTTTTAAATATCACAAAACAACACCAAAACTAAGTAAAATGCTTCAAGATTTTTACTCAGGTGATCTGGGTTTATTTAGCATATAAGGTGGGCTTAGTTATTAAGTGTGTGGACTATAGAACAAACCCCAGACCATAACTCCTCGACATGGCCACAAATTGTAGCCAAACGTATTAATTCTGCGGGTTGGGTTTGGAATTGACGGCTCAGGTTTCTACGGTAGTCTTCTACTAGTCTATGCATCTCACATAATTCTTTAAATATTTTTCAAAGTTCCTTAGTTGCTCCAGATTCTATTTAAACTTCAAAATCTTAATGAAAGTCAAGTTTTAAAACTTCAAAACTCTTTAAACCAAGGATACTATCACTTACATACCTCCATCTATCACAAATGATCTTGTAATTACTCACTAAATCTTTACTATACCACCACTAAAAGTTCTATCTACCAAAACTCACTTTTGAAATCTCAAAACTAGAAAACTTAAGCCTTAGCTCTAAATACTAGTGTGTTAAGGCAATATTGTAAAAAACATGGTTAAGGAAAGAAGTTTACCACATAATAGGGATTTGGAAAGTTCCAAGATAGCAACAGATTTCAAAATGGAGACTTGATCACTTCTTCTTGTGTAGGATGAGAATTTGTATATCTCTTATGAAGGTCACATGGTGTTTTGAAAGGGGTTATGGGGGTGGTCTGTAGTTTGAATGAGGGTGGAGGAGGTGAATAAGGAGAAGCAGAAGGGGAAGATGAAGAAGTGAGGAAAAGATAATGAAGAAAGAGGATATGGTTCCTAACCATAACCCCTCACTCTCTCTCTCTCACCCATACCTCTTTTATAAAATAATGCCATACCTTCATGTCTCATTCATTTTTTTGTTTTCTTTTGTAAATATAAAGCCATATGTAAAACACAAATGGAAAAGGAATGAAGCCATCATAAAAACACTAATAAAATGTCAACCGTCTTTATTAACATGTCATGCGCACTAATCATGGTTTAGTAAATAAAGCTTGGTTAATGCACAAAATAGGAAAACATCAATTAGTTTTAACATACTAATCTTGTATGGATATAATTACATGCTTATTTATGAAAAGTCCAATTATGTAAATGCTTTCATAAATAATAATTTATTTTAAATTTCCAAGTATTTTTCAAAATAGAGGTATATAATTATACCAATATACGAAAACTCAAATCCATACTCGTATAATATCAGTAAAATTCAATATTTTATTATGTAAATTCTAAAATAATATTTTCCATTTTTCTAAAATGTTACAATCTTCCCTTTTAAATAAATTCGGTCCCCGAATTTAAATTTAAACCCCCAAGTTTTAAAACATTTCAGTAAACCAAATCAACCGGGCTCCGAAATTACGGACAAGCTAGAATTATCGTAGCGCAACGTGTGCGCATGAAAACAAAATGCAAAACTCAAATAACCGAAACTCCGATAATTGTCATGCGAATCATACAAGCCATGAAGAAAAATACAATTTGTGAAATCAACCGTTTAAATCAAGTACAATAATTAAGGCTACAATACATATATAGTACGCATCCAGGTAAAATCATCTAAGTAGTCGAAAATGTATAAAAAATCCTTTTCAAAATCGCCTGTAACGCCTTAGATTTCGGTTAGTGTTAGTTTAGACATTAATGCGGGTTTACTGTAAAAAGTTTACCAATTCGGATTTCTCACATTTTATAACATTTAATTAATAATTTATTATTATTTGTTATGGCATGCAAGAACGTGTGCACGTTAATGTGAGGGTTTGTTTTGTATTAATCTAGATTAGTGACCTAGACAACTTAACCTAATCTAATCTTTTGCTTTATCCTAATCCTTGTTTTAATCTAATTCTTAACCTAAGCTCTTGATATTTGTGTGAGAAGAGAGAGAATTTTCTTTTGGAAGTGAGGAGATGGCATGGTGTGTGTGAAAGCATTAATGGTGAGTTAATGTTGTGGTGCACTCACCCTTAAGTTCACCTCTCTCTCTCTCTCTCTTTTCTTCATGCTCTCTCTCATACTCATTTCCTTCTCATTTTCTCATCCCTTTCTCACCTCAAAACTGAACACTTAAATATTTCATCACAAATCCATCTCAAAACTTCATCCAAACTCACAAAAATCACATCTTTGGACTAGATTTGCCTCTTGGATGCCTTGGAGCTTGTGAAGCTAGGATCTTTGAGTTCTTTGGGTTAGGTAATGATCTCTTGCTGTTAGTTAAGTGTTTATTGTGTTGCGTAGCTTGTTAGTTTCAGTTTGGATTGTTTAAAGTTAAGTTTTCGTGCAAATATCGTATTTTTTTAGTGTCAATATATGACATCTGTGATCTGCTGTGATCCCGAGAATTTACTAGAAAACCAAACAATGTAGCTGTGTTGTACCTGAGACCCTGAGCCTTCACCTCAAGCATGAAAACCCCTGCTCGGACCATGGCTGGCGACGAGAAGCCAAATTCTGGTAACCTCGGTTTTCCAGTGGAGTTAGGGTTTGGGTTTTTGTGAGTAGGTGTCTGCAGTGGTTTAGGTGTGTTTGGTCTTGTTTGAGTTTTGAGTTTTCTCTGCATACAAAATCTGGGAACACATGGGTAGTTTCTTGTGTTACGTTTGCGCGCGATACGTTATATGACACGGATCATGCACTTTGTGTGGTTTTGCTCTTGGGTTGGTTTCATCGTGTCGCTACGCACTTTAGCCACAATACGAACACTTGAGAATATGTTTTGAGTTGATGCGTCGGTCAAATGTAGTTTGTACGTGTTTTGGGATTATTGCTAATATATACTTGTTTTGTTGTGTTATGCTTTAGGTTCGCAGGCGGGGACTTCGGACGCTGCGAAGAAGGGGAAACAGGTGGTTGGCTTTACTTAGACAGGAGCGTTGGTGGGTAGATTTAACATCTACAGGGGAATCGCCCGCATGGCGTTATGCGTCTGGGCTAGAGATGTTATGAATTGTCGCATATTCTATTTCATATATAGAGTTGTGCATACACCTTATTGCTTAGTTATTTGTTGTGCTTGGACTTGTACCCTTAGGACACTGCACTATTATTGACGGCTCATGTTGCACGAGCACTGATTGTATGTCACACACACCGTCAATAATTGCCATGACACGCACAACACACATATCTATATAATATTGTTTGGTTAGGGACATTGAGACATTGATTCATATTTCTTTATGCATATGATATATAGCATACCTGTATACCTACATGCTTACACATATGCCTCGACATGCTTATATGCTAGTTACCTATATACGTATAGGGTATTGTACCATTAGTGATAGGTTTATTTCACACATAATGACATAGCTACATGTATACCTTGCATACATACTTCACTTATACCTGGAGGGTATATTACATCATTACTGATAGGTAGATACTTATACTTTGCTATACTTTTATATTTACACATATATCTGGTTTTAGCTACATGTTTACCTTTACTTGATGTTTTATAGACTTGGAGAAATTAGGAACCGCATGATACATATTTTAACTTGTTGCAGTTAAATAGCGGATTTTCCTTTATATACTTACATTACAGTTTTATGTTGCATATATTATATTCATGGATTTTCGCATTGAGATATGGATTTTTATGATGTTTTCTGGATTTGAGGACTGTGATAGCTTCATGAAATTATGCGTTATTTGAAAAACCCGGTTTCTCTTGATATGATATTTCAATATCCACCATGAGATTTATCGGTTCTGATATAAATATACCTCACGCGAGGAAAGGAGGGGGCCGTGTGCGGGTACATGGTGGGGCCCGGAGGTACCCCAGGGCAAGAATTTCGTGGAGCAGACGATGAGTTAGTGGGGGAACCATACCTACCGGTGACAGTACCTTTGACTCAACGGGTATCGTGGGGATACATGCCGGGGTCATGTACGTATGGATACGTCGAAAGACGAGGGTTGAAGCTGGCACTCGGGTTTACGGAATAGCGTATGCTACGTACCTATCAGGGGCCAGTCGTGGTGACAGCACCTGATAGATCTGTATTTTTGTGTAGATACTTGACACATTGGTTTCATGATATTTTCATGATATTTTTACTCCTAAATATATATAACAGTGGAATGGGATGCTGTTATATATATATATATATATATATATATATATATATATATATATAGATATATATATTAGTGGAATGTGACGCTAATATATATGTATACATATTAATTTATATACATTATCATATTTATTCATGCAAATATATTCAGGGTATATGAGATTCACTTGATATTGGATTCAGGATATATGAGATTCACTTGATTTTGGATTTTGGATATTTGAGATTTACTTGATTTTGTACATTCAGGATATATGAGATTTACTTGATATTGTACATTCAGGATTTGTGAGACTTACATGATATGAGAACCAATTTGGGGGCTGATTTGAGGAAATTGGGATTTGGATTGTCTTGACGGACTTTGGTCCTACCACGATGTCAGGATTCCGTGGAAATGACATGTTTCATCTCATACTTCGCATTTATTGTTTATGCACTGCTTCATATATTAGTAGTACCTGATAGAGTACCTTCCATGACGGTTGCATTTACATACTCTTATTTTATATGCATTGCTTCATGTATTAGTTGTACCTGCTAGAGAACCTTTCATGACTGTTGCATATATACATTGTCATATCATTGCTTCATGTATTAGTTGTACCTGATATAGTACCTTACATGATTGTTGCATACTTATTGCATTTATTGTTCATGTATTAGTTGTACCTGATATAGTACCTTACATGACTGTTGCATACAGACTGTCATATTATTACTTCATGTATTAGTAGTACCTATTAGAGTACCTTTCATGACTATTGCATACATATGACCATTTATTTCTATTAGCTTGCATATGTTAGATTCGCGCTGTACGTGCATACTTGCGATTACCTGCATATGTTATTTACTATTCACGAGTTGGCAACTCACTCCCGTTGTGCTACAGTGTTTTGCAGGTTGTTCCCCAGAGTAGTCGAGGCAGGCTATTCATCTATCTTATCATCTTTTGCTGCGGATACCGCTTCGGCTCATAGTGTGCAGTTTTGCTTAGGTGGGTTTTGTGGTTATCCGTTCATGTTGCTTATTGTATATTTGTTGTATCCTGTACTCTCCATCTACCATTATCTTGTATGACTTAGAGACTTGTTGTGATGACGATATTGTATATTATTTTGTGACTTGGAGGTCTTTTATGCAATTTTATTTTTATCGTCTTTTATTTCTTCGCTACGGCGTCGTATATCTGTTGTGGTGGTTGTTTTCCGCCTTTGGGCGTGTTTTTGCTCCCGTTTGGGGATACTTTATGTCACAACCCGCAGAGTACGGAACGTGACCGGCACTTAAGTTATGAAACGTCTCAAGGCGTCCGTAAGATTAGTAAGCCGAAGTCCAGAAATCAAAACCCAATTAAGAATTAAAGTGAAGGAAAAACCATTTTTATTTAAGCACTTGTTTCATTAAGTCATATCAAGTCTCTTTTTATTAAAACAACTTCCCCTTTTCCCAAATTTCCGGCAAAATCTTCTTGTAAAATAGTCCCCCAACGGGTACAACAGGAATACAAGTGAATAACAGAAATATGGCATCCCCAAGCGGGAGCTAGCTCTTCGCCTCAAGGCGGTCACAAATCCCACGCAATGTAAAATACAATGTGCATAAGTAAGCATGAAAGCACAAGTAAAAATAATATGTCGACTCAGGTGAGCTCGACCCCAAGCATAACATATAATCCACAAGTCTCACAATCTCGTCTCTAGGTCAATATACAGTAATCCAAATAAACTGGTACAGCTGAAATAGTAGTAGTAGATGGAGTATTCTAGGTACAATGAACATATATAAGGGGGGTACAAAATGATAACAACCCGCCTATGAGCAAAACCCTCGAGTCCAGGCAAAAAGAGCAAAGGAGGCAAAAGTGTCCGCCGCTACAGTGCTGACGGAACGGACCTGCAGAAAAGCTGTGGCACAACGGGGGTGAGTTGCCAGCTCGTGAGTAATAAATAACATCTACTAAGGCTATCGCATGCATGCACACAAGTATCCTAGCATCCCTAAACAGGTATGGCTATATGTACTAGCAGGTATGTGTGCAACATCAGTGTACTAGCAAGTCTGTATGGCACATGGATGTAATAACAGGTATGTATGCCACATGAATATACTATCATGTATGTATGCTATATGAGTCAACTCAAGATCTCATCAGGTAGGTATAAGAATTGTTCTTTATTCTATTTTTGAAACTCCTTTTTAAAATCAGCATAATATCCATGGAATCAATAAAATCTGTGTCCAGCAACGACACCACAAAACTGTCTCAACCTCATGTATTCATGTCAAGTATCTCTGGCCTCAGCCGTCCAGCTGACCCATGTCAAATATCCATATCTCAATCTAGCAGCCACGGTCGGTATCCTCTGGATATCCGCCATGCCAAATGAAGTCACCGGTAGGTAATCCATCCCCTGCCAGGCTCAACGCCATCTCCTGCGATCTTCTTGCCCCGGGATACCGTACCGGGCCCACCTTGTACCCGAGACGGTTCATCCACCTTCTCGAAACGGGTCTCGAAAACCACAGCAAACTCATGGTGGACGACACTTTACATCACTAGAAAACCGCAACTTTTATATTTTAAAAGATTATAAGTTTGAAATCTTGCGGCTTTCCTCCGAAATCCAGAAATATCATAAATCTCATGAAATCATCATGAATGCATATGTCAATGATAATGAATGCTTATAGTATCAATTTACAATGTATGATTTATACTAGGCATGAGCAAATGATATAATAATACATATGCACGAGAATAGCAATTTTTATGATTTCATTTTAAATATTTATTACAATAGCACAGGTCTAAGCAATTTACATGTTTCAGATTTATAGTTATCTAGTGTCGTGACATGGCAATTACCAGGGTATGTGTCCACATCAATGTACTCGTGCTGCATATAAAAACCTGGTAATGGTGCATGTGTCCTACAAATGAGTTTGCGTATATGGGTACGACATATAGATCCTAACTGCAGCAAATATCATGCAAGTATTTTTATTCGAATGTCACAAGTAAATATCAAAATTTACTATTTTCAAGTTTACTAAATCTATCGGGCGACTTGCGTCATCCAAACGATCGTTCCCCATAGATATTAAATCTACTCACCCGTGATCCCGTGCTAGGTGTGTCCGACCACCTGCTTCTCTTTCTCCGCTGCTCTCGAAGTCTCCGCCGGCGAACCTAGAATTTACAAAAGTCACCATATAAGGAAAAATCCTGCAAAACACGATATATCGATAAAAAGGGTACGCGTGCGTGAAACTAAACGCGCGTGCACACGACATGTCGCGATGCGCATAAACCCACCAGAACCTACTCCGACGCGCTGTGCCGCGCAGCGCGCCATAGAACCACGCGTATCACGCGCGTGTCGCACAAGATTTAAAACATCGAAAACACGTTTATAGCTCCAGATTTTTCCTCTGGGCCTAAGTTAAAAAGTTGCAGGTACCAACTGACTAAGCTACCCAGAAGTGCCCCACACCCAAAATTACCACTAAAGCATACAATAAACACTAATATAAGCTAGATAACCATAACTTTAGCAATTTAGGGTTATCTATCTAATTTTAATGACACTACTACGCTAACACGGACTAACTAACATCTAAAAGGGTTTATTAAGCTATAGATACCCTAATTTAACTAGATCTAACATCTCAATACAATCTAGTACTATAACTCCATCAAAACACTAAACTAGCTAAAAAAACACACAATCTAAGCAACATGGAAAGAGTTTAGAAGTTATACCCCCTAGGAACCTCAAAAACGAGGAGAAAGAGAAGAAGAGGAAGGATGTTTTGCTGCTGTCATGCTGCTGCTACAGCTCCAGTGCTGCAAATTCTTGGCTGGATGCTGCTGCTTTTGAATTATCTGAAGCTTGCTGTTGCTGTTGCTCTGGTTCTGTGGTTTTGTGTTGCTGTAGTTATGTTGGTGTTGATGTGGTGTGGTGTTGGGGCTGATGTGGTGTGGTGTTGGGCTGATGTGATGTGGTGTTGGGGCTGATGTGGTGTGGTGTTGGGCTGATAATGTTACTGTTTCAGCTGATGCTGCTGCTGCTGGAAAGAGCTGAAGCTGAGGCTGTTTTTGTGGCAGAAGCAAGGTTATTTGAAGATGGTTGTGTGTGTGAGTTCATGAAGTGGGCTGTTTCAATGATGTTAGGGCTGTTTGTGCAGCAGTTGTGTGCTGATTTGGTGCAGAATTGGTGGCTGAAAGCTGATTTTTGGGCTGATGTGCTGTTGTTTTTGGTGGCTAGGCTGATGTGAGTGTGTGAGTGAGAGAGAGGTGAAAAAGTTTTGAAATGAGATGGTGTGACTTAACCTTAAAGCTATCATGACAACCATCACATATATCTCTCTCTCTCTCTTTCTCTCTCTCTCTCTCTCTCTCTCAAGCAAGTCAACCTTAAACCACCCTAAACACCCTTGGTCAAAACCAACCACCCTTAATTAAACTAATTAGCTCAAAACAACTCAATTATCTTAACCAAGGGCTTAACCTACCATGGTTAACTTAAACATGGTTAACCCACAAGCTCAAATATATGGCAACCCTAGTCTTAACCCTAGTTAACGTGCACAAGTGTGTGCGGTCGAGATAAAATTCCACTAAAATAACCATAAAACCAGATAAATCACTAAAAACCCGTTTTGGTAAACTTTTTACCAAAAACCCCACATTAACACACAATTACCACTAACCCTAAACTCAGGTGTTACATTCTTCCCCCATAAGAAAATTCGTCCCCGAATTTTAAAATATGTAACTATGCGTACCTTCAAAAAGACGAGGGAATTTCTTCCGCATCTCTCCCTCGGCCTCCCAAGTGATCTCCTTACCATTCGGGCTGCGCCAAAGAACCCTCACCGACGGCAGGACCTTTGATCGAAGTTTCTTCACCTTCCGATCTAATATCTCAACTGGCTGCACGGTGAACGAAAGGTTGGGCTCAAGCTGAACGGTCTGATGCTGAATCGTGTGGGAAGGGTCATGAAGATATCTGCGTAGCATCGACACGTGGAAGACGGGGTGGACATCTGAAAAGCTGGGTGGAAGAGCCAAACGATATGCAACAGCGCCGATGCGCTCGAGGATCTCGAAAGGACCTACGAATCTAGGGCTAAGCTTTTCCTTTCGCCCAAATCGCATCACGCCCTTCATCGGAGAGACCCTCAGAAAAACATGATCGCCAACCGCGAACTCTAATCTGCGACGGCGCCTGTCTGCATACGATTTCTGCCTGCTCTGAGCTGCTCTCATCCGGTCTTGAATCAGCCGCACTTTCTCGGTCGTCTCCTGCACGATCTGCAGCCCAAAAATGCTGCTCTCGCTCAGCTCAGTCTAACAGACGGGCGATCTGCATCTCCTCCCATACAAGGCCTCGAAAGGTGCCATCTGGATAGTATCCTGGAAGCTGTTGTTGTAGGAGAACTCCATTAAAGGTAAATGACGATCCCAGCTACTGCCAAAGTCCAAAACGCACGCTCTGAGCATGTCCTCGAGTGTCTGAATAGTCCGCTCTGACTGCCCGTCGGTCTGCGGATGAAATGCTGTGCTGAAGCTCAAACGGGTGCCCAATGCCTCCTGAAGTCTCTGCCATAGTCGGCTGGTAAACTGGGTGCCTCGATCTGATACTATACAAGTCGGTACACCATGTAACCGCACGATCTCGTCGATGTAAATCTGGACATACTGAGCAAAACTGAAAGTGGTCTTCACTGGCAGGAAGTGAGCCACTTTCGTCAATCGATCCACGATCACCCAAATGGAGTCGTACCCTCGACTGGTCCTGGGTAGACCCACAACGAAGTCCATCGAAATCTGCTCCCATTTCCACTCCGGAATAGGCAAAGGCTGCAACTCTCCTGCTGGCCTCTGGTGCTCGGCCTTGACTTGCTGACAAGTCAGGCATCTCGATACGAAGTCAGTGACATCCCTCTTCATACCGTCCCACCAATAGACATCTCTCAAATCACGGTACATCTTGGTGGAACCTGGATGAACGCTGTATGTAGATCTATGCGCCTCCTCAAGAATCTCACGTCGCAGTCCCTCCGAATCTGGTACGCACAATCGAGTCTCGAATCGTAGTACTCCCAGATCGTCGATCACGAACTCGGAATCTCTGCCCTGCCTAATCTGCTCCATGATCGCTGAAAGTCGGTCATCACTGGGCTGTGCCTCTCAAATGCGGTCAAGTAACTGCGGACGTGCACGAACATACGCAAGCTGTCCCCCTGTCGGAGTGAACTCGAACTCAACTCGGCTGTTGCATAAAATCTGCCAATTTACTGACGACTGCCTCTGCACTGCGCGCAAACAAGATAGACTACCCCCGAGCCTCCTTCTCAAAGCACCCGCCACTACATTCGCCTTGCCCGGGTGGTACAAGATCTCACAGTCATAGTCTTTCACCAGCTCCATCCAACGACGCTGTCTGAGGTTCAGGTCTCGCTGCTGAAATATATACTTTAAGCTCTTATGGTCAGTGAATATTTGGCACGACTCGCCGTAGAGGTAATGTCACCAGATCTTAAGTGCAAAGACCACTGCAGCCATCTCCAAATCGTGAGTGGGGTAGTTCTGTTCATGTTTCTTCAATTGTCGCGAAGCATACGCGATCACCCTGTCATGCTGCATCAAAACGCATCCTAGCCCCACCCGCGAAGCGTCACAATAAACCACGAATCCGCCTGATCCTGAAGGCAATGATAATACTGGCGCCGTAGTCAAACAAGTCCGTAGCTGCTGAAAACTGTGCTCGCACTCCTCCGTCCAAACGAAGGGAACTCCCTTCCGGGTCAGACCGGTCAAAGGTGCAGCAATACGGGAGAAATCCTGAACGAATCGCCTGTAGTAGCCCGCTAAGCCTAGAAAACTATGGATCTCTGTGGCCGATGTCGGTCTGGGCCACTGCTGAACGGCCTCAATCTTCTTCGAATCCACACATATGCCATCTCTCATAATCACGTGACCCAAGAAACCAACGCTGTCCAACCAGAATGCACACTTGGAAAATTTTGCAAAAAGCTGGTGCTCCCTCAAGGTCTGCAAAGCAATCCGCAAATGCTGCTCGTGCTCCTCTTGGCTCCGGGAATACACCAAAATATCATCAATGAACACTATGATGAACAAGTCGAGATACGGCCTGAATACGCGGTTCATCAAATCCATGAATGCTGCTGGGGCGTTGGTGAGTCCGAACGACATCACCAGAAACTCATAGTGGCTATAGCGTGTACGGAAAGCTGTCTTCGGTATATCCTTCTGTCGGACTCGCAGCTGATGGTATCCTGATCGCAAGTCGATCCTCGAAAAATAACCCGCACCCTGAAGCTGATCGAACAAATCATCAATGCGTGGCAACGGGTATCTGTTCCGCACGGTAACCTTGTTCAGCTGGCGGTAGTCGATACATAAGCGCAAACTTCCGTCCTTCTTCTTGACAAACAGGACCGGAGCACCCCATGGAGAAACACTGGGTCGAATAAGTCCCTTATCTAACAAATCTTGCAGCTGAACCTTCAACTCTCTAAGCTCCGCCGGGGCCATCCAATAAGGCGGTATATAAATAGGCCCCGAGCCGGGAATCAAATCAATACAGAACTCGACATCGCGCTCAGGCGGCAGTCCTGGCAGCTCATCAGGGAAAACATCGAGGAACTCGCAGGCAATCGGAACCTGGTCCAATGGAACATCTGTAGCCCTAGTATCGCAAACATAGGCCAGAAATCCCCGACATCCCTTTCTCAACAGCTGATCAACGCAAAGAGAAGAAATCAATATGTGAGGGGAGGCACCACGGTCCCCCTGCACAACAAAAGCCGACTCGCCGGGAAAACAAAATCTAACTGTCTTCTCGCGGCAGTCCACAGACGCGTAGCACGTGACTAACCAATCCATGCCCAAAAGAACGTCGAAGTCCAACATCTCAAGAAGGATCAAGTCGACAGGCAGCTCTCGCTCGCCAATACGGACGGTACAGGATCGGAATACGTGCCTAGCAACAAATGACTCTCCCACAGGAGTGGTCACAACAAGCGGCTGATCAAGCAAACTGGACTCTCTACCCAAACTCAGCATGAAGTGTGTGGAAACATACAAATGCGTGGATCCGGGATCAAACAACACGTGTGCATCAACAGAACATACTGATAGGGTACCTGTCACGGCGGCATTGGATGCCTGTGCATCCTGGGGTGTCAACGCAAATACTCGGGCCTGACCTCCTCCAATAGCGGGCTGACCTCGGCCTTGGCCTCTGCCTCCACGTCCTCTCTGGATCGGTCCGCCGCGTCTACGGCCTCTGGGTGCACCTAACTGGCATGGAGCATCGCCTGTGGCAGGAAGTAGAGCTCTCTGAGGAGGGAGCGGTGATGGTGGTAGGGTCACATGCGGAACTGTCGCCACTCTCTGTTGTCTCGCCGGGCAGTCTCTGATACGATGGAGCAGAATCCCGCACCCAAAACATCCTGGCGATGCCTGCTGTCCCTGTGGATACGAACCATACAGCTGACCTCGTCCAAACCCTCTGCCGTCCCTATCTCTCAGAAAGAATCTGGCATGCTGCCTCTTATCTGGCGTGCCAGTACGAATCCTCTTCAGCCCGGGAACGGCCGAAGTCGTTGAAATACGTGCCTCCATCCGCAACGCCGTATCCATAGCTGCCGAATAGGTATCGAAGTACTGGGCGCCAATGGCAAGAAATAGCTGGGCATCTAGTCCCTGTATGAACCTCTTCACCCTCTTCGCTTCGGTATCCACCGGATACGGAGCATATCGGGACAACTGTGTAAACTGGACGTCATACTCAGACACCGTCATTCCTGGTGTCTTGATCAAGGCCTCAAAGCTACGAGCTCTGGCGTCACGAACGCTCTCCGGAAGGAAACGAGCTAGAAAGACTGCTGTAAACTCGGTCCAAGTCATGGGCGGTAGACCTGCAGCTCGACCTCTCAGAACTGACTCCCACCATATCTGTGCGAGGCCCTCTAGTCGGAAACTCGCCAGCTCTACCCATCGGTCATCAGAACACCTCAGCGAGCGGCAGATCCTGTCCAGACTGTCAAGGAACGTCTGCGGGTCCTCTGCTGCATCGGTACCCGTAAAGACTGGAGGTCTCAGCCTCATGAACTCCTGTAGCGAAACCGGGATGGTCACGGTGGTAGTAGTAGGAGCAGGTATCATAGTAGTCTGGGATGTAGTAGGTACGTCTTCCGGCCTCGGTGCACGACTGGCCGCAACTAAGGATCCTACTATCTGACGTAGCTCCTGCATATTCCCCATCATCTGTCGCAGCTCCTCCATACCAGTCTCAAGCCTATCCATACGGCCTGGGGAAGGCGGATCAGTCTGTCCCTGCGGTGTAGGCATACCACCCTGCTCAGTCCTAGTCTCGGACGAGCCAGCTCGAATCTCGTCTCGGGCGGCAGCCTTCTGCGCTCTGGTAGCCCTCTGCGGCATAGTGGCTGGTACAGGAAACAGGACAATAAGAACGATGCAAAAGAATCGTAGGATACACGGAATTGAAGAAGGAATTTCAAGCAAGTATATCCTAAAGTCACTTAGGCGGAGTACCGTATCGCAAGTATACCGCGGACATACGTACGCTACGCTACCCTGCTTAAGTCACTTACTCTATCTACTAAGGGTCATCCTACACTCAGAAAGGAGAAACCTATCGCTCTGATACCAACTTTGTCACGACCAGCAGAGTACGGAACGTGACCGGCATTTAAGTTACGAAACGTCTCAAGGCGTCCGTAAGATAAGTAAGCCGAAGCCCAAAAATCAAAACCCAATTAAGAATTAGAGTGAAGGAAAAACCATTTTTATTTAAGCACTTGTTTCATTAAGTCATATCAAGTTTCTTTTTATTAAAAAAACTTCCCTTTTTCCCAAATTTCCGGCAAAATCTTCTTGTAAAATAGTCCCCCAACGGGTACAACAGGAATACAAGTGAATAACAGAAATATGGCATCCCCAAGCGGGAGCTAGCTCTTCGCCTCAAGGCGGTCACAAATCCCATGCAATGTAAAATACAATGTGCTTAAGTAAGCATGAAAGCACAAGTAAAAATAATATGTCGACTCAGGTGAGCTCGACCCCAAGCATAACATATAATCCACAAGTCTCACAACCTCGTCTCTAGGTCAATATACAGTAATCCAAATAAACTGGTACAACTGAAATAGTAGTAGTAGATGGAGTACTCTAGGTACAATGAAAATATATAAGGGGGGTACAAAATGATAACAACCCACCTATGAGCAAAAGCCTCGAGTCCAGGCAAAAAGAGCAAAGGAGGCAAAAGTGTCCGCCGCTACAGTGCTGATGGAACAGACCTGCAGAAAAGCTGTGACACAACGGGGGTGAGTTGCCAGCTCGTGAGTAATAAATAACATCTACTAAGGCTATCGCATGCATGCACACAAGTATCCTAGCATCCCTAAACAGGTATGGCTATATGTACTAGCAGGTATGTATGCAACATCAGTGTACTAGCAAGTCTGTATAGCACATGGATGTAATAACAGGTATGTATGCCACATGAATATACTATCATGTATGTATGCTATATGAGTCAACTCAAGATCTCATCAAGTAGGTATAAGAATTGTTCTTTATTCTATTTTTGAAACTCCTTTTGAAAATCAGCATAATATCCATGGAATCAATAAAATCTGTGTCCAGCAACGACACCACAAAACTGTCTCAACCTCATGTATTCATGTCAAATATCTCTGGCCTCAGCCATCCAGCTGATCCATGTAAAATATCCATATCTCAATCTAGCGGCCACGGTCGGTATCCTCTGGATATCCGCCATGCCAAATGAAGTCACCGGTAGGTAATCCGTCCCCTGCCAGGCTCAACTCCATCTCCTGCGATCTTCTTGCCCCGGGGTACCGTACCGGGCCCACCATGTACCCGAGACGGTTCATCCACCTCCTCGAAACGGGTCTCGAAAACCACAGCAAACTCATGGTGGACGACACTTTACATCACTAGAAAACCGCAACTTTTATATTTTAAAAGATTATAAGTTTGAAATCTTGCGGCTTTCCCCCGAAATCCAGAAATATCATAAATCTCATGAAATCATCATGGATGCATATGTCAATGATAATGAATGCCTATGGTATCAATTTACAATGTATGATTTATACTAGGCATGAGCAAATGATATAATAATACATATGCACGAGAATAGCAATTTTTATGATTTCATTTTAAATATTTAATTCAATAGCACAGGTCTAAGAAATTTACATGTTTCAGATTTATAGTTATTTAGTGTCGTGACATAGCAATTACCAGGGTGTGTGTCCACATGAATAGTGCTCGTGCTGCATATAAAAACCTGGTAATGGTGCATGTGTCCTATAAATGAGTTTGCGTATATGGGTACGACATATAGATCCTAACTGCAGCAAATATCATGCAAGTATTTTTATTCGAATGTCATAAGTAAATATCAAAGTTTACTATTTTCAAGTTTACTAAATCTATCGGGCGACTTGCCCCATCCAAACGATCGTTCCCCGTAGATGTTAAATCTATTCACCCGTGATTGCTAGGTGTGTCCGACCACCTGCTTCCCTTTCTCCGCTGCGCTCGAAGTCTCCGCCGGCGAACCTAGAATTTACAAAAGTCACCATATAAGGAAAAATCCTGCAAAACACGATATATCGATAAAAAAGGTACGCGTGCGTGAAACTAAACGCGCGTGCACACGATATGTCGCGACGCGCATAAACCCACCGGAACCTACTCCGACGCGCTGTGTCGCGCAGCGCGCCATAGAACCATGCGTATCACGCGCGTGTCGCACAAGACTTAAAACATCGAAAACTCGTTTATAGCTCCAGATTTTTCCTCCGGGCCTAACTTAAAAAGTTGCAGGTACCAACAGACTAAGCTACCCAGAAGAGCCCTACACCCAAAATTACCACTAAAGCATACAATAAACACTAATATAAGCTAGATAACCATAACTTTAGCAATTTAGGGTTATCTATCTAATTTTAACGACACTACTACGCTAACACGGACTAACTAACATCTAAAAGGGTTTATTAAGCTATAGATACCCTAATTTAACTAAATCTAACATCTCAATACAATCTAGTACTATAACTCCATCAAAACACTAAACTAGCTAAACAAACACACAATCTAAGCAACATGGAAAGAGTTTAGAAGTTATACCCCCTAGGAACCTCACAAACGAGGAGAAAGAGAAGAAGAGGAAGGATGTTTTGCTGCTGTCATGCTGCTGCTACAGCTCCAGTGCTGCAAATTCTTGGCTGGATGCTGCTGCTTCTGAACTATCTGAAGCTTGCTGTTGCTGTTGCTCTGGTTCTGTGGTTTTGTGTTGCTGTAGTTGTGTTGGTGTTGATGTGGTGTGGTGTTGGGTCTGATGTGGTGTGGTGTTGGGCTGATGTGGTGTGGTGTTGGGGCTGATGTGGTGTGGTGTTGGGCTGATGATGTTGCTGTTTCAGCTGATACTGCTGCTGCTGGAAAGAGCTGAAGCTGAGGCTGTTTTTGTAGCAGAAGCAAGGTTATTTGAAGATGGTTGTGTGTGTGAGTTCATGAAGTGGGCTGTTGCAATGATGTTAGGGCTGTTTGTGCAGCAGTTGTGTGTTGATTTGGTGCAGAATTGGTGGCTGAAAGCTGATTTTTGGGCTGATGTGCTGTTGTTTTTGGTGGCTAGGCTGATGTGAGTGTGTGAGTGAGAGAGAGGTGAAAAAGTTTTGAAATGAGATGGTGTGACTTAACCTTAAAGCTATCATGACAACCATCACATCTCTCTCTCTCTCTCATGCAAGTCAACCTTAAACCACCCTAAACACCCTTGGTCAAAACCAACCACCCTTAATTAAACTAATTAGCTCAAAACAACTCAATTATCTTAACCAAGGGCCTAACCCACCATGGTTAACTTAAACATGGTTAACCCACAAGCTCAAATATATGGAAACCCTAGTCTTAACCCTAGTTAACGTGCACAAGTGTGTGCGGTCGAGATAAAATTCCACTAAAATAACCATAAAACCAGATAAATCACTAAAAACCCGTTTTGGTAAACTTTTTACCAAAAACCACACATTAACACACAATTACCACTAACCCTAAACTCAGGTGTTACACTTTACTTATATTTATATTGTACCCATTTTTGGGGCTGGTTTTTACAAAGGAGGTGTTGCCAAAATTTTAAAGGAAATAAAGTTGGACTTTTAAAGAATTTGGGTTGAGATTTCAAAGGTTTTAACATTGTTCATATTTCTTACTACTTTTGATGGTTTAGATTGCTGGGTTTTCAGCTTACTTAAATTGCGTTACGCCTATGGATATTGCGTAGTTTAAGGGCCGTCACGTACCAATTTCGGGTCGTGACAAAGTTGGTATCAGAGCGCTAGGTTTTACCTTACGGAGTGTAGGATGACCTTGGTATGATGGAGTAGGTAGCTTAAATAGAGTAACGTAGTGTGTGTATGTCCGCGGCATACTCATGACGCGGTACTCCGCCTAAAGTGACCTAAGTACTAATTTCTTGAGATTCCTTCCTTGATGATACATACCCTTGTGATTCGATTTTCGTGTTCTTATCGAATTTTATTTCCATTTATAGCCTTTGCCGCCGATGACTATGGGGACTCAGAGTGATGCAGCGAGGGCCGAGGTCAGAGTTGACTCGGGTGGGACGAGGATTGACCAGGATGGAATGCACGTTGCACAGGGGCAAATGGATTCGCTTTCGACAGATCGTATCGCTAGGCTTGTGGCAGAGATGCAGGATTTGCGCCAGATGATGAGGTTTTTGGTTGAGGCTAGTAGAGCGCAGCGACAGGAGGTTGTCATCACTGTTACCCAGTTGTTGCTTGCAATCAGTACACAGCATTCCGTCACCTACATAGCACCAGTGGATGCAGTCCTAGTTGACGAGGCACGTCTTCTAGAGACTTTGAGAGTTCCGGAACAGTGGAGGACTCATACCGGTATACCAGCCCAGAGACAGGCGTAGTCGTCAAGACAGATTTCGTGACCATCGCGGGAGTAGCAGAGGCTTAGGACGAGGATAGTCGTTCACCTCTCATCCCCAGGAGGGTCAGCATTCATCGCGTGGATGTTTCTGGTGCGGAAGCCTTCATCACCTCATCAAGGATTGTTCCTTAGCACCGCGTCAGACTCGTGTTTGGAGAGGTCGTGGTCGTGGAGGTTTCGCTCAGAGGGGACAGGTTGGCAAAGGAGGAGTTTAGTCAATTGCGGATAGGAGGCAGACACAAGAGTTTGCTTCTACTCATCGGGACGCGCGGGCGTCCAATGCAGAGTTTTCAGGTATTCTTAATTTGTATGTTCTTTTGATGCACTTGTTTGTTTTGCACACTTTGTACCGTGGTTGGGCCAAGAGTCGTGTTAGCTAGATCATCCGTTTGTTGTGTTAACTTCTGTCAGCGATTCTTTTGTTGCGCGACACGTGTTTCAGTCGTGTGCCAATCGGATAGGAGATAGAGATTTGTCCGTCGTTTTGATCCTTCTAGAGATGTTGGATTTGACGTTCTCCTGGGCACGGACTGGTTAGCTACGTGCTAGGCGTCTGTAGACTGCCGCGAGAAAACAGTCAGGTTTTGTTTTCTCGGCGAGTCAGTTCTTGTTTTGTAGGGGGACAGTAGTGCCGCCGTCACAGCTTGAATTCAGCCTTTTTGGCTAGTCAGCTTTTGAGGAGAGGATGTCGAGGATTCTTGGTTTTCATTCGTGATACCGAAGCTATAGTGGGTTTGTTGGACCGGGTTCCTTTCATGCGAGAGTTTTCCGACATTGTTCCAGATTAGCCGACAGAGCTTAGGGAGCTTAAGGATCTGCTACAGAGTTGTTTGTTGGGGGGCTTGTGTGTCTGAGTGTTTCGCTTTGGGGAGCTCCTATTCTATTCGTCCGGAGAAAGACAGCAGTTTGAGATTGTGTATTGATTGATCATCAATTGAATCGGCTTACGATGCGGATAGGTATCCTTTACCTCGCATTGACGATTTCTTGATCAGCTCCAGAGTGCGAGAAATTTTTCTAAGTTGTTTGGGATCAGGTCATCATTGTTGCGGGTTCGGAGTGATATCATTCCGAAGTCTGCTTTTGTGCGTGCTACGGGCTTTATGTGTTTTGGTGGTGTTATTGGACTCACCAATGCCCTAGCAGCAATCGTGGATATGATGAACCAGATTTCTTCAGGCCGTTCCTCGACCAGTTTATTGTTGTGTCATTTATGACATTTTGGTTTTTGTTTAAGAGTCGTGAGGAACGTGAGCAGCACTTGAGGATTTGCTTTGCAGACATTGGGAGAGCGCCAGCTATTTGCTAAATTCTCGGAGTGTTCCTTCAGGCTTGATAGTGTTGACTCCTCGGTCTTGTAGTTACGGGAGACGGTTTTCGTATGGTCCCGAGGAAGATCAAGGTTGTACAGCTTTGGCCCAGACTTGTGTACGGGACGGAGGTCCGCAGATCTTTGGGCTTAGCAGGTTTTTACCGCCGTTTCGTGCACGATTGCTAGTGTATCGCTGCACCGTTGATTGGACTGACCGGAAAGGAGGTTCCTTTTTCTTGGACTGAGACATATGTGTAGAGTTTTCAGCAGTTGAAGACTCGGTTGACAACTGCACCAGTTCTTTTTTTGCTTTCTGGTTCGGGTGACTATGTTGTTTAACTGTGATGTTTCGCGAGTGGGGCTCGATTTTGCGTTGATGCGGCATTATAGAGTTATCGCTTTTACTTTCTGACAGTTGGAGGAAGTACGAGCAGGATATCCCACTCATGATCTGGAGATGGCCGCGGTGGTCGTGCGTTGAAGATCTGAGGACACTACTTGCTCGGAGAGTCGTGTCAGATTTTCACGGACCACCAGAGCTTAATGTATATCTTCTTGTAGCGGGTTTTGAGTGTTGAGACAGTCTCTTGCAGATTTACAGTTCTTGTGCGATCGTTGAGTACATCTTAAGTTAGTCTCTACTGAGGGGACAGCTTGCTCATGCTCGCGCCCGTCCACTTTTCCTTAATCGTTTTCGCGAGGCACAGCCCGCCGATGCTCGTTCGTCTGAGATTCTTGGGCATACTCGGCTGGGTAAAGATTCGGAGTCCTTAATTTGTGACCAGGATGTGCTACGTTTAGGGACGCGTTTGTGTGTACCGGTTACTGATGGGTAGAGATGCGAAATCCCAGAGCAGGCATATCAGTCAGCTTTCAGTGCTCATTCAAGTTCCACTAATTTTTGACGTAACTTGTGAGTTAGTTACGGGTGGGCAGGAATGAAGAGTGAAGTTTCGGATTTCGTTTCGAGGTGTCTGTCTTGTTGTGAGCTAAGATTGAGCATTTAGACCGGCTGGAGAGTTGCAACCTTTAACCGTTCCGGAGTGGGAATGGGAGCAGATCTCCATGAATTTCGTTGTGGTGTCTACCCTTGTCTAGACAGGGTGTGACTTCAGTTGGGTGTTTGTTGTCCGGTTCTGCTCAGTTTGCTCAGTTGTTCTTTATTAAGTTTGTGCGTTTGTACAGAGTTCCTTCATGCGTTGTATCCAATAGAGCCACCATTTTCGCTTGCCGTCTTGGGCAAAAACTTCAGGAAGCCTTGGGTACTGGTTGAGCTTTAGCTCCGCTTTTCCATCCGCAGGACGAGGGTTCGTAAGAGTGGGCTATACAGACTCTGAAGGATATGCTTGTGTGTACGTACTAATTGTTGTTTGCAGTTGCCGCTCTGAATTTAGGCCCGGCCCGCCCGTCTTCTGCTAGGTCCGGGAATGGCGCCAGGCGAGGGCGTCGCGATCGTCACTTGCCATTGTTAGGGTTCTCCTTCGATAGCTGTTATCAGGAGGCACTCCAATTGGCAACCTTTAGGTTTAGTTGTTAGGTCGTGTCGATCGTCATTCTGTTTTTCTGACTCTGCGTAAGTAGGATTTTTGGACCCCGGCTAGTCTAGAGACTCCGGAGATGATCGAGTTGGTTCAGGTCAGGATGAGAGTAGCCCAATGAAGACATAGGTCTTATGCCGACCGTGGTGGCACAGACTTGAGTTCGCAATGGGAGATCATGTATTCCTACGAATTTTTCCGATGAAATGGCGTGTTGAGTTTTGGGAAGCTTAGTCCCAGAATTGTAGGTCCTCTTGAGATCCTTGAAGCGAGTTAGTTCCGTTGCCTATATTTTGGCACTTCCGTCCAGATTATGAGTATTCACCACGTATTTCCTTGTGTCGATACTTTGCAAATACCTTCATGACCTTTCTCATATGATTCGACACCAGACCATTTAGCTTAGACGCTATCTTTTCGTTCACCGGCAGCCAATTGTTTTAATGGCATGGCAGGTGGAGAAACTTCGGTCAAGGGTCTTGCCATCTGTGGAGAGTTTTCTTGGGCGTAGCCATATAGTGAGGTGATCACTTGGGAGGCTGCGAGCGAGATTTGGGAGTTTTGTACTCTTCTCTTTGAAGGTACGCTTAGTAAGAATTTTAAATTCGGGGACGAATTTTTATAAGGGGGGAGATTGCAACGCTTTAGATTTCGGTTTATGTTAGTTTAGACGTTAATGCGGGTTTACTGTAAAAAGTTTACCAATTCGGGTTCCTTACATTTTATAACATTTAATTAATAATTTATTATTATTTGTTATTGCATGCACGCACTTGTGCATGTTAATGTGAGGGTTTGTTTTGTGTTAATCTAGATTAGTGACCTTGACAACTTAACCTAATCTAATCCTTTGCTTTATCCTAATCCTTGTTTTAATCTAATCCTTAACCTAACCTCTTGATATTTGTATGAGAAGAGAGAGATTTTTTTTTGGAAGTGAGGAGGTGGCATGGTGTGTGTGAAAGCATTAATGGTGAGTTAATGTTGTGGTGCACTCACCCTTAAGCTCACCTCTCTCTCTCTCTGTTTTCTTCATACTCTCTCTCTCACTCTTTTTCACACTCATTTCCTTCTCATTTTCTCATCCCTTTCTCACCTCAAAACTGAACACTTCAATATTCCATCACAAATCCATCTCAAAACATCATCCAAACTCACAAAAATCACATCTTTGGACTAGATTTGCCTCTTGGATGCCTTGGAGCTTGTGAAACTAGGATCTTTGAGTTCTTTGGGTTAGGTAATGATCTCTTGCTGTTAGTTAAGTGTTTATTGTGTTGCGTAGCTTGTTAGTTTCAGTTTGGATCGTTTAAAGTTAAGTTTTCGTGCAAATATCTTATTTTTTTAGTGTCAATATATGACATCTGTGATCTGCTGTGACTCCGAGAGTTTACTAGAAAACCAAACAATGTAGCTGTATTGTACCTGAGACCCTGAGCCTTCACCTTAAGCACGAACACCCCTGCTCGGACCATGGCCGGCGACGAGAAGCAAAATTCCGGCGACCTAGGTTTTCCAGTGGAGTTGGGATTTGGGTTTTTGTGGGTAGGTGTCTGCAGTGGTTTAGGTGTGTTTGGTCTTGTTTGAGTTTTAGGTTTTCTCTATATACAAAATCTGGGATCACATGGGTAGTTTCTTGTGTTACGTTTGCGAGCGATACGTTATACGACACGGATCGTGCACTTTGTGTGGTTTTCCTCTTGGGTTGGTTTCGTCGTGTCGCTACGCACTTTAGCTATAATACGAACACTAGAGAATATGTTTTGAGTTGATGCGTCGGTCAAATGTAGTTTGTACGTGTTTTGGTTGTATTGCTAATATATACTTGTTTTGTTGTGTTATGCTTTAGGTTCGCAGGTGGGGACTTCGGGCGCTGCGAAGAAAGGGAAACAGGTGGTTGGCTTTACTTAGCCAGGAGCGTTGGTGCGTGGATTTAACATTTACAGGGGAATCGCCCGCATGGTTTTATGCGTCTGGGCTAGAGATGTTATGAATTGTCGCATATTCTATTTCATATATAGAGTTGCACATACACCTTATTGCTTAGTTATTTGTTGTGCTTGGACTTGTACCCTTAGGACACTGCACTATTATTGACGGCTCATGTTGCACGAGCACTGATTGTATGTCACACACACCGTCAATAATTGCCATGACAAGCACAACACACATATCTATATGATATTGTTTGGTTAGGGACATTGAGACATTGATTCATATTTCTTTATGAATATGACATATAGCATACCTGTATACCTACATGCTTACACATATGCCTCGACAAGCTTACATGCTAGTTACCTGTATACCTATAGGGTATTGTACTTTTAGTGATAGGTATATTTCACACATAATGATATAGCTACATGTATACTTTGCATACATACTTCACTTATACCTGGAGGGTATATTACATCATTACTGATAGGTAGATACTTATACTTTGCTATACCTTTATGTTTACACATATATCTGGTTTTAGCTACATGTTTACCTTTACTTGATGTTTTATAGACTTGGAGAAATTAGAAACCGCATGATACATATTTTAACTTGTTGCAGTTAAATAGCGGCTTTTTCTTTATATACTTACATTACAGTTTTATGTTGCATATATTATATTCATGGATTTTCGCATTGAGATATGGATTTTTCATGATGTTTTCTGGATTAGAGGACCGTGATAGTTTCATGAAATTATGCATTATTTGAAAAACCCGGTTTCTCTTGATATGATATTTCAGCATCCACCATGAGCTTTATCGGTTCTGATATAAATATACCCCACGCGAGGAAAGGAGGGGGCCGTGTGCGGGTATATGGTTGGGCCCGGAGGTACCCCGGGGAAAGAATTTCGTGGAGCAGACGATGAGTTAATGGGGGAACCATACCTACCGGTGACAGTACCTTTGACTCAACGGGTATCATGGGAATACAGGCCGAGGTCATGTACGTATGGATACGTCGAAAGACGAGGGTCGAATCTGGGCACTTGGGTTTTCGGAATAGCGTATGCTATGTACCTATCAGGGGCCAGTCGTGGTGACAGCACCTGATAGATCTGTATTTTTGTGTCGATACTTGACACATTGGTTTCATGATATTTTTACTCCTAAATATATATAACAGTGGAATGGGAAGCTTTTATATATATATATATATATTAGTGGAATGGGACGCTAATATATATGTATACATATTAATTTGTTTACACTATCATATTTATTCATGCAAATATATTCAGGGTATATGAGATTCACTTGATATTGGATTCAGGATATATGAGATTCACTTGATATTGGATTTAGAATATTTGAGATTTACTTGATTTTGTACATTCAGAATATATGAGATTTACTTGATATTGTACATTCAGGATTTGTGAGACTTACATGATATGAGAGCCAATTTGGGGGCTGATTTGAGGAAATTGGGATTTGGATTGTCTTGACGGACTTTGGTCCTACCACGATATTAGGATTCCGTGGAAATGACATGTTTCATCCCATACTTCACATTTATGTATTAATAGTACCTGATAGAGTACCTTCCATGATTGTTGCATTTACATACTCTTATTTTATATGCGTTGCTTCATGTATTAGTTGTACCTGCTAGAGAACCTTTCATGACTGTTGCATATATACATTGTCATATCATTGCTTCATGTATTAGTTGTACCTGATATAGTACCTTACATGATTGTTGCATACTTATTGCATTTATTGTTCATGTATTAGTTGTACCTGATATAGTACCTTACATGACTGTTGGATACAGACTGTCATATTATTGCTTCATGTAATAGTAGTACCTGATAGAGTACCTTTCATGACTATTGCATACATATGACCATTTATTGCTATTAGCTTGCATATGTTAGATTCACGCTTTTCGTGCATACTTGCGATTACCTTCATATGTTATTTACTATTCATGAGTTGGCAACTCACTCCTGTTGTGCCACAGTGTTTTGCAGGTTGTTCCACAGAGTAGTCGAGGCAGGCTATTCATCTATTTTAACATCTTTTGCTGCGGATACCGCTTCGGCTCATAGTGTGCATTTTTGCTTAGATGGGTTTTATGGTTATCCGTTCATGTTGCTTATTGTATATTCGTTGTATCCTGTACTCTCCATCTACCATTATCTTGTATGACTTAGAGACTTGTTGTGAGGACGATATTGTATATTATTTTGTGACTTGGAGGTCTTTTATGCAATTTTATTTTTATCGTCTTTTATTTCTTCACTACGGCGTCACATATCTGTTGTGGTGGTTGTTTTCCGCCTTTGGGCGTGTTTTTGCTCCCGTTTGGGGATGCTTTACTTATATTTATATTGTACCCATTTTTGGGGTTGGTTTTTACAAAGGAAGTGCTGCCAAAATTTTAAAGGAAATAAAGTTGGACTTTTAAAGAATTTGGGTTGAGATTTCAAAGGTTTTAACAATGTTCTTATTTCTTACTACTTTTGATGATTTAGATTACTGAGTTTTCGGCTTACTTAAATTGCGTTACGCCTGTGAACGTTGCATAGTTTAAGAGACGTCACGTGCCAATTTCTGGTCATGACGTCATCGTATAATGCGTATATTACGGCATAAGTAGCGGACGTTCATTTTATAAAGAATTATATGTATATCTATATACGTTTCACTTAAGATATATATCCTGCCTTTTTGAAAATAGCGTAGAAGGGTTTTCTTTTTGTAAAATCTTGTGTCGCTCACGGACACGTAGGAAAATATTGAAACTATAGCTCCTTTGAAAACATCTTCAGTAAATATCGATGTTTGCAAAAACACTTAAGTACTATCCTTCAGACCAGTCTTGTTCTGCTACTATATAACATAATAAATATCATAAAAACGCGATACTCCAAAAGAAATCAATATCAACCGGTGTGCATGAAAACCAACCCACGTGCGACTGGTGCGCATGAAAATCGAAGTCAAACCCAAGTGCAATGAATGCACACAAAAATGAAAACCGAGTGCAATGGGTGTGCACGACAGCATCTGTCAAGTGCAACGGGTGTGCACGACAGTATCTGTCATGTGCATCTAAAGTGCACGAAAATCTTAATCAAGTGCAACTGGTGTTCACGAAAATCCTCAAGTGCATCAAATGTGCACAAAACCACATTAAGTGCGCCGAGTGTGCTCGAAAATCTAAATCAAGTGTATCAGGTCTGCACAAAAGTATCTAGTGCAATAGGGTGCACGAAAATCAATATCAAGTGCAACTAGATGCATGAAAATATAAATCTAGTGCAACTGGCGTGCATAAAAACCATATCAATGTATCGAAAGTGCATGTAAACAACATCGAGTGCATCTAAAGTGCACAAATAAAAATCAGGTGTATACAGCGTGCAAGAAATTAAAATCAAGTGTATCGGGGTCCATGAAATCACAAATATATGCAACGGGGTGCACAAAACAATATCGGGTGCAATGGATGTGCACAAAAACATAAATCAAGTGTAATGGATGAATAAAAACATAAATCAAGTACAACTGCTGTGCACAAAATATCAATCATGAAACTCAATTATCAAAACACAAGAGTCCGAAACAAAAAAAACGTGATACTCAAATCACCATAACACAAATAAAAAATAATTGATATTGAGATACCTCCTTCAATTTCGAAAGGTGCCTATACACCCGGAGCTGGTAGAGCAAGAATTTCCACTTGCCTTCTGCCTACGGTCTAGTGTCCTCTGTCTCTAGGACCTTATTTTCTCTGTGGATCACTAATTCCACGACTTCCCAGCTCGACAGCCAGGTTAGGAGTAGCGTCAGAAACAGTCCCGCTCTGATGCTTCTCTGAATATCTCCTGGTCAAGTAACCTGGCCACTCACACTGTAACACGTCAACTATGGCGGCCTTTGGCCCTCTGAGTACATGCCATACAATCGATCCTGGGTCCAAATCTTTATTGATGTAGTACCTCGAAAAGAACCTGTCACGGCTTCTTCCGATATAATCTCTGCCGAATTGTCCGGAAACTGGCACTTTCAGATGAACCCGTTCCCATTCCGGAGCAGCTGCAATCTCATTACGACATTCCTCTGAAATTGTGGCCTTATCAAACGCCTCTGCATACGTATCCAATCTCTGGCACCAACGGAGAGAAACACCTACTAATTGAGATCTCGCACGAATCTCTTAATCCACTTCTCTTCAATATCTACCAAATTGGAATTATATCTTGATAGCTGCGTAAACTGCAATTCATACTCGGCTACAGTAATATCCGGAGTCTTACCCAAATACTCGAAGCTACGAATTCAGCATCTCCAACACTCTGTGGAAGAGATCTGGCTAAATACTCTCTCGAGAACTCGTCCCAGTCATCGGAGGAATACGCACTGCTCATCCTCTCTCGATCGACTCACTCCAGGTGTGAGCAAGACCTTTCAAACCGAAACTAACCAACTCGACTAATATCGCATCGAAGCATCCCAACGAACGAAATATCCTAGTATTCCTATCCAGGAATGACTAAGAATTCTCTGTCACATCCCTGCCTGTAAACTCATATGGTTTCAGCTTCATAAACTATGGAAGCGACTTCTCGTCAATCTCAGCAACGGCTGGTACATCTGTCTGCACAGTACACAATACAACGATCTCCGGAGTTGGCTGTACGTCAACAGACCTCTCAATCCGACTGGCATCAAGCAATGTGTAACATTTCCGAAAATAGAAAATACTATTTTTGAATTTAAATAATAAAATAATAAATTTCGTGGATATTATAGAATATAGATTTGAGTATCCGTAGAATGGTATAATTATATACCTTTATTTTGGAAAATAATTAAAATTTAAAATGAATTATTAATTATGAAGGCATTTATTTGATTTGGGCTTTTTATAAATTAGTATATGATTATATCCATATTAGTTGATATTTAACTTAATTAGTGTTTTACTAATTGCACACTAAATCTAGTTTTATTTTTGTTAATCATGTTTAAGTGTCATGACATGTCAACAATTTATTTATGAATTATATTTTGGTTTTGTGCTTTTATGTAAAGGAAAGAAAAGAGAAAAAGAAAAGAAAAGAATGAGACATGAGGGAGATAAAGGGGGACATGGAGGGATGGTTAGGAGAGAGAGTGAGAGAGAGAGACATGGTCACAACCATTTGCATTTCTCATCCTCATTTTCTTCATCTCCTTCAGCTTCTTCATTCTTCCTCCTCTTTCTCCACCTCCTTCATCTTCTTCATCCTTCCTCCTCTTCTTCCACCTCCTCTACCACCACAAAACACCCCCAAATCATCTCACAACTCTTGTTAGCTTTCACTAAAAATGTTCCTAATCCCACCTTGAGCATCATGGCATGATCAAGTTTACGTTTTGAGCTCTTGTTGCCATCTTAGAATTTTCTTGAGATAAAACTCTCACCTTTTATTAAGTATTTAGATTTCCTAACCTCAAAAACTAGTTAGAGTTAGTTTAGAGTTAATATGTGCATGTTTTGTAAACTTAAGTTATTCTAAAGTGAGCTTTTGAGGATAGAACTTATAGTGGTGATGTAGTAAAGGGTTAGAGAGTGATTACTAGCTGATTAGTGATAAGTGAGAGTGTTTTAGTGGAGAAATTTCTGGCTTAGATGAGTTTAGAATTTTCTGATATCGGTTTTTCATTGAGTTTTGAGGATCAAATGGAATCTGGTACTACTTGGAAACCTTGAAAATTAAATAGAGGATACATAGAGATGTATATACTAGTAAAAAAAACCACCATAGAAGCCCGAGCCCCTATCTCTTTTCCTTGGCCGCAAATAAATTCGTTTTGACCGCAATTTGCATATCAATTTTGGAATTAGGGTCTGGGGTTTGTTCTGTAGCTCACTCTTAGATAACTAAGACTATCCTATATGCTAAAAAGTCACAGAACACCTTACGAATAATCTGGAGTTGTTTTACTTGGTTTTGGAAACGTTCTACGATATTTGAAACTTCAATTTTTGGATATTTTTATTTTGACTCGGTCGTTTGATGTTCGTATATCGACGTCGGGGAGTATTTTGTTGTTTTAGCACGCGTTAACCATAGGCTCTAACCTGTGTGCGCTTCGCTCCTGATTTTAAATTCGATTCAGGTTTTTATGCGATTTTGGCAATGGATTTGATTGTTGGTACAAACGTGTGGACTTCTGAGACGATGAAGAAGAGCAAGACGTCCGTCGACTTCGACTAGGGCAAGGCGTGTCGATGTGAGTAGATATATATCTAAAGGGAAGTCGGGTGAATGGCGTATAGCACCCCCGCAACCGTAGAATTAGGATACTATATATATATATATATTGGGATAGTTTATAGTTTACTTAGCTTATATGTTTTCCTAGAATATTATATGCGTATATTCCGATACTTAGTAGAAGTGATAACCTAAATCTCAATTTCTTGCCATTAGGTTATTCATACACACACACACATATAACAATATGATTCGATATGATGATATTAGTCGATATGGCATGATGTGATGATATGAGGCGATGTGATATGATATGATACGAGATGACATGAGATGATACGATATGATATGATATGAGATGATGTACGCGATTATAGATCTGTACTATTGATTTGATGATATTGTAACGACTCTAAAATCACTGTACAGAAATTTCTTGTTATTTCACAGTAAAGGGTATTACAGCTTGTGTAAGAGTTAAAAGTTATTTTTATTAAATAAAAGCATGAAGCAACTTGTAGCTCACTGGTAAAGCCTCTACACTACTATGAAATAGCTTGTGCATTCGATTCCCATCAGACCCAATTAATTTTAAGATTTTTCTTTTTAATTTTTCGGAAGCTCAAGAGTTGCACGTGCAATACACGGAGAAACGAAAAGTTTTAGAAAAATCAAACAGGCGCAATGAGGTGTACACACCCAACTTGACACGTGGCACAAATCTCGAGACAACCCGATCAAATCCGACCTCCCAAACTCCCCAAAGGGCCAGCGCCGACGGTCGATGCAGCCTCAAATCTCCCCGTGCTTTGCACACTTGACTCTTCAACTCCTCTCAACTCACCTGCACTGTTTGATTTTCCTGCAATCAAACAGAGACCCTTCAATTCACCATTTAACACCTTTTAAATTCTTGTAATCCACAATTTTAATTCCCAAACCCAAATTCTTCACTATAAATACCACCCCATGCCCTAGCTCTCCCCCATTCTGAAATTTCTATCAAAAATTCTCTCAAACTCTCTAAGTATCAAGTGGAGTTAAGCATCCAAATGGAGTAGCAAGCCAAACTTGACGACCGGAGCATCTCCGATGAAACCATGACACCTGAAGACTTCTTCTCTTTCTTGTTAACCATCTAATCTCGTAAGTCCCTCTTCTATCTTTTTCTTTCATCTCAAAACCGTTTTCTAAAAACATATTGGAAAAATGGAGTTAAATCCGATATGTGTAGTTTTAACCTTTGTACTCCCCTTACTAAAGCAAAATAGGTCAAAATAACTTTCTCACACTACTTGTAACTTGGTTTACAATCATTTATCTTTGAGTTTAATCAAAACTTTCATGTGAAACTATCATAAAACGAACTTTTCATTAAAATACCATGAACTTTAGTATAACCCCTTTTCAATAATTGTTAAAATGATACCTTTAGGAAAACTTCATGGGGTAACAACCTATCCCACCGCACACTATGGTTTCATAGCACGGTACTCTAAACATATAGCTAATTTAAAGAATAACTTTTACATTAAAATACCACACCTTTACAAAACGGGTTTCTTTTAATCTGTATTTTGAAATACTTGGCAATTACGCCTCTACAACCCTTGTTAGGGGACCCACTAATGGATGGTGTGGATTATCGCACATCCTTGGGATAGTAGAGCGAGATGCAGAACTCCTCACGGAGTATTTGGTCTTGAAGGGAAATAAAAATACGGTTTTTAAGAAATACGACTTTTCTAAACAAAACTAATTTTTGAAAAATTATATAAAAATTATGAATCCGTATTTTCATTAAAAACAAATTAAGAAACTATATATTTAAAATAAAAAGTTAGAATTGTTAATAAAATACTACCAAGTTTCCAAAAGTAGTAGTTTTCATAAAAATACCATAAACTTTCAAAAAGCTAGATTTTATCACTAAAACAGCATAACAATTAAAATAAATGTTCATGAAAACCTTAAATATTATAAATCACCCTCGGTGTTTATTTTTAAACTATATTAAAGTATTTTTCATAAAATCCCCTCGAGATGTGCAAACAATATTTTAAGGACTCTAGGTTAGGTTTAAGCGGTATCATTTCTCTTAAGCCCCATGGAGCCGGAGAAAGTGAGTGCTTGTCTATTCAGGTTATACAACTTAACAGAGTTATCAATGGAAATTGTCTTGGGAAAATACACAAATCCTACCGTCTATGTGCAGCAGTTGCCGATTTCTCCCGAACATAAGATTTTTAACGGTTTAAATCAATTCCTATGAAAAAGACATGAACTCGAATCTAACTTGAACTCAAACTTGAACACAAACTCGAACTCTAACCTAACTCGAATCTAAACTCGAATATGAACTCGAACCCAAACTACTCGAACCAACTTGACTCGAACCAAGATTGCAATTGTCATGACTCGCATATTACTTGACTCACTCGACTACATTCCACCCCTTTTGCAATCTATGGTTTCGATCAAGACATGTTAATCAATCAATCAAACCAATTAAGTATATTAACCAGTTATATATATTATACTCGGGATGTTTGGGATAGTTTCTTGTATGAGTCAAACGGAGCTTCGGGAGTCCTGTATTAACCTCTTTTTTTTATTTTACTCGAATATCAGTCAGGTCGACTCATCCATAGCCTAGAGCCCCGATACTAACACATGAAATGGGCATGTGTTTTCTTGCTCCTGGGGCTGGACTCTTGAGCTCATGAATACTTTTACGGCTGTGTTGGCATTCACATTTGGAACTTAACGTTAACATAGTGACCATATAGAGACATATAGAATATATATACCCATGATCATATACTCTTGTTCGTCATCTGTATATTCTAAAATTGTCATTTTCTTTACTCTAACTTATCTTTGGGACATACCGTGCGCTAGTTCGCTGACGGGCATTCCACCCATTTTTCTTCTCTTGGAATGTTCGTCAAATACGGTCGAGACAGAGGAAGTGGAAGCCGCAGAGGAGGACTACAACCAGACCACTACTCAGGGCTAGCTTAGTTTCATTTTTTCTTCAGTTTATGTATGCCACTTGTTTAGGAATTTTCCTTATTATATTTATGTTCCAGCATAAACTCATGTATCTGTAAATATTGGAAATTGAATGTAAATGAAGATGCTTGTTGAAAAATTTTACAGTCTCCATTTATTCTTGTATTGTGTATTATTGTTTCAATACGCTTAGTATATTTATTTAGGGAATGACCTTCTCTAGATAAATATGCCGCGGACCTGCCACGTTACCGTTTCCGTCTACTAGGAAACGGGGCGTGACGGGTTTTGTTGGTGGCCCATGCAGATCGGTTCTGCATGAAGTCGTATATAATATACCATAAGAATTAATGAATTCAACAGACATTTACATTTCTTGCATTTCAAATTCTTTGAATCTATCTTAACCTATCTTTTATATCAAGGTGATGGAATCTCCGAACAATACCAGCACAAATATCAACGGCAATACTCCACCGCTTACACCACCACCACCACCTACCATTGTAGCTCCTATCAATAAGCAAACGGTACTGCTTGAGCCTATCAAGAGCCTATTGGAGGGTCAGCAGCAGCAGACTATCCTTATGAACCGCCATGAGGCGGAAGCACGTGGAGTCAAACAGTTTCGGGCCTTAAACCCAAAGAACTTCTCGGGTAAAGAGAGTCCGCTTGAAGCAGAAGAATGAGCTCAAGCGATCGAGGATGACTTGGCAGCAGCTCAAGTGCCAGATATTTCCTGGGTGAGAGTTGTTAAGTTGCAACTGACCAATAACGCCAGGGTATGGTGGAAAGCTAAGGAGAGCCGTCTCGCACAACCGATAGAATAGAAAACATTCCATGACCTCTTCGACGCCATGTACTTCCTAGAGACTGCCTGCTTTGATATGGAGCAGCAATTCATCCATTTATAGCAAGGTTCGATGTTGGTCAAGTCGGTGGATGAATATGATGCTGAGTTTACCATGCTCAGCAGGTAAGATATTGTCTCAAATTCAATTTTCTGACCTCACTCACAACACTACTAACAAAAGGTCATAACAGGTTCGCTGCACACCTTATTCCCACTGATGAGATCCGGGCATGACGATTCCAGTAAAGGTTGGACCCTGAAATCCGTGCTGCATTCGCTACAGGGGATTTCCTAACTTATAAGCTTGCTTTGAAGGCTGTCCGACACTATGATGCAGTTATGAAGAAGATGGGTAGGCCGCAGACTGCCGGTGTGAAATGCCCTATGCACCAGATCACAGGAGGGGCCTCTTCCAGGTCAGTTTTTAATGGACTATCTCGGAGGCCAGTAGCTTCGTTCGTCAACAGCAGGCCAGACTTTTGCATCTACTGGAAAAGAATAGGGCATCTTGTGAAGAACTGTCGCAGGACGAAAAAATTGTGCTTCATCTGTGGGTCTTCTACTCATGCCATTGGAGCATGCCCACAGAACTGAGGACCCAACAACCCTCGAGCTAGACCAGCGATCCAAGCTCTTCCTACTCGGTTAGCTCTACCAGCTTCAACTCCCGCACCCAGACCACTAAACCCCAACGCCGAGTATTTAACCAGGCACAGAGGAAAGTGCCGCGACACCAAGCATTCACTATGTCGGTCGAAGAGGCCAAAGCTACGGGTCAAGTTATAACTGGTAAATCTCTTCCCTATTCTCTTTCAAAACCTTTCAATTCATAGCCATCTTATATTTGTTATACCTAAACCTATCCCATGTGACTTAGATACAATCTTAGTAGCCTCCCTACCTGCACTCGCGCTCTTCGACACTGGGGCATCACATTGCTTTATGTCGCAACGGTTTGTCTGAACTCATGTGATCCCAGTTAAACCGCTCGTATCCGGCTGGAATGTTAGTTCAGGGAATGACGTTCTAAAAGAAACTTTGGGATATGATCTGTGTCCAGTGGTCGTCTGCAGTTGAGAATTTTATGCGGACTTCAAAGTGCTGGACATATCAAATTTCGACGTAGTCTTTGGAATGGACTGGCTGGGAACTTTCTTCGCTACCAGCGACTGTCACCGAATGAGGGTAATGTTCGAAATACCAGATAATCCAGTATTCTACTTTAAAAGTGGAGACCGAACCTTGGAACCTAGCGTCTACCAAGCAAAACCAAAGAAGGCAGAGATTGCAGCGTTGCAATTGGAAGAATCGAAGCCAGAGGTAGTTCGAGAGTTTGAGGATGTATTCCTAGAAGATATATCAGGTTTGCCTCCCGATCGATCTCTTGAATTCAGCATCGATTTACAACCCGGTGCACAACCAGTAATAAAAGATCCGTACCGATTAAATCCAAAGGGATTGAAGGAAATCCGCATTCAGTTGGACGAACTCCTGAAGAAAGGTTGGATTCGTCCCAGTACTTCGAGCTGGGGATCTCCGGTGCAACTGATGAAGAAGAAGGAAGGTTCCTATAGGATGTGTGTAGATTATCGAGCTCTGAATGAAGTGATAATTAAGAACAAGTATCCACTACCATGCATCGATGACCTTTTCGATCAGTTAAGTGATCTTGTGTCTTTTCAAAAGTAGATCTTCCTTCGGGTTACCATCAGGTGAAGTTCAATCAGTCCGACATTCTGAAGACGACGTTTAGGACTCATTATAGTCATTATGAATATCTTGTAATGCCATTTGGAGTGACCAATGCACCTGCCATCTTTATGAACCTGATGAACCAAGTTTTCCGAGAGTACTTAGACAGGTTTGTTGTCATATTCATCGATGACATCCTGGTGTATTCAAAGAATCGGAAAGAACATGCCGAACACTTACGGATTGTATTGGAGACATTACGACAACATCAGCTCTACGCTAAATACAGCAAGTGTGAGTTTTGGATAGATCAAGTCGGATTTCTCGGACATATCGTTTCAGGCGAAGGAATCTCTGTAGATTCAACTAAAGTGTCAGCTGTCAGTGAGTGGCCGACGCCAAAGAAGGTGAAAGATATACGAAGTTTCTTGGGCTTAGAAGGATACTACCGATGATTCATCGAAGGATTCTCAAAATTGCAACACCCTTAACCAAGCTCATATGTAAAGACGAAGCATTCATGTGCATGTGAAAAGGCTTTTATAAAACTCAAGTCGAGGTTAACCTCTGGACCAATTCTTGTAATACCGGATCAATCTGGCAGATTCGTTGTGCATTGTGATGCGTCCGGTAAAAGAATATGATGTGTTCTACACCAGCATGGAAAAGTTGTGGATTTTGCATCAAGACAGTTAAAGGTACATGAACGCAACTATCCAACACATGATCCAGAATTGGCAGCTGTCATTTTCACGCTCAAGATTTGGCTCCACTATCTTTTGGGAGAACGAGTGGATATATATATCGACCACAAAAATTTGAAGTATGTATTTACTCAGAAGGAACTCAACATGCGGCAGAGAAAATGGTTAGAACTCATGGCGGACTTCGACATCAACCTAAACAATCATCCTGGAAAGGTGAACGTAGTTCCCGATGCCCTTAGTCGCCAACAATTTGCAATGAACCTTATTCACCACTGAAAGACAGAGATCGAGACGTTGGGACGTCTAGCCTGAATTTGGGGGCAGATACTATTTGGACTTCTCCATCCACCTCTCCGAAGATACCAAGTTGATTTATGGCACCGTATATCGGAGGTTTGGATAGATACGACCGATGTAGCAGACTTCATCAGATTCCCTCTCATTTGTGAGGGGTTCTGATTATGGGGACGCTCTTCCCTACAGGCGCAAGCTCCTGCAGTTAATTACGTTATCGTATTGCGACAACCATTTTCTCCTGCTTCGAAAATTCACTTCGTGTCGTGTTATGTTTGTTTTAATTTAGGTTGCCCGTGGATTGTATACGGAGACTAGTTTATTTCATCGCCCGTAGGGCGCGGATTAGTCCAAATTCGTATATTTTTAGATTTGGGATTTTGAACTTAAGTTATATTTTCCTTTAGTTCAAAAATATTTTGTTTGGTTTAAGGATTGTTAATCTAGTTTGAGATTAAGACCGACATAAACAAATGAGCATTTGGGCCCAATTTATTTTGACTAAGAAGACGTTAGTCTTATTTGAGACTAAGATCAACTTAGCAATATTTTCAGGATCATTAAATTTTATTAAGATCCAACAACAGAGCACTTGGGCTCAGCTACAAAAGACTTAGCCAATTTGCGCCTAGTATGCTCAGTCTTCTTTTTTTGTTCAAAAGTGCTAAGCACTTATTTGGGCTCTGTTTGTTCAGCCCCCCCTTTTTTATGCAAAAGTGCTAAGCACTTGTTTGAAACTCTGGCGCTCATATGGGTATCATGTGAAGCCTTCAGTTATGGGCGCTGCCCAATTAGTGCTAAACACTCAGTTATTTTGACTGAATATATATAGCGCTAAGCACTTTTTTATATGGCGTTCACGTGAGGAGCACATGCGGCGCTATCCCATTTATTTTCATGAGCGCCTAAGTGTGTTTCACGTGAGGCGCTGGGCGCTGCCCAATCAATGCTAAGCACTAGCTGTTTTGGCTCTATATAAAGTACTAGGCACTTTTTATTCAGCGCTCGCGTGTATTTTATGTGAGGCGTTGGCCTTCTGCTTTGGGCACCCATGTGATTTTCACGTAAGGCGCTGGGCGTTGTTGGGGGCACCCATGTGGGAAGCATGTGAGGCGCTCAGTTCTTTTCTTTTTTCAGAGATTGAATCTCTGTTATTGGCATTTTGAACAGTAATGCTCACCAAGATCTTTGTTTTGAAGATCTAGGATCAAGTTTTCTTCAAGAACTAAGTTCTTATGTTGTTTTTTTTATAAGAACTAAGTTTCTTTTTAGGGTTAAACCCTATTTTCAGGGGAATTAAATTCCTATAGGATAAGCTCTTTTCCTTTTTCCTAGTTCTTTTCTGAATCTTTTGATTCTCAAGAATAAGATCTTCCTGATGAGAATTAAATTCTCAACTTGTGGGAGACTTGTCTTGTGGATCTCAGATCCAGAGAATGAACTAAGTTCTTGAGAAGGGTTAAATCCTTAGATATGCTATGATAGGTAACGGAGATATTTTTATCTCTGTGGTTTCTTTACCTAGGGTTTGAAAGGAAAAAGATCTTCTTCTCTGTTGTTTTTTAGAGCCTTCTGTATTTTCTTGTAGAAAATTATGGGGGGGTTCTCTCTATTTGAGACATGAAGTCTCGGGTCCTTTATTTAGTGGAGGCAAATTTTTTAATTAGTTTTGAGAAAATATCTCATTGAGAGATACCAATCGATTTAGTTGGTCTCAGAATTGTTCGGTGGATTTTATCCACTGTTAGATCTTTGATCCAAGGATTTTTGTTTCACAAAATATGTTTTAATGTTTTTAACAAGATTGGGGAATATTTTACCGTATACAGAAGAAATATTTTCCCATATACAGAATTTCATTCTGTCAAACGGTGATTTTTAATCACTATTGGATTCTCAATCCAAGGATGCTTGGTTTAATAGAGCACAATCTTTTTCTGTTTACAAAGATATAGGAAATATTTTCCCATCTCATTAGATTTTTGATCCAACAACTTTCTGTTTAACAGAAAATATCATTCTCAAAAATGATTAAGGGGATATTTTCCCATAATAGAATTTTATTCTATATTTGGTGGTTTTTTAATCACCCTTGGATCTTTGATCTAACAGTTCTCTGTTAATAGAGAATATCTTTCCCTTTTAGCAATATCAAAGGTGATATTTTCCAAAGAATAGAATTTAATTCTATATAGGGAGGCACTCTCACGTGTTTAACACATGACCCCTATGTGGGTGTTTAGCCTATTTTATTTAGCGCCCATATACTTTGCATATGGGTGCTCACGTGTTCAACACGTGAGGTCAATTTGGCTTTCAGCCATCTACTCTTAGTGCTTATATGCTTTGCATACCAAATAGAATTTAATTCTATGCATAGAGTTGAAGTTAATGCTTCAAAAGGGTGTTCTCACGTGTTTAACATGTGATCCCAATGTGGGTTTTTTACTCTGTTTATTTAGCACTTATATGCTTTGCATATAGGCGTTTATATGCTTAGATAGACACTCATGTGAGGCCTATTTAGCCTTTAATTGTTTGATTGCAGCACTTATATGCTTTGCATATAAGCGCTCACGTGTTTAACACGTGATGCCTATTTAGCCTTTAGTTGTTTGATTGCAGCGCTTATATGCTTTGCATATAAGCGCTCACGTGTTTAACACGTGACGCTTAGGTCGTGGGGAATTCTCTCCTCTTTTCTCTCCCCGTTTTTATAAGAGAACAAATGCCCCCCAGCGTTGCTCTCATGTGGTTTGCACGTGAGCGCAACGCTATCCATCTTTACCACCGTTGGATTGACTAGGGGAATAGGAAGTTGAACCGCTCCCATCATGTCTTATAAATGGGGCCTTTGGCCCTTAAGATGACTACTGTTTTTTGTCTTCTTCCTTAAGTTTCTTTCTTCCTTGAGAATTTAATTCTCATTTCAGAACTTAGATCTCTGCCACAGAACTCCTTCTAATCAGAGATAAACTCTGCCCAAAAAATTGATAAGGATTATGAACAGAGCTTAACTCTTAAAAGACTCCTTTTTTGTTTTGGATTTTTAATCTATTAAGAGAGCTTGGCTCTTTTCTTGAACCGATCTCTTAGAGATATTAAAAGAACTTTTTTTAGTAGACCGTGTGTCTTGAATCAATGGGCATTCTTGAGAATCGTTGGTTCTTTTCTTAAGATTTTACCCTATCATTGATCTTGATCTTTGAGGGTCTTTGGAATTTAATTCCATTATATTTCCCATCTGTTTTCCAACATGAGGATTTCTGGGATTTAATCCCATCATTAGAGGAATTTAATTCCATTTTGTCTTACAGAGCTTAGCTCTGAATTTTTTGGAACTTTGGGAATTTTATTCCCTTTCCTGTTCTTAAGTATTTTCCTTTTTAGAGTTTTAATATCCCTTTCACAGATTTGAATCTATTGTTGTTTTTAAAAGAACCCGCTTTTTGGGGATATTGGGAGTTTTTAACTCCACTGTTCACTCTATGAGAATCCTTTTAGATTCTCACAATGGGCACTTTGTCTCATCATTGACGAGCCGCCATTTTGATTTCATAGGGTACATTAGCTTTTTAGTTAGTAATCCCATCAGACCAACCTATACTTTTTGTTGACTTTTGTTTTGTTCCCTTTTTTAGGTACAATGGCCTCACTTCCCTACTTCCCTTATACACGCTCAGAGGTTGCTTTTCTACAGTCGCCGTCAGACGAAGAAGTGATGGCTATGATTAAGAATCATGATAAGGAGAAAAAGAGCCTTTTGCTATGGGGTGTCTGGTATGGTCACATTATAAGGGGCCATCACAGTTTTACGTGTGGAGTACCAATGGAACCTATTTGTTCGATTCAGCTTAAGGAGCGTCCGTGTACTGCTTATGCGGTGGAGGCGGTTAATTGGACTCCTGAAGACCGGATTGAGCCATCAATAACAAAGATTCTTAATCAGCCCTTAGTGGCTATTGACATTCTGGGACGCTGAATATGCCAAGGCGAAGCTCGACCCTGGAGACATGTCTACAAGATAGGCGTCATCCCGCGACATCCAGTGGGCTACCTTCCTTAGGCCCGGTATATTCTCTCCTCTTAAAGCTCACATTTGCAGAAAGTTGGATTGTACCAGGCGGTGTACGCGTCTTTGTTCTACTATCATGCTCACCACGTTTGGTGGGTTACAGCCTTTTTAAACCAATAGAATTTTCCAACGCACACATTCCTACTGGGGGATCGTGAAGGAGGAATTCCGAGAAATTTCGGGACTGTCGATCAGGGGAGAACACTATAAGAAATTACTATCCCCCGACGAGTACGTTTTTGCTACAATGCCAGCCATGCATGAAGGCTTGACAACTAAGAATGCTGTTCAGCACAAGTATCCAAGTTTAATCAAGGCCTTATATATTTTTGAGTGCCTGTTCGTAGCATCAGAAGGGAAGGGTCTTAGTTTTTACGATTTCATTGCTCACTTCCTTCGTAAAGATGCTCTATTTAAGAAAGCTCCGAAATTTGCGAAGGTCGAGAATCCCTTCGGATTTGGCCTGGACAAATTGTCGGCTAAAGAAGAAGATCTGCCACAATTTTATATCCCAAATTCGTCGACCGTGACTTTTGACACGATTGCTGCTCCTAGCATGGACGAGGAAACATTCTTTGTAGGCTTCATCAGTCTTTGGTAGGCCTGTGACAGCCAACGTAAAACTTTGTCATATTCTATGACATGAACCATAATAAGAATATCGTTGGGGCGTCCCCTACTCAGCGACGCGTTACATCGGATCCTGGGTGTAGTGTTAAGTATGCAAGGACTTCTAGATCGTCATCCAAAAACGGCGCGCTACATTGGATCCTGGGTGTAGTGACAAATAAGTAAGGGTTTTGTAGGATCCGTCTAGCTTCCTGGAACATAGGTTCCCTTACAGGTAGACTAATAGAATTAGTGGAGATGATGATTAGGAGGAGAATTGGTATTATGTGTTTGCAAGAAACTAAGTGGGTAGGTAAAAAAAGTAGAGTCATAAAGCCTTAGAGTTATAAGCTTTGGTATATGGGTAGAGATAAAAATCGTAATGGGGTAGGCATAATTATAGATAGACGGTTGCTTGAGGATGTAGTTGAGATTAGGAGAAAAGGTGATAGAATTTTACTGGTTAAGCTTATTCTAGGTGGAGAGATCCTTAATGTTATTAGTGCTTATGCACCACAGATAGGTCTTGATGACGCTAGTAAGTGTCTATTCTGAGAGGATTTAGACGAGATGGTGCAAAGTATACCTACTGGAGAGAAGTTATTTATTGATGGTGATCTCAATGGACATGTAGGTACTAGTCGTAGTGGGTTTGATACTATCCATGGAGGTTTTAGTTTTGGACAAAGAAATGAAGTAGGTGACTCGATTCTAGATTTTGCCTTATCTTATGACTTGATCTTAGCAAGCACCTGGTTTAGGAAAAGAGAGTTCCACCTTATCACTTTTAGGAGCGGATTAAGTGCTTGTCAAATAGACTTTTTCTGATGAAAAGAATAGATAGAGGTTGTTGTATCGACTGTAAGGTAGTGCCATGTGATAGTGTAACCACTCAACATAGAATTTTAGTTCTAGATTTTCGATTTAGAAGAGGACCTAGGAAGATTAGACGTAAGGTAGAGTCTAGAATTAAATGGTGGTGATTGAAAGAAGGTAACCAAAAGGGTTTTATAGATCGTGTAGTCCAAGGAGCGGATTGGCAGTCGGAAGATGATTCAGACAAAACATGGAATAAAATGGCTAGTTGTATCAAGATGGTAACTAGAGATCTACTTGGTGAGTCGAGAGGTGGTGCTCCACCATCTAAGGACACATTATGGTGGAATGAAGAAGCAAAGGCTGCTATTAAAATTAAAAGGGATTCTTATAAAATGTGGAGAGATTTAAGAAGTATAAAATGGCTAAAAAAGAAGTTAAGAAAGCTGTTCGGGAAGCTAAATCTAAGGTCTATAAGGAGGTGTATGAGAAATTAGACACTAAAGAGGCTGAAAATGATATATATCGGATTGCTCGGATGCGGAAAAGGAAGACTAGAGACTTATGTGCGGTGAAGTGTGTCAAAAATGAAAATCAGAAGGTTTTAGTTCGAGATGAGGATATCAAGGAAAGATGGAGAGATTATTTTGACAAATTGTTCAATGAGAGCTTTACTAAGAATTTGGATGGACTTGTCATTCAATCTCAAGATATAAACAGTGATTTCATGCGTAAAATAAGACTACCTGAGGTTAAAGAAGCTTTGAACAGAATTAGTTTAAGAAAAGCAGTTGGTCCTGACGGGATTCCTATCGAGGTTTGGAGATGCTTAGGAGAAATAGGCGTTAAATAGCTGGCAGATCTGTTTAATAAGATTTGGTAGACAAAAAAGATGCCAAATGAATGGAGGAAAAGTATCCTTGTACCTATCTACAAGAACAAGGGTGGCATTCAAAGTTGCTCAAACTACCGTGGAATAAAACTTATGTGTCACACCATGAAACTTTGGGAGAGAGTGATTGAACACAGGCTAAGAAAGGTTATTAAGATAACAGAGAACCATTTTGGGTTCATGCCTCGACGATCGACGACAGAGGTATTCATTTGTTTCGTCAACTTGTTGAGCGTTTTCGAGAGAGGAGAAAAGATTTGCATAAGATATTTATTGATTTAGAAAAAGCGTACGACAAGCTACCTAGAGAGGTATTATGGGGGACAATGATGAAGAAGGGGGTCCCCATCAAGTATATTGATATAATCAAGTATATGTACGATGGAGTAGTGTAAAATGTCAGAACTCGCGGCAGCCTAACGAGTGATTTTCCGATTACAATTGCTTTACATCAAGGATCTGCATTAAGTCCATTCCTGTTTACCATCGTGATGGATGAGCTTACTAGAACTATCCAAGATGAGGTACCTTGGTGTATGCTATTCGCTGATGATATTGTTCTAGTAAATGAGACGAAAGCAGGGGTTAATGCCAAATTGGAATTATGGAGGCAAACATTGGAATCTCGGGGGTTCAGATTGAGCAGGTCCAAGACAGCATATATGCATTGCAAATTTAGTAAACAGAGAAGTCAAAACCATATTGGTATAACATTGGAAGGGCAAGAGATATCATCGAGTGACTAGTTTAGATATCTAGGTTCCATCATCCAAAAGAATGGGGAGATTGATAGTGATGTTAATCAAAGGATCCAAGCTGGTTGGTTGAAATGGAGGAGTGCAACAGGGATTTTGTGTGATCGTAACTTTCTGTTAAAATTGAAAGGGAAGTTTTATTGGAGCGCTATTCGGCCTGCCTTATTATATGGTACAGAATGATGGGTTCCTAAGAAGCATCATACACAGAAGATGCACGTAGCGGAGATGCGCAAGCTTCGTTAGATGTGAGGTAACACTAGAAAAGATAAGGTGCGAAATGAGGATATTTGTGCAAAAGTTGGTGTAGCACCTGTGGAGGAGAAGATGCGGGAAAACCAACTAAGATGGTTTGGTCATGTGTGACGCAGACCTATGGAAGCATCGGTTCGACGAATAGATACTCTCGATATGGCCAATAGCAAAAGTGCAAAAGGGAGACCGAAAAAAACATGGATGGAGCTAATACGAAATGATATGGTTGGCAAAGGCTTCAATGAAAGTATATTGTTCGATAGGAGTGAGTGGAGGCGGAGGATTCATGTGCTGGACCCGGCATGATTCTCATGTTGGTTCATGTAGCCACCCTATATGCTTGGGATAAAAGGCTCAGTTGTTGTTTGTTGTTTGTTTTTTGTATCAGTCTTTGGCTCAGCTGGTTTGCCATGCTGATGCATCGATGCTTTATAAGAGCCACCGTCTTCTACCCTACACACCGCATAGCTGAAGGAGCACGATTGGCCATTGGCGTTGTAGGGTTATCACACCTGTATCATGGTTTATGTTCTGCAGCCAACACTTCAAATCCAGGTGCAGACACCGTGAACTTCTCCCTCCATTACTTCACGTCCTGGATCGAGATGAACGTGTTAGGTGCGTTTGCTGTGCACCGGTGGCCTGATTTTTATGAGTCATATACTTTCCCACGAGTCATGAGATTGGTTGATGCCTCCACTTTTGATCCGACTCAGTTAGGGGCTTTGCGCATGCTGCTTAACCTATATTCAAACGAAGGTGACATGGTTTTCAATGATCGGGTCCTTTCTGTGCCAGTGGGGCCTATTCAACAGTTATTTGATTTTTTGAAGAATGGGGCGCCGGCTTTGAAACATAAGGAAATCATGCATTTGTATTCAATCAGGCCGGGGTACTTACTATTCCGATTAAACCGCTTACCGCCGAAAACAGAGACGAAACCGCATAGGTCATCTTGCATGAATTTGGGGGCAGATGCTATTTGGTTTTATCCGTCAACCTCTCCGAAGATGCTAAGTTGATATATGGCACCGTGTATCGAAGCTTTAGACGGATGCGGCCGATGTAGCAGACTTCGTCAGATTCCCCTTCATTGTGAGGGGTTTTTGATTGTGGGGACGCTCTTCCCTGCAGGCGCAAGCCCCTGCAGTTAATTACACTACCGCATCGCGGTAACCACTTTCTCCTTCTCCAGATGATCACTTCGTTTCGTGTGTATTTGTTTTGTTTTTTGGTTCCCCGTGGATTGTATACGGAGACTAATTTATGCTGTCGCCCATAGGGCGTGGATTAGTCCAAATTCGTATTTTCTTAGATTTGGGTTTGGGTTGGGTTTAAGGATCGTTAATATCATTGAGATTAATATCAACTTAAATATTTGTTAAGGATACGTTAGTCTAATTTCTAGACTAAGATCTACTAAACGGGCTTTTAGGATCATTTATATCCAACAAAAGAGCATGTGGGCTCTGTTGTGTTAGTTTAGGGACATTGCGGTCCATAAGTTTAAGGACATCATAGTCCGTGGAGTTTAAGGACATCATAGTCCGTGGAGTTTAAGGACATCATAGTCTATGGGGGTTTAGTTTAGGGACGTTGCGGTCCATAAGTTTAAGGACATCATAGTCCATGAGTTTAAGGACCTCATAGTCCACAGAGTTTAGTTTAGGAACGTTGCGGTCCGTAGTTAGTTTAAGGACGTTACGGTCCATTGTTAGTTTTAGGACGTTGCGGTCCATTAGGTTTCTGGCTGTCGGGACCCGCCACCTCTCTGAAGACGTTGAAAAATTACAACGATACATATCAGAGGTGTGAAGAGATGTACCCTTGAACCAATATTGGTTGGGAGATCCATAGTCAGGTTTTTGGACTAAGAACATTTAAAAAGATTTATGAGCATATGGGCTCAATTAATTTGAATTAAGGGTTTGTGGCCAACTTGGGCTCGGCCCACTCAGTTAAAATGTTGAACCTCAGTCCTTTTTTATTTAACAATGCTGAGCATTGGTTTGGGTTCTGATAACCTTTTTCTTTTTGTCTTTTGCTGAGTGTTAAACACTCTTTATTATGGCGCTTGGCGCCAACCAACGAGTGTGGAGTGCTCTTTATTAAGTAGCACCCATGTGAGGGGCATGTGGTGCACTTGGCGCTGAGCGCCAACCAATGAGTGCAGAGCGCTCTTTATAAAATAGCGCCCACGTGAGCAGCACGTGGTGCGCTAGGCGCTGAGCGCCAACCTTGGAGCGCTGAAGCGCTTCTTTTAAACTAGCGCTTAGAGTGCTGAGCGCCAGACTTGGAGCGCTAAGACGCTTCTTTAAATTGGAGCACTAAGGATCTGCGGCGCTGTGCGCCAGACTTGGAGAGCTGAGATGCTTCTTTAAATTAGAGCGCTAGGAGTTCTGCGGCGCTGTGCGCTAGTCTTGGAGCGCTAGGGCGCTTCTTTTTAATTGGAGCGCTAAGGCGCTTCTTTTTAATTGGAGCGATAAGGCTCTTTTTAGGCAGCTCCGATCAGTTCTGTGCTCTGAGAATTAAGTTCTCGTTTATAGGAGACTTTGTCTCGTGGATCTAAGAACTAAGTTCTTATTTTATAGGAGATGCTACAATCTCTTATGTTTTTTGTGAAAGTCTTTGTCTTTATGGATCTGTGATCTGAAGAGAATTATGTTCTTCTCCCTCCTTTTTATGATGATATGCTATGATCTCTTTTTGTGAAAGATCTCTGTCTTATAGATCTATGATCTAGAAAAAACAACTGAGTTCTTCTTCTTTGATGAGATGCTTTGATATCTCTGTTTTATTTACCTTGAAGAAATTCTTCTTCCGAAAGCTTGCTCTTTTTCTTTGAAATTTCTCAAAGTTTGTGTGTGTGTGTGTGGGGGGGGGGTTCCTCTGTGTGAGACTTAAAGTCTTGGGGCCTTTATTTTGTAGAGGCCGATCAGTTAAGGCAATCTTTTTCTGATTGATTTGGGGATGTTTCCCCACCATTGGATTTTTGATCCTAGGGCTTCTGTTTTACAGAAGACATCTTTCTTGTTATTAACAAGATTGGGAAATTATTTTCCCCTACAGAGATTACTCTGTATCTTGGTGATTTTTTAATCACCATTAGATCTTTGATCCAACGGCGCTATGATTTACAGAGCACAATCTTTTCTGTTTGGAAATATTTGAGGAGTATTCTCTCAACAGAATTTTATTCTGGTAATTTGATGATTTATCATCTTCATTGAATCTTTGATCCAACGGTTGGGAACATTTAGTTCTAGCGCTTAGCGCTCTCGCGCCTGGTGCTCTCGCGCTGCCTCAGAGTCTTTGACTCTCAGTGCATGCGTACTTGGTGCTAGCGCTCTCGTGCCTTGCACGTGAGCGCTGCCTTAGAGTCTTTAACTCTTAGCGCTGGCACACTTGGCGCGAACGCTCTCGTGCTTTGCACGTGAGCGCTGCCTCAGAGTTTTTGACTCTCAGCACTGGCGCTCTTGGAGCTAGCGCTCTCGTGCTTTGCACGTAAGCGCTCCCTCAGAGTCTTTAACTCTTAGCGCTGGCGCTCTTGGCGCGAGCGCTTTTATGAAGCGTTGCTTCATTTCAAATTTTAAAATTTGAACAGAGTTTTGCTCTAATTGGAGGGAAAAAATGCCCCCACCGTTGCACTCACGTGGCTCACACGCGTGGCTCACACGCGAGTGTAGTGGTGGAAGCCTTTCCACCGTTGGATTGTTCTTGGAAGTCGGATTGACTTCCCCTGCCTATAAATAGGACCTTTGGCCCTTTGAGATGACTACTTGTTCATCTTATTGTTTTGAGTTTGTTTCTTGAGAATTTAATTCTCTTTCAGAGCCAAGCTCTCTGCCTCAGAAAACTCCTTTAGAGTTAAGAATCTATCAAATTTTTTGGTAAGATTTGAACCCATTAACAGAGCTTTGCTCTACTTAGATCACAGATCTTAAAAATATGTTTTAGAGTTTTACCCTTCAACAGAGCCTTTCTCTTCTTTAGATTATAGATCTAATAATCTTTTTTAGGTTGATTTTAACCCATGACTTGGAACACTGTTCGTCTTCCATGAAGAACTCTTAGAGTTTGTTCACAGATCTTGAAGATCTTAGAGTTTTTACTCTGTAAAAGCTTTGCTTTTTAAGGTTTTTGATGGATGATTCCATCGTCTTCACAGAGCATAGCTCTTACAATTTGTAAGGAATTTTATTCCTCTCATGATTAGAGTTGACAGATGTCACTCTGTTGCAGAGCATTACTCTCAAGGGAGTTTTACTCCTTGGCCCGAGGGGCCCTCATTGAATGAGAATCTTTTTAGGATTTCCTCATTAATGAGTGACTGTCTCATCAATGATGAGCTGTCATCTAGATTGTATGGGTCCCCTTTGGTCCCTTCCCACTGCATTACAGTGGGTACGAATTTAAAGTACCAAGTGACAGAACTTAAACTGTAGCATTGACGGCTAACTTTTGTTCTTTTTCGCACAGGTACTATGTCTTTCGACATTTATTTACCGTTCGTTCGTTCGGAAAGCGGATTCCCTGAAGCACCCGTGGATAGGGAAGTCTTCGCGTTGATCAAAGATCATGACCCGGAGCAAAAGAACCTTCATTTATGGGGGACGTGGTACGATCAGATCATCAGGGGTCGGCGTAGCTTTTCTTCCGCAGCACCTTCGGAGCCCATTCTTGTGATCCATTACGCCGACCCACCCCCAGCGAACTATACCGTGGAGGAGGTCAACTGGATTTCAGAGGGTCTCCTTCAGCCTTCTATGGCTGCAATACCCATACAGCTTCTAATGGCTTTAGATACCTTGGGGCGACGTATATATCAAGGTGAGTCGTGCCCTTAGGGACAACCATACATGATAGGCTTGACTCCCCGCCATCCAGTTGGGTACTTGCAGTGGGTCCGGTACATTTTGTCTGCCAAGAGATCGCAGCTGCTGAAGCTCGGGTTGTACCTCGCGATTTATGTTTCTTTCTTCCAGTATTCCACGCCCCTGTATGGTGGGTCAAAGCCTTTTTAGAACAATGGAACGTTCCAACTCACACCTTTCTTTTATTAGACCGGGAAGTTTCAATCTCCTTAGAGGAGTTCGTGGAGATCTCCGGCTTTCCTGTCAAAGGGGAGAATTATGAGGAGCTACTTCCTCCTGATGAGTACGTCTTTGCTGCCAAGTCAGTGATGATGGGCCTTACCACGGAGAACGCCATTCAACATCAATCCCAAAGTTTGATTAAGGTGTTGAATATCTATGAGAGCCTATTTCTCGAATCCCGAAGCCATGAGGTTAATTTCATAGATTTCATTGACCGTTTTCTCCGCTCAGAAGTCCTGTCGAAGGAAGCCGCGAAATTCGCCAAACTCGACGATCCTTTTGGCTTTGGTTTGGACAAACAGCCGGCAGCGGAGGTGGATCAGAGGAGTTTCTTTCTCCCCGACACCCCGGTCGTCTCTTTTGCAGAGCTTGCAGCTCCCGGGATCGATGAAGAAGCATTCTTTTGGGGTTCCTCGGGCTATGGCCAAGCTGGTTTGTGCTTTCGATGCACCCTCACCATATGAGGCCGTCCTTTTTCTACCCAGCTCACCGAATGGTTGTTGGGATGCAAGTGGCCGTCGCGGTCGCTGGGTTGGCCCATTTGTATCACGGCCTCAGCTTGGCGGCAGACACTACTCAACCGAGGGTGCAGCCCGTAAACTTATCGATGCATTATTTCACCTTGTGGCTCGAGCTGCATGTACTCGGCGCCTTTGGAATTCACAAAAGGCCCCGTTTCTACGAAACTTATCACTTTTCTCGGCTTATGCGGCTAGTTGACGCTTCCGCTTTGGAACCGACTCCATGAGAGGCTCGGGGCTTAATTCTTCGCCCGCGTATGGTCGGGGATGGCATGACCTTCGTCGATAAGGTCTTAAACATTGGCAAAGAATCCGCAAAGACGGTGCAGCCGCTGCGGGATACCTTTAAAGACGGTGCCTCTACCTTGAAAGGTCGGGAGATTCTTCATTTATATTCAATCAGGACGGTCTTTCTAGTGTTTAGGCAGAACGATTCGGCATTGTTCATAAGATACAACCCGCATCGTTTCGCTCAACAATCTAGCTATAATCAGGGTGTCCCGCTTGAGGCCTTCTTAGCTGAGCCGATTGCCACAGAAGAAGTTATCTGCAACACGCTACACCATTTCATGAGGCTCAACACCGGGTCTAACTTCTTTATCAGCGAGCCAAGTTGCGTCCCGAAGGTGTTGAACATATACGTGGTGTGGTACCAGCATGCGATGGGTGCTGTCATCAGGGAAGAAAAGCGATTATTGCTTGATCGCAAGGGCGCTGCCCACGCTGGTAATCCAGCCGTTCCCTTAAAACGACAGACAATCGTTCATCCTCCCTTGAGAGAAGCTGCTGCGGCCGTGGTACCACGCGTTATCCCCGAGATGTCCCTACCCCGTGTGCCTGTAAAAACAGTAGCCGCGGCGTCTCCTGAGTCGGGCGTGGGTACGGAGATTGGAACTCGTCGCCCAAAGTTGCCCACCAAGCGCAAGCTCATGTTATCGGCTGCCGGCACTCACTCGCAGAAGAAAAAGAAGTCGATACTTTCTGCAGACGTTATATTCGGCCAGGAGCCTCATGCTCCTTACAGCGAGGGCCTGAGCGAATACGGTACCAATGAGGGTTTATTCATTGCACTGGATGATACCGATCTAGAGGCTGCCATCGCGGTTTCCGAGCAATGAAGCAGCACTGATCACCATTGCACAGTCAGGTAGACTTCAGTCGTATCTTTCCGTGGTTATACATAATTATGCTTTGACTGACGCTTTCTTCTTCAACAGGTATCTCCGCCGAAAAAGCTCTCGCGGCTTCCCTCAAGACCTTCGAAGAGGAAGAGAGGCTCCGCACTTCCTTGGGCCTTGGTATACTTCGGCTCGTTGTGCCTTCATTCCCTTTTTCTTTATTCGTGGTTTAACCCTTCCTTTTCATCTTATTGCAGGTACTACCCTGACTCAGGCTATCCCAAGCGCAGTGCCGATCCCGAGCGATGATACGGCAACGCTTCTAGAGCCGGCTATTTTGAATCCAGCTCTCCCATTAGCATCGCAGGAGGATTCACTTAAACAGCCGATGACGGACACCGTAACGGCTTCAGAGGCAGCTCCTAATTCGGACGATGATGTCTCTTTGACGGAGGTCTTAAGGAGATCACTCTTACTGCCAAGGCCGACAAGAAGCGCAGAAAGCGTGCGGCGAGGGAACGTGATGTCAACTTGGCTGTGGGTGCAGGTTCAAGCACCACCCCATCTGTAGCTACTCCTCCAAAGGATGCTCCAGCTGCCCTCTCTACCGCTTATAAACAGGTTGTGCGTGCGGCTCGGGAGGCAACTGAGAGTCCACTGCCAGGTAATGTAATGACCAGTCTTTTGACTTTTACTCAGTCCGCAAATTTTGATATACCATATCTTGCAGGGTCAAGCATTGGCGATGAGGCGGCTGGTGAGAAGACGGTGATTTGTGTCTCAAAAACTATTTCTAAACCGCAATCAAGAACGGCGTCGCATGAAGCTAGCCGGTGAGTACGGGTCGGTCCACAGGGATGTTGTGAATCTCCGATTCGTTCTTACGAGTTAATTCCGAAGGGAGTTCGGATTAATTATTAAATCTAAAAACCTAATTAACCTAGGGCAATTATCTAGATCTACTCTTGCTAGGGCTAGGTTTAGGGATGGTTTGGAAATGCAATTAAATCTCACCGCTTTCTATACCCGAATGAAGATCTATGATGAGTTATGGTAATTATCAATAAAGGGGATTAGATCCATTCGGGAAGGTGTTCATTTCTCTAGGTTCTTGTCCTTCTTTTAGAGATCCTTACCCTAACCTCCATGAAAAACGCGCGCAACCGGGCCTTTACACTACAGTGTCATCGTTACCTCGAGGGGTAGGATGCCGTAGGGCGCGGTAAGTGCGTGTATGCATGGAGTCCTATTGTAAATATTTGGTGGGTAAGAAAGGGATGAGAGATCTCATCTCTCAAAATCCTTCCCCAAAAGTAAACCCTAAACAAGTTCCTAGGGCATGAAATTAAATCTACCTAGGGCAAAGAATTGAAATCTAAACTAGCGCGAGAAATTAAATCTACTTACAGATGCATCCCTCCAATCATCCATGCAGGGTTGTCAGATCTGAATTTCTGAATGGAGAAGAAACACCGATGCTCTCCAAAAAGGATTTCTGAATTTTTATTAAAAGGAGGCATAAAGTTTACAATTTTTAGAGTTCCTATTTATAAAGAATAGGAAACCCTAGGGTTACATTTATTTCGCATGTCTGAAATTACAAAAATAGCCCTAGGAAGACTTAGTCAGCGCCGCAAGAATTTTGGTAGAATTTTTACTCTCTTCAGACTCAACTCCGCCGCGGAACCGCGGCCATAGGCCTGGTTTGGCCGCGGTTCCGCGGTCAAACAAGGGAATTGACTGCTGGTCTTTCTTGTGTTGGCTCCTGCTGACTTGTAATTCCTACTTTTATATGTCTTTTTCCATTTGGGCTTCTAGGTTGGTTCCAGATCTTTAGTGAACAATTTGCAATAGCTTTTTAACCGTTTGCCTTGACATTTTGGGATCTTGCGTTGCCTTGTTAATTGTGAACTGTTCTTTGATGTAGGCTTGACTAAGATCTTCCCATTTGTTGGTCAAAAGTCCATATTTTCATCGTCTTTACATCGTTTTCACTGTTTCCTGTCCAAGAACCTGTAACCTGTAACATGTAGCAGACATGCATCAAAAATACCTGTTTATTTATAAAAAGAATAAGAACGGGGAATATAATAATGCAATCTTATGGTGTGAACAAATACCCCCAAACTTATCTTTTGCTCGTCCTCGAGCAAACTTATTTTTTATTCACTAAAAACCTAACCGCACTTTCGCAGGGAAACGCGATTGCACTGAGCACGTACAACAAGCCGTTAAACCTCTAGGTGTCCCTAGTAGGAGGAGTGTTGTCTCCTGAGGGTTTTCAGCGGATACTACCCACAAAATCCTATCAATTCGGCCCATTGACTTTTGTTCTCCAATTAGGTTTTCTAACAAAGAATTCTATTATCTTCGTCTTGCAAATTATCCACCCATATTTTTCGCACTTCCTCATTATTTAACTTAAGATTATATATGTTCTGCAGACCTACTTAGCTTTCGGCATTTCTTAAGTTTTCCTTCTAGGGTTCCATCTCTACTTAGGAATTTCTATCAACTCTATTAAAGATACAAGTTCTATTCTTCACTCCTTTCTCTCATCTAAACTCCAATCACATACCCCTACGCGTGTGTAAAAGTCACCCCTACACTTGGAAATTCAAATCAAGCAATCATACTCTCGTCCGTTGTCCAAAGTACTTATTAGTAGGTGAATTTTTAATTGAATTTTGCTTACACATCCTTCATGCGACCGTTAATACTTCTTGAGGTACCAACAACCGATTACAAGATGTGTTTGCACATTTAAGCGTAATTCCTAGTCTTGCAACACCCAAGGCTTTTAGTAGTGACTCCCAAACCAGTTAGTCTAAGGCACTAGGTGATGAAGCACCCTCGCTAAGTATTTTTCTATTTTTGCAGCCTTAAGTAATCACAAAAACCAGTGTCCATTTTTTTAATTCTTTATTCACACTTTTTTTTTCTTCGTACTAAGGACTTTAGACAAGAGCATTTCAAGGTCTCTTCTACTATTCCAAATTTCAAGGTGCGTGATTGTGCAAATTGTAGGGTATACGTTTTCAGAATCTAGACTTAAGCTAGGAACTATTTTTCAAACTTATACTCTAATAAGAACATCAATACTCTTCCCTTGTTTCGACTTAGCCCAAGAAGTGAACCCAAAATTTGCCTATTTCTAAATAAACTACAAAAACATATAATTTTTACCATTAAACTTTAAGGAATGTTATTTTTAGGGTTTTTAATTTACTAAGTCTAAGATCTAGTTGTTCCTAGCCAGTTATCCTATTTGTCAAACTCAAGTCAATTAGCCAAAATTGAATACATAAATTTTTATATTTTTGAAAATTTTCAATTTTTATGGGTTTTCAAATAAGTATGCAAATGCAAAAATATATACAAATGAATGCGAAGGAAGAAGACGTACCGAGCATACCCCTAAACTTGAACTTGACAGTGTCCTCACTGTCATACTGAACCAAGAGGGTCAAAATATCGGCACTCCCTTGTTTATTTATTTACAATTTTTTTTGTTTTTATTTTTTGAATTTTTTTTATTTATTATAAAAAGAAAACAACAAAAAAAATATATGTACATATATACAAAGGTCCCCCCCAAACTTAAGTTTGGCCTTACACAAGCTAAATGTTAGCACCAACCATTCAAAAATCTTATCATGGTAAAGGTATAGTCGGTGCAAGAATGGGATGGAGATGAAAGAAATGAGAAACACGCGAGACCATGTGGAAAGAAGAATGGTAGAATATGGTCTCGGTGGGGGGAAAGAAGGGCGGAAAGGAGAAAGAAGGATCGCGCGAACTTGAGGGTGTAAATCGAGTGAATAAATTAGCGCAATATGTGATGACCGATGTGTTATAAGCGATTGCGCTAACCTATCCACCTGTTGGTAAATGGGGTCAAAAAGATTCGCAAGAAAACATGGGTACGCCGAACTTGGTATAGGAGATGAAAGCGTAACGGTCATTTGTTCGATCGGAACAAGGGGAAAGACGAAAGGAAGTGAATTAGGGATAGTCTTATTCTCACCATGGTAAACTGTCTCGAACTTAAAAGATTCCATCAATGGTTCGAAACTACTGTAAGCAACCGAGTCTGATGGCTCATCTGAAAATGTAAAGGACTCAAAATCGGGCGGTGAGTCATCAGCATCGTCCGAAAAAGTGAAACACTCGTAGGTGTTATCGTCTGTGAGAATTGTGTCAGATTCAAAGGAAAAGGTTTCAAGCTCACAGTCTTCAAGCGGGGTCGGAACGATGGGAAGGAGGGAGGGTGATATAACAGTCAAAGGTTCAGGAAGATGAATTGGAAAATCAGACACATCAAACAAAAATGATTTAACCTCAATATTATCCTCAAGACTCTCCTCAATACTATCCTCAATATTTAACTCATCCATGCCATTATCATCAAATTCAAGACGCATATTAGATTCGGGAGAAACCTTTAATAACTCGGGATGATGATTTGAACATAAAATCTCAATTAAATCGACAGGTTCATCATCCGAAATATTCCCGGCGTCTATATCCTCAATCAAGTGAAAATCAATTTCCTTAGACACCTCATCAAAAGCATGGATATCTATCGATTTAGGTTCTAGATGGGAGGTGTAAAGATTAAAAGGATTAGGTGCGGTTTCACTCGAAAGGGGTTCCTCACAATTTGGCAAATTAAACACTACAAAATCACACAACTCATTTTTATTTTGAACTTGTGAATCATTTAGGACATTCGATGGAAATCTGGAGTTGTGGGCTTCAATTGGGTAAGGGTAGGTTTGATTTGGAAATCCTCTCTCATTCTCACTCTGTCCAACCGCCTCCTTATACATTGAAAAATTTGAAGCTAGCGGGAAACTAGCTACCGTTTCACTAGGTTGCATAAGGGTGGCCACGGACGCTTCCACATTCCTAGTCATTTTGTTTGTTGCTGCGATATATGCCTCCAACGACTCTTCCAAACTAGACATGGGTGGTAAGGGGGTTTCGGTAAAAGATTCGAAATCGTGTGGATATGCAAAACTCCCTAATGGCTGTGTGGAAACAGTGTCTAGTGAGGGTGGTAAGGTCGGGTAGGACTGGTAAGAAGTGGGTGATTGGACAGGGGTAGGGTCAACATATGGATAACAAGGTGAATAATCGTGTTGATCCCTAGAACTGGATGAGTGGAGAGGGGTGAAAGATCGGCTGCGAGATTGAGCAATATGCTCAGCAATGGACATCGGCTTAGAAGTTACAGCAGGACTTGGAAAAGTGGTGTCAACATATGAAGGTGGTAAAGATGGACTTGGTCGACACAAAGTGGGTTGAAAAGTCAAACTGTTTCTCCTAGACGCCTCTATTTGATCTTTCAAAGATTTTTTAGGCAAGGAAGGATCGTCTTTAAATTGACCGAACAAATTGACGTATGACGCAAAATTAGGTTCGGGATACCAAAGTTCGGCTAATGATTTATTATGTGGGGTACCCATGTTAAAAGAAGGGGAAAGAAGGAAAGTTTGTGGTGCAAGGATCTATTTGAGGCCAAAATTTTTTTGCAAGTTTCTAATAAAATTTGTCCTTTTTATTTTTATTCTTTTTCTCTTTATTTGGAAAAATTTTGTTGCGAAAAGATTTTAGAGAAAAAAGATATGGAACAACAAAATATTACTTGCAATCAATTTAGTTTAAGCAAGGCACAAAAATCCTGCACAAAATCGTTATTTGAAAGGGAAAGATTTTTTTTTTAAAGCACGCAAAATTCTGCAGGCAATTCATAGAAAATATCTCAAAATTTACAGAGGAAAAATAACAGGGAGCTTACAGTGCAAATTCCATCAACTGAAGACACCAAAAGTGCGCGTTTCCGCGGTCAAAGGGGGTCTACCACGGCGGAAGGGCGGCGGTCTAAGCGGCCAGATCCCCAGAAAAATTTTGGTGCGCTGATTCGACGAGACGGCCGTGGTTCCGCGGCCTAAGGTGGGTTTTGGCCGCGGAATCGCGGCGGGGTAGGGGATTTGGGGCTCCAAAATTTTTGTGCTCTTCTGTTTTTTAAAATCCCTTCTGTTCCGATATTTTGTTTCCTGTTTTGCTTTCTGAAAATCTCCAGATCCGAATTTGTATATCCTGCAAAAATTCAACCACAAAGTATCCCTTCCAAAAATAACAAATTATATATATTTTTATATTTTTTTGATTTTTTCAGATTTTTATGATTTTTAAATTTTAAGATTAACCCGAAATCGCAAAAAGGAAAGTTCTACGCCATCCCCGGCAACAGCGCCATTTGATTTGTGTCTCAAAAACTATTTCTAAACCGCAATCAAGAACGGCGTCGCATGAAGCTAGCCGGTGAGTACGGGTCGGTCCACAGGGATGTTGTGAATCTCCGATTCGTTCTTACGAGTTAATTCCGAAGGGAGTTCGGATTAATTATTAAATCTAAAAACCTAATTAACCTAGGGCAATTATCTAGATCTACTCTTGCTAGGGCTAGGTTTAGGGATGGTTTGGAAATGCAATTAAATCTCACCGCTTTCTATACCCGAATGAAGATCTATGAGGAGTTATGGTAATTATCAATAAAGGGGATTAGATCCATTCGGGAAGGTGTTCCTTCCTCTAGGTTCTTGTCCTTCCTTTAGAGATCCTTACCCTAACCTCCATGGAAAACGCGCGCAACCGGGCCTTTACACTACGGTGTCATCGTTACCTCGAAGGGTAGGATGCCGTAGGGCGCGGTAAGTGCGTGTATGCATGGAGTCCTATTGTAAATATTTGGTGGGTAAGAAAGGGATGAGAGATCTCATCTCTCAAAATCCTTCCCCAAAACTAAACCCTAAACAAGTTCCTAGGGCATGAAATTAAATCTACCTAGGGCAAAGAATTGAAATCTAAACTAGTGCGAGAAATTAAATCTACTTACAGATGCATCCCTCCAATCATCCATGCAGGGTTGTCAGATCTGAATTTCTGAATGGAGAAGAAACACCGATGCTCTCCAAAAAGGATTTCTGAATTTTTATTAAAAGGAGGCATAAAGTTTACAATTTTTAGAGTTCCTATTTATAAAGAATAGGAAACCCTAGGGTTACATTTGTTTCGCATGTCTGAAATTACAAAAATAGCCCTAGGAAGACTTAGTCAGCGCCGCAAGAATTTTGGTAGAATTTTTATTCTCTTCAGACTCAACTTCGCCGCGGAACCGCGGCCATAGGCCTGGTTTAGCCGCGGTTCCGCGGTCAAACAAGGGAATTGACTGCTGGTCTTTCTTGTGTTGGCTCCTGCTGACTTGTAATTCCTACTTTTATATGTCTTTTTCCATTTGGGCTTCTAGGTTGGTTCCAGATCTTCAGTGAACAATTTGCAATGGCTTTTTAACCGTTTGCCTTGACATTTTGGGATCTTGCGTTGCCTTGTTAATTGTGAACTGTTCTTTGATGTAGGCTTGACTAAGATCCTCCCATTTGTTGGTCAAAAGTCCATATTTTCATCGTCTTTACATCGTTTTCACTGTTTCCTGTCCAAGAACCTGTAACCTGTAACATGTAGCAGACATGCGTCAAAAGTACCTGTTTATTTATAAAAAGAATAAGAATGGGAAATATAATAATGCAATATTATGGTGTGAACAGACGGCAACCACAGAGCCCGAAGCGGCTACTCTTTCTCGGGAGTCTGGGACTACCCAAACCGTTGCTCTTTCCCCTTGCGGTTCCCTGCTATCGGCTGGCCTTGCGAGTGCCATGACGGCTCCCGTAGAATCAGAAGATGAAGCCATGGGCGCTGAAATTATTTCATTGAAGGCGAGCGAAGAAGCCGCAACGCCCGGTGATGCATCCGTTGCGGTTTTGGCCGCTGACCGCTCAAGTAGGTCTTGGGCCGCTGTTTACTTTTTATTTCGTAATCCTTTTCAGTCTTTTCTGATGACATTTTGTTTGCTTCAAATGTAGGTGTGGTGAGCGCTGAGGTTGTACCACCCGAAGAAGCGTCACCAGTTGCTGCTCTGACAGTCTCCGTTCCTTCGCCTTCTCTCTTGTCCTCTCAAATGCCGGAAGGTATGGGTTTGCGATTTGCCTGGTCAAATTGTGGATATCATCTTCCTTGTACTAATTGTACATTATCACAACTTCGCAAGAGTCCTTTTTGACCACCTATATCAGGTATTAAACCCACACTTCTCCTTCCCGTCCGAAGTCGTCCTGCCCGCTAGCGTCGGTGAGTTTAGTTTTTAACAAACATCTTTTTCCTTCTTCTACAGGCAGTCATGATATTACTAACTCTTCTTTGCATTGATTGCAGCATTACAGATTGAAGGAGTGGACGAGAGAACAGTCCCGCCACCGGTGCTCCCAACTTTGCCACCTGTCGCAGCCGATATAGTAGACTCCATTGCTCATGCATTTTCTTTATCTCTTGAGCTGACATCTGACTATGATTTGTTTTGCAACAATCGCACCGACTCCGGCTCCCTTCGAGTCTCGAATTCCAATGCCGGCAGGGCCCTTTGTTAAACGCCCATCTTCCAGGGATGCTGCGAATAGCCTGCGAATGTTGAGTGAATCCATCGAGGAGCTTGATGTCGAGGCTTTCGCATCTGCTGCAGATTTTTTTGTTGAGGTTAATCTCATGTTGGCGATGCTCGTGAACTTCCACAGCGAGGGCGTCGTCGAGTCTTGGGTTAACTACTGTCGGAAGATCGAGGCTATGAGATTGAGTTCAGGCGTCCTGCTCCGGAAGTGTTGGCTTTGAACTCCCAGCGGGCTGCATGGATTGAGCAGAGCATTCCTTTCCTTCGCCATTTCGAACAAGAGGTGACCTTGAGGCGGAAGGAACGCGAGGAGGCTTCAAGTGAGTCTGCCCGGCTGCATGCCGAGGTCAAAGCGAATGCTGCGCAACTGAGAACCATCTTTGATAATCTGCAGCGATGCATTTCAGACGGGCTAGCGCTGAGGCAGAAACTCGACTTCCTAGAGCGGGTTACGCAGAGTCGTGAGGCAGCTCAGCTGGAAATCGATGAGAAACTTTCATCCTGTTTGCAGCAACGGGCTCGAGTCGAAGCGGAGCTGGCCGCGGCGGCTGATCATGAAAAGGAGCTGAGAGGAGTGCGCGAGCGGCTTGTTGATTTGTTAAAATCGCCTCCTTCTCAATAGTCGTCTTTGTATCGATTGTAATTTATGAATAACATGTATTCATTTCATCATTTTTTTATTTTGTACGATGTATCTCGTATTGAATTGAATTCATGAATAAAGTACACATTTTTTATCTCCGACTATCGCTTTCTTTTCTTTGCTGTGTTGTTGGTATGTTACTCTGGCAAGTGTGGCCTGTAGATAATAAAGAACACTTCATCTTAGCCTCCTTGTAGGGTAGCGATGGCTTTGGAAACAGGTTCAGGTCTGCTGCCTAAGGCTTTTCAACTTTATGAGTTGTGAGGGTCTCAAAAAGATTTTTCTCCCTATGAGTCGAGAGGATCTCGTAGGTGTATTTTCTCCTTAGGAATCGTGAGGATTCCTAAGTGTGCTTTCTTTTGAGAGTCGTAAGGATCTCATAAGAGAATTTTCTCCTTTACAAGTCGAGATAACTCGTAAGTGATTGGTGAGTTGACTTATCTCCGAGTCGAAGCATTGCTTTACAACAGGAAGATCATGGGTTTGATATGTATCCGTGTCGAAGCATTGCTTGACGAAAGGGAGGTCAGTGGTTGACATGTATCCGTGTCGAAGCGTTGCTTGACGATAGGGAGGTCAAGGTTTGACATGTATCCGTGTCGAAGCGTTGCTTGACGACAGGGAGGTCAGGAGTTAACATGTATCCGAGTCGAAGCGTTTCTTTACGACAAGGAGGTCAAGGGTTGACATGTATCCTAGTCGAAGCGTTGCTTTACGACAAGGAGGTCAGGAGTTGACATGTATCTGTGTCGAAGCGTTGTTTATGACAAGGAGGTCAAGAGTTGACATGTATCCGATTCGAAGCATTGCTTTACGACAGGGAGGTCAGGGGTTGACTCTAGGTTTTCTGTGCACCGTAGAGTCTTGGAACTGGGGACTTTGCCATGGCTCCGATTGGTGATTTCGCATCCGTGCTCTGCTGGCATGAAGAGGAATGCCATTATTGGTTTCTAGGCTGTAGAGGTGGCCGTCGAGATTTGGAACTAGGGACTTTTCCATGGCCCCGCTTCATTGCTACCCTGAGGTCGGTTGTTGATGTCACGTCTGCATCCGGTTGGAGTGAGAAGAAATGCTATTGTTGACCTTTAGGCTGTAGATGTGGTCGTCAAGATCTAACTTCCCTTTGACGCAACTCGGTGGGGAAATGTAGTTCCCTTTTCGCTTATGCCCATGGATTGTATACAGGAGTCGGTATGGACTCACCTGTAGGGAAATGATGGCTTAGGAGATTGGGTTAGGATCTGCCACCTAAGACTTTTCAACTTTATGAGCCATGAGGGTCTCATAAAGACATTTTTCTCTACGAGTCGTGAGGATCCCGTAGGCGTATTTTCTCCTTAGGAGTCATGAGGATTCTTAAGTGTGTTTTCTCTTGAGAGTCGTAAGGATCTCGCGAGAGAAATTTTCTCGCATACAAGTCGAGAGGACTTGTAAGTGGTTGTTTCCCTTCTTGTCGAGATTCGACTTTGGAGAGTGTGGCCCGTGAATAGTATGCAAGAGTCCATCTTGGACCGACTTGCAGGGCCCCAGTGCTTAGAAAACATGTCCTTATCCCCATTACCTAAGGACTTTCCCAACGAGTCGAGACGAATCGAGAAGTTCTCGCAACGGTTTCCTAACGTCACAGTTAACTCCTGCTAATAGAAGTTCATTAGGTTCTGTGGCACTAGGGTTTTTTACCCGTCGCACCGTCGCATTGGTCGATATACTCCCCGATATGCAATCTTGTTGTTTGGGTATCCCCACGACTGTCATGTCTCTGATCCTTTCGGGGGTTGGACAAGACGTCTTCAAATAATCTTCCAGGTAATATTACCATCGAAAGAGCAAGCATTAGGGTATTCCATGTCCCTTTTTACTTGAGGTTAGGCTCAGTTTGGGAGCCCCGATGAGTCATGACCACTTCGCGCTAGTGTGGGATGATCTCCGATGGTCTTTTCAGGTCTCATTTGACTTGCCGTCAAGACCCTGAAGCGAGGGATTTTCCTTGGCTTCGTTTATTGACATTGTGTCTGCAATATTGCTATGAATGTCGAGGTTGTCTCTGGGTTGTCTGTGAACCGTCAAGGTTTGGAACTAGGGGACTTTGCCGTGGCTCCGTTTGTTGATGTCATGTCTGCATCCTGCTGGAGGAAGAACGCTGTTGTTGATCTCTAGGCTGTAGATGTTGCCGTCGAGACTTGAAACAAGGGACTCTGCCATGGCTCCGAGGTAGTCTCTAGGTTGTCTGTGAACCATCGAGATTTGGAACTAGGGTACTTTGCCGTGGCTCCGTTTGTTGATGTCACGTCTGCATCCTGCTGGAGTGAAGAGAAGCGCCGTTGGTGATCTCTAGGCTGTTTGTGAACCGTCGAGATTTAGAACTAGGGGACTTTGCCATGGTTCCGGGGTAATCTCTAGGTTGTTTGTGAACCGTCGAGATTTGGAACTAGGGACTTTGCCATGGCTCCGTTGTTTTGACCTTGGGGTCGTTTGTTGTCGTCGCATCTGCATCCTGCTGCAATGAGGAGAAGCGCCGTTGGTGATCTCTAGGCTGTCTGTGAACCGTCGAGATTTAGAACTAGGGGACATTGCCGTAGTTCCGGGATAGTCTCTAGGCTGTCTGTGAACAGTCGAGATTTGGAACTAGAGACTTTGCCATGGCTCCGTTTGTTGATGTCGCGTCTGCCTCCTGCTGGGGAGAGGAAGAACGCTGTTGTTGATTTTTAGGCTTGTAGATGTAGTCACTGAGATTTGGCTTCCCTTTGACGGAGCCTGGTAGGACAATATGGTTCCCTTTTTGTTTATGCCCATGGATTGTTTATAGGGGTCAGTGTGGACTTACCTGTAGGGTAAAAGTTTCATCATTATTTTTTTATTTCTTTCCGCGATGCTCTATCATTTCAGCTTTTATATCGCGAAGTTCGCGATTGCCCAATCATTTCGGCTATTTTTTCACGGTGCCCAATCATTTCGGCTATTTTTCTTTTTACTCGTTGCATTTTATTGCGAGTTGCCCAATCATTTCGGCTATTTTTTGTATGCATATCTTTTACTTGCTGATTTTGTTGCAAGTTGTCCCATCATTTCGGCTATTTCATATGCATTTTTGGCTCGCCGATTTTTATCGCGAGTTTAGACTTGGAATTTTATACCGATTTAGACGTCAGGGGACATTTCCAGGAGCGACTCATCATTTGCCTCTATCGATGTCGAACAAAGGTGGGTTAGCAAACAGGGTTAAGATCCTGTTGACTAAGGTTTCTGACCTCATGAGCCGTAAGGGTTTCATAAAGATGTTTCTCCCTACGAGTCGTGAGGATCTCATAGGTGCGATTTCTCCTTAGAAGTCATGGGGACTTCTAAGTGGTGTGTTCTCTTGTAAGTCGTAAGGATCTTACAAGAGTGTTTTCTTCTTATAAGTCGAGAGGATTTACAAAGGTTTTTCTCCTCATGAGGATATCCCTTATTGCTAGTGGGACTCTGTTGGGGAAATGTTTATTCGTGCCCGTGGATTGTATACAAGGGTCAATATTGAAACGCTTGTAGGGCAATATCGGGGTGTATGACGGCTTAAGAACATGTTTAGATCCCTGTAGCTTAAGGCTTTTGAATCCTATAAGCCGTAAGGGTCTCATGGGGGAATTCTCCTTACGAGTCGTGTGGATCTCGTAAGTGTAACTTCTCCTTAGGAATTGTGGGGATCCCTAAGTGTGTTGCTCCCTTGTGAGTCCTAAGTATCTCATGCAGGTATTTTCCCCTTATAGGGTTGAGAGGACCTTGCAAGTTTCTTTTAACGAGATTGCGCCCTTTCGGGTTTTCACAAATTTGCCGGTAGCCCTGCTGTTTTTACTCACGGAGCCCTTTCAGGTTTTCATCCGTGCCTATTTTGCTTATGGACGTACCGTTTTTTTTGTTTTTTTTTGCGTCAGCCTTAGGATGTTGCGGTTTGTAGTAGTTTAAGGACGTTATGGTCCGTAATTAGTTTTAGGACATTTCGGTCCGTTGTTAGTTTTAGAACATCTCGGTCCGTTGTTGCCATATTTGAGGAGAATTTATAGTTTATGGAATTTTCGGTCCATCGAGCTTTCTCTATGAATGAGCATGATTCCCCCGGCATGTCCATCTTTTTCGGAGCATGTGGTTGTGGCGGGTTCACCTTCCGGTCTTCAGACAACGCGAATTTGCCTTGCTGGTATTGGTCTTCAACCCAGTTTTTGAAGACGTGGCAATCTTCGAGTGGGTGACCTATTACTCTATGGTAGGGACAATAGTTAGGATGGTTAACGTCACCAGGTTGCGACGGATGTCTTGGATCCGGCAGAGTGATGAACCCGTTGTGCAGTGCCAGTTCGAACAGTCTCCTTGTTTTATCCTAGGGAAATGAGTAAGGACGTCTTAACTTCTCATCGAGGGATCGCCGCTTATTACCTTGGTGAGCAGCTTATTTCGGCTCACTCGGCTGTTGTTGAGCGTTGGCGACAAAGGTCGCTTTCCCTTTGCCTTTTTCATTCCGAATATCCGCTTTTGAAGGGAAATGCCTATAGCCCATCTGGTCCATTTGGGCCAGCTTATCAATCAAGGCCTGGAAGGTGGTCGGCTTGAAGAACATCATGAATTAGGAGATAGTCAACTGAGGGTCGAGGGTCCACATGAACATGCCCACGGCAGGAGGTTCTTCTATGCGTTGTCCGCATCTCGACCATAGGTTCCGCCACCGGATTGCATACTGCACCCATGTCTCTCCCGGCTTCACTCTGGCTTTGATCAATGCCGTGATCAGGGTGCATTCGCTGGCGCTTGCAAACCGCTGAGTGAATAGCAACTCCATCTCTGTAAACATTTTGACGGAGTCATTCGGAAGCTCTGAATACCATTCAAAGGCCGTCTCCGCCAAGCTGCTGACGAACTGGCGAAGTAGCAATTTCTCGTCACCTCCGGTATTGCCGCAGAGAGCCCTGAACTGAGCGATATGCTGATGTGGATTACCCGTCCCCTTATACACGTGAAATTTAGAGATCGTATATCCCGGCGGGTACTTTATTTAATCGTACCAACCCGGATAGGGTCGTCCAGTTTTGACGATTTGGATGGCCGCTTCGCTCGCCTGATGAGCTCATATCTTTCCAGCTATATAGTCGTCAAGGGCGGATTTGGAGATGGTGTCATCCTTGGGTGCTGATAAAGCCGGAAAAGGATTTGATGTCTCCCCTCTGTCGTCTTCAAGGATAATCGGAGGGTCTTCAGCTGGAGGATCCGGCTATATCATCATCCCGACCATATCTTGAAACAGAAGCGCCATTTTCTTTATGTTAGCCGCTTGTTTCGTGGCCTCTTTTTCTTTCTTCTCAAGCATTCTTCGGAGGAATTCGACACCGGTTTCTTGCTCCTGGCACTGCTCTGACGATGTCTCTGCGCTTTCTTTTGGCCTAGTGAGTGCGGCCATCTTTGTCAGCATCTCTTAGAGCTTTTGTTGCTGCTCCTGAGTTTTTGTCACAGACCGTGTGAGTGGTCGATGACCTGTAGAAGCACGACTTTCCTCTTTTTCGGCAGCCATGTAGACAGTATGCACTATCATGCCCCCAGACTTGGGGCATTTGGATTCAACGCCTTTGAGCTTTGTCCCAAACACGTGGATCTTCTCCGGCCTTCTCCTTTTATGGGCGGTCGAAATTGAGGGGGCCGTTGCAACAGGCATCCCTGATACCTTTTGTGGTATGGCTGCGGGACGGTCCTCCTCTTACCGAACCCTCATATTCTTCGGTCGGTGGGAGTAGTCTTGGTTAATCACAGAGTCTTGGACCCTTCGCCAGACCCTGTGGATTTTAGAGGACAGCCGCTGAGGGGGCTGCTCCAGCTTTGCCTTTGCAGCGCTCTCCATAGGTGGAGGAGATGTTTTTAGCACGGCGGTCGGAGAATGTTTACACACCCTTCTAAGTGGTTCAAAGCTGTTCCCAGTTGGAACAGAAGCATCAACCTCTACCGTTGGAGCTGGCGGAGTCAGTCCAGAACGGGAACCGCCCCCAGCTTTCCTCACTCGGCGCCAATGACGACGTCGAGCATGCCTTGCAGATGGTATTGGTTTAGCAATGGGGGTGGCTTCATCATGCCCTCTTCTCTGGTGAAGGGTTGCTGCCGGTGCCAGCCTCTTGAAGACTGACGTCCGCTGAGAAGAAGCGCCCAACCTGTCGAAGATTGACCCTTGGGCAGGGAAAGCAACTTTGGCAATCTCGCTTGAAGCGGGAGTTGGAGCGGACAGTCTAACGAAGACCGATCCTTTAGCAGGAGAAGTCTCTCTGATGATTTCATTTACCGGAAGAGGGATGGCTATCCGTTTCGGGATAACCCCCTCAGGTATCACGGGCTTCTTCACAGGCCCATTGGAGTTTTGGCCCAGTCTGTTAAAGACTGAGGCGTTGGATTTGGGCGACCCGTTGAGAGGGGCCGCGGTAGTTGTAAGCCGATCAAAAACCGATTTCTTTGGAGTTTCTTACGACGGCAGTGGGGCGTTGAAGCTCATTGGTGGGAGCATGGTCCTAAAGAATAACCCAGTGGTGGCTTGCGTCACCTGTTCCACTGGCATCGTGAAAACGGAGGCCGCTCGAGGCCCATAGGTCACTCCTCCAGCAAGGATGGAATAGGGATTGTTGCCGTTGTTGTAATTGGTGCAGTTGGTGCAGTTGAAAGCCATTGATCTTCTGTTTTCTGCATGGAGCAAGACACCAAATCTTAGTACCTCGAATCCAGGGGCAACCATAGCAAACCGTGATTCGTTCGCGAAACACGACACACGAAGTGTAGAGTGGAATGAGGAAAAGGTCCCACCAGGCGTGCCAGAATCTGTTTACCGCCAAAAATAGAGACGAAACCACGTAGGTCGTCTTGCCTGAATTTGGGGGCAGATGCTATTTGGTTTTATCCGTCCACCTCTCCGAAGATGCCATGTTGATTTATGGCACCGTGTATCGAAGGTTTAGTTGGATGCGGCCGATGTAGCAGACTTCGTCAGATTCCCCTCATTGTGAGGGTTTTTTTATTGTGGGGACGCTCTTCCCTGCAGGCGCAAGCCCCTGCATTTAATTACGCTACCGCATATAAGCGCTCACGTGTTTAACACATGAGTCTTAGGTCGTGGGGAATTCTTTCCTCTTTTCTCTCCCTTTTTTTTATAAGGGAACAAACTTCACCACTCAGTGGAGACTACAACAAGAACTGCATGGATTGGAGATTGAAGTAGTTGTGGCAGATAACGCTTCATTTTTGATGAACTTACAAGTATAGTCCACTCTTGTAAATCAGATCAAGGCAGCTTGAGCAAATAATACCAAACTATAAAGGATCCGAGAATAAGTAGAAAGTGGACTACGAACTGACTTCATCATCCACGAAGACGGATCCTTACGGAATGGAAGTCGTGCCAATCGGACCTGTTCGAGAAATGTTGATGAAAGATGCTCACAGCTCTCCTTATTCTGTACAACCCGGTGGCACGAAGTTGTACAAGGATCTACGACAACACTACTGGTGTCATGGAATGAAGAGAAAAGTAGCAAGGAGCATAGCCAAGTGTTTGGTGTGTCAGCAAGTGAAGGCTGAACATCACAGAACTGCTGGTCTACTTCAGCCGTTACCAATTTTAAAATGGAAATGGCAGCACATTACTATAGACTTCATGACTGCTCTCCCTCGTAGCACGAAGGGTAACGATGCAATTTGGGTTATTGTGGATCGACTCACCAAGTCGGCTCACTTTATTCTGTTAGTTATATGTATGCCCTAGAGGCCATTACTGTACATAGGATGTATATTGTAGTGGATGCTGGGACATATATAGGGAGGACTCTCTTGCTCGACATGATAGTATGCTATCTGGTTGCTCTTTACCTTAACGCGTATACTGATTGTCTCTCTGTTACATGTTGGTAAAGCCCTTAGGATGTGTACTTGACTACCTGGACTATGATGCAGATCATATTAGTGGGGACAGATAGTCTATAAGTACATCCTTCAAAGTCCCTAGTCGTGGGTGTATCGAGACGGGGCATCGATATACCAGAGTAGACTAGCGTATACCTTCTCGACCCATACAGATGGGCGATGGATGATCCCATATCCATTGGTGTTTGACTTCAGAGATGATATACGGGTGCTCAGTGGAGACTGGGTACACTGGACGGACTCGCCGAGAACTCCCAGATGGTATTATACCTTACGTCAGATGGCAGTTCTCTGGTGACACTGGTACAGAGTAGTCTGTTGACCCGAGATCGTCATAGAGTCCTGTGTGGTTCCCACTGTGCTTTGATTTCCACCTTACCACGTCCAAGAGGGCGTGCAAAACGGTGGTTTTTGGGTACAGTCCCGAATCACATGGAGGCAATGAGCGATAGGAGGGGATTCGTCTCTCCCGGTATAGGGAGTTGATGTTGCGCTGTGTTCGATTGGCTATAACCGAAAATCCCTGGCCAGGGTTGCTGAGATTTACTGGTAAGTGTTACCTGTAGTTTCTCGAACTGTTATAGACCTCATATCGACACGACTTATCGAGCTATTGGGGTCTGACGTTTACCACCCCTAGGCGAGATATGCGACATATCAGACGATCAGACCGGACTGTACGGTAAGTGTTACTGGTTGGATTCACTGGAGTGTGAGCGGGCTTGCTCGTCGATCTTCTGATCGCTCAATACCCGGGTGGCCGTTACGTTTAGCAGACCGCTTGCGGCTTGTGGGTGTTTGATATGATCATCATCTGCTGCCGGCGTATTGACGAGTCTTTAGAGTCCTACACAGAGGTTTCCTGGCTCAAGCGAAACGAAATAGGAGCGCATGTGAGATATGTGCGGGACCGAGAATAATGCGTGTATGTGATACCGTATTCTATTCTCGCGATGAATGTATCGATTGGTTGTATGCGATATAACCTAGTTATCGAATCAAGTATTGATTCGATAAGCCGATACATTGAATACTAGTCGGTTGTGTGCGACATGACCGGATCATTGAATCAAGTGTTGATTTAATGATTTAATGCATAATTATATATTTGATATATTACTTTGCACTAACTAGTATTGGTTCACTTTAAATGGATTTTCTCACTTGGTTTGTGCACATTGTATATGTGATATACTTTTGTACACAAGTTTGATGATGCATGCTTACTTGGGTTTGTGTAAAGACTAAACCATGGTTATATGAATGGTTAGGGTTTTGTTTTCTTTTTGATTTATCTTATTTAGTTATTCATTTTGAAAATGATAAGCATAAAGGGAAAATGGTGGCTTAATTTGTTTTCTAGTTGAAGCTTCTTGAACATTTGACCAAAGTGACCATTTTGTCTCATGCTTAACCGTAACCACTCCATTTAACCCTAGTCTATTCTCTACACCTAACCAAGGTTAGGATATGATAAGTATTCATTTTATTATTCATTTTGGATAATACTCATGATATTCTTTCTTCTTCTTCTTCATCTTCAACATTGAAGCAAGCTTGCCTCCATCAATGGCAACTTGTGAAAAAGAGTGAGAAATCCAATTCTAAAGTGAACCCACTTCCTATTTCTTCATCCTCTACCTCTTGCCAAGTAGTATAGGGTGTTTCCTTCACAAGTTATCATGGCTTGGTGAAGGTGGAGCTTGATCTAGTGATGCCTCGACGTAGATCATCTTCGGCATCGTCGTCGATGACCTAGCCCGCTCTTTTCTCCGATGAAGCCGATGCTAGAGCCCGGGTTTCTACTTGGACAGCGAGGAGACTTCATTGCGGAGCTATGGAGGTGGAGGACCGGATCTACAAAGGTTGTATTTCCGTTCTTTTAGTTAAATTGTTAACTAGTTGCATGTGTTCGCCTATATATCTAGTTAACGATCCGTATTAGGGTTTCTCGGCACCCGTAAAATTTGAAATTGGCATGGTTGATGCCTTGTGAGACCTCTTGAGAGTGCCTAGGAACCCTACATATTCCATTCAGAGTTGGCCAGTCAACTGAGATGTTGGCAAGGAAGTACATGGAGGTGAGTAAAAATCTAAAGTAAGATTTAAAACCTTCAAGATGTACCATACTTGATACCCATAAACTCATGCGGGAGATTGTGAGATTACATAGAGTACCTGTTTGCATCGTCTCCGATCGTGATACAAGATTCCGATCACAGTTCTGAAAGAGTCTGCAAGATAGCCTGGGAACGAGTCTAAATTTCAGCACGGCGTACTATCTACAAACAGATAGACAGTTCGAGTGAACAATTCAGATACTAGAAGATATGCTGAGAGCCTGTATGTTAGATTTCGGAGGTTCGTGGGAAGATCACCTACACCATATGGAGTTTTCATACAACAACAGTTATCAGGTAAGCATTGGGATGGCACCTTTCACAGCACTCTATGGATGGAAGTGTCGTTCTCCACTGAGTTGGGACGACGTTGGAGATCATGTACTCTTTGGACCATAGATGATCGTGGCAATTGTAGATATGGTCCGCACGATTAGGGGAAAAATGCGCATAGCCCAAGACCGACAGAAGCATTGGGCAGATGCAAAGCGTCGAAATCTGGAGTTTCAACCCGGAGAACATGTATTCCTGAAGATATCTCCAAACAGAAGAGTGATACGTTTTGGCAAGAGGGGTAAATTAAGTCCAAGATACATAGGACTGTTCGACATACTCGAACGAGTTGGAGAAGTGGCGTATCGCTTGGCACTACCACCCTCATTGGAAAGAGTACACAACATATTCCACATGTAACAACTCTATTTTTAATGTACAAAGAATTGATTTAAATTCAATGTATACTTGGAGTATTTATTACAGCTGATATCTCTTTAAGTATTTATTTCACTCCATAATTATAAGAAGGAGCTTGTAGCTCATTGGTAATACCTTGCACTGCTGAACCAAGCCAACCGAGTTCAAATCTCATGCCCCACATTATTTTTTTAAATTATTTTGTTTTAATTTTTGTGGAAAGTCAACAGTCAAACAGCCATAACTCACAAAATTTATACGGAACATAAAAAACTAAATACCCCAAAATTCCCCACATGAGCTTCCCCACCCAGAGGTGCCCCGACTCGGCCCGACTTGGCCGAGTCGGCCGGCGGACCGGCCTACTCGGCCGGCGCCGCCGGCCGGACTCGGCCGGACGGCCGAGTCGTCAACACGGAATTTCTCCGTGTTGACCTGGTCATCCCCCCTGCATACTTTATTTTCTTTGATCGGTTACCAGATTCTTAATAAATCACTTTTATTCCAAAATTTAATGATTTTTAATGTTTTTTTAATATATTTTTATATTTTTTTAATTAAAACCCTAACCCTAGCCTAGCCCTATATAAACACCCCTACCCTCTACCCTTTCACCCTACATTCCTAAGTCCACTCTCTAAAAAATTCAAGTGAACTCGGTACGTTAGAAAAAGAGCGAAAGGCGAAGCGCTGCCGAAATCGACGACGAATTCCGGCGATCGTACTAGGACCCTTCACGGCGTTTCGACGCACCGACAACCCACTACCTTCCTAGCACTCTCTAGCTTGTCCAAACCCGTAAGTCCCCCTCTTTCTATCTTTCTTTTCTTTTAAGAAAAATACGACTTTTTAAAACCCGACGGAAATCGGAACAAACCGATTTCCGATTCGGTTTTCTATCAAAACTCACTTGTCATTAATTCCATAATGCTTAAACATATTCATGTTGACTACTAATCACTTAAAAATCAATTTGGATAAAGTTTCTCACATGAAATGATAACTTTTGCAGTATACCGTATTTTCGCACTTAAATACCCCTATGTTTAGTTTATCATGTTTAACCACTAAACTTCACTATACCTTAAAGTAGATCACGAGGTAATGACCTACCTCCACACACACTCATATGTAATCATAATACGCCACTTTGAAAACGTAGAATACGATAATATAAGACTTTTCATTAAAATACCATTTTCTTTATAACCCTTTTCTGAAAGTTCTAAGTTGTATATAATTTTAAAACAAAATCTCTTAATAGGAAAATACGATATGTCATGGACATCGATCGTATCTAAACCTGATTTTGTGGTGTCTAGGCTAGGCAAGTGAGCTTAGGTAACTTTAAAAGGCCCGTCTCACGATTCGTGAGCGGATCCCTCCTTCCTCACTTGTACTTACCTGGCCACAATTGGCGGTGAAGAGGCGATTTGAGGCTTCTAATGACGTGTCATTTAGACCATTTAGAAATAGGCTAGTTGGCTTAAGAAACCCTAGAATCTAAAATACGGAAATTTACACCTTTGTACAAATAAATACCTTATCTTTATATAAGCGTTTTCTAAATGATTAGTATTTATTAAATCTTTGCAAAGCGCCACTACAATCCATCTTTGGGGAACTCGTTAGGGATAGTACGGTTTATCGTACACCCTCGGGATATGAATATGAATACATGAATCCCAAAATCCAGTTAACAATTTATACGACTTGACGGAATCAAACCATGGATATACATCCATTATTCCGTTATTCCATTTACCTGATTATGTAGTTACAACATGTTTACTGATATCATGGTTTTGGTCGGTCATCCAACTTACACAATACAATACAACAATACTATCAAAACACTACGGGGTTTAAGGGGTAGATTGGTACGGAAGGTGTTAAAAGTGGCACGAGGTGGTCAGATTAAGACACCTAACCATATTCCGTTGCTGTTGTACCGTGGCTTAACGGTTCCTTGTACATTCCGTTTGCCCTGGTCTCTAGCATATAGAGACCCCTCTCGTATACACTGGCATCCTTCTGTACCAAGCTACAAACAACAGTGTTAACACAATATTCCATAATATTCTACAACATATTACTTTAGAAAATACTCTTATGCTGTCTTTCTAATTCTTCCATATCTTTGGGACTTACCGAGCGACTTGTTCGCTGACGACATTCTATGTCTTTCTTCTTTGAAAGTCGTCAGGTGCTTTGGACCCAGCAGAGATCGAGCCCACCGGTGAAGACTTGGAACATTTCCACGAAGACCCCGAGCTCTAGATATTGTACCTTGTTCTATTCAGTATTTTCATTTCCTGTTATGCCACTGTTTAGGCATCGCTTTTCATTTCAGTTGTATTTACTTTTCATGCATTGTACAAAAGAATGTTATTAATAAAGTTGTTGTTATTTCTTTACCTCTTGTCTCTTGTGATTTACTTTTATATTGCTTAGATACGCTTAGCGTATATACTTCTGAGTACATACGTAGCGGACCTCGTCGCGTCTCCTTCGCCGTACACCGGGAAGCGGGGCGTGACAGGTTTTGTTGGTGGCCCATGCAGGTCTGTCATGCAGTTCTGGTCTGCGTCCAGTTCTGGTCTGCGTGAACAACCTAAGCAATATAACACAAGAACCATCAACTAAAACATTCTTTACAATTCATGTTCCTTGAATCTTACAAATTTCTATTCCTTGAATCTTATCATTTCATGTATTTGAATCTGTCCTAACCCAAATTTTTCTTCAAGGTTATGGATTCCCCGAACAACACCAGCACCAACGTCAACAACACCCCTCCAGCACTACCTCTTGCACCAGCTATTCCTGCACCACCCACCGAGCAAACAATGTTATTTGAGGCGATCCGCAGTCTTCTCGAAGGACAGCAACAACTTCTGAACCGTCCCGAGACTGACGCATCGGGAGTAAAGAAATTCAGGGCTTTACATCCCAAGCAGTTCTCTGGTAAAGGAAGCCCTCTTGAAGCGGAAGAATGGGCACAAAGCATCGAAGACGATCTGGCAGCAGCTCAAGTGCTAGACAATGCTTGGGTCCGTGTAGCAAAACTACAGCTCACGGATAATGCTTGCAACTGGTGGAAGGCGGAAGAAAGCCGTCTGGTACAGCCGATTGAATGGAAGACCTTTCGCGAGAAGTTCGACGCGAAATACTTTCCTGTGACTGCCAGGTTTGCAATGGAGCAGCAGTTTATTCATCTACAACAGGGTTCAATGTGGGATAAACCAGTAGATGAATACGATGCTGAATTCACCATGTTAAGCCGGTAAGATATGTCACAATAGTTCAATTTTTAAATATCACATACTACACAGCTAACACAATCTTTAAACAGATTCACGGCATACTTGATACCGACGGACGATATCAGAGCCCGTCGCTTTCAACAAGGACTGGACACGGAGATTCAGGCTGCTCTAGCCACAGGAAAGTTTTTGACTCATGAGGATGCTCTAGAAGCTGCCCGCAGCTATGAGGCAGTAATAAAAGCAAGGGGCAGACCTCAGTCTGCAGGAGTCAAATGCCCTTCCAACCAGATGGCAGGTGGAGCCTCGTCCAGACCACCTTTCGTGCCAAGGCGACCCGGAGTACCAACCTATCGTCCTAGCCCAGCCTTTTGCACCTACTGCAAGAGAACTGGACATATGATGAAGGACTGCCGTCGAGCCAACCGCCTTTGCTTAGTCTGCGGCTCAGCTACTTACGATATTGGGTCTTGTCCCCAAAGACAGAACCCGGTTGCTGCACCCAGGCCAGCAATTACCTATCCGCAGCGACCAGCTCTTCAGGCACCTGCTCCCAGACCTGCACTACCTGCACCACCTAGAGGACCACAAGCTGCACCACCTCCTCGTCAGTTCCATCAAGCTCAAAGGAACGTTCCGAGGAATGCTCCTCAGGCCAGGAGGAATGTACCAAGGCGTCAGGCTTTCACGATGTCCGTGGAAGAAGCAGAGGCCACTGGCCAAGTCATCACTGGTAAACCTTTCTTTTCAAACTTTGCTTTTCTATCCGCTACTTAGTCACATATTTCCTATACCTAAAACAAATCCCACATACCTTAGGTACAATCTTAGTATCCTCAATCCCTGCACTTGTACTTTTTGATACTGGAGCATCACACTGCTTTATGTCGCAACGGTTTGTCCGAACCCATGCGATTCCAGTCTCACCGCTTGTATCCAGCTGGAATGTCAGTTCAGGAAATGGCGTTCTAAAGGCAACTATGGGATACAGCTTGTGTCCAGTCGTCATCTGCAGTCGAGAGTTTTATGCTGACTTCAAAGTGCTGGACATACCGAACTTCGATGTGGTTCTAGGAATGGATTGGCTTGGAACTTTTTATGCTACCATCGACTGTCGTAAAAGGAGGGTAGTATTCGAGATCCCAGACCATCCGGTCTTCTATTTTAAAAGCAGAGACCGTACACTGGAGCCAAGTACCTACAAAGCAAAGCTAAGAGAAGCAGTTGTTGCAGCAGCACAAGTGGAGGAAGAATCAAGACCAGATGTGGTTCGAGAGTTCGACGATGTATTTCCTGACGATATATCAGGTTTGCCTCCCAATCGAGCTCTTGAATTCAGTATTGATTTAGTACCAGGAGCACAACCGGTGATCAAAGCACCCTATCGTTTAAGTCCAGAAGGTTTGAAGGAAGTCCGAACACAGTTGGACGAATTACTGGCGAAAGGATGGATTCGTCCCAGCACTTCAAGTTGGGGATCACCTGTACTACTTGTGAAGAAGAAGGAAGGTTCATACAGAATGTGCATCGATTACAGAGCCTTGAACAAAGTCACTATAAAGAACAAGTATCCACTCCCACGCATCGACGATTTATTCGACCAGCTAAGTGGATCTTGTGTTTTCTTTAAACTAGATCTTCGTTTAGGTTATCATCAAGTGAAGGTCAAGGAAGCTGATATTCACAAAACAGCTTTCAGAACTCACTATGGACATTACGAATTTCTAGTGATGCCATTTGGAGTGACCAACGCACCCGCAATCTTCATGAACCTTATGAATCAAGTTTTCCGGGAGTACTTAGACAGGTTTGTTATCATTTTCATCGACGACATCCTGGCGTATTCTAAGAGTCGGAAAGAGCATGCAGAACATCTACGAATTGTCCTGGAAACTCTTCGACAACATCAGCTTTATGCCAAGTACAGCAAGTGCGAGTTTTGGCTAAACCAAGTTGGTTTTCTTGGACATATCGTATCAGGAGAAGGAATCTCTGTGGATCTGGCGAAAGTTTCGGCAGTTAGCGAATGGCCTACACCAAAGTCAGGGAAGGATATTCAAAGTTTCTTAGGTTTAGCTGGATATTACAGAAGGTTTATTGAAGGCTTTTCGAAGATAGCAACGCCCCTGACCAAGCTCACACGTAAAGATGAAGAATTTGTGTGGTCAGAAGCATGCGAACAAGCTTTCGTAGAACTCAAGTCAAGGTTGACATCAGCACCTATTCTCGTCATACCGGATCAATCTGGAGGATTCGAAGTGCATTGCGATGCATCCGGTAAGGGATTAGGATGTGTTCTACATCAGCACGGTAAGGTTGTGGCTTATGCTTCAAGACAGCTGAAGATTCATGAGCGCAATTATCCGACGCATGATTTGGAGTTGGCAGCCATCATCTTTGCTCTCAAGATTTGGCGTCATTATCTACTTGGTGAACGAGTGAACATCTACACAGATCATAAGAGCCTGAAGTACGTATTTACTCAGAAGGAGTTGAATATGCGGCAGAGAAGATGGTTAGAACTCATGGCGGACTTTGATATCAACTTGCAATATCACCCATGGAAGGTGAATGTAGTACCTGATGCTCTTAGTCGCCAACCGTTAGCAATGAATCTCACCGCTCAGTGGAAGCTGCAACAAGACTTGCATCAGATGGAGATTGAAGTAGTCATGCCAGGTAATGCTTCAAGTTTGATGAATTTACAAGTTCAATCAACCATTGTCAATTGGATCAAAGGAGCTCAAGCCAGCAATGCTAAGTTGCAAAAGATCATAGAACAAGTGGAGAATGGACTCAGAATAGACTTCATCATCCATGAAGACGGATCTTTGAGATACGGCAGCAGATTGTGTGTACCAAAAGGTCCGGTTCGGGAAGAGTTAATGAAAGAAGCTCACAGCTATCCCTATTCAGTACACCCTGGAGGTACCAAAATGTACAAAGATCTACGTCAGAATTATTGGTGGCATGGAATGAAGCGTGAAGTAGCCAGAAGTGTCGCAAAATGCTTGGTGTGTCAGCAAGTAAAGGCTGAACATCACATGGCTGCTGGATTACTTCAACCGTTACCAATCCCAGAATGGAAGTGGCAACACATCACGATGGACTTTGTGACTGCTCTTCCTCGCAGCACAAAGGGTAACGATGCCATATGGGTCATTGTGGATCGACTCACAAAATCGTCTCACTTCATCCCATTTCGAGTTGGTCAATCAACTGAGACACTAGCGAAGAAGTACATGGAGGTAATAATCTAATTTAGATTTAAAACACTTCATAATATACTATCTCTGATACCCATGAACTCATACAGGAAATTGTGAGACTTCATGGAGTACCGGTCTGCATTGTCTCCGATCGTGACACCAGGTTCCGATCGCAATTTTGGCAGAGTCTGCAAGCAAGCTTGGGAACAAGTCTGAACTTCAGCACGGCTTATCATCCACAAACAGATGGTCAGTCGGAACGAACTATTCAGATTTGGAGGATATGCTTAGAGCGTGTATGTTAGACTTCAAGGGATCATGGGAAGATCATCTACATCTTGTGGAGTTTTCGTACAACAACAGCTACCAAGAAAGCATAGGGATAGCACCTTTTGCAGCACTGTATGGAAGGAAGTGTCGATCGCCATTAAGTTGGGACGACATCGGAGATAGGGAACTTCTTGGACCGGAGATCACGTATTCCTGAAGATATCTCCGAACCGCGGAGTGATCCGTTTTGGAAGACGGGGTAAGTTGAGTCCGAGATATATTGGACCGTTCGACATACTCGAACGAGTCGGTGAAGTGGCATACCGCTTAGTGCTTCCACCTTCATTGGAAGGAGTGCATAATGTGTTCCACATATCCCAACTCAGAAAGTATGTGAGTGACCCCAACCATGTTCTCGATCATTCCGAGCTCACTTTACAGCCCGACTTGTCTTGTGAGCGACAGCCTGTGGAGATCCTGGACAGGAAAGTGAAGACACTTCGGAACAAGGAAGTTAACTTGGTTCGAGTGATGTGGAGGAAAGACACTCCAGGAGAGTCCACTTGGGAAAGGGAGGATGAAATGCGTACTAGATATCCACACCTCTTTGTAAACTAGTCCTCAAATAAAAGTTGTAAATTTCGAGAACGAAATTTTTGTAACGAGGGTAGACTGTAACAACTCTATTTTTAATGTACAAAGAATTGATTTAAATTCAATGTATACTTGGAGTATTTATTACAGCTGATATCTCTTTAAGTATTTATTTCACTCCATAATTACAAGAAGGAGCTTGTAGCTCATTGGTAATACCTTGCACTGCTGAACCAAGCCAACCGAGTTCAAATCCCCACATTATTTTTTAAAATTATTTTGTTTTAATTTTTTTGAAAAGTCAACAGTCAAACAGCCATAACTCACAAAATTTATACTGAACATAAAAAACTAAATACACCAAAATTCCCCCTACGAGCTTCCCCACCCAGAGGTACCCCGACTCGGCCGAGTCGGCCGGCTCACCGGCCCACTTGGCCGGCGCCGCCGGCCGGACTCGGCCTGACGGCCGAGTCGTTAATTTCTCCGTGTTGACCTGGTCATCCCCCCTGCATACTTTATTTTCTTTGATCGGTTACCAGATTCTCAATAAATCACTTTTATTCCAAAATTTAATGATTTTTAATGTTTTTTTAATATATTTTTATATTTTTTTTAATTAAAACCCTAACCCTAGCCTAGCCCTATATAAACACCCCTACCCTCTACCCTTTCACCCTACATTCCTAAGTCCACTCTCTAAAAAATTCAAGAGAACTCGGTACGTTAGAAAAAGAGCGAAAGGCGAAGCGCTGCCGAAATCGACGACGAATTCCGGCGATCGTACTAGGACCCTTCACGACGTTTCGACGCACCGACAACCCACTACCTTCCTAGCACTCTCTAGCTTGTCCAAACCCGTAAGTCCTCCTTTTTCTATCTTTCTTTTCTTTTAAGAAAAATACGACTTTTTAAAACCCGACGGAAATCGGAACAAACCGATTTCTGATTCGGTTTTCTATCAAAACTCACTTGTCATTAATTCCATAATGCTTAAACATATTCATGTTGACTACTAATCACTTAAAAATCAATTTGGATAAAGTTTCTCACATGAAATGATAACTTTTGCAGAATAGTATTTTCGCACTTAAATACCCCTATGTTTAGTTTATCATGTTTAACCCCTAAACTTCACTATACCTTAAAGTAGATCACGAGGTAATGACCTACCTCCACACACACTCATATGTAATCATAACACGCCATCTTGAAAACATAGAATACGATAATACAAGACTTTTCATTAAAATACCATTTTCTTTATAACCCTTTTCTGAAAGTTCTAAGTTGTATACAATTTTAAAACAAAATCTCTTAATAGGAAAATATGATATGTCATGGACATCGATCGTTTATCTAAACCTAACTTTGTGGTGTCTAGGCTAGGCAAGTGAGCTTAGGTAACTTTAAAAGGCTCGTCTCACGATTCGTGAGCGGATTCCTCCTTCCTCACTTGTACTTACCTGGACACAATTGGCGGTGAAGAGGTGATTTGAGGCTTCTAATGACGTGTCGTTTAGACCATTTAGAAATAGGCTAGTTGGCTTAGGAAACCCTAGAATCTAAAATACGGAAATTTACACCCTTTTACAAATAAATACCTTATCTTTATAAAAACCGTTTTCTAAATGATTAGTATTTATTAAATCTTTGCAAAGCGCCACTACAACCCACCTTTGGGGAACTCGTTAGGGATAGTACGGTTTATCGTGCACCCTCGGGCTTAGTAGTGTGAGATTCAGACCTCCGTAAGGAGCATTCGGTCTCGAAAGGTTTAAAATACGACATTTAAGAAAAATGAGATTTCGGGAAAATAAAATATTTATTAAAATTTATTTTTGTATAAACATATGTATATTTAACATTTAAACACCTATTTTGTTATAAGATAAAGTTTCCACCTTTACCTAAAAATTACAAGATTAAAAGTTACATTAAAATACCATGAATTTCAATATTACAAATTAATACCTTTATTTATGTAATTAGGATATTTTCACTAGAAATAAGACAAAATAAAATCACACTCATTATAACCATAAAGAAGAATAATAAATACTTGAGGTGTATCTTGAAAACTATACAAAAGTATTTTTACATAAAACCCCTCAAGTTTTATAAATTACAATAAGGACCCTAACAATTATAGAACTTCGACTTACATTTCTTTTAGTCTGACTCGGGTTTGAGTCTGATTATTTCTCACTTGAATAAGATTCAAGTCAATCTATATTCTTTAATATTCTAACTCAATATGAATACATGAATCCCAGAATCCAGTTAACAATTTATACGACTTGACTGAATCAAACCATGGATATACATCCATTATTCCGTTATTCCATTTACCTGATTATGCAATTACAACATGTTTACTTATATCATGGTTTTGGTCGGTCATCCAACTTACACAATACAATACAACATTACTATCAAAACACTACGGGATTTAAGGGGTAGATTGGTACGGAAGGTGTTAAAGGTGGCACGAGGTGGTCAGATTAAGACACCTAACCATATTCCGTTGCTGTTGTACCGTGGCTTAACGGTTCCTTGTATATTCTGTTTGCCCTGGTCTCTACCATATAGAGACCCCTCTCGTATACACTGGCATTCTTCTGTACCAAACTACAAACAACAGCGTTAACACAATATTCCATAATATTCTACAACATAATACTTTAGAAAATACTTTTATGATGTCTTTCTAATTCTTCCTTATCTTTGGGACTTACCGACCGACCTGTTCGCTGACGACATTCTATTTCTTTCTTCTTTGAACGTCGTCAGGTGCTTTGGACCCAGCAGAGATCGAGCCCACAGGTGAAAACTTGGAACATTTCCACGAAGACCCCGAGCTCTAGATATTGTACCTTGTTCTATTCAGTATTTTCATTTCCTGTTATGCCACTGTTTAGGCATCGCTTTTCATTTCAGTTGTATTTACTTTTCATGCATTGTACAAAAGAATGTTATTAATAAAGTTGCTGTTAATTCTTTATCTCTTGTCTCTTGTGATTTTCTTTTATATTGCTTAGATACGCTTAGCGTATATACTTCTGAGTACATATGTAGCGGACCTCGTCGCGTCTCCTTCGCCGTACACCGGGAAGCGGGGCGTGACACCACATATCCCAGCTAAGACGATATGTGAGCGACCCCAGCCAAATACTTGATTACTCAGAGCTCACAGTACAGACTAACCTAACATGCGAGCAACAACAAGTTGGGATCCTGGACTAAAAGGTGAAAATATTACGGAACAAGGAGATAAATTTGGTTCGAGTGATGTGGAGAAAGGATTCGCCAGGAGCATCAACTTGGAAAAAAGAAGAAGATATATGTGCACGATACCCTTACTTTTTTGAAAATTAGTCTTTATGTAGTTGTAAATTTAGAGGACGGAATTTTTGTAAGGAGGGAGAATGTAACGACTCTGAAATCACTGTACAGAAATTTCTTGTTATTTCACAGTAAAGGGTATCACAACCTGTGTAAGAGTTAAAAGTTAATTTTGTTAAATAAAAGTAAGAAGTAACTTGTACCTCACTGGTAAAGTCTCTACACTGCTGTGACATAGCATGTGTGTTCGATTCCCATCAAGCCCAATTATTTAAAAAAAATTCTTTTTAATTTTTCGGAAGCACAAGAGGTGCACGCGCAATACACGAAGAAATGAAAAATTTGAGAAAAATCAAACAGGCGTAATGAGGTGTACACCCCCAACTTGACACGTGGCACAAATTTTGAGATAACCCGATCAAATCTGACCGCCCAAACTCCCCAATGCGACGGCGCCGATAGTCGATGTAGCCTCAAATCCCTCCGTGCTTTGCACACTTGACTCTTCAACTCTCCTCAACTCCCCTGCACTGTTTGATTTTCCTGCAATCAAACATAGACCTTCAATTCACCATTTAACACCATTTAAATTCTTTTAATCCACATTTTTAATTCCCAAACCCTAATTCTTCACTATAAATACCACCTCATGCCTTAGCTCTCCCCCATTCTGAAATTTCTATCAAAAATTCTCCCAAACTCTCTAAGTATCAAGTGGAGTTAAGCACCCAAATGGAGTAGCAAGCCAAACTCGACGACTGGAGCATCTCCGAAGAAACTAAGACACCCGAAGGCTTCTTCTCTCTCTTGTTAACCATCTAATCTCATAAGTCCTTCTTCTCTCTTCTTCTTTCATCTCAAAACCATCTTCTAAAATCATATCGGAAAAAGAGAGTTAAATCCGATATGTGTAGTTTTAACCTTTGTACTCCCCTTTCTAAAGAAAAATAGGTCAAAATTACACTACTTGTAACTTGGTTTACAATCATTTAGTTTTGAGTTTAATCAAAACTTTCATGTGAAACTATCATAAAACGAACTTTTCATTAAAATACCATGAACTTTAGTATAACCCCTTTTCAATAATTGTTAAAAATATACTTTTAGGAAAAATTCACGGGGTAACAACCTACCCCACATGCACACTATGGTTTCGAAGCACGGTACTCTAAACGTATAGCTAATTTAAAGAATAACTTTTACATTGAAATACCACACCTTTACAAAACGAGTTTCTTTTAATCGGTATTTTGAAATCCTTGGCAATTACGTCTCTACAACCCTCATTAAGGTACCCACTAATGGATGGTGCGGATTATCGCACATCCTTGGGATAGTAGAGCGAGATGCAGAACTCCTCACGGAGTACTCGGTCTCGAAGGAAAATAAAAATACGGTTTTTAAGAAATGCGACTTTTCTAAACAAAATTAATTTTTGAAAAATTATATAAAAATTATGAATCCTTATTTTCAATAAAAAAAAATTAAGAAACTATATTTTTAAAATGAAAAGTTATAATTCTTAATAAAATAAAACCAAGTTTCCAAAAGTAGTAGTTTTCATAAAAATACCATAAACTTTCAAAATGCTAGGTTTTATCACCAAAACACCACAACAATTAAAATACATGTTCATGAAAATCTTAAATATTATAAATCACCCTCGAGGCTTATTTTTAAAAAATCATGTTGTCCATGTGCAGCAGTTGCCGATTTCTCCCGAACATAAGATTTTTAACGGTTTAAATCAATTCCTATGAAAAAGACATGAACTCGAATCTCAACTTGAACTGGAACTGGAACACAAACTTGAACTCTAAGCTAACTCAAATCTAAACTCGAATATGAACTCGAACCCAAACTACTCGAACCAACTTGACTCGAACCAAGATTGCAATTGTCATGACTCGCATATTACTCGACTCACTCGACTATATTCCACCCTTTTTGCAATCTATAGTTTTGATTAAGACATGTTAATCAATCAATCAAACCAATTAAGTATATTGACCAGTTATATATATTATACTCTAAGTGTTTGGGATGGTTTTTTGTTTGAATCCAACGGAGGTTCAGGAGTCTCGTATTAATCTCTTTTTTTTATTTTACTCGAATATCAGTCGGGTCGACTCATCCAAAGCCTAGAGCCCTGATACTAACACATGAAATGGGCCCGTGTTTCCTTACTCCTGGGGCCCCACTCTTGAGCTCATAAATACTTCTACGGCTGCATTGGCATTCACATTTCGAACTTAACGTTAACATAGTGACCATATAGAGACCTATAGAATATATTTACCCATGATCATATACTCTTACTCGTCATCTATATATTCTACAATTGTCATTTTCATTATTCTTACTTATCTTTGGGACTTACCGAGCACTAGTTCACTGACGGGCATTCCACCAATTTTTCTTCTGTTAGAATGTTCGTCAGATACGGTCGAAACAGAGGAAGTGGAAGCCACAGAGGAGGACTACAACCAGATCACTACTCAAGGCTAGCCCAGCTTCATTTTTTCTTCAGTTTATGTATGCCACTTGTTTAGGCATTTTCCTTATTGTATTTACTTTCCAGCATAAACTCATGTATCTATAAATATTGGAAGTTGAATGTAAATGAATATGCTTGTTGAAAAATTTTACATTCTCCATTTATTCTTGTATTGAGTATTATTTTTTCAATACGCTTATGATTGGTGCGAAAAAGTGTGTCTGTGTATGTTGTAAATAACCGCAATCAAGACAGTGTCGTAAATAGCTTGCCGCGATGAGTATGGGTCGTCCGCAGGGAAACGTGAATTTCTTTTCTTGTTTTAGACGGGTTAAAAAAAGAGAGGAGGGATTGTTGTCGTTTTAAATTAAGATGTGTAGAAAATTTTATAATAGAAACGCTTGTAGGGTTTATTGGACTTAGTAGTTAATGGATGAAGATTTAGAAATGATTTTTTTTATCTTTTAATTATTTAATACTAGAGAGATAGCGATGAATGTGGATTAGGGTTCTTGGAGGGAATTAGGGTTTCACACTACCGCCCTTTGTCCTTCTATTGATCTCTATTTATCTCAAGCCCTTAACAAAACAAGTATTAACGAATCTCAAATCGTGGTTGTGACTATCATTAAATGATAGTGCGCCCGATAAGAGGATTGACATTTATTTTGCTAAGGTTTATAAACATTAGATTTTAAAAAGAAGTTAAAGGATTTTTCATCTATTATTCTACCCTATCCTACAAACCCTAGCAAGCAAGAAATTACTCGCTGATGATTATTAACGTAGTAAAAGAAAGGTGGAAGATGAATGAAACCATATTAGAAATACAGAAAATAATGCTGAATGTAATGCAGAAAAGTAATGTAGAAAAGTAAATGCGTAAAGTAAATGCGAAAAGAATTAAAACAAAAGACTACCTTTATTAATTAACTATTTCATTACAAAATTTACTCCTTCAAAAGGTAGGTTACAAGAACCCTAGTTTTGCTTGTAGATCTCTCTCTCAATCGATAGGTAGATGAATAGATGATTCGATTAGATGAGATGATTTTGGAATGCACAGCTCTCGTCCTTTATATAGCCTCTGAAAGCACAAATCCTAGATACCATGTTGGAGTAGGTGAAGTAACGATCGGGGACCCAAAATTCCAGATTCCAATGGCTGTTATCCAACCGCGGAACCGCCGCTATTTTCACCGTTTGACCGTGGATTCACCGCCTTCTAGTGGGTTTGGGAATGGGGATTTTTCTGCCTTTTTCTCTCGATATTTGGAGATCCTCTTGATATATACATTTTGAAAATATTGCTCTTAGTCTCTGCTGTTGCAAGATTCTTTGATTTGCTTCTAATATTTGGCAGATTCGGTTTGATATTCCAATTTGACATGGATCTCCTACTTAGATTTCAGATCAGAGCTAATACCTGCACAATATCTCAAATCAAATTGTTAGTAGCATTTGGTATTTTTTGAGATATTATTCCAACCATTTATATGATATAATATCTTAAGAATATTGATTAGGAATATTTAACATGATTTGTATATTTTAATTAATAATATTTCATTTAAATATAATATGCATATATTTTCTCTAATTATATTAATTATAAATGAAGAAACATATGATAATAATCTTTTTACAAATAAACCCACATATGTTCTTTATTTACATTTAACACCTTTTATTAGTAGGGAAAATGTTCATACAAATGTGCAATATTTTTTGACTAATCAAATACCTCCAAACTTATCTTTGATCGTCCCGAGCAAACTATTTATTAAAAAGAAAAATAAAAACCTAGTACACTTTCGTAACCAACACGATTGCACTTAGCTCGTACAACAAGCCTTTAAATCTCTAGGTGTCCCTAGTAGGAGGAGTGTTGTTTCCTGAGGGTTTTCAGCGGATTACACCAACAAAATCCCAAAATAAAAGAAAGAAGATAAAAATTACATGCAAAAATAAGAAACATATAAAAGAAAGAACTTGAAAATAAGAGTTTCAAACTACACTATATTTTTAGTTGTCATGAGCCATATCTTAATGATCTTGAAAAGATGTCAGAAATCATATCATCCCTTAATAAAATATCGTCTTTAGTCTTCCTTCCTATCTCTCCTCCAAACATCGATCATATACCTCTACATGTATGTAAAAGAAATCTCTACACTTAGAGAATTCAAATCAAGCTATCATACCCTTTATCCATCTTCCTTAGTACTTTTTAGTCGGTGAATGTTTCAGATGGATTTGCTCACACATTCTTCATGCAACCGTTAATACTTCTTGCTGTACTAACCAACTTATTACCAAATGTTCTCACTTATTAAGGCCTAATTAGAAATATCTTAGTCTTGCAACACCTAAGGTTTAGCAGTGACTCCCAAACCAGTTGGTCTAAGGCACTAGGTGATAAAACACCCTTGCTATATTTTTTTATGCTGTCTTAAGTAATTACAAAACCAGTGTTCATTTTTCTTCACCATTTATATTTTATGTGTCATTTATATTTTGTTGATTTGTATATTTTTTTCCTTCATACTAAGGCTTTTGGACAAGAGCATTTCAAGGTATCCTCTACTATCCCAAGTTTCAAGATATGTGCAAGTGCGTATAGTAGGGTATATACATTCAGAAGTTTGGACTTAAGAATATGGACTATTTTTCAGACTTATAATTATCCTCAGATTAGTGATTCCTTTCTTCTTACTAACCCTTGGGACAACAGCTCATGACTATCTATTACTAGCTTTGTTTTAAAACATATGATTTTCTTGCATTTCTTAAATCTCTTCCTTTCTTTCATATGTATTTTTCACTTTCTCACTTTTATTTTCTAAACAAAAATTATTATGCAATGCAATATTTACATATGATGTGTAGATATATACAAACCATACCCCCAAACTTGTTTGGAGCGGTGCCCTTACTGATATTGTCCTATAAGCTCAAAACCTGAAGACCGAAAGGAAAAATTCAATAAGATAATATAAAAAAGGAGTCAAGAGTGAATGACAGTAATTTCCTCCTCCAAACTTGTTTTTGGCTCATAATCGTGCAAAAATTTCTTTTCATTCAAGAGCCAAAATAATTTTCTTCTCCCCGCCCAAACTTGAGTAAAACATTGTTTTCATTACTAAGCATTGAAAATCATAAGAGAGGGGGTTAAATATTATCGGTTTACATAAAACTTTACAAAGACCAAAAGTCAACACCAACCATTCAAATATTTTATTAATGTAACACCATGGTTGGTAGAAGAATGCGAAACAGATGTATGTGAAGAAGAATACTCGAGACTGTATAAGAATGGAAGTTACATCATGTCTCAAGTAGAAGAAATGAGAGTAATGAGAAGAGATGAAGTGGGGAGAAGAGAAGACGTGTAATCGAAAGGATTTACGTCTCGGTTGATAGAGACGAAACAGTGATGGTGAATAAAAACGAGAATTTGAAAGATAAGGAATGGATGAAAAAGTCGCATTTTCGTATGAGATAAGAAGAAGGGATGGCGGTTCAACTTCTTCAGCCTCAAAGGGAGGTGCACAAATATCTGTTGGAGGTTGATTCATCACAACATCCAAGTCTTTAAGGAACGTGAGTTCTTCAGCGAAAATATTTTCGAAACTTTCCTCGATGGTCCAAGTGATAATCTCATCGTAAAGAAAAGAATCAGTGGAATAGGAAGATTCACTAGGACAATTGAAAGTTTCAAGGTCAATCTTTTGCGTACCAAGGCTCAAAACACTTGATTCGTCAGAAATTATGGAGGTCGGAGACTCAAAAAGCTCATTTACCTTATTCGTATAATAAATAGCTGGATCAAACAACAGCGCACTAGTGGCGTCGAGATCATTATTGTGGAGCAAAAACTCTTCCAATTCGCAACTGTTGGAAGTTATCTTGTTAACAGAACATATATTAATTATATGAGCAGAAGGTTCGGAGGGTTGACTTCCTACTCTGAAAATGTTAAGCTCAATTGTCATCTTCCCGAAAGATAGGTTCATGGAACTATTAATTGATTACTTTATTAGAAGTTGCTAGAAAAGGGCGACCAAGAATCACCGCGATTTGGTTCTGTGGGTTCGCTACAGGCTATGTATCTAAAACTATAAAGTCCATAGGGAATATAAATTCCCCGACTTTGATCAACACGTCCTCTAGCTCACCCCTAGGATGGGTGATAGATCCATCGACCATCTGGAGAGTGCAGTGCATAAGTTTCAACTCTCCTATATCAAATTGCTCATAAACAGAATACGGGAGCAAGTTAACACTAGCACCTAGATCGAGTAAAGCGCAATTGATGTTTTTACCCCAATAGTTATAGAAATTGTAAGACAACCGGGGTACTTATGTTTCTTGGGCAATTGTTGGGTAAGAGTATCGCTCACATTGCTCACTAAGAAAACATTTTTAGGCACTTGAGTTTTCCTTTTCCTAGTGCACAAGTCCTTAAGAATTTTCGCATAGAACGGAACTTGTTGGATAGTATCTAAGAGAGGAATATTTATGTTAACTTGCTTAAACATTTCCACAATCTTCTCCATCTGCGGACTTAGTTTGTAGGGCCTCAACCGGTTTGGAAAAGGAGTTTAATTAATAAGGGTTGGGTCCAATACTTGAGGAGAAGTTTGTGGGGATGAAATGGATCCCAAAATTGGATTTGGGATGATCTGAGATGGTAATTTATTCAAGGAAGTGGACTGAGAGTTCGAGCCCAGTGGAGAACAGAGAATAGGCTCGAATAAGAGGTTGGGTTAAATGAAATAGGAGTAGAAGTAGTAGCCGGGGCGTCATCTAAATCATCAACGTGTTCACCAACATGGTTGTTCAGTACGCTTCTTGATCTCAACGTAGTTACGGCACTCACGTTATGATTTTGTTGGTTAAGGACGATGTTTGCGCTTTGTGAGTGGCCGGGATTTGGTAGAGGTTGAGATAGAAGTTTCCCTTTCTCTCTCTCTCACTCATTGCGGCATTTAACTTTGCAATTTGTGCTTTGATCTATTTTATGCTTTCACCATAGGAAGCAGTGTGTTGCATTGGCGTTTGGATAGAGGACGTTAAATTAGCCGTCGTTTGTGTGGATTGTTTAATAAACGTTTCTAAGTTTCTTTCGAGTGCCGAGATTTTATCGATGCCGGCGGTTGGAATATTAGTTTGTGGTTAGAAAGAATTATTATAAAGGGCAAAGTTGTTGGCCGGATTTTGGAAAGATTGCAGTTGAAAGAGCTGCTAAATTTATTGTGGTGGATGTTGTTGCTGTAGGGGAAGCCTTTGATAGTTATTTTGGGCTTGGGAACTGATTTTGATTTTGAGATTGGTTTTGGTTCCAAACAAAATTAGGATGATTCCTCTATCCCTGATTATATGTGGATGAATAAGGATCATTTCTAGATTGTTGCTGAAAAGCAGCATTGGTTTGTTCATGACCTTGAGACAGAGGATTCAAAGGACATTCTTCCGTTAAATATGATGAGTCAAAACAGCAACCACACACGGTTTTGGGAGCGTAACTTGGTTTAGGGAGTCTGAAGAGAATTTGCTTTCCATAGCTTCGAGTTTCTTTTGTATCGCAACAATTTCAGCTTTCATTGCGATGGAAGTATCGAGCTAATGGATACCTGCCCTAGATGAAGACGATATTGTTGGTCTAGTGCTCTCCCACTGTAATGTTTGTTTGGCGAGATCTTTCAGAAATTGCCATGCTTCGTCGTCATCTTTTGACATGAAATGACATTGACAAATGGTTTCTAGCATTTGTTGTGTAGCTGGATTGATACCCTCATACATAATTCGGCAAAGTTGTTATCTGTCGATTCCGTGATGAGGGCATTGGACAAGGAGATCTTTAAACCATTCAAAGTATTTCCAAAAGGGTTCGTTGGGAAGTTAGGCAAACTGGTTAATCTCACTCTGAATACGGGCGGTCTTGTGATGAGGATACAATTTCTTAAGGAATGCTTTATCGAATTCATCCCATTTAGCGATAGAATGTGTGGCAGTGCTATAAAGCCACCTTTCTGCAAGATCGCATAAGGTAAATGGGAGAAGACGTAATCGCAGAGCATCCCCTGAAAGTTGGGTGGTGCTCATCATTGCACATACGTTTTCGAATTTGGTTATAAAAACGTATGCATCTTCAGATTCAAGCCCATAAAATTTGGGCAACAAGTTGATGAAGTGGGGTTTAATTTCAAAATTATCCCTATTGGCTGGTGGAAAGAACAGACACGTAGGAAGGGGTCTGTGTACGGGGTAGCATCGGTCTTGAAGAGTGATGTGTGGTGGATTCTGAGTTTGAGCACCTTTGGGTAGTGGCAAGGTGGTATTGTTAAAATCCAATGGAGATCCATCCATCTCGGGAGATGTGGTAGGTGGAGGAGAAATAGAAGATGAAGAAGTACCGACTTCGGAGTCGACAGCAAAAACGCGGACTAGACGGGCACTAGAATCCCATGTCCAGCCGATCATGCACTAAGCGGGTTTAGTGCATGTGGCAACGTGTGATGTGTGAGAATGATTTTAAGAAGGCTTGTTTTGAAAAAATGTCGGACGTGAGGCGTGACTCAACCAATCACAAAATGCACAATCAATCCGTAGAGCTATGGTCACCTAGGTCAAGTCACTAGACCGCTCCTAGACTTCCAAAGGACAAGACATAAGATCAATCCTCTACCACCTCCTTATCAATCTTGCGGCCAGATAAGTGCCAGGTATGTGAGATGTATCCGCTATACGAATCACTGAAATAGCGGGCCTAATTAAGTAACCACTTTCCTTAGTCACACTTGCCTAGACACCACAAAAGAAATGCAGATAAGCAACAGATTACCCACGACCCTCCTTTGTCCTAATTGAGCACGACAGTCCTTAAAGGCTCGATCTAGATATTTTTTTATTAATGTAGGGTGATAGTATGCTCGTTTGTGATTTATAGGGCCTAACAAGGGTGATGAAATCCCCACCTAATCTGAATTTGGGTTTATTGCCTCTTAATGTCCGGTTTAAGTATGCAAAACAACCCGAAATCAAAACATGCAAAAAGATTTTTTAGCGGCGCTGTTTGTAAAGAATACTGCAGGTAAAATCAATTATTAAAGCTTTAGAGGAGCGATGGAGATAATAGGAGGATACCAGAGAAGTTTGGAGACTCGGTTTCCCAACACGACCGTGCTTCCACCACCAAAGTCACCAAAGAGCCGCGGTTCCATCGCCGTTTGAAGTGTTCTTCCCTTAAAAATTCTTCAGAGCACTCCAATGCTCCTCTGGTCTAAGTTGAAAGTCTCTAAATCTCTATTGGCCTGCTCCAATTACTCCAGATGTCCTTGCAAAACTCGCACAAGAATTGTTAAAAACACAAGATGTGGTTTTGGTTCTCTTTTATTTTATGTTTTTGGTTTTTATAAAAGATCAACCCGAATAACAAAAAAATTAATTATGATCGTTTCTCCGGCAACGGCGCCATTTGATTGGTGCGAAAAAGTGTGTCTGTGTATGTTGTAAATAACCCTAATCAAGACGGTGTCGCAAATAGCTAGCCACGATGAGTACGTGCCGTCCGCAGGAAAACGTGAATTTCTTTTCTTGTTTTAGACGAGTTGATAAAAGAGAGGAGAGATTGTTGTCGTTTTAAATTAAGTTGTGTAGAAAATTTTATAATAGAAAGGCTTGTAGGGTTTATAGGACTTAGTAGTTAATGGATGAAGGTTTAGAAATGATTATTTTTATCTTTTAATTGTTTAATACTAGAGAGATAGTGATGAATGTAGATTAGGGCTCTTGGAGGGAATTAGGGCTTCCCACTACTGCCCCTTGTCCTTCCATTGATATCTATTTATATCAAGCCCTTAACAAAACAAGTATTAACGAATCTCAAATCGTGGTCGTGACTATCATTAATTGATAGCGCGCCCGATAAGAGGGTTAGCATTTATTTTTCTAAGGTATATAAACATTATATTTTAGAAAGAAGTTAAGAGATTTTTCATCCATTATTCTACCCTATCTTACAAACCCTAGCAAGCAAGAATTTACTCACTCATGAGGATAAACGAAGTAAAAGAAAGGTTGAAGAAAATGGAACCCATAATTAAAATAAAAAATGCAGAAAGTAATTGCGGAATGTAAAGACAGAAAGTAAATGCGGAAAGTAAATGCGACAAAATTAAAAAAAAGAACTACCTTTTATTGAATAATTAATCCATTACAAAAGTTGCTCGGTGAAAAACCAAATCACAAAACCCTAGTTTTCTTTAGATTACTTGGTCGGTAGATCAGTCATTTCTTCAATGGATAGTTTGATCCTTCTAGATAAATAGCGCTCGGTCCTTTATATAGGCTCTGAAACTTTAAATCCTAGACGTCATATTGAAGTGTGTGCAAAGACGATCAAGCCCCTGATTTTTCACATCCTACGGCCACCATACGACCGCGCAACCGCCGCCTATTGCCCTCTTTGACCGTGGATTTTCCGTCCCTTGGTGGGTTTGAGCTTCTAAATTATTCATGCCTTTTTCTCTCGATATTTGGAAATCCTTCTGATAAAAATATTCTAAAAATATATCTCTTAGTCTCTGCCGTTGCGAGATTCTTCAATTTGCTTTAACATTCGGCAGATTTGGTTTTGCGATTCGATTTGCTGTGGACCTCCTACTTATTTTTCAGACCTGAGCTGATTTATTATAATACCTGCACAATATCTCAAATCAAATTGTTAGTAGCATGTGTTTTATTTGAGATAATATTCCAACCAATTAAATGATATGATATCTTAATAATATTGGTTAGGATTATTTGATATGATATGCATATTAATAATCTCATGAATATTTTATTTAAATATGATATGCATATTCCCCAATTATATTAATTATAAATTAAGAAACTATGATAATAATCTTTTTACAAATAAACCAACATATGTTCTTTATTTATAATTAACACCTTTTAGTAGTTAATAATAATAGGGAAAATGTCCATAAAAATGTGCAATAAATTTGACTGATTAATAACCTAGGTAGATCGTTATACATTCGAATTCTAGGATGATATTTTCTACTCACGAGTTGGCAACTCACCCCGTTGTGCCATAGTTTTCTTGCAGGACCGACCGCTCGGATCAGTAGCGGCTTGCTGGCATATTCTTCTTTTGTATTATTTGCTTGGTAGGTGAGTTACACTACAGATCGTAACCACCATTGTATATTTTTATATTCATTTGTATTTAGTTAAAAGCTTCATCAACCAGACTATGAATATTGTGGACTTAGATACCAGATTGTATATTATTTCAGACTCAGAGTCGTGACTTGCATATTATTCTTATATTTGAGTTGATGATATTTTGATTTTCTTTATTCTTTCTGAGTTGATCTTCACCTTGGATGTCGTATACTTGCGTGGTTGTGTTTCCGTCGATTGGTGAAGAGCTAGCTCCCGCTTGGGGATGCTTATATTATTATAGTTTATGTACCGTTTTAATCAAAATTTACAAAGGAGGTGCTGTCCAAATTTCAAATGACGAAAATATTTTCAAATTTTAGTATACAATTCACTGGTATTTTTAACGAACCTTATTTATATTTTAAAAAACAGGAATTGATTTCGTTATACCCTTTTTTCCAAACTTCACCTCCACTATTTTCTTAAAAAGGGTTTAGATTCCTGATTTTCGGTTTACTTGGATTACGGTAGGGTCTTATAGACTTCACGTGATTCAAGTATTGGTCACGTGCCATTTCCGGGTCGTGACACAATGACCCGTCGATCCGGTGCTGATTCAGAACCCTCGTCTCTAAACGATAAATCCTAACATAAAAAGGATAACCAAACTGTTCCTGTGTCATCGGGATAACACCCTGGTTAGTCCTCATCCCTGACAAGATCGCTTTGACCGCATCTCTAGCCGTAGCCCTTTCGGCTCGCGTAGCCATGGCAACATGAACCACAAGTAAGTATCGATGAGGATAGATCATAAGAACGAATAGAAAAAAGGATCTCAAAATATGTACATCCTAAGATTAATTAAGCGGAGTATCGTATCATAATTATGCCGTAGAACATATGTACGGTACGTCACTCTACTTGAGTTACCTACTCCATCAACCAAGGTTAACCTACGTAACGAAAGTTCGGGTCTAATACCCTCTCAGTCAAGTTTAAGTTCCGTAAGGTCAAGCCTAGATTCCGAAATATACGCCCTAGACTCTGTATAGTCAAACCTAGACACGAACAAAGGTTAAACCTAACGCTCTGATACCAACTTTGTCACGGCCCGGAAACGGCATGTGACAGGTACTTGAATCACGTGAAATCTATAGGGCCTCACTATAACCCAAGTAAGCCGAAAATCGGGAATCTAAACCTTTTTAAAGTAAATAGCGGAGGTGAAGTTTTGGAAAAATGGTTGTTAATGAAATCAAGTTCCGCTTTTTAAAGTATAAGTAATGTTTATAGAAGTACAAGTGGATTGTATACTATACTTTGAAAATATTTTTGTCATTTGAAATTTGGACAGCACCTCCTTTGTAAATTTTGATAAAAACCAGTACATATACAATAATAATATCAACATCCCTAATTGGGAGCTACCTCATTGCCAATCGGCGGAATCACAAACACGCAGTATATACGACACGCAAGGCGAATATCATCATAAGAAAGAAAGTAAAAGAAATACCAAAATATCATCTCAACAATATCCGAACTCGATATATACAAGAATACATACAAGTCTCATTCTAAATCCAAAAGAATATACAAATCTGGTCTCTAAGTCCACAAATATATATAATCTGGTTGATGGAGTTTTTAACTAGATTGCAAATGAATAAAATATAGAAGCGACGGTTATGATCTGTAATGTAACACACCTACCAAAGCAATTACCCAAAGAAAAAGTGTGTCAGCAAGCCACTACTGATTCGAGCGGTCGGTCCTGCAAGAAAACAATGGCATAACGGGGGTGAGTTGCCAACTCTTGAGTAGAAGATATCATCAGGTAGAAATCAAATGCATAATGATCTACCTAGGTCATACAGTACTAATAATATCATACCGTCTGATAACAAAAGTGAACGTGTGTATATATATAATATCGTGTCTATATCAATATGTGGTAACATGTCATCCATAGCGTGTGTGTGTGTGTATCATCCAATGAGTGTCCATCAATGACATTCAAAATCATCATAAAACGCTGAGTGTCCAACATCGACGCTCAAAATCATCATAAATCTCGTGTCCAGCAACGACATGTAAATCTTTATATCTCAGGTGCCATCTCATCAGATCGGCCCTCATATCCATCTGTCTCATATCACTCTGGTCGGTATCCTCCGGATATCTGCCGAGTCCAATACCGTCACCTGTATGTAATGTTCCTAGTCAGGCTCTGTTAGTGATATATGCCCTAGAGGCCATTATTGTATAGTACTGGATTGTATATTACATTTTGGAAGCTTAGGATATTCACAGATATAATAACAGTCTTGCTAAAAATGGTAGTATGCTACTTGGTTTGATTCTACCTCAATATGTGTATATGTTTCTTTTAGCATATCGCTAATGCTGGGGTCGAAAATAGCACCCCGGTTGACCAAGTCAAAGTCAAGGTCAACCCCAAGCCAAGTGGACCCAAGCCCAGATCAAGTGAGCCCATGCCCAGGTGGAGTCCGAACATGAAGCGGCCGGCCCTCCACCATGCCAAAATAAAAATCATGTAATAAATAATTTTGATGTAATTTTTTATGCATGAATGTAAGAAAAATGGGCATCAAGCCAAATTTTTGTAAAGCCCATGGATTATGTGCAAAAGAAATGAGCACATGAGGTATGGGATGGGCAAAATGCCATTTTGTAAAGCCCAAGGGGCTATATGTAAATGTGTAAGCCTATATGAGACAACATGATGATGAATAAAGGATATACTTTTTCATTCTCCCCCAAAACTAGGGTTCTTATGCCTCCTTCTCCTTCCTCAAGGTTCTAAACCTCCTTCTTTCTTTTGAATTAAATCAAGAGTTTTACTCTTCCTTTTCCAAAACTAAATAATTTTTCACCACAAAACCCACAAAGGGTAACTCAGATCTCTCATCAGATCTCAAAAATAAGATATTTTTAAAATCGCATACTTCTTGTTCTTCAAGATCCAGTCGACAGAAGAGGAGGAAGGAGACCTATCTCCAAAAGTCCCACTTTGGGGAAGATCCAGGGCTCAAGGGAGAAGCCCCTTCATCAGCTCCAAAAATATCTTAGGAGTTCAACTACATAAGTCAAATCAGGAGCACAGCTCCTAGTGTAGGGACCAAGTCCCTTTTGCTGCTGACGCCTAGCGCCCGTGTGCCAGGCACGTGGGGTGCTGGCACTCTGGCGCACAGCGCCCGTGTGCTAGGCACGTGGGGCACTAGAGCACAGCGCCCGGTGCCAGGCACGTGGCGCTCTGGCGCACAGCGCCCGCGTGTCTTGCACGTGGGGCGCTGGCCCACGCATCCTTTAGATGCCCTTTCTTTATATATATATATATATATATATATATATATATATATACTGTATATATACACACACACACGCACGCACATACTCTACGACACTGTCCCTGTTAGAAAAAAAATTTCTAACGGTGCGCTGCCCCGCACCCCGCAAGGGGGCTGCTAGCCTCCTTGACCCCCAGCTCGCTATCCGGGTAGCGGGACCCCCATAAAAACTCTGCGGGCCCCCGATATGTCCAAAACCCTTTCAAAACACAACACTGCACATTGAGTTCGCATGACCTGTTTGACCCGTCAATCGGAGGTTCTCTCGCTCCAAAGGCGGGGGGTAATTAACGGCAGCTTAGTCCGCGGCTGACGAAGATTCGGATCCCCACAATCAATAAACCCCAGCCTACCCAAGGCAGGGGGAATCTATACTACGCCTGACCAGCGCACGCGTATTCCCATCTCAATGGGGTGCCAAAAAACACCCTACAGATTCTGGCACGCCCGGTGGGACCTATCTCTCCTCCCATATTTCGGGTTAAACGTTCATGCGAACTCAATTAATATGAATATCAATTGCCTGTACTGAAATCATGCTTTTTTGTATGCAGGTTAACGTTTTCCAATCGCAATATTCGAATGCAACAAAATGTCTCCAAGGGCAAGCTCAGATCTCGGCACAGCTCCCATCCCCTACACGATGAAGATGGACTCCAAAACGGTCCTCCTGGCCAGTCTCGGGCGACAATGGGAGGAACCGCCGCTACCATTTGGCTCTATTATGTTCGTGTCAGCTAACGCCGTCCCATCTCCTTAAGCTCCGGTAACAAACAAACCGGTCTCGAAAGGAAAAAGGCCGAATGTCATAGTCACGAGGGCACCACTACCCAAGCACAAATCCGTTTCCGAACGACTCTCCATCGCTCCAGCTGGGGGCAAGGCCATCAATGTCAACGAAGAAACGGGGCATCTCGGGCAAGCTCCAGTGGTACCCTTGACAACTGCTCTATCGGGTATCTTCTTTAAGCTCCCTATCAATTGACTCATGGTGGCTTCCCAGAAAATGGATGCCCGCCAAGCCCTCAAAATCGAGAAGCTAAGGCAGAAAAGGCTCAGATACAGAGCCAACAAAAAGGCTAGGGCTCATGCTAGGCTGAGCTTCATGAGGCTCCAAGAATGGGGTTACCCCGCCAAAGATAAAGAGACGGCTGGATATGTGTTCCACACTATCTACATGGTCGGACATGAAGAAATGAACCCCCTATGCTTCACAGCCATGGTGATGATATGGTGGACGCTACCTAATGTCGACTCAGTCTAAATGATGAAGAGCTCGCTCAAGCCGATAAGCCAAAAGAGTCCGGGGTTCCTGCGGAATTGAGCTCAGGCAATAAGGATGACCCGGTTGTCATAACCGGAACTACAGAACAAGTATTATTCTGATGTCTTCAGAGGCAGCTTCAGGACAGGAATGAGAAGTTAGCCAAGGTACAGTCTAAGGTCGACGAATTGGAAAACGTCGCGGCAGATCTCGCGACCCAAGTCGCCCGATTGCAATTACAGCAGAATCAAATTTTAGTTCATGAGCCAGGGATTGATACCCGGAGGCAGCCAACCGATACCCCCTTCAGCCTATGAGCGGAGCGCCTTTGAGAAAAACAGCCGCGATCAGCCTCCAGTCCTTCCGATACATACGCCGAAGGGGAATCGCCTCTAAAAGAGAAACTAGATAAGGTCTATTCTTTCAAAAGGGACAAAGTCCATAAGATATTCAGGGACGCCCTATGAAACGGTCTACAACTGCCAGAATTAAAGAGACCGCAAGAAGAGAATATGACCGACGACCCAAAATATTACCCCTATCACAGAGTGATAGGTCATGCCATTGAGAACTGCTTCTTCTTCAATGATTGGGTCGAAAAGCAATACAAAAGGGGGAGATAGAACTGTCTAAAGGTGTGTTCGCAAACAGTCAAGCTACGACCGCCGATTTCATACAAATGGAGACCGGAGCCCTTCGGGAACTTGATTTTCTCAGACATGTGCCATTATCTGAAAAGGGCGAACTAAAGACTGATCGGCCTCAAGGACCAGCATCAGTAAGGGCACATACTCTAATAGAGAGAAAGAAGGTGTACTCCTTCAGGAGGGATGAGGTCCGCAATATATTCGAGGAAGCCTTGAACAACGGTTTGCAATTACCTATTCCGAAGAGGCCGCATGAAATGAATATGACTGTCAATCCCGTATATTGCCCATACTATAGGATGGTAAGTCATACCATTGAAGACTGCTGTGTTTTCAAAGATTGGGCAGAGGACCAATACAATCTTGGAAAAACCTCACAGTCTTCGGATGTATCGGCAAGCCACAGAGCTACGGTCATCAACACAGCTCCGCTAAGATCAAAGTTCAAGGAGTTGGGATAAGCGAAGAGGACCACCACGTCGTTAAACTGGGAACACCAGCTGACCACCATTTCATTAAACTGGGAATAATCGACCTCTAAGTCGTTAAACTGGGGATGTAAAAAAAATGTGTGTAAATAAAAAACAAGAAATGTGTAAATAAATAAACTAAAAAAAGCCGAAATGATGGGGCAACTCGCAATAAAAATCAGTGAGTAAAATAAACATGAAAAATAAAGATGAAAAATAAAGCCGAAATGATAGGACAACCGCGAATAAAAGCCGAAATGATAGAACAATCGCGACCTTCGCGATAAGAAAAGCTAAAATGATAGAGCAATCACGGTAAAACAAAAAAAAACAGAAAAAACAAACAGAAAAAACGAACTCTGAATGTCCCAACGACGAATGATGAGTCGCTCCTGGTACCATATTCGAGTGCAGCGATGCAGACGCCATCCAAAATTCGAATCCCCAGTGGCGAATGATGAGTCGCTCCTGGTACCATATTCCAGTGCAGCGATGCAGACGCCAACCAAATTCCAGATCCCCAACGGCGAATGATAAGTCGCTCCTGGTACCATATTCCAGTGCAGCGATGCAGAAGCCAACCAAAATCCAATTTCTCAAAATTCTCCCAGCCCTACGGCCAGTCCCCAAATTGACTACCGTATACAATCCACGGGCTCAAATAATTCTCACCATTCCCTATGCCCCACCGCAATCACCAGTTACGCGGCTGGTCTCCGCCCTCGGAATTATGCTCCATTGGGAAGACCCACTCATGTGTCCTCACGATACATGAGGAGAACAAACCTTCGTGGGATCCTTACGACTCACAAAGGAAAAACACACTTAGGAGTCCTCACGACTCCTAAGGAGAAAATACACCTACGAGATCCTTTCGACTCGTAGGGAGAAAACGCTTTTATGGGACCATTACGACCCATAAAATTAAAAAGCCTTAGGTGAGAGATCTAAACCTGTCTCCTAAGCCATCACATCCCAATAGGCAACGGCGAATGATGAGTCAATCCTGGTACTATATTCCAGTGCAGCGATGCAGACGCCAACGAAAGTCCCGAAATTTTTCCGGCCCTACGGTCTGGATCATACATCCTGCAAAACCGTATACAATCCACGGGTGTAAAACGATCCTAATCTCGCCCAAGTCCTACCGGCGAGAGCACATTCAAAATCCCATTGGCGATGAAGATTAAAAAAAAAGGTATGTCCACAAGAAAAATGGGCACGGATGAAAACCCGGAAGGGCTCCGTGAGTAAAAACAGCAGGACTGCCGGCGAGTTTGTGAAAACCCGAAAGGGCGCAAACTTGTGAAAAAGAGATGAAATGCACTCGCAAAGTCCTCTCGACTTTGTGAGGAGAAAATTCCCGCGTGAGATCCTTACGACTCACAAAGGAGCAACACACTTGGGGGTCCTCACGACTCCTAAGGAGAAAATACACCTACGGGATCCTTACGACCCGTAGGGAGAAAATGCTTTGTGAGACCCTTACGGCTCACAAAATTGAAAAGTCTTAGGTGATAGGGACCTAAAACCTGTCTCCTAAGCCATCGCTTCCTGATAAGCAAGCGCAAATGATGATTCGCACCTGGTACCATATTCCAGTGTAGCGATACTGATGCCAAGCAAAAACCAATTCCCAAATCCTCCCGGGGCAAATGATGAGTTGCTCCTGGTATTATTCCAGTGCAGCAATACAGATTCCTCCAAAAAAATCAAATCCCCAATCCTCTCAAAGGCAAATGATGATTCGCTCCTGGTACCATATTCCAGTGTAGCGATGCTGATGTCAACACAAATTAAACCAACCAATTCCAACATCGACATCCGCGTCAAACAATAGACACCCCATGCCGGGGGAACGTCGACTACAGACACTCTGACTCGGGGAAGCGTCGACTGTCCATGTAGTAAAAAAGGCAGTGCAGGCTTCCTACAAAGCGGGAACCAGATCACTCCGGGCCAAGGAAAAGTCTACCACGGACACTTCGCCTCGGAGACGCGTCAAGCGTCGACCGTCCATGTCGTAAAAAGGGCAGTGCGAGCTTCCTACAAATCGGGAACCAAATCGCTCCGGGCCAGGGTGTCGACCGTCCATGTTGTAAAAAGGGCAGTGCAGGCTTCCCACAAATCGGGAACCAAATCGCTCCGGGTCAGGGCGTCGACCGTCCATGTCGTAAAAAGGGAAGTACAGGCTTCCTACAAAGCGGGAACCAGACCACTCCGGGCCAGGGAAAAGTCTACCACGGACACTCTGCCTCGGAGACGCGTCAAGCGTCGACCGTCCATGTCGTAAAAAGGGCAGTGCAGGCTTCCTACAAAGCGGGAATCAGACCACTCCGGGCCAGGGAAACGTCTACCACGGACACTCCGCCTCGGAGACGCGTCAAGCGTCAACCGTCCATGTCGTAAAAAGGGTAGCGCAGGCTTCCTACAAAGCAGGAACCAAATCACTCCATGCTGAGGAAACGTCTACTACGGACACTCCGTCTCGGAGACGCGTCAAGCGTTGACCGTCCCTGTCGTAAAAAGAAGATCCATCAATTTCATGCACACGACCCACATATGTGGTGTGCATTTATTGATGGGGGGCACTTTTTTGGGGTCGAAAATTGCACCCCGGTTGACCAAGTCAAAGTCAAGGTCAACCCCAAGCCAATTGGGCCCAAGCCCAGATCAAGTGGGCCCATGCTCAGGTCAAGTCCGAACATGAAGTGGCCGGCCCTCCTCCTTGACAAAATAAAAATCATGTAATAAATAATTTTTATATAATTTTTTATGCATGAATGTAAGAAAAATGAGCATCAAGCCAAATTTTTGTAACGCCTACGGCTTATGTGCAAAAGAAATGAGCACATGAGGCATGAGATGGGCAAAATGTCATTTTGTAAAGTCCAAGGGGCTATATGTAAATGTGTAAACCTATATAAGGCAACATGATGATGAATAAAGGATATACTTTTTCATTCTCCCCAAAAACTAGGGTTCATATGCCTCGTTCTCCTTTCTCAAGGTTCTAAACCTTTTTCTTTCTTCTGAATTAAATCAAGAGTTTTACTCTTATTTTTCCAAAACTAAATAGTTTTTCACCACAAAACCCACAAAGGGTGACTCAGATCTCCCATCAGATCTCAAAAATAAGAGATTTTTAAAATCATATACTTCTTGTTCTTCAAGATCCAGCCGACAGAAAAGGAGGAAGGAGACCCATCTCCAAAAGTCCCACTTTGGGGAAGATCCAGGGCTCAAGGGAGAAACCCCTTCATCAGCTCCAAAAATATCTTAGGAGTTCAACTCCATAAGTAAAATCGGGAGCACAGCTCCTAGTGTAGGGACCAAGTCCTTTTTGCTGCTGACGCCTAGCACCCGCGTGCCAGGCACGTGCGTCGCTGGCGCTCTAGGGCACAACGCCCGCATGCCAGGCATATAGGGTGCTGGCGCTCTGGCACACAGCGCTCGCGTGCCAGGCACGTGGAGCGCTGGCGCTCTGGCGTACAACGCCCGCGTGTCTGGCACGTGAGGCGCTGGCGCTCTGGCGCACCCTTTGGATGCCCTTTCTTTTTTATATATATATATATACTGTATATATATATATACACACATGCATACACTGCACATTGAGTTCGCATGATCTGTTTGACCCGTAAATCGGAGGTTCTCTCGCTCCAAAGGCGAGGGGTAATTAACGGCAGCTTGGTCCGCGGCTGCCAGAGATTTGGATCCCCACAATCAATAAACCCCAGCCTACCCTAGGAAGGGGAATCTTGTAAGTCTATGGTAGCGCCACGGCCATCTGTCCGAGACCAAAATGCGGAAACGAAAACTTTTTCAAAAACTTGAAACCGGCGCTATCGCAGACTTTAATCCTGGATCGAAACATTAACATTAACTAGCAACTAGAGAAAAGTTAGAGTGGCTATACCAATCGATCTGTGTCCTTCGGTCTTTGGCCACCATCCCAAGCTCCTCGCGGCATCTATGATCTCCTCGTCGGAAGGGCACGACATCAAAGAGTCTTTTTACGGGCTCTCGCCTCTGAACCGAGGCAACTTGGACACGAAGTTTGCTAGCCGACGTGTCCAAGATTGCTGTAGAATATGTGTAGAACGCTTTGCCTCGAAGGTTAATCGAAGTTGCCATTTTGGGTGGAGATGGAATGAGCAATGAAAGAAAGGAGCTTAGGAATTTTTATAGCAAATGAGATCAAAAGTTCCCCTCACCAAAAGGAATGAGGGGCTGCCCCTTGTAGTGGCCGGCCATGCTCCAAAAATGGAGAAAGGAGGGAGGTGAGCATAAGCAAAGTGTGGTGATAATGAGGAAAAATTGTCACACCAAAATCTTTTCCCAATCCTTTCACAATAAATGCACAAAAAGAATCAATGATGCTAGAAAAATCAAGAAGCATGCAGCGACAGGCCTAGAGCCCCGGCACCACAAAAAACACCCTCCATTTGCTAAATGCACTTTTGCATAAAGAACCCCTTCAAAGGAAAATTCAGCCAAAGAACAAAAGAAAAGGAATTTTGCCAAATCAAGAAAGCAAACTGGAAACTTCAAAAAGCGATCCGGTATCAAAATTACAGGATAACTCCGCAACTGTGTATACATACCCGCATTTGTATTTCGACCGAATACAAATGCAATGAGACAAAATCTACACAGCATAATACTAGGATCCGGCTTAAATCAAAGCCCGCTAGTATTATCCGTCCGAACCATGACACGTGCACAAGTGCACGCGTATGTTCGGACCCTGCCATAAATCCATACGGCCTCTACAACGTTTCGCCCGAAACTTGAGAAACTGTCTGTGGGGGACTCTAAAGACCCGTCAATACTTTGGCTGTGGATTTAACCACTAGCACGTCAGAGATACTAGCCGTACGTAACGGGCTACCAGGTATTGACCAAAAGGGAGGTCGATGAGCGAACTCATCCTGACACCCTACTGAGGCTGTCAGTGACAATATCCGTATAGTCTGGTCCGTTCGTCTATGAGCATCGCATGTCGGGCCTAGGGGGTTGGTAAAAGTCAGACCCCCAAAAGCGGTACAAGTCATGTCGGAGTGTAGCCCAGAACACCCTGAGATACTACTGGAATACCTACCAGTAAATCTCCTGCCTTGGCCAAGGACTTCGTGTAATGGCTCTCCTAGACACAGCGCGATCTCACCCCTAATACCGGGAGAGACGAAACCCCTGCCGATCCGCTCACTGCCTCCATGTGGCTCGGGACTGTACCCAACTAAAACCTGTTTGCACGACTCCTTTGAGCCGTGGTAGGGTAGTAATCAAAGCACAGTGGGAACTCACACGAGACAAATGACGATTTCAGGTCGATGAACTAACCTGTACACATGTCACCAGGGAACTGCTATCTGACGTCATGTATAATACCAACCAGCATGTTCCTGGCGAGTCCTGTCTGGTATACTCATAACCCAATGAGCACCTGTATACATCTTAGGTGAACCAACTGACACCAATGGCTTGTGAGACCGGCCACCGCCCCTCGTCGGGGTCTCGATTGTATACACTAGTCTACTCTGGAGTATCGATGCCCTGTCTCGAAAACTCCCACGACTAGGGACCTTTTAAGGATGTGCTTATAGACCCCAGCTCCCACGTATATGATCTCCATCATACTGCTGTCCGTCAAGCAAGAATCCAAAGGGCTCTATCAACGTGCAATAGTGACCTGTAATGTCACCTAAAGCATGTACACGATGATAAAGATAAACCAGATAGCACACTATCATCTTGAGTAAGACTGTCCTATTGGCATAGGTCCTCTCTCAATCATTGCAATCACGTGCCTGTGATCCAATAATTGACTTTGAGGGCACTATATCCAACAATCTCCCACTTGCACTCAAGGCTAATTATTGCGATGTCGCATACTCACAGCCCGTGTGATACCGAACACCCAACTCCTCTACTAATCAGTTTCACAAAGCCCGTTTGCGAAACTATTGCATTCGAGCAACAGCCTCAGTGAGTGGATCCGCCCTAATGTTTCTTTCTATGTCTCTCTTTATCTCAAGTTCGTGGAGAAATCCATCTCCCGAAATGAGCAATACCTATCTTAGAATATGTCTGGATATCTGACGGGACCTAGTTCATAAATGAACTCCAAATCCAAACTCCTTAGACTGTATCGTCAACTGAACTTAATCAGTATCCTGCGCCATGCCTCCCTCAGTATCCGCTTGGACCACCTGTCCAAAACACTGCCCCTCATCAGAGGGAAAACTATAACTCTGATAGTCACTCTGTCATCCAGGTCACCTTGGAAGCCTGGAATGATAACCGTCTCCTAAAAGAGGCTGTTGTTATCATATCCCTAGAACATCCACTTATGTTCTAAAACTGCTTCCGAACGTTTCTCCAGGTTAGGATTAATATCAACTTATTGCATCTAGTGCAAAAACAACGTCTGGTGTGGTACTTGACATCTCATGATTGACTCAATTGCCTAAGCAAGTGATCTGCCAATCATGCACATCCCTCTCCCTTTAGTCTGTAAAACACCTTTAGAGAGGGTGACTCCATCATCTGCAGGTATACTACTGTGCCAGGAGTCGTCCATTCTAAAATACCTTTAGAATACTGTCTAAGTACCCAGATTGGGAAACTACCCAAATTTAGATCTATAACCATAGATCTAGTAACCAAAATGTCTGATATTATATCTATATCCTTTGTGGAGAAACCACTGTGTGACAACCAAAGTATATAACCGACCGTAGTATAGGAATATCACTTTCTACTCTGTGTATGTCATCCAAATACCAGGACATCACACACTACTACCTTCTTAACAGATCCATCCCCTATTCTGATGAAGTCAAACCTATAACTGTCACTTCAGAAATAGATGATCAATCTCCGCTATATCTGCTTTAGTCTATAAATAGACATAAGCTACTTGTCCACTATGCTTCTGCTGCTCCCACTGACTATGACAACCCTCTGGCAAAGTCATATACACGTACACCTCTAAAGCTAGTTTAGAACGACGCTATATTCATCATCCTGCCGGGTCTCACAGTCTGGAACAACAGCAATGGCAAGTCTGGGTAAACAAGAACCTTCTTGTCACCGTCTCTGAGCATACCGAAGTACCTCTCGAGTGCCTGAGGTTACCGACCATATCTGCGGAGTGGCTAATAGAGTGTCAAACTAGATTGAATCTTTAGGTTTTTATCGAATTTTCAGTAATCATTTGCGGTTCTGAAATCACTTCCAGTTCTACCATACTCCCACTACTGTTTTCTGAAAAAATCCATTTTTATTAAAACTGTGGCGAGTCAAGAACAATATCACTATTGATCTTCCAGATGGTAGAAAGTCAACCCTCGTCACAGCCCGGGTCAACCCACAAACAGCCATTACAGAAACGTGCCTTGAGTTATCCAGAGTCTGGTTTTAACATAAGCCAGACAACTCCCCGTACCTTAATATTGTTAAGATATGAACTATTCTATATCCAATATAGAAACAGAGACACTGATTTAATTGGAACCAGATTCAAATCATGCAGCTGTCTCCAGGGCATGTCAACTAAATGGAGAGAGGCCGATCGGCATTACTCAACTTAGGAGTGCTTCCAATTATGAGTAACCTGAAAGAGAAGCAAGTTCTCTTAATCATTACTATTAACTGAATACCATACATAAGTATCTACATCTTCGATCACCTTGAAGAATCCTGATACTTGCAACGCCTGGTTCTCTACTTTATTCTTATACCTATAACTTCTCAAAACTTGGACCTTGCATTTCTACGAAACACATGTCTCAGAACTAGAGAAGTCACAAATAAACAGAATATAGTACGAGTACCAACCCCTCTGTCCTCATGGACACTGGACAACTTACAATACTTTGTATAAGTCTCCTGAGTCTAATAACTCATTCCCTGTGTGTCGTAGGTTGAAAACTATACTTATGGTTAAGAAGAATTACACCGCTGTTTAATGCTCCTTACCTAACCATCCACTGATATAGGTAAATGTCATGGAAATAATTTCAAAAAGTTATATCTCACTTTATAAAAATAAACGTACAGATATATCAATTTGAAATCGGTGCATAACAACGGATATTCAAAACCAAATATTTGCCGTCCGGCAAACAACCCAGGCGATTTCCTCAAATATCACCAATTACAACGAATCCCGATATAATGAGAATGATCACCCAATTCCCAATAATTTACTCTCACTCATCATCTGTAAAACCATACAGATATGAGAATCAAACCTGGTAAATACATACCCTGGAGTAAGGACTAATTGGGAAATCAGTTTTCTTTTAACAATACACAATGAAACTGAAACATGTAAATGTTTCGAAGGGGTATCCGGGTATTCCTAGTAATGCCTCTTCCATTATCAGATTCACAACTGTAACCGTATATTTCTTTGCCATCTCTCAAAATCCCTTTATATGTCTTTAGTCATTACCTTCTGTACACCCTTTTAGGCTAAATGGTTTTCTTCCCTCCCTACCGTTCGGCACCAGCCTATGGTTTGGAAGAAGACTATCCAATAAGCATAATGGGTGTACTCTCCTAATCCTAGGAGTACTCGTAACCTGAGAGAAAGTGAAGATAAAAGACAACTGAATAAAACCTTATTCCTATCTCTCCTGAACCAGAATCCATCTCCGAACTAGAACAAGTTCCTTCGAGTTCTTATATAACCATACGATGGAGTATCCAAATAACTGTGGATTTTCGTAGTGATACGGAGTATCCTGGAGAAATACAAAGGTGAAGTAGGAGTGGCGATGAAATACTTGGTTTGGTCGTGAATAGCAGTCGCAGTTTACGTTGCCCTTTTTCTAATCCCTTTATTTGTCTTAACTTATTACCTTCTGTACACCATCGTTAGGCTAACTGGTTTTGTTCATTCCCCACCGTTCGACACCTACCTATGGTTTGGAAGAAGACTATCCAATTAGCATAATAGGTGTACCGTCCTAATCCAAGGAGCACTCGCAACCTGAGAGAAGGTAAAAGGAAAAGACAACTGAATAGTCCTATATTTTCTCCAGAACCAGAATCCATCCTCGAATCTGGAACAAGTTCCTTCGAGTTCGTATATAACCATACGATGGATTTATCCAATGGAAGTGGACATTCTTAATAATACGGGGTGTTATGGAGAAAAGGGTAAAAGTAGGAGTGGCAATGAGGTATGCAACTCAGACAATCCAAAAGCCAGTGTTTTAAGAAGGTTCGGTTAACTTGGTCACCGAGTCATAGTCAAGGATCGGGTCATGGTCGCTGCCAAAGAGAGAGAGAAAAGAAACACCCTGCATGCACTCTAACCTAGATCAGAATGGTTATCAATTTATCTAATCCGGAAACCTCCTACTGTAACCTCAAATTCTCCTCCAAACCTGAAAGAAGAATTAGTCGGGATCACCCGAGCAGTAAACCAACTCATCAGTAGGAATCGGGATCCAACTATCATCGCACGATAACGTGATGGAATCCACTCACGTTATCACACTCCAGAAGGTATGCGCATATTTGGTAAGTTTCAGTTTCTTTAGAAACTCCCGATGTGATTTTTACCCCATGCTCTTATGACCTTGACTTTGGCCAACAAATCATAAATCACATGTCAAGTTCTACCCGTCATTATCCAGGTTAATTTGAACCCACCCGTACCTACTCTTGACTTTGGCCAACAAAGCAGTACGACTGTCCCAAACCAACGCATCTATCTATGCAACAGAAAAGTAACAAATAGCTACCATACACTATGCCTTGACTTTGGCCAATAAACATAGCATGAATACTAAGTGCTACCCGTCTGAAATGACGGAGGGCTACGAATGTTTTTTGGCGAAAAACCTTTAACGTAATGAACTTGATATCGTTGAAGGAACCAGATAGCTTTTTATAAAAATATAGTGGCGAAAACCTTTGCTAAAGAGATCACTCCCGGTGAAGGGATCTCGGCTTTTTCCCCGTAGAATGAGGTGCAGGATATTCCAACTGAATACCACGATGCAAAGAAAAAAGTAATCGACTATAGTGAAGTTATTACCCTGACGCAAACTTCTGTCCAAGGGGTCACTCCCGGTGAAGGGATCTCGACCCTTGCCTCGTCGACAGTGGTGCTGGATATTCATAACCGAATACCACTGTGCAAAACAAAAGAGAACGTCCTTGTAATAACAGTTTTTTGAAAAATGTTCCAACAACATCAGAATAGGTTTGTTTAGCTTGCATTGATCCGAATCAATGCAATCCCATCAATTAATCACACCACAAGGGAACGAAAATACGATGTACGTATATGCCATCCGCATTCGCCACTGGGTCCCGTCATCACCCGTTAGGTTACTTAACTAACAACAGAGCGGGGACTGGACTAGCGCGGGTGTAAAACATATACAATATCTACTAGTATATATATCAATATATAATATTCGCTCATGGCTTGATAAAATGCTACATCACAGAAATGTAATAAGTATCACAGAACAATACAGATAATCTGGGATCCCCGGGTTTCTTTTGAGCCGCAAGTGAAACCCGACGTTCCCCGGTCGTGTGGATAGCTTGTGCAATGAAATCCTAGACCCCTACGGGCGCGGCAAGTTACCCACCAAAACCTGAAGTGAGGCAACCCCCTTCAACAAAGTGAATGGACCACCCAGCACTTCATGAAATCCGGTAACTTGAGCACCCCTCCTTGGGTCAACCTATACCCCCTACGAGTGCGGCGAATAGCCCGCCAATTCTAGAGTGAAGCCCCCTCCATCTCAAAACCATGAGATGCGGGCCCGTTGCCCTCTAGAACCCGGCTACCCGTGCACCCCTTCGCGGGGTAATCCTAGTACAGAAAGTAAAAATATATACAACGGGTACATCGACCTCAGCCCGGTCGTGCCCCAAAAGAATAATATACAAACAGGCAGTGACGGCAGTCCACATGTCGGACGCTCGCCCCGCAATATCAAATGTACAAATAATACCAAACTTTACTACCATTGCTCCAGGCTATCCACCACGATAAATCCGCAGCATCACAGCACAACACAGAACATCAACGTGAATGTCACGTTCGCAAATCCGTCTAAAAGAGCTATAGCAATTAGACAAGATTTACCGATCAAATGACATTTACGGTCGCAGATATAATGTAAGTACTGTAAACTAACATATTTAAATTTTTCGATCGACAAAATTTCCCGAAGTAGGCCCCAAGCACAAATCCAGTACTCTAACAAATCTGGGCCCAAACAAAATATTCCAGAAATCCCAATTCCAAGATAAAAACCATTGTAGAAAATTTGGTGCAGAGTAGCCACAAAATGGCGGCGGAACCGCGGCCAAAACATGGGTATGGCCGCAGTTCCGCGGCGGTACTGCAGCATCATGCTACTAAATTTTTACAGATTTCTTTAAAAAGCCTGCCTATTTTTTTGCAACACTCAAAATAATTTTTCGACCACAAAAAAAATTAGACAGAAACTTCATTTTTGAAATTGCGGTTTCGGAAATTTTGTTCGATCGATATTTTAAATACGTTAGAACAAGCTAGTAAAGATTAATGGCGTGGCTTTGATACCATGTAAGTCACGGTAGCGCCCCGGCCGTCTGTCCGAGGACAAAATGCGGAAACGAAAACTTTTTCAAAAACTTGAAACCGGCGCTATCGCAGACTTTAATCCCGGATCGAACCATTAACATTAACTAGCAACTAGAGAAAAGTTAGAGTGGCTATACCGATCGATCCGTGTTCTTCGGTCTTTGGCCACCATCCTAAGCTCCTCGCGGCATCTACGATCTCCGGTCTCCTCGTCGGAAGGGCACCACATTAAAGAGTCTTTTTACGGGCTCCCGCCTCTGAACCGAGGCAACTCGGATACGAAGTTTGCTAGCCGACGTGTCTAAGATTTCTGTAGAATATGTGTAGAACGCTTTGTCTCGAAGGTTAATCGAAGTTGCCATTTTGGGTGGAGATGGAATGAGCAATGAAAGAAGGGAGCTTATGAATTTTTGTAGAAAATGAGATCAAAAATTCCCCTCACCAAAATGAATGAGGGGATGCCCCTTGTAGTGGCCGGCCATGCTCCAAAAATGGAGAGAGGAGGGAGGTGAGCATAAGCAAAGTGTGGTGATAATGAGGAAAAATTGTCACACCAAAATCTTTTCCCAATCCTTTCACAATAAATGCACAAAAAGAATCAATGATGCTAGAAACATCAAGAAGCATGCAGCAACAGGCCTGGAGCCCCAGCAACAGGCCTGGAGCCACAGTAACACAAAAAACACCCTCCATTTACTAAATGCACTTTTGCATAAAGAACCCCCTCAAAGGAAAATTCAGCCAAAGAACAAAAGAAAAGGAATTTTGCCAAATCAAGAAAGCAAACTGGAAACTTCAAAAAGCGACCCGGTAACAAAATTACAGGATAACTCCGCAACTGTATATACATACCCGCATTTGTATTTCGACCGAATACAAATGCAATGAGACAAAATCTACACAGTATAATACTAGGATCCGGCTTAAACCAAAGCCCGCTAGTATTATCCGTCCGAACCATGACACGTGCACAAGTGCACACGTATGTTCGAACCCTGCCAAAAATCCAAACGGCCTCTACAGCGTTTCGCCCGAAACTTGAGAAACTGTCTGTGGGGGACTCTAAAAACTCGTCAATACTTTGGCTGTGGATTTAACCACTAGCACGTCAGAGGTACTAGCCGTACGTAACGGGCTACCAGGTATTGACCAAAAGGGAGGTCGATGAGCGAACTCATCCTGACACCCTATTGAGCCTGTCAGTGACAATATCCGTACAGTCCGGTCGGTTCGTCTATGAGCATCGCATGTCGGGTCTAGAGGGTTGGTAAAAGTCAGACCCCCAAAAGCGGTACAAGTCGTGTCGGAGTGTAGCCCAGAACACCCTAAGATACTACTGGAATACCTACCAGTAAATCTCCTGTCTTGGCCAAGGACTTCGTGTAATGGCTCTCCTAGAGACAGCGCGATCTCACCCCGAATACCGGGAGAGATGAAACCCCTGCCGATCCGCTCACTGCCTCCATGTGGCTCGGGACTGTACCCAACCAAAACCTGTTTGCGTGACTCCTTTGAGCCGTGGTTGGGTAGTAATCAAAGCACAGTGGGAACTCACACGAGACAAATGACGATCTCAGGTCAATGAACTAACATGTATACATGTCACCGGGGAACTGCTATCTAACGTCAGGTATAATACCAACCAGCATGTTCCAGGCGAGTCCTGTCCGGTGTACTCATAACCCAATGAGCACCTGTATATATCTTAGGTGAACCAACTGACACCAATGGCTTGTGAGACGGCCACCGCCCCTCGTCGGGGTCTCGACTGTATACACTAGTCTATTCTGGAGTATCGATGCCCTGTCTCGAAAACTCCCACGACTAGGGACCTTTTAAGGATGTACTTATAGACCCCAGCTCCCATGTATATGATCACCCTCATACTGCTGGCCGTCAAGCAAGAATCCTAAGGGCTCTATCAATGTGCAATAGTGACCTGTAATGTCACCTAAAGCATGTACACGATGATAAAGATAAACCAGATAGCATACTATCATCTTGAGTAAGACTGTCATACCGGCATAGGTCCTCCCTCAATCATTGCAATCACGTGCCTGTGATCCAATAATTGACTTTGAGGGCACTATATCCAACAAATCTGTACTACGCCTGACCTGCGCGTGCGTATTCCCATCTCAATGGGGTTACGAGAAACACCCTACAGCTAATACATATTGGTAGAGCCCTTAGGATCTTTGCTTGACTACCAGCATTGTGATGGCGGTTACACTAGTGGGGGATGGGTAGTCTATAAGCACATCCTTATAAAGGTCCCTAGTCATTGGATAATCGAGACGGGGCATCGATACTCCAGAGTAGACTAGTGTATACACTTCTCATCCTAGCATGGGAGATGGTCTGTCCCACAGCCATTCGTATGTCGTACCGGAGATAGTATATATGTGCTCATTGGGTTATGAGTTACACCGGACAGACTTATTAGCAACTGCTGGTTGGTATTATACCTATCGTCAGCTAGCAGTTCCCGGGTGGCATGAGTACAGGTTAGTTCGTTGACTTGACATCAGTATTCATCTCGAGTGTGTTCCCACTGTACTTAGATTACTACCTTACCATGGCTCAAAGGAGTCGTGCAAACAGGTAGTAGTTGGGTGCAGTCCCGAAGTACTGGGAGGCAATAGCGGTTAGATATGATTCGTCTCTCTCGGTATTGGGGTTTGATATCGTGCTGTGTTCGGAAAGCCATTACACTAAGTCCCTGGCCAGGGCAAGCGAGATTTACTGGTAGGTACTCCAGTAGTTTCTCAGGGTGTATTGGGCTCTATCCCGGTATGACTTATTGCGCTATTAGGGGTCTGACGGTTACCCTCCTAGGCCCAATATGCGATACTCTTAGACAAATAGACCGGACTGTATGGAGATTGTCACAGATAAGCCCTGTAGGAGTTCGGATGAGTTTACTCATCGGCCTTCTTATCGACGGATACCTGGGTAGCCATTACGTGCAGCTAGTACTACTGACGGACTTGTGGTTAAACCCACTGCCAGTGTACTATCGAGTCATTAGAGTCCCATATAGAAGGTTTCCCTGCTTCGGGCGAAACGATGTAGAGGCCGTATGGTTTTACGACAGGGTTCCGATCATATATGTATACTGGCTGCATGGATGTTGTTCAGACGGATAATACTAGTGGGCTTTGGTTTAAGCTGGATCCTAGTATAATATTATTGGATTGTTATTATCTCATTGTATTCGTATTTTTCGGAATACGAATATGGGTATGTATATACGGTGAGGGCATTCTTGTAATTTCACAAGAGATGCTTCCAGAAGGGGACACCTCATTATTTGGATTTATCTATTTTGGAAATAAACTAATGATGTGGAAAATGGAGATATTTGAGGCATGGGAGTGAAGTATGGCTTATGTTACGACCCTGAATTTAGCTCGTGATCGGCACTTAAATCACGCAACGTCTAAAGGCGTAACGTAATTCAAGTAAGCCGAAGCCCAGAAATCTAAACCTTTTTGCGGAAAATAGTGGAGGTGCAGTTTTGAAATAAAAATATAATGAAATCAAGTTTTTCTTTAAATGCATAGATAATGATATATGAAAATGCAAGTGGGTTAAATACTAGTTGAAAACATTTTTCGTCTTTTAAAAATTTGGGCAGCACCTCCCTCATATATTTTGATCCAAAACCACATACAAGCAATATATATATATATATATATATATATATATATATATATATAAGCATCACCAAGCGGGAGCTAGCTCTTCGCCAAATGGTGGAATTTCAACCACGCAAGTAGGCAATATATACGACGCCCAACGGCGAAGATCAACACATAAAGAATGAGTAAATACAGCAAGACATCAACAACCCAAAAGAAGCGAACATACACCTATCGCTCTAAGTCTCGCAATACAAGTCTGTCTAGGTCTATCAATATACAATATCTAGTTTTTGATTGATGGAGTTTATCTGGATATAATAGAAATAAATACAAGAGTGGGCACGATCCAATGTGTCCCACCTACCATAGCAACCATCCTGAATGTAAGCAGTGTGCCAGCGATACCGCTACTAATCCAAGCGGTCGAACCTGCAAGAAAACTATGGTACAACGGGGATGAATTGCCAACTCTTGAGCAGAAAACATCAGCAGGTAGAAATCGAATAAACAGCGACTCCTAGGTCATACTGTATCATGAAGGTAATACTATGATATCTAGGGTGTCCATGTACGCATATGTATCAACAATATAATCGATGCCAATGATATGTAAAAGCAATCATCTGAATCAAATGCCTGTATGTATGAGGAAAATCAACCAACACGTATCCATCAACGACACATCAATATCATGGAACCTGAGTGTCCAACACCGACACTCGAAACATCATGAAACCCGTGTCCAGTATCGACACGCAAATCCTTATATCTCAGGCTTCGCATCCTCTGATCGGCCCTCCGGCACCGCATACTCTGATCGGCCCTCATATCCATCTCACGACTCCGATCGGTATCCTTCAGATAACTGCCGGATCCAAACTGTCACCTGTAGGTAGTGTTCCCTCCTGCCAGGCTCATCATCTATATCTCGAGCTTCTTGCCCCGGGGTAACTTACCGGGTCCACCATATACCCACAGACGGTGCCTCCTCTCTCCTCGAATCGGGTATGCTCATAACTCAGAACCAAGAAAACTCATGGTGGACACGAAATATTATATCAAGAGAAACTGCATTTTTTTAAAAATAATACACAATTTCCTTAGAAATATAACCACGGTTCTCAAATCCAGAGATCTCATAAAAACAGCACCTCAATGCATGTAGCCATAAGGTACGATGTATGCAAATATAGAACAGTAATATGAGCATGTCATGTATATCATGCAAGCATGTCCTATGATAGTGCTGAGTAATGAATGTACTTTTACGGTTAAGATTAATATCATGATATGTTAGTCCTACTGTGCTAGTGGCATGGCAATTACCGATGATAAATATGTGTGAGCCGGCAAATCGATGTAAATGTAACATGCGCATCATCGGTAATTATGCAGGTATACTAGCAGCTGATATCATATAACAATAAATACCGGGATCCTGGTACATATGTCACGAGGGATAATCTCACACAAACATGAATAATCAATGGGTATATATATCTACACATGAACCATACGGTCTGTTTTAAAAAGACGAATAGTAGTTTTGAAAGTAGGGGCTACGGTGTTTTTAAGGAAAAGACATCATTTGAAAATCCGCAGCGTCCCTTGAAATTTTCATTTAAAAGATGCATACGATTCGTCAGTTTTGGAAATAAGTATGGTTTAGGTGACTCTTTTACGTCAGCGATCCAGTCTCATAGTACCCGATATGGCAATATCCTCGATCATCATCCTTAAATCACGAGCGCGGATCAATCATCCGGTATAACACATTGCGTACGGTAATCCATCGTACAGGGTCATCAAACAGAATCAGGATCCTATCGTCCTATTAATCAATAAAGGTACGGATCTAAGGTCTTGTACATCATATTTCATCGATCTCATAACACATCCGCCTCAATCTCATATCGTATTTATCGATCTCATGTCATATCGATATCGGTCTCCTATCATGTCACTATCAATCTCATGCTTGCCCTCTCTCAATTATATATATATATATATATATATATATCACGATTCACATCCTCATATATCAATCCGAATCATCCTTATCTGTCATATCATTTCACACTAAATCCTTTGATCGTATCTGTGAGCTTATACATAGGTTATCTCCAAACTATAGTTTATATATCACTTATCCATATCAATGGTTACGGGGGTGCTATACGCCATCCACCCGACTTCCCCCATAGATATAAATCTACTCACCTGCAATATTCTCGCTTAGTCGAAGTCGATGTGCTTCTTCATCTCGGAAGTCCATGGGAAGGTACCTATAATCAAAACACATCGAAATGCAATTAAAACCATGTCCGGAAAACCGATACGGCACACGGTGTGCTCATAGGTTAGAACATATAGCCTACGTATGCTAAAATAGCCAAATAATCCTCATCGTTGACGTACAAACGTCCAACGACGAATCCAAATTCAAATATCAAAACCAGGTTTCAGAAATCGCAAATCCCAAAATCAGCAAGAAAGGAAATCTCTCCCAGATTCTACTCTAGGTCAAATCAAGATATTTTGCATATAAGGTTGCTCTAGATATCACATAAGGAAGCCATGGTCTAAAAATCACACGAATCCACCATGACTTGGCCGCAATTTGCGGCCAAATCAAGTAAATCTATGGCCAGAATAATCCACTAGGGGCTAGGGTTTCTAGGGAAGGTACCTGGTTGCCTGCTCGTCTCACAGTGATGGCAACTTAATTTATGGGTATCTCGGGTCATCCCAAATTCCAAATTATCGTCACAATCTATCACGCCCCGCTTTCCAGTTACGGGTAAGAAGAAGTGACGAGGCCCGCTACGTATTTACTCAGAAGTAAACACGCTAAGCGTAACTAAGCAATATAATGAATGTACACAAGAAAAATGATAATAGATGTAACTGAACAACAACTTTTATTTATTAAACATTTCTTTACAAGTACAACTGAAAATCTTAATACAGGAATGGAAAGCAATGCCTAAACAATAGCATGAACATGAAAGTAAAGTAAGTACAAGTGAAGACTAATGGTCGTGATGCTCGGTGGTATGATCCAATTGCTCGTGGCTGGTCTCGAACTCCTCGGAGTCGGGTCCTCCTGAAACATTCCAGAGAAAGAAGAGAAGGAAGGTCGTCAGCGAACAATTGATCGGTAAGTCCCAAAGAGAGATAGAAATAGAATAGACAGAAAGAATATAACTATTTGATTGTTATGTTAACGCAGTTGCTTGTAGCTTGGTACAGAATATGCCAGTGTATACGAGAGGAGTCCAATTTACACCGTGGAATTTGGTAATTCGTAGTACAAAGCTCCGTCGATAAAACCACGGAACAATGGCATGGATGTATAGTTACATCTTATAGTGACCACCTCGTGCCACCTTTAACACATTACATACCAGTCTACCCCTTTAAAACCCCGTAATGTTAATTGTACTGTTTGTATTGATGTAATGAATGGTTGTATTCGACTTGCCGAAACCATGATATCATGTAACGGAATGGATATAAATGGATAGTCATGTAATCAGAGTATATCCATGGTTCGGTTCGGTCGAGTCAAGGTGATATAGATTGAATCTGGTATAAATGGATTCATGTTGTATTGAAGTTATCTTTGAATTGTATTCGAGTATAGATTATTTTTAGTTTTGATTGAGACTCAGACTGAGTCAGACCTTTTAGACAGAATTGAAGCTCTAAATTAGTTTTGGTGTTATCAGTAACTGCTGCACATGGACCGCAGGATTTGTGTCTTATTCAAAGACAATTACCGTGTTGATAACACCATTTTTAGTTTGTCTACCTTAAATAGGCAAGCACCCAAATTCTCCGGCTCCGTGGGGCTCAAGAGAACTGGTTCCGCTTTAACCTATGTTTACTAGGGTCCTTATTGTAAATTAGTATAACTTGAAGGGGTTTTATGAAAAATAGTTTTGATATATTTTCAAAATACACCTTAAGTATTTAATTATCGTTTTTAGGGTTTTAATAATTGTAATTTTTATAAAGTGAAAGTTTTCTAGTGAATAGAACCTAGATTTCATTGTATATGGTATTTTAGTGTAATATTGGAATTGTATTGATTTGTATTGATAGTTTCATGAAATTTGTGATTCCTTTGATTTAGGAAAACATGGAATATATATGAAATCTTTAAAGTAGGTATTTTGATAATATTATATATATATATATTTATATAGTAAAAAATAAATTTTATTTATTAAGTAGAAATCTCATTTTTCTTAAAAATTGCATTAAAAATTCCATCGAAATCGGATGCTCCGTGAGGAGATCTACATCTCGCTCTACTAGGCCTGAGTATGTGCGATAACCCGCATCATCCCGATCGGGATTTCCCAAAATGGGTTGTAGAGGCACATTTACAAGGAATTAAATAATACACTTTTAAAGAAAACGGTTTTTGAATGTTTAGGGTATTTAAATGTAAACTCGTATTTTTCCACAAACTAATATTCCAAAAGTCATCGTGCTATGTCAAAAATGTGTGTTGTGATGAGGTAGGTCATTACCTCGTGAGTTTTCTAAAGGTAATATGATCAAAATGAATAGGCAATATCGTATGTAAATATGATGGTATTTTACCGTAAAATTGAAATAGAAGTTGCAATACATATTATTTTGAATTGAAACTTGTTGTGAATGTTGTTTTATGTTTGTTAAACAATATAATAAGAGATGGTAATTCGTTGTTTTAAAAAAAATTGAGTTTTTAAAGAAAAGAGAATTGGAAGTCGGAATAACTCCACTTCCGACGAGTTTTGAAAAATAGAAGTTTTAGACTAGAGATTGAGAAGGGGAGAGGGAACTTATAGGTTAGAATTAGAGAGAAGAGGTAGGGGGAGATTTTGGGATCGTCGAGGAGCCATTTCGTCGTCGGATTCTTCCCGAAACGTCGCCGGAACTTCAACATTTGATAACTCCATTTGTACAACTTTTTGGACTTAGAATTTTTTAGAGAGTTTTGGCATGGGATTTCCGAATGAGGAGGGGTAAAATTTAGTGTGGTACTTATAGGAAAAATTAGGGTTTAGGGTAATGAATTGAGAATTAAAAATGTATTAAAATGTGGATTAATACCTCATTTTAATTTCTCTGTTAATGTGCAGAGAAATCAAACAGACCGGGGTTAATGGGGAGAGTCCAAGGGGTGCTAGAGCACAAAAAAATGAAGCATTACCGTTGGGGGGCTGTTCAGTCGAAAATATCGCACATTTGATATAACATTTTTCTTACTTTTTATAAATATTTAAATGTGTTTATTATAAATATAGAACATATTTGGGTTTATCTGCAAAATACTATTTGCCATATGTTTATATATTATAATTAACATTATGAAAGAAAATATATGCATATAATATTTATATAATATTTTTATTATCCATATCATATCAAATAATCTTAATCAAATTGCTTAAAAGATATATTACCATATAAAGTGATTAAGATTATATCTCTATAACAAATATTACTAACATTATCCATAGAGATATTGTGCAAGATTTGGCTCAGGTCAGGAGATCGGGATATCGAGATGTCGGGAATAAAAAATCTGCCAATGAAGTTTAATTAAATCATAAAATTAATACTGGCAGAGACTGAGAGAAGATATAAATATTCCAGATATCACAACAATCTCCATGTGTCAATATAAGGCTACAGAAGAATTTTCATCACTTGATCCCACCAAATCACCGCGCTTCCGTGGCTAAACCCCCTAAAGCGTAGCGGATCCGAAGCCGTTCTGAAGAGTTAGGATGATGGATTTTGTGGGTAGGATCTTCTCAACAAACCCTAATACTTAGAATTTAGGGTTTGTATTTTCTGTAACTATAAATAGGACTGAGGGCTAAAGATAGAAATCATCACCTTTTAGACGAAGCAAATCAACGTCAAAGAACAAGTGATCCACGACAGGTCCACGATTCGACGTGATAAAGCGACGTAAGATTCGACGGAGCATCTACTTCCTATGAGGCAGAGATCGAGAGCAACTTCTTATTCTTGTAATCTAAACCCATAGGATTTGTACTTGTGAAGTTGATTAATAAAGGTAGATCATTAGTTTAATTAGTCCGCATTTAATTTTTGCACTTTATTTCTGCATTATAATTATGATTTCATTCTCTATCCTTTCTTCTTCTATTTCCATCATGCACGAGTAATTCTCCGCTTGATAGGGTTCGTAGGATTAGGGTAGAACAATGGATGAGAAAATATTTTAACTTCTTTTACGTCTTATGAAGTTTATAAACTTTAGTAAAAGAATCGTTAAAATACTAATCGGACGCGCTATCAATTTATTGATAGTCTTGACAGCGATTTGAGATCAGATTGACAATTGTTTTGTTAAGGGTTAGACATGAATAGAGACCAATGAAGGGACAAGGATCAATAGTGGGGAAACCCTAGTTTCTTCCAAGAACCCTAATCCTCATTCATCACTATATATCTAGTTTTAAATCAATCAAAAGATAAAAGGAGTAATCTTTATTTGTCATCTATGACTACTAAATCCTAACGAACCCTACAAGCCTCTTCTTTATAGATTCTACATCCGTATTTAAATTAAATCATAAAACTATATATATTCTACATTCGTGTTTAACATAGATCTAAAATCTATTCTCCTTTATTCTTTTACTTTAATAAACTCATCTCAAGCAAGATTAAAAGTTCCACGCATCCCTGCAGATGACCCGTACTCATCTCGGCTAGCTACACGCGACACCGTTATTGATTGCGGTTACTACACACTCTTTTCACAGACCAACCAAATGGCGCCGTTGCTGGGGATACATGCGTAATTTATTTCTTCTTGCTATTCGTGTTGAATTCTTATTCGATCCATATCATAAAAATAAAATAAAACAACAAATTATGTATTTAATGACTAGTGTGCGATTTTTGCGATGATATCTAGAGTCGTTGTAGAGAGGAGATAAAGTTTCAGAGGTATCAAGTAAATCCCAAAGGAGTAAAAGGGGCAAGTGAATAATTTTTTTCCAGAAGAACCCTAATTACAGCGGCAGAACCGCGGCAATAGTATGCTATTGGTGGCGGAACCGCGGCGGGGTTAGTGAGTTGGAGCGCCAAATTCTTCTGGTAATCTTCCCTGATTTTTCTCTCTCCTCTGAAATCCAATAATATATTTTTCTGCAGGATTCTTTGCAAAATGTCGCCGCTCAAAAATCTTTTTGCATGTTTTGTAATTGGTTGGTTTTTGCAAATTTTTTATACGGACTTTAAGGGGAAAGACCAAAATTCAGATTAGATGGGGATTTCATCTCCCTTCCTAGGCACCACAAATCACAAAACGAGCATCCGCATCACCCTACATTAATTAAAAAATATCTTGACCAAGGCTCTAAGGACCGTCGCGCTCAATTAGGACAGAGGAGGGTCATAGGTAATCTATCGCTTATCTGCATTACTTTTGTGGTGTCTAGGCAAGCTTGACTAGGAAAGTGGCTACTTAATTTGGCCCGCTATTTTCGGTGATTCGTATAGCGGATACCTCCTACTTACCTGGCATTTACCTGGCCACAAGAAAGATAAAGAGGTGGTAGAGTGATGATCCTGCGGCTTGTCCTTTGGAAGTCTAGGAAAGGTCTAGTGATTTGACCTAGGTGACTTAGTTCTAGGGTTGATTGTGCATTTTTTGTCATTTGTCTCACGTCCGACACTTTTCAAAACAAACCATTTTTAAATCGTTCATACGCTGCCACTTGCGCTAAACCCACTTAGTGCATGCTCGGCTGGACATAGGATTCTAGTGCCCTTCTTGTCCGCGTTTCTGCTATCGACTCCAAAGTCGGTATTTTTTCATTTTCTTTTTTCCCTCCACCCACCAAATGAACCGAGATGGGCGGTTCTCCATCAGATTATAACACTACCCTGCCACCACCCGTAGATGCGCAGAATCCACCGAGCATCTCTCTCCAAAAGAGATGTTACCCTATACGCGGTCCCCTTCCTACTTGTCTACCTATTCCACCAGCCAATGGGGATAATTTTGAAATTAAACCCCACTTCATCAACCTGTTGCCCAAATTTCACGGGCTTGTGTCAGAAGACGCATACGTTTTTATCACCAAATTCGAAAACGTATGTGCAATGATGGGTATGTCACAACTTTCTGTGGATGCTATGCGCTTACGTCTTCTCCCTTTTACTTTGTGCGATCTAGCAGAAAAATGGCTTTATAACACTGTCGCACACTCTATTGCCAATTGGGATAAATTCGTTATAGCATTCCTTAAGAAATTTTATCCCAATCATAAGACCGCCCATGTTCGAAGCGAGATTAACCAGTTTACCCAGCTTCCCAACAAACCATGTTGGAAATGATTTGAACGGTTTAAAGATCTGCTAGTCCAATACCCTCATCACGGAATTAATAGATGGGACTTTTATCGAATTATATATGATGGTGTTACTCCAGCGACAAAGCAGATGCTTGAAACCATTTGTCAATGCCATTTCATGTCTAAAGACGATGGAGAAGCTTGGCAATTCCTGAAAGATCTCGCTGAACAAACTTTACAATGGGAAAGCATTAGACCAATATCATCAGGGGGTATCCATCGGCTCGATATTTCCATCGCAATGAAAGCCGAAATGGCCGCGATACAAAAGAAACTCAATGCAATAGAAAACAAAGTCTCTTCAGCCTCCCTAAATCAGGTTACGCTCCCCAAAACCGTGTGTGATTGTTGTTTCGACCCATCACATTTGACGGAAGAATGTCCTTTGAGTCTACCGTTTCAAGGTCAAGAACAAATTAATGCTACTTTTTAGGAACGACCTAGAAACGATCCTTATTCTTCCACATACAATCAGGGATGAAGGAATCATCCTAATTTTTCTTATAACCAAAACCAAACTCAAAATCAAAACCAGTTCCCAAGAAACTATCAAAGACCTCCCTACAGTCAACCACCATAACAAAATCAGCACCCATTTAAACCGCAACCTTTTCAAAATCCGGCCAACAATTCTACACCTTATAATAATTCTTTCCAAACGGCCGGTACCGAAAACTCCTCTGCACTCGAACGAAGCTTGGATACGTTTATTAAACATTCCACGCAAACGACGGCCGATTTAAAATCTTCTATCCAAACATTAATGCAGAACACCGCCTTCCACAGTGAAAGTATAAAATTTATAGAAGCATAACTTGCACAGTTAAATACCGCAATGAGTGCGAGAGAGAAAGGGAAACTTCCATCTCAGCCCCTACCGAATCCTTATCACTCACAAAGTTATAATGTGAGTGCCGTTACCATATTGAAATCGGGAAGAGTGCTGAACAATCAAGTAGGTGAACAGGTTGATGATAAGGAATCAATTGAAACCCCGGCTTCTACTTCTTCTCCTATTTCGTCTAGTCCACCTTCTTCCAAGCCTATTATCCGTTTTCCCCTAAGCTCGAACCCTCAGCCCACTTCCTCGAGTCAACTTAAAACGATCCCAACACCAATTCCGGGATCCATTCCATCTCCATAATCTTCTCCAATGTTGGACCCAACCCTTATTGATAAAGCTCCTTATCCACATAAGTTAAGGGGCAACAGACAAAGTCCACAAATGGAGAAAATTGTGGAAATTTTAAAGCAAGTTAACATAAATATTCCTCTCCTAAATGTTATTCAACAAATTCCGTCTTATGCGAAAATTTTAAAGGATTTGTGTACTGGGAAGAAAAAAATTCAAGTGCCTATAAAAGTTTTCTTAGCGAGTAATATGAGCACTACGTTTACCCAACAAATACCCGAGAAACGAAAAGACCCCGGGAGTCCTACAATATCTATTTCTATTGGGAGTAAAAATATCGATCATGCTCTATTCGATTTAGGCGCTAGTGTTAACTTACTTCCATATTCTGTCTATAAGCAAATAGGGATCGGAGAGTTAAAACTGGCGCACTGCACTCTTCAGATGGCCGATCGATCTATCATCCAACGTAGGGTGAGTTAGAGGATTTGTTAATCAAAGTCGGGGAATTTATATTCCTTGTGGACTTTATCGTTATAGATACACTGTCATGCTCCGCTTCCCAGTATACGGTAAGAAGACGCGACGGGTCACGCGACGTATTTACGAAGAAGTAAACATGCTAAGCGTATCAAGCAATATAAAGTAAAGTACACAAGATATAAGAATGTAAATGAATAGCAACTTTATTTATTAAACATTCTTTTACAGGTACAACTGAAATATAAATACATGAGTAATTGCATAACTGAAATGAAATAAATATGTACAAGTGTCTAAAGCTCCGGGTCAAAAGCAAACTGCTCCAAATCCTCAGTGCTGGACTCAGTCTCTAATGCGTCCGAAACACCTAACAACATTCCAAAGAAAGAAGAAAAGGAATGTCGTCAGCGAACAATCCCTCGATAAGTTCCAAAGGTGAGTAGAGATAAAATAGACAGAAAAAGAATATAACTTATAATGTTTGATTATATTGTTAACGATGTTGTTTGTAGGTTGGTACAGAAAATGCCAGTGTATACGAGAGGAGTCCCACTATTCCGGTGACTATGTTATACGGAGCACAAGGAACCGTTCAACCATGGTACAACGGCAATGTATATTCAGGTTAGGTGTATTATGGTTACAGTCTCGTGCCACTTCTAACACCTTCCATACCAATCTACCCCTTATAAACCCCGCGATATCTTTTGTATTCATTGTATTGGTTGTTATATAGATGGATGACTTACCGAAACCATGATATCAGTGAACAGAATGGATATAAATGAAGAGTCATGTAGACGGAGTATATCTATAGTTCGGTTCGGTCAAACAGATTAATATAGATTGAATAGACGGATTTATGAATTTATGTTGCATTGTAGTTTTATACTTGAATCACATTCAAATCATATTGATTAGATTAAGACTCGGTCTGAGTCAGACACTTTGAAAAGAACTTGAAATCCTGAATTAGTTTTGATGTTATCGGTAACTACTACACATGGACGGCAGGATTTGTGTCTTTTTCCAAGACAATTACCGTGTTCATAACACCGTTTGTTAGATTTTCTATCTTATATAGGCAAGCACCTATATTCTTCGGTTCCCTGAGGCTCAAGAGACTGGTCCCACTTAAACCTATGTTTACTAGAGTCCTTATTATAATTTAGTATAACTTGAAGGGGTTTATGTAAAAATAGTTTTGGTATAATTTCAAAATACATCTCAAGCATTTAATTATCATCTTTAGGGTTTTCATAGATATATATTTTATAAAAGTGAAATTTCTAGTGAGTAGAACCTAATTTTCATAATATATGGTATTTTATTGAAATACTGGAATTGTTTTGTATTTGGATGGTATTTTCATGTAATGGTGATTCTTTTGATTTAGAAAACTTAGAATATTTATATAATTAAAATAGATATTTTTATAATAGATATATATATTTAATGAAAATAAATTTTATTTATTTTCTTGCAGAAATCTCATTTTCTAAAGAAAAATGCATAAAAATTCCATCGATATCGAATGCTCCTTTCGAAGGTCTGCATCTCACTCTACTAGGCCCGAGGATGTGCGATAACCCACACCATCCCGATCGGGGTCCTCAAAATGGGTTGTAGAGGCACAATTGTAAGGAATTGATTAATACATCTTTTTAAAGAAATGGTTTTGTAAGTATATGGTATTTATTTGTAAAGTCGTGTTATCCCATGAATATATTCCCAAAACTTCATCGTTCTATGTCAAAGATGTGTGTTGTGATGTGGTAGGTCATTACCTCATGAGTTAACTAATAGTAATACAAGTTTTATGTTGTTTTAGGTCGTAAATGAAGTATGTGGTATTTTACCGTAAAAATACAATAAAAATTGGATAAAAGAATATTTTGAGATGAAACTTGGTTTAAAGTGTTTGTTAATGTTTGTTAAACATTATGTGAGGGTATGGTATTTTCTTGTTTAAGAAAAATAGAGTTTTAAAGAAAAACTGAATCGGAAGTCGGATTAACTCCGCTTCCGTCGGGTTTTATAAATGAAAGTTTTTATAATAGGAGAAGAGAAGGGGATAGGGGAATTAAGGAAGGCTAGGGAACAAGAGGAGGAAGATAGGAAACTAAGGAAGGCTTCGGGGCATCATTTCGTCGCCGGAAAATCCTTGGAACGTCGCCGGAACTTCACCCTTCGCTAACTCCACTTGCACACTATTAGGACTTGGGAATTTTTGAGAGTTTTGGCAGGGAATTTCTGAGTGAGGATGTATGAAATGGAGTGTGGTATTTATAGGGAAAATTAGGATTTAGATGGTTAAAGAATGCATTAAAATTTGCATTAAAAATGGGATTAAAGGGCATTTTATTGTTCTCTGGATAAATTCAGAGTAAACAAACAACATGGGGGTAGTAGGGTAGGCCAAGGGGTGCTAGGGTTAATGTTTGAAGGCATTACCTATGATTCCCACTGGCGGTACCGGTCCCCCTTGTTCATCTCGCCGGTCGATTTCCGAGGGTAGGGGCTAGGATTGGTGCCACGTGTCCTTGTCGTTTCGTCTACCCTCGTGCACATGTTTAATTAATCTGTAACTTAACATATTATGTGTAGTGTACGTGCAAACTCTTGGGCTTCTAAAAGATTAAAAGAAAATTTAAATAAAAAGATAATGTGGCTGGGGGGATTCGATCACAAGGGCTACGTTACAGCAGTGTAAGGATTTACCAATGTGCTACAAGTACTTTCTTGCTGTTCTAAAATAAAACAAATACTTATAGTATACACAGGATTGCAAATACTCCAATTGTACATTAACTTTTAAACAATTTTCTATACATTGAAATTGGAGTTGTTACAGTCTACCCTCCTTACAAAAATTTCATCCTCGAAATTTACAATTTAGTTTAAGAACTAGCTTACAAATAAATGCGGACATCTTGCATGCATGTTATCTTCTATTTCCCATGTTGATTCTCCTGGTGTGTCTTTTCTCCACATCACTCGAACCACGTTGACTTCCTTGTTCCGAAGTGACTTCACCTTTCTATCCAGAATCTCAACAGGTTGTTGCTCACAGGATAAGTCTGGCTGTACAGTGAGCTCGGAGTGATCAAGAATATGGCTGGGGTCACTCACATACCTTCTGAGTTGGGATATGTGGAATACATTGTGCACTCTTTCCAATGAAGGTGAAAGTGCCAAGCGATATGCCACTTTACCGACTCGTTCGAGTATGTCGAACCGTCCAATATACCTTGGACTTAGCTTACCCCGTTTTCCAAAACGAATCACTCCATGGTTCAGAGATCTCTTCAGAAATACATGTTCTCCCGGTTGAAACTCTAAGTGACGGTGCTTTGCATCATCCCAGTGCTTCTGTCGATCTTGGGCTATGTGCATTGTTTTCCTGATAGTATGAACCACGTCGACAGTTGCTACTATCATCTCAGGTCCAAGGAGTTCTCTATCTCTGATGTCGTCCCAACTTAATGGCGATCGACACTTCCTTCCATATAGCGCTGCAAAAGGTGCCATTTCTATACTTGCTTGGTAGCTATTGTTGTATGAAAACTCCACAAGATATAGGTTATCTTCCCACGATCCTCCGAAGTCTAGCATATACGTTCTGAGCATATCTTCTAACATCTGAATAGTTCGCTCAGACTGACCATCTGTTTGTGGATGATAAGTCGTTCTGAAGTTTAGACTTGTTCCCAAGCTACCTTGCAAATTTTGCCAAAATTGTGATCGGGACCTGGTGTCACGATCGGAGACAATGCAAACCGGTACTCCATGTAATCTCACGATTTCCTACATGAGTTCATGGGTATCAGAGATAGTATGTATTGAAGATTTAAATCTTACTTAGATTCTTACCTCCATGTACTTCTTTGCTAGTGTCTAAGTGATTGGCCAACTCGAAAGGGAATAAAGTGAGCCAGTTTTGTGGGTCGATCCACAATAACCCATACCGCATCGTTACCCTTCGTGCTGCGAGGAAGTGCAGTCACAAAATCTATTGTGATGTGTTGCCACTTCCATTCTGGAATAGGTAACGGTTGAAGTAATCCAGCAGTCCTGTGATGTTCAGTCTTTACTTGCTGACACATCAAGCATTTAGCGACGCTTCTGGCTACTTCACGCTTCATTCCATGCCACCAGTAATTTTGACGTAGATCTTTATACATCTTTGTACCTCCACGGTGTACTGAATAAGGAGAGCTGTGAACTTTTTTCATCAACTCTTCTCGCACAGAACCTTTTGGTATACACAATCTACTGCCGTATCTCAAAGATCCATCTTCGTGGATGATGAAGTCTGTTCGAAGTCCACTTTCCACTTGTTCTCTGATCTTTTGCAACTTAACATCACTTGCTTGAGCTGTTTTGATCTGATTGACAATGGTAGATTGAACTTGTAAGTTCATCAAACTTAAAACGTTGTCTAGCATGACTACTTCAATCTCCATTTGATGCAAGTATTATTGAAGCTTCCATTGTGCGGTGAGATTCAATGCTAATGGTTGGCGACTAAGGGCATCAGGTTCTACATTCACCTTTCCTGGATGATATTGCAAGTTGATGTAAAAGTCCGCCATGAGTTCTAACCATCTTCTCTGCCGCATATTCAACTCTTTCTGAGTAAACACATATTTCAGACTCTTGTGATCTGTGTATATGTCAACTCGTTCACCAAGAAGATAATGGCGCCAAATCTTAAGAGCAAAGATTACGGCCGCCAACTCTAAATCATGCGTCAGATAATTGTGTTCATGAATCTTCAGCTGTCTTGAAGCATAAGCTACAACTTTACCGTGCCGATGTAGAACACATCCTAATCCCTTACCGGATGCATCGCAATGCACTACAAAACCTCCATATTGGTCCGGTATAACAAGAATAGGCGCTGATGTCAATCTTGACTTGAGTTCTACGAAAGCTTGTTCGCATGCTTCTGACCACACGAATTCTTCATCTTTACGTGTGAGCTTGGTTAGGGGTGTTGCAATCTTCGAAAATCCTTCAATGAGCCTTCTGTAATATCCTGCTAGACCCAAGAAACTTCGAATGTCCTTCACTGACTTTGGTGTCGGCCATTTGCTTACTGTTGAAACTTTAGCTGGATTTACAGAGATTCCATCGGCTGATACAATATATCCGAGAAAAACAACTTGATCTAGCCAAAAATCGCATTTGTTATACTTGGCGTAGAGTTGATGTTGTCGTAGAGTTTCCAGGACGATTCTTAGGTGCTCGGCATGTTCTTTTCGACTTTTAGAATACACCGGAATGTCGTCGATGAAGATGAAAACAAACCTGTCTAGGTACTCTCAGAAAACTTGATTCATTAGGTTCATGAATATAGCCGGTGCGTTGGTCACTTCAAATGGCATCACAAGAAATTCATAATATCCATAGCGAGTTCTGAATGTCGTTTTATGGATATCAGATTCTTTGACCTTCACCTGATGATAACCCGAACGAAGATCTAACTTGTAGAAAACGCAAGATCCACTTAGTTGATCGAACAGATCGTCAATGTGAGAGAGTGGATACTTGTTCTTTATAGTTACATCGTTCAGAGCTCTATAATCAATACACATTCGATATGAACCTTCCTTCTTCTTCACAAGCAGAACTAGCGATCCCCAACTTGAAGTGCTGGGACGAATCCATCCTTTCGCCAATAATTTGTCCAACTGAGTTCGGACTTCCTTCAAACCTTTTAGACTTAATCGATATGGTGCTTTGATTACCGGTTGTGCTCCATGTACTAAATCAATGCTGAATTCAAGAGCTCGATTGGGAGGCAAACCTGATATGTCTTCAGGAAACACATCGTCGAACTCTCGAACTATTTCTGGCTTTGATCCTTCCTCCGCTTGAATTGCTGCAATCACTGCCTTCTTTGGTTTCGCCTTGTATGTACTTGGCTCCAGGGTACGGTCTCCACTTTTGAAATAGAAGATCGGATGCTCTGGAATCTCGAATACTACCCTCCTTTGACGACAGTTAATGGTAGCATAGAATGGTCCGAGCCAATCCACACCCATGACGACATCGAAATTCGATATGTCCGGCACCTTGAAGTCAGCATAGAATTCTCCGCTGCAGACGACCACTGGACACAGATCATATCCCATTACTGCCTTTAGAACGCCGTTCCCTGAACTGACATTCCAGCTGGATACGAGGGGTTTGACTGGAATCGCATGAGTTCAGACGAACCGTTGCGACATAAAGTAATGAGATGCTCCAGTATCGAAGAGTGCTAGTGCAGGGAGTGAGGCTACTAAGATTGTACCTAAGTTATGTGGGATAGTTTTAGGTATAAGGAAAATGTATGGATATGTATAGATGGAAAATAAAGCTTGATGGAGAAGTGTTACCAGTAATGACTTAGTCGTTGTCTTCAGCCTCTTCCACAGTCATTGTGAAAGCATGTCGCCTCTGCACATTCCTCCTTGCTGGAAGAGCATTCCTCTGTCCGTTCCTTGGTTCTTGAGGTACGTTCCGTTGAGCTTGATGGAACTGACGAGGAGGAGGTGCAGTTGGTCCACGAGGAGGTTGAGCAAGTAGTGCGAGTCGTGGAGCAGGTGTCTGGATGGCTGGGTGCTGCTGGTAAGTGATTGCTAGCCTGGGTGCAGCATTTGGGTTATGTCTCCGAGGACAAGACCCAATGTTATGAATAGCTGAGCCGCAGACTAAGCAAAGGAGATTTGCACGCCGACAGTCTTTCACCAAATGTCCATATCTCCTGCAGTAGGTAAAAAAGGTTAGGTTGGGTCGGTTGTTCGGTACTTCCGGTCTCCTGGGCACAAATGGTGGCCTTGAAGAGGCTCATCCTGCCATCTAAGTGGCAGGGCGCTTCATCCCGGCAGATTGAGGTCTGCCCCTCATTTTCACCACTGCCTCATATCGGCGGGCAGCTTTTAGAGCCAATTCGTGAGTTGGGAAATTCCCTGTAGCTAAGGTAGCTTGGATTTCCGAATCTAACCCTTGCTGAAACCGTCTGGATCGGATCTCAGCAGTTGGTATCAAATGTTCCGCGGACCTACTGAGCATGGTAAATTCAGCGTCATATTCATACACTGACTTGGTCCACATCGAACCCTATTGTAGATGAATAAATTGCTGCTCCATGTCGAATTGGGCAGTCTCAGGGAAGTATTCCGCATCAAACATATCACGAAAAGTCCTCCATTCGATCGGTTGGTCAAGACGGCTTTCTTCTGCCTTCCACCAGACCCGTGCATTGTCAGTGAGCTGCTGTTTCGCAACTCGAACCCAAGCGATCCCTGGCACTTGTGCCGCTGCCAGGTCATCCTCAATGCTATGAGCCCACTCCTCAGCTTCCAGAGGGCTCTCTTTTCCTGAGAATTTCTTGGGGTGCAAAGCCCGGAATTGCTTTACCCCCGGGGCTTCTTCTTCTGGGCGGTTCATCAAAATAGCAGTTTGTTGTTGCTGTCCCTCCAGGAGGCTGCGGATCGCCTCAAGCGGTACCGTCTGCTCATTGATCGGAGCAGCGACGGTAGGTGTAAGCAGTAGAGGTGGTGGAGTGTTGTTGAAGTTGGTGCTAGTGTTGTTTAGGGAATCCATAACCTTGAAAGGAAAAATTTTGTTATGACAAGTTCAAAATATATGAAATTGGAAGATTCAAGGAATATATAAAGAATGTTTTTAGTTGCCGGTTCTTGTGTTATATTGCTTAGGACTTCATGCGGAACTGACCTGCATGTCCATGCAGAACTGACCTGCATGTCCATACAGAGCTGACCAATATGGGCCACCAACAAAACCTGTCACGCCCCGCTTCCCAGTGTACGGTAAGGAAACATGACGGATCACGCGACGTATTTACTTAGAAGTAAACACGCTAAGCGTATCAAGCAATATAAAGTAAAGTACACAAGAGACGGGAATGTAAATGAACAGCAACTTTATTTATTAAACATTCTTTTACAGGTACAACTGAAATGTAAATACATGAGTAGAAAGTGATGCCTAAACAATGGCATAACTGATATGAAATAAATATGTACAGGTGTCTAAAGCTCCGGGTCAAAAGAAAAATGCTGCAAATCCTCAGTGCTGGACTCGGTCTCTAATGCGTCTGAAACACCTGACAACATTCCAAAGAAAGAAGAAAAGGAATGTCGTCAGCGAACAATCACTCGATAAGTCCCAAAAGTGAGTAGAGATAGAATAGACAGAAAAAGAATATAACTTATAATGTTTGATTATATCGTTAACGCTGTTGTTTGTAGCTTGGTACAAAAAATGCCAGTGTATATGAGAGGAGTCCCACTATTTCGGAGACTAAGGTATACGGAGCACAAGGAACCGTTCAGCCACGGTATAACGGCAATGGATATTCAGGTTAGGTGTATTATGGTTACAGTCTCGTGCCACTTCTAATACCTTTCGTACCAATCTACCCTTTATAAACCCCGCAATGTCTTTTGTATTGATTGTATTGGTTGTCATATAGATGGATGACTTACCGAAACCATGATATCAGTGAACAGAATGAATATAAATGAAGAGTCATGGAGACGGAGTATATCCATGGTTCGGTTCAGTCAATACAGATTAATATAGATTGAATAGACGGATTTATGGATTCATGTTGCATTGTAGTTTTATACTTGAATCACATTCAAGTCATATTGATTAGATTGAGACTCAGTCTGAGTCAGACATTTTGAAAATAACTTGAAATCCTGAATTAGTTTTGATATTATCGGTAACTACTGCACATGGACGGCAGGATTTGTGTCTTTTTCCAAGACAATTACCGTGTTCATAACACCGTTTGTTAGATTGTCTACCTTAGATAGGCAAGCACCCATATTCTCCGGCTCCCTGAGGCTCAAGAGACCGGTCCCGCTTACACCTATGTTTACTAGGGTCCTTATTGTAATTTAGTATAACATGAGAGGGTTTTATGTAAAAATAGTTTTGGTATAATTTCAAAATACACCTCAAGTATTTAATTATCGTCTTTAGGGTTTTCATAGATGCATATTTTATAAAAGTGAAATTTTTAGTGAGTGGAACCTAATTTTCATAATATATGGTATTTTATTGAAATACTGGAATTGTTTTGTATTTGGATGGTATTTTCATGTAATGGTGATTCCTTTGATTTAGAAAACTTGGAATATTTATATAATTAAAATAGATATTTTGATAATAGATATATATATATATATATATATATATATTTAATAAAAATAAATTTATTTATTTTCTTGTAGAAATCTCATTTTCTAAAGAAAAATGCATAAAAATTCCATCAAGATCGAATGCTCCTTTCGAAGGTCTGCAACTCGCTCTAATAAGCCCAAGGAAGTGCGATAACCCGCACCATCCCGATCGGGGTCCCCAAAATGTGTTGTAGAGGCTCAATTGCAAGGAATTGATTAATACATCTTTTTTTAAAAATGGTTTTGTAAGTTGATGGTATTTATTTGTAAAGTCGTGATATCTCATGAATATATTCCCAAAACTTCATCGTGCTATGTCAAAGATGTGTGTTGTGATAAGGTAGGTCATTACCTCATGATTTATCTAAAGGTAATACAAGTTTTATGTTGTTTTATGTCGTAAATGAAAGTATGTGGTATTTTACCGTAAAAATACAATAAAAATTGCATAAAAGAATATTTTGAGATGGAACTTGGTTTAAAGTGTTTGTTAATGTTTTTTAAACATTATGTGAGGGTATGGTATTTTCTTGTTTAATAAAAATAGAGCTTTAAAGAAAAAACGAATCAGAAGTCGGATTAACTCTTCTTCCGTCGGGTTTTAGAAATGAAAGTTTTTATAATAGGAGAAGAGAGGGGGAGAGGGGAATTACTGGCTAAGGAACAAGAGGAGGAAGAGAGGAAACTAAGGAAGGCTTCGGGACGTCGTTTCGTCGCCGGAAACTCCTTGGAACGTCGCCGGAACTTCACCTTTCGCTAACTCCACTTGCATACTATTAAGACTTGGGAATTTTTGAGTTTTGGCAGGGAATTTCTGAGTGAGGATGTGTGAAATGGAGTGTGGTATTTATAGGGAAAATTAGGGTTTAGATGGTTAAAGAATGCATTAAAATTTGCATTAAAATGGGATTAAAAGGCATTTTTTTGTTCTCTGGATATATTCAGAGTAAACAAACAACATGGGGGTAGTAGGGTAGGCCAAGGGGTCCTAAGGTTAAAGTTTGAAGGCATTACCTACGGTTACCACCGGCGGTACCGGTCCCCCTTGTTCATCTCGCCGGTCTTCCGAGGGCAGGGGCTAGGATTGGTGCCACGTGTCCTTGTCGTCTCGTATACCCTCGTGCACATGTTTAATTAATCTGTAACTTAACATATTACGTGTAGTGCATGTGCAAACTCTTGGGCTTCTAAAAGATTAAAAGAAAATTTAAATAAAAAGATAATGTGGCTGGGGGAATTCGTTCACAGGGGCTATGTCACAGCAGTGCAATACTTTACCAATGTGATACAAGTACTTTCTTGCTGTTCTAAAATAAAACAAATACTTTTAGTATTCACAGGACTGCAAATACGCCAATTGTATATTAACTTTTAAATAATTTTCTGTACATTGAAATTGGAGTTGTTACATACACAGCCTGTTCAGTCGAAAATATTAACATTTTCCTTACTTTTCTTAAATATTTAAAAGTGTTTATTATAAATATAGAACATATTTAGGTTTATCTGCAAAATACTATTTACCATATATTTATATATTATAATTAATATTATGAAAGAAAATATATGCATATAATATTTATATAATATTTTTATTATGCATATCATATCAAATAATCTTAATCAAATTGCTTAAAAGATTTATTACCATATAAAATGATTAAGATTACATCTCTATAACTAATATTATTAACATTATTCATAGAGATATTGTGCAAAATTTGGCTCAGGTCAAGAGATCGGGATATCGAGATGTCGGGAATAAAAAATCTGCCGATGAAGTTTAATTAAATCATAAAATCAATACTGGCAGAGACTGAGAGAAGATATAAAAATTCCAGATATCACAAAAATCTACATGTATCAATATAAGGCTACAGAAGAATTTTCATCACTTGATCCCACCAAATCACCGTGCTTCCGCGGCTAAACCCCCTAAAATGCAGCGGATCCGCGGCTGTTCTGAAGAGTTAGGGTGTGGGATTTTGTGGGTAGGATCATCTTAACAAACCCTAATACTTGTAATCTAGGGTTTGTATCTTCTGTGACTATAAATAGGACCGAGGGCTAAAACTAGAAATCATAACCTTTTACACGAAGCAAATTACCATCAAAGAACAAGTGATCCATGACAGGTCTGCGATTCAACGTGATAAAACGACGTGAGATTCGACGGAGCATCTACTTCTTACGAGGCAGAGATCGAGAGCAACTTCTTCTTCTTGTAAACTAAACTCATAAGATTTGTACTTTTGAAGTTGATTAATAAAGGTAGATCATTAGTTTAATTAGTTCGCATTTAATTTTTGCACTTTATTTCTGCATTATAATTATGATCTCATTCTCTATCCTTTCTTCTTCTATCTCCATCATGCGCGAGTAATTCTCCGCTTGATAGGGTTCGTAGGATTAGGGTAGAACAATGGATGAGAAAATATTTTAACTTCTTTTACGTCTTATGAAGATTATAAACTTTAGCAAAAGAATCTTTAACATCATAATCGGGCGCGCTATCAATTTATTGATAGTCTTGACAACGATTTAAGATCAGATTGACAATTGTTTTATTAAGGTTTAGACATGAATAGAGATCAATGAAGGGACAAGGGTCAATAGTTGAGAAACCCTAGTTTCTTCCAAGAACCCTAATCATCATTCATCACTATTATTCATCATAGAAAACTACAGTTTAATACCGCTCATTCATTATCTATTTTATTATATATCGGTGCTATTAACCAGTTTCTGCTCAGTAATTACAGATTCCAGTTGTTCATGATAAAATACTGGAAACACATTCAATATCACGGATATAACGTTTGGGAGCCAACACTACAATTAGAACAGAGAACCGACCGATATCCAAAGAGCCCTTTTGCAACAAACAAGTGTGCACACAACTTTTGGTCCAACACAATACATGTGTGATACTAGCTCTTTGACATGGACCATATGGGCGCTGCCCATGGCACATAAGACATAATGAAGTGGGCATATAGGGGGACATGAGTTTTAATGCCAAAATTTTTGATGTGATGTGTGGAATCTTGTTCACTCCAAATCCCAAAGTGCATCCAAGGCCTCTACAGACAAAACTAGCAGCACCAGAGTGATATTGGGAAGCACACAAGACCACACAACAAGCACGAGCCCAAGACTCATCGACAGGACCGGCCACATGCCCACTTTGGCCGAGCAGGCCGAGTCCCCTTACCCAAATTATCCCCATATTTTCCCTATCCCTTCCTTGCAGTCACATCACCTCATTCTTATTACTTGTTTAATCTTTTTTGGTGCCTATATAAGCCAGATCAGTGAGCAAGGAAGTCCTCTCTCTCTCATTCTCTCACATAGTGTATACATTTTCTTGTTTTCTTTTGTTTTTTGTTTAGGCTTGAGAGTGAGTGGGCTATCACCTGGTTTCTTCTTCTTCTTCTTCTCTCTTGAAGCTTTCTCTTGAGAGCTTCATTATGGAGGTTGAACAAGTTACCAATATCTTGTACCTCTTCTTCAGGTGTTAATATATTGCATTGTTGTTTCTTTACTTGCTTTCCTTTCTTTACTTGCTTTCCTTTTTATGATGTGTAACTAATTTTCTTTGGTTGTGGTTATGGTAAGGAAGTGAGATGAAAGGCTTTGCCTCCTCCTCCTTTTATTAATGTTTAATGTGCTTAATTTTGATTATAAACTTAGTATTGTAACTTGGATAGGTTGATATGGTATGTTGATTCCATGGTTACTTTGTAACCTCATCACATACCATATTCTTCCCACAAATCCTATTTTGCAAGCCTAAGGTTAGAATCAATTTGGTGTTAAGTTTGCTAAATTTGGATGTGGTATTTTGTGATTAAATGACTTGACGAATCTCTTGGTTTCATATACCATATACCATCACAAACCCTTAGCACACTTAACACTGAAATCATTTTCTCTCACTCACTATTTTGTGTTTTTGATGTTGTGGTATGCTTGCTAACCCTTGTGTTTAGTATTGATACCCCAAGCTTGGACATACAAACGGTAAGTGAACAAACGGACTCGTTTCGTATTTTGCGGTGAATATCGGAATTTGATGACTTGTGTTCCGCAACCGCCTTGACAAGTCATGCTTCATGCCAGGATCGACGTAAGGACGGACAACTCATGATCAAGAGAGCGTCGAAGGAATCGTCGCAATTCGACCTTCCAAGCCAAAGACGCAACCACTTCTTTCTTAACTTCTTTGCTTCCTTTTCTTGTTTTTGTATTCTTTTATTTTTTGTGACAAAACCAACCATTCATTATTTGTTGAACCTTAAATCACAAGACTTAATACACAATTCCCTGCGGATCTACCCGTATTTGCCGGCTTGCTATAACGCGTAGTGCACTTGCGGTTTATAAATTTTAAAACAAGAACGATCTCGCGTGCGCATTCCAATACCTTAAAATCATATGCGTTTCCAAAACATACGCGTTTGCGCGTGCGAGTGAATTCCCAACAAGGTTTTGGTGCCGTTGCCGGGGACTTGGTAGTATTGGGTATTGTTATTTCTGGTTCCTACTAACAAAATTAACTTTTAACTCAATTTTTTTCAAAACTAACACTAAACTAACAAATTCTTTTCACCTTGTTCTCTGTCCTTCAAACCTGCTAGCACTCTGTGATTAAACTAGAAAATCAAGTTATACCATTAGAATACTAAGATAGCCTAGGGAACCCATACAAAATTTCATCCCCTCTCCTTGGATTTTGACCGGCGACATCACTGTAGAATCCGAGCTCGCCGGCCCTTTGAGGGTGCTTTTGGTTTTTTGTTTTTGTGTGATCTCCAGTGCAGTGTTGGCATTCTAGTGGTATTGTTTGATTTTTCTAATTTTAAGTGTGCAGGAATTGAGGCATATATATCGCTTTTTGACACTAAATATCGTATTTTCCGACATTTCAGGTTTTTAAGGAATTACGACCAGCGATCGTGCGGAGCGAGGCTCAAATTCAATTGCAAAACGTTAGTGAAGTATAGTGCCAAAGATCCAGATAGTTTGACCCGCGCAAGCGAACAATCAAAGACTCAGATCACTTTCAAAGGGGTTTTCTTAAACCAAATCACATCGGTACATATTTCCTAACACATTCCTCTTGAATCTGACGCATTCCACTATTCCTATCTTCTGCAGGATTCTTCGCATAAGCTTTCCACCAATTGCATAGAGAACTAACCGTATTTTTTGCAGCACTTAAAATTTAAACGAAAAAGAATTGCTTAAATTGCTTGATTTCTTAAATTCTTTTATGGATTGCGCATTTGCATCTTAATATGGAATTAAGGTCAAAATGACCAAACAAGATACGGTAAAGGATTTCATCACCTTTTATTCGTAGCCCACAAATCACACAACTGCATTCTTGCATACCCCCAGTAATATAAAATCAATTAGAACTCTGACTTTAAGGACTTCGCGCTCATTAGGAGAAGTTGACTGTGTTTAGAACACCGCTTAACGGTATATCGTTCACAGGGTGTTTAGGCAAGTGTTTAAGAGAAAGAGTTATCTAATTAAGGAACTTCGCGAAAGCAACTCGAACTCGGATACACTGCTGTGCGGCATCGTGAAGGAGCAGAGGCGATGGAATCCCTTAGCTCCGTAGCGAGCATAAGCCCAATGGAATCCCTCCCTTATCTCTTGCACTTACCTGGCTTCGTGATCCGTATATCTTGAGCTCGTTTCTCGACACAGTTTTACTTCGACAATCAGGTTCTTGAGCAGGTCTAGTTGACTAGCATACCATAGACTACTAGGGGTGTGATATTCTTTATTTTTGTGACATTTGTGAATTCTTGTTAATATGGGTGATACACGATTTAATTCAATTTTTCACGATTCTTATTCTTTTGTTTATACTCAATCCCAGTTCACTTGTTCAAATTGGGAAAATTCTTCCCACATTCATGACAACTGTCCTTTCTTAGGGGGTGACCAACCATCACAGATCTTTCATAATGGTCACCCACCTAACACTCTTGAACCCAGTCCTACTTCAATTAGAGACCTAATGATTGAAGATTTAGAGAAAGAGGTCGACAGATTGACTGCTTTAGCATCACCACTATCACAACCCTCCTTACCTGAAACAACTGACACATCATTAGGGTATGATAGTGAGATGGATGTAGATTGACCACTTTAGAGAAGGGTATTGAAGTAATGACTGCGGTCGAGAATCAATCAGCTTCTACGCTAGCCCTGTGCATACAGCAGTCTGAGCAATTGTTTCTTACTCAAGCTTAATCATTGGATAGAATAGAGGAACACGCGAAACATTTAGCTGAAAGGATTCTAGGGAGTGAACACAGTCAATCGGAACCCAATAGTGTTAATGCCTGTCATCTAGGAAGTCATCTGAGTGAGATAAGCGATCAAACGAATTTTGATGATTTCATAGATGATGATACGATTGAATTGACTAAGTGTTACCAGGACACACAAGAAAACCCTCCGAGGCAGACCGATGATTTTTGTAATCCAATTTTAAATGAGGAATCTTATGATTTTTACGGGTATGGTTTGGATAGATTGTCAGAAGAGATCAATGATCAAGAACCCACAATTTTTGTATCACCTAGTGATATTGTTTCGGAAGAAATGTTAGCGTAAGAACCTACTTTTTTGGCTGATATATACCTACCCATATTTGAATGTGATAAGGGAGAAATTGTATTAGGAAAGTCTGTGAGCTATAATGATAAGAATAGGATTGTGAAAAATCATAGGGAGGGAGACATCATTGAAAAACATTTTTTCATGCAGAGTTTTGAGGAGATTTTTGCGGATGAACTTGATATTCTGGATGAATTTGAGTCAGGATCAATTTGGGAACATCCTAGGAACCTTCCTTTTGCTGAACTTTTTGAAGATGAACTCCAGTTTTTACACGAACTTGACTTTGGAACTCAACATGTGCTTTATGAACATTCAATTCATCCAGAAAACAATTCTTTGACCTCTTCAAAACTTCATCTTCATCTTCAGCGTCTTCTGATCCCTACTTTTACACGCCTATGCCCTTCACTAACATCTAACTTATACTTTTTCTTTTTCCTTTTCTTTTGTATATACATATTCTTTTACCAGCTATTGCGCTATATAGAAAAAATCTTTAAATGGCTGGTATTAATTTCTGGACCAACCCAATCTTTTAACTTGTACATGTTGTAATTAGTCTTAGGTTTTTTCTTTTTCTTTGAATAAAATTCTCACCCTGGTGTCTAAGTCTAGCTACCGGAGATGGGGGCAACGATGAGGACTCGTAAAACTCAGGTTTGGGGGTGAGCACTGCGTTTATTTTGCTGCATCATGTGTATATTCTGCATTGCATACATATTTTAAAAACCCATAAAAATTGAAAAATTTTCCTAAAAATATAAAAACTTTGTCATGTTAACTGGCAGGGGAACTTAGATTCGAAGTCTGACGGTTCGGTTGATAAGTTAGAAATAACTAAATCCTTGTTGTGAGATTGAAAATCCGAAAGATAACCCTCCTTTGAGTTTAACCGTAGCCGATATACGTCTTTTATATCAATTTACACGTGTCGTATGTGTTTGAGAATTTGATGAAAGTCTGACATGTCTAAAAAACTTTTAAATTGATAAACATCTTTAAGATCAAACAGGTTTGTTCTGAGTTAAGTAATATCAAGAATAGTTCATACAGTGAAGTAGATATGAAGAATTTTATTGAGGTTTTAATAGAAGCTATAGGTCTTAAAAATAACCCATCTGGACCCTTGTTGGAGTAATTACACACCTTATCCACATGTAACGTCTTCGGATTTAAAAGAAAAGGCTAGCTATATCTCCGTTTTCACTGAGTTCGGAATATTTTAAAATAAAATGAGTCTTTTTTTTGTGGCCTTGGTAACTTGGGTAATTAAGTCCTTGGGGTGTCTTCATACTTAATACCCTAAAACCATCTGATTTGGGAGTCATTGGCCCAAAACTCGCTAAGTTTCCAATCGCCAATTAAAACAAGCTAAGCAAGTGTTCTCTCTGAGTTAAAAGTCCTCATGGTTCTTTGTGGGAGAATAATCTTGGCGAAGACGAGTTTTCTATTAAAACGGTTTTCTTGCGGAGATATAAAGGTATATTTATATAAGACGTTTTGCACGATAACGAAGGGTGTGTATGAACAAAAACAGGTGAAAGGTAGGAGTAAAGAATAAGACTTAGGTTTTCAATTAAAAACGATTGAAATTCTGACTTGAAACCTAACTGGAGAATAAAACTTGAGAAAATCTTAACTCCTTTCAAACTCGTGTGATCCTTTAGAAGTCGATCCTGGTCTGTAATTATGACATAATGACCCTAATCAAAGTTCTTAAAACCTTATGGACACTATCCGCACAAACACGTAAAGACACATATGAGCTTATGTTAAACAAACTGCGAAGAGTAAAAAATCGGGTTTAACATTTCTGACTTGGGTAATAGAACTTCTAACTTTTATTCTTAACCTTAAGATCAGAATCAAAAGTTTCTCCACGACGCTAACTTGACTGGATTTTGTTGTGTAATCCGCTGAAAACCCTCAGGAGACAACACTCCTCCTACTAGGGATACCTGGAGCTTTAACGGCTTATTGCACATGCTCAGTGCAATCGCGTTCTCTGCGAAAGTGAGGCTAGGATTTTTTGTTTTGCTCAGGACGAGCAAAAGATAAGTTTGGGGGTATTTGTTCATCATAGAAAACTACAGTTTAATACCGCTCATTCATTATCTATTTTGTTATATATCGGTGCTATTAACCAGTGTCTGCTCGGTAATTACAAATTACAGGTGTTTCTGATAAAATACTGGAAACAGATTCAATATCACGGATATAGTGTTTGGGAGCCAACACTGCAATCAGAACAGAGAACCAACCGATATCCAAAGAGCTCTTTTGCAACAAACAAGTGTGCACACAACTTTTGGTCCAACACAATACATGTGTGACACTAGCTCTTTGATATGGACCATATGGGCGCTGCCTATGGCACACAAGACATGATGAAGTGGGCATATGGGGGGACATGAGTTTTAATGCTAAAATTTTTGATGTGATGTGTGGCATCTTATTCCCTCCAAATCCCTAAGTGCATCCAAGGCCTCTACAGACAAAACTAGCAACATCAAAGTGATATTGGGAAGCACACAAGACCACACAACAAGCACAAGCCCAAGACTCATCGACAGGACCGGCCACATGCCCACTTTGGCCGAGCAGGCCGGGCCCCCTTACCCCAATTATCCCCATATTTTCCCTGTCCCTTCCTTGCAGTCACATCACCTCATTCTTATTACTTGTTTAATCTTTTTTGGTGCCTTTATAAGCCAGATCAGTGAGCAAGGAAGTCCCCCCTCTCTCATTCTCTCACATAGTGTATACATTTTCTTGTTTTCTTTTGTTTTTTCGTTTAGGCTTGAGAGTGAGTGGGCTATCACTTGGTTTCTTCTTCTTCTTCTTCCCTCTTGAAGTTTTCTCTTGAGAGCTTCATTATGGAGGTTGAACAAGTTATCAATATCCTGTACCTCTTCTTCAGGTGTTAATATATTGCATTGTTGTTTCTTTATTTGCTTTCCTTTCTTTACTTGCTTTTCTTTTTATGATGTGTAACTAATCTTCTTTGGTTGTGGTTATGGTAAGGAAGTGAAATGAAAGGTTTTGCCTCCTCCTCCTCTTGTTAATGTTTAATGTGCTTAATTTTGATTATAAATTTAGTATTGTAACTTGGATAGGTTGATATGGTATGTTGATTCCATGGTTATTTTGTAACTTCATCACATACCATATTCTTCCCACAAACCCTATTTTGCAAGCCTAAGGTTAGAATCAATTTGGTGTTAAGTTTGCTAAGTTTGGATATAGTATTTTGTGATTAAATGACTTGACGAATCTCTTGGTTTCATATACCATATACCATCACAAACCCTTAGCACACTTAACACTGAAATCATTTGCTCTCACTCACTACTTAGTTTTTTGATGTTGTGGTATGCTTGCTAACCCTTGTGTTTAATGTTGATACCCCAAGCTTGGACATACAAACGGTAAGTGAACAAACGGATTCGTTTCGTGTTTTGCGGCGAATATCGGAATTTGATGACTTGTTCTCCGCAACCGCCTTGACAAGTCATGCTTCATACCGGGATCGACGTAAGGACGGACAACTCATGATCAAGGAAGCGTCGAAAGAATCGTCGCAATTCGACTTTCCAAGCCAAAGACACAACCACTTCTTTGCTTGCTTTTCTTGTTTTCGTATTCTTTTATTTTTGTGACAAAACCAACTATTCATTATTTGTTGAACCTTAAATCACAATACCTAATACACAATTCCCTGCGGATCGACCCGCACTTGCCGGCTTGCTACAACGGGTCGTGCACTTGCGATTTATAAATTTTAAAATGAGAACAATCTCGCATGCACATTCCATTTCTTTAAAATCATATCCGTTTCCAAAACATACGCGTTTGCGCGTGTAGGTGAATTCCTAACAACTATCTATCTAGTTTTAAATATATCAAAAGATAAAAGGAGTAATTTTTATTAGTCATCCATGAATACTAAATCCTAACGAACCCTACAAGCCTCTTCTTTATAGATTCTTCATCCATATTTATACTAGATCTTAAAACTATATATATTCTACGTGTTTAACATAGATCTAGAATTTATTCTCCTTTCTTTTTTTACTCTAATCAACTCGTCTCAAGCAAAATTAAAAGTTCAACGCATCCCTGCGGACGATATGTACTCATCTCGGCTAGCTACACGCGACACCATTATTGATTGCGGTTACCGCACACTTTTTTCACAGACCAATCAGGGGCCCGGCGGTGCCGGCCTCACAATGAATCTCGTCGGTCCAAAGCCGGTGGTTTGGGCTTGGATCTTTGCCACGTGTCCTTGTCTGTTCATATATCATTTCTCACATGTTTGTTTACTTTGTGACTTTTCATTTTACATGAAGTGCACATGAAAACTTTTGAGCTTCTAAAAGTTTAAAAGAAAAGTCAATACAAAATATATATGGTTGAGGGAATTCGATCACAAGGGCTACGTCACAGCAGTGTAAGGCTTTACCAATGAGCTACAAGTTATTTCTTGCTATTCAAAAACAAATTAAATTTATAACTTGTGCTCAGGCTTAGGTGCTCTTTTCTGTATTTTTTTGAAAAAAATTCTGTGCAGAAAGTTCATGGTCATTACATTCTACCCTCCTTATAAAAATTTCGTCCTCGAAATTTATAAAAGGAAAGTGTAACAGTTTCTAGAAAAGTTTGGTGATAGAACTATTGATAGTGTATGAAAAATATTTGGAAGAACGAAAGAATGAAAAAGTTTTGGAAAGATTGAAAAAGATGTGAGGGAATTACCAGGGTTACCTTGGTCTACAGTCTCAGTTTCTACGGGCGCTAAAGTGAAAGCCTGTCGCCGGGGTACATTCCTCTTAGCTGGAGGCATATTCCTCTGTCCTTGGGGCATGTTTCTCTGCCCCCGAGGCATGTTCCTCAGTGCCTGATGGAATTGGCGATTAGGCTGTGCAGGAGGTCCACGTGGAGGTGGAGCTGGGAGAGCAAGACGAGGTGCAAGAGCCTTGTAGCTGGCCGCTGTGGATAAGTATTGTGAGTTGGAACTGGGTTGCATCTATAAGGACATGTTCTAGTTCCATGATTGGATGCGCCAAAAACTAAGAACAGGCCTTTTGCGCTCCTACAGTCCTTCCACAGGTGTCCATCCCTCTTGCAGTAGAAGCAAAAATCTGGACTTGGCCGGTTATTTGTTACTTCCGGTCTCCTGGATTCATGAGTTAGTATTGAAGAGGCTCCTCCCGCCATCTGGGTGGCAGAGCGCTTCATACCGGCAAATTGAGATCTGCCCTTCTTCTTCACTATCGCCTCATATCGACGGGCAGCTTTCAGAGCCAGTTCGTAGGTTGGGAAATCCCCTGTAGCTAAGGCAGCTTGGATCTACGGATCTAACCCTTACTGAAATCATCTGGACCTGATCTTAGCAGCCGGAATGAGGTGTGTCGCGAACCTACTGAGCATGGTAAAATCAACATCATACTCATCCACAGATTTGGTCCACATCGAACCTTGTTGCATATGGATGAATTGCAGCTCCATGTCAAAACGGGCAGTTTCTGGAAAGTACTTCACGTCGAACATGTTGCGAAAAGTTTTCCATTCGATCTGCTGGTCAAGACGGCTTTCTTCCGCCTTCCACCAAACTCGGGTGTTGTCAGTGAGTTGCAGCTTCGCAAGTCGTACCCAAGCGATCTCTGGCACTTGTACTGCTATCAGATCGTCCTTAATGCTCTGATCCCATTCTTCAGGTTCCAGAGGGCTCTCTTTTCCTGAAAATTGCTTTGGGTGCAATGCCCGGAATTGCTTTACTCCGGGCGTTTCTGCTTCTGGATGGTTCAGTAATATAACAGTCTGCTGCTGCTGTCCTTCCAGGAGGCTTCGGATTGCCTTAAGAAGTATCGTCTTCTCATTGATCAGAGTAGCAACGGTAGGCGTAAGCGGTAGAGGTGGTGGTGTGTTATTGAAGTTGATGCTGGTATTGTTTGGATAATCCATAACCTTGAAAGAAAATTTTGGGTTAGGATAGATTCAAAGAATATGAAATTGTAAGATTCAAGAAATATGAAATGTAAAGAATGTTTTTAGTTACTGATTGTTGTGTTATATTGCTTAGGACTTCATGCAGAATTGACCTGCATGTCCATGCAGAACTGAACCTGCATGGTAGGGTTCCATGCAGAACTGACCTGCATGGGCCGCCAACAAAACCTGTCATGCCCCGCTTCCCCGTGTACGGGTAAGAAGACGCGACGAGGCCCGCTACATATTTACTCAGAAGTAAACACGCTAAGCATAACTAAGCAATATAATGAATGTATACAATAAAAATGAAAATAGATGTAACTGAACAGCAACTTTTATTTATTAAACATTTCTTTACAAGTACAACTGAAAATGTAAATACATGAATGGAAAGCAATGCCTAAACAATGGCATGAACATGAAAGTAAAGTAAGTACAAGTGAAGACTAATAGTCGTGCTGCTCCATGGTATGCTCCAAGTGCTCCTGGCTGATCTCGAACTCCTCGGAGTCAGGTCCTCCTGACAACATTCCAAAGAAAGAAGAGAAGGAATGTCGTCAGCGAACAATCGCTCGGTAAGTCACAAAGAGAGATAAAAATAGAATAGACAGAAAGAATATAACTATTTGATTGTTATGTTAACGCGGTTGTTTGTAGCTTGGTACAGAATATGCCAGTGTATATGAGAGGAGTCCAACTTACACCGTGAACTTTGGTAACCCGTAGTACAAGGCTCCGTCGATAAAACCACGGAACAACGATATGGATGTATAGTTACGTCTTATAGTGACCACCTCGTGCCAACTTTAACATATTTCGTACCAGTCTACCTCTTTAAAACCCCGTAATGTTTATTGTATTATTTGTATTGATGTAATGAATGGTTGTATTCGACTTGCCAAAACCATGATATCATGTAACGGAATGGATATAAATGGATAGTCATGTAATCAGAGTATATCCATGGTTCGGTTCGGTCGAGTCAAGATGATATAAATTGAATCTGGTATAAATGGATTCATGTTGTATTGAAGTTATCTTTGAATTGTATTCGAGTATAGATTTTTTTCAGTTTTGATTGAGACTCAGACTGAGTCAGGCCTTTTAGATAAAATTGAAGTCCTGAATTAGTTTTGGTGTTATCGGAAACTGCAGCATATGGACGGCAGGATTTGTGTCTTTTTCAAAGAAAATTACCGTGCTGATAACACCATTTTTAGTTTGTCTACCTTAAATAGGCAAGCACCCAAATTCTCCAGCTCCGTGGGGCTCAAGAGAACTGGTCCCGTTTTAACCTATGTTTACTAGGGTCCTTATTGTAAATTAGTATAACTTGAGAGGGTTTTATGAAAAATAGTTTTGATATATTTTCAAAATACACTTCAAGTATTTAATTATCGTCTTTAGGGTTTTCATAATTGTAATTTTTATAAAGTGAAATTTTTCTAGTGAATAGAACCTAGATTTCATTGTATATGGTATTTTAGTGTAATATTGGAATTGTATTGATTTGTAATGGTAGTTTCATGAAATTTATGATTCATTTGATTTAGAAAAACATGGAATATATATAATATCTTTAAAGTAGGTATTTTGATAATATTCATATATATATATATATCGTAAAAAATAAATTGTATTTATTAAGTAGAAATCTCATTTTTCTTGAAAATTGCATTAAAAATTCCATCGAGATCGGATGCCCCGTGAGGAGGTCCGCGTCTCGCTCTACTAGGCCCGAGGATGTGCGATAATCCGCACCATCCCGATCAGGGTTCCCCAAAATGGGTTGTAGAGGCACATTTGCAAGGAATTAAATAATACACTTTTAAAGAAAACGGTTTTTGAATATTTAGGGTATTTAAATGTAAACTCGTATTTTCCCACAAACTAATGTTCCAAAAGTCATCGTGCTATGTCAAAAATATGTGTTACTATGAGGTAGGTCATTACCTCGTGAGATTTTGTCACGACCCAAAGTTTGGCCCGTGACTGGCACTTAACCACGTAACGTCTACAGGCGTAACGCGACTAAGTAAGCCGAAACCCAGAAATCAAAACCATTAAAAAAGGTGAGTGTTTAAAACATTTAGTGGGAATATTTGTTAAAACATTTAGAAAACTTTAAATCCAAGTTATTATCTTAAAAATTTTGGCAGCATTTCCTTTGTAAAAACTAGCCCCGAAATCGGGTACAAGACAATATATGAATAAAATGATATACAATGAAAATAAAGCATCCCAAACGGGAGCAATCACGCCCAACGGCGGAAACAATCACCACAAATATAAGATACGACGCCGTAGCGAAGAAATGTGCAGTATAAGTGAAAACAAATATCATGAAAGATAAAGTTGCATAAATAAAGTCGGCTCACAACGAGCTCGACACCAGAGTACAAAATGATATACATCGTCCTTACAACTGGTCTCTAAGTCAATACATAAGTGGTAGATGGAGAATACTAGATACAACAGTGTATACAGCTGGAAAATAAACAGATACCGCACAAAAACCCACCTATCAGCTAAGGGCTCGCACGCCAACTGCAATGGTATCTGTGTCAAAAGATGCAATAAAACAGCCTGCCGCGACTACTCTGAGGGGCAACCTGCAAACACTGTGGCACAACGGGGGTGAGTTGCCAACTCGTGAATAGTAAATAACATATAAAGGTAATCGCGAGTATGCACGTGCTGCGATACTCTAACCTATGCTAACAAATAACATCTATATGATGAGCTAGATAAGCAATAATCGTGAATAGAAAATGCAATCTAATAACATCTATATGATGAGCAGGGTATGCAATAATCATGCATAGCAAATGCAATCTAATAACATCTATATGATGAGCAGGGTATGCAATAATCGTGCATAGCAAATGCAATCTAATAACATCTCTATATGATAAGCAGGGTATGCAATAATCGTGAAAAAGTACTCTATCAGGTACTATAGCTACAGGATGAGATGCAAAATAATGAATGCTAGCATAGGAATAAATATCATCTACATGGAATGTCAACGTGGAAGAATAACCGGTGTCTATCAATGCACCCAAATCCCAGTAAAACTCAGGCGCCGTCACTCTGATCGGCCCTCAAATCCTATACAGCTCATGGAATCGTGAATGCCTAGCATCGGCATTTAAAAATATCACAAATCATCGTGTCAAGCATCGACATGCAAATCCTCAAGTATCGGGCTCCGTCTGCGGAATCGGCCCTCGGCCCCGGCAGTACGTGTCGTCCCGTATCCATCTCTCAACTCTGGTCATTATCCTCCGGATAACCGCCAGATCTAACTAATCACCGGTAGGTAGTAGTCCCTCTACCAGGCTCACCGTCTACTGCACAGCGATCCGTTCTCGCCCCGGGGTACCATACCGGGTCGACCATGTTCCTGCAATCGGCCTCGTCCAGCTCCTCGTTTCGGGTTCACATGTCACACGTCTCAGAACCGAGAAAATGCATGGTGGACGCACTGAAATATCATATCAAGGGAAACCGGGTTTTTAAAACAGTGCGTATTTCTTAAAATAATACCTCGGTTCCCAAATCCAGAAATCACATAAATCCAAACTCAATGCGTAAATCCATGCAATGTGTCGTATGACACTAAGAGTAAAAGAAAGGGAAAACCACTCTTTTCAAAAAGGATCCAGTTTTGAAAATGTCTCGTGCGGACCCTTAGTTTTTAAATCATGTTAATATCACCTATGTATGTAACATATGTATGTATATAGGTATAGATGTGCAAATGGATATATACGCAATGTGAGTGTAACAATATACATGTGCACTAATATGGATATACGGTGTATATGTGCACAAGTATAGATATATCAAGGTACGTATGCACTAATGTGAATATAGGTGTACATGTGCGCAAGTAGTGATATATCAATGAAGGTGTGCACTAATGTGAATATACAGTGTACATGTGCGCAAGTAGTGATATATCAATGAAGGTATGCACTAATGTGAATATACAGTATACATGTATGCAAGTAGTGATATATCAATGAAGGTATGCCCTAATGTGAATATACAGTGTACATGTGTGCAAGTAGTGATATATCAATGAAGGTATGCACTAATGTGAATATACAGTGTACATGTGCGCAAGTAGTGATATATCAATGAAGGTATGCACTGATGTGAATATACAGTGTACATGTGCGCAAGTAGTGATATATCAATGAAGGTATGCACTAATATGAATATACAGTGTACATGTGCGCAAGTAGTGATATATCTGATAATATGTGAATATGCGACAAGTCATGACAATTATCAATGATGCGGTGATCCTATAGTGCGAGTGTCATGGCAATCACTAACGGCGTGAGTGTAACATACATTTAGTGCTCGTGCAGCTTAAACCGTTAATGACAGTGCAGTGTTCTATAATTACCATTCTATATGCAACAGGAGATGGTATCCTACTATAGTATATATATATATATGAACACATACAACTAAAATATTCTATAACGCCCTGACGCTTAACGTCATACGGGCGATTTCCCCGTAGATGTTAAATCTACTCACATGGTCGCGTGCTACACGTAGCCGACTACCTGCTTCCCTTTCTTTGCTGCGTCTGACGTACCCGCCTGCGAACCTAGAATTCACACAAGGAAAATCCACATAAGCAAATATCTCGCAAAACGCGATATCGAAATCAAACGAGAAACTCGCGTCGCGAACTAAACGCGCGTGTGTCCGATACTCTAGATCGTGTGTATACGCGTCTAAAACTACCCCGACACGCCGCGACACGCTGGATCACAGAACCCACTCACGTATCACGCGTATCGCGCAAACAAAACATACTAGAAAAATGATATATGGTCCCAGATTTTTATACAGGTGAAAACTTACGAAATTGCACATGCCAAAACACTGGAATATGCAGCAGACTCCTACCCACCCAACCCTAACACCTAACTCCCTTATCTGGCCGCAATTTGCAGCCAGAAAGAATAAATCGACGGCCTGGGTGTGGGGTTAGGGGTTCGTGCTTGGTGTGTGTAGTCTAGACCTAGTATACATACTCCAGTTAACTTAATATTTATCTGAAACCCCCGGGTCTAAAGCAGATCACAGAAATGCCATATTTTGCTAATAAACGTTATATTTTGCACAAAAAGGAAACTTAGGGTATTTTGGTGAAATCTGAGTTGAAGCTAGGTTTAAGGGGCCCTAATAACACTTAATTAGGCTAGGTTAACTACCAAAAACATCACTTAGCCAAAAGTCCACACAATTCACCATAATTAGCACAAAAACTCACTTTTACACTAACCGATGCTAATTCTACACATAAGCTTAGCAAAAGAGAATTGAGTTCAGAAATTATACCCTAATAGACCCTAGGAAGCAGAGGAAGGAAAAGGGGAAGAAGATGAGGTGTTGCTGCTGCTGCTGCTGGAGTTGCTGCTGCTGCTGCTGGAGCTGATGTTGTTGCTGTTGCTGAAGCTGGTGCTGCTGCTACTTCTTGTTGCTGCTGCTGGGTGCTGCTGCTGCTGCAACTTCTGCTGCTGCTGCAGAGTTGTGTTTGTGTGTGTGTGTGTGAGTGAGTGAGTGAGTGAGGAATGAGTGGCAAAAGAAATGAGAGACAAAAGAGTCAAACCCCCCCCCTCTCTCTTCAATAAATGCAAGCATGGCAAGGCCATCATGCCCATTCTCTCTCTCTCTCTCTCTCCCTCCAAGTCAACTAAATTTAAATCATTTCCATTTTAAAAAAAAACCAACACACTTAAATAAAAACCCAAATACACTTAATACAATTTTCAAAAAGGCTTAACAAAATGGTTAGTTCACCATGGTTGCTAATCATGGTCTAACCCCAATTTAACCCTAGTTTACATGCATAAGTGTGTGCAAGCCTAAATAAATTCTAATAAAATATTCATTAAATTTGATAAATTATTTGAAAATCGTTTTGGTAGACTTTTTATTAAAAACCATATATTAAAATATAATTAGCTACTAAACACATCCTAAGGTGTTACAGTTTTCTAAAGGTAATATGATCAAAATGAATAAGCAATGTCGTATGTAAACATGATGGTATTTTACCGTAAAAATGAAATAAAAGTTGCAATACATATTATTTTGAATTGAAAGTTGTTGTGAATGTTTTTTTAAGTTTGTTAAACAATATAAGAAGAGGTGGTAATTTGTTATTTTAAGAAAAAATTTAGTTTTTAAAGAAAAGAGAATCGGAAGTCGGAATAACTCCGCTTCTGACAAGTTTTGAAAAGTAAAGTGTTAGACTAGAGATTAAGAAGGGGAGAGGAAACTTATAGGTTGGAATTAGAGAGAGGAGGTAGAGGGAGATTTTGGGACCGTCGGAGAGTCGTTTCGTCACCGGATTCTTCCCGAAACGTCGTCAGAACTTCGACCTTTGCTAACTCCACTTGTACAACTTTTTAGACTTAGAATTTTTTAGAGAGTTTTGGCATGGGATTTCTGAATGAGGAGGGGTAAAATGTAGTGTGGTATTTATAGGGAAAATTAAGGTTTAGGATAATGAATTGAGAATTAAAAAATGCATTAAAATGTGGATTAATGCCTCATTTTAATTTCTCTGTTAATGTGCAGAGAAATCAAACGGACTGGGGTTAATGGAGGGAGTCCAAAGGGTGTTAGAGCACAAAAAAATGAAACATTACCGTCGGGGGGCCGGTGGTGCCGGCCTCACAATGAATCTCACCGGTCCAAAGCCGGTAGTTTGGGCATAGATCTTTGCCACGTGTTCCTGTCTATTCATATATCATTTCTCACATATTTGTTTACTTTGTGACTTTTCATTTTACGTGCAGTGCACGTGAAAACTTTTGAGCTTCTAAAAGTTTAAAAAAAGTCAATAAAAATATACATGGCTGGAGGGATTCGATCACAGGGGCTACGTCACAGCAGTGCAAGGCTTTACCAATGTGCTACAAGTTGTTTCTTCCTGTTCAAAAGCAAATTAAATTTATAACTTGTGCTCAGGCTTAGGTGCTCCTTTCTGTAATTTTTTGAAAAAAATTATGTACAGAAAGTTTAGGGTCATTACACAGTCTGTCAAAAATCTAATGTCGGGCAATTCTAAGTTCGTGTTTTTGGGGTTCTAGTCTCCGATCTTGGCCCGAAAATCATCACCTAAGTCTTGTAAATACTCATTAAACTTCACTTACATCATTACAATTCAAATCACCTACTAAATCTCAACCTAGAAAATTCTAAGATCACTAAACTAAATTAGGAGGTAAAGAAACTAATTACAAGATGGGAAGTGAGAATTATACCTCATGGGAACAACTCAAGAAAAACACTAAATGCCAAAATCTTCAAAAAACCAAATTTGATTCCACCATGTTGGTGTAGGATGGGATATGGATCATTTTTAATGAAGGGGGTATGGGGGTTTGACAAGGTTTTGAGGATGATTCATGAAGGTAGAGGAGGTGGAGGAAGGAGGTGAGGAAGATGAAGGTGGAGGAGTTGAAGAAAGGAAAAGAGAAATGGGATGAAGAATTTGTCAAGTATGGAGCCATAGCCCTCTCTCTCTCTCATACTCTTACATGCCATGCTTCCATGTCATGACTTGTCCCTTCTCCCCCCCCCTCAATTATCTTTCTTTTTCTCTCTGAAATAAAACAAAACATATAACAAAATGGAAATGAACAAACATGCAACAAAATACAGCATGTCATGGTGTACTAGCCATAACAAATTAAAAGACGGATTTGACCTAATCGTGATTAGTAGTGCACTAATCAAATTTAATTTAAACTTGCATATAATAATTGCATAATTATTTATAAAATGCCCAAATCCAAATAAATACTTTTTTAATAGATAAATCATTTTAAATCTCCAATTATTTTCCAAATATTGGTATATAATAATACCATTTTATGAAAACCCCAAATTTGCAAATCGAATAATTTTCGTGAAATATATTATTTTAATATTTAAATTCCAAAAATAATATTTTATTTTTCTTAAATGTTAAAATCTTCCCCCCTTAAATAAATTCGGTCCCCGAATTTAAATTTAAACCCCCAAATACTAAAATATTTCAGTAATCAGTTCAAATCAACAGGGCTCCGAAATCACGGAATACTCAAAAATATCACAGCGCGTCGAGTGCGCACGAAAACGAATGTGAAAATCAAAATCGAACTCCGTCAAGCGTCACGCAATCACTGGAGTTATAAAGGAAATGTAAATCTCGAAATCCACTACTGAAACCCAAATATACTATAGTCAATGTCATAATACGTATATAGTACGCATCCTTGGAAAATCCTCTAAAACTGAATAAAACACATGCAAAATCTTTTCCGAATCGCCGTGCGATGCGTAACTCATGGTTCAAGTGGCGAACTCTCATTTGTAAAGTAGTAAATATATGTTTTGCTCAAAATAAACGTTCTGCCTTTCTGAAATATTCCAAAAGGTTTTCCTTTAGAAAAGTTCGTGTCACTCACAAACACGTAAGAAATAGCGAGACTATAGCTCCTCTTTGAAAACCTCTTGGTAAACTTTTGATGCATGCAAAGGTACACAGGTACTGTCCTCATATCAGTCATGCTCGGCTACTATATAATATAGTACCCAACATGTAAAATACGATGCTCATGAGTAAAATCAGTCTCAAAAGGCGTATCCAATATTACGTGCATCTGGTGCGCACGGAAATCAAAGCCAAATACAAGTGCCACGAATGTGCACAAAGAAAAACTATATGCAACGGGTGTGCACGAAATCATCTGTCAAGTGCATCGGGTGTGCACGACAACAACATCAAGTGCATCTAAAGTGCGCGAAAATCTCCATCAAGTGCAACTAATATGCACGAATAAAAATCTCAATCAAGTGTATCTGGTGTGTACAAAATCTCATCACATGCGCTCTGTGTGCGTGAAACATCTAAAGCAAGTGCGTCAGGTCCGCACAAAAACATCTAATGCAGTAAATGCACGAAAATATAAATCCGGAGCACTAGGTGCCCGAAAACTCATAAATGTCTCAAATGTGCACAAAACAACACCGAGCCTGCCAAGGTGTATAAAATCATAAACCCAGTAGGTGCATCCATGGTGCACGAAAACAATATCATGAAACCCAATCATCAAAACTCAAAATCCAAGAGATAAAAGTGTGATACTCGGATCACAAAACGCAAATCGCAACAAATGACATTGAGGTACACCTCCTTCAATGTCAAAAAAAGCCAGTGCGCCTAAAGCTGGTAGAGCAAGAACATTCGCTTGCCTCATGCTCACGGTCTAGCGTCCTCTATCTCTGGGTCCTTCTCTTCTCTGTGGATTACCAATCTCACAGTCTTTCTGCTCGTCGACCCGGTCAGGTGTGATAACGAAAACAGTTCCGCTCCGGCACTCCATTGATCCTCTTTTGGCCAATTAACATGACCACTCGTAAATGGCACATTACTGACGGTGGCATCTGGCCCTCTGATTAAGCGCAATACGACTGATCCTGGGTGCAAATCTTTATCGCTACGGTGTCCTAGAAAGAACTTACTTAAGGTCTCTTCCAATATCACCTATGCTGAATTGTACGGAGGTTGGCATTCTTCACTTAATCCTTTTTTCTCATTCGGATAGCTGCGTCCTTGTTGGATATAGTGCCCTCAGAGTCAATTATTGGATCATAGGCACGTGATTGCAATGATTGAGGGAGGACCTATACCGGTAGGACAGTCTTACTCGAGATAATAGTATGCTATCTGGTTTATCTTTATCATCGTATACAGCTTTAGGTGACCTTACAGGTCACTATTGCACGTTGATAGAGCCCTTAGGATTCTTGCTTGACGGCCAGCAGTATGATGGCGATCATATACGTGGGAGCTGGGGTCTATAAGCACATCCTTAAAAGGTCCCTAGTCGTAGGAGTTTTCGAGACAGGGCATCGATACTCAAGAGTAGACTAGTGTATACAGTCGAGACCCCGACGAGGGGCGGTGGTCGGTCTTACAAGCCACTGGTGTCAGTTGGTTCACCTAAGATGTATACAGGTGCTCATTGGGTTATGAGTACACCGGACAGGACTCGCCGGGAACATGCTAGTTGGTATTATACCTGACGTCAGATAGCAATTCCTTGGTGACATGTGTACAGGTTAGTTCATCGACCTGAGATCGTCATTTGTCTCGTGTGAGTTCCTACTGTGCTTTGATTACTACCCTACCACGGCTCAAAGGAGTCGTGGAAACAGGTTTTAGTTGGGTACAGTCCCGAGCCACATGAAGGCAAGTGAGCGGATCGGCAGGGGATTCGTCTCTCCCGGTATTGGGGGTGAGGTCGCGCTGTGTCTAGGAGAGCCATTACATAAAGCCCTCGGCCGAGACAGGAGATTTACTGGTAGGTATTCCAGTAGTATCTCAGGGTGTTCTGGGCTACACTCCAACACGACTTGTACCGCTTTCGGGGGTCTGACTGTTACCAACCCCCTAGGCCCGCCATGCGATGCTCATAGACGAACGAACCGGACTGTACGGATATTGTCACTGACAGGCTCAGTAGGGTGTCAGGATGAGTTCGCTCATCGACCTCCCTTTTAGTCAATACTTGGTAGCCCGTTACGTACAGCTAATATCTCTGACGTGCTAGTGGTTAAATCCACAGCCAAAGTATTGACGAGTCTTTAGAGTCCCCCACAGACAGTTTCTCAAGTTCCGGGCGAAACGTTGTAGAGGCCGTATGATATATGGCAGGGTTCGATCATATACGTGCGGTATTGCACGGATCATGATCGGACGGATCATACTAGTGGGCTTTGGTTTAAGCCGGATCCTAGTATTAGATTTGTTGGATTACTTTAGTCTCATCACATTCGCATTCAGTCGGAATGCGGATGCAAGTATGTATATACAGGTGAGGGGTATCCTTGTGATCCGTCACGAGTTTACTTTAGATGTAGCCGGATTTCTCTTTGTTGGACCAAACATTTGGATTAATGTTTGGATGGTGGTAATTATGAGCTAGAAATCATCATTTAGAGCATTAATGGTGACACATGCACAAGTGATGACTCATGGTCTCTTTTCTTGTGCATGTGTCACATTATGAGATTGATTTGAGTCATGAAATGAGAAGGAGAGAGAGAAGGGCTGCCTTGAATAGGTGAGCTCTCATATTATTCTCTCCACACTCTCTCATTTTCATAACACTTATCACAAAAGAAAAGAAAGAGAGAAACTTCTTCTTCTTCCTCTTTCTTCTCTAGCTCCTAACTTCCATCAATTTCTTCATCTCTAACCTCTATCCATCTCATGGATGCAAGAGACAAAGTGATCACAAACATTCTCTACATCATCTTGGACACGTCGGCTATCACACTTCGTGCCCGAGTTGCTTCGGATGAAGCGGGAGCCCGTAAAAGGAATCGATGATGTGGTGCCCTTTCCGACGAGGAGATCGAGACTGGAGTTGCCGCGAGAGTTTGGGATGGTGGCCAAAGACCGAAGGACACAGATCGATCGGTATAGCATTCTATCCCTTCTCTTGATAGCTAGTAGTAGGTTAATGGTTACGATCCGGGTTTTAAGCATACGATAGTGCCGGTTTAAAGTAAAGAAAAATTTTCGTTTCCGCATTTTGGCCTCGGAAAGATGGCCGGGGCGCTACCATAATCTTTCATGGTATCAGAGCCACGCCATTAACCTAGTCTAGCTTGCTCTAACGTGTTTACAAGTTCGATCGAACGAATTTTGTAAAAACCGCATTTTCAAATCACAGTTTCTGTCGAAATTTTTCTGTGGTCAAAAAATTATTTGGTGTATTGCAGAAAATCAGGCAGGGTTTTTGGTGAACACTGTGTAGGGATCCTAGGCACCCTAGTGGGTCCTCACAAGGCATCGAACATGCCAAATTAAAATTTTTAGTGCCGAGAAACCCTAGACTACGGATCTTTAACTAGATGTGTAGGCGAAAAGAAAAGCTAGTTAACACTTAACTACTAGGATACGGAAATACAACCTTTGTAGATCCGGATGTCCACCTCCACGGCTCCGCAACGATGTCTCCTCGCTGTCCAAGTAGAACTCCGGGCTCAAGCGTCGGCTTCGTCGGAGAAACGGGTGAGCTAGGTCGCCGGCTTCGTGTCAAAGACGATCTACGTCGAGGCATCGCAAGTTCAAGCTCCGACTTCACAAAGTGATGAAATTTGTGAAGAAAACACACTCTACAACTTGGCTAGAGGTAGAGGGTGAAGAAATAGGAGATGGGTTCACTTTAGATTTGGATTTTGCTCACTAGATCACAAGTTGCCATTGATGGCATGAAGGTGGCTCACTTGAAGAAGAAGAAGAAGATGAGCTAGAATATTATGATAAGTATATCTAAAATAAAAGAAAAAGCAATACTTATCATAATTCTAACAATGGTTAAGAGTAGAGAATAGACCATGGTTAATAGATGGGTTAGGGTTAAGCATGATGACATGAAAGGTCAAGAAGTCAAAACTTGATGAAGCTTCAACTAAAAGACAAAGAAAGCCACCATACAAAAATTAAACTTATCCAAATAAATGAATAATCAAATAAATGAATAAATAAATATGCAAAACCCTAATTATCATAATAACCATGGTTTAATTCTATTCACTTAACCATATGATCAAGTATCATCAAACATGATACAAAAAGGTGCACAAAAGTACATCACATATACAATGTGCAATCCAAGTGAGAAAAATCCGTTTAAAGTGAACCAATACTAGTTAATGCAAAGTAATATATCAAATATATAATTATACATTAAATCATTAAATCAACATTTGATTCAATGATCCGGTCATGTCGTACATAACCGACTAGTATGCAATGCATCGATTTATCGAATCAATGATTCGATAACTGGGTCATATCGAATATAACCATTCGAAACATATATCGCGAGAATGAAATGCGGTATCACATACACGCATTATTCTCGGTCCTGCACATATCTCATATGCGCTCCTATTTCGTTTCGCTTGAACCAGGAAACCTCTGTGTAGGACTCTAAAGACTCGTCAATACGCCGGTAGCAGATGATGATCATATCAAGCACCCACAAGCCGCAAGCGGTCTGCTAAACGTAACGGCCACCCGGGTATTGAGCGATCAGAAGATCGACGAGCTAGCCCGCTCACACTCCTGCGAATCCAACCAGTAACACTTACCGTACAGTCCGGTCATTTCGTCTGATACGTCGCATATCAAGTCTAGGGGTGGTATACGTCAGACCCCAATAACCCGATAAGTCGTGCCGATGTGAGGCTCGTAACGGGTCGAGAAACTACTGGTAACACTTACCAGTAAATCTCTGATCAGCCCTGGCCAGGGACTTCCCTGCTACGGCCAATCGAGCACAGCACAACATCAACTCCCAATACCGGGAGAGACGAAACCCCTCCTATCGCTCATTGCCTCCATGTGACTCGGGACTGTACCCAAAGACCACCGTTTTGCACGCCCTCATGGACGTGGTAAGGTGGAGATCAAAGCACAGTGGGAATCACACAAGACTCTATGACGATCTCGGGTCTACAGACTAACCTGTACAAGTGTCACCTGAGAACTGCCATCTGACGTGAGGTATAATACCATCTGGGAGTTCTCGGCGAGTCCGTCCAGTGTACCCAGTCACCACTGAGCACCCGTATACCATCTCTGATGTCAAACACCAATGGATATGGGATCATCCATCGCCCATCACATGGGTCGAGAAGCGTATACGCTAGTCTACTCTGGTATATCGATGCCCCGTCTCGATACACCCACGACTAGGGACCTTGAAGGATGTACTTATGGACTACCATGTCCCCACTAGTATGATCTGCATCATAGTCCAGGTAGTCAAGTACACATCCTAAGGGCTTTACCAACATGTAACTATAAGACAGTATAAAGAGACTAGTGTACATGTTAAGATAAATAGCAACCAGATAGCATACTATCATGTCGAGCAAGAAAGTCATCTCTATATATGTCCAAGCATCCAATATAATATACATAATCTGTACAATACTGGCCTCTAGGGCATACATACAACTAACAATCTCCCACTTGCACTAGGGCCAGCTGCTGTAGTATCTCATACCGAGCATCCCGAAGAGTCTCTCAAACTGTATCTGGGGAATGGCCTTCGTGAGTGGATCCGCCGTGTTGTTCTTCGTGTCAACTCTCCTGACCTCGATCTCCCGGCGATCAACTATCTCCCGGATCAGGTGATACCGCCTCAGAATATGCCTGGACCGCTGATGGGACCTGGGTTCCTTGGCCAAAGCCACTGCTCCATTGTTATCGCAATACAAAGGTATTGGATGCTCAATGGATGGAACCACACCAAGTTCAGTAATGAACTTCTTGATCCAGACAGCTTCTTTAGCAGCATCGTTGGCAGCGATGTATTCAGCCTCCATCGTCGAGTCTGCCACGGTTTCCTGCTTGGAACTCTTCCAGCTAACCGCCCCTCCGTAAAGGGTAAAGACAAAGCCCGACTGCGACTTAGAGTCGTCCTTATCACTCTGGAAGCTCGAATCGGTAAAGGACTCCACTTGGAGCTCTCCGTTACCATACACCAAGAACATATCTCTAGTCCTTCGCAAGTACTTGAGAATGCTCTTCACAGCTGTCCAGTGACTCTCTCCAGGATCAGCTTGATACCTGCTCACTACACTTAGTGAGTATGCTACATCGGGTCTGGTACATAGCATCGCATACATGATAGAGCCTACTGCCGAAGCATAGGGTATCCCTTGCATGCGAGCTCTCTCCAAATCAGTCTTGGGAGACATCTCTTTGGAGAGAGTGACTCCAGAGATCGTGGGTAAGTTCCCACGCTTGGACTCTTCCATACTAAACCTCTTTAGTATGGTGTCAATGTACCTGGATTGGGACAATCCCAAAATCCGTTTGGATCTATCTCTATAGATCCTAATCCCCAATATGCAGGAGGCATCACCAAGATCTTTCATTGAGAATCTTTGTGATAAGAAGAGCTTGACCGATTGCAGCATAGGAATGTCATTTTCTATCAAGAGTATGTCGTCCACGTACAATACGAGGAATACAACCTTACTCTCTGCCACCTTCTTGTAGATACAAGGTTCATCTGGATTTTTGACGAAATCAAACTCTTTGATAACGACGTCAAAGCAGATGTTCCAACTCCGCGACGCTTGCTTTAATCCATAAATGGATTTAAGCAGCTTGCACACCTTCCCGCTGCTCCCACTGTCTACGAAGCCCTCTGGCTGAGTCATGTACACGCACTCTTCTAAATCACCATTTAGAAAGGCGGTCTTAACATCCATTTGCCAGATTTCGTAGTCATGAAAGGCAGCAATTGCAAGCATGATTCGGATGGATTTAAGCATAGCCACTGGAGAAAAGGTCTCGTCATAGTCCACACCTGGTCTTTGACGAAAACCTTTTGCTACAAGTCTAGCTTTGAAAGTCTCCACTTTCCCATCTACACCAAGTTTCTTCTTGAAGATCCACTTGCTCCCAATGGGTTTTACCCCTTCAGGAGCAACTTCCAAAGTCCATACTTTGTTGGTGTACATGGAATCCATCTCGGACCGCATAGCATCCAGCCATTTCACTGAGTCCCCACTAGTGATGGCCTGCTCGAAGCTAGTTGGGTCATCATCCTCCATGATGCAATCCTCACTGCCACCATCAATGAGAAAACCATAGTATCTCTCAGGTTGGCGAGGAACCCTACTAGATCGGCGGAGTGGCTGGGGTTCATCGGGAACTACGGAATCCTCGGGTTCAACCAAATCTTCTGTTGTAGTCTGTGTCGCTGGAACCTCTTCCAGTTCTACCTCAATGCCACTTATCTGTTTCATAAGAAAACCTTTTTCTAAGAAAGTGGCATGTCGAGATACAAACACCTTTTGTTCCTCGGGGTGGTAGAAGATATACCCTTGTGAGTTTTTGGGATATCCTACAAACTTACATAAGACAGATCTTGCCTCGAGTTTGTCCGGATTTTGTCTTTTGACATAGGCTGGACAACCCCATATCTTAATATAATTAAGATGTGGTCTCTTCCCTTTCCATATCTCATATGGAGTGGTAGGCACTGATTTGGTAGGAACTCTATTCAATAGGTCCATGGCTGTCTCAAGCGCATGTCCCCAGAAGGAAATAGGTAACTCAGCTGTACTCATCATTGAGCGCACCATATCCAATAGGGTGCGGTTTCTCCGTTCAGATACACCGTTGTGCTGTGGTGTATAAGGAGGAGTCAGCTGAGAGAGAATCCCATTCTCTTTTAGGAAGTCCAGGAATTCATTGCTTAAGTATTCTCCTCCTCGATCAGATCGTAGGATTTTAATACTTTTTCCGATTTGGTTCTCGACTTCTTGTTTATATTCCCTAAATTTCTCAAAAGCTTCTGATTTGTGTTTCATCAGGAACACATACCCGAACCTAGAGAGATCGTCAGTGAATGTAATGAAGTATGAAGAACCATCCCTGGCATGTGTAGACATGGGACCGCATACATCACTATGTATCAGTCCTAAGAGTTCGGTAACTCTTTCTCCGTGTCCCGTAAACGGAGTCTTGGTCATCTTGCCTTTGAGACATGACTGGCAAGTGTCATAAGATGAAAATTCAAACGGATTTAAATATCCATCTTTATGCAACTTAGCTAGTCGTGTCGCATTGATGTGACCCAGTCTACAATGCCACAAGAAGGATTCATTGAGTTCAGAACTCTTCCTCTTGTGTGTGTTTGTTATGCTCAGGACTGTTGATTGGTTTAGAACATAAATGCCATTGCATAACGTGCCTGATCCAACCAACTTTTGGTTATGGAAAATGTTCATAACATTGCCCTGTAATACAAAATTATATCCCTCTTTACTTAATAAAGAAACCGATATAATGTTGCATATCAGGTTCGGCATGTAATAGCATTCGTTCAGAAACAATGTATTACCTGTTGGTAATACAAGGTGATATTCCCCGACAGTCTTAGCTGCAACAATTGCACCATTTCCAACTCTAATGTCTTTATCACCTTCTCCAAGTTCTCTACCTTTCCTAAGCCCATGTAACTGATTACATATATGGGATCCCGACCCGGTATCCAATACCCAGGACGTAGAGCAAATGGAGAAACAGTTCTCAGTAACGAACACACCCGAAGAAAATGCATCATCATGTACTTTCTTCATTCGGGTGGCATGGGAATCCTGGTATTCCCCTATATCCTGTTCATTCCTATAACTCTTACAGGAAAGAACGGAACCAACGTTCCCCAGCACAGTATAACATGCGGGTTCGGTCAATACATCCATTTTATTATCTTTATTAAGGCATGAAATGGTCGCTACCTGGAGAGAGAGAGAAGAAAACACTTTAGCGTAAGCTCGTGCAAGATCAGATTGGTTATTATCTTATCTAATCAGGATGGCTCCCACTGCTTTTTATCAAATCTTCCTCCAAACCCTAAAAGGATAGACTAGCCGGGATTAATTACACACTACAGGTTCGCCAATCTTTCAGCCAGGCCAGTGTCGGTACTTTGAGGGAGGTCCCCCGTGCTTTCGCACGAACCTAATTAATGTAAACCTCGTTTTCCCAGAGGCGTAACCTCGTTAACACCTTTCTAGACACCTACTTGATCAGCTAATTGCAATGTGTAAAACTCTCCCAGGAGTAACTCTTACTCGCAGCGGGTATCGGGATCCAACTATCTCATAGAAGGTATGCAATCTCATTGCAAATTTCAACACTTGAAATTCCCGATAATATTTTGCCCCTAGCTCGCTATGACCTTGACGCATGCCAAACAACCCATAGTCTGCTAGTCAAGTTCAACCCGTCATTTCCTGATTGAATTAAACCCACCAGCACGACCCTTGACGCATGCCAAACAACGCCGTACGAATACCCTAATCCAATCGCATCATATGCTGGCAGATAAGCACTAGTTAGCTACCGTACACTACGCCTTGACGCATGCCAAACAACCGCAGCACGAATACTAACTAATACTTATCTGAAATGACGGAGGGCTACGCAGGTTTTCATAAAACCATGAGCGTAATGAACTTGATATCGTTGTAGAATCAAATGAAGTTTTGAAATGGAGTGATTTTGAGGCTTTTCTAGTTTTGCTAAAGGAGTCACTCCCGGTGAAGGGATCTCGGTCCTTTCCTCGTCGAATGAGGTGCAGGATATATCATATATATCACTGTGCAAAGCAAAAACGCAAAAGCAGTCAAAAGCAAACCGAGTATGTAGCATCTGCCAGTTATTGCTAAAGGAGTCACTCCCGGTGAAGGGATCTCGGTCCTTTCCTCATCGAATAAGGTGCAGGGTATATCATATATACCGCTGTGCAAAGCAAGAACTGTAGCTACCTGTTTTATTTTAAAATCTGATTCTACAACATCTTAGGTTTCTTATCTTTCATTAATCACATTAATGAAGTCCCATCATTTAATACCTAAACATCACAGATAGATATGACGTACACTTATGCCATCCGCATTCGCCTCGATGTCCCCTCGTGCACCGTTAGGTTAGGTAACTAACGACAGAGCAGGGCAGGGCTAGCGCGGGTGTAAAACATAAGTAACGTCTATATAATATATCATATATACTATATACTATATCCATCACAGAATCAGAACACAGATATCGCAGCAGAATAAACATATGAAATATTGGATATACTAGGACGTCCGTGTTTTCAATACGAGCCAGTATAAAACACGGATTCCACGGTCGTGATGAATAGCCAATCCCACACCCCTAGACCCCTACGAGAGCGGCAAGCAACCCTGCCAGTTCTAGGGTTAGGAGACCCGGACTCGACACCTCAAGTTGGTCTCCCACTGGACCCCAGAACCCGGTTACTTGTGCTCCCCTCCTTGGGTCTATCCTAGTGCAGAAAAGTAAATAATATACAAAGGGTGACATCTCCCGCATCCTGGAAGTGCCCCGAATAAAAGAATATTACATACAAGTTTTTACATGAATGAAAATGAAAAACACTCATCTCACATAAAAACCCCCGGCTATTCGAATACGACGATCCAATATAACATATCCAGCAACACATAACATCACATGTCATCAACGTAAGTAAGTATGCATACCCCAATTGTCGTTGACGTATAGCAACGAAACCGGCGATATGAACATACTACACTTACGGTCACAGAAAAGAAAGTGTAAAACTACAACAATTGGAATCCGCAACCTTTTTAGACATCACATGCCTAACGGTTATAAACCCCGCATTTTAGTCCCATTATCGAAAACTCTTTTCGATATCCAATGAAACTAAACCGCTAGATTTATAACATCCATCCAGTTATCTCATAACCTTTTTGTGAATTCCAATTATTGTATCCAATTCCGGATAAATAGAATATATCAAACTTTCCGATCGAACACTCGAACACCCAAGTTTTCCCGACACCGATCAACACATGAAATAGGTTCAAAAACATTCACTTCATGCCTCAGTACCAACGGTCCAGCCGTAGAAGGGTCAAGCCAACGCCTCACATGTGGCACGCCGTACTGCCCCAAACCCGAAGGTTCAAAGGGCAGTTCAAGACGGTCACATAATCGAGTTAAGGTTTGTGTCTTCTAGAGGGACCATCGCGTTACTTGCACTACTCAGAACGTCTTTTAACCACTCAATAATCCAACACTTGGATATTCCGGCAGGGGAAAACCTGGGTATTTATATCCGGTCGAACTCTTTAACATATTCTACAGTTATCTGGAAAAACACTTAGACAAAATTTGATATTCCGATCGAATTCATCGATTCCCAATATAACTCCAGAGCACTCAACCCTTAAATAAATTTAAAAATATCCAGAAAACTCACCAGAATTTATCAGGTATTACTGTGCAAAAAAAAATTGGATGACGTCACCATGTGGCCGCGGAAGGGCGGCAGAAAGCATGCTTCTGCCGCGCTTCCGCGGCACAATGAACAGTACATGGAATCGTTTTACACAGTAATGCTTATAATTCTATGCTGAATTTTTTAGACATTTTTAATATCAAAAATTCCCAGATTTATGAAAATGTCCAGAGAGCTCTAAAGTATTTGGGTTTCGTGTTCGTTCGGACTTCAAACGTCGTCGGGACTTCGCCTAAGGCTCTAGCTAGGCTCTGATACCAATGTAGGGATCCTAGGCACCCTAGTGGGTCCTCACAAGGCATCGAACATGCCAAATTAAAATTTTTAGTGCCGAGAAACCCTAGACTACGGATCTTTAACTAGATGTGTAGGCGAAAAGAAAAGCTAGTTAACACTTAACTACTAGGATACGGAAATACAACCTTTGTAGATCCGGATGTCCACCTCCACGGCTCCGCAACGATGTCTCCTCGCTGTCCAAGTAGAACTCCGGGCTCAAGCGTCGGCTTCGTCGGAGAAACGGGTGAGCTAGGTCGCCGGCTTCGTGTCAAAGACGATCTACGTCGAGGCATCGCAAGTTCAAGCTCCGACTTCACAAAGTGATGAAATTTGTGAAGAAAACACACTCTACAACTTGGCTAGAGGTAGAGGGTGAAGAAATAGGAGATGGGTTCACTTTAGATTTGGATTTTGCTCACTAGATCACAAGTTGCCATTGATGGCATGAAGGTGGCTCACTTGAAGAAGAAGAAGAAGATGAGCTAGAATATTATGATAAGTATATCTAAAATAAAAGAAAAAGCAATACTTATCATAATTCTAACAATGGTTAAGAGTAGAGAATAGACCATGGTTAATAGATGGGTTAGGGTTAAGCATGATGACATGAAAGGTCAAGAAGTCAAAACTTGATGAAGCTTCAACTAAAAGACAAAGAAAGCCACCATACAAAAATTAAACTTATCCAAATAAATGAATAATCAAATAAATGAATAAATAAATATGCAAAACCCTAATTATCATAATAACCATGGTTTAATTCTATTCACTTAACCATATGATCAAGTATCATCAAACATGATACAAAAAGGTGCACAAAAGTACATCACATATACAATGTGCAATCCAAGTGAGAAAAATCCGTTTAAAGTGAACCAATACTAGTTAATGCAAAGTAATATATCAAATATATAATTATACATTAAATCATTAAATCAACATTTGATTCAATGATCCGGTCATGTCGTACATAACCGACTAGTATGCAATGCATCGATTTATCGAATCAATGATTCGATAACTGGGTCATATCGAATATAACCATTCGAAACATATATCGCGAGAATGAAATGCGGTATCACATACACGCATTATTCTCGGTCCTGCACATATCTCATATGCGCTCCTATTTCGTTTCGCTTGAACCAGGAAACCTCTGTGTAGGACTCTAAAGACTCGTCAATACGCCGGTAGCAGATGATGATCATATCAAGCACCCACAAGCCGCAAGCGGTCTGCTAAACGTAACGGCCACCCGGGTATTGAGCGATCAGAAGATCGACGAGCTAGCCCGCTCACACTCCTGCGAATCCGACCAGTAACACTTACCGTACAGTCCGGTCATTTCGTCTGATACGTCGCATATCAAGTCTAGGGGTGGTATACGTCAGACCCCAATAACCCGATAAGTCGTGCCGATGTGAGGCTCGTAACGGGTCGAGAAACTACTGGTAACACTTACCAGTAAATCTCTGATCAGCCCTGGCCAGGGACTTCCCTGCTACGGCCAATCGAGCACAGCACAACATCAACTCCCAATACCGGGAGAGACGAAACCCCTCCTATCGCTCATTGCCTCCATGTGACTCGGGACTGTACCCAAAGACCACCGTTTTGCACGCCCTCATGGACGTGGTAAGGTGGAGATCAAAGCACAGTGGGAATCACACAAGACTCTATGACGATCTCGGGTCTACAGACTAACCTGTACAAGTGTCACCTGAGAACTGCCATCTGACGTGAGGTATAATACCATCTGGGAGTTCTCGGCGAGTCCGTCCAGTGTACCCAGTCACCACTGAGCACCCGTATACCATCTCTGATGTCAAACACCAATGGATATGGGATCATCCATCGCCCATCACATGGGTCGAGAAGCGTATACGCTAGTCTACTCTGGTATATCGATGCCCCGTCTCGATACACCCACGACTAGGGACCTTGAAGGATGTACTTATGGACTACCATGTCCCCACTAGTATGATCTGCATCATAGTCCAGGTAGTCAAGTACACATCCTAAGGGCTTTACCAACATGTAACTATAAGACAGTATAAAGAGACTAGTGTACATGTTAAGATAAATAGCAACCAGATAGCATACTATCATGTCGAGCAAGAAAGTCATCTCTATATATGTCCAAGCATCCAATATAATATACATAATCTGTACAATACTGGCCTCTAGGGCATACATACAACTAACACACTGCAGAAAAATGGTCACGTGATATCACTGTAGCGCCGCGGAACCACGGCCGTAACCCACTTTTGGCCGCGGTTCCGCCGCGGAACAGTAACTTCTCTGCACCTATTTTCCTGCAGTGATTCCTGACTTGAAATTGGGGTTTTTGGTATATTTTGTTTGGGCCCAGATTTATTTTGAGTGCTACAGTTGTGCTTGGGGCCCACTTCAGGAAATTTAGTCGATCGAAAATTTTAAATATGTTAGTTCACAGTATTTACATTATATCTGCGATCGTGAATGTCATTCGATCGGTAAATCCTGTCTAATTGCTATAGCCCTTTTAGACGGATTTGCGAACGTGACATTCACGTTGATGTTCTGTGTTGTGCTGTGATATTGCGGTTTTGTCGTGGTGGATAGCCTGGTGCAATGGTAGTACAGTTTGGTTGTATTTGTACATTTGATATTGCGGGGCGAGCGTCCGACATGTGGACTGCCGTCACTGCCTGTTTGTATATTATTCTTTTAGGGCACGACCGGGCTGAGATCGATGTACCCGTTGTATATTTTTACTTTCTGTACTAGGATTACCCCGCGGTAGGGTGCACGGATAGCCGGGTTCTAGAGGGCAACGGGCCCGCATCTCATGGCTTCGAGACGGAGGGGGCTTCACTCTAGAATCTGTAGGCTATTCGCCGCACTCGTAGGGGGTACAGGTTGACCCAAGGAGGGGTGCTCAAGTTACCGGATTCCGTGAAGTGCTGGGTGGTCCATTCACGTTGTTGAAGAGGGATGCCTCACTTCAGGTTTTGGCAGGTAACTTGCCGCGCCCGTAGGGGTCTAGGATCTCATTGCACAGGCTATCCATACGACCAGGGGAACGTCAGGTTTTAATAGCGGCTCTATGAAACCCGGGGATCCCAGATTATCTGTATTGTTCTGTGATGCCGATTACTTTCTGTGATGTTGCATTTTATCACGCCTTGAGCGATTATTATATATTGATATATATACTAGTAGATGTTGTATATGTTTTACACCCGCGCTAGTCCAGTCCCCGCTCTGTCGTTAGTTAAGTAACCTAACGGGTGATGACGGGACCCAGTGGCGAATGCGGATGGCATATACGTACATCGTACTTTCGTTCTTTTGTGGTGTGATCAATTGATGGGACTGCATTGATTCGGATCAATGCAAGCTAAACAAACCTATTTAACGTTGTTGGAACATTTTTCAAAAAAGCTGTTATTGCAGGGACGTTCTCTTTTGTTTTGCACAGTGGTATTCGGTTATGAATATCCAGCACCTCAGTCGACGAGGCAAGGGCCGAGATCCCTTCACCGGGAGTGACCCCTTGGACAGAAGTTTGCGTCAGGATAATAACTTCACTATAGCCGATTGCCTTTTGCTTTGCATCGTGGTATTCAGTTGGAATATCCTGCACCTCATTCTACGGGGAAAGAGCCGAGATCCCTTCACCGGGAGTGACCTCTTTAGCAAAGGTTTTCGCCACTATATTTTTATAAAAAGTTATCCGGTTCCTTCAACGATATCAAGTTCATTACGTTAAAAGTTTTTCGCCAAACACTAGACGTAGCCCTCCGTTATTTCAAATTAGTATTGCTTAGTATTCGCGCTACATTTGTCGTTGCTATTCGCCGAGGCGTAGTGTGCGGTAACTCTGTAATGCTTTCTGTCGAATGGATATGTGGATTGGTTAGGACGGTCGTACGACTTTGTTGATTATTCGTCAAGGGTCGTGCGGGTGGGTTTAACGCAATCAAGATAATGACGGGTTGAACTTGACTATGACCTTTTGATTTGTTGATTATTCGTCAAGGTCACTTGGGTCCTAGGGGTAAAAATCACATCGGGAGTTTCTAAAGAAACTGAAACTTGCCAGGCATGCGCATACCTTCTGGAGTGTGGTGACTTGAGTGGATTCCATCAAGCTATCATGCGATGATAGTTGGATCCCGTTTCCTACTGATGAGTTGGTTTACTCCTCGGGTGATCCCGACTAATTCTTCTTTCAGGTTTGGAGGAGAATTTGATGTTACAGTGGGAGGTTTCCTGATTAGATAAAGTGATAACCATTCTGATCTAGACTAGAGTGCACGCAGAGTGTTTCTTTTCTCTCTCTCTTTGGCAGCGACCATGGCCCGACCCTTGACTATGACTCAGTGACCAAGTTGACCGAACCTTCTTAAAACACTGGCTTTTGGATTGTCGGAATTGCATACCTCATTGCCACTCCTGCTTTTACCCTTTTTTTTCCAGGACACCCCGTATTACTACGAACATCTACTTCCATTGGATAAAACCATCGTATGGTTATATACGAACTCGAAAGAATTTATTCGAGGATGGTTTCCAGTTCTGGAGAAAACGAATAGGACTATTCAGTTGTCTTTTCCTTTTACCTTCTCTCAGGTTGCGAGTGCTCCTTGGATTAGGACAGTACACCTATTACGCTTATTGGATAATCTTCTTCCAAACCATAGGCAGGTGCCGAACGGTAGGGAATGAAGAAAACCATTTAGCCTAAACGGTGTGCAGAAGGTATTATGTAAAGACAAATAAATGGATTAGTAAGAGGGCAAAGTAAATTGCGACTGCTATTCACGACCAAACCAAGTATTTCATCGCCACTCCTACATCACCTTTGTATTTCTCCAGGACACTCCGTATCACTACGAAGATCCACGGTTATTTGGATACTCCATCGTATGGTTATATACGAACTCGAAGGAACTTGTTCCAGCTCGGGGATGGATTCTGGTTCAGAAGAAATAGGAATAAAGTTTTTATTCAGTTGTCTTTTATCTTCACCTTCTCTCAGGTTACGAGTACTCCTAGAACTAGAAGAGTACACCCATTATGCTTATTGGATAGTCTTCTTCTAAACCATAGGCTGGTGCCGAACGGTAGGGAAGGAAGAAAACCATTTAGCATAAAAGGGTGTACAGAAGGTAATGACTAAAGACATATAAAGGGATTTGGAGAGATGGCAAAGTAATATACGGTTACAGTTGTGAATCTGGATAATGGAAGAGGCATTACTAGGAATACCCAGATACCCCTTCGAAACATTTATATGTTTTAGTTTCACTGTGTACTGTTAAAAGAAAACTGATTTCCCAATTAATCTTTGCTCCAGGGTATGTATTTACCAGGTATGATTCTCACATCTGTATGGATTTACAGATGATGAGTGGGAGTAAGTTATTGGGAATTAGGTGATCATCCTCATTATATCGGAATTCTTTGTAATTGGTGATATTTGAGGAAATCACCCGGGTTGTTTGCCGGACGGCAAATATTTGGTTTTGAATATCTGTTATAATGCACCAATTTCAAATTGATATATCTGTATGTTTATTTTTATAAAGTGAGATATAACTTTTTGAAATTATGTCTATGACATTTACCTATATCATTGGATGGTTAGGTAAGGAGCATTAAACAGCAGTGTAATGCTTCTTAACCATAAGTACAGTTTTCAACCTACGACACACGGGGAATGAGTTATTAGACTCAGGGGACTTATACACAATATTGTCTATTGTCCAGTGTCCATGAGGACATAGGGGTTGGTACTCGTACTATATTCTGTTTACTTGTGACTTCTCTAGTTCTTAGACATATGTTTCATAGAAATGCAAGGTCTAAGTTTTGAGAAGTTATAGGTATAAGAATAAAGTAGAGAACCAGGTGTTGCAAGTATCAGGATTCTTCAAGGTGATCGAAGATGTAGATACTTGTGTATGGTATTCAGTTGATAGTAATGATTATGAGAAACTTGTTTCTCTTTCAGGTTACTCATAATTGGATGCACTCCTAAGTTGAGAAACGCTGATCGGCCTCCTTCCATTTAGTTGACATGCACTGGAGACAGCTGCATGATTTGAATCTGGTTCCAATTAAATCAGTGCCTCTGTTTCTATATTGGATATAGAACGGTTCATATCTTAACGATGTTAAGGTACGGAGAGTTGTCCGGCTTATGCTTAAAACCAGACTCTGGATAACTCAAGGCACGTTTCTATAGTGGCTGTTTGTGGGTTGAACCGGGCTATGACGGGGGTTGACTTTCTACCATCTGGAAGATCAATAGTGATATTGTTCTTGACTCGCCACAGTTTTAATAAAATGGATTTTTTCAGAAAATAGTAGTGGGAGTATGGTAGAACTGGAAGTGATTCCAGAACCGCAAACGATTACTGAAAATTTGATAAGAACCTAAAGATTCAATCTGGTTTGACATTCCATTGGCCACTCCGCAGATATGGTGGGTAACCTTAGGCACTCGAGAGGTACTTCGGTATGCTCAAAGACGGTGACAAGGAGGTTCTTGTTTACCCAGACTTGACACTACTGTTGTTCCAGACTATGAGACCCGGCAGGAGGATAAGTATAGCGTCGTTCTAAACTAGCTTTAGAAGTGCACGTGTAAATTATTCTGCCAGAGGGTTGTCGTAGTCAGTGGGAGCAGCGGAAGCATAGTGGACAAGTAGCTTATGTCTATTTATGGACTAAAGCAGATATAGCGGAGACAGATCATCTATTTCTGATGTGACAGTCATAGGTTTGACTTCATCAGAATAGGGGATGGATCTGTTAAGAAGCTAGTAGGGTGTGATGTCCTGGTATTTGGATGACATACACAGAGTAGGAAGTGAAATTCCTATACTACGGTCGGTTATACTTTGGTTGTCACACAGTGGTTTCTCCACAAAGAACATGGATTTCATATAAGACATTCTGGTTACTGGATCTATGGTTTTAGATCTAGATTTGGGTAGTTTCCCAATCAAAGTACGTAGACAGCATTCTAAAGGTGTTTTAGAATGGACGACTCCTGGCATGGTGGTGTACCTGCAGGTGATGGAGCCACCCTCTCTAAAGGTGTCTTATAGACTAAAGAGGAGAGGGATGTGCATGATTGGCCGATCACTTGCTTAGGTAATTGAGTCAATCATGAGATGTCAAGTACCACACCAGATGTTGTTTTTGCACGAGATGCAATAAATTGATATTAATCCAATCCTGGAGAAATGATCGGAAGCAGTTTTAGAACATAAGTAGATATTCTAGGGATATGATAACGGCATCCTCCTTCGGGAGACAATTATCAATCCAGGCTTCCAAGGTGACCTGGATGACAGAGTGACTGTCAGAGTTATAGTTTTCCCTCTGACGAGGGGCAGTGTTTTGGACAGGTGATCCAAGCAAACACTGAGGGAGGTATGGCGCAGGATACTGATTAAGTTCAGTTGACGATACAGTCTAAGAAGTTTGGATTTGGAGTTCAGTTATGAGCTAGGTCCCATCAGATATCCAGACATATTCTAAGACAGGTATTACTCAATTCGGGAGATGGCTTTCTCCACGAATTTGAGATTAAGAGAGACATAGAAAGAAACATCAGGGCGGATCCACTAGCTGAGGCTATTCATCAAACGCAATAGTTTCTCAAACGAGCTTTGTGAAACTGATTAGTAGAGGAGTTGGATGTTCGGTATCATACGGGTTGTGAGTATGCGACATCGCAATAATTAGCCTTGAGTGCAAGTGGGAGATTGTTGGATATAGTGCTCTCAGAGTCAATTATTGGATCACAGGCACGTGATTGCAATGATTGATGGAGGACCTATGTCGGTAGGACAGTCTTACTCGAGATGATAGTATGCTATCTGGTTTGTCTTTATCATCGTGTACAGCTTTAGGTGACATTACAGGTCACTATTGCACGTTCATAGAGCCCTTAGGATTCTTGCTTGACGGCCAGCAGTATGATGGCGATCATATAAGTGGGAGCTGGGTCTATAAGCACATCCTTAAAAGGTCCCTAGTCGTGGGAGTTTTCGAGACAGGGCATCGATACTCCAGAGTAGACTAGTGTATACAGTCGAGACCCCGACGAGGGGCGGTGGCCGGTCTCACAAGCCACTAGTGTCAGTTGGTTCACCTAAGATGTATACAGGTGCTCATTGGGTTATGAGTACACCGGACAGGACTCGCTGGGAACATGCTAGTTGGTATTATCCCTGACATCAGATAGCAGTTCCCTGGTGACATGTGTACAGGTTAGTTCATCAACCTGAGATCGTCATTTGTCTCATGTGAGTTCCTACTGTGCTTTGATTACTACCCTACCACGGCTCAAAGGAGTCGTGCAAATAGGTTTTAGTTGGGTACAGTCCCGAGCCACATGGAGGCAAGTGAGCGGATCGGCAGGGGATTCGTCTCTCCCGGTATTGGGGGTGAGGTCGCGCTGTGTCTAGGAGAGCCATTACACAAAGCCCTCGGCCGAGGCAGGAGATTTACTGGTAGGTATTCCAGTAGTATCTCAGGGTGTTCTGGGCTACACTCCGACACGACTTGTACCGCTTTTAGGGGTCTGACTTTTACCAACCCCGTAGGCCCGCCATGCGATGCTCATAGACGAACGGACCGGACTGTACGGATATTGTCACTGACAGGCTCAGTAGGGTGTCAGGATGAGTTCGCTCATTGACCTCCCTTTTGGTCAATACTTGGTAGCCCGTTACGTACGGCTAATACCTCTGACGTGCTAGTGGTTAAATCCACAGCCAAAGTATTGACGAGTCTTTAGAGTCCTCCACAGACAGTTTCTCAAGTTTCGGGCGAAACGTTGTGAAGGCCGTATGATATATGGCAGGGTTCGATCATATACGTGCGGTATTGCATGGATCATGATCGGACGGATCATACTAGTGGGCTTTGGTTTAAGCCGGATCCTAGTATTAGATTTGTTGGATTACTTTAGTCTCATCGTATTCGCATTCAGTCGGAATGCGGATGCAGGTATGTATATATAGGTGAGGGGTATCCTTGTGATCCGTCACGAGTTTACTTTAGATATAGCCGGATTTTTCTTTGTTGGACCAAACATTTGGATTAATGTTTGGATGGTGGTAATTATGAGCTAGAAATCATCATTTAGAGCATTAATGGTGACACATGCACAAGTGATGACTCATGGTCTCTTTTCTTGTGCATGTGTCACATTATGAGATTGATTTGAGTCATGAAATGAGAAGGAGAGAGAAAGGGGCTGTCTTGAATAGGTGAGCTCTCATATTATTCTCTCTACACTCTCTCATTTTCATAACACTTATCACAAAAGAAAAGAAAGAGAGAAACTTCTTTTTCTTCCTCTTTCTTCTCTAGCTCCTAACTTCCATCAATGGCTTCATCTCTAACCTCCATCCATCTCATGGATGCAAGAAACAAAGTGATCACAAACATTCTCTACATCATTTTTGACACGTCGGCTAGCACACTTCGTGCCCGAGTTGCTTCGGATGAAGCGGGAGCCCGTAAAAGGAATCGATGATGTGGTGCCCTTTCCGACGAGAAGATCAAGACCGGAGTTGCCGCGAGAGCTTGGGATGGTGGCCAAAGACCGAAGGACACGGATCGATCGGTATAGCATTCTATCCCTTCTCTTGATAGCTAGTAGTAGGTTAATGGTTACGATCCGGGTTTTAAGCATACGATAGCGCCGGTTTAAAGTTAAGAAAAATTTTCGTTTCCGCATTTTGGCCTCGGAAAGACGGCCGGGACACTACCGTAATCTTACAGTCCTCAGCACGGCTTTCCTCTGGAATTTGGCCGTATCCAATGCCTCTGCATACATATCAATCCTCTGGTATCAACGGGGAGTAACACAGCTCGTTAATATCTTGCACGAACCGCTTATTCCACTTGTGTTCATTATCATCCGCATCGAAATCACATCACGATGGCTGCGTTCTGCAATTCGTTCTAAGCTATAGTCATTCCGGAGTCTCTCACAAGGACTCGAAATACGAACTCGGGTATATTCACCACTCCGTGGAAGATATATAGCCGAACACGTCCTCGGGAACTCGTCCCAATCATCAGAGGTATACGCTTCATTCGTCCTTTCTCGATCAACTCACTACGCATCTGGGTACAGTCCTTCTATCTGAAGCTGGTCAACTTACTGATCTCGCATCGGAGAATCCAATGAACAATATTCTCTCTTGATCGATTTATTCTAGATCTGAGTAAGATTCTCTAAACTGGAATTCTTCAATTCAACTGAGCCTGCGTCGGCGCATCAAATCAGACGAATCATCTCAGTTGTTCAACTCAAGATAGACTAGCTATCTTCTGTCACATCTCTGTCTGAAAGCTCCAGCTTTTTCTGCTCATAAACTCTGGAGGCGACATCCCGTCAATCTCAGCAACAACTGGGTCATCTGTCTGCACGGTAGACAACATCGTGACCTCTGGGGTTGGCTGTATATCAACAGTCCTCTCAATCTGGAAGCCTTTAACAATGGCACGATCTTCTGGTGCAAATCTGAATGCTCGCCTCAAATGAGAGATCTTAACACAACCACTATACTGGTACGTTCCTATGTCACCAGAAAACATCATGGTCAGCCCTCGTCCATGACGAGCTCGCTCTGACCGTATCTCTAGCAGCAGCTCTCTCTGTATTCAACACTTTGGTGACAGGAACCTCAAGCAGGTATCGATGAAGATAAATCAAAGGAATGAAAGAAATCGATAGGTTCGAAATGGATATATGATCATAGGGAGGAATGGAATCAATGAGAGTATGATCATATGAACGAATAGAATCACGAATCTCAAGAAATGTATATCCTAAGGTCACTTAAGCGAAGCAGCGTGTCGTAAGTATGCCGCGGAACATACACACGGTACGCCACTCTACTCAAGCTACCTAGTCCATCAATCAAGTTCAACCTACGCGACGAAAGTTTGGGTCTAATACCCCTCAGTCATGTCTAAGTTCCATAAGGTCAAGCCTAAATTTGAACCAGGGTTAAACCTAACGCTCTGATACCAATTTTGTCACGACCCAGAATTTAGCTCATAACCGGCACTTAAATCACGCAACGTCTAAAGGCGTAACATAATTCAAGTAAGCCGAAGCTCAAAAATCTAAACCTTTTTGCGGAAAATAGTGGAGGAGCAGTTTTAAAATAAAGGTATAATGAAATCAAGTTTTTCTTTAAATGCATAGATAATGATATATGAAAATGCAAGTGGGTTAAATACTAGTTGAAAACATTTTCCATCTTTTAAAAATTTGGGCAGCACCTCCCTTGTATATTTTGATCCAAAACCACATACAAGAAATATATATATATATATATATATATATATATATATATATATATATATATATATTATTAGTAATATGTATGCCCTAGAGGCCATTACTGTACATACGATGTATATTGTAGTAGATGCTTGGACATATATAGGGAGGACATTCTTGCTCGACATGATAGTATGCCATCTGATCGCTCTTTATCTTAAGATGTACACCGATTGTCTCTATAATACATGTTGATAAAGCCCTTAGGATGAGTATTTGACTACCAGGACTATGATGCAGATCATACTAGTGGGGACAGAGTAGTCGTTAAATACATCCTTCAAATGTTCCTAGTCGAGAGTGTATCGAGACAGGGCATCGATATACCAGAGTAAACTAGCGTATACGCTTCTCGACCCATATGATGAGCGATAGATGATCCCATATCCATTGGTGTTTGACATCAGAGAAGGTATGCGGGTGCTCAGTGGAGACTGGGTACACTGGATGGACTCGCCGAGAACTCTTAGATGGTATTATACCTATCGTCGGATAGCAGTTCTCTGGTGACACTGGTACAGGTTAGTCTGTAGCCCCGAGATCGTCATAGAGTCTTGTGTGATTCCCACTGTGCTTTGATTTCCACCTTACCACGTTCAAGAGAACATGCAAAACGGTGGCTTTTGGGTACAGTCCCGAGTCATATGGAGGCAATGAGTGATAGGAAAGTGTTTCGTCTCTCCCGGTATAGAGAGTTGATGTTGCGCTATGCTCGATTGGCCATAACAGGAAATCCCTGGCCAGGATTGCTGAGATCTACCGGTAAGTGTTATCAGTAGTTTCTCAAACCGTTATGGACCTTGCATCGGCATGACTTATCAGGCTATTGGGGTCTGACGTTATACCACCCCCACACTGTGATATGCGACATACCAGACGAAAAGACCGGACGTTACGGTAGTGTTACTGATTGGATTCGCAGGAGTACGAACAGGCTTGCTTGTTGATCTTCTGATCACTCAATACCCGGGTGGCCGTTACGTTTACCAGACCGTTTGCGGCTTGTGGGTGTTTGATATGATCATCACCTACTGCCGGCGTATTGACGAGTCTTTAGAGTCCTACACAGAGGTTTCCTGGCTCAAGCGAAACGGAGTAGGAGCACATATGTAATATGTGCGGGACCGAGGTTGATACGATATAAGATACCATATTCTATTCTCTTGATATGTGATATTGATCGGTTATATATGATATAACCGGGTTATCGGATCAATTGTTGGTTCGATAAGTTGATTCATATAGTATTAGTCGGTTGTATATGATATAGCCGGATTATTAAATCAAGAGTTGATTTGATAATTTAATGTATAATTATATATTTGATATATTATATTACATTAACTAATATCAAGCTCAGTTATGATTTCTTTTCTCACTAGATGTGCACATTGTATATATGTGATATGTATATTTGTGTACATGTATTGTGTCATGTTTGATGATACATACAAGATGGGTGTATGAGATTAATACCATGCTAGGGTTAAATTAGGGTTTCTATTTATATTAAGCTAATTCAAAAGAGATTGAGTTTGTCATGGTAAAGCTTGGACAAAAGCTTTTGGATAAGGTTTGACAAAGTCAACTTTTTTGTCTAGTTAAAGATATTTATCAAACCCAACCCTTAACCATAGTGTGTGGTTTATTCTCTACATGAGTTAAGCATGATGGCTTTAACTCACCCATGGTTGCAATAATTCATTTGGATGAATGATTGATGAGATATTTTCTTCATCTTATTCTTCTTTATCAAAAGCTTCTAGCTTCAATGGAGTTTTGAGAAAAAGTGTAAGAAAATGAAATCTAAAGTGAGCCCACTTCCTACTTCATCATCCTCTACTACTTGCCATTTAGTAGAGTGTGTTTGCTTCACTAATTATATGATTAGTGAAGAAATAGCTTGGGTTAGTGTCTCCTCGACGTAGATCATCTTCGGCCTCGAAGACATCAAAACAAGCACGTTCGTTTCTTCAAGGGATCCTCTCTAGAGTCCGGAGTTTGCAATCGCAGTGAAGAGGACTACTACATGGAGCTATTTGAAGTGAAGGACCGGTCTACAAAGGTTGTATTCCTTGCTCACTAAAACTTGCAAAGTGTTTGCATATGTTTTCCGTATTATTTCAAGTTACGATTCATGGTTAGGGTTGTTAGAACGACAAATTTTTGAATTTGGCATGGACGATGCCTCCCGAAACCCTGCTGCCGTGCTAGGCAACCCTTCATATATATATAAGCATCACCAAACAGGAGCTAGCTCTTCGCCAAATGGCGGAATTTCAACCATGCAAGTAAGCAATATATACGACGCCCAATGGTGAAAATCAACACAGAAAGAATGAGTAAATACAGCAAGACATCAACAACCCAAAAGAAGCGAACATACACCCATCGCACTACGTCTCGCAATACAAGTCTGTTTAGGTCTACCAATATACAATATCTAGTTTCTGATTGATGGAGTTTATCTAGATACAATAGAAATAAATACAAGAGTGGGCACGATCCAATGTGTCCCACCTACTATAGCAACCATCCTGAAAGCAAGCTGTGTGCCAGCGATACCGCTACTGGTCTAAGCGGTCGAACCTGCAAGAAAACTATGGTACAACGGGGGTGAGTTGCCAACTCATGAGTAAAAAATATCAGCAGGTAGAAATCTAATAAATATCGAATCCTGGGTCATACTATATCATGAAGGTAATACTATGATATCTAGGGTGTCCATGTATGCATATGTATCAACAATATAATCGATGCCAATTGTTTTCCCCAATCAGAGCAAAGCTTTATTTGAAATTTGAATTTCAAAAATTGAAGCAACGCTTTAGATCCAGCGCTAGGCGTACCGCGCCACGTGTCAAACACGGATGCGCTAGCGCCAGGTGCACTGTACCCTAGGCAGTGCACCATGTGTGCGCTAGCGCTAGGCGCGTTGCGCGCCACGTGTCAAACACGGGTGCGCTAGCGCAAGCTACGTTGCGCTCTGAGCAGCGCACCATGTGTCAAACACAGGTGCGCTAGCGTAAGGTGCGCTGCGCTCTGAGCAGCGCACCACGTGCAAAGCACGGGTGCGCTAGCGCAGGAATTATAAAATTCCCCACCGTTAGATCAAAAGATCTAATAATAATGATAAATCATTAATTAATCAAAATTAAAATTCTGTTATGGAAAGATTTTCCAATCTTATTAAAAACAAGAAGATTGCCTTCTGTAAAACAGAAACCCTAGGATCAAAAATCCAACGGTGGGAAATATCCCCAAATCAATCAGAGAAAAATCTCTTTAACTGATTTAACAAATCAACTTGCCCTATATAAATGCCCCAAGACTTCAAGTCTGATATAGAGAAACCCCTACTACAAACTTTGAGAAGACTCAAAAAAAAAAAAAAAGAGCAAGCTCTTGAAAGAAAATCATTTTTTCAAGGTAAAAAGAATGATTCTTGAACAAAGAGATGAAATCATCTCATTAAAACAGAAGAATTATCTTCTTAGAAGATCATAGATCTACAAAAGACCAAGGTCTTTTATAAAAAGTGATCAAAAGATCTCATCATAGAAGTATTTACTTCATTCACAGATCATTGATCTGCAAAGGCAAAGCCCTTTCAAAAATAAGAACCGTTGTTCTTGAATCTTGAGGCAAAGCCCCCTTTAAAATGAACATAAATTTGTTCATATATCATAAATTTGATCCAATGCGCTTTGCGCTATTGAAAAGTGCCTTGCACTCTTGAACTGCGCTCCTGCGCTCCTTGGACTGGCGCGCAGTGCCAAAACGTGCCACGCGTCAACCACGTATACAACTTGCGCTTTGCGCTTCTGAAACAGCGTACTGCGCTCATGGGCCGGCGCTCAGCGCCAAGCGCGCCACATGGCAGTCACTTGTGCGCCACTAAACTAGCACAACGCGCTTATAAATTAAAAGCGTAATGCGCTCATAAACTGGCACAATGCGCCCATCATCTGGCGCTTAGCGCCAAGCGCGACACGTGTCCTTTTCGTGTGTGCTACTTGGCAGAAGTGCAATGCGCTCTTTAATTGGCGCAAAGCGCCTGGCGCGCTGTCAGAACACACATTATTCTGATGAATGCTATGCATTCAATACAAGACAAAAAATGTCAGGATCCAATGCTCAGCATTATTAAAAGGGCCAAGCCCAAATAAAGGCTCAACAGCCCAGAACAATAAAATGTTAAACATTTTAATCTTATTGTACTTAGCCCAGTATTGGCCATAAGTCCTCAACTTATATTGAACTGAGCCCATCTACTCACGAATATTTAACAGATCTCAATCCCAAACTGGACTACAGATCTTTCAACCAACTCACACCGGTTCAAGGGTACATCTCTTTACTCCTCTGATATCTGTCGTTGTGATCCTTCAACGTCTTCAGAGAGGTGACGGGTCCTGACAACCACACATTTCACGGACTGTGGGGTTCTTAGACTCATGGACTACGATATCCTTAAATTTCATAGACTAAGATGTCTTTAAACTACGGACTGTGGGGTCCTTAAACTCATGGACTACGATGTCCTTAACTTCGGACTGTGGGGTCCCTTTTAAACCCACGGACTATGATGTTCTTAACCCAGACCGAAACGTCCTTAAACTAACGATGGAACGCAATGTCCTTAAACTAATCGACCGCAATGTCCCTAAACTAAACAACAGAGTCCAATTGCTCTTTTGTTGGATCTAAACGATCCCGTTAAGTTGATCTTAGTCTAAAAATTAGACTAACGTGTCCTTAACATACGTTTAAGTTGATCTTAGCCTCAAATGAGGCTAACGTATCCTTAAACCTAACCCCCAAACCCAAATCTAAGAAGATAAAAATTTGGACTAATCCATGCCCTACGGGCGACAACATAAATTAGTCTCCGTATACAATCCACGGGCAACCAAAAACAAAACAAACACCCACGACACGAAGTGACCATCTGGAGAAGGAGAAAGTTGTTACCGCGATGCGGTAGCGTAATTAACTGCAGGGGCTTGCGCCTGCAGGGAAGAGCGTCCCCAAAATCAAAAACCCCTCAAAAGAGGGGGAATCTGACGAAGTCTGCTACATCGGCCGCATCCATTTAAACTTTCGATACATGGTGCCATAAATCAACTTGGTATCTTCGGAGAGGTGGACGGATAGCACCAATTAGCATCTGCCCCGAATTTCAGGCAAGACGTCCGCCGCGTCTTCGTCCGCATCTTTCGGCGTGGAATAGATTCTGGCACGCCCGGTGGGACCTTTTTCTCTTTCCACTCCACACTTCATGTGTCGTGTTCGCGAACGAATCGCGGTTTGATATGGTTTCCCTTGGGTTCGATGTACTAAGATTTGGTGTCTTGCTCCGTGCAGAAAACAGAAGATCAATGGCTTCAACCTGCACTAACTGCAGCTGCAACTCCCGTTCTGCCTCATCTGGAGGTGTAACCTACGGGCCCCAAGTGGCCTCCCTTTTCATGATGCCAGTGGAGCAGGTAACTCAAGCCACCACTAGGCTATTCTTCGGGACCATGATCCCGCCAACAAGATTCAGCGCTCCTGTGCCATCGCAAGAAGCTCCGAAAAAGTCGGTCTTTGATCGGCTTGCAACTATTGCGGCCCCTCTCAACGGGTCGTCCAAACCAAGCATCTCAGTTTTCAACAGACTGGGCCAAAGCTCCAACGGGCCCATGAAGAAGCCCGCAATTCCTAAAGGTGTTATCCCTAAGCGGTTAGCCATTCCTACTCCTGAAGTCCCGAAGGCGGCTTCTTCCGCTAAGGGGTCGGTCTTCACGAGACTGGCCGTTTCAGCTCCCATTCCAAACAAAGTCATGAAAGTTGTTTCCCCTGTTCGAAAGTCGGCCTTTGCAAGACTGACTACCCCCTCTCAACGGGTGTCAGTCTTCAACAGGCTAGCATCAATAACAGTCTCTCCTCAAAGCAGGGGGCAAGAAAAAGATGATCCAACATCAGAAGTGATCCCGACCGCACGACATACTCGACGTCGCCATTGGCGCCGGGTGAGGAAGGCTGGGGGCAATTCCCCTTCTTGAATGACTCCGCCAGCTCCAATGGTGGAAGTTGATGCTGTTGTTCCAACTGGGAACAGCTTTGAACTACTTAACAGGGTTACGCAAGAATTCTCCTACTACTGTGCTGAAAAGATCTCCTCCACCTGTAGAGAATGCCCCAAAGGCAAAGCTGGAGCATCCCCCTCAACGGCCGTCCTCTAAAATTTACAAGGTCTGGCGTCAAGTCCAGGACTCCGTGGTAGATCAAACCTATCCCCGCCGACAGGAAAAGATGAAGGTTCGGCGAGAAGAAGACCACCCTGTTAAGCCACAGAAGGCGACAGCTACTTGGGTGCCCACTGCAACGGCCTTCTCGACTTCGACCGCCCATAAGTGGAGAAGGCCGGAGAAAATCTCTGAGTCTGCGATGAATCACAAGACCATTGAACCCAAACGCCGCAAGTCTGGGGGCATGGTGGTGCACACTGTTTATATGGCATCCGGAAAAGAGGATAGCCGTATCTCTACGGGCCATCGACCACTCACCAGATCCGTAACAAAGGCCCAGGAGCAACAACAGAAGCTCCAGGAAATGTTAACAGCTATGGCCGCACTTACGGGACCGAAAGCAAGCCCGGAGACATCTTTGGAGCAGCGCCGCGAGCAGGAAACTGATGCCGAATTCCTTTGGAAAGATGCTTGAGAAGAAGGACAAAGAGGCGGCAGAACAAGCGGCCAATATAAAACAAATGGCCCTTCTATTTCAGGATATGGTGGGTATGATGATCCAGCCGGACCCTCCAGCTGAAGATCCTCCGATTATCCTCGAAGATGATCGAGCGGAGACGTCAAACCCCCTTCCGGTTTGTTCTGCAGCCAAAGAGGAAACCATTTCCAAGGCCGCTCTGGATGACTACATTGCTCAGCAAATACAAGCTCACCAGGCGAATAAAGCAGCTGGCCAAGTCGTTAAAACTGGGCGACCATATCAAGGCTGGTATGACCAAATAAGTTACCCGCCGGGATATACGATCCCCAAATTCCATGTGTACAAGGGGACAAGCAATCCCCATCAACATGTCGCTCAATTCAGGGCTCTTTGTGGCAACACCGGGGGCGATGATAAATTGCTACTTCGCCAATTCGTCGGCAACTTGTCGGAGACGACATTCGAGTGGTACTCTGAACTCCCGAACGACTCTGTCAAGACATTTGCGGAGATGGAGCTGTTATTTACGCAAAGATTCACAAGCGCTAGCGAGCGCACTCCGATTACCGCACTAATTAATGCCAGGGTGAAACCTGGAGAAACATGGGTTCAGTACGTGATACGGTGGTAGAACTTATGGTCGAAATGCGAACAGCGCATCGAAGAAGCGCCTACGGTGGGCATGTTCGTGGGTACTCTTGACCCTCAAGCAACTTTTTCCCAATTCATGATGTTCTTCAAGCCGACCACATTCCAGGCCTTGATTGACGAGTTAGCCCAAATTGACCAGATGGGCCATAGACCATCTTCTTCAAAGACGGATCCTCGGAATGAAAAGGGGAAAGGAAAAGCAACTTTCGTTGCCACTACTCAACAACAACCGAGCAACTTAAAGCCGGTTGTTCACCAAAACAACGTGCGTCCATGCCCATCCCTCGAGGAAAGACTAGAACGTCCTTACTCGTTTCCCCAGGGTAAAACGAGGAGGCTGTTCGAACTGGCAGTGCGCAACAGACTCATAAATTTGCCGGATCCAAAACGTCCGTTGCAGCCAGGTGATGTCAACAATCCTAATTACTGCCCTTACCACCAAGTAGTAAGCCATCCAATCGAAGATTGCTTCGTCTTCAAAGGCTGGATTGAGGACCAATACTAATAAGGCAAGTTCGCATTATCCGAAAACTGGAAGGTGAACCCGCCACAACCTCACACCCCTAAAAAAGTGGACGTGCCGGGGGCATCATGCTCATTCATAAGGAAATCCCTATGGGAAGTTGTTCTTTCGGCAAAAACGAAAAGAATGCTGAAAGATCTCCAAACGTGCCCGGCAATCAGGTGGAAAAATCCACTGGAACCCGAGATCGTCGACGGAATGATGAAACCGCACCCAACTACAAAAATGGGTGGTGATAGTCAAAGCACTCGCACCCAGCCATCAAAGTCTTCGAAGAAGAAGAAGAAGACCCAAAAGCCCGTGAAGCTTGATAACAAGCGCACAGACCTACAAAAATAGATTGACGCTCTGGAAGAATATTAGCAGAAGGCGCGGACCCCAGTCACACTCTAAGAATTTCTCAACAATATCCTTGAGAACGGAGATAACAATAATAACTACAGGGATGACTCGTCAAAAGAATCTGAGGACTATGTGGCAAGTTGCCACATGATCTCTCATTCGGCATTAACTAATGAAGAAACGCACTCAGCGATAGAAGACAGCATAAAAGAGCTGGGGGCAGGATCGAAGCCAAAACCCTTGGAACCGTCTGACAAGATGATCGACTTGCTACTGAACGAAGCCCGTCAGAAAAGCAAAGCCAATCGAGAGCGTGAACTGGCTATATTCGAAAAAGCCAAACGCCTACAACTGGAGGAAAAGGTCGAGACACCCCAACTGGAGCAAAGCATCCCTATCACCAGCAAAAGCAAGCTTAAAGTAAGGAAACGATTCGCTAGGGCCCTGGCAATAGGAATGAAGTTGCCCTCTTTCAAAGGAAATTCCCCGTGCAATATACGTCTTGATAAAGCGGACATACATCCTAACTTCTGCCTATACCATCAGAGGATTGCACACCCAACCGAGGAGTGCATAGCCATTAAAAACTGGTGGCAGGGATATGTTTCCCATCGACGACACATTCAACGAGTGAAGCAGAGACTGGGTACACTGGACGGACTCGCCGAGAACTCCCAGATGGTATTATACCTTACGTCAGATGGCAGTTCTCTGGTGACACTGGTATAGGTTAGTCTGTAGACCCGAGATCGTCATAGAGTCTTATGTGATTCCCACTGTGCTTTGATTTCTACCTTACCACGTCCAAGAGGGCGTGCAAAATGGTGGTTTTTGGGTACAGTCTCGAGTCACATGTAGGCAATGAGCGATAGGAGGGGTTTCGTCTCTCCCGGTATTGCGGATTGATGTTGCGCTATGCTCGATTGGCCGTAACAGGGAAGCCCCTAGCCAGGGCTGGTTTAGAGATTTATTGGTAAGTGTTACCAGTAGTTTCTCGACCCGTTATGAGCCTCATATCGGCATGACTTATCGGTTATTGGGGTCTGACGTTTACCATCCCTAGACTTGATATGTGACATATCAGACGAGGAGACCAGACTGTACGGTAGTGTCACTGTCAGGCTTTTTGCAGGAGTTAGAGCGGACTTGCTTGCTGATCTTCTGATCGCTCAATACCCGGGTAGCTTTTACGTCCAGCAAGTACCGCTGACGGCTTGTGGGTGCTTGATATGATCATCACCTACTGCCGGCGTATTGACGAGTCTTTAGAGTCCTACATAGAGGTTTTATTGGCTCAGGCAAAACGAAATAGGAGCGTATATGTGATATGTGCGGGACCGAGAATAATGCGAGTATGTGATACAGTATTCTATTCTCGCGATGTTTGTGTCGATCGGTTATATACGATATAACCAAGTTATCAAATCAAGGGTTGATTCGATAAGTCGGTACATTTCGTGTTAGTCGGTTATATGAGATATAACCGGATTATTAAGTCAAGTGTTGATTTAATAATTTAGAGTATAATTGTATATGTGATATACTAATTTACATTAACTAACATTGGTTCACTTAAGCATTTATTTTTCTCACTTGTGCACAACTTGATATATATATGATATATATTTATTTGTGTTCATTTTGTATCATGGTTGTTGATACACACATCATGGGTGTATAAGACTTATACCATTATAATTATATTGGTATGGTTTTAATATTCAAAGTAAATACAAAATTAGAGGATATTTGTTAAATGCATAAAGCTTGTAGAAGCTTGTGAGTGCTTTGACAAATTCAATCCTTTTTGTTTTGCTTTGGATATTTATTAACCTAACCAATATATTTAACCATGGTTATGTCTCTACATGAGTTTAGATATGATATAAACTCACCCATGGTGAAAACTCTCTCTCTAGATTGTAAGTGCACGGCGGCGCCCCGGCCGTCTAAACGAGGCCAAAATGCGGAAACGATACTTTTACAAAACTTGTAAACCAGCACCACCGCGCACAAAAATCCCGGATCGGGCCATTAATCTAATCCTAGCTAACTAGAGAAGGGGTAGAGAGATATACCGAGCGATCCGTGTCCTTCGGTCTTCTCGTCGTCGTCCCGATCTCCCCGCGGAATTTCTGGTCTTCATCTCCTCGTCGGAAGGGCACCACATCGCCGGGTTCTTTTACGAGCTCCCACCTCTGGACCGAGGCAACTCGGGTACGAAGTTGGCGAGCCAACGAGCCCAAGAAGTGCTGTAGATGAAGTATAGAATCCATTTGTCTCTCGGGGCTACGGAAGTTGCCATTTGGTGGAGGATATGAACTTTGGAGAGAGGTGAGGAATATGTAGCATGCAAAGAATGAGATCAACATTTTTTTTCACAACAAAGAATGAATTTCCTCGCTAAGAAGTGGCCGGCCTTGCCTTGTGAAGAATGAGGGAGAGAAAATCTCAAGGAGGGTGAGAAGCAATAATACTAGAGAGAGAGAAAAAGTTATCATGATGAATCATGATCACAAACCAAGTCTCACTCCAAATCAACCATCTTCATCAACAACCATGATTACTCCAAAAGTCAAGCAATCATGGACTAATGAAGTCAAAGGAAGCAAGGACCATCATGAAGCAACCATATACAAAGACCACCCTCCACAATGCTAATTTGCACATTTGCAAATAAGCCCTCCTCCACCAATTTTCAGCCTAGGAAAGAAACAAAGAAAAATGGCCGAAACGGAAAGCAAAATGGCAACTCCAAAAAACCGATCCCGTAATAAATTACAGGAAAACCCCGCGACTGTATATACATACCCGCATTTGTATTCCGACCGAATACAAATGCAATGAGACAAAATCTACACTGTACAATACTAGGATCAGGCTTAAACCAAAGCCCGCTAGTATTATCCGTCCGATCATGATCCGTGCAATACCTCACGTATATGATTGAACCCTGTCATATCTCCATACGGCCTCTACAGCGTTTCGCCCGAAACTTGAGAAACTGGTCTGTGGGGGATTCTAAAGACTCGTCAATACTTTGGTTGTGGATTTAACCACTAGCACGTCAGAGGTATTAGTCTATACGTAACGGGCTACCAGGTATTGACCAAAAGGGACGTCGATGAGTGAACTCATCCTGACATCCTACTGAGCCTGTCAGTGACAATATCCGTACAGTCCGGTCCGTTCGTCTATGAGCATCGCATGGCGGGCCTAGGGGGTTGGTGAAAGTCAGACCCCCAAAAGTGGTACAAGTCGTGTCGGAGTGTAGCCCAGAACACCCTGAGATACTACTGGAATACCTACCAGTAAATCTCCTGCCTTGGCCAAGGACTTCGTGTAAGGGCTCTCCTAGACACAGCGCGACCTCACCCCCAATACCGGGAGAGACGAACCTTTGAAGATCCGCTCACTGCCTCTATGTGGCTCGGGATTGTATCCAACTAAAACCTGTTTGCACGTCTCCTTTGAGCATGGTAGGGTAGTAATCAAAGTACAGTGGGAACTCACACGAGACAAATGACGATCTCAGGTCGATGAACAAACCTGTACACATGTCACCAGGGAACTGCTATCTGACGTCAGGTATGAGACCAACTAGCATGTTCTCGGCGAGTCCTGTCCGGTGTACTCATAACCCAATGAGCACCTGTATACATCTTAGGTGAACCAACTAACACCAATGGCTTGTGAGACCGGCCACCGCCCCTCGTCGGGGTCTCGACTGTATACACTAGTCTACTCTGGAGTATCGATGCTCTGTCTCGAAACTCCCACGACTAGGGACCGTTTAAGGATGTGCTTATAGACCAGCTCCCACGTATATGATCGCCCTCATACTGCTGGCAGTCAAGCAAGAATCCTAGGGGCTCTATCAACGTGCAATAGCAACCTGTAAGGTCACCTAAAGCAGTACACGATGATAAAGATAAACCAGATAGCATACTATCATCTTGAGTAAGACAGTCCTATCGGGATAGGTCCTCCATCAATCATTGCAATCACGTGCCTGTGATCCAATAATTGACTCTGAGGGCACTATCTCCAACAATCTCCCACTTGCACTCAAGGCTAATTATTGCGATGTCGCATACTCACAGCCCGTGTGATACCGAACACCCAACTCCTCTACTAATCAGTCTCACAAAACCAGTTTGCGAAACTAATGTGTTCGAGGAATAGCCTCAGTGAGTGGATCCACCTCGATGTTTCTTTCTATGTCTCTCTTTATCTCAAGTTCGCGGAGAAAGCCATCTCCCGAAATGAGCAACACATGTCTTAGAATGTGTCTGGATGTCTGATGGGACCTAGCTCATAAATGAACTCCAAATCCAAACTTCTTATACTGTATTGTCAACTGAACTTAATCAGTATCCTGCGCCATGCCTCCCTCAGTATCCACCTGGACCACCTGTCCAAAATACTGCCCCTCGTCAGAGGGAAATCTATAACTCTGACAGCCACTCTATCATCCAGGTCACTTTGGAAGCCTGGAATGATAACTATCTCCTGAATAAGACTGTCGTTATCATATCCCTAGAACATCCACTTATGTTCTAAAACTGCTTCCAAATGTTTCTCCAGGATTGGATCAATATTAACTTACTGCAGCTCGTGCAAAAACAACATCTGATGTGGTACTTAACATCTCATGATTGACTCAATTGCCAATCATTCACATCCCTCTCCCCTTTAGTCTGTAAGACTCCTTTAGAGAGGGTGACTCCATCACCTGCAGGTATACTACCGTGCTAGGAGTCGTCCATTCTAAAAACTCTTAGAATGCTGTCTAAGTACCCTGATTGGGAAACCACCCAAATCTAGATCTATAGATCTAGTAACCAGAATGTCTTGATATAATATCCAACACCTATGTGAAGAAACCACTGTGTGACAACCAAAGTATAACCGATCGTAGTATAGGAATATCACTTCCTACTCTGTGTATGTCATTCAGATACCAGGACATCACACCCTACTACCTTCTTAACAGATTCATCCCCTATTCTGATGAAGTCAAACCTATGACTGTCACATCAGAAATAGATGATCTATCTCCGCTATATCTGCTTTAGTCTATAAATAGACACAAGCCACCTGTCCACCAATGCTTCCGCTGCTCCCACTGACTACGACAAACCTCTGGCAGAATAATATATGCGTACGCTTCTAAAGCCAGTTTAGAACGACGCTATACTTATCCTTCTGCCGGGTCTCACAGTCTGGAACAACAGCAATGGCATGTCTGGGTAAACAAGAACCTCTCTGTCACCGTCTTTGAGCATACCGAAGTACCTCTCGAGTGCCTGAGGTTGCCCACCATATTTGCGGAGTGGCCAATGGAATGTCAAACCAAATCGAATCTATAGGTTCTTATCAAATCTTCCGTAATCGTTTGCGGTTCTGGAATCACTTCCAGTTCTACCATACTCCCACTACTGTTTTCTGAAAAAATCCATTTTTATTAAAACTGTGGCGAGTCAAAAACAATATCACTATTGATCTTCCATATGGTAGAAAGTCAACCCTCGTCATAGCCTGGGTCAACCCACAAACAGCTATTACAGAAACGTGCCTTGAGTTATCCAGAGTCTGGTTTTAAGCATAAGCCGGACAACTCCCCGTACCTTAACATCGTTAAGATATGAACTGTTCTATATCCAATATAGAACCAGAGGCACAGATTTAATTGAACCAAATTCAAATCATGCAGCTGTCTCCAGTGCATGTCAACTAAATGGAAGGAGGCCGATCAGCGTTACTCAACTTAGGAACGCTTCCAATTATGAGTAACCTGAAAGAGAAGAAAGTTCTCTTAATCATTACTATTAACTGAATACCACACACAAGTATCTACATCTTCGATCACTTTGAAGAATCCCGATACTTGCAACATCTGGTTCTCTACTTTATTCATATACCTATAACTTCTCAAAACTCAGACCTTGTGTTTCTACGAAACACATGACTAAGAACCCGAGAAGTCACAAGTAAACAGAATCTAGTATGAGTACCAACCCCTCTGTCCTAATGGACACCGGAAAACATACAATACTCTGTATAAGTCCCTTGAGTCAAATAACTCATTCCCTGTGTGTCGTAGGTTGAAAACTGTACTTATGGTTAAGAAGAATTACACCGCTGTTTAATACTCCTTACCTAACCATCCACTGATATAGGTAAATATCATGGACACAATTTCAAAAGGGTATATCTCACTCTATAAAAATAGACGTACAGATATATCAATTTGAAATTGGTGCATAACAACGGATATTCAAAACCAAATATTTGCCGTCCGGCAAACAACCCAGGTGACTTCCTCAAATATCACCAATTACAACGAATTCCGATATAATGAGGACAATCACCTAATTTCCAATAACTTACTCCCACTCATCATCTGTAAAACCATACAGATGTGAGATTCATACTTGGTAAATACATACTCTGGAGCAAGGATTAATTGGGAAATCAGTTTTCCTTTAACAGTACACAATGAAACTAAAACATTGAAATGTTTCGATGGGGTATCTGGGTATTCCTAGTAATGCCTCCTCCATTATCCAGATTCACAACTGTAACCGTATATTTCTTTGTCATCTCTCCAAATCCCTTTATATGTCTTTAGTCATTACCTTCTGTACACCCCTTTAGGCCAAATGGTTTTCTTCCTTCCCTACCGTTCGGCACCAGCCTATGATTTGGGAGAAGACTATCCAATAAGCATAATGGGTGTACTGTCCTAATCTTAGGAACACTCACAATGCGAGAGAAGGTGAAGATAAAAGACAACTGAATAAAACCTTATTCCTATTTCTCCTGAACCAGAATCCATCCCCGAACTGGAACAAGTTCCTTTCGAGTTCGTATATAACCATACGATGGAATATCCAAATAAACTGTGGATCTTCGTAGTGATACGGAGCGTCCTGGAGAAATACAAAGGTGAAGTGGGAGTGGTAATGAAATACTTGGTTTGGTCGTGAATATCAGTCGCAATCTACTTTGCCCTCTTACTAATCCCTTTATTTGTCTTTACATAATACCTTCTATACACCATCGTTAGGCTAATTGGTTTTCTTCATTCCCTACCGTTCGGCACCTTCCTATGGTTTGGAAGAAGACAATCCAATTTGCGTAATAGGTGTACTATCCCCTAATCCAAGGAGCACTCGCAACCTAAGAGAAGGTAAAAGGAAAAGACAACTGAATAGTCCTATTCGTTTTCTCCAGAACCAGAAACCATCCTCGAATAAATTCCTTCGAGTTCGTATATAACCATACGATGGTTTTATCCAATGGAAGTGGACGTTCGTAGTAATACGGGATGTCCTGGAGAAAAGGGTAAAAGTAGGAGTGGCAATGAGGTATGCAACTCGGACAATCCAAAAGCTGGTGTTTAAGAAGGTTCGGTTAATTTTGGTCTCTGAGTCATAGTCTAAGGTCGGGTCATGGACGCTGCCAAAGAGAGAGAGAAAAGAAACACTCAGCATGCACTCTAACCTAGATCAGAATGGTTATCACTTTATCTAATCAGAAAACCTCCCACTGTAACGTCAAATTCTTCCCCAAACCTGAAAGAAGAATTAGTTGGGATCACCCGAGGAGTAAACCAACTCATCAGTGGGAATTGGAATCCAACTATCATCGCATGATAACGTGACGGAATCCGCTAACGTTATCACACTCCAGAAGGTATGCGCATATCTAGCAAGTTTCAGTTTCTTTAGAAACTCCCGATGTGATTTTTACCCCATGCTCTTATGACCTTGACTTTGGCCAACAAATCATAAGTCACATGTCAAGTTCAACCCGTCATTCTCCAGGTTGATTTGAACCCACCCGTACCTACCCTTGACTTTGGCCAACAAGGCAGTACGACTGTCCCAAACCAACGCATCTATCTATGCTGTATATGAATACCCAATAGCTACCAAACACTGTGCCTTGACTTTGGCCAACAAACACAGCTTGAATACTATTGACTATCCATATGAAACGACGGAGGGCTACGAATGGTTTTTGGCGAAAAACCTTTAACGTAATGAACTTGATATCGTTGAAGGAACCGGATAGCTTTTATAAAAATATAGTAACGAAAACTTTTGCTAAAGAGGTCACTCCCGGTGAAGGGATCTCGGCTCTTTCCCCGTAGAATGAGGTGCAGGATATTCCAACTGAATACCACGATGCAAAGCAAAAGTAATCGGCTATAGTGAAGTTATTGCCCTGACGCAAACTTCTGTCCAAAGGGTCACTCCCGGTGAAGGGATCTCGGCCCTTGCCTCGTCGACTGAGGTGCTGGATATTCATAACCGAATACCACTGTGCAAAACAAAAGAGAACGTCCTTGCAATAACAGCTTTTTGAAAAATTGTTCCAACAACATCAGAATAGGTTTGTTTAGCTTGCATTGATCCGAATCAACGCAGTCCCATCAATTGATCACACCACAAAAGAACGAAAATAATGATGTACGTATATGCCATCCGCATTCGCCACTGGGTCCCGTCATCACCCGTTAGGTTACTTAACTAACGACAGAGCGGGGACTGGACTAGCGCGGATGCAAAATATATACAACATCTACTTGTATATATATCAATATATAATATTCGCTCAAGGCATGATAAAATGCAACATCACAGAAATGTAACCAGCATCACAGAATAATACAGATATCTGGGATCCCCGGGTTTCATAGAGCCGCTACTGAAACCCGACGTTCCCCTGGTCGTGTGGATAGCCTGTGCAATGAAATCCTAGACCCCTACGGGCACGGCAAGTTACCTGCCAAAACCTGAAGCGAGACAGCCCCCTTCAACAACGTGAATGGACCACCCAGCACTTCACAGAATCCGGTAACTTGGGTATCCCGCCTTGGGTCAACCTATACCCCCTACGAGTGCGGCGAATAGCCTGCCAATTCTAGAGTAAAGCCCCCTCCGTCTCAACGCCATGAGATGCGGGCTCGTTGCCCTCTAGAACCCGGCTATCCGTGCACCCCACCTTGGGGTAATCCTAGTACAGAAAGTAAAATATACATACAACGGGTACATCGACGTCAGCCCGGTCGTGCCCCAAAAGAATAATATACAAACAGGCAATGACGACAGTCCACATGTCGGACGCTCGCCCTGCAATATCAAATGTACATATAAAACAAAACTGTACTAATATTGCATCCAGGCTATTCCCCACGACTAATCCACTACATCACAGCACAACACAGAACATCAACGTGAATGTCACGTTCGCAAATCCGTCTAAAAGGGCTATAGCAGTTAGACAGGATTTACCGATCAAATGACATTCACGGTCGCATATATAATGTAAATACTGTGAACTAACATGTTTAAAATTTTCGATCGATCAAATTTACCGAAGTGGGCCCCCAAGCACTACTGTAGCACTCAAAGAAAATCTGGGCCCAAACAGAACATACCAAAACCCCTATTTCCAAGTCCAAAGAGCTCTGTAGAAAATTGGTATGGTGATCACCTATTACTGCGGCGGAACAGCGGCCAGAACAGGGGTTTGGCTGCGGTTCCGCGGCCGATCTACAGTGTCACATGACCAATTTTTCACAGAAGTCTTAAAACTTCCTGCATGTATTTCTGCAACACACTGAAAAAAATTTCGAGCCAAAAATAATTCGACAGAAAACTGATGCTTTGAAATCGCGGTTTTGGGATTTTTGTTCGATCAAAAATGTAAACACGTTAGACCAATCTAGACTAGGTTAATGGCGTGGCTCTGATACCAGAAGTGCACGGCGGCGCCCCGGCCGTCTGAACGAGGCCAAAATGCGGAAACGATACTTTTACAAAACTTGTAAACCGGCACCACCGCGCACAAAAATCCCGGATCGGGCCATTAATCTAATCCTAGCTAACTAGAGAAGGGGTAGAGAGATATACCGAGCGATCCGTGTCCTTCGGTCTTCTCGTCGTCCCGATCTCCCCACGGAATCTCCGGTCTTCATCTCCTCGTCGGAAGGGCACCACATCGCCGGGTTCTTTTACGGGCTCCCACCTCTGGACCGAGGCAACTCGGGCACGAAGTTGGCGAGCCGACAAGCCCAAGAAGTGCTGTAGATGAAGTGTAGAATCCATTTGTCTCTCGGGGTTAAGGAAGTTGCCATTTGGTGGAGGATATGAAATTGGGAGAGAGGTGAGGAATATGTAGCATGCAAAGAATGAGATCAACATTTTTTTCACAACAAAAAATGAATTTCCTCACTAAGAAGTGGCCGGCCTTGCCTTGTGAAGAATGAGGGAGAGAAAATCTCAAGGAGGGTGAGAATCAATAATACTAGAGAGAGAGAGAAAAAGTTATCATGATGAATCATGATCACAAACCAAGTCTCACTCCAAATCAACCATCTTCATCAACAACCATGATTACTCCAAAAGTCAAGCAATCATGGACTAATGAAGTCAAAGGAAGCAAGGACCATCATGAAGCAACCATATACAAAGACCACCCTCCACAATGCTAATTTGCACATTTGCAAATAAGCCCTCCTCCACCAATTTTCAGCCAAGGAAAGAAACAAAGGAAAATGGCCGAAACGGAAAGCAAAATGGCAACTCCAAAAACCCGATCCCGTAATAAATTACAGGAAAACCCCGCGACTGTATATACATACCCGCATTTGTATTTCGACCGAATACAAATGCAATGAGATAAAATCTACACTGTACAATACTAGGATCCGGCTTAAACCAAAGCCCGCTAGTATTATCCGTCCGATCATGATCCGTGCAATACCGCACGTATATGATCGAACCCTGCCATATCTCCATACGGCCTCTACAGCGTTTCGCCCGAAACTTGAGAAACTGGTCTGTGGGGGACTCTAAAGACTCGTCAATACTTTGGTTGTGGATTTAACCACTAGCACGTCAGAGGTATTAGCCTATACGTAACGGGCTACCAAGTATTGACCAAAAAGGACGTCGATGAGCGAACTCATCCTGACACCCTACTGAGCCTGTCAGTGACAATATCCGTACAGTCCTGTCCGTTTATCTATGAGCATCGCATGGCGGGCCTAGGGGGTTGGTGAAAGTCAGACCCCCAAAAGCGGTACAAGTCGTGTCGGAGTGCAGCCCAGAACACCCTGAGATACTACTGGAATACCTACCAGTAAATCTCCTGCCTTGGCCAAGGACTTCGTGTAAGGGCTCTCCTAGACACAGCGCGACCTCACCCCCAATACTGGGAGAGACGAACCCCTGAAGATCCGCTCACTGCCTCCATGTGGCTCGGGACTGTACCCAACTAAAACCTGTTTGCACGTCTCCTTTGAGCGTGGTAGGGTAGTAATCAAAGTACGGTGGGAACTCACACGAGACAAATGACGATCTCAGGTCGATGAACTAACCTGTGCACATGTCACCAGGGAACTGCTATCTGACGTCAGGTATAAGACCAACTAGCATATTCCTGGCGAGTCCTGTCCGGTGTACTCATAACCCAATGAGCACCTGTATACATCTTAGGTGAACCAACTGACACCAATGGCTTGTGAGACCGGCCACCGCCCCTCGTCGGGGTCTCGACTGTATACACTAGTCTATTCTGGAGTATCGATGCCCTGTCTTGAAACTCCCACGACTAGGGACCGTTTAAGGATGTGCTTATGGACCCCAGCTCCCACGTATATGATCGCCCTCATACTGCTGGCAGTCAAGCAAGAATTCTAGGGGCTCTATCAACGTGCAATAGCTACCTGTAAGGTCACCTAAAGCAGTACACGATGATAAAGATAAACCAGATAGCTTACTATCATCTTGAGTAAGACTGTCCTATCGGGATAGGTCCTCCATCAATCATTGCAATCACGTGCCTGTGATCCAATAATTGACTCTGAGGGCACTATCTCCAACATAGATAAGTCTTCATTCTCATCTTGAGCTCTTCTTCTTCCTCCTTCAATTTCTTTCTAGGGTTTGAAAAAGAGAGAGAATGAAAGTAAGAAAAGAAATTCTAAAGTGTACCCATTTCCTATTTCATCATCCTCTACTAGACTAGCACTTTAGTTTAGGGTGTTTTCTTCACTAATTCTCTAGTTAGTGAAGTAGAAGCTTGAGTTCGTATTCCCTCGACGTAGATCATCTTCGGCCTTGAAGACTTCAAGCAATACCGTTGCAATTTTCTCATGGAGCCGTCCGAGAGTCCGGGAGTTCGATGATCGCAGCGAAGGGACTACAACAAGGAGCTTTAGAAGTGAAGGACCGATCTACAAAGGTTGTATTTCGTATTCACTTAGTGGTAATTGTTATTTACTTGCATGTGAAACCCTAATTTTCTAGCAAAGATCTTGTTTAGGGTTGTTAGGCACGGCTAAAATTTTAATCGGGCATGGTTGATACTTTCTTAACCCTTGTTAGAGTACCTAGTAACCCTACAGTGGTATCAGAGCCTAGTTAGAGCATTAGGCGACGTGCATACGAAGTTAAAACTCCGAACGAACCAAGAAACCACAAAGTAAACCCCTCTCTGGAAATTTTTTCAAAACTGGGATTTTTCTGAATTAAAAATGCCTAAAAAAATCAGCAGGAAAAAATAAGAATTTTAGTGAAAAACGACAGCATAATACCTACAAACCGCCGTGGAACCGCGGCCGTACCGCGCTTGGGCCGCGGATCCGCGGCAGTAAAGAGGACTTATGCCATCATTTTTGCACAGTAATACTTGTCTCTGTTGTTACTATTTTCTGGGTATTTTTAATCTGACTCAAGTGTTGAGTGTTCTGGGGTTTATTTTGTAATCGTTGTTTCGATCGGAAAATTTAATTTCGTTGTGTTTTCCGGATATTTAGAAAGTATTAAAAAGTTCGAACGGATATCAATAACTCACGTTTTCCCGACCCGGAAAATTTCCAAGTGTTGGATTTTTCCGTAGTTTAAGAACGTCTAAATCGTGCAAGTTGCGCAATGGACCCTCTGGAAGACAACAAACCTTAACTCTATTATGTGACCGTCTTGAACTGCCTTTTGAACCTTAGGGTTTGGGGCAGTACGGCATGCCACATGTGAGGCGTTGGCTTGACCCTTCTACGGCTGGACCAATGTGTCACGACCCGCAGGGTACGGAACGTGACTGGCACTTAAGTTCACGAAACGTCTAAAGGCGTCCGTAAAATAAGTAAGCCAAAGCCCAGAAAACAAAACCAATGAAGCAAAAGAGTGAAGAAAACCCAATCAATTGAAAGCGAGTTATCAAATAAGTCATGTAAAACACTTTTTAAAAACAATACAAATTTTTCCGAAAATTTCGGCAGAGTCTCCTTTGTAAATACTGGCCCCCAAAAATGGGTACAACAAAATATATACATGAATCCACAAAATAGGGCATCCCCAAGCGGGAGCTAGCTCTTCGCCATACGGCGGTCACAAATCCCACGCAATGTAAATGACAACAAGCATAAAAAAGCATAATGAAGCATGAAAAAGTAGCATGTCGGCTCAAGTGAGCTCGACCCAAATACAGTATAAAGTCCACAAACCTCACAGTCTCATCTCTAGGTCAATATACAAATATCTGGTAGAACAGTAGATGGAGTACACTAGATACAAGAATATACAAGGTGGTACAAAAATAACATAACCCACCTATGAGCAAATCTCGAGCTCAGGCAAAAGAGGTAAAAGACAAGTGCGCCCGCCGCTACTGAACTGACGGAGCGGACCTGCAAAAGACTGTGGCACAACGGGGGTGAGTTGCCAACTCGTGAGTAATAAATAACATCTGCAAAGGCTATCGTATGCATGCACACAAGCATCCTAGCATCTAAAATACAGGTATGACTGGATGCACTAGCAGGTGTGTATATAACATCAGTGTACTAATATGCATGCAACATGAAAATCTAAGGTCTCAATAGGTATATATAAGAAATATTTTATCTCTTTTTGTTTTTGAAACTCTTTTAGAATGCCAGCATAATGTCAATGAATCGACGAAAATCGGTGTCCAGCAACGACACCCAAAAGCTGTCTCAAATCTCATAAATGTATCTCTGGCCTCAGCCGTCCGGCTGACCCATCTCAAATATCAATATCTCATCATCTAGCGGCCACGGTCGGTATCCTCTGGATATCCGCCGTCCCAAACAGTCACCGGTAGGTAATCCGTCCCCTGCCAGGCTCAACGTCATCACCACATTCCTCTTGCCCCGGGGTACCTTACCGGGCCCACCATGTACCCGTGCCGGTTCCTCCACTCCTCGACACGGATTTCCAAAGCCACAGCAAACTCATGGTGGACGACACTTACATCACTAGAAAACCGCAATTTACATGTTTTAAAAATATCATAAGTTTGGAAATTTTGCGGCTTTCCCCCGAAATCCAGCAATATCATAAAATCTCAAGAAATCCTTATAAGTGCATATATCAATGCTAATGAATGCGTATGATATCAATAATCAAGTTGCGATGTGTGATTAATGTATTAAACATGAACAATGAATATGATGAAGTACATGCACATGAATAGCAATCCTAGGGTTTCATTTTAAGGAAATAACACAATTTAAGTATCAAGTAGTAAAAGGTTTAAATTAAAGGTTATCTAGTGTGGTGGCATGGCAATTACCAGGGTGTGTGTGTAAACATGAATAGTGCTCGTGCTGCATATAAAAACCTGGTAATGGTGCATGTGTCCTACAATTGAGTTTGCGTATATGGGTATAACTTATTGATCTAATTGCAGCAATTATCATGCCAGTATTATTATTCTAATGTCACAAGTGATTATCCAATTTACTATTTTCCAGTTTACTAAATCTATCGGGCGACTTGCGCCATCCAGACGATCGTCCCCCGTAGATGTTAAATCTACTCACCGGGATTCCTGGCTAGCTGTGTCCGATCACCGCCTTTCCCTTTCGCGCCGCGTCAGACGTCTCCGCGACCGAACCTGTAATTTATATCAAATATAAGGTTACATATCAAGAACGACGCAAAACCCCAACGAAACTACTAAAGTTCTCTAGCTGGGTACAACGTGCACAAAGTGCGCGGACACACGCGAAAATCGCAAAAACTGCCGAAAAACGCCGATTTGGGTCACCCGGCAAAACTAAAACCCGACTACCCAAAAACCGCACTCACGCATCCTAAAAGTCGTAGGACAAGCCAACAAAATCATCAAGATACCACAATTAACTCATCACATAACTTCTATAAAAATCTAGTAAGCAGAAATTGCAATTTGATGCAAACATCGACAATATAGCGACAAAGTCAACCCACCCAACGCCAACATTCCAAACTAACCCAAAAGTTAGCCAATACCCCAATTCTAAACCATTAACTAAGCTTAAAAAACCTAATTTACATAACAAAACCTTCTCTTGATTTTTATAAATAGCAAACATAACTCAAACTATATAAGAAATCCTTACTTTAACACTAAAATTTAGCCTAATAAGCAAATTAACCACTTAGCTTAAGGTTAGCAAAACACTAGATAGCAAATTAGGTTTAGTCAACACAAATTAGGTTTAATCAACTCACTAATCAAGCTTCAAATATCATTTTCCATACATAACCCTCTCTTGAAAAACCTTAAAACAACAACTTTACACTAAAATCAACTTCTAAAATTACCTAAATTAGTATAATTAAAGACTACATAATAAGGTAACCATATAGATTAGTTTACTAACAACTAGATTAACTAATATACAACTTAAATAAATTATCATGGTTCAAAACCTAGTTCATTTTTCAAACAAAAATCTAAGGAATCTAGATTAACTACACTAAATTATCACTAAACCATAACACATAAGCACTTAAACAAGGAATTTAACAAGATGGAATTTATACCTCTTGATCACTAGATCAAGCAAGAAAGTTTCCTCCAAATGATGGTCTCAAACACCAAGATCCAAGCAAGAATGGCTAAGGAAAATGATAGCATAAGGAAATTGTTTGGATTTTTGAATAAACTATGGATTTTGATGTGGTTTTTTGATGAAATTAGAAGAAAAATGAAAAGAAAAGAGAGGAAGAAGAGGGGGTTTCAGTTTCGGCCAGAGGAGGTAAGGTGGGGGGTGTGGGCAAGTGGGGAAAAGTCTTGGTTCAAGTTTCCAAAGTCAATGTATCATATTTTAACCATTATATTTAAAATAAATACCATAAACTATCAATTAACTCAAGAAACAACTCAAGAAAGAGAGAGGTCAGAATTTTCTGGTCTTGGCCAAGGCTTGGGCTGTTCTTGGGCTGAGGGAAAAGATAGAGGGGTTTTACAAAAGAAATTTTATGCAAAAAGGCCCCCTACAACTCAAAAATTGCAAGTTTTAGCCCAAAAATCAATAATTTCGTTTCAATTTATAAAAATTGGTTAAAAATCAAAATAAATTACTAAAAATTCATGTTATCACTAGAATATAATTATCATAATTTTAGAGATTAAAATTAGCCCGGAAAAATTTGTATTTATCGCTTATTTAAAGTATTTTCTTACCGGCTTAAAATAATATTAAAAAATTGAAAAATAGGGAAAAATTTTTAAATGACCAAAATTTCATAATTAACTCATTAGTCACTAAAAACAAGTAATTACCTATCCATTTTAAGTATAATTAGCCCTAAACTGCAAAATATCGAGAAAGACGGTTTTCGGAAAAATACCGAATTTTCACCGAATTTCAGGAAAACACCAAAACGACTTTTCAAGACGCTACAATCTTCCCCCCTTAAAGAAATTCGGTCCCCGAATTTAAAAAATCTAGCTACGCGTACCTTCAAAGAGATGGGGATATTTCTTCCTCATCTCGCCCTCGGTCTCCCAGGTAACCTCCTCGCCGCTCGGGCTACGCCAAAGGACCTTGACGGTTGGTATAATCTTCGACCTCAACTTCTTCACCTGCCGATCCAGGATGGCCACCGGCTGCTCTGCAAAAGAAAGGTCGCGCTCTAGCTGGACTGTCGGGTGCTGAATCGCATGCGAAGGGTCGTGAAGGTACTTGCGGAGCATCGAAACATGGAAGACGGGGTGAACATCGGGAAAGCTGGGTGGAAGAGCCAAACGATATGCAACAGCGCCGACACGCTCGAGGATCTCGAAGGGACCTACGAATCTAGGGCTAAGCTTCCCCTTTCGCCCAAAACGCATCACGCCCTTCATCGGTGAGACCTTCAGAAAAACATGGTCGCCAACTGCGAACTCTAATCTGCGACGGCGCCTGTCTGCATACGATTTCTGCCTGCTCTGAGCCGCTCTCATCCGGTCTCGGATCAACTGTATCTTCGCTGTCGTCTCCTCAACAAGCTGCGGCCCCAAAATGCTGCTCTCGCTGAGCTCTGTCCAACAAACGGGCGATCTGCATCTCCTCCCATACAATGCCTCGAAAGGTGCCATCTGAATAGTATCCTGGAAGCTGTTGTTGTAGGAGAACTCCACTAGAGGTAAATGACGATCCCAGCTACCACCAAAGTCTAAAACGCACGCTCTGAGCATGTCCTCGAGAGTCTGAATGGTCCGCTCTGACTGTCCGTCGGTCTGCGGATGAAACGCCGTGCTGAAGTTCAAACGAGTGCCCAAAGCCTCCTGAAGTCTCTGCCAAAGTCGGCTGGTGAACTGAGTGCCTCGATCTGACACGATACAAGTCGGTACGCCATGTAGTCGCACTATCTCGTCAATATAGAGCTGAGCATACTGAGCGAAGCTGAAAGTCGTCTTCACCGGAAGAAAGTGAGCCGCTTTCGTCAATCTGTCCACGATCACCCAGATGGAGTCGTACCCTCGACTGGTCCTGGGTAGACCCACAACGAAGTCCATCGAAATCTGCTCCCATTTCCACTCTGGAATGGGTAACGGCTGTAGCTCTCCTGCGGGCCTCTGGTGCTCGGCCTTGACTTGCTGACAAGTCAGGCATCTCGAAACGAACTCCGCAATGTCCCTCTTCATCCCGTCCCACCAGTAGGTCTCTCTCATATCATGGTACATCTTGGTGGAACCGGGGTGGACACTATACACTGATCGGTGTGCCTCCTCAAGAATGTCGCGCCGCAATCCATCAGCATCTGGTACGCACAGTCTAGATCCATATCGTAAAATCCCCTGATCGTCAACCATGAACTCGGAAAATCTGCCCTGTCCCATCTGTGCCATGATCTCTGAGCAACGGTCGTCACTACGCTGTGCCTCATATATACGGTCAAGCAACTGTGGGCGTGCACGAACATGCGCGAGCTGTCCCCCTGTCTGAGTGAACTCGAACTCAACTCGGCTGTCGCATAACATCTGCCAATCTGCTGACGACTGCCTCTGCACTGCGCGCAAAAAGGATAGACTACCCCCGGGCCTCCTACTCAACGCATCTGCCACCACATTCGCCTTGCCGGGGTGATATAAGATCTCGCAGTCGTAGTCTTTCACCAACTCCATCCAACGACGCTGTCTGAGGTTCAGGTCTCGCTGCTGAAATATGTACTTTAAGCTCTTGTGATCGGTGAATATCTGACACGACTCGCCGTAAAGGTAATGTCGCCAAATCTTCAGTGCAAAGACCACTGCAGCCATCTCCAAATCATGAGTGGGGTAGTTCTGTTCATGCTTCTTCAACTGCCGAGAAGCATAAGCGATCACCCGGCCATGCTGCATCAAAACGCATCCTAATCCCACTCGCGAAGCATCACAGTAGACAACAAATCCGCCTGATCCCGAAGGTAAAGATAATACCGGCGCCGTAGTCAAACATGTCCGCAGCTGCTGAAAACTGCGCTCGCACTCCTCTGTCCAAACGAAAGGAACTCCCTTCCGGGTCAAACTGGTCAACGGTGCAGCTATACGGGAGAAGTCCTGAACAAAACGCCTGTAGTAGCCCGCCAAGCCTAGAAAACTACGGATCTCAGTAACCGATGTAGGTCGGGGCCACTGCTGAACAGCCTCAATCTTCTTCGGGTCCACACAAATGCCGTCTCTCGTAACCACGTGACCCAAGAATCCGACGCTGTCCAGCCAGAATGCACACTTGGAGAACTTCGCGAACAGCTGGTGCTCCCTCAGAGTCTGTAACGTAATCCGCAAGTGCTGCTCGTGCTCCTCTCTGCTCCGGGAGTACACCAAGATATCGTCGATAAACACGATGATGAACAAGTCAAGATACGGCCTGAATGTACGGTTCATCAAATCCATGAATGCTGCTGGGGCGTTGGTGAGTCCGAACGACATCACCAAAAACTCGTAGTGGCCGTAGCGCGTGCGGAAAGCTGTCCTCGGTATATCCTCCTGTCGAACTCGCAGCTGATGGTATCCTGATCGCAAATCGATCCTCGAAAAATACCCCGCACCCTGAAGCTGGTCGAACAAATCATCAATGCGCGGCAACGGATATCTGTTCCGAATGGTAACTTTGTTCAGCTGGCGGTAGTCGATACATAAGCGCAAACTTCCATCCTTCTTCTTGACAAACAGGACCGGAGCACCCCACGGAGAAACACTCGGTCGAATAAGCCCCTTATCCAACAAATCCTGCAACTGCTCCTTCAGCTCTCGAAGCTCTGCCGGGGCCATCCGATACGGTGGTATAGAAATAGGCCCCGAACCGGGAATCAAATCAATGCAGAACTCAACATCGCGCTCAGGCGGTAGCCCAGGTAGCTCATCAGGGAAAACATCAGGGAACTCACAAACTACCGGGACCTGGTCCAACGGAACCTCTGTAGCTCGAGTATCACAAACAAACGCTAAGAATCCCTGACATCCCTTCCGCAAGAGCTGACCAGCGCGAAGAGAAGAAATTAAGCTGGGAAGGGCGACACTGCGGTCTCCCTGAATAACAAGGACTGGCTCTCCCGGAAAGCTAAAACTGACTGCCTTCTCACGGCAGTCCACCGAAGCATAACAAGTGGCTAGCCAATCCATGCCCAGAAGCACATCAAAGTCCAACGTATCGAGGAGTATCAAATCAACTGATGAATCCCTCTCCCCGATACGAACGGAACACAAACGAAATACAAAACGAGCGACAAACGACTCGCCTACCGGAGTAACAACAACAAGCGGCTGATCTAACGACGACGACTCACGGCCCAACATCGGTGCAAAGTGTGTAGATACGTACGAATGTGTGGAACCTGGGTCGAATAACACCCGTGCGTCGAAAGAACAAACTGGCAAAGTACCTGTCACGACGGCATTGGATGCCTGCGCATCCTGCGGTGTCAAAGCAAAAACTCGGGCCTGTCCTCCACCGATAGCGGGCTGACCTCGACCTCGGCCTCTGCCTCCTCGTCCTCTCTGAACAGGACCGCCGCGTCCACGGCCTCTCGGTGCACCTAACTGGCGTGGAGCATCGCCTGGGGTAGGAAGTAGGGCTCTCTGAGGAAGGGGTGGTGATGGTGGTAGGGTCACGTGCGGAACTGTCGCTGCTCCCTGTCGTCTCACCGGACAGTCTCTGACAAGATGATGCAGACTCCCACACCCAAAACATCCTGGTGGCGGCTGCTGCCTCTGGGGATAAGAACCATATAACTGTCCCCGCCCAAATCCTCTGCCAGGCCTATCTCTCGGAAAGAATCTGGCGCGCTGCCTCTGAGGTGGTACATCGGTGCGCATCCTCTTCGGCCCAGAAACGGCCGGAGTCTGTGATATGCGTGCCTCCATCCGCAATGCTGTATCCATAGCAGCTGAATAAGTGTCGTAGTGCTGGGCGCCAATGGCAAGGTATAGCTGGGCATCAAGTCCCTGTACGAACCTCTTCACCATCTTCTCCTCGGTATCCACCAAATACTGAGCATATCGGGATAACTGTGTAAACTGGATATCATACTCAGACACCGTCATCCCAGGTGTCTTGACTAAGGCCTCGAAACTGCGAGCTCTGGCGTCACGAACGCTCTCTGGAAGGAAACGGGCTAGAAAGACCGCTGTAAACTCGGCCCATGTCATAGGCGGTAGACCTGCAGCTCGACCTCTCAAGACTGACTCCCACCATGTCTGCGCGAGACCCTCTAGTCGGAAACTCGCAAGCTCTACCCATCGATCATCCGAACATCTCAGTGAACGGCAGATCCTGGCTAAACTGTCAAGGAACGTCTGTGGGTCCTCCGCTGTCTCGGTGCCGGTGAATACTGGAGGTCTCAGCCTCATGAAGTCCTGTAGTGAAACCGGAATGGCCACGGTGGTAGTAGTAGGAGCAGGTATCATGGTCGTCTGTGACGTAGTAGGTACGTCATCCGGCCTCGGTGTACGACTGGCTGCAACTAGGGATCCTACCATCTGACGCAGCTCCTGCATGCCTCCCATCATCTGTCGCAACTCCTCCATACCGGTCTCGAGCCTATCCATACGGCCTGGGGAAGGTAGATCGGTCTGTCCCAGCGGCGTAGGCATACCACCCTGCTCAGTCCTAGTCTCGGAAGAGCCAGCTCGAATCTCGTCTCTGGCGGCAGCCCTCTGTGCCCTCGTAGCCTTCGGCGGCATAGTGGCTGTTACAAGAAAACGGATAGTAAGAACAGTGCAATAGGATCATAGGATACACGGAATTGAAGAAGGAATTTTTCAAGCAAGTATATCCTAAAGTCACTTAGGCGGAGTACCGTATCGTAAGTATGCCGCGGACATACGTACGCTACGTTACCCTGCTTAAGTCACTTACTCCATCTACCAAGGGTCATCCTACACTCAAAAAGGTAAACCTATCGCTCTGATACCAACTTTGTCACGACCCGCAGGGTACGGAACGTGACTGGCACTTAAGTTCACGAAACGTCTAAAGGCGTCCGTAAAATAAGTAAGCCAAAGCCCAGAAAACAAAACCAATGAAGCAAAAGAGTGAAGAAAACCCAATCAATTGAAAGCGAGTTATCAAATAAGTCATGTAAAACACTTTTTAAAAACAATACAAATTTTTCCGAAAATTTCGGCAGAGTCTCCTTTGTAAATACTGGCCCCCAAAAATGGGTACAACAAAATATATACATGAATCCACAAAATAGGGCATCCCCAAGCGGGAGCTAGCTCTTCGCCATACGGCGGTCACAAATCCCACGCAATGTAAATGACAACAAGCATAAAAAAGCATAATGAAGCATGAAAAAGTAGCATGTCGGCTCAAGTGAGCTCGACCCAAATACAGTATAAAGTCCACAAACCTCACAGTCTCATCTCTAGGTCAATATACAAATATCTGGTAGAACAGTAGATGGAGTACACTAGATACAAGAATATACAAGGTGGTACAAAAATAACATAACCCACCTATGAGCAAATCTCGAGCTCAGGCAAAAGAGGTAAAAGACAAGTGCGCCCGCCGCTACTGAACTGACGGAGCGGACCTGCAAAAGACTGTGGCACAACGGGGGTGAGTTGCCAACTCGTGAGTAATAAATAACATCTGCAAAGGCTATCGTATGCATGCACACAAGCATCCTAGCATCTAAAATACAGGTATGACTGGATGCACTAGCAGGTGTGTATATAACATCAGTGTACTAATATGCATGCAACATGAAAATCTAAGGTCTCAATAGGTATATATAAGAAATATTTTATCTCTTTTTGTTTTTGAAACTCTTTTAGAATGCCAGCATAATGTCAATGAATCGACGAAAATCGGTGTCCAGCAACGACACCCAAAAGCTGTCTCAAATCTCATAAATGTATCTCTGGCCTCAGCCGTCCGGCTGACCCATCTCAAATATCAATATCTCATCATCTAGCGGCCACGGTCGGTATCCTCTGGATATCCGCCGTCCCAAACAGTCACCGGTAGGTAATCCGTCCCCTGCCAGGCTCAACGTCATCACCACATTCCTCTTGCCCCGGGGTACCTTACCGGGCCCACCATGTACCCGTGCCGGTTCCTCCACTCCTCGATACGGATTTCCAAAGCCACAGCAAACTCATGGTGGACGACACTTACATCACTAGAAAACCGCAATTTACATGTTTTAAAAATATCATAAGTTTGGAAATTTTGCGGCTTTCCCCCGAAATCCAGCAATATCATAAAATCTCAAGAAATCCTTATAAGTGCATATATCAATGCTAATGAATGCGTATGATATCAATAATCAAGTTGCGATGTGTGATTAATGTATTAAACATGAACAATGAATATGATGAAGTACATGCACATGAATAGCAATCCTAGGGTTTCATTTTAAGGAAATAACACAATTTAAGTATCAAGTAGTAAAAGGTTTAAATTAAAGGTTATCTAGTGTGGTGGCATGGCAATTACCAGGGTGTGTGTGTAAACATGAATAGTGCTCGTGCTGCATATAAAAACCTGGTAATGGTGCATGTGTCCTACAATTGAGTTTGCGTATATGGGTATAACTTATTGATCTAATTGCAGCAATTATCATGCCAGTATTATTATTCTAATGTCACAAGTGATTATCCAATTTACTATTTTCCAGTTTACTAAATCTATCGGGCGACTTGCGCCATCCAGACGATCGTCCCCCGTAGATGTTAAATCTACTCACCGGGATTCCTGGCTAGCTGTGTCCGATCACCGCCTTTCCCTTTCGCGCCGCGTCAGACGTCTCCGCGACCGAACCTGTAATTTATATCAAATATAAGGTTACATATCAAGAACGACGCAAAACCCCAACGAAACTACTAAAGTTCTCTAGCTGGGTACAACGTGCACAAAGTGCGCGGACACACGCGAAAATCGCAAAAACTGCCGAAAAACGCCGATTTGGGTCACCCGGCAAAACTAAAACCCGACTACCCAAAAACCGCACTCACGCATCCTAAAAGTCGTAGGACAAGCCAACAAAATCATCAAGATACCACAATTAACTCATCACATAACTTCTATAAAAATCTAGTAAGCAGAAATTGCAATTTGATGCAAACATCGACAATATAGCGACAAAGTCAACCCACCCAACGCCAACATTCCAAACTAACCCAAAAGTTAGCCAATACCCCAATTCTAAACCATTAACTAAGCTTAAAAAACCTAATTTACATAACAAAACCTTCTCTTGATTTTTATAAATAGCAAACATAACTCAAACTATATAAGAAATCCTTACTTTAACACTAAAATTTAGCCTAATAAGCAAATTAACCACTTAGCTTAAGGTTAGCAAAACACTAGATAGCAAATTAGGTTTAGTCAACACAAATTAGGTTTAATCAACTCACTAATCAAGCTTCAAATATCATTTTCCATACATAACCCTCTCTTGAAAAACCTTAAAACAACAACTTTACACTAAAATCAACTTCTAAAATTACCTAAATTAGTATAATTAAAGACTACATAATAAGGTAACCATATAGATTAGTTTACTAACAACTAGATTAACTAATATACAACTTAAATAAATTATCATGGTTCAAAACCTAGTTCATTTTTCAAACAAAAATCTAAGGAATCTAGATTAACTACACTAAATTATCACTAAACCATAACACATAAGCACTTAAACAAGGAATTTAACAAGATGGAATTTATACCTCTTGATCACTAGATCAAGCAAGAAAGTTTCCTCCAAATGATGGTCTCAAACACCAAGATCCAAGCAAGAATGGCTAAGGAAAATGATAGCATAAGGAAATTGTTTGGATTTTTGAATAAACTATGGATTTTGATGTGGTTTTTTGATGAAATTAGAAGAAAAATGAAAAGAAAAGAGAGGAAGAAGAGGGGGTTTCAGTTTCGGCCAGAGGAGGTAAGGTGGGGGGTGTGGGCAAGTGGGGAAAAGTCTTGGTTCAAGTTTCCAAAGTCAATGTATCATATTTTAACCATTATATTTAAAATAAATACCATAAACTATCAATTAACTCAAGAAACAACTCAAGAAAGAGAGAGGTCAGAATTTTCTGGTCTTGGCCAAGGCTTGGGCTGTTCTTGGGCTGAGGGAAAAGATAGAGGGGTTTTACAAAAGAAATTTTATGCAAAAAGGCCCCCTACAACTCAAAAATTGCAAGTTTTAGCCCAAAAATCAATAATTTCGTTTCAATTTATAAAAATTGGTTAAAAATCAAAATAAATTACTAAAAATTCATGTTATCACTAGAATATAATTATCATAATTTTAGAGATTAAAATTAGCCCGGAAAAATTTGTATTTATCGCTTATTTAAAGTATTTTCTTACCGGCTTAAAATAATATTAAAAAATTGAAAAATAGGGAAAAATTTTTAAATGACCAAAATTTCATAATTAACTCATTAGTCACTAAAAACAAGTAATTACCTATCCATTTTAAGTATAATTAGCCCTAAACTGCAAAATATCGAGAAAGACGGTTTTCGGAAAAATACCGAATTTTCACCGAATTTCAGGAAAACACCAAAACGACTTTTCAAGACGCTACACAATGGTACTGTGGCATGTGATTGATGTTTTTAAACTCCCCTCAAGTGTTGAGAACTATTTGGGAAAACTTGAGTGTTTGATCATTTGATCGGAAAGTTTAACATTGTCTATTTAGCTGGAATGTGATACAATATTTGGAATCCACAAGTAGTTATGAGATAACTAATTTGAATGTTATAAACATAGCACTTTAGTCTCAGATAATCGGTTGCCACGGAATTTTGATGCGATCAAAAGTCCGTCGCAATCACGTAGCGTACGCGGATACTCGCCAGGTAAACTTAATAGACAGCCACGCCCCAAAGCCCCGACCAAGTGACTGTAGGAGAACCCCGTCGCCAAAAGCATCCGTTTGGGTGCTCGCGGCAGCGGTGTTCCGCCTTAGTGCACTTCGTCGAAGGCATCCGGGGGTGCGGCCGTCTACTAAAGTTTGCGACGAGCATTTGATCTGTTTATTGGGAATCTTGTTGAATTGCCCGACTAGATATTGAAAAGTGTTTTCGATATAGAGACTAAAATGCGGGGTTTATAATTATTAGGCATGCGATGTCTAAGGAGGTTGCGGATTCCAACTGTTGTAGTTTTACACTTTCTTTTCTGCGACCGTAAGTGTAATATGTGTTATCGCCGGTTTCATTGCTATATGTCAACGACAATTGGGATGCACATATTTACTTACGTTGATGACATGTGATGTTATGTGTTGCTGGATATGTTATATTGGATCGTCGTGTTATGAATAGCCGGGGTTTTTATGTGAGAAGAGGGTTTTTATTTTCATTCATGTAAAATTAAATGTATGTAATATTCTTTTATTGGGGCACTTCCGGGATGAGGTTGATGTCACCATTTTTATATTATTTACTTTTCCGCATTAGGTAGACCCAAGGAGGAGAGCATGAGTAACCGGGTTCTAGAGTCCAGTAGGAGACCAACTCGAGGAGTCGAGTCTGGGTCTCCTAACTCTAGAATTGGTAGCGTTGCTTGCCGCTCTCGTAGGGGTCTAGGGATGTGGGTTTGGCTATTCATCGCGACCGTGGAATCTGTGTTTTATAGAGGCTTAAAATAAAACACGGACGTCCTAGTATATCCAATGTTTCATATGTTTCTTCTGCTGCGATATCTGTGATGTGATCATTTGATGTGTTGTGATAAATACTGTATATAGTATATATGATATATTATATAGACATTACTTATGTTTTACACCCGCGCTAGCCCTGCCCCGCTCTGCCGTTAGTTACCTAACCTAACGGTGCACGAGGGGATATCGAGGCGAATGCGGATGGCATAAGTGTACGTCGTATTTATCTGTGATGTTTAGGTAACTTAAATGATGGGACTTCATTAATGTGATTAATGAAAGAAAAGAAACATAAAAGATGTTGTAGAATCAAATTTTTCAAAAAGGGTAGCTATAGTTTTTGCTTTGCATAGCGATATATATGATATATCCTGCACCTTATTCGATGAGGAAAGAGCCGAGATCCCTTCACCGGGAGTGACCTCTTTAGCAAAACTGGCAGATGCTATAAAACTCGGTTTGTCTTTTGATTGCTTTTAGAGTTTTGCTTTGCATAGTGATATATATGATATCTCATGCACCTTATTCCATAAGGAAAGAGCCGAGATCCCTTCACCGGGAGTGACCTCTTTAGCAAAACTAATAAAAGCCTCAAAATCACTCCATTTCAAAATTTCACATGATTCTACAACGATATCAAGTTCATAACGCAATAGGTTTTCAGAAAAACCTGTCGTAGCCCTCCGTCATTTCAGATAAGTCCTACTTAGTATTCGTGCTACCTTTGTTGGCCTGCGTCAAGGCGTAGTGTGCGGTAGCTAACTAGTATTTATCTGCTTATGCATATGATGCAGATTGGATTAGGGTAGTCGTGCGACTTTGTTGGCCTGCGTCAAGGGTCGTGCGGGTGGGTTTAATTCAATCAAGAAATGACTGGTTGAACTTGACTAGCGCACTATGGTTTGTTGGCCTGCGTCAAGGTCATGGGACGCTAGGGGCAAAATATTATCAGGAATTTCAAGTGTTGAAATTTGCAATGAGATTGCATACCTTCTATGAGATAGTTGGATCCCGATACCCATTGCAAGTAATTGTTACTCCTGGGAGAGTTTTGCATACAATTAGCCAATCAAGTAGGTGTCTAGAAAGGTGTCAACGGGGCTACGCCTCTGGGAAAACGAGGTTTACTTTAATTAGGTCCGTGCGAAAGCACGGGGAACCTCCCTCAAAGTACCGACACTGGCCTGGCTGAAAGATTGGCGAAGTTGTAGGGTGTAATTAATCCCGGCTAGTCTTTCCTTTTAGGGTTTGAAGGAAGATTTGATAAAAACAGTGGGAGCCATCCTGATTAATAAAATAATAACCAATCTGATCTTGCAAGAGCGCACGCAGAGTGTTTTCTTCTCTCTCTCTCCAGATAGCGACCATATCATGCCTTAATCAAGATAATAATACGGATGTATTCACCGAACCCGCTTGTTATACTGCGCTGGGGAACGTTGGTCCCGCTCCAAACTTATAACTGTTATAAGACAGAGCAGGAAATAGGGGATTACCAGAATTCCCGTGCCGCCCAAATGAAGAAAGTGCATGCTGATGTATCTTCTTCGGGTGTGTTCATTACAGAGAACTGTTTCTCAGTATCCTTTACGTCCTGGGTATGTGATACCGGATCAGGATCCCACATATGTAATTTGTTATATGGGCTACAGATAGGTAAAGAACTGAGAACGGGTGATAAGTTTCATGAGATAGAAACGGTGCAAGTGTTGCAACCAATTCTGTTGGTAGTTATCACCCTGTATTACCAGAATACATTGATTCTGAACGAATGTCATTAGATACCGAACCTGATATACAACATCATATCAGTCTTTTTATTAGTAAAGAAGGATATAATTTTGTATTGTTGGATAATGTTTTGAACATTTCCTATATCAAGAGTTGATCGGTTCAGGCACGTTATCTAAAAACATAGACGTTCTAAATCGAACTACAGTTCATAGTATACAGAACACACAAGAGGAAGAGTTCAGAAATGAATAAATCCTTCTTGAGGTATTGTAGACTAGGTCATATCAATGCGACCCGACTAGCTGAAGTTACATAAAGATGCATATTTAAATCAGTTTGAATTTACATCTTATGAAACTTGCTGGTCATGTCACAGAGATAAGATGACCATAGCTCTGTTTATTAGAAATGGAGAAAGAGTTAGTGAACTTTTGGGATGATACATGTTGATGTATGAAGGTCCCCTGTCTACACATGCCAAGACCGGTTCTTTGTACTTCATTACATTCTCTGATGATCTCTCAAGATTCAGACATATGTTCCTGTTGAAACACAAGTCCGAACCTTTTGAGATATTCACAGAATATAAGTTAGAAGTAGATAACCACAAACGGGTATAAGTATTATGTCCTTTGATGAGATCAGGGAGGAGAATACTTGAACACGGGAGTCTTGAACTATTCTAAAGGAGAATGAGATTCTCTCTCAGCATTACTCCTCCGTATACACCATAGCACGATGGTATATCGGGGCGGAGCAATAGCACCCTATATGATATGGTGTGCTCTATGATGAGTACTACTGAGTTTCCTATTTCCTTTTGGGAGTTATGCACTTGAGAAGCTGCATACCTATTGAATAGGGTTCAAATCAAATCAGTTGCCAACCACTTCATATGTGATATGGAAAGGGAAGAGCCCATATCTTAAGTTTGTTAAGATTTGGGGTTGTCCGGCCTATGTCTAAAAAGCAAAATCCGGACAAGCTCGAGGCAAAGTCAGATCTGTGGAAGTTTGTTGGATATCCCAAGCATTCGCAAGGGAATATCTTCTACCAAACCGAGGAACAAAAGATGTTTTGTTTCTCAGCATGCCACCTTTGTGAAAGGGAATTTCTTATGAAAAAATTAGTGGTCATGAGGTAGAACTGGAAGGAGTTCCAGCTATACAAACTACAGCAGATGAGTTGGTAGAACCAAATGATTCAATAGTGACCAACGAACCTCAGCCTCTCCGCCGATCTAGTAGGATTCCTCACCCACCTGAGAGATACTTTGGTTTCTCTATGACAGTGGGAGCGAGGATTGCATCATGAGATGATGACCCAACTATTTTCGAGCAGGCCATCAAGAGTGGGACTCTATAAGAATGGCTGGATGCTTAGCGATCTGAGATGGAATCCTTATACACCAACAAAGTATGGACTTTGGTTGCTTTATCTGAAGGGTTAAATCCCCATCAGGAGCAAGTATATCTTGAGAAGATTACTTTGTGTAGATGGAAAAGTTGAGACTTTCAAAGCTAGACTTGTTAAAGGTTTGCATCATTGACCAGGTATGGATTATGATGAAACCTTTTCTAACTAGCTATGCTTAAGTCCATCCAAATCCTAGTTGCCACGGCTACATACCATGACTACGATATCTGGCGGTTGGGTGTCATGACTGCTTTTCTAAATGTTGATTTGGAAGGGAGCGTCTATAAGTACACAGTCAGAGGGCTTCGTAGACAGTGGGAGCAGCGGAAACGTGTGCAAGATATTTTATGTGATAAAGCAGGCATCGCGGAGTTGGAACGTCTGTTTTGATGTAGTAGTCAAAGAGTTTGACTTCATCAAAATGGTAGATGAACCTTGTATATACAAAAAGATAGTAGGAAGTATGGTGATGATCCTCGTAGAGCACGTGGATGACATACTCTTGATAGGGAAGGAGTTTCCTATGCTACGCTCGATCAATCTCCACTTATCACAATAATTCTCCATATAGGATCAAAGTGATACCTACTAAATCCTGGGTTTTGGATCTATGAGATAGATCTAATTGGATGTTAGGATACTCACTAGATGTAGTGAGATGGTATCAATTGATCCTGGGGAGAATCACTAGAAAGGTTCCAGGGTGATAAGGACGACTGAATGTCAGTCGCAGGCATTGTCTTTACCCTCAGTAAAGGGACGGTATGTTGAAAGAGTTCCAAGCTAGATACCGTGGCATACTAGACGATAAAGGCTGGATACATCGCTACCAAAGATGCTACCAAAGAGGCAGTCTGGGTGTATATTAGTTCATGAGATGAACTTGTTCCTACCATTGTGTGACAATGGTGTTGTGGCTTATGCCTAGGAACGCCCGTCCCATCAGTGATCCAGACATATTCTAAGGCAGTGTCACCTAATCATGGAGATGGTTGATCTCCAGGGGATCGAGATCAGGAGATAAGACTCAGAGGACAACACGGCGTATCCACTCACAAAGGCCTTTTCCCAGAGAGAGACTTTTATGGGATGGTTGAGTATGAGATACTTCAACCACTGTTATCAGATGGCCCTAGTGCAAGTGGGAGATTGTTAGTTATATGTATGCCCTAGAGGCCATTACTATACATGTGATGTATATTGTAGTGGATGCTTGGACATATATAGGGAGGACTTTCTTGCTCGACATGATAGTATGCTATCTGGTTACTCTTTACCTTAACGTGTATACTGATTGTCTCTCTGTTACATGTTAGTAAAGCCCTTAGGATGTGTACTTGACTACCTGGACTATGATACGGATCATACTAGTGGGGACATGGTAGTCCATAAGTACATCCTTCAAGGTCGCTAGTCGTGGGTGTATCGAGACGGGGCATCGATATACAAGAGTGGACTAGCGTATACCTTCTCGACCCATACAGATGGGCGATGGATGATCCCATATCCATTGGTGTTTGACATCAGAGATGATATACGGGTGCTCGGTAGAGACAGGGTACACTGGACGGACTCTCCGAGAACTCCCAGATGGTATTATACCTTACGTCAGATGGTAGTTCTCTGGTGACACTGGTACAGGTTAGTCTGTAGACCCGAGATCGTCATAGAGTCTTGTGTGATTCCCACTGTGCTTTGATTTCCACCTTACCACGTCTAAGAGAGCATGCAAAACGGTGTTTTTTGGGTACAGTCCCAAGTCACATAGAGGCAATGAGCGATAGGAGGGGTTTCGTCTCTCCCGGTATTGGGGGTTGATGTTGCGCTATGCTCGATTGACCGTAACAGAGAAGTCCCTGGCCAGGGCTGGTTTAGAGATTTACTGGTAAGTGTTACCAGTAGTTTCTCGACCCGTTATGAGCCTCATATTGGCATGACTTATCGGTTATTGGGGTCTGACGTTTACCACCCCTAGACTTGATATACGACATATCAGACGAGGAGACCGGACTGTACGGTAGTGTCACTGTCGGGCTTTTCGCAGGAGTTGGAGCGGGCTTGCTTGCTGATCTTCTAATCGCTCAATACCTGGGTAGCCGTTACGTCCAGCTAGTACAGCTGACGGCTTGTGGGTGCTTGATATGATCATCACCTACTGCCGGCGTATTAACGAGTCTTTAGAGTCCTACATAGAGGTTTTACTGGCTCAGGCAAAACGAAATAGGAGCGCATATGTGATATGTGCGGGACTGAGAATAATGCGAGTATGTGATACCGTATTCTATTCTCGCGATGTTTGTGTCGATCGGTTATATGCGATATAACCAAGTTATCAAATCAAGGGTTGATTCGATAAGTCGGTACATTTCGTGTTAGTCGGTTATATGAGATATAACCGGATTATTAAGTCAAATGTTGATTTAATAATTTAGTGTATAATTGTATATGTGATATACTAATTTACATTAACTAACATTGGGTCACTTAAGCATTTATTTTTCTCACTTGTGCACAACTTGATATATATATGATATATATTTATTTGTGTTCATTTTGTATCATGGTTGTTAATACACATATCATGGGTGTATAAGACTTATACCATTATAATTATATTGGTATGGTTTTAATATTCAAAGTAAATACAAAATTAGAGGATATTTGTTAAATGCATGAAGCTTGTAGAAGCTTGTGAGTGCTTTGACAAATTCAACCCTTTTTTTTTTGCTTTGGATATTTATTAACCTAACCAATATATTTAACCATGGTTATGTCTCTACATGAGTTTAGATATGATATAAACTCACCCATGGTGAAAACTCTCTCTCTAGATAAATCTTCATTCTCATCTTGAGCTCTTCTTCTTCCTCCTTCAATTTCTTTCTAGGGTTTGAAAAAGAGAGAGAATGAAAGTGAGAAAAGAAATTCTAAAGTGTACCCATTTCCTATTTCATCATCCTCTACTAGACTAGCACTTTAGTTTAGGGTGTTTGCTTCACTAATTCTCTAGTTAGTGAAGTAGAAGCTTGAGTTCGTATTCCCTCGACGTAGATCATCTTCGGCCTCGAAGACTTCAAGCAATACCGTTGCAATTTTCTCATGGAGCCGTCCGAGAGTCCAGGAGTTCGATGATTGCAGTGAAGGGACTACAATAAGGAGCTTTAGAAGTGAAGGACCGATCTACAAAGGTTGTATTTCGTATTCACTTAGTGGTAATTGTTATTTACTTGCATGTGAAACCCTAATTTTCTAGCAAAAATCTTGTTTAGGGTTGTTAGGCACGGCTAAAATTTTAATCAGGCATGGTTGATGCTTTCTTAACCCTTGTTAGAGTGCCTAGTAACCCTACAAAAACATGCGAAGATTTGCGGCAAAATCTAACTGCGTAATCGTACGTTGACTTATGACCGAAACGTCGTTAAACTACTACCGACCCACGGCATCCTCAGGCTGACGTGGTTAAAAAAACAGTATGTCCACAAGCGAGATGGGCATGGATGAAAACCCGAGAGGGATCCGTGAGTAAAAATAGCAGGGCTACCGGCGAGTTTTGTGAAAACCCGAAAGGGCGCAACCTCGTTAAAAGACACTTGCAAGGTCCTCTCGACCTTGTGAGGAGAAACCACCTGCGTGAGATCCTTATGACTCACAAGGGAACAACACACTTAGGGATCCCCACGATTCCTATGGAGAAACACACTTACGAGATCCTCACGACTCGTAAGGAGACCCCTCTTATGGGACCCTCACGGCTCATAAGATTCAAAAGTCTTAAGCTACAGGGATCTGAACCTGTTTTTAAGCGGCCATCACAACCTCCGATTTTGCCCTACAAACGGCTCAATGCTGACCCTTGTATACAATCCACGGGCATGAATAAACATTTCCCTAACAAAGTCCCATCCGTGACTAGGGATATATTTGCACGGTGAACCCCCTTATAAGCCCTCTCGACTTATAAAGAGAAAGCACTCTTATAAGATCCTTACGACTTATAAGAGATCATACACTTAGGAGTCCTCACGACTCCTAAGGAGAAAACGCACCTACGAGATCCTCACAACTCGTAGGGAGAAATACCTTTATGAGACCCTTACGGCTCATGAAGTCAAAAGCCTTAGTCGACAGGATCCTAACCCTGGTTCGCTAAGCCACCTTTGTTCGACATCGACAGAGGCAAATGATGATTCTCTCCTGGCAATATCCCAGTTGTAGCTGTGCTGATGCCGAAATCGGTGTCTAATTCCAAGCTTGCAGCAAGAAGCTAGCGAACCACACATGCATACGAAATAGCCAAAATGATGGGGTAACTTGCAACAAAATCAGCAAGTAAAAATGTATGCATGCAAAATAGCCGAAATGATTGGGCAACCGCAATAAAAATCAGCGAGTAAAAATAAAATAAATAGCCGAAATGATTGGGCGCTGCGAAAAATAGCCGAAATGATTGGCCAATCGCGACCTTCGCGATATAAAAGCTAAAATGATAAAGCATCGCGGAAAGAAATTAAAAAAATATAAATAAATAAAATTTATGCCCTACAGGTGAGATCACATCGATCCCTGTATACAATCCAGGGGCGCAAACAAAAAAGGAACCATATCATCCCACCAGGCTCCATCAGAAGAAGAGCCAAGTCTCGACGGCTACATTTACAGCCTGAAGACCCACAACGGCATCCCTTCACAGTCCAACAGGATGCAGATGCAACGTCAATGAAAGACCCCACGGTCGAAACAAAGCGGAGTGATGGCAAAATCCCAGCTCCACCGCAGCATTCGTCTCGTTGCACCAAACGCAATGTCAACAACGGCGTTCCTTCGCAGTCCAGCAGGGTGCAGATGCAACGTCAACGAAAAACCTCATGGTCGAAACAAAGCGGAGTGACGGCAAAATCCTAACTCCACCTCGGCATTCGTCTCGTTACACCAGACGCAATGTCAACAACAGCGTTCCTTCGCAGTCCAGCAGGATGCAGATGCAACGTCAACGAAAGACCTCACGGTCGAAACAAAGCGGCGTGATGGCAAAATCCCAGCTCCACCTCAGCATTCGTCTCGTTACAGCAGACAGGATGTCACCCCAGCGTTCTCAGACACGGCAATCAAATGACGGAGCCACGGCAAAGTCCCTAGTTCCATATCTTGACGGTTCACCTGCAACCTAGAGACAACCGCGACATTCGTCTCGATACAGCAGATGCAATGCCAGCAAGCGAAGCGAAGGCCAAATTCCTAGCTTCACGGTCTTGACGGCAACTCATATAAAACCTGAAAGACTATCGGAGATCATCCCACATGGAGTGGTTACCACCTCGACGTTCGTCTTGATACAGCAGACGAGATGTTACTACAGCGTCCTTCCTCCAACAGGACTCGGACACGCCAAAGCAAACGAAGCGAAGGCCAAATTTCTAGCTTCAGGGTCTTGATGGCAACTCATATAAAACCTGAAAGACTATTGGAGATCATTCCACGCTAGAGCGGAGTGGTCACCACCTCGACGTTCGTCTCGATACAGCAGACGAGATGTCACTACAGCGTTCTTCCTCCAGCAGGATTCAGACGCGACAATCAAACAACGGAGCCACGGCAAAATCCCTAGTTCCAAACCTCGACGGTTCATCAGCAATCTAGAGACAACCGTGACATTCGTCTCGATACAGCAGACACAATGCCAGCAAGCGAAGCGAAGTCCAAATTCCTAGCTTCAGGGTCTTGACGGCAACTCATATAAAACCTAAAAGACTATCGAAGATCATCCCACCCCAGCGCGGAGTGATTATGACTCATCGAGGCTCTCCAAAATGAGCCTAACCTCAAGTAAAAAGTGGCATGGCAAAATTCCTAACGCTTGCTCTTCTGACGGTCAAACTGCCGAGGAGGATTGCTTGAAGACGTCTTGTCCAGCCACCGAATGGATCAGAGACACGACAATCGCAAGGCTACTCGAACAGCAAGATTGCCTATCAAGGAATACATCAGCCAACGCGACGGTACGACGGACAAAACCCTAGTACTACAAACCCTAACGGACCTCTGTCGTAAAGAGAAGAGGTTAACTGTGACGTTAGGATATTCTTGCGAGAACTGCTCAATTCGTCTCGACTCGTGAGGAAATTAGTGTCTTTGTGAGAACTTCTCGATTCGTCTCGATTCGTAGAAAAAAGCCTTAGGCAATGGGGATAAGGACCTGTTTCCTAAGCACTGGGGCCCTGCAGGTCAGTCCAAAACGAACTCTTGCATACTATTCATGGGCCACACTCTCTAAAGTCGAATCTCGACAAGGAGGGAAACAACCACTTATGGGTCCTCTCGACTTATAAGAAGGAAAATTCTCTTGTGAGATCCTTATGGCTCTCAAGAGAAAACGCGCTTAGGAATCCTCACGATTGCTAAGGAGAAAATACACCTACGGGATCCTCTCGACTCGTAGGGAGAAAAGTCTTCATGAGACCCTCACGGCTCATGAAGTTGAAAAGTCTTAGGCAGCAGATCTGAACCTGCTTTCTAAGCCATCAATACCTCTCGGAGAGTTCAAGATGAAATGTTCTTTATTACCTACATGCCACACTTGCCAGAATAACATACCAACAACACAACAAAGAGAAGAAAACGACAGTGGAAGATAAGAAAAATGTGTCTTTATTCATGAGCTCAATTGAATACAAGATACATCGTATAAAAGAATAAAAAATGGATACATGTTATTCAACGATTACAAGTGTTTAATTGATACAAAGGCAGCTACTGAGAAGGAGGTGTCTTCAATAAGTCAGCCAGTTACTCTCTCACTCCTTTCAGTGCCTTCTCGTGATCAGCCGCCGCGGCCAGCTCCGCTTCAATTCGAGCCCTTTGCTGTAAGCATGATGAAATCTTCTCATCGATTTCCCGTTGGGCATCTTCGCGACTCTGCGTAACCCGCTCGATAGAGTCAAGCTTCCGCCTCAATACAAGCCCGTCCGAGATATATTGCCGCAAGATGTCAAAAACAGCTCTCAGTTGCGTGGCGTTCGCTTTAACTTGGGCGCGCAGCCGAGCAGATTCACCCGAAGCTTCCTCGCGTTCCTTTAGCCTCAAGGTCTCTTCTTGTTCGAAATAGCGGAGGAAGGACACACTCTGCTCGACCCATGCGGCCCGCTGGGAGTTCAAAGCCTGAATCTCAGGGGCAGGATGCATAAGCTCAAGCTCATGCAGGCAAGCCTCAATCTTCCTGCAGTGGTTAACCCAAGACTCAACGACGCCCTCACTATGAAAGTTCACGAGCGTCGCCAGCATGGGATTAACCTCCGCGGCAAAACCCGCAGCGAATGTGGGAGTCTCCACGTCAAGCTCCTCAATGCAGTCGCTTAACATGCGCAGACTATTCGCAGCACCTTTTGAGGATGGACGTCTGGAAATGGGCCCTGCCGGCATTATAACGCGAGACTCGAACGTTTTCCTTCATGTTTCCGGGTGAAGAAAATCAGCGATAAAAGCCGTAAAATTAACTCCACGACCTTCGGATGCGAGAGAGAGGTTTTCATACATATTCAACACCTTTATCAAACTTGGAAATTGGTGTTGAATAGCGTTCTCGGGAGTACGATCTATTACCACTGATTTGGTGGCGAAAATATACTCATCCAGGGGAAGCAATTCCTCATAATATTCTCCCCTAACGGGTAAACCCGAGACCTCTGCAAATTCCTCTAAAGAAATAGAGACTTCTCGATCAGATAGGAGGAAGGTGTGGGTCGGAATATTCCACTGCTCCAGAAAGGCCTTGACCCACCATGTAGGAGGCGGGGAATATTGATACAAAGAAGCGTAAATGGCGGGATACAATCCGAGCTTCATCAACTTGGATTTCTTCACCGATAAGATATACCGAGCCTACTGCAAATACCCAGCCGGGTGACGGGGAGTTAGTCCTACATTGTATGGCTGTCCCCAAGGGCGTGACTCGCCCTGACATATACGCCGTCCTAGGATGTCCAAAGCCGCCGGCGGCTGCACGGGTACGACGACGATCGAAGGCTGAAGGAGACCCTCCGAAGTCCAATTAACCACCTCCACGGCATAGTTCACCGGGGGTGCATCTGCATACGGGATCGCCGAGATAGACTCCGAAGGCGTCACACAAGAAAAGCTCCGGCGGCCTCTGATAATCTGATCGTACCATCTACTCTACAGGTGAAGATTTGTGTGTTCCGGGTCGTGGTCTTTGATCAGCACGAGAACCTCTTGGTCTACAGGCGCCTCAGGAAATCCGCCTTCTGTTGAATATGTATGCCCTAGAGGCCATTATTGTATAGTACTAAGTTTGTATAATACATTTTGGAGGCTTGGGATAAATATATATATATAAGGTTTTACGACAGTCTTGCTCGATATAGTAGTATGCTACTTGGTTTGTTTCTATCTTAATATGTGTATATGTTTCTTTTAACATATCGCTAAAAACATATTGGTAGAGCCCTTAGGATTTTTGCTTGACTACCGGCATTGTGATGGTGATCACACTAGTGGGGGCTGGGTAGTCCATAAGCACATCCTTATTTTGGTCCCTAGTTGTAGGATTATCGAGACAGGGCATCGATACTCCAGAGTAGACTGGTGCATACGCTTCTCTTCCCAGAAGGGGAGATGGTCTATCCCACAACCATCAGTACGTCGTACTGGAGATAGTATGCAGGTGCTCGTTAGATTACGAGTACACTGGGCAGGACTCGTCGGGAACTGTTGGTTGGTATTATACCTATCGTCAGTTAACAATTCCCAGGTGACATGAGCACAGCTTAGTCCGCTGACTTGACACTGTCACTTCGCCTCGAGTGTGTTCCCACTGTTCTTAGATTACTACCCTACCACGGCTCTACTGAGTCGTGCAAACAGGTAGTAGTTGGGTGCAGTCTCGAAGCACATTGAGGCAGTGACGGTTAGACAGGATTCGTCTCTCCCGGTATTGGGAGTTGATATCGCGCTGTGTCTAGGAGAGCCATTACACATTGTCATCCCTGGCCAGGGCAAGCGAGAATTGCTGGTAGGTTTTCCAGTAGATTCTCAGGGTGTTTTGGGCTACACTCCGACACGACTTGTACCACTATTAGGAGACTAACATTTACCGCCCCCTAGGCCCGCCATGCGATATTCTCAGACGAACAGACCGGACTGTATGGAGATTGTCACATTCAGGCTCAGTAGGAGTTAGGATTGGTTCACCTCATCAGTCTTCTTGTCGACATCTACCTGGGGACCGTTACGTACATCTAGTACCTCTTGCGGCCTGTAGTTAAACCCACTGCCAGCGTAGTGTCGAGTTTTTAGAGTCCCATACAGAGGGTTACTCGCCTTTGGGCAAAACAGAGTGGGGGGTTGCATGGTTTTGCGACGGGGTTCGTTCACATCCGCGCACTTGCGCACGTTTGGTATCTGGACAGTTATTACTAGCGGGCTTTGGTTTAAGCCAGATCCTAGTACTTATTTTGGGATTGGTTTTGTCTCAGTGTATTCGTGTTCCCTGGAACACGGATGCGGGTGTGTATGCACAGTTGACAGAGGCAAAGGAAGAGGATTCTCATTAGGGTTGTTGACCATTTGATTTTGGTTGACTTGTTGACAGTTGACTTTTTTCTAAACCCTAATGAGAATGAGAAATATGATTAATAATATTAATTAAGGATTATTGTGTCATGGTTGAGTTGAACATTTTACTTTTGTTGACTTGTTGACTTTGTTGACCGGTTGACCATTGTGGACTTGTTGACCATCATCATTTCATTTCTATGACTTTGTTTACTTGTTGTTCTTTACAAAATGCAATAATTGCATGAAATGATAATGGTCATTGAAACTAACCATCACTATTCTTAACTATTATTATTATCATCATTATTCTTGCTTTTGTGAGCATGGATGCATTATGAGAGCTCATTCTATCATTTTCTTTCTCTCTCTTAGAAAGAAAGCTCTCCCTCTTCCTCTCTCAAGGTTCAAGTGTTCCATGAGTTGGAAATCATGAACCTTTAAGACAAAACCACCATAACTCTTCTCTACTCATTCTAAGGTCCTAGGTCTAACAAACCAAGCACCTTAGTTATCTCTAGGTTGAGATAGGAGCTCAAGTTCGAGGCCCTCGGGTGGATCCATCTACGGCAAAGAGGAGTCGACGAGGAGGAGCCGTTCAAGCCACTACAAGGAGCAAGTAAGGAGGAGAACCACCAAAAGAAGAGAAGGAGTTCAAGACCTAGGTATAACCATTCTACATTGTAGCTAGAACTTGTAGTTTATTTGTTAGTTTTTGTTTAGCAAAGATCCTTCATGGATGGTCCATGTTACCTTTTGAGGAAAATTTTGATTTTTACCTATTCCGCATCCCCGGAAGAACCGGGACGGGTAACGTGGACCTAACAGTGGTATCAGAGCCTAGCTAAGCAACAACTAGCTGTTAGCAAAGTGTTTAGAATTTCGATCCGAAAAAAATCCCGAAAACAAACCAAAAAAATTGTATTTTCTGTCGATTTTCAAAACAGGCCTAAAAATATTTTGTATGACATGAAAAATACAAGCAGGGTTTTTTAGGAAATGTTAACAAATTTGAGCCCACGACTCGGCCAACTCGCCGCGGAAGCGCGGCGGAACCATGCGTTCGGCCGCAGATCCGCGGCCAATTTGTTGCAGATTATTCTGTTTGGTGTTTCAGGATTTTTGAGATATTTTGTTTCTGCCCAGATTATCCAGAGAAAAATGTTATTTTTTTGGGTAGTTACAAATTTGTATTTTGATCGGAGTTCTACAAACTTTGGCTAAATGGTTATATCTGTAATGTGATATATGCACTGAACGTCGGCTAATCGCTATACGTCGATTAGTAAGAGTTGTGCATATCTGTGATCTGTAATATTGTTGGATTGTGTATATGAACTTGTTGGATTGTCGCGGATGAATAGCCGGGGTTTTGTGAAATGAGAGTTTTCTTTATCTTTCATTTGATGTAAGATGTAAATTGATATAATATTATTTTTATGGCCGCACATCCGGGATGAGGTTGTAACCGACATTGTATATTATTTCTTTTACTATTTTTTCTTCTAGGATAGACCCAAGGTGGGGTGCACAAACTACCGGGTACGTTGAAGTGCTGAGTGGCCTACTCACGGTGTTAAGGGAGGCTGCTTCACTTCGGGTATTTGGCGGGTAGTTTGCTGCACCCGTAAAGGTCTAGGGTGGGGTTTGGCTATTCATTGCGACCGTGTAATCCGCCTTTCGTTGCAGGCTCGAACGAAACGCGGATTCCTAGCATATCCAATGTGTTCATCTGTGATCTGGAATGGCTATCATTGCATCTGACGAATGTATATATCTATATATGATATCTAGTAGGCATTGCTTATGTTTTGCATCCGCGCTAGTCCAGCCCCCGCTCTGTCGTTAGTTAAGTAACCTAACGGGTAATGACGGGGCCCCGTGGCGAATGCGGATAGCATAAGCGTACGTCATATTTTCGTTGTTTTCTGCAATGGTAGGATTAATTGATGGGACGCATTATATTAATGCAAAGAAAAAACAAACCTAACAAGACGTTGTTGGAACAATTTTCAAAAAGCCGTTATTGCAATAACGTTCTCTTTTGTTTTGCATAGAGGTATTCGGTTATGAATACCCAGCACCTCATTCGACGAGGCAAGGGCCGAGATCCCTTCATCGGGAGTGACCCCTTGAACAAAAGTTTGCGTCAGGGTAATAACTTCACTATAGTCGATTATTCTTGCTTTGCATCGAGGTATTAAGTTTAGAATTTCCAGCACCTCATTCGACGAGGAAAGAGCCGAGATCCCTTCACAGGGAGTGACCTCTTTAGCAAAAGTTATCGTCACTATAATTTTAAAAAGGTTATCAGGTTCCTTCAACGATATCAAGTTCATTACGTTAATGGGTTTTTCGCTAAAAACCCAGCCGTAGCCCTCCGTCGTTTCTTATAAGTTATACTTAGTATTCGTGCTGCGTTTGTTGACTGTGTCAAGGCGCAGTGAACGGTAGCTGAGTATTGCTTATATGCTGGATACAATGTGATTGGTTAGGACAGTCGTGTAACCTTGTTGACTGTGTCAAGGGTTATGCGGGTGGGTTTAATGCAATCAAGATAATGAAGAGTTGAACTTAATTGGGACTCTTTGATTCGTTGACTGTGTCAAGGTCACTTGGGTCCTAGGGGCAAAAATCCACATCGGGAGTTTCTAAAGAAACTGAAACTTGCAGATTTAGCATACCTTCTGGAGTGTAGTGACTAGAGTGGATTCCATCTAGGTCATTGCACAATAATAGTTGGATCCCGATCCCACTGATGAGTTGGATTACTCTCGGAAGATTATTTCACTTAACAATCAATGCTATAAACCAAGTAGGTGTCTAGAACGGTGTTAGCGGGGCTACGCCTCCAGGGAAAAGAGGTTACTTAATTAAGGAATTTCGCGAAAGCGTTGGAAAACCTCCCTCGAAGTACCAACACTAGCCTGGCTGAAAGGTTAAGCAAGTATTGTGACGTGCGATTAATCCTGACTAGTTCTTCTTTTAAAGGTTTTAAGAAGAATTTGAGGAAACAGTGGGAGCCATCCTGGTTAGATAAACTAATAAACCAATCTAATCTTGCAAGAGCGCACGCTGAGTGTTTCTTTTCTCTCTCTCCAGGTAGCAACCATTTCACGCCCTAATCAAGATAATAAAATGTATCGCTTGACCGATCCGAATTCTTATTCGGGGCTGAGGAACGTTGGTTCGGCTCTAACTTGTGACAACAGTCATAAGTATGAGCAAGGGAAAGAGGATTGTAAGGATTCCAAGGATACCCAGTTGAAGAAGAAGCATAGTTTTGCATCTACTTCAGGTGTTCTTGTAATTGAGAACTGCTTTACGATCAGCCCTACCTCCTGGGTACTTGATACCGGATCAGGATCTCATATCTGTTGCAGGGACTGAGAAAAAGTAGGAAAGTTGTACCTGGTGATATGTCGCTCAGGGTAGCGAACGGAGCACAAGTTAATGCTGCAGTCGTCGATGAATATCACCTAGTGTTGCCAAATGGCAATACTGTGATTTTGAACGACTGCTACTATGATCCTTCCATGGTTTGCAACATCATATCAGTTTCTTTACTCGATAAAGATGGATATAACTTTGTTCTTGATAGAAATATCATAAACATCTACCTTCATAAGGTACTGGTTGTAGAAGGTACACTGTGTAATGGTATCTACGTTCTAAATCAGAATACAGTTCTCAATGTACAAAACACACGCAAGAGGAAGAATTCAGATACGAATGAATCCTACTTGTGGCATTATAGACTTGGTCATATCGGAGAGAAAAGACTAAGTAAGTTGTATAAAGATGGACTCTTGAATACGTTCGAGTTTTCATCTTATGAAACTTGTCAGTCTTGTCTCAAAGGGAAGATGACCAAATCTTCGTTCACCAGACATGGAGAAAGAGCAACAGAGCTCTTGGGACTCATACATAGTGATGTATGTGGTCCAATGTCTATACATGCAAGGGGTGGGTTCTCGTACTTCATCACATTCACTGACGATCTCTCTAGGTTCGGATATGTGTATCTGATGAAACACAAATCTGAAGCTTTTGAGAAATTCAAGGAATTCAGAAACGAAGTAGACAACCAGACTGGCAAAAGTATCAAGATCCTCCGATCGGATAGGGGAGGGGAGTACTTAAGCACGGAATTTCTAGATTACTTAATAGAGAATGGAATTCTCTCTCAGCTTACTCCTCCTTATACACCACAACACAACAGTGTATCGGAGCGGAGGAATCGTACCTTATTGGATATGGCTCGCTCCATGATGAGTAGTGCTGACTTGCCTCTTTCATTCTGGGGATATGCACTTCAAACAACAGCACATCTATTGAATCAAGTTCCATCCAAATCCGTGCCTAAGACTCCGTATGAAATATGGAGTGGTAAGAGTTTGTATCTTAAACGTATTAAGATTTGGGGTTGCCCAGCTTATGTCAAAAAGCAGAACCCAGACAAACTTGAGGCACGGGCAGTTTTATGTAAGTTTGTGGGATACCCAAAAGATTCTAGTAGGTATCTATTCTACCATGCAGAGGAACAGAAGATAATTGTTTCCAGGAATGCCACATTTTTGGAAAAAGAATTTCTTGTTAAAAATATTGGTGGCAGCACGGTAGAACTGGATGAAATTCCAGAAACACAAACTTTAACTAAAGATTTGGAGGAACCGCTAGATTCAGTTACACCCAACGAACCTCAGCCACTCCGCAGATCTGGTAGGATTTCTCATCCGCCCGAGAGATACTACGGTTTTCTCTTAAGACGGGGATCGAGAGGATTGCATCTTGGAAGAAGATGACCCTACCAGTTTCAGGCAGGCCATTATCAGTAGGGACTCTGATAAATGGATGGAAGCAATGAAATCCGAAATGGAGTCCATGTACGCCAATAAAGTGTGGACCTTGGATATTGCTTCACCTGGGGTAAAACCCGTTGGATGCAAATGGATCTACAAAAGGAAACTTGGTCTAGATGGACAGGTGGAAACCTATAAGGCTAGACTCGTTGCAAAAGGTTTTCGTCAAAGACCTGGTATGGACTATGACGAAAATTTTTCTCCGGTGGCTATGCTCAAATCCATTCGGATCCTACTTGCCATTGCTGCCTTCCATGACTATGAAATCTGGCAGATGGACGTTAAAACGGCTTTTCTAAACGGCTGTTTGGAAGAGTGCGTTTACATGGATCAGCCAAAAGGTTTCGTAGACAGTGGGAGCAGCGGGAAGGTGTGCAAGTTGCTTAAATCCATTTATGGATTAAAGCAGGCATCGCGGAGCTGGAACATCTATTTTGATGAGGCAATCAAGGAATTTGATTTCATCAAGAACGAAGATGAACCTTGTGTCTATAAGAAGATTGTAGGACGAACTGTCGTGTTCCTAGTCTTGTACGTGGACGACATTCTTTTGATAGGAAATGACATTCCTATGCTACAATCGGTCAAGCTATTCTTGTCATAACGGTTCTCCATGAAGGACCTAGGTGATGCCTCGTACATTCTGGGGATCAAGATCTACAGAGATAGATCCAAGAGACTACTAGGACTTTCGCAGTCCAAGTACATAGAGACCGTACTAAAGAGATTTAGTATGGAAGATTCCAAGAGCAGTAATGTACCCGCATTTAACGGAATCACCCTCTCCAAGAAGATGTCTCCTAAGACTGACGAGGAGAGGGTTCGCATGAGCACTATACCCTACGTTTCAGCGGTAGAATCTATAATGTATGCGATGCTATGTACAAGACCAGATGTAGCTTACGCGCTGAGCATGGTGAGCCGGTATCAGTCAGACCCAGGTGAGGGCCACTGGACGGCAGTGAAGAACATTCTCAAGTACCTGAGAAGGACTAAGGAGATGTTCCTAGTTTACGGTAATGGAGACCTCAGGGTCGAGTCCTTTACCGATTCAAGCTTCCAGAGTGATAAAGATGACAGCAAATCTGTCTCGGGTTTTGTGTTTACCCTCAACGGAGGGGCGGTATGTTGGAGGAGTTCCAAACAGGATACCGTCGCAGACTCGACGATGGAGGCTGAATACATTGCTGCAAGCGATGCCGCAAAAGAGGCGGTCTGGATGAAGAAGTTCATTAGGGAACTTCAGGTGGTTCCGTCCATTGTTGACCCAATACCTTTGTATTGCGATAACAATGGGGCTATAGCTTTAGCAAAGGAACCAAGGTCCCATCAGAAATCCAGACACATCTTGAGGTGGTATCACCTGATCAAGAAGATCACTGATCGCCAGGAGATCGAGGTACGGAGAGTAGACACAAAAGACAACACGGCGGATCCATTCACAAAGGCCCTCCCTCAAACACAGTTCGAGCGGCCTTTTGAGCTATTGGGTATGCGGTACGCCGGCAGCTGGCCTTAGTGCAGACGTTGGGTATGCCGTACACCAATTACTGGCCTTTAGTGCAAGTGGGAGATTGTTGAATATGTATACCCTAGAGGCCATTATTGTATAGTACTAAGTTTGTATAATACATTTTGGAGGCTTGGGATATATATATACGGTTTTACGACAGCCTTGCTCGATATAGTAGTATGCTACTTGGTTTGTTTCTATCTTAATATGTGTATATGTTTCTTTTAACATATCGCTAAAAATATATTGGTAGAGCCCTTAGGATATTTGCTTGACTACCGGTGTTATGATGGCGATCACACTAGTGGGGGCTGGGTAGTCTATAAGCACATCCTTATTTTGGTCCCTAGTCATATGATTATCGAGACAGGGCATCTATACTCCAGAGTAAACTGGTGCATACACTTCTCTTCCCTGCAGGGGAGATGGTCTGTCCCACAACCATCAGTACGTCGTACTGGAGATAGTATGCAGATGCTCGTTAGGTTACGAGTACGCTGGACAGGACTCGTCGGGAACTGTTGGTTGGTATTATACCTATCGTCAGTTAACAGTTTCCAGGTGACATGAGTGCAGCTTAGTCCGCTGACTTGACACTGTCACTTCGCCTCGAGTGTGTTCCCACTGTTCTTAGATTACTACCCTACCACGGCTCTACTGAATCGTGCAAACAGGTAGTAGTTGGGTGCAGTCTGGAAGCACTTGGAGGCAGTGACGGTTAGACAGGATTCGTCTCTCCCGGTATTGGGAGTTGATATCGCGCTGTGTCTAGGAGAGCCATTACACATTATCGTCCGTGGCCAGGGCAAGCGAGAATTGCTGGTAGGTTTTCTAGTAGATTCTCAGGGTGTTTTGGGCTGCACTCCGACACGACTTGTACCACTATTAGGGGACTGACGTTTACCACCCCCTAGGCCCGCCATGCGATATTCTTAGACGAACAGACCGGACTGTACGGAGATTGTCACATTCAGGCTCAGTAGGAGTTAGGATGGGTTTACCTCATCAGTCTTCTTGTCGGCATCTACCTGGGGACCGTTATGTACAGCTAGTACCGCTTGCAGCCTGTGGTTATACCCAAGCCAGCGTAGTGTCGAGCCTTTAGAGTCCCATACAGAGGGTTACTCGCCTTTGGGAAAAACAGAGTGGGGGTTGCATGGTTTTGCGACGGGGTTCGTTCACATCCGCGCACTTGCGCACGTTTGGTGTCCGGACAGTTATTACTAGCAGGTTTTGGTTTAAGCCAGATCCTAGTACTTGTTTTGGGATTGGTTTTGTCTCAGTGTATTTGTGTTCCTTGGAACACGGATGCGGGTGTGTATGCATAGTTGACAGAGGCAGAGGAAGAGGATTCTCATTAGGGTTGTTGACCATTTGATTTTGGTTGATTTGTTGACCGTTGACTTTTTTCTAAACCCTAATGAGAATGAGAAATATGATTAATAATATTAATTAAGGATTATTGTGTCATGGTTGAGTTGAACATTTGACTTTTGTTGACTTGTTGACTTTGTTGACCGGTTGACCATTGTGGACTTGTTGACCATCATCATTTCATTTCTATGACTTTTGTTTATTTGTTGTTCTTTACAAAATGCAATAATTGCATGAAATGATAATGGTCATTGAAACTAACCATCACTATTCTTAATTATTATTATTATCATCATTATTCTTGCTTTTGTGAGCATGGTTGCATTATGAAAGCTCATTCTATCATTTTCTTTCTCTCTCTTAGAAAGAAAGCTCTCCCTCTTCCTCTCTCAAGGTTCAAGTGTTCCATGAGTTGGAAATCATGAACCTTTGAGACAAAACCACCATAACTCTTCTCTACTCATTCTAAGGTCCTAGGTCTAGCAAACCAAGCACCTTAGTTATCTCTAGGTTGAGATAGGAGCTCAAGTTCGAGGCCCTCGGGTGGATCCATCTACGGCAAAGAGGAGTCGACGAGGAGGAGCCGTTCAAGCCACTACAAGGAGCAAGTAAGGAGGAGAACCACCAAAAGAAGAGAAGGAGTTCAAGATTTAGGTATAACCATTCTATATTGTAGCTAGAACTTGTAGTTTATTTGTTAGTTTTTGTTTAGCAAAGATCCTTCATGGATGGTCCATGTTACCTTTTGAGGAAAAATTTGATTTGTACCTATTCCGCATCCCCGGAAGAACCGGGACGGGTAACGTGGACCTAACACCTTCTGATCGGATGAACAGAAAGGAGGTGTCGAAAGACATGTCGCCTGCGCAAAAAGAGACAAAAGTCAACTATCAGTGCTATAATTCTGACACTTGGTACTTTAAAATCCGTACCGTACTGTAATGCAGTTAAAAAGGACCAAAGGGGACCCACAAAATCTAGATGGCAGTTCATCATTAATAAAACAGCCTCATCATTGGATGAGGCTGTCATTAAAAGAGGAAATTCTCAAGAGATTCTCATTAAATGAGAAATCCCTCGGGCAGAGGAGTAAAACTCCCATTGAGAGCAGCGCTCTTCACTAGATAGACATTTGTTAAAGTCTAATGATGAAGGAATAAAACTCCTCAAGAAGTGCCTTGCTCTGAGAAGGTGATCCATCAAAAATAAAATTTCATTTTTGATCTTCAAGATCCATGAACAAACTCTTAAGAGTTCTTCTATATGATCTGAAAGGAGTAAAGCTCCATTAATGGATTAAGAAATCATAAGTAAAATCCTTTTAGAGAGCAAAGCTCTATTAATGAAGCCCTAAAAGGTTTTCTTTAGATCAAAGATCTATGAAGAGCAAGGCTTTGTTAATGGGTAAAACCCCAATTTATTAAAAGATTTAAATTTTACCTAAAATCTTAACAGAGTTTTTACTCTTGAAAAGTTCTGAAACAGGAGAGCAATGCTCTGAAGAAGAGATAATTCTCAAAAAAGAAGATGAAAATCATCTAAAGGACCAAAGGTCCTATTTATAGGCATTGAAATGCCTCTTCAACTTCTGAGTTGATCCAAGGGCGCAGATGCTGCCACCGCTGCACTCACGTGTGGGCCACGTAAGCGCAACGGGGGGGCATTTATTTCCCCCAATAAGAGCAAAGCTCTGTTTGAAATTTGAATTTCAAAAATTGAAGCAACGCTTCAGATCCAGCGCTAGGCGCGCTGCGCGCCACGTGTCAAACACGGATGCGCTAGCGCCAGGTGCGCTGCGCCCTAGGCAGTGCATCATGTGTGCATTAGCGCTAGGCGCGCTGCGCGCCACGTGTCAAACACGGGTGCGCTAGCGCAGGCTGCGCTGCGCTCTGAGCAGCGCACCACATGTCAAACACAGGTGCGCTAGCGCAAGGTGCACTGCGCTCTGAGCAGCGCACCACGTGCAAAGTACGGGTGCGCTAGCGCTGGAATTATAAAATTCCGCACCGTTAGATCAAAAGATCTAATAATAATGATAAATCATTAATTAATCAGAATTAAAATTCTTTTATGGAAAGATTTTCCAATCTTATTAAAAACAAGAAGATTGTCTTCTGTAAAACAGAAACCCTAGGATCAAAAATCCAACGGTGGGAAATATCCCCAAATCAATCAGAGAAAGATCTCTTTAATTGATTTAACAAATCAACTTGCCCTATATAAAGGCCCCAAGACTTCAAGTCTGATATAGAGAAACCCCCTACAAACTTTGAGAAGACTCAAAAAAAAAAGAGCAAGCTCTTGAAAGAAAATCATTTCTTCAAGGTAAAAAGAATGATTCTTGAACAAAGAGATGAAATCATCTCATTAAAACAGAAGAATTATCTTCTTAGAAGATCATAGATCTACAAAAGACCAAGGTCTTTTATAAAAAGAGATCAAAAGATCTCATCATAGAAGTATTTACTTCATTCACAGATCATTGATCTGCAAAGGCAAAGCCCTTTCAAAAATAAGAACCGTTGTTCTTGAATCTTGAGGCAAAGCCCCCTTTAAAATGAACATAAATTTTTTCATAGATCATAAATTTGATCCAATGTGCTTTGCGCTATTGAAAAGTGCCTTGCACTCTTGAACCGCGCTCCTGCGCTCCTTAGACTGGCGCGCAGCGCCAAAACGTGCCACGCGTCAACCACGTATACAACTTGCGCTTTGCGCTTCTGAAACAGCGCACTGCGCTCATGGGCCGGCGCTCAGTGCCAAGCGCACCATGTGGCACTCACTTGTGCGCCACTAAACTAGCGCAACGCGCTTATAAATTGAAAGCGCAATGCGCTCATAAACTGGCGCAATGCGCCCATCATCTGGCGCTTAGCGCCAAGCGCGACACGTGTCCTTTTCGTGTGCGCTACTTGGCAGAAGTGCAATGCACTCTTTAATTGGCGCAAAGCGCCTGGCACGCCACGTGGCGCGCTGTCAGAACACACATTGTTCTAATGAATACTATGCATTCAATACAAGACAAAATAAAATGTCAGGATCCAATACTCAGCATTATTAAAAGGGCCAAGCCCAAATAAAGGCTCAACGGCCCAGAACAATAAAATGTTAAACATTTTAATCTTATTGGACTTATCCCAATATTGGCCATAAGTCCTCAACTTATATTGAACTGAGCCCATCTGCTCACGAATATTTAACAGATCTCAATCCTAAACTGGACTACAGATCTTTCAACCAATTCACACCGGTTCAAGGGTACATCTCTTTACTCATCTGATATCTGTCATTGTGATCCTTCAACGTCTTCAGAGAGGTGACGGGTCCCGACAACCACACATTTCACAGACCGTGGGGTCCTTAGACTCATGGACTACGATGTCCTTAAACTTTATAGACTACGATGTTTTTAAACTACGGACTGTGGGGTCCTTAAACTCATGGACTACGATGTTCCTAAGCTCGGACTGTGGGGTCCCTTTTAAACCCACGGACTACGATGTCCTTAACCTGGACCGAAACGTCCTTAAACTAACGATGGACCGTAATGTCCTTAAACTAATCGACCGCAATGTCCCTAAACTAAACAACAGAGTCCAATTGCTCTTTTGTTGGATCTAAACGATCCCGTTAACTTGGTCTTAGTCTAAAAATTATACTAACATGTCCTTAACATACATTTAAGTTGATCTTAGCCTCAAATGAGGCTAACGTATCCTTGAACCCAACCCCCAAACCCAAATTTAAGAAGATACGGATTTGGACTAATCCACGCCCTACGAGCGACAACATAAACTAGTCTCCGTATACAATCCACGGGCAACCAAAAAAAAAAACACCCACGACACGAAGTGACCATCTGAGAAGGAGAAAGTTGTTACCGTGATGCGGTAGCGTAATTAACTGCAAGGGCTTGCGCCTGCAGGGAAGAGCGTCCCCACAATCAAAAACCCCTCAAAAGAGGGAGAATCTGACGAAGTCTGCTATATCGGCCGCATCCGTTTAAACCTTCGATACATGGTGCCATAAATCAACTTGGCATCTTCGGAGAGGTGGACGGATAGAACTAATTAGCATCTGCCCCGAATTTCAGGCAAGACGTCCGCCGCGTCTTCGTCTGCGTCTTTCGGTGGGGAACACCAATGATATGTAAAAGCAATCATCTGAATCAAATGCCTGTATGTATGAGGAAAATCAACCAACATGTGTCCATTAACGACACATCAATATCATGGAACCTGAGTGTCCAACACCGACACTCGAAGCATCATGAAACCCATGTCCAGCATCAACATGTAAATCCTTATATCTCAGGCGCCGCATCCTCTGATCGGCCCTCAGACGCCGCTTACTATAATCGGCCCTCATATCCATCTCACGACTCCGATCAGTATCCTCCGGATAACCGACGGGTCCAAACTATCATCGGTAGGTAGTGTTTCCTCCTGCTAGGCTCATTGTCTACATCTCAAGCTTCTTACCCCGGGATATCTTACCGGGTCCACCATGTACCCGCAGACGGTGGCTCCTCTCTCCTCGAATCGGGTATGCTCATAACTCAGAACCGAGAAAACTCATGGTGGACACGAAATATCATATCAAGAGAAACCGCATTTTTTTAAAACAATACACAATTTCGTTTGAAATATAACCATGATTCTCAAATTCAGAGATCTCATAAAAACAGCACCTCAATGCATGTAACCATAAGGTACGAGGTATGCAAACATAGAACAGTAATATGAACATGTCAAGTATATCATGCAAGCATGTCTTATGATAGTGCTGAGCAATGAATGTACTTTTACAGTTAAAATTAATATCATGATATAGCAGAACTACTGTGCAAGTGGCATGGCAATTACTGATGATGAATGTTGTTGGATATAGTGCCCTCAAAGTCAATTATTGGATCGCAGGTACGTGATTGCAATGATTGAGGAGGACCTATACCGGTAGGACAGTCTTACTCGAGATGATAGTATGCTATCTGGTTTACCTTTATCAGTCGTGTATAGGTTCAGGTGACTGATCACGATTACACGTTGATAGAGCCCTTAGGATCTTGCTTGACTACCAACAGTATGAGGGCGATCATATAAGTGAGAGTTGGGTGGTCTATAAGCATATCCTTAAAAGTGGTCCCTAGTCGCGGGAGTTTCGAGACAGGACATCGATACTCTGGAGTAGACTAGTGTATACAGTCGAGACCCCGACGAGAGGCGGTGGCCGGTCTCACAAGCCACTGGTGTCAGTTGGATCACCTAAAATGTATACAGGTGCTCATTGGGTTATGAGTACACCGGACAGGACTCGCCGGGAATCTGCTAGTTGGTATTATACATATCGTCAGATAGCAGTTCCCTGGTGACATGTGTACAGGTTAGTTCATCGACCTGAGGTCGTCATTTGTCTCGTGTGAGTTCCCACTGTGCTTTGATTTCTACCCTACCACGGCTCAAAGGAGTCGTGCAAACAGGTAGTTTTTGGGTACAGTCCCGAGCCACATGGAGGCACGTGAGCGGATCGGCAGGGGATTCGTCTCTCCCGGTATTGGGGGTGGAGATCGTGCTGTGTCTAGGAAAGCCATTACACTAAGTCCTTGGCTAAGGCAGGTGAGATTTACTGGTAGGTACTCTAGTAGTATCTCAGGGTGTTCAGGGCTTGTCTCCGACACGACTTATACAGCTATTGGGGGTCTGACGTTACTAGCCCCCTAGGCTGGATATGCGATACTCATAGACGAACGGACCGGACTGTATATACATGGTCACTGTTAGGCTCAGTAGGGTTTCTGGATGAGTTCGCTCATCAGCCTCCCTTGAGGTCAGTCCATGGGCAGCCGTTACGTACAGCTAGTGTCGCTGACGGCTTGTGGTTAAACCCACTGCCAGGGTACTGACGAGTCATTAGAGTCCCCTACAGATAGTTTCCCAAGTTCGGGCGAAACGTTGTAAAGGCCGTATGGTTTTATGGCAGGGTTCGGAAAATGCACGTGCGTTACGCACGTGTCATATTTCGGGCAGATAATACTGGTGGGCTTTGGTTTAAACCGGATCCATGTATTATACAGAGTAGATATAATATCTTTGTCTCGGTTGCATTTGTATTCGGTCGTAATATAAATGCGGGTATATTTATACAGTTACGGGGTTATCCTGAAATTCGTTTCGGGGTCACTTTTGGAAGTTGCCAGTTTCCAGTTTTCTATCAGTCGTATTTAACATTCGGTTAAATGTGGATTTATCTTTTCTTGGGTGAGTCATGGTTCTAGAAGTTTCTAGATGATGAGAGGAAGCTTCTTGGAAGGTGACTAAGTTAGTGATTCATTGTTAGCATTTATTGTGAGATGAGGTGTATTAGTGACTCATGCTTTAGCTTTAATGTTTCTTGTTTACCTAAGGATATTTTCTCTTGATCTTTATCCTTGTGGTCACCACTTCCCTTCTACTCTTACCCCCTCACCTACTTATGTTGGCCGGCCACTTCAAATGAAAAAGATGATGGTTGTTGAAAAAAAGATAGAGTTTTGGATGTATGGAAATTAACATATTCATATCTCATTTTCATATCGATCCAAAAGGCAACTTCATTAACCGTTCGTCCATAGCTTTGAGCGTAACGAGACAAAGTGCTCTACTCATTCTCTACATCAATCTTGGTCATCTCTTCTAGCAAACTTGATGACCGAGTTGCCTCGAGTCAGAGGCGGGAGCCTGTTTAAAGATCCAATGACGTGGTGCCACCTGGACGAGGAGATCAGAGATCGACGAGATCGGAGCAGCCGCAACGGAGCGTAGGATGATGGTTGAAGAACGAAGGACTCAGATCGTTCGGTATAATCTTTCTACCCTCTTTACAGTTTGTTAGTTTAGCGTTAATGGCAGATCCGGGTTATAGTTTGCGATAGCGGCAGTTATAAAAGTTTTTGTTCCGCATTTTGGCATCTGATAGACGGCCGGGACGCTACCGTAGACTTACATGGTATCAGAGCCACGCCATTAAGCTTTACTAACTTGTGCTAACGCGTTTAAAAGATCGATCGAACGAATTTTCGAAAATCGCAATTTTCAAGTATAAAGTTTCTGTTAATTTTCAAACTGGTCTAAAAATCATTTTGACCATACCAGAAAATCAAGCAGGGTTTTTTAGGAAAACTGGAGAAATTCGACAAAGTGATGTTACTGTTCCACCGCGGATCCGCGGCCCAAACTAGGGTTTGGCCGCGGATCCGCCGCAGGAAAGTGAGCTAAATTTGTCAAACTTCTACAATAGCTTCTACTTGGGAAATTGTGGTTTCTGGAACTGTTCATTTGGGCCCAGTGTTTTTTACTGTACAGCAGATATGCGTGGGGCCCACTTCGGGAAATTTTGTCGATCGAAATTTAAACGTGTTAGTTTACAGTACTTGCATTATATCTCCGACCGTGAATGTCATTCGAGTGGTAAACCGCGTCTGATTGCTATACCTCTTTTAGACGGGTTTGCGAACGTGACATTCGCGTTGATGTTCTGTGTTGTGCTGTGATGTTGCGGATTTGTTGTGGTGGATAGCAGTGTGCAATGGTAGTGCAGTTTGGATTAATTTGTACATTTGATATTGCGGGGCGAGCGTCCAACATGTGGACCGCCGTCACTGCCTGTTGTATAATATTCTTTTGGGGCACGACCGGGTCGAGGTCGATGTACCCGTTGTACATATTTTTCATTTCTGTACTAGGTTTTACCCCGCGACGGAGTGCACGGATAGCCGGGTTCTGGGGGGCAACGGATCCGCATCTCATGGCTTTGAGAGGCAGAGGGGCCTCACTCTAGAATTGGCAGACTATTCGCCGCACTCGTAGGGGGTACAGGTTGACCCAAGGAGGGGTGCCCAAGATTACCGGATTCCGTGAAGTGCTGGGTGGTCCATTCACTATGCTGTAGGGGACTTCCTCGCTTCAGGTTTTGGCGGGTAACTTGCCGCACCCGTAGGAGTCTAGGTTTCATTGCACAGGCTATCCACACGACCAGGGGAACGTCGGGTTTCAGCAGCGGCTCTGTGAAACCCGGGGATCCCAGATATCTGTATTGTTCTGTGATGCTTATTACTTTTCTGTAATGTTGCATTTTATCACGCCTGGAGCGATTATTGTATATTGGTATATATACTAGTAGATGTTGTATATGTTTTGCACCCGCGCTAGTTCAGTCCCCGCTCTGTCGTTAGTTAAGTAACCTAACGGGTGATGACGGGACCCAGTGATGAATGCGGATGGTATATACGTACATTTTATTTTCGTTCTTTTCTGGTGTGATTGATTGATGGGACTTCGTTGATTCTGATCAATGCAAAAGAAAAACAAACCTGTTTGGATGTTGTTGGAACAATTTAAAAAGTGTTATTACAAAGATGTTTCCTTTTGTTTTGCATAGTGTGTAGGGTTGCTAGGCACGCGCACAAGGGTCTACGAGGCATCAACCATGCCCGATTAAAAATTTAGCCGTGCCGAACAACCCGAATACGGAACTTTAAACTAGAGATTAGGCGAAAACAAGCATGCTAAACACTTTAACACTAAGTGAGAGGGATTACAACCTTTGTAGATCCGGTCCTTCACTTCATATGCTCCGTGTTGTGGTCCCTTCGCTGCGATCATCGGGATCCGGACTCTAGAGAGGTTCCACGAAGAGAAAGACGCAACCTTTGCTTCCGATCTTCGATACTAAGATGATCTACCTTGAAGTTTCTTTAACACAAGCTAACACTCATGAAATGATGTGAACACCCTCATCTAAATGGCAAGGGAAGATGAGGATGATGAAGTAGGATTTTTGCTCTCTTTATTTATCTTTTTCTCATATTTATCCATCACAAAATCAAAGCAAGAAACCATTTCAAGCAAAGAAGAAGAAGGAAGAAGATGATGAACAATAATAGAATCCTTTTGTGATGAATAGGAAAAGAAATGATATGATAAATAATGTAACCATGGTCAAACTAACCCTTGTAGAGATTTGACTAAGGTTAAAGGTTTGGTTAGGTTAAGGAAATATCTAGCATAATATCTTAACAAAGACAAAGAAAGAAAGCTTCTAGAAACTTCTAGAAAACCTTAACCCTAATCAAACCCTAACCATGTTTAATCTCTACTAAACAAGTTGCATTAGTTATCATATCATGTTACAATATTATATATCACATATACAATATTTATCGTAACAAAATAAAATAATACAATTAACATATATCGCATATATATCAATGTATTATCCGAGTGAGAAAAAGAATCTTTTAGTGAGCAAATATTAGTTAATGCAATTTAATATATCATATATATTACTATACATTAAATTATCGAATCAACACTTGATCCGACAATCCGGCTATATCGCATATAACCGACTAATATTTATCCGTACCGATTCATCGAATCAACACTTGATCCGATGACCCGGCTGATATCAAATATCGTGAGAATACAATACGGTATCACATATCGCATTATCCTCGGTCCCGCACATATCACATATGTGCTCCTACTCCATTTTGCCTGAGTCAAGAAACCTCTGTGTAGGACTCTAAAGAATCGTCAATACGCCGGCAGTAGGTGATGATCATATCAAACACCCACAAGCTGCAAGCGGTCAGCTAAACGTAACAGCTACCCGAGCGCTCAGAAGATCAACAAGCAAGCCTGTACATTCTCCTGCGAATCCAAACAGTAACACTCCCGTACAGTCCGGTCTCGACGTCTGATATGTCGCATATCTCGCCTAGGGGTGGTAAACGTCAGACCCCAGTAGCTCGATAAGTCGTGTCGATATGAGGTCTATAACAGTTCGAGAAACTACTGATAACACTTACCAGTAAATCTCAGCAACCCTGGCTAGGGATTTCCGGTTATAGCCAATCGAACACAGCACAACATCAACTCCCTATACCGGGAGAGACGAATCCCCTCCTATCGCTCATTGCCTCCATGTGATTCGGGACTGTACCCAAAAGCCACCTTTTTGCACGCCCTCTTGGACGTGGTATGATGGAAATCAAAGCACAGTGGGAATCACACAAGACTCTATGACGATCTCGGGTCGACAGACTACTCTGTACCAGTGTCACCGGAGAACTGCCATCTGACGTATGGTATAATACCATCTGGGAGTTCTCGGCGAGTCCGTCCAGTGTACCCAGTCTCCACTGAGCACCCGTACACCATCCTTGCTGTCAAACACCGATGGATATGGGATCATCCATCGCCCATCATATGGGTCAAGATGCGTATACGCTAGTCTACTCTGGTGTATCGATGCCCTGTCTCGATACACCCTCGACTAGGAACAGTTATAGGATGTACTCGTTGACTACCGTGGCCCCACTAGTATGATCTCATCATAGTCCTAGTAGTCGAGTACATATCCTAAGGGCTTTATCAACATGTAACATAGAGACAATCAGAGTACATGTTAAGATAAAGTACAACCAGATAGCATACTATCATGTCGAGCAAGAAAGTCCTCCCTATATATGTCCAAGCATCCATTACAATATACATCGTATGTACAGTAATGGCCTCTAGGGCATACATATAACTAACATAGTGGTATTCGGTTGGAATATCCTGCACCTCATTCGACGGGGCAAGGGCCGATATTCCTTCACCGGGAGTGACCCCTTGGGCAGAAGTTTGCGTCAGGGTAATAACTTCACTATAGTCGATTACATGTTGCTTTGCATCGTGGTATTCAGTGGAATATCCTGCACCTCATTCCACGAGGAAAGAGCCGAGATCCCTTCGCCGAGAGTGACCTCTTTAGCAAAAGGTTTTCGCCACTATATTTTTATAAAAAGCTATCAAGTTCCTTCAATGAGATCAAGTTCATTACGTTAAAGGTTTTTCGCCAAAAACCAGCCGTAGCCCTCCGTCATTTTTTATGGATGGTCAGTAGTATTCAAGCTATGTTTGTTGGCCTTCGTCAAGGCATAGTGTTTGGTAGCTGCTGGGGTATTCATTTGTTGCATAGATAGATGAGTTGGTTTGGGACAGTCGTATTACCTTGTTGGCCTTCGTCAAGGGTATGTACGGGTGGGTTCGAATTAACAAGATAATGACGGGCAGAACTTGACATGTGACTTATGATTTGTTGGCCTTCGTCAAGGTCATAAGAACATGGGGTAAAAATCATATCGGGAGTTTCTAAAGAAACTGAAACTTGCCAAGCATGCGCATACCTTCTGGAGTGTGATAACGCGAGTGGATTACGTCACGTTATCATGCGATGAGAGTTGGATCCCGATTCCCACTGATGAGTTGGTTTACTCTTCGGGTGATCCCGATTGATTCTTCTTTAAGATTTGGAGGAGAATTTGACAGTACAGTGGGAGGTTTCCGGATTAGATAAAATGATAACCATTCTGATCTAGGTTAGAGTGCACGCAGAGTGTTTCTTTTCTCTCTCTCTTTGGCAGCGACCTTTGACCGACCCTAGACTATGACTCAGTGACCAAGCTGACCGAACCTTTTTAAAATACTGGCTTTTGGATTGTCCTAGTTGCATAAGTCATTACCACTCCTTCTTTTACCCTTTGTATTTCTCAGAACACCCCGTATTACTACGGACATCCACTTCCATTGGATAGATCCATCGTATGGTTATATACGAACTCGAAGGGACTTCTTCGAGGATGGATCCAGGTTCAGGAGAAATAGAATTGGTTTATTCAGTTGTCTTTTATTATCACCTTCTCTCAGGTTGCGAGGGCTCCTTGGTTTAGGAGAGTACACCTATTACGCTTATTGGATAGTCTTCTTCCAAACCATAGGCAGGTGCCGAAAGGTAGGGAATGAAGAAAACCAATTAGCCTAAGTAGGGTGTATAGAAGGTAATATGTAAAGACAAAATAAAGGGATTAGAAAGAGGGCAAAGTAAATTGCGACTGTTATCATTCACGACCAAACCGCGTACTTCATCGCCACTCCTATTTCACCTTTAAAAGAATAAGGTATTATTCAGTTGTCTTTTATCATCACCTTCTCTCAAGTTACGAGTACTCCTTGGTTTAGGAGGGTACACCTATTATGCTTACTGGATAGTCTTCTTCCAAACCATAGGCTGGTGCCGAACGGTAGGGAAGGAAGAAAACCATTTAGCCTAACGATGGTGTACAGAAGGTAACGACTAAAGACAAATAAAGGGATTTGGAGAGATGGCAAAGAAATATACGGTTAAAGTCATGAATTGGATTATGGAAAAGGCATTACTATGAATACCAGGATACCCCTACGAAACATTTTCATGTTTCAGTGCATTGTTAAAGGAAAACTGATTTCCCGATTAGATACTTACTCCAGGGTATGTATTTACCAGGTTTCATTCTCACATCTGTATGGTTTTACAGATGATGAGTGGGAGGAAGTTATTGGAAATTAGGTGATCATCCTCATTATATCGGAATTCGTTGTAATTGGTGATATTTGAGGAAGTCGCCTGGGTTATTGCCGGCAGGCATGTATTTGGTTTTGAGTATCCGTTGTTGTGCACCAATTTCAAAATGATATATCTGTACGTTTATTTTTATAAAGTGAGATATAACTTTTTGATATTATGTCGATGACATTTACCTACATCAGTTGATGATTGGGTAAGGAGCATTGAACAACGGAGTAGTTCTTAACCATAAGTACAGTTTTCAACCTACGATGCATAGGTTTTGAGTTATTAGACTCAGCAGACTTATACAGAATATTGTATGTTGTCCAGTGTCCGTCAGGACAAAGGGGTAGGTCCTCGTACTATGTTCTGTTTACTTATGACTTTTCTAGTTTTTAGACAAGTGTTTCGTAGAAATACAAGGTCTAAGTTTTGAGAAGTTATGGGTATAAGAATAAAGTAAAGAACCAGATATCGCAAGTATCAGGATTCTTCAAAGAGATCGAAGATGTAGATACTTGTGATTGGTATTCAGTTGATAGTGATGGTTTTGAGAAACTTGTTTCTCTTTTAGGTTACTCATAATTGGATGTATTCCTAACTTGAGTAATGCTGATTAGCCTCTCTCCATTAAGTTGATATGCACTAGGGACAGCTGCATGTTTTGAATCTGGTTCCAATTAAATAAGTGCCAAAGTTTCTATATTGGATATAGGTGAGTTGTCCGGCTTATGCTTAAAACCAGACTCTGGATAACTCAGGGCACGTTTCTGTAATGGCAGTTTGTGGGTTGGCCGGGGCTATGTCGAGGGTTGACTTTCTACCATCTGGAAGATCAATAGTGATATTGTTCTTGACTCGCCACAGTTTTAGTAAAATGGATTTTTTTCAGAAAACAGTAGTGGGAGTATGGTAGAACTAGAAGTGATTCCAGAACCGCAAACGATTACGGAAAATTTAATAGGACCTATAGATTCATTCAGGTTTGACATTCCAATAGCCACTCCGTAGATATGGTAGGTAACCTCAGACACCCGAGAGGTACTTCGGTAGCTTCAAGGACGGTGACAAGGAAGTTCTTATCTACCCAGACTTGACACTACTTTTGTTCCAGGCTATGAAACCCGGTAGGAGGGTTGTTGTGGTCAGTGGGAGCAGCGGAAGCATAGTGGGCAAGTAGCTTATGTCTATTTATAGACTTGAGCAGTTATAGCGGAGATTAATCATCTAATTTTGATGTGACAGTCATGGGTTTGACTTCATCAGAATAGGGGATGGATCTGTTAAGAAGGTAGTAGGGTGTGATGTCCTGGTATTTGGATGACATACACAGAGTAGGAAGTAAAATTCCTATACTACGATCGGTTGTACTGTGGTCGTCACACAGTTGTTTCTCCAGACAGGATATGGATATAATATCTGACATTTTGGTTTCTAGATCTATGGTTTTAGATCTGGATTTGGGTAGTTTTCCAATGTGGGTACTTTGACAGTATTCTAATGGTTTTTAGAATAGATGACTCCTGCCATGGTGGTGTACCTGCAGGTGATGGAGTCACCCTCTCTAAAGGTGTCTTACAGACTAAAGGAGAGAGGGATGTGCATGATTGGCAGATCACTTGCTTAGGCAACTGAGTCAATCATGAGATGTCAAGTACCACACCAGATGTTGTTTTTGCACTAGATGCAATAAGTTTGTATTAATCCAATCCTGGAGAAACATAAGGAAGCAGTTTTAGAACATAAGTGCATGTTCTACGGATTTGATGACGGCAGCCTCCTTCGGGAGACGGTTATCATTCCAGGCTTCAAAGGTGACATGGATGGCAGAGTGATTGTCAGAGTTATAGTTTTCCCTCTGACGAAGGGGGTAGTATTATGGACAGGTGGTCCAAGAGGATACTGTGGGAGGCTTGGTGCAGGATACTGATTAGGTTCAGTTATCGATACAGTCTAAGAAGTTTGGATTTGGAGTTCATTTATGAACTAGGTCCCATCAGATATCCAGATATATTCTAAGACAGGTATTACTCAATTCGAGAGATGGCTTTCTCCGCGAACTTGAGATTAAGAGAGACATAGAAAGAAACATCAGGGCGGATCCACTCACTGAGGCTATTTCTCGAACACAAAAGTTTTACAAACGGGCTTTGTGAAACTGATTAGTAGAGGAGTTGGGTGTTGGTTTCACACGGGCTGTGAGTACGCGACATCGCAATAATTAGCCTTAAGTGCAAGTGGGAGATTGTTGGATATAGTGCCCTCAAAGTCAATTATTGGATCGCGGGTACGTGATTGCAATGATTGAGGAGGACCTATACCGGTAGGACAGTCTTACTCGAGATGATAGTATGCTATCTGGTTTACCTTTATTAGTCGTGTATAGGTTCAGGTGACTGATCACGATTACACGTTGATAGAGCCCTTAGGATCTTGCTTGACTACCAACAGTATGAGGGCGATCATATAAGTGAGAGTTGGGTGGTCTATAAGCATATCCTTAAAAGTGGTCCATAGTCGCGGGAGTTTCGAGACAGGGCATCGATACTCCAGAGTAGACTAGTGTATACAGTCGAGACCACGACGAGGGGCGGTAGCCGGTATCACAAGCCACTGGTGTCGGTTGGATCACCTAAGATGTATACAGGTGCTCATTGGGTTATGAGTACACCGAACAGGACTCGCCGGGAATCTGCTAGTTGGTATTATACATATCGTCAGATAGCAGTTCCCTGGTGACATGTGTACAGGTTAGTTCATCGACCTGAGGTCGTCATTTGTCTCGTGTGAGTTCCCACTGTGCTTTGATTTCTACCCTACCACGGCTCAAAGGAGTCGTGCAAACAGGTAGTTTTTGGGTACAGTCCCGAGCCATATGGAGGCACGTGAGCAGATCGGCAGGGGATTCGTCTCTCCCGGTATTGGGGGTGGAGATCGTGCTGTGTCTAGGAAAGCCATTACACTAAGTCCTTGGCTAAGGCAGGTGAGATTTACTGGTAGGTACTCCAGTAGTATCTCAGGGTGTTCAGGGCTTGTCTCCGACACGACTTATACAGCTATTGGGGGTCTGACGTTACTAGCCCCCTAGGCTGGATATGCAATACTCATAGACGAACGGACCGGACTGTATATACATGGTCACTGTTAGGCTCAGTAGGGTTTCTGGATGAGTTCGCTCATCAGCCTCCTTTGAGGTCAGTCCATGGGCAGCCGTTACGCACAGCTAGTGCCGCTGACGGCTTGTGGTTAAACCCACTGCCAGGGTACTGACGAGTCATTAGAGTCCCCCACAGATAGTTTCCCAAGTTCGGGCGAAACATTATAGAGGCCGTATGGTTTTATGGCAGGGTTCGGAAAATGCACGTGCGTTTACGCACGTGTCATATTTCGGGCAGATAATACTGGTGGGCTTTGGTTTAAGCCGGATCCATGTATTATACAGAGTAGATATAATATCTTTGTCTCAGTTGCATTTGTATTCGGTCATAATACAAATGCGGGTATATTTATACAGTTACGGGGTTATCCTGAAATTCGTTTCGGGATCACTTTTGGAAGTTGCCAGTTTCCAGTTTTCTATCAGCCATATTTAACATTCGGTTAAATGCGGATTTATCTTTTCTTGGGTGAGTCATGGTTCTAGAAGTTTCTAGATGATGAGAGGAAGCTTCTTGGAAGGTGACTAAGTTAGTGATTCATTGTTAGCATTTATTGTGAGATGAGGTGTATTAGTGACTCATGCTTTAGCTTTAATGTTTCTTATTTACCTAAGGATATTTTCTCTTGATCTTTATCCTTGTGGTCACCACTTCCCTCCTACTCTCACCCCCTCACCTACTTATGTTGGCCGGCCACTTCAAATGAAAAAGATGATGGTTGTTGAAAAAAGATAGAGTTTTAGATGTATGGAAATTAGCATATTCATATCTCATTTTCATATCGATCCAAAAGGCAACTTCATTAACCGTTCGTCCATAGCTTTGGAAGTAACGAGACAAAGTATTCTACTCATTCTCTATATCAATCTTGGTCATCTCTTCTAGCAAACTTGATGACCGAGTTGCCTCGAGTCAGAGGCGGGAGCCCGTTTAAAGATCTAATGACGTGGTGCCACCTGGACGAGGAGATCGGAGATCGACAAGATCGGAGCAGCCGCAACGGAGCGTAGGATGATGGTTGAAGAACGAAGGACTCGGATCGTTCGGTATAACCTTTCTACCCTCTTTACAGTTTGTTAGTTTAGTGTTAATGGCAGATCCGGGTTATAGTTTGCGATAGCGGTAGTTATAAAAGTTTTTGTTCCGCATTTTGGCGTCTGATAGACGGCCGGGGCGCTACCGTAGACTTATAAATGTGTGTGAGCCGGCAAATCGGTGTAAGTGTAACATGCGCATCATCGGTAATTGTGCAGGTGTACTAGCAGCTGATATCATATAACAATAAATACCGGGATCCTAGTATGTATGTCATAAGGGATAATCCCACACAAACATGAATAATCAACGGGTATATATATCTACACATGAACCATACTGTTAGTTTTAAAAGATACGAATAGTAGTTTTGAAAGTGGGGGCTATGGTGTTTTTAAGGAAAAGACATCATTTGAAAATCTGTAGTGTCCCTTGAGATTTCCATTTAAAAGATGCATATGATTTGTCAGTTTTGGAAATAAGTATGGTTCAAGTGACTCTTTTACGTCGGTGATCCAGCCTTATAGTACCCGATATGGCAATATCCTCAATCATCATTCTCAAATCACGAGCGCGGATCAATCATCCGATATAACACATTGCATACGGTAATCCATCGTACGGGGTCATCAAACAAAATCAGGATCCTATCGTTCTATTCATCAACAAAGGTACGGATCTAAGGTCTCGTACATCATATCCCATCGATCTCATAACACATCCGCCTCAATCTCATATCGTATTTATCGATCTCATGTCATATCGATATCAGTCTCCTATCATGTCACTATCAATCTCATACTTGCCCTCTCTCAATTATATATATATATATATATATATATATATATATATATATATCACGATTCACATCCTCATATATTAATCCGAGTCATCCTTATCTATCATATCATTTCACACTAAATCCTTTGATCGTATCCATGAGTTTATACATAGGTTTTCTTCAAACTATAGTTTATATATCACTTATCCATATCAATGGTTGCGGGGGTGCAATACGCCATCCACCCGATTTCCCCTGTAGATATAAATCTACTCACCTGCAATATCCTCGCTTAGTCGAAGTCGTTGTGCTTCTTCGTCTCGGAAGTCCATACGAAGGTACCTACAATCAAAACACATCGAAATGTAATTAAAACCAAGTCCGAAAAACCGATACGGCACACGGTGTGCTCATAGGTTAGGACCTATAGCCTACGCTTGCTAAAATAGACAAATAATCTTGGTTGTTAACGTGCAAACGTCCAATGACGAATCTAAATTCAAATATCAAAACCAAGTTTCAGAAATCGCAAATCCCAAAATCAGCAACAAGGGAAATCTCTCCCAGATTCTATTCTAGGTCAAATCAAGATATTTTGCATATAGGGTTGCTCTAGATATCACATAAGGAAGCCATGGTCTAAATATCACACGAATCCACCATGACTTGGCCGCAATTTGCGGTCAGAATAAGTCGCTAGGGGCTAGGGTTTCTAGGGAAGGTTCCTGGTTGCCTGCTCGTCTCACAGTGATGGCAACTTAATTTATAAGTCTCTCGGGTCATCCCAGATTCCAAATTATCATCACAATCTGTTAAAAATCCAATGTCGGGCAATTCTAAGTTCGTGTTTTTGGGGTTCTAGTCTCTGGTCTTGGCCCGAAAATCATCACCTAAGTCTTGTAAACACTCGCTAAACCTCACTTGCATCATTACAATTCAAATCACCTACTAAACCTCAACCTAGAAAATTCTAAGATCATTAAACTAAACTAGAAAGTAAAGAAACTAATTACAAGGTGGGAAGTGAGAATTATACCTCATGGGAGCAACTCAAGAAAAACCCTAGATGCCAAAGTCTTCAAAAATCCAAATTTGATTCCACCATGGGGTGTAGGATGAGGTGGGGATCATTTTTAATGAAGGAAGTATGGAGTTTTGACAAGGTTTTAGGGATGATTCATGAAGGTAGAGGAGATGGAGGAAGGAGATGAGGAAGCCGAAGGTGGAGGAGTTAAAGAAATGAAAAGAGAAATGAGATGAAGAATTTGTCAAGTGTGGAGCCATACCCCTCTCTCTCTCATACCCTCACATGCCATGTTTCCATGTCATGACTTGTCCCCTCTCTCTCTCCTCAATTATCTTTCTTTTTCTTTCTCTTAAATAAAACCAAACATATTACAAAATGCAAATGAACAAATATGCAACAAAATACAACATGCCATGTTGCACTAGCCATGACTGATTAAAAGACGGATTTGGCCTAATCGTGATTAGTAGTGTACTAACCAAGTTTAATCTAAACTTGCATATAATAATTGCATAATTATTTATAAAATGCCCAAATCCAAATAAATACCTATTTAATAGATAAATCATTTTAATTCTCCAATTATTTCCCAGATATTGGTATATAATTATACCATTTTACGAAAACCCCAAATTCGTAAATCGAATAGTTTTCGTGAAATATATTATTTTAATATTTAAATTCCAAAAATAATATTTTATTTTTCTGAAATGTTACAGCTTATGCATTTGTTTATTAGTTTGGATACACTATTGAAGCATGGTTGTTATTTTCTATTGAAAATAATCCATGCTTCATGGGTGAATGAGTATGAGCCGTTCTTCACTTGGCCAAATACTTGATCATTTTGCTCATTTCCTTTCTCTCTCCATTTTCTCCTCTTTCTTCCTCAAAAATCTAATCTTCACATGTGTTATGAGCCATAGGGTTATATTGTAGGAATGCCTAGCACGAGAGCAAGGTTTCGGGAGGCATCGTCCATGCCATTTTCAAAAAATTGCCATGCTAAACAACCCTAACCCTAGAATCTTTAACTAGAGAATTAGACAATATAACATGTAAACAACTTTACATCTAAGTGAACATGGAATACAACCTTTGTAGACTGGTCATTCACTTTAATAGCTCCGTATAGTATTCCCTTCGCTTCAAGTAGTGATCTTCCAGACTCTAGAATGGCTCCACAAGATGAAAAGAACAAGCTTGCTTGAAGTCTTCGAGGCCGAAGATGATCTACGTCGAGGAGACTTTAACTCAAGCTACCTCTTCATTAATTAGGGATTAGTGAAGCTAACACCCTAAACTAAATGGCTAGTCTAGTAGAGCATGATGAAGTAGGATTTTTGCTCACTTTAAAATTAATTTTCTCACTTATTTTCTTCACCTCTCCAAAACCTAGAGAGCTCTCTCTTGATGAAGAAGAAGATGAAGAGGAAAAATAGAATGAGTGAGAATAGCAACCATGGATGAGAAAATATCTCATATAACTCTTGTAGAGACTTAACCATTGCTAATGACAATGGTTGGGTTAATAAATATCTAATGTAAGACAAAATTAGTGGACCAAGTCAATGGGTTCTATAAGCTTCCACTAAGCATCAACCATGAATAATTTCCAATAAATTTTTGATTTACTTTAAATAAATAAACCCTACATTATCATGAGCATGATGTGAGTCTCATACACCCATGTAGCATGTATCATCAAGCATGACACAATAATATATATCACATATATATTAAGTGTGCACAATTAATGTGTTAAAAGCATAAGTGAGATAAAGAAAATCTTAAGTGGGCTAATAGTAGTTAATGTAAATTAATATATCAAATATACAATTATACATTAAATTATTAAATCAACACTTGATTTAATAATCCGGCTATATCTCATATAACCGACTAATATCATATGTATCAACTTATCAAATCAACACTTGATTCGATAACCCGGTCATATCACATATAACCGACCGATATCACATATCGCGAGAATAGAATACGGTATCACATACTCGTATTAATCTCGGTCCCGCACATATCACATATGTGCTCCTACTTCGTTTCGCCTGAGCCAGGAAACCGCTGTGTAGGACTCTAAAGACTTGTCAATACGCAGGAAGTAGGTGATGATCATATCCAGCACCCAAAAGCCGTCAGCGGTACTAGCTGGACGTAACGGCTACCCGGGTATTGAGCGATCAGAATATCAACAAGCAAGCCTGCTCATACTCCTGTAAAGCCTGTCAGTAACACTACCGTACAGTCCGGTCTCTTCGTCTGATATGTCGCATATCTAGTCTAGGGGTGGTAAATGTCAGACCCCAGTAATCGATAAGTCGTACCGACGTGAGGCTCATAACGGGTCGAGAAACTACTGATAACTCTTACCAGTAAATCTCAGTATCAGCCCTGGCAAGGGACTTCCTGTTATAGCCAATCGAGCACAGTGCAACATCAACCCCCAATACCGGGAGAGACGAATCCCCTCCTATCGCTCATTGCCTCCATATGACTCGGGACTGTACCCAAAAGCCACCGTTTTGCACGTTCTCTTGAACATGGTAAAGTAGAAATCAAAGCACAGTGGGAATCACACAGGACTCTATAATGATCTCGGGTCTACAGACTAACCTATACCAGTGTCACCAGAGAACTGCTATCTGACGCTAGGTATAATACCATCTAGGAGTTCTCGGCGAGTCCGTTCAGTGTACCCAGTCTCCACTAAGTACCCGTATACCATCTTTGATGTCAAACACCAATGGATGTGGGATCATCCATCGCCCATCATATGGGTCAAGAAGCGTATACGCTAGTTTACTCTGGAATATCGATGCCCTGTCTCGATACACCCTCGATTAGGAATAATTAAAGGATGTACTTGTGGACTATCCTGGCCCCACTAGTATGATCTCCATCATAGTCCTGGTAGTGAAGTACACATTCTAACGGCTTTATCAACATGTGAGAGCAAGACAGTATCACAATACAAGTCTACATGTTAAGACAAAGAGCAACCAAATAGCATACTATCATGTCGAGCAAGAAAGTCCTCTCTATATATGTCCAAGCATCCACTATAATATACATCATATGTACAATAACGGCCTCTAGGGCATACATATAACTAACAATCTCCCACTTGCACTAAAGCCAGTTGTTGTAGTATCTCATACCCAACATCCCGAAGAGTCTCTCAAATTGTATCTGGGGTGTGGCCTTCGTGAGTGGATCCGCCGTGTTGTAATGAAGTACGAGGAACCATTCCTGGTATGTGTAGACATGGGACCGCATACATCACTATGTATCAGTCCTAAAAGTTCCGTAACTCTTTCTCCGTGTCCAGTAAATGGATTTTTGGTCATCTTTCCTTTGTGACATAACTGGCAAGTTTCATAAGATGATAATTTAAACGAATTCAAATATCCATACTTATGTAACTTAGCTAGTCGTGTCGCATTGATATGACTTAGTCTACAATGCCACAAGAAAGATTCGTTCATTTCTGAACTCTTCATCTTGTGTGTGTTCTGTACGTTAAGAACTGTGTTTTGATTTAGAACGTATAAACCGTTACATAACGCACCAAACCTAATCAACACTTGATTTAGGTAAATGTTCATAACATTATTCTCTACTACAAAGTTATATCCTTCTTTATCTAATAAAGAAATTGATATTAAATTATATATCATAGAGGGCACGCAATAACATTCGTTCAAGATAAAAGTATTCTCATTTGGTAATACAAGGTGATATTCACCAACTGCTTTGGTTGCAACACTTGCACCATTCCCTACTTTTAGAGAATGATCGCCTATTCCCAGTTCTCTACCTTTCCTTAGCCCATGCAACATATTACATATGTGGGATTCCGATCCGGTATCTAATACCCAGGACGTAGAGTGTACTGAGAAACTGTTCTCGATAACTAACACGCTCGAAGAAGATACATCAACATGCTTATTCTTCGTTTGGGCGGCGTGGGAATCCGGATATACCCCTATTTCCTGCTCGGACTTATAACAATTATAAGTTGGAGCGGAACCAACGTTCCCCTGCTCAGTATAACAAGCGGGTTCAGTCAGTACATCCATATTATTATCTTGATTAAGGCCTGATATGGTCGCTACCTGGATAGAGAGAGAAGAAAACACTTAGCGTATGCTTTTGCAAGATTAGATTGGTTATTATCTTATCTAATCAGTATGGCTCCCACTGTTTTTATCAAATCTTCCTTCAAACCCTAAAAGATAAGACTAGCCGGGATAAATTACACCTTACAAGTTCGCCAATCTTTCAGCTAGACCAGTGTCGGTACTTTAAGGAAGGTTTCCCGTGCTTTCGTACGGACCTAATTAAAATAAACCTCATTTTCCCAGGGGAGTAACCCCGTTAACACTTTTCTAGACACCTATTTGATCGGCTAATTGTGATGTGTAAAACTCTCCCAGAAGTAACTCTTACTCGTAGTGGGTATCAGGATCCAACTATCTCATAGAAGGTATGCAATCTCATTGCAAATTTCAACACTTGAAATTCCCGATAATATTTTGCCCCTAGCAACTTATGACCTTGGCTACGGTCAACAAATCATAAGCGCTAGCCAAGTTCAACCCGTCATTTCCTGATTGAATTAAACCCATACGACCCTTGGCTAAGGTCAATAAAGTCGTACGACTACCTTAACTCAATCGCATCATATGCAGCAGATAAGTACTAATTAGCTACCGCACACTATGCCTTGGCTAAGGTCAACAAACGTAGCACGAATATTAAGCAGTACTTATATAAAATGACGGAGGGCTACGACAGATTTTTAAGAAAACCTTTTGCGTAATGAACTTGATATCGTTGTAGAATCTAGTGATTTTTGAAAAGGAGTGTTTTTTAGGCTTTTGCTAGTTTTTCTAAAGAGGTCACTCTCGGTAAAGGGATCTCGGCTCTTTCTTTATCGAATAAGGTGCATGATATTTCATAAATACCACTATGCAAAGCAAAAACTAGAGAAGCAATCAAAAGACAAACCCGAGTGGGTTGTAGCATCTGCTAGTTTCGCTAAAGAGGTCACTCCCGGTGAAGTGATCTCGGCTCTTTCCTCATCGAATGATGTGCTGGATATTCTACAAAGAATACCGCTATGCAAAGCAAAAACTAGAGCTACCCTTTTTGAAAATTTGATTCCACAACATCTTTTTAGGTTTCTTTCTTTTTCAGTAATCTTGTTAATGAAGTCCCATTAATTATGCTTCCTAAGCATCACAGAAGAAACGAAAATACAACGTACGCTTTGTTCCCTCAGAAAATATCAGGAAAAACCCTAATGGGGCATCACGTACCCACACATGACCAAGGGTCACGTGCTGACACGTGATGGTTTCCTGTGGATTCTGCTGAAATAGAATTAAATTCTAATCAAACAAGCAATCAATGGAGTCACGTGCGCACACGTGATGGGCCTTTATAAACCCACTGAAGAGAATTAAAGGTGTAATAAAACGGTAAGGAACATCCCAATGGGTCATCACGTGTCCGCACGTGACCAAAGGTCACGTGCAGACACGTGATGGGTTTTTAAGCTCTTAAATTAATAGAATTAAATTCTATTTAAATGATCAAATAGTGGGATCACGTGCTAACATGTGATAAACTCTTAAAGCCTTCTGAACTAATAGAATTAAATTCTAATTAAGGGAAATCAAAAACCCTAACTGGAAAAATATTTCCTTAGATCTTTCCAAAACAAAAAAGATTGTGCTCTGTAAAGTGGAGCACCGTTGGATTAAAAATCCAATGGTGATTAAAAATTACCAATCTATAGAAATATTCTATACAAGGAAAGATTTCCCTAAAATTCACCAAGAATAACAGACAGAATATCTTTTGGAGTAAAAATTCAATGGTGAATAAAATTCACTGAGTGATCTAAAAGATCATGTTGGTTACAAAATCAATTAAAATCTTTCAATGAAAGATTGACTGAATAAACTGCTTCTTTTTTTCCTCCTATAAATAAGAGCCAAGAAAAGAAGAGGGGGATCTGGACTTTTTTTTTTGAAATATACAACAACAGAGAGAAAAAAGAAGAGAATTTAATTCTCTAGAGAGAAAGGAAGATTTCCTCAGAAGAGAAAGAAACCCTAGATGAGAAAGGGAAAGAGATCATAAGCTCCACAAAACAAAAAGAGAATTTAATTCTCAAACTAAGAGTTTAACTCTTTTGAATAAGAACTTAGTTCTTCTTTTGGTTGAAGATCTGCAGAAACAGATCTCCCCATAAGTTGAGAATTTAATTCTTATCGGGGAGATTCTGCCATACAGATCCAAAACATAGAGGGAGAATTGAGTTTAAGGAATTTAATTCCTCCAAATACTTAGGAATTTAATTCCTCCAATAGAGACAAGGTTTAACCCTTAAAACAAGAACTTAGTTCTTCTTCATGGTTGAAGATCTGCAGAAGTAAGATATCTCCATAAGTTGAGAATTTAATTCTCATCGGGGAGATTATGCCATGCAGATCCAAAACTTAGAGGGAGAGTTGGGTTTAAAGAATTTAATTCTTCCATATACACAGGAATTTAATTCTTCTAAACAAATTAGGGTTTAACCCTACAAAAGAATTTAATTCTTAAACAAGGGATTTAACTCTCCATGCACGTAAAGAGATCGGTACCCAATCTGGTCACGTGGTAACACGTGACCCTTATCCTCAAGGAGTAAAAAAGAAAGAATGAGACATGGTCACGTGTCCCCATGTGACCCTTAAATAGACTCCTCAATATGAGAAAGGCAAAGGCTTGGAGGCAATGCTTCACGTGCTCCCACGTGACCCCTGAACAAACTTCTCAAAAATAAAGACAGAATAGACTTTAGACGCCCTCACGTGACCCCACGTGACCCCTGACAAACACCTCTTTAAAAAAGAGAAGATAGAAAGAACCGAGGTTTAAAATCCAATGCATGAGCGCCCTCACGTGTCCCCACGTGACCCATAGTAAATCCCTTTAATATCCAGTGCATGGATGCCCATCACGTGCCCATACGTGATGGCCTGGAAGATTGAAAGTGTTTAACACTTATTTAAATATTCTGAGAATAAAATAAAGGAAGCTTAGCCCAATCCTAGGGCGCCTCACGTGTCCTCACGTGAGGGCTTCATCTTTTTTGTGTTTAACACTATTTTAAGCACTGCATCCTTAGTGTTTAACACTATTTTATGTGCATCACGTGGGAACACGTGACCGCCAAATATGTGTTAGTGTTTAACACTATTTTGTTAGGTCCACGTTACCCACCCCGGTTCTTTCGGGGAGACGGAATAGGTAAAAATCAAAATTTTCCTCAAAAGGTAACATGGACCATTCAAGAAGGATATTTGCTAAACAAGAACTAACAAATATACTACAAGTTTTACCTACTATGTAGAATGGTTATACCTAGGTCTTGAACTCCTTCTCTTCTCTTTGTGGTTCTCCTCCTTGCTTGCTCCTTGTAGTGGCTTGAACGGCTCCTCCTCCTCGTCTCCTCTTTGCCGTAGATGGATCCACCCGAGGGCCTCGAACTTGAGCTCCTATATCAACCTAGAGATAACTAAGGTGCTTGGTTTGCTAGACCTAGGACCTTAGAATGAGTGGAGAAGAGTTATGGTGGTTTTGCCTCAAAGGTTCATGATTTCCAACTCATGGAACACTTGAATCTTGAGAGAGGAAGAGGGAGAGGTTTCTTTCTAGGAGAGAGAAAAAAAATGATAGAATGAGCTCTCATAATGCAACCATGCTCACAAAAGCAAGAATAATGATGATAATAATAATAATTAAGAATAATGATGGTTAGTTTCAATGACCATTATCATTTCATGCAATTATTGCATTTTGTAAAGAACAACAAGTAAACAAAAGTCATAGAAATGAAATGATGATGGTCAACAAGTCCACAATGGTCAACCGGTCAACAAAGTCAACAAGTCAACAAAAGCCAAATGTTCAACTCAACCATGACACAATAATCCTTAATTAATATTATTAATCATATTTCTCATTCTCATTAGGATTTAGAAAAATTCAACGGTCAACAAGTCAACCAAAATCAAATGATCAACAACCCTAATGAGAATCCTCTTCCTCTGCCCTTGTCAACTGTGCATACACACCCGCATCCGTGTTCCAAGGAACACGAATACACTGAGACAAAACCAATCCCAAAACAAGTACTAGGATCTGGCTTAAACCAAAGCCCGCTAGTAATAACTGTCCGGACACCAAACGTGCACAAGTGCGCGGATGTGAACAAACCCCGTCGCAAAACCATGCAACCTCCACTCTGTTTTGCCCAAAGGCGAGTAACCCTCTGTGTGGGACTCTAAAGGCTCGACACTACGCTGGCAGTGGGTTTAACCACAAGCCGCAAGCGGTACTAGCTGTACGTAACGGTCCCCAGGTAGATGCCGACAAGAAGACTGATGAGGTGAACCCATCCTAACTCCTACTGAGCCTAAATGTGACAATCTCCATACAGTCCGGTCTGTTCGTCTGAGAATAACGCATGGCGGGCCTAGGGGGCGGTAAACGTCAGTCCCCTAATAGCGGTACAAGTCGTGTCGGAGTGTAACCCAAAACACCCTGAGAATCTACTGGAAAACCTACCAGCAATTCTCGCTTGCCCTGGCCAGGGACGACAATGTGTAATGGGTCTCCTAGACACAGCGCGATATCAACTCCCAATACCGGAAGAGACGAATCCTGTCTAACCGTCACTGCCTCCAAGTGCTTCGGGACTGCACCCAACTACTACCTGTTTGCACGACTCAGTAGAGCCGTAGTAGGGTAGTAATCTAAGAACGGTGGGAACACACTCGAGGTGAAGTGACAGTGTCAAGTTAGCAAACTAAGCTGTACTCATGTCATCTGGGAACTGTTAACTGACGATTGGTATAATACCAACCAACAGTTCCCGACGAGTCCTGTCCAGTGTACTCGTAACCTAACGAGCACCTGCATACTATCTCCAGTACGACGTACTGATGGTTGTGGGACAGACCATCTCCCCTGCTGGGAAGAGAAGCGTATGCACCAGTCTACTCTGGAGTATCGATGCCCTGTCTCGATAATCCTACGACTAGGGACCAAAATAAGGATGTGCTTATAGACTACCCAGCCCCCACTAGTGTGATCGCCATCACAATGCCGGTAGTCAAGCAAAAATCCTAAGGGCTCTACCAATATGTTTTTAGTGATATGTTAAAAGAAATATATACACATATTAAGATAGAAATAAACCAAGTAGCATACTACTATATCGAGCAAGACTGTCGTAAAACCGTATATATATATCCCAAGCCTCCAAAATGTATTATACAAACTAGTACTATACAATAATGGTCTCTAGGGCATACATATCTAACAATCTCCCACTTGCACTAAAGGCCAGTAATTGGTGTACCGCATACCCAACGTCTGCACTAAGGCCAGCTGCCGGCGTACCGCATACCCAATAGCTCAAAAAGTCGCTCGAACTGTGTTTGAGAGAGGGCCTTTGTGAATGGATCCGCCGTGTTGTCTTTTGTGTCCACTCTCCGTACCTCGATCTTCTGGCGATCAATGATCTCCCTGATCAGGTGATACCGCCTAAAGATGTGTCTAGATTTCTGATGGGACCTTGGTTCCTTTGCTAAAGCTATAGCCCCATTGTTATCGTAATACAAAGGTATTGGGTCAACAATGGACGGAACCACCTGAAGTTCACTAATGAGCTTCTTCATCCAGACCGCCTCTTTTGCGGCATCGCTTGCAGCAATGTATTCAGCCTCCATCGTCGAGTCTGCGACGGTATCCTGTTTGGAACTCCTCCAATATACCGCCCCTCCGTTGAGGGTAAACACAAAACCCGAGACAGATTTGCTGTCATCTTTGTCACTCTAGAAGCTTGAATCGGTAAAGGACTCGACCCTGAGGTCTCCATTACCGTAAACCAGGAACATCTCTTTAGTCCTTCTCAGGTACTTAAGAATGTTCTTCACTGTCGTCCAGTGGCCCTCACCTGGGTCTGACTGATACCGGCTCACCACGCTCAGCGCGTAAGCTACATCTGGTCTTGTACATAGCATCGCATACATTATAGATCCTACCGCCGAAGCATAGGGTATAGTGTTCATGCGAACCCTCTCCTCGTCAGTCTTAGGAGACATCTTCTTGGAGAGGGTGATTCCGTGCAATGCGGGTACATTACCGCGCTTGGAATCTTCCATACTAAATCTCTTTAGTACGGTCTCTATGTACTTGGACTGCGAAAGTCCCAGTAGTCTCTTGGATCTATCTCTGTAGATCTTGATCCCCAGAATGTACGAGGCATCACCCAGGTCCTTCATGGAGAACCGTTGTGACAAGAATAGCTTAACCGATTGTAGCATAGGAATGTCATTTCCTATCAAAAGAATGCCGTCCATGTACAAGACTAGGAACACGACAGTTCGTCCTACAATCTTCTTATAGACACAAGGTTCATCTTCGTTCTTGATGAAATCAAATTCCTTGATTGCCTCATCAAAACAGATGTTCCAGCTCTGCGATGCCTGCTTTAATCCATAAATGGATTTAAGCAACTTGCACACCTTCCCGCTGCTCCCACTGTCTACGAAACCTTCTGGCTGATCCATGTAAACGCACTCTTCCAAACAGCCGTTTAGAAAAGCCGTTTTAACGTCCATCTGCCAGATTTCATAATCATGGAAGGCAGCAATGGCAAGTAGGATCCGAATGGATTTGAGCATAGCCACTGGAGAAAAAGTTTCGTCATAGTCCATACCAGGTCTTTAACGAAAACCTTTTGCAACGAGTCTAGCCTTATAGGTTTCCACCTGTCCATCTACACCAAGTTTCCTTTTGTAGATCCATTTGCATCCAACGGGTTTTACCCCAGGTGGAGCAATATCCAAGGTCCATACTTTATTGGCATACATGGACTCCATTTCGGATTTCATTGCTTCCAGCCATTTATCAGAGTCCCTACTGATAATGGCCTGCCTGAAACTGGTAGGGTCATCTTCTTCCAAGATGCAATCCTCTCGATCCCCATCTAAGAGAAAACCGTAATATCTCTCGGGCGGATGAGAAATCCTACCAGATCTGCGGAGTGGCTGAGGTTCGTTGGGTGTAACTGAATCTAGCGGTTCCTCCAAATCTTTAGTTAAAGTTTGTGTTTCTGGAATTTCATCCAGTTCTACCGTGCTGCCACCAATATTTTTAACAAGAAATTCTTTTTCCAAAAATGTGGCATTCCTGGAAACAATTATCATCTGTTCCTCTGCATGGTAGAATAGATACCCACTAGAATCTTTTGGGTATCCCACAAACTTACATAAAACTGCCCGTGCCTCAAGTTTGTCTGGGTTCTGCTTTTTGACATAAGCTGGGCAACCCCAAATCTTAATACGTTTAAGATACAAACTCCTACCACTCCATATTTCATACGGAGTCTTAGGCACGGATTTGGATGGAACTTGATTCAATAGATGTGCTGCTGTTTGAAGTGCATATCCCCAGAATGAAAGAGGCAAGTCAGCACTACTCATCATGGAGCGAACAATATCCAATAGGGTACGATTCCTCCGCTCCGATACACCGTTGTCCTGTGGTGTATAAGGAGGAGTAAGCTGAGAGAGAATTCCATTCTCTATTAAGTAATCTAGGAATTCCGTGCTTAAGTACTCCCCTCCCCTATCCGATCGGAGGATCTTGATACTTTTGCCAGTCTAGTTCTCTATTTCGTTTCTGAATTCCTAGAATTTCTCAAAAGCTTCAGATTTTTGTTTCATCAGATACACATATCCGAACCTAGAGAGATCGTCAGTGAATGTGATGAAGTACGAGAACCCACCCCTTGCATGTATAGACATTGGACCATATACATCACTATGTATGGGTCCCAAGAGCTCTGTTGCTCTTTCTCCATGTCCGGTGAACGGAGATTTGGTCATCTTCCCTTTGAGACAAGACTGACAAGTTTCATAAGATGAAAACTCGAACGTATTCAAGAGTCCATCTTTATGCAACTTACTTAGTCTTTTCTCTCCGATATGACCAAGTCTACAATGCCACAAGTAGAATTCATTCGTATCTGAATTCTTCCTCTTGCGTGTGTTTTGTACATTGAGAACTGTATTCTGATTTAGAACCTAGATACCATTACACAGTGTACCTTCTGCAACCAGTACCTTATGAAGGTAGATGTTCATGATATTTCTATCAAGAACAAAGTTATATCCATCTTTATCGAGTAAAGAAACTGATATGATGTTGCAAACCATAGAAGGTACATAGTAGCAATCGTTCAAAATCACAGTATTGCCGTTTGGCAACACTAGGTGATATTCACCGACGGCTGCAGCATTAACTTGTGCTCCGTTCGCTACCCTAAGAGACATATCACCAGGTACAACTTTCCTACTTTTTCTCAGTCCCTGCAATAGATTACAGATATGAGATCATGATCCGGTATCAAGTACCCTGGAGGTAGGGCTGACCGTAAAGCAGTTCTCAATTACAAGAACACCTGAACTAGATGCAAAACTATGCTTCTTCTTCAACTGGGTATCCTTGGAATCCATACAATCCTCTTTCCCTTGCTCATACTTATGACTGTTGTCACAAGTTAGAGCCGAACCAACGTTCCCCAGCCCTGAATAAGAATTCGGATCGGTCAAGCAATACATTTTATTATCTTGATTAGGGCGTGAAATGGTTGCTACCTGGAGAGAGAGAAAAGAAACACTCAGCGTGCGCTCTTGCAAGATTAGATTGGTTTATTAGTTTATCTAACCAGGATGTCTCCCATTGTTTCCTCAAATTCTTCTTAAAACCTTTAAAAGAAGAACTAGTCAGGATTAATCGCACGTCACAATACTTGCTTAACCTTTCAGCCAGGCTAGTGTTGGTACTTCGAGGGAGGTTTTCCAACGCTTTCGCGAAGTTCCTTAATTAAGTAACCTCTTTTCCCAGGAGACGTAGCCCCGCTAACACCGTTCTAGACACCTACTTGGTTTATAGCATTGATTGTTAAGTGAAATAATCTCCCGAGAGTAATCCAACTCATCAGTGGGATCGGGATCCAACTATCATTGTGCGATGACCTAGATGGAATCCACTCTAGTCACCATACTCCAGAAGGTATGCTAAATCTGCAAGTTTCAGTTTGTTTAGAAACTACCGATATGGATTTTTGCCCCTAGGACCCAAGTGACCTTGACACAGTCAACAAATCATAAAGTCCTAGTCAAGTTCAACCCGTCATTATCTTGATTGCATTAAACCCACCCGCATAACCCTTGACACAGTCAACAAGGTTACACGACTGTCCTAACCAATCACATTGTATCCAGCAGATAAGCAATACTCAGCTACCGTTCACTGCGCCTTGACACAGTCAATAAACGCAGCACGAATACTAAGTATAACCTATAAGAAACGACGGAGGGCTACGGCTGGGTTTTTGGAGAAAAACCCGTTAACGTAATGAACTTGATATCGTTGAAAGAACCTGATAACCTTTTTAAAATTATAGTGACGATAACTTTTGCTAAAGAGGTCACTCCCTGTGAAGGGATCTCGGCTCTTTCCTCGTCGAATGAGGTGCTGGATATTCTAAACTGAATACCTCGATGCAAAGCAAGAATAATCGACTATAGTGAAGTTATTACCCTGACACAAACTTTTGTCCAAGGGGTCACTCCCGATGAAGGGATCTCGGCCCTTGCTTCGTCGAATGAGGTGCTGGGCATTCATAACCGAATACCTCTATGCAAAACAAAAGAGAACGTCCTTGCAATAACAGCTTTTTGAAAATTGTTCCAACAACGTCTTATTAGGTTTGTTTTTTCTTTGCATTAATATAATGTGTCCCATCAATTAATCCTACCATTGCAGAAAACAACGAAAATATGACGTACGCTTATGCCATCCGCATTCGCCACGGGGCCCCGTCATTACCTGTTAGGTTACTTAACTAACGACAGAGCGGGGGCTGGACTAGCGCGGATGCAAAACATAAGCAACGCCTACTAGATATCATATATAGATATATAGATTCGTCAGATACAATGATAGCCATTCCAGATCACAGATGAACACATTGGATATGCTAGGAATCCGTGTTTCGTTCGAGCCTGCAACGAAAGGCGGATTACACGGTCGCGATGAATAGCCAAACCCCACCCTAGACCCCTACGGGTGCGGCAAACTACCCGCCAAATACCCGAAGTGAAGCAGCCTCCCTCAACAACGTGAGTAGGCCACTCAGCACTTCAACGTACCCGGTAGTTTGTGCACCCTACCTTGGGTCTATCCTAGGAGCAAAAACAGTAAAAGAAATAATATACAATGGCGGCTACAACCTCATCCCGGATGTGCAGCCATAAAAATAATATTACATCAATTTACATTTTACATCAAATGAAAGATAAAGAAAACTCTCATCTCACAAAACCCCGGCTATTCATCCGCGACAATCCAACAAGTTCATATACACAATCCAACAACATTACAGATCACAGATATGCACAACCCTCACTAATTGACGTATAGTGATTAGCCGACGTTCAGTGCATATATCACATTATAGATATAACCATTTAGCCAAAGTTTGTAGAACTCCGATCAAAATACAAATTTGTAACTACCCCAAAAAAGTAACATTTTTCTCTGGATAATCTGGGCAGAAACAAAATATCTCAAAAATCCCAAAACACCAAACAGAGGAACCTGCAAAAAATTGGAGTCGCGGCCGAGTCAACTCGGCCGCGGATCCGCGGCGGAACGCATGGTTCCGCCGCGCTTCCGCGGCGAGTTGGCCGAGACGTGGGCTCAAATTTCTTGACATTTCCTAAAAAAACCTTGCTTGTATTTTTCATGTCATACAAAATATTTTTATGCCTGTTTTGAAAATCGACAGAAAATACAATTTTTCGGTTTATTTTCGGGATTTTTTCCGGATCGAAGTTCTAAACACTTTGCTAACAGTTAGTTGTTGCTTAGCTAGGCTCTGATACCACTGTTAGGTCCACGTTACCCACCCCGGTTCTTTCGGGGAGGCGGAATAGGTAAAAATCAAAATTTTCCTCAAAAGGTAACATGGACCATTCAAGAAGGATCTTTGCTAAATAAGAACTAACAAATATACTAAAAGTTTTACCTACTATGTAGAATGGTTATACCTAGGTCTTGAACTCCTTCTCTTCTCTTTGTGGTTCTCCTCCTTGCTTGCTCCTTGTAGTGGCTTGAACGGCTCCTCCTCCTCATCTCCTCTTTGTCGTAGATGGATCCACCCGAGGGCCTCGAACTTGAGCTCCTATCTCAACCTAGAGATAACTAAGGTGCTTGGTTTGCTAGACCTAGGTCCTTAGAATGAGTGGAGAAAAGTTATGGTGGTTTTATCTCAAAGGTTCATGATTTCCAACTCATGGAACACTTGAACCTTGAGAGAGGAAGAGGGAGAGCTTTATTTCTAGGAGAGAGAAAGAAAATGATAGAATGAGCTCTCATAATGCAACCATGCTCACAAAAGCAAGAATAATGATGATAATAATAATAATTAAGAATAGTGATGGTTAGTTTCAATGACCATTATCATTTCATGCAATTATTGCATTTTGTAAAGAACAACAAGTAAACAAAAGTCATAGAAATGAAATGATGATGGTCAACAAGTCCACAATGGTCAACTGGTCAACAAAGTCAAATGTTCAACTCAACCATGACACAATAATCCTTAATTAATATTATTAATCATATTTCTCATTCTCATTAGGGTTTAGAAAAAGTCAACGGTCAACAAGTCAACCAAAATCAAATGGTCAACAATCCTAATGAGAATCCTCTTCCTCTGTCTCTGTCAACTGTGCATACACACCCGCATCCGTGTTCCAAGGAACACGAATACACTGAGACAAAACCAATCCCAAAACAAGTACTAGGATCTGGCTTAAACCAAAGCCCGCTAGTAATAACTGTCCAGACACCAAACGTGCACAAATGCGCGGATGTGAACGAACCCCGTCGCAAAACCATGCAACCTCCACTCTGTTTTGCCCAAAGGCGAGTAACCCTCTGTGTGGGACTCTAAAGGCTCGACACTACGCTGGCAGTGGGTTTAACCACAGGCCGCAAGCGGTACTAGCTGTACGTAACGGTCCCCAGGTAAATGCCGACAAGAAGACTGATGAGGTGAACCCATCCTAACTCCTACTGAGCCTGAATGTGACAATCTCCGTACAGTCCGGTCTGTTCGTCTGAGAATATCGCATGGCGGGCCTAGGGGGCGGTAAACGTCAGTCCCCTAATAGCGGTACAAGTCGTGTCGGAGTGTAGCCCAAAACACCCTGAGAATCTACTAGAAAACCTACCAGCAATTCTCGCTTGCCCTGGCCAAGGACGACAATGTGTAATGGCTCTCCTAGACACAGCGCGATATCAACTCCCAATACCGTGAGAGATGAATCATGTCTAACCGTTACTGCCTCCAAGTGGTTCGGGACTACACCCAACTACTACCTGTTTGCACGACTCAGTAAAGCCGTGGTAGGGTAGTAATTTAAGAACGGCGGGAACACACTCGAGAAGAAGTGACAGTGTCAAGTTAGCGGACTAAGCTGTACTCATGTCACCTGGGAACTGTTAACTGACGATAGGTATAATACCAACCAACAGTTCCCGATGAGTCCTGTCCAGTGTACTCGTAACCTAACGAGCACCTGCATACTATCTCCAGTACGACGTACTGATGACTGTGGGACAGACCATCTCCCCTGCTGGGAAGAGAAGCGTATGCACCAGTCTACTCTGGAGTATCGATACCCTGTCTCGATAATCCTACGACTAGGGACCAAAATAAGGATGTGCTTATAGACTACCCAGCCCCCACTAGTGTGATCGCCATCACAACGCCGGTAGTCAAGCAAAAATCCTAATGGCTCTACCAATATGTTTTTAGCGATATGTTAAAAGAAACATATATACATATTAAGATAGAAACAAACCAAGTAGTATACTACTATATCGAGCAAGACTGTCGTAAAACCGTATATATATCCCAAGCCTCCAAAATGTATTATACAAACTAGTACTATACAATAATGGCCTCTAGGGCATACATATCTAACATATTTTCAAACCAGTCTTAGCCCAAAATTAGCTAAGTTCTCCAGAGATAAAATCTACCCTTTGATTGAACCCCAACTACATTCTTCCAAACTTGATCATTTCATAAAACCCCGGAGCCATGATGAATAGTCAGTGCCCAGTAAAAGACAAAATGTTGTCAGAACCCCCAAACCCTTATTTAGCATTGCTAAATAATAGGGGGCTGAACCCAAACATATGTTCAACAGTCCAAACAAAGGTCTAACATTTCAAACTTAATTGGACTTAGCCCAAGTTGGCCATAAGTCCTCAATCCAGATTTAACTGAGCCCATGTGCTCATAATTCAATTAATTGCTCTTAGTCCCAAATTGGACTATAGATTTCCCAATCAACTTTGGTTCAAGGGTACATCTCTTCACTCCTTTGAGATTTGTCGTTGTAATCCTTCAACGTCTTCAAAGTGGTGACGGGTCCCGATAACCAATCATTCGATAGACTGTGGGGTCCTTAAACTCATGGACTATGATGTCCTTAACCTCGGACTGTGGGGTCCCTTTAAACCCATAGACTATGATGTCCTTAACCTTAGACCGTAATGTCCCTAAACTAATGGACCGAGATGTTCTTAAACTAACATTGGACCGCAATGTCCCTAAACTAAACAATAGAGTCCAAATGCTCTTTTGTTAGATCTAAACGATCCTGTTGAGTTGATCTTAGTCTAAAATTAAACTAACGTATCATCAACGAACGTTTAAGTTGATCTTAGTCTCAAATGAGACTAACGTATCCTTAAACCCAACCCAAAATCCAAATCTAAGAAAATACGAATTTGGACTAATCCACGCTACGGGCGACAACGTCTCCGTATACAATCCACGGGCAAGCAAAAACAAAACAAACACACACGATACGAAATAACCATCTGGAGAAGGAGAAAGTGGTTATCGCGATGCGGTAGCGTAATTAAATGCAGGGGCTTGCACCTGCAGGGAAGAGCGTCCCCACAATCAAAAACCCCTCAAATGAGGGGGAATCTGATGAAGTCTGCTACATCAACTGCATCCATTTAAACCTTCGATACATGGTGTCATAAATCAACTTGGCATCTTCGGAGAGGTGGACGGATAGCACCAATTATCAGAGAGGCTTCTTCCGCCAAGAAGTCAGTCTTCACAAGGATAGCCGTTCCAGCTCCCGTTTTAGGCGAAATTGTCAAGGCTGCTTCACCTGCTCGGAAGTCTGCCTTTGACAGACTGGCTGTTCCCTCTCAATGGACGTCAGTCTTCAATAGACTGACAACGACAACTTCTGACCAACATAGGGGGCATGAGGAAGTCACCCTACAGCTGAGACAATCCCAACGGCTCGACACGCTCGATGTCGCCACTGGCGCCGAGTAAAGAAGGCTGGGGCAACTCCCCTTCTGGACTGACTCCGCCGGCTCCCATGGTGGAAGTCGATGCTGCTGTTCCGACTGGGAACAGCTTCGAACCGCTTAGGAGGGTCCGTAAGAACTCTCCAACTTCCATGCTGAAAAGATCTCCCCCACCTGTGGAGAATGCTACAGAAAAGAAGCCGGAGCAGCCCCCTCAGCGGTTGTCCTCCAAAATTTATAAAGTCTGGCGACAGGTCCAGGAATCGGTGATTGACCAGGATTACTCTCGCCGACCAAAGATGATTAAAGCTCGGGAAGAAAAGAGCCATCCTGTTAAGCCACAAAAGGCGAAAGCTGTTTGGGTGCCCACTACAACGGCCCCCTCAACTTCGACCGCTCATAAGAGGAGAAAGCTGGAGAAAGTTCTGGTGTTTGCGGCGAATCACAAGAACATTGAATTTAAACGCTCTAAGTCCGGGGGCATAGTGGTGCACACCATATATATGGCATTCGGAAAAGAGGATAGCCGTATCTCTAGAGGTCATCGACCGGTTACGTGATCAGTGATTAGGGCTCAGGAGCAACAACAACAAAAGCTCCAAGAAATGCTAACAGCCATGGCCGCACTTACGGGACCAAAAGCAAGCCCGGAGACATCCTCGGAGCAGCGCCGTGAGCAGGAAACTGATGCTGAATTCCTTCGTAAAATACTTGAGAAGAAGGAAAAAGAGGCTACGGAACAAGCGGCCAACATAAAACGAATGGCTCTTTTGTTCCAAGACATGGCCGGGATGATGTTACAGCCGGAACCTCCAGCTGAAGACCCTCGATTATCATTGAAGACGACAGAGGGGAGACATCAAACCCTCCTCCGGCTCTTTCAGCAGCTAAGGAGGAGACCATCTCAAAAGCTGCCCTGGATAATTATATAGCTCAACAAATACGAGCCCATCAAACGAATAAAGCGGCTGGCCAAGTCGTTAGAACTGGACGGCCCTATCCGGGTTGGTACGATCAAATAAAGTACCCGCCAGGATACACGATTCCTAAGTTTCACGTATACAAGGGGACAGGCAATCCCCATCAACATGTCGCTCAGTCCAGGGCCCTTTCCGGCAATACCAGGTGACGACAAATTGTTGCTTCGTCAGTTCGTCGGCAGCTTGGCGGAAACGGCCTTTGAGTGGTATTCGGAGCTGCCCAACGACTTTGTCAAAACCTTTACAGAGATGGAACTACTATTCACCCAACGTTTCACAAGCGCTAGAGAATGCACCCCAATCACGGCATTGATCAATGCCAGGGTGAAGCCGGGTGAAACTTGGGTCCAGTACGCAATACGGTGGCGGAATTTGTGGTCGAAGTGCGAACAACGCATCAAAGAAGTGCCTGCGGTAGGCATGTTTGTGGGTACTCTCGACCCTCAAGCGACCATCTCCCAATTTATGATGTTTTTCAAGCCGACCACTTTCCAGACCTTGATTGACAAGCTAGCCCAAATGGATCAGATGGGTCATAGACCTTCCTCTTTGAAGTCAGAGCCTTGAAACGAAAAAGGGAAAGGGAAAGCGACCTTCGTTGCTAATACTCAACAACAGCCAAGTAACTTAAAGCCGGTTGTTTGCCAAAACAACGCACGCCCACGCCCATCCCTCGAGGAGAGACTGGGACATCCTTACTCGTTTCCCCGGGATAAAACGAGAAGACTGTTCGAGCTGGCAGTGCGCAACAGACTCATCAATCTGCCGGACCCAAAACATCCGTTGCAGCCAGGCGATGTCAACAATCCTAATTACTGCCCTTACCACCAAGCAGTAAGCCATCCAATTGAAAATTGCTTTGTTTTCAAAGGATGGATTGAGAACTAATACCAACAAGGCAAGTTCGCATTATCCGAAAACTGGAAGGTAAACCCACCACAACCACATGATCCGAAAAAGATAGACATGCCGGGGGTATCGTGCTCATTCATAGAGAAAGCCCCATGGACCGAAAAATCCGTAAACTAGAAATTCGCCTCAAATACGGCAACGACGGACCGAAACGTCTTTAAACTAACGATGGACCACTATGTCCTAAAACTGGGTATTGACCGAAACGTCTATAAACTACTATGGACCGCAGCATTCTAAGGCTGACAAAAAAAACGATACATCCATAAGCGAAATGGGCACGGATGAAAACCCGAAAGGGCTCCGTGAGTAAAAACAGCAGGGCTACCAGCGAGTTTTGCGAAAACCCGAAAGGGTGCAATCTCGTTAAAGACACTCGTAAGGTCCTCTCGACCTTGTGAGGAGAAAATACCTGCGTGAGATCCTTACGACTCACAAAGGAGCAACACACTTAGGGATCCCCACGATGCCTAAGGAGAAAACACACTTAAAAAATCCTCACGACTCGTAAGGAGAATTCCCCTTTGAGACCCTCACGGCTCATAGGGTTCAAAAGCCTTAAGTTATAGTGATCTGAACCTGTTCTTAAGCCATCACAAAATCCAATTTTTCCCTACAAGTGGTTCAATATCGACCCTTGTATACAATCCATGGGCGCAAATAAACGTTTCCCTAACAAAGTCCCACCCACGACTGGGGATATGTTCACACAGTGAACAGCCCTTGTAAATCCTCTCGACTTATAAGGAGAAAACGCTCTTGTAAGATCCTTATGACTTATAGGAGAACACATACACTTAGAAATCCTCACGATTCCTAAAGAGAAAATGCACCTACGAGATCCTCATGACTCGTAGGGAGAAATACCTTTATGAGACCCTTACGGCTCACGAAGTCAAAACCCTTAGTCGACAAGATCTTAACCCTGTTTGCTAAGCCACCTTTGTTCGAACCGACAAAAGCAAATGATGATTCGCTCCTGGCAATATCCCAGTTGTAGTGTTGATGCCTAAATCGGTATTAGATCCTAAATCCCATACTCGCGATAAAAATCAGCGAGCCAAAAATGCATATGAAATAGCCGAAATGATGAGACAACTTGCAACGAAATCAGCAAGTAAAAATGTATGCATACAAAAATAGCCAAAATGATTGGGTAACTCGCAATAAAAGGCAGTGAGTAAATAAAACAAATAGCCGAAATGATTGGGCACCGCGAAAAATAGCCGAAATGATTGGGCAATCGCGACTTTTGCGATATAAAAGCTGAAATGATAGAGCATCACGGAAAGAAAAATATATAAAATAAAACTTTTTGCCCTACAGGTGAAATCACATCTATCCCTGTATACAATCTAGGGGCACAAACAAAAAGGGAACCATACCTTCCCACCAGGCTCCATCAGAAAAAGAAGCCAAATCTCGACGGTTCATAGACAACCTAGAGACCGCCTCAGCATTCGTCTCGTTACACCAGACGCAATATCAACAACGACATCCCTTCGCAGTCCAGCAGGATGCAGATGCAACGTCAACGAAAAACCTCACGGTCGAAACAAAGCGGAATGATGGCAAAATCCCAGCTCCATCTCAGCATTTCGTCTCGTTACAGCAGACGCAACGTCAGCAAAGCGGAGTGACGGCAAAATCCCAACTCCACCTCAGCATTCGTCTCGTTACACCAGACGCAATGTCAACAACGGCGTTCCTTCGCAGTCCAGCAGGATGCATATGCAACATCAACGAAAGACCTCATGGTCGAAACAAAGCGGAGTAACGGCAAAATTCCAACTCCACCTCAGCATTCATCTCTTTACACCAGACGCAATGTCAACAACGACGTCCGTTCGCAGTCCAGCAGGATGCAGATGCAACGTCAATGAAAAACCTCACGGTTGAAACAAAGCGGAATGATGGCAAAATCCCAGATCCATCTCAGCATTCGTCTCGTTACAGCAGACGCAACGTGAGCAAAGCGGAGTGACGGCAAAATTCCAACTCCACCTCAGCATTCGTCTCGTTACACCAGATGCAATATCAACAACGGCGTTCCTTCGCAGTCCAGCAGGATGCAGATGCAACGTCAACGAAAAACCTCATGGTCGAAACAAAACGGAGTGATGGCAAAATCCCAGCTCCACCTCAGCATTCGTCTCGATACAGCAGATGAGATGTCACTACAGCGTCCTTCCTCCAACAGGATTCGGACACGCCAAAGCAAACGAAGCGAAGCCCAAATTCCTAGCTTCAGGGTCTTGACGGCAACTCATATAAAACCTGAAAGACTATCGGAGATCATCCCACACCAGCGTAGAGTGGTTACCATCTCGACGTTCGTCTCGATACAGCATACGAGATGTTACTACAGCGTCTTTCCTCCAACAGGATTCGGACACGCTAAAGCAAACGAAGCGAAGGCCAAATTCCTAGCTTCAGGGTCTTGACGGCAACTCATATAAAACCTGAAAAACTATCAGAGATCATCCTACACCAGCGCGGAGTGGTCATCACCTCGATATTCATCTCGATACAGCAGACGAGATGTCACTACAGCGTCCTTCCTCCAACAGGATTCGGACACGCCAAAGCTAAATGAAGCGAAGGCCAAATTCCTAGCTTCAGGGTCTTGATGGCAACTCATAAACATGAAAGACTATCGGAGATCATCCCACACCAGCGCGGAGTGGTCACTACCTCGACGTTCGCCTCGGTACGGCAGACGAGATGTCACTACAGCGTCCTTCCTCCAACAGGATTCGGACACGCTAAAGCAAACGAAGCGAAGGCCAAATTCTTAGCTTCAGGGTCTTGACGGCAACTCATATAAAACCTGAAAGACTATCGGAGATCATCCCACACCAGCGCGGAGTGGTCACCACCTCAATGTTCGTCTTGATACAGCAGGCGAGATGTCACCACAGCATTCTTCCTCCAGCAGGATTCAGACGCGACAATCAAACAACGGAGCCACGGCAAAATCCCTAGTTCCAAATCTCGACGGTTCACCAACAACCTAAAGACAACTGCGACATTCGTCTCGATACAGTAGACGCAATGCCAGCAAATGAAACAAAAGCCAAATTCCTAGCTTTAGGGTCTTGACGGCAACTCATATAAAACCTGAAAGACTATCGAAGATCATCCCACACCAGCGCGGAGTGGTTATGACTCATCGGGGCTCCCCAAAATGAGCCCAACCTCAAGTAAAAAGCGGCATGGCAAAATTCCTAACGCTTGCTCTTCCGACGGTTAAACTACCTAGGAAAATTGCTTAAAGACGTCTTGTCTAGCCCCCGAAGCGATCAGAGACACGACAATCGCTAGGCTACTCGAACAGCAAGATTGCCTATCGAGTGATACATCGGCCAACACGACGGTACGACAGGTAAAACCCTAGTACCACAAACCCTAACGGACCTCTGTCGTAAAGAGCAGAGGTTAACTGTGACGTTAGGACATTCTTGCGAGAACTTCTCGATTCGTCTCGACTCGTAGGGAAAAGCCTTAGGCAGTGGGGATTAAAAAACCTATTTCCTAAGCACTGGGGCCCTGCAAGTCAGTCCGAAATAGACTCTTGCATACTATTCATGGACCACACTCTCCAAAGTCGAATCTCGACAAGGAGGGAAACAACCACTTACGAGTCCTCTTGACTTGTAAAAGGGAAAATTCTCTTGTGAGATCCTTACGACTCTCAAGAGAAAATACACATAGGAATCCACACGATTCATAAGGAGAAATTACACTTACGAGATCCTCATAACTCGTAAAGAGAAATACATTTATGAGACCCTCACGGCTCATAAAGTTGGAAAGCCTTAGGAGGCATATCTGAACCTGACTCCTAAGCCATCGCTGTCCTACAAGAAAATCGAAATAGATTATACACAAGATGCATTTACTAAAAGGAACATACCATCATGAAGCAAAATATGTCTTTTATTCATGAATCAAAATGAATACAAAGTACAATTTATGAAAGAATAAAAAAAAATATACTCTCCTTCAGGAGTATGTACAAAAGAAGAATAGAAAAAATATACAATTCTTCAAGCCGGTGGACGATTTAATAGGTTTGCCAGTTCATCCTTTTTCCGCTGGGCCTCGGCTTCATGATTTATTATCGTCAAGAGACGGGCCTCCGCTTGAGCCTGTTGGGCCTGGTACAAGGCAAGCCGACTTTCAAGCTCCTTTTCGGTAACCTTATGAGCTTTGACCATTTCGCGAATGAAAATGATGGCTTTATCAATGGCTACCACTTCCCTCATAGCTTCTTGAAGCACCCGCCAAAGTTCATACGCCTGAGTGGTCTTGGCCGTAAGATTAGCTTGAAGTTCCCTCAGCTCTTTGGAAGCCAGCTCCCTCTCTGAAAACTTTCGGCTGAGCCTCTTCTCGCATGACAACATATTCGCAGCGCACCGATCAATCAGCCCCTGTAAGCTCGCCTTTGCGGCCACAACCTCTGAAGGAAGGCGTGTACATTCAAGACTATGCAAGCAAGCCTCCACCTGACGATAGAACTTAACCTAAACTTGCACCAATGTTTCACTATGGTAAGTAGCAAGAAAGGGAAGAGAACCATTGGCCTCAGCGGCAAATGCTTCGTCCGTGATCAGACTGCCAGCACGAAGGTCTTCAATCAGAGCTAACAAGGAGTGAAGGCTTAGCTTTGCCATCCGTTCCGAGGCACGTAGAGCATAAGGGCCGGGCGGCATGACGATGCGAGATTCCAGCGTGGTAAGAACTGGCAAAGCTGTTAAGATTCATAAAAAGAAATCAGCGAGACTTGCAAGCAAAGAGCAGGTGGAACAGTGTCGAAACTTTACTTACCCACGGTCATGCAAGAAGGGTCTGAAAGATCCCCAGGCCCGTCGAGGATCTCAACTTCGTCATCGGCCTCCAGAACTGCAGAAGGCTTCAGTATCATTATATGAGATAATAATAATACCGTAAGGAGAAGGCAAATAACGCTAACCTTGCCCGGAAGAGAGGACGATGCGTTGAGGGGATATCACCTGCTGAGCGGCCATCTCTAGCAGACGCTGGAAGGACTTCCTGGGGGACAAGTCAACGATGGACGCCGCCAATCCTCGTAGCTCTGAAAAGACAGAAAGGTTCAGATAATGAAGAGATCATTAAAACAAAAGATAGAAAAATACCTTCGATGCTCTTCCCACTCTGGACTAGAGGGATAGCAGCTTCGGCGGCCTCCTCCATGCCCCCAGGCACATCATCAGGGACATGGACTGGTATAACAACTTCAAATTGAGCAGCAGTGGCCACCGTGGCAGGCTCCAGTGAAAGGACGGTAGCCTCGACTACCTGTCCCACAGTCTCTGGGCCGTCCCCAGAAAGATCCATTGAATCCGCGGCCAATGAAGACGCCTCTTCCGGGGGAGCAAGCACCGAGGGAACGGAAATCGCCGATGGGAGCTCCGTGGCAGGAACAATAGTTGTATCGACCCCCTCCACACTTACTAGTGTCTCATCGGGGATATTTGCAGAGTCCATAGTCAAGGCGCGACTCGAACTCAGATCCTCTGCCATTGCCGAAGTCCCTGCAAAGTTTTCACGAAGATAAGGATATATATATATATATGTATGTATGTATATGTATATGTATATGTATATGAGCAGTGCAAAATACTATAAAAAGATATATAAGTGTACCAATGCACAAAGGAGCTTCTAGTATGGCTTTTTGAAGCCGGCATTCCTTCTCAAGAATTCGTGCTCGCCGGGGTGCGAGGGTAGACTCGTGGCCACCAGTCCACAATGAAAGCGTGTCTTCGGCATCGGCCGAGATAGGCTGCTTAAGGGGTATCTCGCCTCCCTTTTCTAGAGGACCTATAAATATCCGCCGTATCAATGGAGGATCTTCGTAGAAGATGACGACAGGATAAGGCCTCTTCAGGACTCTTACATTCTCAGCTTCATCCTGGGAGCGTCTTATAGCCTCAGCCAATTGTGCGGCTTCCTTGGCAGATGAACCCGGGAAAAGAAGACTACCATCCGGCTCTTCCATAGCCAGTGGTTCATCTTGAAAGATAGGCTCTGATTCCACTAAGAAGTCGAGCAGATTGGTCACCATCTTCCTTCGTCTCTTTGACCCAGAACTAGCACCAGAAGACGATCGCTTCTTTCCTCTCGGTGCTTTGCTGCGGCGTTGACCCACTTCGCCTTCAATATCTTCTCTCGGTGGTGCTACTGATGAGGATACTGCCATCGCTGACGCCGCAGCCGATGAAACTGTTACCGGCGCCTTATCCGAAGCCCTTGCCTGAGCCCTGGTGCGCATTAGCATACCAACTGTCGGAGTTAAGTCCACATCCGCCGCCTCAGGAATGAGTACGGTACCAGTATCCCTCAAGGGAGGGCAAACCATTGTCCGCGGTCGCGGTGGGACTCCCGTAGCCTGGAGCGGGGCGGGAGCTCTAAGCCCAAAAAGTATCCTCCTTTCCTCGGCAATGATTGGACTAACCCGGTGGCGATACCAACCCGTGAAAGCCCCCATGCACCTCAGAATGTAATCGGATTCGGGGATCATGAAATGAGAACCGGTGTTCAGCCTCGTGAAATGGTGGGTGGCATCACGAACAGCTTCCAAAGAAGGGTTGGGCTCCACTGTGAACGCCTCGAAAGGGGCACCCTGATCATAACCCAGTTGCCGGGCAAAACGGTGTGGATTGTACCGCATGAAAAGAGCCGCATCATTTCGACGGAACAACAGATAACCGGGTTTGATCGAGTACAGGTGCATGGCTTCCTTGGGCTTCAAAGATGGTGCTCCCCCTTTCGACAAATCAAACAACTGTTAAATAGGTCCCGAAGGAGCAGAGAGGATTCGATCATTAAATACCATTCCGCTTTCATTGGCATACGGATTAAGCAGCACTCGAATAGCCCCTAATTGAGTCGGGTCAGGGGCAGAAGCGTCCACCGACCTCATGAGCCGCGGAAAGGTATAGGCATCATAAAAGCTGGGTCTCTGATGCGCGGCAAATGCCCCTAGCACGTGCATCTCAATCCATGATGTAAAGTAATGGAGAGAGAAGCTCACCACATTCACGCCTAGGGTTGAGGTATTAGCTGTACTTCTTAGCCCATGATACAGATGAGACAGCCCTACAATGCCCACGGCTAGTCGCGTCCCTTCGGTGATGCGATGAGCAGGGTAAATGACCGAGGCTCTCATGAATCGACGGTGCGTTGAAACGACGAACCAGCTGAGCCAAACACTGATAAAGCCGATGAAGAAAGTTTCTTCATCCATGCCAGGAGCTGCGATCGACTCGAAAGGTACAGCTGACAAGATTGGAATGTAGAATTGGGGCAAATCCTCTTCTCTAGCCGGTAGCCTGTTTAGACCAAACCCGAAAGAGTCGTTGATATTCACGAACTTCGGAGCCGCCTTTGATAGAACGTCTCTACGAAGAAAGCAGGAAATAAAGCTTTTGAAAGTGGCGCCCTGTTCTTCTAACTCCGTAAACAGCTTCTCAAAAATCCCTAGCATCTTAATTAGACTCGGGTACTTGTGATGGACGGCGTTTTCAGTCGACAGGTCGTCAAGCATAGCGGGCATAGTCTCAAAAACATACTTGTCAGGGGGCAACAATTCTTCGTAAGGTGCTCCCCTGATCGGTAAACCCGAGATCTCACGAAACTCTTCCAAAGAGATCGAAACTTCGTGGTCCCCTAACAAGAAAGTATTGGTGGGAAGATTCCACTGATTTAGGAGAGTTTTGACCCACCATACATGGAGAGATTGATAATGGAAGAGGGATGCATACACCGCCTGGTAAAGCCCGACCCTCTGCAGTCGCGCACGATGAGCGGACAAGATGTAACGAGCCCAGAGAAGGTAGCCCGTGGGATGGCGAGGGGTAAGCCCTATCTTGTAAACTTGTCCCTAAGGCTGGGCTTCACCCTGGAAGATACGACGCCCTAAGATGTCTATGGCTGGCACAGACTGATTTGGTATCCCAGTTGTCGACGGTTCGAGCCGGCCGGTAGGGGTCCAATTTTCCACCTCCACAGCAAAAGCAGTCTGCGGACGGTCCATCGGCAAGAATGGGCGGATAGGCTCCGTTGGTACCTCGTAAAGAAAGTTTCGACGACCGCGGATGATATGACCGTACCAGGTCCCCCATAAAAGTAAGTTGGTGCAATCGGGGTCGTGGGCTCTAATCATCGCCATCACCTCTTCGTCAGACGGTGACTGAGGAAAGGCAGCCTCCGAGCGGGTGAAAGGGAAGTATGGAACAGAAGCCATTGTGCCTGAAACAAAGGAAAGGAAACTGTTAATGAAGCCCACACATGTATATATATTTATAAATATATATATATATAAAAAGACAGTGGAAGAAAGCGACAAAAACTTTTTTTATGGGACCATTGGTTGCAAAACACAGGGGCCCCACAAAATCAAGATGGCGGCTCACTAATGATGAGGCAATATAATTATTATGAGAACAAAAGGAAGATTCTCAATAATGAATAGTGGATTTCAAACAACTCTACACATTCCCCAAGGAGAAAACCCACTGCAGAATTCTATGCTAATCATGAAGGGTTTATATGGAAGCATTTTTGCAAAGAACAACTCAGGGCAAGAAAATCCCAAGAAAGTTCTCTGTGAAGAACTGAGTTCTTTAGAGGAATTAAGTTCCTTTTGAATAGAGGAATTAAATTCCCAGAAAATGTTTTTTAGAGCCAAAGCTCTTTGGAATGGAATTAAATTCCAGAGAGAAAACAAGTATCACCATCGATTCCTGAGATCAGAGAAGCCCTAACAAAAGGAGTTTATTATTTAAAGGTTGGACATTATTTTGAAGAACTTGGAAAGATGGGTTATTGTTAAAGGAAAAAACCCTTGGTGTGGATTTAAAATCAAAAGAAAACTTCTACAAGAAATTCTTCAGCCGTTCAAGATCATTACCTGAAGAAAGGATTCTTTCTGGGACAAAGTTAAACTCTGGAAAATTTTAGGGACAGAGAACTAAGCTCTGAGAGAGAGAATTAAATTTTCAAGGCAAGAACAAGTAAGGAAGAAGATGAAAAGTGGAGGCACTTCTGAAGAGACCCCTGCATTTCTAGGATGTGATAGAAAACGGTTCATCTACCCCCTTCCCTAGGCAAATCCAACGGCCACAAAAAATGACAGCGTTGCACTCACGTGCAAACACGTGAGAACAACACTGTGGGGACATTTGTTCCCTCAGAAAATATCAGGAAAAACCCCAATGAGGCATCACGTGCCCACACGTGACCAGGGGTCACGTGCTGACACGTGATGGTTTCCTGGGGATTCTGCTGAAATAGAATTAAATTCTAATCAAACAAGCAATCAATGGAGTCACGTGCCCACACGTGATGGGCCTTTAAAACCCCACTGAAAAGAATTAAAGGAGTTATAAAACACTAAGGAACACCCCAATGGGGCATCATGTGTCCACACGTGACCAAAGGTCACGTGCAGACACGTGATGGGTTCTTAAGCTCTTAAATTAATAGAATTAAATTCTATTTAAATGATCAAACAGTAGGATCACGTGCCAACATGTGATAGGCTCTTAAAGCCTTCTGAACTAATAGAATTAAATTCTAATTAAGAGAAATCAAAAACCCTAACTGGAAAAATATTTCCTTAGATCTTTCCAAAACAAAAAAGATTGTGCTCTGTAAAGTGGAGCACCGTTGGATTAAAAATCCAACGGTGATTAAAACTCACCAATCTATAGAAAGATTCTATACAAGGAAAGATTTCCCTGAAATTCACCAAGAATAACAGACAGAATATCTTTTGGAGTAAAAATCCAATGGTAAATAAAATTCACTGAGTGATCTAAAAGATCATGTTGGTTACAAAATCAATTAAAATCTTTCAATGAAAAATTGACTGAACAAACTGCTTCTTTTCTTTCTCATATAAATAGGAGCCAAGAAGAGAAGAGGGGGAATCTGGACTTTTTTTTTTGAAATATACAACAACAGAGAGAAAAAAGAAGAGAATTTAATTCTCTAGAGAGAAAGGAAGATTTCCTCAGAAGAGAAAGAAACCCTAGGTGAGAAAGGGAAAGAGATCATAAGCTCCACAAAACAAAAGGAGAATTTAATTCTCAAACTAAGAGTTTAACTCTTCTGAATAAGAACTTAGTTCTTCTTTTGGTTGAAGATCTGTAGAAGCAGATCTCCCCATAAGTTGAGAATTTAATTCTTATTGGGAAGATTCTGCCATGCAGATCCAAAATTTAGAGGGAGAATTGAGTTTAAGGAATTTAATTCCTCTAAATACTTAGGAATTTAATTCCTCCAACAGAGACAGGGTTTAACCCTTAAAACAAGAACTTAGTTCTTCTTCATGGTTGAAGATCTGCAGAAGTAAGATCTCTCCATAAGTTGAGAATTTAATTCTCATCGGGGAGATTCTGCAATGCAGATCCAAAACTTAGAGGGAGAGTTGGGTTTAAAGAATTTAATTCTTCCATATACATAGGAATTTAATTCCTCTAAACAAATTAGGGTTTAACCCTACAAAAGAATTTAATTCTTAAACAAGAGATTTAACTCTCCATGCACGTAAAGAGATCAGTACCCAATCTGGTCACATGGTAACATGTGACCCTTATCCTCAAGGAGTAAAAAAGGAAGAATGAGACATGGTCACGTGTCCCCATATGACCCTTAAATAGACTCCTCAATATGAGAAAGGAAAAAGCTTGGAGGCAATGCCTCACGTGCTCCTACGTGACCCATGAATAAACTTCTCAAAAATAATGGCAGAATAGACTTTGGGCGCCCTCACGTGTCCCCACGTGACCCCTGACAAACACCTCTTTAAAAAAGAGAAGATAGAAAGAACTGAAGGATTAAAATCCAATGCATGGGCGCCCTCACGTGTCCCTACGTGACCCCTAGCAAATCCCTTTAATATCCAGTGCATGGATGCCCATCACGTGCCCATACGTGATGGCCTGGAAGATTGAAAGTGTTTAACATTTATTTAAATATTCTGAGAATAAAATAAAGAAAGTTTAGCCCAATCCTAAGGCGCCTCACGTGAGCGCTTCATCTTTTTAGTGTTTAACAATATTTTAAGCACTGCATCCTTAGTGTTTAACACTATTTTATGTGCATCATGTAGAACACGTGACCGCCAAATATGTGTTAGTGTTTAACACTATTTTTCAAACCAGTCTTAGCCTAAAATTAGCTAAGTTCTCCAGAGATAAAATCTCCCTTTTGATTGAACCACAACTACATTCTTCCAAACTTGATCATTTCATAAAACCCTGGAGCCATGATGAATAGTCAGTGCCCAGTAAAAGACAAAATGTTGTCAGAACCCCCAAACCCCTGTTTAGCGTTGCTAAATAATGAGGGGCTGAACCCAGACATATGTTCAACAGTCCAAACAAAGGTCTAACATTTCAAACCTAATTGGACTTAGCCCAAGTTGGCCATAAGTCCTCAATCCAGATTTAACTGAGCCCATGTGCTCATAATTCAATTAATTGCTCTTAGTCCCAAACTGGACTATAGATTTCCCAATCAATTTTGGTTCAAGGGTACCTCTTCACTCCTTTGAGATTTGTCGTTGTAATCCTTCAACGTCTTCAAAGAGGTGACGGGTCCCGATAACCAATCATTCTATGGACTGTGGGGTCCTTAAACTCATGGACTATGATGTCCTTAACCTCGGACTGTGCGGTCCCTTTAAACCCATGGACTATGATGTCCTTAACCTTGGACCGTAATGTCCCTAAACCAATGGACCGAGATGTCCTTAAACTAACACTGGACCGATATGTCCTTAAACTAATATTGGACCGCAATGTCCCTAAACTAAACAATAGAGTCCAAATGCTCTTTTGTTGGATCTAAACGATCCTGTTGAGTTGATCTTAGTCTAAAATTAAACTAACGTATCCTCAACGAACGTTTAACTTGATCTTAGTCTCAAATGAGACTAACGTATCCTTAAACCCAACCCAAAACCCAAATCTAAGAAAATACGAATTTGGACTAGTCTATGACCTACGAGCGACAACATAAATTAGTCTCCATATACAATCCACAGGCAACCAAAAACAAAACAAATACACACGATACGAAGTGACTATCTGGAGAAGGAGAAAGTGGTTACTGCGATACGGTAACGTAATTAACTGCAGGGTCTTGCGCCTGCAGGAAAGAGCGTCCCCACAATCAAAAACCCCTCAAATGAGGGGGAATCTGACGAAGTCTGCTACATCGACCGCATCCGTTTAAACCTTCGATACATGGTGTCATAGATCAACTTGGCATCTTCGCAGAGGTGGACGAATAGAACCAATTAGCATCTGCCCCGAATTCAGGCAAGACGGACCTACACGGTCACGTCTCCGTGTTCGGAGGGGAACACGCTTATGCCATCCGCATTCGCCAGAGTGTCCCGTTATGCACCGTTAGGTTACTTAACTAACGGCATAGCGGGGCGGGACTAGCGCGGGTGTAAAACATAAACAACGTTTATTATATATCATATATATAATAATAAAGCATTCGTCTTAAGCATATAAAGTGACATCACAGAATATCAGCAGCAGAAGTCCACATATGAAATATTGGATATACTAGGATGTCCGTCTTTATATCAAGCCGGTAAAAAACACGGATTCCACAGTCGCGATGAATAGCCAAACCCACATCCCTAGACCCCTATGAGAGCGACAAGCAACCCTACCAATTCTAGAGTTAGGAGACCCGGACTCGACTCCTCGATATGGTCTCCCACTGGACTCTAGAACCCGGTTACTTGTGCTCCCCACCTTGGGTCTATCCTAATGCGGAAAAGTAAATAATATACAACAATGGTGATATCATTCTCAACCCGGAAGTGCCCCAATAAAATAATATTACATACAAGTTTTTACATGAATAAAAATGAAAAACTCTCATCTCACATAAAAAAAATCCGGCTATTCAAAACACGACGATCCAATATAACATATTCCAGCAACACATAATATCACATGTCATCAACGTAATTAAATATGCATATCCCAATAGTCGTTGACATATAGCAACAAAACCGGCGATACACCACATATTACACTTACGGCCGCAGAAAAGAAAATGTCAAACTACAACATTTGGAATCGACATAGCCCTTAGACATCATAAATCCGGAATATCACATACTTCAGATTTCATGCCTAACATTGTAAATCTTACATTTGGGTCTAACTCATGAAAACACTTTTTCAAAAGAAATCGGGTAATTCAATAAGATTCCCGATTCCTCCCGAGACCGAAATGTTAAATTTACAAGCAACTAATCAATTTTCATAAAACTAATTAGTGCAGATTCCAAATATTGTATCACATTCCATGGATAGCTAGACGATATTAAATATTCCGATCGAATCAATAAACACCCAAAATTTCCCAAAGAGCTCAACACTTGAGCACAGTTGAGAAATACTCAGAACATGCCACAGTACCTATGGACCAACCATAGAAAGGTCAACCCTTGCCTCACCTATGACGCCGCGGAACTACCGCAAACCCTAGGGTTTGATAGTGGTTCTGACGGTCATAGAATCGAGTTAGGGTTTCGTTCTTCTAGAGAGTCCGTAGAATTACTTGCATGATTTTTGAATATTTTCAACTTTGAAAAAATCCAACTTTTGGAAAATTTCCAGCGAGGGAGAAAATGGGTTATTGATATCCGTTCGAACTTTTTAACGCCGTCTAAAATACCCGAAACGATGTTAGAATTACGACTACGAAACACTCCGAATTGTCTTTACAGAAAGATAACATCACATGCAATCTTAACAAAAACAAGCAACACCTGAAACACCAAAACCCAGATACCAGAACACCAAACCAAAACGAACCCGAGAAGACTTCATTGGGCCGGCCATGCTGGAATTTTAAAGCATGTCGCCGGGTCAAATCCATCGGATGGGGTTCGTATTCGTTTGGTGTTCATATTACATCTCATGTAATATTCTGCAGTTGCTTAAAAAAAATTCGAGGACTTTTAAAAATCGACAGAAACTAGGTTTTGTGTTTCGATGTTTCGGAGTTGTTTCGGTTTCGCAATTCTACAAACATCGTCTAATTCTCTAGCTTGGCTCTAATACCACTGTAGGAATGCCTAGCACGATAGCAAGGTTTCGGAAGGCATCGTCCATGCCATTTTCAAAAAATTGCCATGCTAAACAACCCTAACCCTAGAATCTTTAACTAGAGAATTAGACAATACAACATGTAAACAACTTTACATCTAAGTAAACATGGAATACAACCATTGTAGACCGGTCTTTCACTTCAATATCTCCGTGTAGTAGTCCCTTCGCTTCAAGTAGTGATCTTCCGGACTCTAGAATGGCTCCGCAAGGTGAAAGGAACAAACTTGCTTGAAGTCTTCGAGGCCGAAGATGATCTATGTCGAGGAGACTCTAACTCAAGCTACCTCTTCACTAATTAGGGATTAGTGAAACTAACATCCTAAACTAAATGGCTAGTCTAGTAGAGAATGATGAAGTAGGATTTTTGCTCACTTTAGAATTAATTTTCTCACTTATTTTCTTCGCCTCTCCAAAACCTAGAGAGCTCTCTCTTGATGAAGAAGAAGATGAAGAGGAAAAATAGAATGAGTGAGAATAGCAGCCATGGGTGAGCAAATATCTCATATAATTCTTGTAGAGATTTAACCATGGCTAATGACAATGATTGGGTAAATAAATATCTAATGTAAGACAAAATTAGTGGACCAAGTCAATGGGTTCTGCAAGCTTCTACTAAGCATCAACCATGACTAATTTCCAACCAATTTGTGATTTACTTTAAATAAATAAACTCTACATTATCATGAGCATGGTGTAAGTCTCATACACCCATGTAGCATGTATCATCAAGTATGACACAATAATATATATCACATATATATTAAGTGTGCACAATTAATATATATCACATATATATTAAAAGCATAAGTGAGATAAAGAAAATCTTAAGTGAGCTAATATTAGTTAATATAAATTAATATATCAAATATACAATTATACATTAAATTATTAAATCAACACTTGATTTAATAATCCGGCTATATCTCATATAACCGACTAATATCATATGTATCAACTTATCGAATCAACACTTGATTCGATAAGCCGGCTATATCATATATAACCGACCGATATCATATATCGCGAGAATAGAATACGGTATCACATACTCGTATTAATCTCGGTCCCGCACATATCACATATGTGTTCCTACTTCGTTTCGCCTGAGCCAGGAAACCTCCGTGTAGGACTCTAAAGACTTGTCAATACGCCGGCAGTAGGTGATGATCATATCAAGCACCCACAAGCCGTCAGCGATACGAGCTGGACGTAACGGCTACCCGGGTATTGAGCGATCAGAATATCAACAAGCAAGCCTGCTCATACTCCTGTAAAGCCTGTCAGTAATACTACCGTACAGTCCGGTCTCTTCGTCTGATATGTCGCATATCTAGTCTAGGGGTGGTAAACGTCAGACCCCAGTAACCGATAAGTCGTGCCGATGTGAGGCTCATAATGGGTCGAGACACTACTGATAACTCTTACCAGTAAATCTCCATATCAGCCCTGGCCAGGGACTTCCTGTTATAGCCAATCGAGCACAGCGCAACATCAATCTCCAATACCGGGAGAGACAAATCCCCTCCTATCGCTCATTGCCTCTATGTGACTCGGGACTGTACCCAAAAACCACCATTTTGCACGTTCTCTTGAACGTGGTAAAGTGGAAATCAAAGCACAGTGGGAATCACACAGGACTCTATGACGATCTCGGGTCTACAGACTAACCTGTACCAGTGTCACCAGAGAACTGCTATCTGACGCTAGGTATAATACCATCTAGGAGTTCTCAGCGAGTTCGTTCAGTGTACCCAGTCTCCACTGAGCACCCGTCTACCATCTTTGATGTCAAACACCAATGGATGTGGGATCATCCATCGCCCATCATATGGGTCAAGAAGCGTATACGCTAGTCTACTCTGAAATATCGATGCCCTGTCTCGATACACCCTCGACTAGGAACAATTAAAGGATGTACTTGTGGACTATCCTGGCCCCACTAGTATGATCTCCATCATAGTCCTGATAGTCAAGTACACATCCTAAGGGCTTTATCAACATGTGAGAGCAAGACAGTATCATAATACAAGTCTACATGTTAAGACAAAGAGCAACCAAATAGCATACTATCATATCAAGCAAGAAAGTCATCTCTATATATGTCCAAGCATCCACTATAATATACATTATATGTACAATAATGGCTTCTAAACCATACATATAACTAATATATATGAGATAAAACACTCAATTAGACACTCTACATCTTCTAAGCTACTTAGCTTAGAAAACTAGATACCTTAGTTATCTCGATTTAGAGGTTGAAGGTTGAAGTACATACTCTCGGGTGGATCGTCTTCGACACGAGGAGGCCGACGTTCCAAGCGCGATCCGATCTTCGAGGAGCTCAAGAAGAGGAGGAGAAGAAAAAGACCCGAAGGACTTATAAATAAGGAGGTATAAAGCCTAACATAGTAGTTAGAACCTCCTAGTAGATATAGCTAATTAAGGTTTCTGTAAAGGTCCTAGAGTTAAAGTCGGTGTTGTGAAGTAAGAAAAATCGTTTTTTGTAAATTCCGTCTCCCCGCGAACCCACGGGTTGCACGACATCGACTTACAGGCTCAACGTCTTTCTATACGATCTTCTTATCCATGGGTACCGTATCGGGTCCACCATATATCCGCAGACAGTGACTCCTCACTGCTCAAATTGGATAATAATCATAGCTCAAAATCGAGAAAACTCATGGTGGACGTCGAAATATTATAAAACCACGTTTTTAAAATATTCACAAGTTTTGTAAAATCATCTCTGCGGTTTCTTAAATCCGGAAATCTCATAAAAAAAGAATCTCATAAGAATATGGTAATAATGGAACAACATGTAAGGCATAGAATGGTAATATAATGCATGGCAAGTGTGTTCATATCAGCGTGTTGTATAAACAATGTAAAAAGGTACAATATCTGAAACAGTAAGTGGGCTGGGTACTAATAGAAATCTAAAATGCTAACAAGATATAGTGTGATACAGTGGCATAGCGAGTTCTATCTATGTATGTGGCATGGCAATTACCGATGATGTGTGTACGGGCGTACGGGCATGTGTACGTACAATATATAAGTCATCGGTAATGGTGTGTGTGTCCTAACAAACGAAGTCAAGTAGAGCTAAAGGTGTAAACGTAATATATATCGTGAATGATCGAAGCGCGAGCGTATGCAAAAATAAGAAATTGAAATGCGAGCGTATACAGAATAATGAAATCGTAATGTGAATAAGTATTACAATATCCAACTACGTATGAGTCATACAGTATAGTTTAAAATAGTACAAAACGTTGTTTTTGGAAGTAGGGGACTACGATGTTTTTGAAAAAGGTACCATTTGAAAATTCGTAGCGTACCCTTGAAATTATCTTTTAAAAGTACGTAACGATTCGTTAGTTTTGAAATTAGGTATGGCTCTAAATATCTCATAATTTTCCTTTTGTGAATTTAGACAAGACTCCTCGAGTCAAAATAAATATCGGCTGTAATCGGTAATCGATCATCATTATATCATATACAGAATATCACTCGTACGATATCATCCAATCAACATGGTACGAATCTATAGTCGCGTACATCAATCTCATGTCATCTCATCTCATATCATATCATCTCATATCATATCATGTATACTTATATTGTATATATCCTCATGTCATAGATATACTTATATACCAAGTACTCAAAATATAAATATGTGTGTGTAGCTCAATGGCTATGGAATAGAAACTAGGGGTATAATTTCTACTAAGTATAGTAATATACGCATATGGTATTCTAGTAAACCCTAAAGGCTAAGTATATGACACACACACACACACACACACACACACACACACACCGTATCCTAATTTTACGGTTGCGGGGTGCTATACGCCATCCACCCGACTTCCCCCGTAAATATACATCTACTCACCTTATATCCTCGCCCTAGTCGAAGCACGATGAACGCCTTGTTCTTCTTCGTCGTCTCGGAAGTCCACGCGATTGTACCTACAATCGAATATATAACCAAAATCGCATAAAAACCTAAATTGAATCTGAAATCACGAACGAAACGCACATAGGTTAGAACTTATGGTCAACGCATGCTAAAACGACAAAATACCCTCCCGGCGTCAACATACGAACGTCAAAAACCAAGTCAATGCAGGGTTACTAGGCACCCTCACAAGGGTCTATAAGGCATCAACCATGCCCGATTTAAAATTTAGACGTGCCGAACAACCCTAACCAAGATCTTTAAACTGGAGATTAGGCGAAAAAAAGCATGTTAAACACTTTAACACTAAGAGTTTGGGATTACAACCTTTGTAGATCATGTCCTTCACTTCTAAAGCTCCGTGTTGAGATCCCTTCGCTGCGATCATCGTGCATCCAGACTCTAGAGAGGCTCCACCAAGAGAAAGATGCAAGCTTGCTTCCGATCTTCGATAACAAAGATGATCTACCTTGAAGTTTCATTAATACAAGCTCTCACTCACAAAATGAAGTGAACACCCTCATCTAAATAGCAAGGGTAGATGAGGATGATAAAGTAGGATTTTTGCTCTCATTTGTTTTCTTGTTCTCACTCACTTTCATCACAAAAATCAAAGCAAGAAAGTTTTGCAAAGAGGAAGAAGAAGAAGAATAAATCATGAATCTTTTTGTGATGAATAATGAAAGTCAAATATGAGGTTAGAAATGCAACCATGGTCAATTTAACCTTTGTAGAGATTTAGCTAGGGCTAGGGTTTGGGTTGAGTTAAAGAATGAGTCACTTAAAATATCAATACAAATATCTTTGCACAAAACAAAACAAAACCTTCTAGAAACTTCTAGAAAAGCTTAACCCAAATCAAACCCTAACCATGTTTAATCTTCACTAATCATGTTGCATTAATAACCATATCATGTTACAATATTATATATCACATATATAATATTTATTGTAACAAAATAAAATAATACAATTAACATATATCGCATATATATCAATGTATTACCCGAGTGAGAAAAAGAATCTTTTAGTGAGCCGATATTAGTTAATGTAATTTAATATATCATATATATAATTACACATTAAATCATTGAATCAACACTTGATCGGACAATCCGGCTATATCGCATATAACTGACTAATATATCATTTACCGATTCATCGAATCAACACTTGATCCGATGACCCGGCTGATATCAAATATCGCGAGAATAGAATACTGTATCTCATATCGCATTATCCTCGGTCCTGCACATATCACATATGTGCCCCTACTCCGTTTTTCCTGAGTCAAGAAAGCTCTGTGTAGGACTCTAAAGAATCGTCAATACGCCGGCAGTAGGTGATGATCATATCAAACACCCACAAGCTGCAAGCGGTCAGCTAAACGTAACAGCCACCCAGGTATTGAGCGCTCAGAAGATCAACAAGCAAGCATGTACATTCTCCTGTGAATCCAGTCAGTAACACTCCCGTATAGTCCGGTCTCTTCGTCTGATATGTCGCATATCTCGCCTAGGGGTGGTATACGTCAGACCCCAGTAGCTTGATAAGTCGTGTCGATATGAGGTCTATAACAGTTCGAGAAACTACTGATAACACTTACCAGTAAATCTCAGCAACCCTGGCCAGGGATTTCCAGTTATAGCCAATCGAACACAGCACAACATCAACTCCCTATACCGGGAGAGACGAATCCCCCCTATCGCTCATTGCCTCCATGTGATTCGAGACTGTACCCAAAAGCCACCTTTTTGCACGCCCTCTTGGACGTGGTATAATGGAAATCAAAGCACAGTGGGAATCACACAAGACTCTATGACGATCTCGGGTCAACAGACTACTCTGTACCAGTGTCACCAGAGAACTGCCATCTGACGTGAGGTATAATACCATCTGGGAGTTCTCGGCGAGTCCGTCCAGTGTACCCAGTCTCCACTGAGCACCCGTACACCATCCTTGATGTCAAACACCGATGGACATGTGATCATCCATTTCCCATCATATGGGTCAAGATGCGTATACGCTAGTCTACTCTGGTGTATCGATGCCCTGTCTCGATACACCCTCGACTAGGAACAGTTATAGGATGTATTCGTCGACTACCGTGGCCCCACTAGTATGATCTCATCATAGTCCCAGTAGTCGAGTATATATCCTAAGGGCTTTATCAACATGTAACATAGAGACAATCAGAATACATGTTAAGATAAAGTACAACCAGATAGTATACTATCATGTCGAGCAAGAAAGTCCTCCCTATATATGTCCAAGCATCCATTACAATATACATCGCATGTACAATAATGGCCTCTAGGGCATACATATAACTAACAGTCAAGACATAAATATTCAAAAATCCGAGTTTTTAAATATTGCAAAACCAAGTAAAATGCTTCCAGATTTTAACTCAGGTGATCTGGGACTATTTAGCATATAAGGTGAGCTTAGTTATCAAGTGTGCGGACTATAAAACAAACCCCAGACCATAACTCTTCGACATGGCCGCAAATTGCGGCCAAACGTATTAAATCTGCGGGTTGGGTTTGGAATTGAGGGCTCGGGCTTCTACGGTGGTCTTCTACCGGTCTAAGCATCTTATAGAATCTTTTAAATATTTTTCAAAGTTCCTTAGTTGCTCCAGATTCTATTTGAACTTCAAAATCTCAATGAAAACCAAGTTATAAAACTTCAAAACTCTTTAAACCGAGGATACTATCACTTACATGTCCCCTTTTATTACTAATGAGCTTGTAATCATTCACTAAAGCTCTACTATACCATCACTACAAGTTCTATCTACCAAAACTCACTTTTGAAATCTCAAGTCTAGAAAACTTAAATCTTAGCTCTAAATACTAGTTTGTCAAGGCAATATTGTAAAAAACATGGTTAAGGAGATAAGTTTACCGCATAATAGGGATTTGGAAAGTTCCAAGATGGCAAAAGATATCAAAATGGAGATTTGATCACATCTTCTTATATAGAATGAAAATTTGTATACCTCTAATGAAGGTCATATGGTGTTTTGAAAGGGTTTGTGAGGATGGTTTGTAGTTTGAATAAGGATGGAGGAGGTGAAGAAGGAGAAGGGGAAGGGGAAGATGAATAAGTGAGGAAAAGATAATGAAGAAAGAAGATATGGTTCATAACCATAACCTCGCCCCCCTCCCCCTCTCTCATCCATACCTCATTTATAAAATGATGCCATACTAGTTCATTTTTTTTCTTTTCTTTTATAAATATAAAACCATATTTAAACACAAATGGAAAAGGAACGAAAGCTATCATAAAAGCACTAATAAAATGTCAACCCCTTTCATTAACATGTCATGCACACTAATCATGGTTTAGTAAATAAAACTCGGTTAATGCACAAAATAGAAAAACATCAATTAGTTTTAATACACTAATCTTGTATGGATATAACTGCGTGCTTATTTATGAAAAGTTCAATTAAGTAAATGCTTTCATAAATAATAATTTATTTTATTTATGAAAAGTTCAATTAAGTAAATGCTTTCATAAATAATAATTATTTTAAATTTCCAAATACTTTTCAAAATAGAGGTATATAATTATACCAATCTACAAAAATTCAAATCCATGCTCGTATAATATCCGTAAATTTCATTATTTAATTATTATTCTAAAATAATATTTTCCATTTTTCTGAAATGTTACAATCCGTCCAAAAAATATTGGTAATTTGTTCTTCATTATCCAACCGCTTCGCATGATAAAACGAAGGATTTTCTAAAGAATATTGTTGAAAATTTCTTAGCAAGCTTTCGGCTTCACCATACTTCATATTTTTTTGTCTTTTGGAGCGCAAATAAGTTTTTTTGATCTTCCAGTGTATATCCAAGACTAGCCCTTCCACCGGCTTGTATACTCAACAATCGATAGGTTTGTTTTAAAGTGAGTCCGGAGGCCTCTGCTCGCTCAATTTCCTCCCCTCGTTGATCTGTAATCTCTCGTTGTGATCGTAACATATATGAGGTACATTGAAGCTGAAGTGTATGACTGAGACCTTCTTAAAACTTATAGACTCGAAACTTTGCATTCTCAATTCACGTAATACCCATTTTTGCTAAGCATCCACATCTAGTCTCCGCACGCGGATTTTTGACGAGGTGATCTTGCTTGTTTCTTTCTCGAAAGCCTTCTTTAAAGTACGAATATACTCTTGAAATACTGCTTTTGTCTTCGGGTCTTTGTTAACATTTGCTTTACGAATGCCAAAACTCAACTTTCCAGCATAAATGAGATAAAAATTCCAAGCATCTTCTTTTGATTCAAATATTTGATCCGCTCTAGGTATCCAATCTTTTACTTGGTTGTCATTGCTTTGGTTGGTACCGAAAAGATTTCAGAATTTGTCCCATCCATTCTGAAAGATAAAATCAAAAACATAGCTCATCATTTGCTAGAAATAAATTTAACATTAGAAATATCTAAACCAAATGTACATGTATGTCTAACATTTTTGTAATTTTAAATAAAACAATATATGGCATTTTAAATTATTTGAGAGAGATCCAACTCCTGTTCACTGGAATTTCGAAAAAAAATAATCCCTTCTTTGTAGATCTTCTTTGTAGATGAAGTTGGAGATGAGGGGCTTGAGGAATTTTAGGGTTTGGAGACGGGGGTTTCATAGAAATTTTAGGGTTTGTATAATTGGGTTTTGATTAATTTCAAAAATGAGGGTTTTGATTTTAAGGATCAGAGATGATAAATTTGAGGAAGATTGGGTTTGAAGAAAATGAAATAGGAGGGAAACGAAGAACAGGCACCAACAAATTGGACATGGGTTATTCGTGAGAAATGTAAACAAAGAAGGTTTCTCAAGTGGGATCCACACAAAAAGCAGAAAGCGGTGAGGATGTGTTCTGGATTGAATTGACGGTTGAGATTGAATAATAGCATCAATCCAATTATTCATCCCATCGCATGGACCCGAATCCAAGGAAGGGAAGGAGGATGAAATGCTTCGTCCGTCATTTGAAAATTTTAAATGGGAATTGATGACATGAATAAACTAGGGATGGAGAGAATTTCTTATTTATTTAACTTTCTACTATAAGCAACGGACGCTCTGTATTCACACAAAGCGACAAAATCAATCCAGAGAGTTAGCATCACAAGTATAAATATACATGAACATTATTTTCATCCTACATTTTCAACGAAAGATCCTGAATTTTCTTTACTTATTAAATAAAACTAGCTTTATGAAAACAAATATCCAAATTTTTTTCCATAATTAGAGCTCATAGCTTCAATTATTATTTTCCTTAAATAAAAAATATAAAAATAGATAAATCCAAAAACAAAACCTATTCCATTTTATCTCACAAGTCTAGAGAGAGAGGGAGAGAGAGTGAGGAGAGAGAAAGGGAAGAAAACCTTTTCTTCCCAATCCGCCTGCTACGCTCCTCTTCCCCATTTTTTTAATTTGAAAACAATAGCATCGATAAACAACAAAATTATACGAAAATCCAAAATAAATTAAAATGGATAAAGAGGTTTAGGTCCAGGGCTTCACTCTCTCATCTTTCTCTTTACTCCTCCTCCTCCTCCTGCTTTGAAATTCGTGCCCCGTTCCCTTTTCCCACCTAGGGTTAGGGTTAGGGTTTCGATGTCTCTGAGCTCAGATCCGTTGAGATCGCGGCCAAGGAGGGACCTTGACGACGACGGTGGGATCTGCGACGGCGACAATGACGACCACTTCGATCGGGTCCCGGACTCGCTCATCCTCGTCATCTTCAACAAGATCGGCGACGTCAAGGCGCTGGGCCGCTGCTGCGTCGTCTCCCGAAGGTTCCACTCCCTCGCCCCCCTCGTCGACAACGTCATCGTGCGCGTCGACTGCGTCATCTCCGACGATCCCTCGCCCTCCGCCTCCGGAGGAGGCGCCAGCCCCGGCGACAAGACGCGCGGCGTGTTCTCGCACCTCGCCCGCCTCGTCATCGGTGGCATCGTGAAGCCGATCCAGGCCCTGAATCAGATCCTTGGCAAGAAATCTCCAGATTCGTGCTCTTCTTCTTCCTTGGACGCGGCCGCTTCGGCGTCGGAGGTTTCGCATCACTCACCGACCGAGGTTCTGAAGAATTTCAAAGAGATTCGAAGGCTGAAGATCGAGCTGCCGGCAGGCGAGCTCGGGATTGACGGTGGCGTGCTTCTGAAATGGAAAGCCGATTTTGGATCCACGCTCGACAGTTGTGTGATCCTCGGCGCTTCGTCTATGCTGCTGGTCAAGTCTCATAACCCTAACCCTACCAATTCTTCGGAATTGTGTGGTGGTGATGATAGCGGGAGCATTCCGGAGTCGTTTTACATGAACGGGAGCCTTAAACAGAGGGTTGTCTGGACTATTAGCTCTTTGATTGCCGCGTCGGCGAGACACTACCTTCTTCAACCGATTATAAACGATCATGAAACTTTGGAGAGTTTGGATCTGACAGATGCGGATGGGCAGGGGATGCTGACAATGGACAGTTTGCAGCTGAAGGAGCTTCGTGTGAAGCCTGTGTCGGCTTCGGGCTCTTCGCAAAGGACTCTAGTGCCGGCTCTTAGTATGAAGTTGTGGTATGCTCCACATTTGGAGATTCCGGGTGGGATTGTGCTAAAGGGGGCGACTTTGGTTGCGATTAGACCGAGTGATGAGAGATTGAATGAGAACTGGGGAAGTGGTTGTGGGTCTTCAGATGGAGGGTGTTGGGTTTCAAATGCGTTTGAAGAACCTTATAAGACTGCGGCGAGAATGCTGGTGAAGAGAAGGATTTATAGCCTTGAGATGAATTCCTTCTGAGCCCTAAACCTACTGAGAGTTTAAGCAATCAATCACGAAGGTATATTGTATATTAGTTATGTTTTTGGTTCTATATCTTTACTTGCTATGCTAGTAAGAGTAAATTTAAGTATGAAGCTTCCAATTATAGATTTTGACTATTTTATTGGGATTATGTCTCTATTAGATTGTTGGTGGTGATATATCGGGTATGATAGGATTGCAGATTTTTTTCTTCAACGACTTTACACGATGTCATCTAGCAAAGTAATTGCAGTATATTAGGAAGTCCCATTAAACCTCATTGCATTAGAACTTTTGAGCTATTTGTACTCTCTAGTATATGATTATACATACTCATATCTTGTTCTTTTGGATTGTTTTACCGTCATTAGCTTACAATTAATGAAATTGAATTAATGAGAGTTGAATAAAGAAAGTATTGCTTAACTTCTGCAGTTTGTAGGAAAAAAATGCCTACTTCATCCATCCTAAAGCCATATCAGTATGCATTTGTTCTGAACTTATCCACATTAAATATATACTAGCTGATAGGTCACCATGATAGATAAATTATGGCGATCTTCTGTAAATTGCAAAATAAAAGTCAATTTTAAGTACACCACTTTACAGTAGTTTTGTCTTTTAAAAAAATGTGACGCATTTGTGGTAGCATGTACTTCCTTCGGCCTTTTGGTATATTCTTTTGCTTTAGATATTAAAAGGATATTTTATGCTTTCCTGATAGCTTGATAAGATATAAGAATAACTCCTTTAGCCTTTTGGGTTGTTTTTTATGCTTTGGATGTGAATATTAACCCTAGAGCAAGCCTTATCACTTTACTTCATTAGTTTCTTCTTCTGGTCTAAACAAGTGTAAAAGTTGCTCCCTAATTGTATGAGCTTAATCCACAACCGTATGGGTTAGATCCACTAACCTCTATCCTGTTATAGTTTTTCATGGCAAGGTCTTCTTTTGCATGCAGATCCACTCAATGTTGATATTCAATTATATAACCTGCCAATTATTATGTGGAGCTTTCTTGACAATAAGAATGACAGTGATCGTCGATAATGATGATATTGAGATGTTAAGAGTAAGGGTTGTTTTCATGGAACTTGATATCTGCAATTCAGTACAAACACCAATTAATCTTCCTTTTGGTGATAATTAATTTTCCATGTGCGGGCTCTTTATCTTCCATAGATGGATAACTATTGATAGTGCATAATGCAGACAAGCTGGACAGCTATTGTGATCACAAAATTAGCAACACATTAAACCTAGCAAAATTTTGACATAACAGTAGAACTGTTTGTTGGGAGATAAAAACAAATTAGGTATTGATGTGCAACCAAAGGATTAAATTTTGAAAATTTTCAACATTGATTTGGTATAGGAAATTAGAATGGACTTTCAGACATTGGACATCTAAAGAACCTTGTAGGGGTTTTAACAAAATTAGTTAATTGATCCCATTTGGATCGAAACTATACATGAGAGTGGAATCATTCTATGAAGCATGAATTCCTAATTGCATGCCTATTATGAAAATAAACAACCTTGTTGAGGGATATATGTGATCAATTCCCTGTTGTGCTGGATCTGTATTCATCAATCCCTTCGCTTGACGGTCGTGTGAGAGTACCATATGATCACATTCTTGGTTTCCAATGTGCTACCAGCCTTCGCAAACTTGAACAAGGAAAGACAACGGCTTGTGGTTCTCTCACCTGATGAATTACATCAGATAGAGTCCATCTACTAGCCTTTGCCATATGGTAGGTCAGCCTAAACCGCCTATGTCTGCCAGTGGATGTTTGGGTCCCGGCCCAAACCTGGATCGTCAAGTTAGTTGGGCAGGCACTATCCGTTCTGGACCCAACTCGATTACCAACTAACACAAAAACAAGTAAACTATAGAGAAAGGTTCATCTCATAACCATCAAATATACAACAACGAAGCCTTTTATCTCAAGCATATGAGGCAAGCTACATGAACCAACATGAGAATCGCGCTGGGTCCAGCACATGAATTCTCCGCCTCCACTCACTCCTATTGAATAATATACTTTTATTGAAGCCTTTGACAACCATATCTTTTCATATCACCTCCATCCATGTTTCTTCGGTCTTCCTTTTGTCCTTTTGACATTGCCTATATCGAGAGTATCTATTCATCGACCGGTACTTTCATAGGTCTGCGTTGCACATGGCCAAACCATCTTTTAGCCGGTTTTTCCGCATCTTCTCCTCCACGGGTGCTACACCAACTTTTGCATGAATATTTTCATTTCGCGCCTTAACTTTTCTAGTGTATCATACATCCAACAAAGCATGCGCATCTCCACTACGTGCATCTTTTGTGTATGATGTTTCTTAGGAGCCCATCATTCTGTACCATATAATAAGGCATGCCGACTAGCGCTCCGATAAAACTTTCCTTTCAATCTTAACGAAAAGTTATGATCGCACAAAATCCTTATTGCATCCCTCCATTTCAACTGACCAGCTTGGATTCTTTGATTAATATCACTATCGATCTCCTCATCCTTTAGGATGATAAAACCTAGATATCTAAACTGATCGCTCGGTGATATCACTTGCTCATCCAGTGTTATACCACCGTGGTCTCGATTTCTCAGTTTGTTAAATTTGCAATGCATATATGCCGTCTTGGACCTACTCAATCTGAACCTTCGAGATTCCAACGTTTGTTTCCATAACTCCAATTTGGTATTAATCCATACTTTCGTCTCATTTACTAAAACAATATCATCAGCGGATAGCATACACCAAGGTATCTCATCTTGGATAGTTCTAGTAAGCTTATCCATCACGATGGTAAACATGAATGAACTTTAATGCAAATCCTTGATGTAAATCAATTGTAATCGGAAAATCACTTGTTAGGCCGCCGCAAGGTCTGACATTTGCCACTACTCCATCGTACATGTCCTTGATTATGTCAATGTACTTGACTGGGACCCTCTTCTTTATCATTGTCTTCCATAATCTCTCTCTAGGTATCTTGTCGTACGCTTTCTCTAAGTCAATAAATGTTATATGCAAATCTCTTCTCTTTACTCGAAAACGCTCGACAAGTAGTCTCTATCGTCGATCGTCCAGGCATGAACCCAAACTGGTTTTCAGTTATCTTAACATCCTTCTTTAGCATGTGATCAATCACTCTCCCAAAACTTCATGGTGTGACACATACGTTTTATTTCACGGTAGTTTGAGCAACTTTGAATGTCACCCTTCTTATAGATAGGTACAGGGGTATTTTTCCTCCACTCATTTGATATTTTTTTGGTCAACCAAATCTTATTAAATAGATCTGTCAGCCATTTAACGTCCATCTCTCCTACTTAGCAAATCTCGATAGGAATTCCGTCTGGACCAACTGTTTTTCTTGATTTCATTTTCTTCAAATCCTCTTTAACATCAAGTACTCTTATTTTACGCATTAAATCATGGTTTATATTTTGAGATTGAATGACAAGTCCATTCAAATTCTTAGTAAAACTCTCATTGAACAATTTGTCAAAATAGTATTTCCACCTTTCCTTGATATTCTCATCTTGAACTAAATCCTTCGGATCATCATTTTTTACACATTTACCGCACAAGTCTCTAGTTTTCCTTTCTCTCATCCAAGCAATCCTGTATATATCATTTTTAGCTTCCTTAGTATCCCACTTCTCATACACCTCATTATAGACCTTAGTTTTAGCTTCCCAAGCAGCTTTCTTAACTTCCTTTTTAGCAATTTTATACTTCTCAAATCTTTCCGCATATGTGGTTTTCTTCAAATCTTTATAAGGATCTCTCTTAATTTTAATAGTAGGTTTTACTTTTTCGTTTCGCCATGATATGTTCTTGGATGGTGGAGCACCATCTCTCGACTCACCAAGTAGATTTCTAGCTACTATCTTAATACAACTAGCCATTTTGCTCCATATTGTATCTAAATCATTTTCAGACTGTCAATCCGTCTCTTAAACTACACGATCTATAAAATCTTTTTGGTTACCTTTCTTTAGTCGCTACCACTTAATTTTAGGTTCTTTTTTACGTCTACTTTTCCTAGGCCCTCTTCTAAATCGAAAATTTAGAACTAAAAGTCTATGCACCTTAGAGTCGATACAACAAGCTCTATCTATCTTTCTCAGCAGAAAAGTCTATTTGACTTGCACTCGATCCGCTCCTAAAAGTGATGAGGTGAGACTTTCTTTTCCTAAAACAAGTGTTTGCTAAGATCAAGTCATAAGACAAGGCAAAATCTAAAATCGAGCTACCTGCCTCAATATTATAATAAAAAGGTAATCACTTTCTGCATAATAACTGAATAGACAACTTTGCCTTCTCAAACTTGAGGTTCATATAGGTTATTTTAAGACATTTGGTCTCAGATGACAAAGCAAAATGAGTATCTTGTCACTAACATTGCATTGTTTATTCATAGATTTGCCATTTCCCAGTGCAGCCTACTAATGTAACTGATTAGTTCTCCGCCAATTTCACTTTGAAGATGGCATTTTAGGGACGGCGATCAAAATCAAGCCAGGAAACATCTACTCATTTATATGGCAATGCTTGTAGAAGATCACATCATTCAGGCAATTTTGAGAAATGACAAGTCTATGAATAATTGTGGTAGAGTGCAATGTTGGTAACAAAAGCCTCATTAGGCCTTATAATCCAACTCCCTATGTATATTAGAATGTATATTTGAACAGTCAAGTTTGAGGAGGCATGGAAGGGAATTCATCTGTTTGGTTATTGGGTAGAGAAGTATCTACCCTCTCTGATGACTATATTGGACATTAGACGTATACTTTTTCATTAATTCGACAGTGTTTGTGTTTGTGGGCTATCAGATTGACCTGATAGGCTCCAGCCAACTTAGTTGGAGTTTTCCGGTTGGGGACACCCACTTGAGGAACATGTGGATATAGCAAAACCCTGGCCATATGGCTATGTTGGTTGACTGGCTTTATCTAGTTGTCATTCCTATGTCTATATACTGTTACTTTATTAGGCTAGTGTTTGCAAGCTTGTGAGGGCTAGCACGGTAGAAATCTGGGAGGTGTGCCTGCATAATGACAGTCTCTCACGACCATTAGGTGATGAGCTTGACGAAGAATGATTTGAGCATGAATGGGAGCTCAGATTGATTATATGACGTTGTCTTAAACAAGATTGTTGGTGATTACTACTGAATAAAAATTCATGCTTGGTTGAATGCTCATCTTATCTATATTGTGGATTTCGCTACTCTCAGACCTAGATAGAATCGATTTACATATGTTTGTTAAAACCACAAGCCCCAAAGGTTTTGAATTAAATCTCTCTGGGTAAATTGCTCTTTTATATTGTTTTTTCCTTGTTGGGTTCTCATGCTTCATCAGATGTCGTCCCAAGCTACCGAATTAATAAACCGTTGTGATTGAATTTTTCAGGGATACGGAATATTCAAACAAAGATGGGAAGGTCGGACGGAGCATTTTGGGAAAGAATGGAGATGATGGGCAAGCTCTTCAATCAAGCCTTCAAGAGCTACAATGTCATGTAATGTAATGGTCCTGTTCCTTTTGTGCCTTCATGGTCTCTCACTCTGTTTATTGCTGCTCTTGCTTACCAGCAGCAGTCTCCCTTTCTGTAAATGTCTGGGTGTTGATCCCTCACACGTTATCATGATGCCTAATTATATAAATATATGTCATGCTTTTAATTCAACTCTTCTGGAATCTGCTGCTCTGTACAATATTGCTGCCGACTCATAAATCAGAACTGATTATCCTGTTGCGGAGCTCCATGTTTCAAGTTTTTGTCATACTGCATCCCACGTATTATTTTACCTTATTGTGGACGATTTTACTCATTATACATTTTATTTGCCTATTTTTTTTATTTTGATAGTTGGCCTCTGATCCTTGCTATTTTATGAAGACGCTCTCAAATCCTTTTACTTTGAAAAAAAGAAAATTCTCAACTTCTCTCCGCTGAAAAAAACCTGTGTCAAGTTGACTTCACTATCAATTCGAGCTTGAATTAACTCAACAAGTAAATGCCTTCATCTTTCCGCAAACCTGACTTTTGAGCAACTCCATGCAAAAGAACTCGTTCATGCGCCAAAACCATAATCGGGCCCTACATTTAAATGATCAATACATTTGAACCCACTGGAGCAACAGATCGTGTCGTTAGCGGCTAAAGTGCGGTTAGAAGAGTAATTTTACATTCTCCTGACAAGGAGGCATTTTAGTTTTAGGATTTGCAGACTCATTCTTTTAAATGAAAAAAATTGGGAGGGCTTTTTTCTAAATAGCAAAGTTTTGGTAGGCGCATATCAAAGAAAAAGCACAAAAATTTATGTGGCAGCTTTCGTGTAGATAATAGGGTTTTTCATCAAAAAATTAATTAACATCCATGCAATCAAGATCGATAAAATACAACTGCGGTTCCATCACTTAAAACCATACAGCATAAGAAAACTTTTCAAGACATACATAACGAAAGCAAACTCATCGGACATCGAAAGATATAAACAAATAATGCAACAGTAACAGTTGGGAACCGTGACAATTGTGGCACCAAGGCTTCTGCGTCCACCAAAGCTTGTCGTGCCTTCGGCTACTGCAAATCTCCAATAAGGCATATTAATCAGTGGAATAACATCATAGAGAGAAAATAAAATTGTTATCAAATACTTCATGTATCTTTTGGAATTACTCAGTATACACCACTATCTTAAACAATATAATAAGCCATAACGCTAAAAAGTTCTTTGTGAGTGCAGTGTTCATAGAAGATTGGTTTTTTCTAATATCTTGTGGTTCTGTTGTGGATATAAGCAGAAGATAATAACGCGAAAACACTCAATAATTAGTAATTGCCACCATATTTTTACCCTTATAAGCTAGAGATTACAAGTAATGCAGCGTTCAACCTAATCGTGCTGTTTGAACAAAGGATGTGAGAAATGAGGTTCTGTCCACAAATAAACAATATTCTGCAGCTCCATCCAAGTTCTATGAAATCTAAACTGTCACTTACTAGTGATAACTGGTGGTGTATCCTAAAGAAAGTACAGGGTAGTTTCGAATATAGTACAGTCAAGATCTGAAAGCTTGTTTATTTGTGTAACTGTGTTTATAGTTACCGCCATCATGTTATCCGTGAGAGCACATGTAAAGTTGAAGCTGCTTGTAATTAAGATGGTTGCCGTAAATCACTATACATGATGTGTTAGTTTTTGTTTTAAATAATGCCTTGGAATTCTTCGTTTCTTTATATACCCCGCGCACTATATAAAGCAGCCGATACGGCTGCTAATCGAATGGACTTAAGTTTGCCTCGATTCGTTTATTAACAAGCTGTGCTTGAGCTAAAAATTAAGCTCGTTTGGCTGATGAGCCGAATTCGAGCTGATCCTGGATGCTTTTTCATAGTTCGAGTTGGCTCATTTATGTATTATATTATATTTTATATTTTTAAAAATAGAATATCCAACCAAATGGACAAATAGTGAGTTCAAATAAGCATATATTCAGTAAACTCATACCTCATACCTGATGCTCAATTTGATCATCAACACCCAATATGTTCTATTTTTCCCCCTTTTGTATTGATATATTTTAGTAGAATTGGTTGACGAGCTATAAACAGCCGAATTCATAAATGAGCTCAAGCCAAGCTTGTTTGTTCATTTATGAGCATGGCTCGTTTGTGATTGAGCCGTTAACAAGACATATTCGAGTTGCAATAATGAGTCTAATCGAACTTCAACCAAGCAAGCTCATAACCTAACAAACTCGAGCCGGAAAAAACGAACTCAAGCCGGGCTGAAATAAATGAGCCGACTCAGGCCGGCCCTAACCCATTCAAGTTTGGGTCGTTTACAGCCCTAGCAACCAGTCATGTGATATGATATGAAGTAAATTCACACTCCCTCAAGTTCAGATCGATTTAACTAAGGTTATTTGCAGAAATCCCCTGTCCTTGTCAACTTACCATGTATAGTAAAGTCATACCTTTGAAAGAGATTTACAAGCACAGATACCTCCTCTCCTCTAGAACCAAAACCCTAAAAAACACTCAAACTTCAAACAAGAAAATAAAAAGATTTAAATTAGACAATCATTTCTTCATAATAAGGATTGTCTAACAATGCTTTTAAACAGTATTACATTATAAAAGTACGAATGAGTGTTTGCGGTAATAAGTCTCTTGAGAGGTTACAAGTGCAATATGGGATAAACTAGAGTGCTTTATACAAATAACCAATTAAACTAAATTAAATACAAGTACAAGAGACCCGAATTGTTAGAACATCTTAAATTAAGAGTTGAGTAAGATGCAGGTAGCGACATTTCATTTTTCCTCTATTAAACACTTGTTTCTTGAGAATGGCATTGTTCAAAGGGTATTAAGCCAATGATTTAGGAGGTTCACCATACGGAAAACTTGGTACGGAAATATTAATGTTGTGCCGATAAATGCTATGACTTCTTAGACAACATGGCTGTGATTACATGCCCCAATGAGAACAATGCATCTTTGACCTAAATAGGGATGGCTTGAAATATGAACACATGGAAGTTAACGATCTTGTAAGAGTATCAATTACCCAACAATACAATCACTTGAACTACTTAAACTAATGACTCATTATGTAAAACAGTCGAGTAACTGAATAAAAAATTAAAATTTTTGCAAACTCCGCAAGAAGAAGACCTCAAAGGGTTTCGCTCAGGTCTTCCCTCTCTCTAGGAGCTCCAGAATGCGACTGCTCATTCTCGCTAGGAGAAACAATGGCGGAACCAAAGAAGAAGGGCACACTCAATCCATCCAACGCCAAAGGAAGCCTCTGAGCCTGAACCAAATGGTGACTGTGTTGGTGGTGATGATATTGTGAATTGGACTGAAGGGTCCCCCTATGGAAACCAGCAAGACCCGAAGAGATCGAAAAATCGAGATTACAATCCCCAAAATGGCCCTGCAAAAATGCAAGATGCTCACTAGCATTGCTGATAACCGGCAAAATCCCGATAGCAGAGCCGTTTCCAAATTGGGTATGTGACGAAAACCCAGAGGGATAACTGAAACCAGCACCGAGACTCGCATCAGCAGCGAGAAGCTTGGTGAATGATCCCTGAGAGTTCAAGCTCGGGTCAAGAGCTCGATCCTCCTCTTTATCTTTAACTCTCGGGCCTTTACCGATCTCCGAAGTTCTCGAATCACAAGCCATAGGATTCTCTACATTGATTTCAAAATCCGTATCCAATGAGGGAAGCTCATCAATGGCAGAAGCCGCAGCTTTGATCAGCCATTCGATCGCTTTGCTAGGCTGATCATAACCAAGCCGATCTTGAAGGTCGTAAAACTGAATCGCGGTAGAAACCGCGAGACGAACTCTCCGATCCCTCAACCCTTTCGCCGTAACGACCTTGCTGTGTCGATCTTTCGATCCCGAAGCTCGAGAAACTCGATAGATTCTCGACGAAGGATGATGATGCCAAGGCCTCATCTTTACTTCCTTTTCAATCTCCATTGGGTTTTCATGCCTCAACGAACAAAGCTCAAGTTTTTAACTACTGAAATCTCTCTGCACAAAGAAATAGAGAAAGGGGATTAGGGTCAGAGGTCTGCAGTGTTGCATTGATGACGAATCGATCAGAGTTGAGAAAAGAGAGGGAAAAAGACAACTTTTAACGCTAAGTGTCAGCTCTCAGCCTTAAAAGCAAATAAAAACAACTACTTTGTTTTCACCTCTCTCTATCGCTAGCTGCTGCTTCTGCTGTAAACAATGTCATCAGCTGCAGCAGCAACAAAGACGCCATTAATAACAAAAAAGGCTCAATTCCAAAAAAATTACAACAAATCGTACAAAAGTTCTCAAAAAAAGAGGAAAAATTAAGCATTGATTGTAGATACCTGTGACTAAAAGCTCGCAGCATCGGATCTGAGCTCTGATCGAAGAATCGTGACGCGAGAGCCATTAACGAGCCTCGATCTCTGAATTGAACGCTGGTCGCTCTGGATTAGGGCTTAGGGTTTAGGATCAATTCAATTTAATTTTAAATCTTTTGAGATTTGGTGAGATATTTTAATGTGTGGGTCTCTATCAGATGGCCCTTGTCAATGAGATGCAATTACAGAATTGCCATTTTAATGTGGCTTACGTGGCAGAGTATGATTGCAGGGATCATGTGTTTGCTGTGCTGCATGATTTTAGTTCAAACCAAAAAGTAAATTAGCCCAATTTTTTATTTTTTGGAAGTGCCACTTTAGCCGCCTCCAAGCATGCACAATATCCACAGAGCACACGAAAGCATGCAACACACACGTATCTAAGGGACCTATGCATTTGCCCCGAAACTATTAATTTGTGGCCGCTTAACAACTAAGACTATAGTTTAACCAACTGAGCTTATCTCCGTTGGTATTAATTTCCTCTCTACAATGTAAAAGGTCACCAGTTCAATCCCCAAAGGGCAGGGACAGAGCCAGGGGGCGTGCGGGGATGATTATCACTCCTTGGATTTTTCTCTAACATAATTACTGATACAGGAGCATTAATTGAGAATGTTTAAAGCATTCATATTGGTGTATTGAACATCCTCGATAATCATTATTACTTTTGGTTCATAATATCAACATTTATGTTTAGAAGTTTGAGTATCATCTTCATTTATTATTTTCCCATTCATGGAACCTACTTATTGTAAACCTATAAAAGGCTCTCATTTCTTATGTTTTATCTTTTATCTAAGAGTGTTACTTTTGTGTCGAAAATTCGACTGTTTACCTATCCGACCCATCCTTTGCAGATTCTCGCTCCGGCGACTTCTCCGAAAGATCTCCATCCCTTTACGTCCCTCACAAGTGTTCGTTCCGACGACTTCTTCTAGGTTTTGTGGCATTAATCGTTTTATGATCGGCGATCCAGTTATCCCTTCCGCTCCACTTGTGTTATTGGCGGCTTCGACCCTTTGCTACGCATCCCCATCACTGCGTCAGTTGGTATCAAAGCACCAACCGCCTACACGATGTCCAATCCCGTGACCCGTGGAGAATTCGACACCCTCCGTGGCGACTTAAACACTATCAACACCAATGTGTAAGTTCTCACCCAACAAATGGAAGAGATGATGAAAACCACCCGAGATCGTTTCGGCGAATCATCAAACGATTCTAAAAGGCTAACCGAAGATCTCCATCACCGACATAAGCATGATGAAATACACTCGCACAACACAGCAAGGGCTGAACGTTGTCACACCACCGGCTACCAACAACAATATTAAATTTAATTATACACGAACGAGATGGCTATTATCTATTTTATATATGAGAGGCACACACGGGCTTTTGATATAAGTGGGTTCCATCAATAAGACTTAAGTTTTTGTTGAGATTTGTCCCATCTTATATCTTATACACATGTACCTCTCATAGTTTTTCCAATGTGAGACTATGTTATCCATATATCTTAACACCCCCTCTCACGCGCAATGCGGTCATCACTTGGAAAGTACGGCTACACTCTTTGAGGCCATTCGGATCTCTTAAAGGTGCACGACAACATACATAGAACCTAATCGGTTTTCTCTACGGTGCAATACACGTAGAGCCCAATTGGTTTTTTCTACAGTGCAATTAAAGTACTCAAATCCAGTAGTGACTAAACCTAGCTCTGATACCATATTAAATTTAATTACACACGAACGAGAGAGCGATTATATATTTTATATATGAGAGACACACATGGGCTTTTGATATAAGTTGGTTCTATCAATATGACTCAAGCTTTTGTTGAGTTTTGCCCCATCTTATATCTTATACCCATGTACCTCTCATAGTTTTTCCAATGTGGGACTATATTATTCACATATCTTAACAAACAATATTCCACACAACGAAGCCGAGACGACACACCTCCCTATGATCTTGACAACAATCTTGATGAAGATGAAGTCCTTAACTATGAACCCCGCGATTGCTGGCCAAGACATTACAACCAAGGTGATCGTCGATTCCGAGATGACTACAACAACGGCGGAGAATTCAAAATGAAAATAGACCTTCTATCATTCAACGGACGTCTGTATATTGAAGATTTCCTTGATTGGCTGACCCAGGTTGAGCGTTTCTTTGAGTACATGGAGATTATGGAGGATCGCAAAGTAAAACTTGTCGCTTACCGACATAAAGGTGGTGCCTCGGCATGGTGGGAGCAACTTGAGTTCTCTTATGTACACGAAGGCAAGCCTCCCGTTCGGAAGTGGCACAAAATGAAGCGACTCTTGTGTGTCCGCTTTCTTCCACCCGACTACGATCAAGGACTTTACCGCGCTTATCGAGATTGCTCGTAAGGTGACCGACTTGTATCTGAATACACCGAAGAGTTCTATCGGTTTTCCTCTCGCAACAATATAGCCGAGACTGACTAGCAACAAGTGACTCGATATTTTGGGGGCCTCAAATAAGACATCTATGATCGTCTCTATCTCCAGAATGTCCATTCGCTTAATGAGGCCGTCAACTTAGCCGAGCTAGCCAAGCAACATATCGAGAAGTCAAAGTCTCCTATGCACCGAAGCCATACGAGGAGTCCAGCAGCACGAAACTCCTGGAATTCTGAACAACAATTGCCAAATCCACACGCACTCGACAAAAAGAAGAACATTGCCGAATCGTCAACCTCTAAAACTGCACCGAAAGCCTCTACACTTGTCAATCTTTATGCCAAACCCAGAGGAGACAAGTGCCACAGATGCGGTCAACTAGGACACTATTCTAACAGATGCCCCATATGACAGAGTGCCAATATCGTAGAGCACGATGACGAGGAAGCCTATGTCGAGGATGACGTGTACCCTGAAGAAGACGACGAGCCTTTAGTTTGTGTTATCCGATGATTATTGCTTGCACCGAAAGTTAAAGAGCCACTTCAACATCACAATGTCTTCTGAACTTGATGCAATGTTTAGAATCAACTATGAGATATTATTATTGATAATGGTTGCACTGAGAACATCATTTCAAAAGCGATGGTGCAGAAGATGAATTTAGTCAAAGAAAAGCACCCGGCCCCGTACAAAATTGGATGGATCCAGTAAGGTCACAACATGGTGGCTTCTGAAGTTTGTCGAATATCCTTCTCCATCGATAAGAATTATCATGAAATTGTCATATTTGATATTGTAGATATGGATTCTTGCTATATTATTTTAGGCCGATCATAGCAATTCGATAAAGATGTCACGTACAAAGGAAGGGAGAACACATACACCTTTTATCATGATGGCCGACACATCACTCTCCACCCTTTGATGGCTAATAGCAAGCTGAACCATGTTCCATCCGAGCAAAAGCCTCTTCTGATTGTCAACAGCAGAGACTTTCAGAAAGACGAGGACACAGGGGAGATCTATGCCCTAGTCGTGACTAGAGAAGATGAAAAGCTACAACTGAACATTCCCATTACTATCCAACCGCTACTTGAAGAATTTCGAGACGTTCCTGAAGAGCTACCAGCCGAGTTGCCGCCTATGTGGAATATTCAAAATGAGATCGACCTCTTACCCAGCCCTCGTCTACCGAACCTGCCACACTAACGAATGGACTCGATCGAGTGCCGAATATTGCAGGACCAGGTCAAAGATTTAATGAAGAAAGGATTCATCTAGGAGAGCCTTCGCTCGTGTGCCGTTCCAACATTTCTCACTCCGAAGAAAGATGGAACGTGGAGAATGCGCGTAGACAGCCAAGCCATCAACTACATCACTATTAAATATCGCTTCCAGATACCAAGACCGGAGGACATGTCCGGATCCAGAGACTTCTCCAAGATAGATCTGAAGAGCGGATACCACTAGATTCGTATCCGTCTTGGGGACGAATGGAAGACTGCGTTTAAAACAAAAGAAGGACTCTTCGGCCTCTCCAATGCCCCGAACACCTTTATGCGACCGATGAACCATGTCCTTAAACATCTAATTAGTAAGTCAGTTGTGCAGGGAACCCTAGTGCCTACGGCGCAGCAGAGGTGCGAATGGCGAACAAAAATTTCAAGCAAACACGAAGGAACCCCGAACCTAGAATCGATCCAAACTCCTAAACTAGCAAACCAAGCATACAAAGATACGGAATACTACCTTTGACGCGTGTCCGCCCAATCGTCGAAGACCCATCCAAGCTCCATGTATACTGTCCGGATCGAGCTTGAGTGGCGACTGCCCTTGCCGAAGAAGATCCACCTGAGGGAAACCGATCCAAGCTCCGGTTTCACCTAGTGAAGTGACCGATGCTTCAAGCTCGCTACGAATGGAGAGTGAAGATGTAGGAATATTTTCACTATATTTTCTCTCTTTTCTAAGCTCAAGTGAGCTACCTAGAAGAAGGAGGAGGAGGTGAAGAAGAAAAATCCATAGAAAATGGCTAAGTCTTTTTGGTAAAGAAAAACTAGCAAGCATATAAAGAAATGGCTTGATTTTTTTTGCTACCATGGAAAAATCGTAACCACAAATGATTTTATTAATATTTAAAAGTAAGGCCATACCTCTCTACACCATACTTCTTTACACCCCATCCTCCACCTTATTTTTGATTTTCTATAAAAACAATCAACAAATGAAGTGTCTATCTTCTAAAACAAATTCCGTATAAATACGGAATACAACCCGGTATACGTACCGAAATACATATACGCGTAATCGTACAAAAATACGAATAGCCAAGAGAGAGAAAATGAATAGTGAACAATAATACTAGAATATACATATTAAAAATATATATATAAATTATTAAATCAAAACCTGATTTAATAATCCGGCTTAATTCTAAGCCACTAGTATTATCAACCGTTCGATTAAAGTCCGTGTAGTCTGTACACGTATTTAATCGGACACCCTGTATGGACCAACATACGTCATCTACATCATATCGTCTGAACCGGGAAGACCCTCTGTGTGGGACTCTAAAGACTTGACAATACGCCGGCAACGATTTACTTGATAAATCCAAAAACTACAAATACGTCAGCGGCATTAGCTATACGTAACGGCTGCCCAGATATCTGTCGAAAGGGAGGTCGACAATCAAGTCCGTCTGTACCCTACTGAGCCTGAATATGACAATCTCCGTACAGTCTAGTCTCTTCATCTGAGAGTATCGCATACCGGGTCTAGGGGTGGAAACGTCAGACCCCTAATAACCCGATAAGTCATGTCGGAGTCAAGCTCATCACCAATCGAGAAACTACCGAACTCATATCAGTAAATCTCATCTACCATGGCCACGGATTCAGGGTGATAGCCAACCGAACACAGCACGACATCGACTCTTGATATCAGGAGAGACGAATCCCCGACAATCGCTCACTGCCTCCATGTGGTTCGGGACTATACCCAACTACAACCTGTTTGCACGACTCCTTTGAGCCGTGGTAGGGTAGTAATCAAAGTACAGTGGGAACTCACACGAGACAAATGCCGATCTCAGGTCAAAAGACTAACTTGTACTAATGCCACTTGAGAACTTCCATCTGACGATAGATATAATACCATCCAAAAGTTCTCGGTGAGTCCGTCCAGTGTACTCACCTCCAGTGAGCACTTGTATACTATCTTAGGTGACATAACACCAATGGCTTGTGAGACCGGCCACCGCCCCTCGTCGGGGTCTCGAAACGTATACACCAGTCTTCTCTAGAATATCGATGCCCATTTTCGACACTCTCATGACTAGGGACATTTAAGGATGTGCTTATAGACTACCCAGCTCTCATGTATATGATCGCCATCATAATGCTGGTAGTCAAGTAAGAATCCTACAGGCTTCATCATTATATATTAGCGACACGTAATAACAAGTAAAACGTGTACACATCAATGATAAAGACAAACTAGATAGCATACTATCATTTCGAGTAAGATTGTTTAACCTATATAGGTCCTCCCTCAATTATCATAATCGCGTGCCTGCAATTATAATAATTGCCTTGAGGGCACTATATCCAACAATCTCCCACTTGCACTTAAGGCTAATTATTACGGTATCACATACCCACATCCCATGTGCTATCGAATACCCAATTTCTCTATTAATCAGTTTCTCAAATCTCGTTTGAGGAACATCCGTGTTCGAGAAATAGCCTCAGTGAATGGATCTGCTTCAATGTTTCAACTTCCTCTCTCTATATCTCAACTTCACGGAGATGAACAATCTCCCAAACTGAGCGATACCCCGTCTCAAGAATTTTGTCTAGATACAAGATGGGACCAAGTTCATAAATGAACAACTTTATCCTACAAACTTTTTGGGCTGTATTCTCTGTTGAGTCATAACCAGCATCCTGAAGCATACCTACCTCAGTATCCCTATTGGAACACTATCCAATATACTGATCCTCAGAAGAGGTAAAACTCAAAACTCTGACAGCATCTCTGTCATCCATGTCACCTTGAAAGCCTAAACCGATAATCGCCTCCCGGAGGAAGCTTCCGTTACCAAATACCAAGAACATTCTCTTATGTTCTTAACTGCTTCCCTTTGTTTCTTCAGGATTGGATTAATATTTGCTTACTACAGCAAGTGCATAAGCAATATTTGGTTTTGTACAAGACATTGCATGATTGACTCAGTTGCCTAAGCAAATGATATGTCATTCATGCTAGTACCTCTCCTCATCAGTCTGGAAGACATCTCTTTAGAGAGGATGACTCTATCACCTGCGGGTACACCACCACGTCAGGAGTCGTCCATTCTAAAATATCTTTAGAATGTAGTCTAAGTACCCGGATTTGGACACTTCCTAAATCTAGATCTAAAACCATAGATCTAGTCACCAGAATCGCTGATATTGTGTTCATATCCAACATGGAGAAAACACTATGTGACAACCAAAATTTGACCGATTATAGTATAGGAACATCACTTCCTATTTGGAGTATGTCATCTAAATCTCAGGATAGTACTCCCTATACCTTTCTTACTAGGTTCATCTATTGTTTTGATGAATTCAATCACCTTGACTGTCATATCAAAAGAGATGATCCGTCTCCGCTATACATGCTTTAGTCTATGAATAGACATATGCAACTTGCACACCTTCCGCTGCTCCCACTGACTACGATAATCCTCTGGTAGAGTCATATACACGTGCACTTCCAAATTCCCATTTGGAAAGATGTTATAGTCATTCTCTTGCCAGATATTATAGTCTAGAGTAGCAGCGGTGCCAAGTCATATCCGTATGGAGTTTAGTGTAGACACTGAAGTAAAAGTCTCATCACAATCCACAACGGGTATTTTATGAAAATATTTACAACAAGTTTAGTCTTATTAGGTTAATACCTTTCCACCGGCACGGATCTCAAAAGATCTACTTGCTCCTAATGGGTTTTACCCCTTCAGGAGAACCCAGCAAAGTCCAAAATCCATATTTTGCTGAAGTGCGTGGAGTCTATCTTTGATAAAAATAATCTGGTCACCTGGAAGTTACCACTTCCTATGACCTAAAGAAAACTAGTAGGGCCATCATAACTATGATGCTGACTTCCCTGTCACCGTCTCTAAGAAAACCGAAGTATCTCTCGGGTGGCTGAAGTCACCTACTAAAATCTGCGGAGTGGCTAATGGATTGTCAAGTCCAATTGAATCCTTAGGTTCTAATAAATTTTTAATAACCGTTTGTGGTTCTGGAATCACTTACAGTTCTACCATATTCCCACTAGTTTTTTTTGCAAAAAGATTCCTTTTATAAAAAGGTTGTGAGTCAAGAACAATATAACTATTGATCTTGAAATGGTAGAAGCAAAACCCTAGCGAATGCTTGGGATAATCCACAAACAGCCATTACCGAAGCGTGCATTGAGTTTGTCCGGATTCTGCATTTAAACAAGAATCGGATAACTCCATATATTTATAACCTTAAGATATGTAACCAATGTATGTTGATTGATAGCGCGATTTCGCGCTTCGTATCGTTTTTAGTTCTAAAGTTAACCGCAATTAAAGACGGTGTCGCGTGTAGCGAGCCGTGATGAGTACGGGTTGTCCGCAGGGAGATGGTAAGTTTTCAAGCTTGTTTTAACGAGTTAATACCGTAACTTGGTTTGTTGTTTATACTAAGTGTTGTAACAATGATATGTTTAAGGGTAGTTTTAGGTTAGCTTGCATGAGGATGATGTTTGTGTCACGACCCAAAATTTGGCCCATAACCGGCACTTAACCACGTAACGTCTACAGGCGTAACGCGACTAAGTGAACCGAAAACCCAGAAATCAAACCAGTAAAAGTATAGAGTGTTTTAAGTTTTAAAAGAACACATTTATTACATGTTAAAAGATCCAAGTAAACAATATACGACGCCGTAGCGAAAATCAAGAGCAACAAGTGAGAACATTACAGATAGAATAAAATTGCATAAGAAAAGTCGGCTCACAACGAGCTCGACACCAGAATACCAATAATATACATCATCGTCCTCACACTGTCTCTAAGTCAATACATACATGGTAGATGGAGAATACTAGATACAACAATATACGTAACTGAAAGATAAACAGATACCGCACAAAACCCAGCTATCAGCAAAAGAGCTAATACACCAACTATGGGGGTATCTGTGTCAAAAGATGCAAAACGCAGTCTGCTGCGACTACTCCGAAGGGCTACCTGCAAACACTGTGGCACAACGGGGGTGAGTTGCCAACTCGTGAATAGAAATAACATATAAAGGTAATCGCGAGCATGCACGTACTGCGCTACACTAACATATGCCAGCAGATGATATCAATGCGAGGTAAGCAGTATGTATAATAATCATGCAAGCCCTTTATCAGGTGATATAACTACAGGATGAGATGCAATAATGAATGCTGAGCATGGGAACATAACATCTACACGAAATGTCAAGGTGGATTAAATATATATATATATATATATATATGCACCGCGAATCCCAACAACCCAGACGCCGGCACTCCCATCGGCCCTCAAATCCTGTACATCCCTGAGAATCATGAGTGCCCAACATCGGCACCCAATAACATAAATACTCGTGTCTAGCATCGACACGCAAATCCTCCTCTATCGGGCATCCGTCAGTCCGGGTCAGCCCTCTCTCAATATATCAGGCATCCGTCAGTCCGGGTCAGCCCTCTCTCAATATATCGGGCATCCGTCAGTCCGGGTCAGCCCTCTCTCAATATACCGGGCATCCGTCAGTCCGGATCAGCCCTCTCTCAATATACCGGGCATCCGTCAGTCCGGGTCAGCCCTCTCTAAATATACCGGGCATCCGTCAGTCCGGGTCAGCCCTCTCTCAATATATCGGGCATCCGTCAGTCCGGGTCAGCCCTCTCTCAATATAAGCCACCCTAGCACCGAGAAAACACAGGGTGGGCGCACCGAAATATCATATCAAGGGAACCGGGTTTTTCAATGATTACATATTTGAAATGGCCACGGTTCCCAAATCCAGAAATTACATGAAATCCCCAACCAATATGCAAGTAAATGTGATGTGATATGTGCATCAAGTATGAATATCATGGCAATTCTAACGGTGTGTGTGTAACATGCAGGGTAGTGCTCGTGCAACATGAACTGTCGGTAAAGGTGCGGTGTTCTATCAATTCTAGTTTATATACATATAGCAGGGAATGCAGTATGCACTAAATAGTAGCCATGAACAGTCAATGTATGTAAATGCAGCTATAAGGTCCTATCAGCCCTGACGTAGAATGCCATGCGGGCGATATCCCCGTAGATGTTAAATATACTCACCGAAGTCTCGCGCTAAGTGTAGCCGACGACTTGCTTCCCCTTCTTCGCAGCGTCCGTCTCACTCGCCTGCGAACCTAGAATCATACAATATATATCACACATAAGCTCAAATCCATAAAAACGTGATATTACGGTCAAACTAGAAACCCGTGTCGCAAACCAATCGCGCGTGCGCGCGATACGCTAAAACGTGTGATCACGCGCCTGAAACTACCCTAACGCGTCGCGATACGCAGAAACCCCAAACCCACACACGTATCACGCGTGTCGCGAAGGTTTAGAAATACGGAAAAACAGGTATTTAGCCCTAGATTTTTCTACAGTAAGAATCAAACAAAATTGCATATGCCATGAGTCTAAGGGTTGCAACAGACACCTATAGGACCAAACCCCAACCCAAACCCTCCCCATCTAGCCGCAAATTGCGGCCATATCGAATTTTTCGGCGGCCAGAACAAGAGGTGTGGGGGTCGGGTTCTACCTGGGGGATCAGCACCTAACAACTATACTGCAGTCTTCTCAAAATTATTCTGAACTTACCGGGTCGATAGCAGTTTGCAGAAACTCAAATTTTGCTTAAAAACGATGAATTTGAATCAAATAGGGATCTGGTGGTATTTTAGTGCAATTAGGGGTTAAGCTGGGTTAATATGGCCCTAACAACACTCCAGCAACTTACTAACACCAAAACATACATCACTTGGTCAAGGTTCCCACTAATCACCACATATCGCACTAAAACGCACCATAAAACACTAATCGAAGCAAAACTACACTAAACAAGTAAACTAAGGAGTGAGTTCAGGAAATATACCCCACACTCGACCCTAGGGAGCTGGAGGAAGAAGAAGAAGCGAAGGGAAGGAGCTGCAGTCGAAGTTGCTGCTGCTGCTGCTCACTGCTGCTGCTGCTCTCACTGTTGCTGCTGCTGTTTTCTGCTGCTTGCTGCTGCTGTGTTGCTGGCTGCTGCTGTACTGCTTGCTTCTGCTGCTGCTGTGTGGAGAGGTAAGTGTGTGTGTGAGCGTGAGAGTGAGGTTGAGAGAAAAGAATACAAGAATGAGAGGAATCATAACCCCATGTTGTCAACCCCTCCACTCTCTCTCTTCATTAAATGCAAGCATGGCCTAAGCCATGATGCATTCTCTCTTTCTCTCTCTCACCAAGTCAACACCCAAAAGGAATTTCAAAATAAATAAAAATCACCATCAATTAACTAAATAACTTAATTAAAACCTAAAGACTTAATCCCATGATTAACCCACCATGGTTACTAATCATGGTATTACCTCATTTAAAAACCCTATTTTACATGCACATGTGTGTGCAAGCCTAGGAAATTTTTTGGAAAATATTTATTAAATTAGGAAAAATATTTGAAACACAATTTGGTAAACTTTTTATTAAAAACCCTTTATTTAAATATAAATAGTCACTAAACACATCCTAAGGTGTTACAATCTCTCCCCCTTAAAGAAATTCGTCCCCGAATTTCAAAATCTAACTACACGTACCTTCAAAAAGACGGGGATACTTCTTCATCATCTCGCTTTCGGTCTCCCATGTGACCTCCTCACTGCCCTGACCACGCCAAAGTACCTTGACTGATGGGATGTCCTTCGATCTCAATTTCTTCACTTGTCGATCCAAGATCATCACCGGCTGTTCTGCATAGGAAAGGTCGCGCTCAAGCTGGATCGTCGGGTGCTGAATCGCATGCGAAGGATCATAAAGATTTCTGTGGAGCATCAAAACGTGGAATACGGGATGCACATCTGGAAAACTGGGAGGAAGGGCTAATCGGTATGCAACTGCACCAACACGCTCGAGGATCTCGAAGGGGCCCACATATCTGGGACTGAGCTTCCCCTTCTTCCCAAACCTCATCACACCTTTCATTGGGGAGACCCTTAAGAAAACATGATCACCAATAGAAAACTCAAGTCTGCGTCGCCGACGGTCCGCATAAGATCTCTGCCTACTCTGGGCTGCTCTCATCCTATCGCTAATCAACTGGATCTTCGCGGTCGTCTCCTCAACAATCTGTGGCCCTAAGATACTGCTCTCACCGAGCTCTGTCCAACAGGTGGGCGACCTGCATCTCCTCCCATAAAGAGCCTCAAACGGTGCCATCTGAATGGTCTCCTGGTAGCTGTTATTGTAGGAGAACTCTACTAAGGGCAAGTGATGATCCCAGCTACCTCCGAAATCTAATACACATGCTCTGAGCATGTCTTCGATAGTCTGAATCGTCCGCTCTGACTGTCCGTCGGTCTGCGGATGAAATGCTGTACTGAAACTCAAGCGAGTGCCCAAAGCCTCCTGAAGCCTCTGCCATAATCGGCTGGTAAACTGGGTGCCTCTGTCAGACACAATACACGTCGAAACTCCGTGCAGTCGTACAATCTCGTCGACGTAGATCTGGGCATACTGAGTAAATCCGAAAGTCGTCTTCACTGGTAGGAAGTGAGCCGCTTTCGTCAAACGATCCACGATCACCCAGATGGAGTCATACCCTCGACTAGTCCTGGGTAGACCCATAATGAAGTCCATAGAGATCTGCTCCCATTTCCACTCCGGAATGGGTAACGGCTGTAGCTCTCCCGCGGGCCTCTGGTGCTCAGCCTTGACTTGCTGACAAGTCAGGCATCTCGACACAAAATCTGTGATGTCTCTTTTCATTCCGTCCCACCAGTAAACACCTCTCATGTCATGGTACATCTTGGTGGAACCGGGATGAACACTATATACCGATCGATGTGCCTCCTCAAGAATCTCACGCCTCAGTCCCTCAGCATCTGGTACGTACAGTCTGGTCCCAAATTGTAGTACCCCTGATCATCGATCACGAACTCAGAAAATCTGCCCTGACCAATCTGTGCCATGATCTCTGAACATCGGTCATCATTGTGTTGTGCCTCATGTATACGGTCGATCAACTGTAGGCGTGCACGGACATGCGTGATCTGTCCTCCAATCGGCGTGAAATCGAACTGTACCCGGCTGTCGCATAATATCTGCCAATCTGCTGACGACTGCCCCTGTACTGCGCTCAAACAAGATAGACTACTCCCGGGCCTCCTGCTCAAAGCATCCGCCACTACATTCGCCTTGCCCGGGTGATACAAGATCTCGCAGTCGTAATCCTTCACTAACTCCATCCATCGGCACTGTCGAAGGTTCAGGTCCCGCTGCTGAAATATATATTTTAGACTCTTATGATCCGTGAATATCTGGCACGACTCGCCGTATAGGTAATGTTGCCAGATCTTAAGTGCAAAGACCACTGCAACCATCTCCAAATCGTGAGTGAGGTAGTTCTGTTCATGTTTCTTCAATTGTCGCGAGGCATACGCGATCACCCTGTCATGCTGCATCAATACACACCCTAGCCCTACTCGAGAAGCATCACAATAGACCATAAATCCGCCTGATCCGGAAGGTAAAGATAACACCGGTGCCGTCGTCAGCCGAGTCCGTAGCTGTTGAAAACTGTGCTCGCACTCCTCCGTCCAATCGAAAGGAACTCCCTTCCGGGTCAACCTGGTCAACGGTATAGCAATACGGGAGAAGTCCTGCACAAAGCGCATGTAGTAACCGGCCAACCCCAAAAAGCTGCGAATCTCCGTAACCGATGTGGGTCTGGGCCAACGCTGAACGTCCTCGATCTTTCTCGGGTCTACACATATACCGTCTCGTGAAATCACATGCCCCAAGAAGTCTACGCTGTCCAGCTAGAAAGCACACTTGGAGAATTTCGCATATAGCTGGTGCTCCCTCAAAGTCTGCAGTGTAATCCGCAGGTGCTGCTCGTGCTCCTCACTACTCCGGGAGTACACCAAGATATCGTCAATGAAGACTATGATGAACAGATCCAAATATGGCCGGAAAATACGGTTCATCAAGTCCATGAATGCTGCTGGCGCATTGGTGAGTCCGAACGACATCACCAAAAACTCATAATAGCCGTAGCGCGCACGGAAAGTTGTCCTGGGAATGTCCTCATGTCGAACCCGCAGCTGATGATAGCCCGATCGTAAATCGATCCTCGAAAAGTACCCTGCCCCCTGAAGATGGTCGAACAAATCGTCGATGCGCGGCAAAGGATACATGTTCCGCACTGTCACCCTGTTCAGCTGGCGGTAGTCGATACACAGACGCAAACTGCCGTCCTTCTTCTTGACAAACAGGACTGGAGCACCCCAAGGAGAAACACTGGGTCGAATAAGTCCTTTATCCAGCAAATCTTGCAACTGACCCTTTAATTCTCGACGTTCCGCCGGGGCCATCCGATAAGGCGGTACAGAAATAGGCCCCGTCCTAGGAACCAAATCGATACAGAAAGAAATATCACGCTCGAGCGGTAGCCCAGGAAGCTCGTCAGGGAACACATCAGGGAACTCGCTAACAACCGGAACCTGATCCAACGGAACCTCTGTAGCTCTAGTATCACAAACATAGGCGAGAAATCCCTGACATCCCTTCCTCAAAAGCTGTCCAGCGTGAAAAGAAGAAATCACACTGTGAGGGGTAACACCACGGTCCCCCAACACAACAACAACCGACTCGCCGGGAAAACAAAATCGAACTGTCTTCTCGCGGCAATCAACAGAAGCATAGCATGTGGCTAACCAATCCATGCCCAAAAGAACGTCGAAGTCCAACATCTCAAGAAGGATCAAGTCGACAGGCAACTCTCTCTCGCCAATACGGATGGTACAGGATCGGAACACGTGCCTAGCAACAAACGACTCTCCCACAGGAGTAGTCACAACAAGCGGCTGGTCAAGCAAACCGGACTCTCTACCCAAACTCGGCATAAAGTGTGTGGATACGTACGAGTGCGTGGATCCGGGATCGAATAACACGTGTGCATCAACCGAACATACGGGAAGGATATCTGAGACCACCGCATTGGACGCCTGCGCGTCCTGATGCGTCAAAGCAAAAACTCGCGCCTGTCCTCCACCTGCAACTAACTGTCACGCCCCGCTTCCCAAAATACGGAATACGAGGGGTAGACAAGGCCAGCCATGCTCCTACGGTCAAGGAAAAGTCCTGCCGTAGTCACACTTCGGCTTCTAGCTTTTCATGGTAAACAGTAGATGATGCGCAGGTAATGAGAAATGCAGTAACTGAAAGGAACAATGTAAAGACTGACCTGAAGTGGAACAAAAGAATGTAACTCGGGAGGGCAAAACAAGAAGTCTGTGATGCACGTCTAGTTCTGGTCCAAGCTAAATCTTCTCCTCACACTGAGCATGCATACTCAGGTCGTCAGAGCGACACAATAGCAATATATATATATGAAATCAAGTGACAGTTCTAACAGTGGTAATAGATGTGAATAACGGTAAAACAGCATGAATATGAATGTGCAGTAATCAATGCAGTGGAGCAGTAAAGCAGTATAACGATATGTCATGTATGTCAACACAGTATATAAGGAATGTAAATGACAGTAACCCTATCAGTCTCTAAGTCTCACTACACAGGTCAATAAGCCTATCGTCAGTCCAAGTGTGAGAGTCAACCACTCGCGAGTGTCCTCCACCCAAGGGTAGGACCCAAGGGCAAGGGACCACGGGCCCAACATGTAACGAGTGTATCACGGTGTATATATCACATACCCTGTAAATCTCCATATAACTCCCTAAATATATAAGCCGGCATGGGACTCCCGAGATTCTGTTGAACTCACACTTAAACTACCCCACACCCCGAGGTCTACATCAAACGCTAACCATCAATCTAAATACCAATCGATCCGTGACAAGTCTGCGCGAGAACTGGAGGCAGGACCTCCATCAAGCACGTCCCGACTAATACCTAAGATAAATGGCAGTGTCTGGTGTCTTATCTGTGACACCCGTGCAAACGCTTCCATAAATGTCCCATTCCACTTATTAGTCACACGTGCACGCATCCCACAGACGTCGACAATGCAATAGAATAATAGGGTCACTGATTGTGCACAAGTACGTATCACTTTCACTTAATCACGGATACACAAACATTGACGTACTTGCCACAATCATCACTAAAATCTAACACTGGGTAAATGCACGATATCACTAGGTAATCACTGCGATAATATGAGTATGATATGATGCGTGAACAAGTATATAAACATGATGAGGTTATTATGAAACAGCATTCTTTCTCTTGCACGATTTATCATGAAACATACGTATATAATTGGCCGAAAAGATAAACAGGTAGTAATTAGTATGTTCAGTTATCCATCCATAGAATTTTGTTTCAAGCCAATCAGGTTCTAGGATCATTAGTTATAATCATTTCATTTTAAGCGCACGCGGCTGGAAATCCGGTTTCAGAATCAGAAGTCCATTTCGCAACGCATTTTAATCCCAGTTGGGATCAGATTTTAGCGACGCTATAGTTGGATGAATTCTAGGGTTTTCAGTAAGGTTTTCTACGCAATAGACGGATCTTCAATCGCATCTGCACATCAGGAGATATACAATGTTTAACCCTAATATGTCAATTCTGATTCTGTTGGGACTGTTATGTGTCCCGATCCTTTAAATTACAGATTAAATAGTAAATGATAACGAAATAGAATGAAACTAATTGTGTTCTCTAGCTAACAGATTCACCTATAAATAACAATGGAGTTCCGCAACTTATAAGTTAAGGGAATCCTGAGGTAACCATTACGGAACAGCTAGCGGTAACTGGAGTCGCTCCGGACTGCAGTCCAGAGTCGCACTCCGATCTGATTATCTTTACAATTTAAGTACAGGAATGTCCGGAAACTTATATAGAGTTAAAGTTCGTCGAGTCGGCTTCGAATTGAGCCCTCGAACGCACCATTCTAGTGTGTATAGGATTTATGGTGAATTTAACGGTTTTCAGGTACAATAGAATTTCAGTTTTACGGTTAAACTTGGGGGTAGTTGTTTTAACCTTTAACGATCAAATCATACAGCGAAATTCATACACTAAGTTCACAATTATACGGGCCAACCAATACCGTTTAGTTCCGCCAAATTAGTGAAAGATTTCCTTAGAGAACAAGTATCGAACAGTCGTGTTGTAATATTTAACATAAGGCAAACATGGGATATATATACGATATTGACTTGTAACATATAGAGAATAGCATGAAAGCAAGTAAAAACTTGCCTGAGAATGTCTCGGGGTTGTACGCTGACGGTAACGCCACGAACGCGCGACACACGCGCGGCACGGCACTAGATTTGGCTCGAACTCGTGTTTCGGCAGCGGCGGCTTGGTTGTTGGGGTCGTGTCGGCGAGGGTGGTGCTCGTTGACGTGGAGTTGCTCGCTGTGGTGGACGGTAGAGCGGGTGTTATAGAGAGAGAGAGAGGGTAAGTGAACTGAGAGAGTGAGAGAGAGAATGAGATATATATAGAGAGAGAATTGAGAGTGTGAGAGAGGAAGAGAACTCAGTGAGAGAGAGAGAGAGAAATAGAACTCAGGGAGAGAGAGAGATCGGGAGAGAGAGTACTGAGATAGAGAGTGAGGGAGAGGGACAGAGAGAGAAAGGCAGTGAGAGAGGGAAACAGAGTGAGAGAGAGAGAGAGGCAGAGTGAGAGAGAGGGAAGTGGGTAGTGGTATCAGGGATGATGCCGTTGATGAGGGGTGCAGTGTAGTCGACGGGGTGGAGTCGGGTTGCAGAGGAAGAGAGAGAGAGGGATGACGACGACGTAGGGGATCGTCGCGGCGTCGATGGCGAGGGCTCGAAGCAGGGGGTTTCTGGGTGAACGAGGGGGAGGACGAGAGGAGTCGTGCTGGTGGGTGAGAAGAGAGCGAGGGAGGTCGGCTGCGGGTGAGCGAGAGAGGAGAAAGGAGGGTAGCGACGGCGGCGATGGTGGGAGCACGGAGTGCACAGGTGACGGGGATGAGGGAAAAAGAGGAAGGAGGAAAGAGAATGAGTGAGAGAGAACGGGAGCGACGGAGGTTAGAGAGGGGGTGCGCGTCGTGGGGTAACGGCAGCGCGAGCGCAGGCGTTGGCGGAGGCGAGGAACGCGGCGACGTGGTCGCGAGGAAACGTGCGCGGGAAGAGAAGTGAACGTTGGGGGAGAAGCCACTGTAGGGAGCGGGCTGGGCCAGAGAAAAACAAAGGGATTAAAGGGAAATTGGATCCAGAGGGCCGGGCCGGGGTTTATTAGGAAAAATAATTGGGATTAAAAGGAGTGGGCCGGGCCGGGGTTTATTAGGAAAAATAATTGGGATTAAAAGGAGTGGGCCGGGCCGAGAAATAAAGAAAAATGGTTTAAATATATTTTGTGGGCTCGGGCTGCTGGGCTGAGTGGATCAGTGGGCTGAAGAATAAATTAAAAGGATTATAAGAAGAGAAACGGGCCGGAAGGATTAAATAGAAAAAGAAAAATTAATTGGAAAATGGGAGCGGGCTTGAGGCGAGTTTGGGCTAGGGAAATTAAGGAAAATTAGATGAAAATAAATGAGATAATATAGGGTTTGGGTTTTAAGAATAATAGGGAACCTTATATCTAATAAGTGAGGAAAGGCTCACTAAAGAAATGGCTGGGAAAATATTTGCTGGGCTTGGGGATTCTAGGCCAGAGGGAAAAGAAAAGAAATCTATTAGGGAAAAGATAGAAATGGGCCGGGCTTAGTTCTTTATAACACTAGGTAAGAAAATGGGTAGTGGCTGAGGGGAAAAATAGGTTAGAAAATAGGATGTGGGTTTAAAGAAAGGGTTTTAATAAATAAATAATTTCTAAATAAAACACATAAAATTGTAAATAGAATAAATGGAATTCTAAAGTAATAAAATACGGACTTCGGTATAAAAGGGACCGGGTGTTACACTAACTGTCCCCTGCCGGCCGCTGGCTGTCCTCTGCCTTGGTCACCTCGTCCTCTATGAACAAATCCTCCGCGACCACGACCTCTCTGTGCATGCATCTGACGCGGAGTAAGAGTAGGTACTATCGGCAATGCCGTCTGGGGTGGTGAAGGTGGTAATATAACATGCGATGCTGCTACCTCCCTCCGGGGTAACTCAGGACAATCTCGTATACGATGATAAGAACTCCCGCAGCGAAAACATCCCGACGATGACCGCTGACCCTCCTGGGGATAGGAACTGAATAACCGGCTCCGCCCTGAATCTCTGCTGCCTGCAATACGTCTATCACGGTGCCGAAAAGGCTGTCTTTGCGCAGATGTATCCGCACGAACTCTCTTCGGCTCTGGAACTGCTGAAGTCTCAGCAAGGCGCTCCTCGACCAATAGGGCTGCGTCTACGGCTGCTGCATATGTCTCGTAATGCTGTGCGCTGATCGCCAGAAACAGGGGTGTAAGTAAGCCTCAGACAAATCTCTTGACTCGCAACTCCTCAGTAGCCACTAGGTACGGAGCATAAATTGATAGCTCGGTAAACAACACATCGTACTCTGCCACTAACATCTCTGGCGTCTGGCGCAAGGACTCAAATCTGCGTGCTCAGGCATCCCTCACACTCTGGGGAAGAAAACGGGCAAGGAATAGCGCCACAAACTCGGTCCAGGTCATAGGAGGAAGACCTGCTGCTCTACCCTTCTCGACTGATTTGCACCATTTCTGCGCAAGACCTTCCAGGCGAAAGCTCACGAACTCAACCCATCTCGCATCTGCGCATCTGAGGGAACGACATATCCGCGCCATCCTATCAATGAAAGACTGTGGGTCCTCGGCCACATCGGTGCCTGTGAAGACCGGAGGCTTCAGCCTCATAAACTCTGACAGCGATACTGTAATAACCTCTGTAGTTGCAGGTGCAACTGCCTGCACTGTGGGTACCACCGCGGTCTCTGCAACGGATGGAACTATCTCTGGTTGCTGCGCTCGAAGTGTCTCAACTAGAGATCCCATCATCTGGCGCATCTCCTGCATACTAGATCCCATCGTCTGGCGCATCTCTTCCATACTAGATCCCATCGTCTGGCGCATCTCCAGCACACCAGCCCCTAACATAGCAATCTGATCTGTCACGGCAGGAACAGCCTGCTTAGGCACAACCGGTGTACTACCCGGATCAGCCCTCGTCTCGGACGAGTCAACTCGAATCTCGGCCCTCGCAGCCGCTCTCTGCGCCCTCGTAGTCTTTGGCGGCATAATGGCTGAAAGGAACAATAGGATTCGATAAGGATTCGGAAATCGAATCGCAAGAATGTATAAACTCAAGAAGAAATTTAAATCAACAAGTCCTAAGGTCGCGTAGGCGGAGTACCGTGTCGTGAGTATGCCGCGGAACATACACACGCTACGCTACCTTGCTGCAGCTACCTACTCCATCATACCAGGGTCATCCTACACTCCGAAGGTAAAACCTACGCTCTGATACCAACTTTGTCACGACCCAAAGTTTGGCCCGTGACCGGCACTTAACCACGTAACATCTACAGGCGTAACGCGACTAAGTGAACCGAAAACCCAGAAATCAAACCAGTAAAAGTATAGAGTGTTTTAAGTTTTAAAAGAACACATTTATTACATGTTAAAAGATCCAAGTAAACAATATACGACGCCGTAGCGAATATCAAGAGCAACAAGTGAGAACATTACAGATAGAATAAAACTGCATAAGAAAAGTCGGCTCACAACGAGCTCGACACCAGAATACCAATAATATACATCATCGTCCTCACACTGTCTCTAAGTCAATACATACATGGTAGATGGAGAATACTAGATACAACAATATACATAACTGAAAGATAAACAGATACCGCACAAAACCCACTTATCAGCAAAAGAGCTAATACACCAACTATGGGGGTATCTGTGTCAAAAGATGCAAAACGCAGCCTGCCGCGACTACTCCGAAGGGCTACCTGCAAACACTGTGGCACAACGGGGGTGAGTTGCCAACTCATGAATAGAAATAACATATAAAGGTAATCGCGAGCATGCACGTACTGTGCTACACTAACATATGCCAGCAGATGATATCAATGCGAGGTAAGCAGTATGTATAATAATCATGCAAGCCCTCTATCAGGTGATATAACTACAGGATGAGATGCAGTAATGAATGCTGAGCATGGGAATATAACATCTACACGAAATGTCAAGGTGGATTATATATATATATATATATATATATATATATATATATATATATGCACCGCGAATCCCAACAACCCAGACGCCGGCACTCCCATCGGCCCTCAAATCCTGTACATCCCTGAGAATCACGAGTGCCCAATATCGGCACCCAAATAACATAAATACTCGTGTCTAGCATCGACACGCAAATCCTCCTCTATCGGGCATCCGTCAGTCCGGTTCAGCCCTCTCTCAATATATCGGGCATCCGTCAGTCCGAGTCAGCCCTTTCTCAATATACCGGGCATCCGTCAGTCCGGGTCAGCCCTCTCTCAATATATCGGGCATCCGTTAGTCCCGGTCAGCCCTCTCTCAATATACCGGGCATCCATCAGTCCGGGTCAGCCCTCTCTCAATATATCGGGCATCCGTCAGTCCGGGTCAGCCTTCTCTCAATATATCGGGCATCCGTCAGTCCGGGTCAGCCCTCTCTCAATATAAGCCACCCTAGCACCGAAAAAACACAGGGTGGGCACACCGAAATATCATATCAAGGGAACCGGGTTTTTAAATGATTACATATTTGAAATGGCCACGGTTCCCAAATCCAGAAATCATATGAAATCCCCAACCAATATGCAAGTAAATGTGTTGTGATATGTGCATCAAGTATGAATATCATGGCAATTCTAACGGTGTGTGTGTAACATGCAGGGTAGTGCTCGTGCAACATGAACTGTCGGTAAAGGTGCGGTGTTCTATCAATTCTAGTTTATATACATATAGCAGGGAATGCAGTATGCACTAAATAGTAGCCATGAACAGTCAATGTATGTAAATGCAGCTATAAGGTCCTATCAGCCCTGACGTAGAACGCCATGCGGGCGATATCCCCGTAGATGTTAAATCTACTCACCGAAGTCTCGCGCTAAGTGTAGCCGACGACTTGCTTCCCCTTCTTCGCAGCGTCCGTCTCACTCGCCTGCGAACCTAGAATCATACAATATATATCATACATAAGCTCAAATCCATAAAAATGTGATATTACGGTCAAACTAGAAACCCGTATCGCAAACCAATCGCGCGTGTGCGCGATACGCTAAAACGTGTGATCACGCGCCTGAAACTACCCTAACGCGTCGCGATACGCAAAAACCCCAAACCCACACACGTATCATGCGTGTCGCGAAGGTTTAGAAATACGGAAAAACAGGTATTTAGCCCCAGATTTTTCTACAGTAAGAATCAAACAAAATTGCATATGCCATGAGTCTAAGGGTTGCAGCAGACACCTATAGGACCAAACCCCAACCCAAACCCTCCCCATCTGGCCGCAAATTGCGGCCATATCGAATTTTTCGGCGGCCAGAACAAGAGGTGTGGGGGTCGGGTTCTACCTGGGCGATCAGCACCTAACAACTATACTGCAGTCTTCTCAAAATTATTCTGAACTCACCGGGTCGATAGCAGTTTGCAGAAACTCAAATTTTGCTTAAAAACGATGAATTTGAATCAAATAGGGATCTGGTGGTATTTTACTGCAATTGGGGGTTAAGCTGGGTTAATATGGCCCTACAACACTCCAACAACTTACTAACACCAAAACATACATCACTTGGTCAAGGTTCCCACTAATCACCACATATCGCACTAAAACGCACCATAAAACACTAATCGAAGCAAAACTACACTAAACAAGTAAACTAAGGAGTGAGTTCAGGAAATATACCCCACACTCGACCCTAGGGAGCTGGAGGAAGAAGAAGAAGCGAAGGGAAGGAGCTGCAGTCGAAGTTGCTGCTGCTGCTGCTCACTGCTGCTGCTGTGTTGCTGGCTGCTGCTGTGCTGCTTGCTTCTGCTGCTGCTGTGTGGAGAGGTAAGTGTGTGTGTGAGTGTGAGAGTGAGGTTGAGAGAAAAGAATACAAGAATGAGAGGAATCATAACCCCATATTGTCAACCCCTCCACTCTTTTTCTTCATTAAATGCAAGCATGGCCTAAGCCATGATGCATTCTCTCTCTCTCTCTCTCACCAAGTCAACACCCAAAAGGAATTTCAAAATAAATAAAAATCACCATCAATTAACTAAATAACTTAATTAAAACCCAAAAGACTTAATCCCATGATTAACCTACCATGGTTACTAATCATGGTATTACCTCATTTAAAAACCCTATTTTACATGCACATGTGTGTGCAAGCCTAGGAAAATTTTTGGAAAATATTTATTAAATTAGGAAAAATATTTGAAACACAATTTGGTAAACTTTTTATTAAAAACCCTTTATTTAAATATAAATAGTCACTAAACACATCCTAAGGTGTTACAGTTTGCCTCTTCCTTATAGACCCAATTTTGATATTGACACTAAGGCAATAGACAACAACGTGGATTAGGGAACTTGAAATACGGTATTTGCGATTTTTAAGCTAAATCCGTATTTCTTGTCCCTTGTCCTTCCATTGATGTCTCTTGACCTTAGCCTTCGGCAAACCACTTGCAATCCGGTCACAATTAGGATTCACCGCTATCGTGGTAGGATAGGATGCCTAACGAAGCCGAATTGCGAGTGGTTTGCTCGGAGTTTCAATTGCAAAGTTAAGGTTATTTAAGGTTTTAGCAAACACATCTCCTAACACAAACTAACCATATTCTACCCTTAACAAGTAAATCAATTACTCACACATATTTACAATACCAAAATAAAAAGAAAAGAGTAAGGCAACATAATAAAAAATTGCAATAAAAGAAAAGACAAAGAGAGAACCGATAAAACGTGCAAATTACTTCAATTGTTCTTTAATCCCGTACTAATGTGAAATCAAAATACCAAATTTTAAGATTGCAAGCTCACTTAAGAGGTTGCAAGATCGAAGTAAAGCAATGCTTTCACAAGTTCAAAGTATGTAGAAAGCAAGACATATGTAATGAAATGAGAACTTTATTGAATTTCAAACAAGATACAACTAATCTTGAATTCAAGAACCTAAATCTTAAGCTTGCAAGTTCAATGATATAACGTTTTAGAAATCATTATGCGAATTTTTCCGTTGTAGGGTAAAATAGCCGGTGTTTTCCGTAAAATCCCGGATGTGATCAATTTTCAGTATAAACTTGACTGCACCTAGTTTAACTAGAATAGTGCTAGTTTGCGGGTTTTGGTGGTCACTTTAAAATTTTGGTTCACATAGATATTTTTCCCTAATTAAAATATTATTATAAGTTGTTAATTATGCACTTAATTAGTGGTAATTATAATTTTATTTGGGTTAATTACTACTAAAGTGAATCTATGCTAACTTAATCACTAGTTTAAACTTAATTCTTTCTCTCAAAAATATCTAGATATTTGTGTAATTAAAATGAAATTTTAAAAGAAAAGTAATGAGGTGGCTTAAGATATTATTTGCATTAATGTGCATTTATTAAGGTTTTTAGCTAGAATTTTCCACACACTTCACAAAACCCCTCCCTTTTCTATTGCCTTGGCCGAAACCCCCCTATTTCCGCCCTCTTTTTCTCTTGCTTCATTTCATCTCTCCAAAACTCAAATAAATAACTAAAAATCCTCAAATAATCCCACAAACTCATAAACAAATCTCTACCCATCATTCTTCAACACTAAACTAGCATGGATCTTCATGAAAGACATCATTTTGGAGGCTTAAATTTGGGGTTTAGTTGCTAGTTGGGAATCATTTGGAGGTATAATCCTAACCCTAAACTTTAAATGTTGTTTTAAATCTTTAAGCTAGCTTATTAATTGTTTATTATATATTTAAGTTCATGTTTGGAAATTCATGAAGGAGTTGTGAAGATCTAGTTAGGATTTAATTTGTGGAAGTTGTCAATTGTTAAGTGTAGTCTTGGAAAACTTAACCTAGTGGGAGAATGATATTTGTTAAATTTCTAATTTGTCTAATTGAGATAATTAGCAAACTAAGTTTTACTAAAGCATATTTGGGCGAGATTAAATTTTTAGTAATGGTTTGGATGACTTAGTTAAGCTACTTTGTGGTGATGAAGATCGCTAGAATTGTGTTAAATTCTAGACTTGAGCTAAAATGAGAAAAGTTGTTTACTAGGTTTTCGGATTTAATTGGACGTGGGTTGTAATAGACGTTGCGGTGTTATATATATTATTTTCCTCGCGTTATATTGTGTTGTGAATGCGCGATCGGTACGATCGGGGTCTAGGCTTGGTGGTTGCTTAATTTAGCGATCCTAACTAGAGTTGTGCCGATGTCGTACGCGTTTTGTGCAATAGGTGCACAGTGTAATTAACTTGTGGGCGTTATCCTTGCATTTCGTTATCTTTGTGTCGGCGTAGAATATTTAGCCTTATGTGTTGTGTTTGTGAAATTTTAGGATTGCAGGCGGGGACTTCGAGCGCTGCGATGAAAGGGATGTGGGTGATTGGATCTACCTAGCTTGAGATTGTCGGTGGGTAGATTTAACATCTACGGAGAAATCGCCCGTATGGCGTTAAGCGTCAGGGCTAGATATGATATGATATTAGCCGCATGTTTATATGCACATATAGAGATGGTGCATGAACTTCATTGCATATAGTTACTAGTTGTGCCTGAACCTGTACCCTTGTACACTGCACTATTATTGACAGCCCATGTTGCACGAGCACTCATTGTATGCTACACACACATTGTCAGTAATTGCCATGATGTCACGATCCAAAGTTCGGCCCGTGACCGGCACTTAACCACGTAACGTCTACAGACGCAACGCGATCAAGTAAGCCGAAACCCAGAAATCAAAACCAATAAAATAGTGAGTGAAGAAAACATTAGTTTAAAACATTTAGAAAACCTTGAGTAAAAATTCTTTAAAGTTTAAGTTAATTTCTTAAAAATTTCGGCAGCACCTCCTTTGTAAAAACTAGCCCCGAAAACGGGTACAAAACATGATATAAGTAAAATGACTAATAATAAGAATAAAATATCCCCAAACGGAAGCAATCACGCCCAACGGCGGAAACAACCACCACAAAAATAGTATACAACGCCGTAGCGAAGAAATGGACAGAATAAGCAAAAGAACATCATAAAAGATAAAACTGCATAAATAAAGTCGGCTCACACGAGCTCGACACCAGAGTACAAAATAATATACAACATTGTCCTAACAACTGGTCTCTGAGTCAATACATGAAATAGTAGACGGAGAGTACAAGATACAATAGAGTGTACAAATGGAAAATAACCGGATACCACAAACCCACCTATTAACAAAATGGCTCACGTGCCAACTGTAGTGGTATCCGTAACCAAAAAGATACAAGAGATAGCCCTGCCGCAACTACTCTGAGGGTCGACCTACAAACACTGTGGCATAACGGGGGTGAGTTGCCAACTCGTAAATAGTAAATAACATATAAAGGTAATCGCGAGTATGCATGTACTGCAATACTCTAACATGTGCAACCAGATAACATCTATATGATGAGCTGGGTATGCAATAATCATGCAAAGTACTCTATCAGGTACTACGACTACATGATGCAATGCATAACAATGAATGCTGAGTATGGGATAAAATATCATCTACACGGATCATCAACGTGGAAAACTCCGGTGTCTACCAAAAACACCCCAAAATCCCGATAATTCAGGCGCCGTCACTCTATCCGGCCCGCAATCCTGTAAATCTCATAGAAGCGGGGTGCCCAATATCGGCACCCGAAAACATCATGAAATACTCGTGCCCAGCATCGACACGCAAATTCTCATATATCGGGCTCCGTCAGTCCGGATCGGCCCACGGGCTCCGCCTGCGGAATCGGTCCTCGGCCCCGGCAGTGCGGGTCGGCCCATATCCATCTCTCGACTCTGGTCAGTATCCTCCGGATAATCGCCAGATCCAACCAATCACCAGTAGGTAGTAGTCCCTCTGCCAGGCTCACCGTCTGTATACACAACATCCCTTTCTTGTCCCGGGGTACCGTACCGGGTCCACCATGTACCCGCAATCAGCCTCATCCAGCTCCTCGATTCGGGTTCACATGTCACACATCTCAGAACCAAGAAAACGCATGGTGGACGCACTGAAATATCATATCAAGAGAAACCGGGTTTTCAAAACAGTGCATATTTTCTTAAAATAATACCACGGTTCTCAAATCCAGAAATCACACGAATCCAAAACTCAATGCGTAAATCCATGTAATGTGTCGTATGCTGCATAAAATCGTACTATGCGTAAAAGGGGGAAACCGCTCTTTTAAAAGGATTCAGTTGAAAACATTTCATGCGGTTTCCAATTTTTCAAATCAAAGTCAGCATCATCTATGTATGTGCAAGAGTATGTATGTATGTAGGCATGGATGCACAAAGATATATATATATATATATATATATATACACACACACACACACATACACACACACACGCAAGTATGGATGTACAATATGTATATATGCCAATTTGCGACAGAATCATGTCTAATCATCAATGATGCGGTAATCGAAATGATGTATGGTTCGTAGCAATCCTATAGTGCGAGTGTCATGGCAATCACTAACGGTGTGGGTGTAACATTCAAATAGTGCTCATGCAGCTTGAACCGTCAGTGACAGTGCGGTATTACATAACTACTGTTTCTATATGCAACAAAAGATGGATACGCTACAATAGTACATATGCACAAGCAATATATATATAAATATACATACGCGACTACAATATCCTATCAAGTCTTAACGCTTAATGCCATACGGGCGATTTCCCCGTAGATGTTAAATCTACTCACCGTGGTCTCGTGCTAAATGTAGCCGACTACTTGCTACCCCTTCTTTGCGGCGTCCGACGTATCCGCCTGCGAACCTAGAATTTACACAAAGAATACACATAAGCTAAAATCCTGCAAAAACGCGATATCAAAACCAAACGAGAAACTCGCGTCACGAACTAAACGCGTGTGTATCCGATACGCTAAAACGTGTGTATATGCGTCTGAAACTACCCCGACACGCTGTGATACACAGCAAACGCTAAACCCACTCACATAACACACGTGTCGCGCAAGCTCAAAAGTATTGGAAATAAGGTATTTGATCCTAGATTTCGACTCGATTTGAATTAGGAAAAGTTGCATAGTCCAAACACCCTAGATATGTAGTAGACTCCCCTAGTCCAAACCCCGACACCCAACTCACTTCCCTGGCCGCAATTTGCGGCCAGATCTAATAAATTTGCGGCTTGGACAAGGAATAGGGGTCGTGCTCTGTGTGTATGATCTAGGAATAGTGAACATGCTCCAGTAAATACAACTTTTTCCTGAAGCAATCGGGTTGAAAGCAGATCACAACAGAGCACTAATCTTAATTAAAACGCTAATTTAACACTAAATTAATACATTATGGTGTTTTAGTGTAACCTGAAACAGTTTCTACGATTAAATGACACTAACAACACTTAGTTAAGCTAATCAAGCCATAAAAACCCTAACGTATCCTAATCACCACTTAAACCATCTAATTAGCACTAAAAACCCATAAAAACACTAAATTAAGCTAAAATAACTACAAGTTTAGCAAAGAGGTGATTAAAGTGGGCTTTTACCTCACAATAGGTCAAGTAGTGGCACACTTGCTGGTCTTGACCCAAGAGTTCATATTTGGCTCCAAAAATCCACAAAAGAGTGATTGAAGTGAGGTTGGTGTGAGGGTAGATGTGTTTTTAATGAATGTGGGTGTTAGAAATTGATGAGAGAAGGAGAAGAGATGAAGGGGGAGTTAGGTTGCTGCTGGGGCTGCTGCTGCTGCTGCTGAAAATGAAGAGAGAGTGTGTGTGAGAGAGAATGCCCAAAGTCAAAAGCTCACCGTGCTATAATAAATGCCCCCCATGCTCTCTCTTTTCTCTCATTTTCTATTTTTCTTTATTGTTTTATTTAGTTATGGTTTTATAAGGGAAAGAAATGATAATTTGAATGAAGTGGGAAAAAGAAACATGTGTTACAAAATGTGTTAAGTGTGCATGCAAGTTACACTAATCCTTGCTTAGGAAAAAGTAATTAAGGGAAATTTCTAATTAAGTGAACACTAAGTTAATTTATAATTCATAAAACCCATTTATATATAAAAACACATCTTATCACAATTAAAACTGACTTTATTTTAGTTTAAGTGGAAATTTAAAATTTACGAGATTTTATGAAAAACACGCATTATTGCTAATTAACACGAAATTAACCTAAACGAATTTCAAAGCGTTACACATGATACACACAACACAAATATTCTTTTGATATACCTTGCTATTGGTTAGCGACATTGAGGCATTTATTGTTGTGCGATGGTGCATATGAAATATAGCATACCCATACACCTACATGCTTACATATATGTTTTGCTATACCTACATGCTCACATATATCAAGTCCATAAACGCGGCTGTGCATGAGTCTGACGCGGAGCAACATCAGGTACAAGAGGCAACACCCTCTGGGATGGAGAAGGTGGAAATGTGACATGTGGTACGGCTGTCTCGTCCTCACGTTGCTCAGGACAATCTCCAACACGATGATAAGTACTCCCTCACCGGAAACATCTAGACGGTGCCGGCTGACCCTCCTGGGGATAAGAGCTGAATAGCTGACCTCGTCTTGAGCCTCCGCTACCCCCATACCTGAACGGAACCTGTCGCGGCGCCTAAATGGCTGTCTCTGTGCTGGTGTATCAGTACGAACTCTCTTCGGCTCTGGAACTACCAAAGTCTCAGCAAGGCGCTCCTCGACTAATAAGGCTGCATCTGTTAGTTATATGTATGCCCTAGAGGCCATTACTGTACATTGGATGTATATTGTAGTGGATGCTGGGACATATATAGGGAGGACTTTCTTGCTCGACATGATAGTATGCTATCTGGTTACTCTTTACCTTAACGTGTATATTGATTGTCTCTCTGTTACATGTTGGTAAAGGCCTTAGGATGTGTACTTGACTATCTGGACTATGATGCGGATCATACTAGTGGGGACATGGTAGTCCATAAGTACATCCTTCAAAGTCCCTAGTCGTGGGTGTATCGAGACGGGGCATCGATATACCAGTGTAGACTAGCGTATACCTTCTCGACCCATACAGATGGGCGATGGATGATCCCATATCCATTGGTGTTTGACATCAGAGATGATATACGGGTGCTAAGTAGAGATTGGGTACACTGGACGGACTCGCCGAGAACTCCCAGATGGTATTATACCTTACGTCAGATGGCAGTTCTCTGGTGACACTGGTACAGAGTAGTCTGTTGACCCGAGATCGTCATAGAGTCTTGTGTGGTTCCCACCGTGCTTTCATTTCCATCTTACCACGTCCAAGAGGGCATGCAAAACGGTGGTTTTTGGGTACAGTCCCGAATCACATGGAGGCAATGAGCGATAGGAGGGGATTCGTCTCTCCCGGTATAGGGAGTTGATGTTGCGCTGTGTTCGATTGGCTATAACCGGAAATCCTTGGCCAGGGTTGCTGAGATTTACAGGTAAGTGTTACCGGTAATTTCTCGAACTGTTATAGACCTCATATCGACACGACTTATCGAGCTATTGGGGTCTGACGTTTACCACCCCTAGGCGAGATATGCGACATATCAGACGACGAGACTGGACTGTACGGTAAGTGTTACTGGTTGGATTCACAGGAGTGTGAGCGGGCTTGCTCGTCGATCTTCTGATCGCTCAATACCCGGGTGGCCGTTACGTTTAGCAGACCGTTTGCGGCTTGTGGGTGTTTGATATGATCATCATCTGCTGCCGGCGTATTGACGAGTCTTTAGAGTCCTACTCAGAGGTTTCCTGTCTCAAGCGAAACGAAATAGGAGCGGATATGAGATATGTGCGGGACCGAGAATAATGCGTGTATGTGATACCGTATTACATTCTCGCGATGAATGTATCGAATGGTTATATGCGATATAACCTAGTTATCGAATCGAGGGTTGATTCGATAAGCCGATACATTGGATACTAGTCGGTTATATGCGATATGACCGGATCGTTAAATCAAGTGTTGATTTAATGATTTAATGCATAATTATATATTTGATATATTATTTTGCATTAACTAGTATTGGTTCACTTTAAATGGTTTTTCTCACTTATTTGTGCACATTGTATATGTGATATATTTTTTGTGCACAAGTTTGTATCATGTTTGATGATGCATGCTAACTTTGGTTTGTGTAAAGATTAAACCATGGTTGTGTAATCGTTAGGGTTTTCATTTTCTTATTCATTTATTTATTCTTTTTGGAAAATGATAAGCATTAAGAGAAAATGGTGGCTAACTTTGTTTATTGTTGAAACTTCTTGAAGCTTTGACTTAGTGACCATTTTGTCTCATGCTTAACCCTAACCATTCCACTTAACCCTAGTCTATTCTCTACACTTTACCATGGTTGCATTATGATAAGTATTCATTTATTTCCTTTTTGAAATAATACTCATCATAATATTATCTTCTTCTTCTTCTTCTTCAAGGAGAAAACCTTGCTCCATCAATGGCAACTTGAGCAAATGAGTGAGAAATCCAATTCTAAAGTGAACCCACCTCCTATTTCTTCATCCTCTACCTCTTGCCAAGTAGTATAGGGTGTTATCTTCACAAGTTTCATGACTTGGTGAAGTGGGAGCTTGATCTTGTGATACCTCGACGTAGATCATCTTCGGCAGCAAAGCCGACGACCAAGCCCGCCCATATTTCCGATGAAGCCGACGCTAGAGCCCGGGATTCGATTTGGACAGCGAGGAGACTTCATTGCGGAGCTATGGAGGTGGAGGACCGGATCTACAAAGGTTGTATTTCCGTTTTCTCTTTAGTTAAGTTGTTAACATGTTTCTAGTTTCGCCTAAAATCTAGTTAACTATCCGTATTAGGGTTTCTCGGCACTTGTAATTTTTGAAATTGGCATGGTTGATACCTTGTGAGACCTCTTGGGAGTGCCTAGGAACCCTGCAGTGGTATCAGAGCTACTAGGCATTGGATGTCGACCTATGGGGGGTTCTCACTGTGTGACAGTGTGGCGAAGCATATGCTCTTACCCCTAGGGTGTCCCGAGACCGGAAGATGTTCCGGCGGGTTGTAGTTCTCGCGAGGGGGCATGCGTAAAAAGTAGTTGCTGAGGGACCCGTTGGTGCCACGGCGACCCCATTGGATGGGGTGGCTGCCTGACCAACAGTGGTATCAGAGCCTAGCTAGAGCCTTAGGCGATGTCTAGACGGCATTTGAAATCCGAACGAACCCGAAACCCTAATACAAAATGCTCTCTGGAAATTTTCTAAAAATTTGGATTTTTGTCAATTAAAAATTCGCAGAAAATAGAGCAGGAAATTATATGGATTACTGCAGAAAACGAAACCCTAATTCCACTGTAGCGCCGCGGAACCGCGGCAATAGCCTCCTTTTGCGGCGGTTCCGCGGCCGTTTGTGCTGATTAGGGATTTGTTTTGATACAGTAATCCCCGTATCTGTTTCCTCTGTTCTCTGGGAAGTTTTAATCTGCACTCAAGAGTTGAGTTTTCTGGGGTTGTTTTGGGGATTCGATGATTCGATCGGATTATCTGATTTTGTCTATGTTTTTCCGGATATTTAGAATATGTTAGAAAGTTCGACCAGATATAAATACCCAACTTTTCCCCTGTCGGGAAATTTCCAAGTGTTGGATCTTTCCGTAGTTTAATAACGTTCTAAGTAGTGCAAGTAACGCGATGGTCCCTCTAGAAGACAACAAACCTTAACTCGATTATGTGACCGTCTTGAACTGCCCTTTGAACCTTCGGGTTTGGGGCAGTACGGCGTGCCACATGTGAGGCGTTGGCTTGACCCTTCTACGGCTGGACCGTTGGTACTGAGGCATGAACTGGATGTTTTTAGACTTGTTTCATGTGTTGAGCTGTTTCGGGAAAACTTGGGTGTTTGTATGTTCGATCGGAAAGTTTAACATTTTCTATTTATCTGGAATGGGATACAATAATTGGAATTCACAAGTAGTTATGAGATAACTGAATGAATGTTATAAACATAGCACTTTAGTCTCACTTGATCGGTTGCTACGGAATTTTGATGCGATCAAAAGTCCGTCGCAATCACGTAGCGTTCGCGGATACTCGCCGGATAAACTTAATAGACAGCTACACCCCTTAGCCCCGACCAAGTGACTGTAGGAGAATCCCGTCGCCGAAATCATCCGTTCGGGTGCTCGCGGCAGCGGTGTTCCGCCTTGGTGCACTTCGTCGACGGCGTCGGGGGTGTGGCCGCCTATTGAAGTTTGCGACGAGCATTCGATCAGGATGTCGGGAATCTTGTTGAATTGCCCGACTTGATATTGAAAAGTGTTTTCGATTTTGAGACTAAAATGCGGGGTTTATAATTGTTAGGCATGCGATGTCTAAGTAATTCATTTGGTCAGGCATGCGATGTCTGAGGTGGTTGCGGATTCCAACTGTTGTAGTTTTACACTTTCTTTTCTGTGACCGTAAGTGTAATATGTGATATCGCCGGTTTCGTTGCTATATATCAACGACAATTGGGATGCGCATATTTACTTACGTTGATGACATGTGATGTTATGTGTTGCTGGATATGTTATATTGGATCGTCGTGTTTGAATAGCCGGGGGTTTTTATGTGAGATGAGTGTTTTTTCATTTTCATTCATGTAAAAACTTGTATGTAATATTCTTTTATTGGGGCACTTCCAGGTTGCGGAAGATGTCACCGTTTGTATATTATTTTCTTTTCCGCACTAGGATAGACCCAAGGAGGGGAGCACAAGTAACCGGGTTCTGGAGTCCAGTGGGAGACCAACTCGAGGAGTCGAGTCCGGGTCTCCTAACTCTAGAATTGGTAGGGTTGCTTGCCGCTCTCGTAGGGGTCTAGGGGTGTGGGTTTGGCTATTCATCGCGTCCGTGGAATCCGTGTTTTATACTGGCTTGTATTGAAAACACGGACGTCCTAGTATATCCAATATTTCATATGTTTCTTCTGCTGCGATATCTGTGATGTGATCATGTGATGTTCTGTGATAAATACTGTATATAGTATATATGATATATTATATAGACGTTACTTATGTTTTACACCCGCACTAGCCCTGCCCCGCTCTGCCGTTAGTTACCTAACCTAACGGTGCACGAGGGGACATCGAGGCGAATGCGGATGACATAAGTGTACGTCGTATTTATCTGTGATGTTTAGGTACTTAAATGATGGGACTTAATTAATGAGATTAATGAAATAAAAGAAACCTAAGATGTTGTGGAATCGAATTTCAAAATAAAACAGGTAGCTACAGTTCTTGCTTTGCACAGCGGTATATATATGATATATCCTGCATCTTATTCGATGAGGAAAGGACCGAGATCCCTTCACCGGGAGTGACTCCTTTAGCAATAACTGGCAGATGCTACACACTCGGTTTGTCTTTTGATTCTTTTTAAGAGTTTTTTCTTTGCACAGTGATATATATGATATATCCCGCACCTCATTCGACGAGGAAAGGACCGACGATCCCTTCACCGAGAGTGACTCCTTTAGCAAAACTAGAAAAGCCTCAAAAACACTCCATTTTAAAATCATTTGATTCTACAACGATATCAAGTTCATTACGCAATAGGTTTTCAGAAAAACCTGTCGTAGCCCTCCGTCATTTCAGATAAGTACTAGTTAGTATTCGTGCTGCGGTAGTTTGGCCTCCGTCAAGGCGTAGTGTACGGTAGCTAACTAGTGCTTATCTGCTAGCATATGATGTGATTGGATTAGAGTATTCGTACGGCGTTGTTTGGCCTCCGTCAAGGGTCGTGCGGGTGGGTTTAATTCGATCAAGAAATGTACGGGTTGAACTTGACTAGCGGACTATGGGTTGTTTGGCCTCCGTCAAGGTCATAGGACGCTAGGGGCAAAATTATCGGGAATTTCAAGTGTTGAAATTTGCAATGAGATTGCATACCTTCTATGAGATAGTTGGATCCCGATACCCGCTGCGAGTAAGAGTTACTCCTGGGAGAGTTTTGCACATTACAATTAGCCGATCAAGTAGGTGTCTAGAAAGGTGTCAACGGGGTTACGCCTCTGGGAAAACAAGATTTACATTAATTAGGTTCGTGCGAAAGCACGGGGGACCTCCATCAAAGTACCGACACTGGCCTGGCTGAAAAATTGGCGAACTTGTAGTGTGTAATTAATCCCGGCTAGTCTTTCCTTTTAGGGTTTGAAGGAAGATTTGATAAAAAGCAGTGGGAGCCATCCTGATTAGATAAAATAAAACCAATCTATTCTTGCAAGAGCGCACGCTGAGTGTTTTCTTCTCTCTCTCTCCAGGTAGCGACCATATCACGCCTTAATCAAGATAATAATACGGATTATTAACCGAACCTGCTTGTTATACTGAGCTGGGGAACGTTGGTCCCGCTCCACCTTATAATTGTTATAAGACAGAGCAGGAAATTGGGGAATACCAGATTTCCCGTGCCGCCCAAACGAAGAGAGTGCATGCTGATGCATCATCTTCGGGTGTGTTCATTATAAAGAACTGTTTCTCACTGTCCTCTACGTCCTGGGTATTTGATACCGAATCAGGATCCGAGATATGTAATCTGTTACATAGGGCTACAGATAGGTAGAGAACTGAGAACGGATGATAAGTTTCATGAGACAGAAAACGGGGCAAGTGTTGCAGCCAAGTCTGTTGGTCACTGTCACCCTGTATTACCAATACATTGATTCTGAACGAATGTTATTAGATACCGAACCTGATATACAAAATCATATCAGTCTCTTTATTAGTAAAGAAAGGATATAATTTTGTATTGTTGGATAATGTTTTGAACATTTCCTATATCAAAAGTTGATCGGTTCAGGCACGTTATCTAAAAGCATTAATGTTCTAAATCAAACTACAGTTCTTAGTATACAGAACACACACAAGAGGAAGAGTTCAGAAATGAACGAATTCTTATTGAGGTATTGTAGACTAGGTCAGATCAATGTGACCCGACTGGCTAGAGTTACATAAAGATGCATATTTAAATTAGTTTGAATTTACATCTTGTGAAACTCGCCAGTCATGTCACAAAGATATAATGACCATAGCCCTGTTTATTGGAAACAGAGAAAGAGTTAGTGAACTCTTGGGACCGATACATGATGATGTATGTAAGGTCCCCTGTCTACATATGCCAGGACTGGTTCTTTATACTTCATTACATTCTCTGATCATCTTTCGAGTTTCAGACCTATGTTCCTGTTGAAACATAAGTCCGAACCTTTTGAGATATTCACAGAATATAAGTTAGAAGTAGAGAACCAATACGGGTATAAGTATTATGTCCTATGATAAGATCAGGGAGGAGAATACTTGAGCACGGAATTCCTGGACTATTCTAAAGGAGAATGAGATTTTCTCTCAGCATTACTCCTCCGAATACACCATAGCATGATGGTATATCGGGGCGGAGCAATCACACCCTATATGATATGGTGCGCTCTATGATGAGTACTACTGAGTTTCCTATTTTCCTTTTTGGGAGTTATGCACTTGAGAAGCTGCATACCTATTGAAAAGGGTTCGAATCAAATCAGTTGCCTACCACTCCATATGAGATATGGTATGGGAAGAGCCCATGTCTTAAGCTAGTTAAGATTTGGGGTTGTCCGGCCTATGTCTAAAAGAAAAATCCGGACAAGCTCGAGGCAAGGTCTGTTATGTAGAACTGGAAATGTTCCAGCCATACAAACAACAGCAGATGATTTGGTAGAACCAAAGGATTCAGTAGATTCCAACGAATCTCAGCCTCTCCGCCGATCTAGTAGGGTTCCTCACCCACCTGAGAGATATTTCGGTTTCTCTATGACAGTGGGAGCGAGGATTGCATCATGAGATGATGACCCAACTAGCTTCGAGCTGGCCATCGAGAGTAGGGACTCTGTAAGAATGGCTAGATGCTTAGTGATCTAAGATATCCATGAACACCAACAAAGTATGGACTTTGGCTGCTATATCTGAAGGGTTAAATCCCCATCAGGAGCAAGTATATCTTGAGAAGATTACTTGGTGTAGATGGAAAAGTTGAGACTTTCAAAGCTAGACTTGTTAAAGGTCTTCGTCATCAACCAGGCGTAGATAATGATGAAACCTTTTCCAGTACCTATGCTTAAGTCCATCCAGATACTACTTGCCACGGCTACATACCATGACTACGATATCTGGCGGTTGGGTGTCATGGCTGCTTTTCTAAATGATGGTTTAGAAGAGTGCGCCTATAAGTACACAGCCAGAGGGCCTCGTAGACAGTGGGAGCAGCAGAAACGTGTGCAAGATGCTTTATAGGATAAAGCAGGCATCGCGGAGTTGGAACATCTGTTTTGATGGATTAGTCAAAGAAGTTGACATCATCAAAATAGTAGATGAACCTTGTATAAACAAAAAGGTAGTAGGGAGTATGGTGACGATCCTCGTAGAGTACGTGGATGACATACTCTTGATAGGGAAGGAGTTTCCTATGCTATGCTTGATCAATCTCCGCTTATCACAATGATTCTCCACATAGGATCAAAGTGATACCTACTAAATCCTGGGTTTTGGATCTATGAGATAGATCTAAATGGATATTAGGACACTCACTAGTTGTAGCGAGATGGTATCAGTTGATCCTGGGGAGAATCACTGGAAGTGTTCCAGAGTGATAAGAACGACTGAATGTCAGTCACAGGCATTGTCTTTACCCTCAGTAAAGGGACGGTATGTTGGAAGGGTTCCAAGCTAGATATCGTGACATACTAGACGATAAAGGCAGGATACATCGCTACTTAAGATGCTACCAAAGAGGATGTTTGGGTGTATATTGGTTCATAAGATGAACTACGTTCCTACCATTGTGAGACAATGGAGTTGTGGCTTATGCCAAGGAACGTCGGTCCCATCAGTGATCCAGACATATTCTAAGGCAGTATCACCTGATCATGGAGACGGTTGATCTCTAAGGGATCGAGGTTAGGAGAGTAGACTCAGAGGACGACACGGCGGATCCACTCACGAAGGCCTATTCCCAGAGAGAGACTTTTATGGGATGGTTGAGTATGAGATACTACAATCACTGCTATCAGATGGCCCTAATGCAAGTAGGAGATTGTTAGTTATATGTATGCCCTAGAGGCCATTACTGTACATTGGATGTATATTGTAGTGGATGCTGGGACATATATAGGGAGGACTTTCTTGCTCGACATGATAGTATGCTATCTGGTTACTCTTTACCTTAACGTGTACATTGATTGTCTCTCTGTTACATGTTGGTAAAGCCCTTAGGATGTGTACTTGACTATCTGGACTATGATGCGGATCATACTAGTGGGGACATGGTAGTCCATAAGTACATCCTTCAAAGTCCCTAGTCGTGGGTGTATCGAGACGGGGCATCGATATACCAGTGTAGACTAGCGTATACCTTCTCGACCCATACAGATGGGCGATGGATGATCCCATATCCATTGGTGTTTGACATCAGAGATGATATACGGGTGCTAAGTAGAGACTGGGTACACTGGACGGACTCACCGAGAACTCCCAGATGGTATTATACCTTACGTCAGATGGCAGTTCTCTGGTGACACTGGTACAGAGTAGTCTGTTGACCCGAGATCGTCATAGAGTCTTGTGTGGTTCTCACTGTGCTTTGATTTCCATCTTACCACGTCCAAGAGGGCGTGCAAAATGGTGGTTTTTGGGTACAGTCCCGAATCACATGGAGGAAATGAGCGATAGGAGGGGATTCGTCTCTCCCGGTATAGGGAGTTGATGTTGCGCTGTGTTCGATTGGCTAAAACCGGAAATCCCTGGCCAGGGTTGCTGAGATTTATAGGTAAGTGTTACCAGTAATTTCTCGAACTGTTATAGACCTCATATCGACACGACTTATCGAGCTATTGGGGTCTGACGTTTACCACCCCTAGGCGAGATATGCGACATATCAGACGACGAGACCGGACTGTACGGTAAGTGTTACTGGTTGGATTCACAGGAGTGTGAGCGGGCTTGCTCGTCGATCTTCTGATCGCTCAATACCCGGGTGGCCGTTACGTTTAGCAGACCGCTTGCGGCTTGTGGGTGTTTGATATGATCATCATCTGCTGCCGGCGTATTGACGAGTCTTTAGAGTCCTACACAAAGGTTTCCTGGCTCAAGCGAAACGAAATAGGAGCGCATATGAGATATGTGCGGGACCGAGAATAATGCGTGTATGTGATACCGTATTACATTCTCACGATGAATGTATCGAATGGTTATATGCGATATAACCTAGTTATCGAATCGAGGGTTGATTCGATAAGCCGATACATTGGATACTAGTCGGTTATATGCGATATGACCGGATCGTTAAATCAAGTGTTGATTTAATGATTTAATGCATAATTATATATTTGATATATTACTTTGCATTAACTAGTATTGGTTCACTTTAAATGGTTTTTCTCACTTGTTTGTGCACATTGTATATGTGATATATTTTTTGTGCACAAGTTTGTATCATGTTTGATGATGCATGCTAACTTTGGTTTGTGTAAAGATTAAACCATGGTTGTGTAATGGTTAGGGTTTTCATTTTCTTATTCATTTATTTATTCTTTTTGGAAAATGATAAGCATTAAGAGAAAATGGTGGCTAACTTTGTTTGTTGTTGAAACTTCTTGAAGCTTTGACTTAGTGACCATTTTGTCTCATGCTTAACCCTAACCATTCCACTTAACCCTAGTCTATTCTCTACACTTTACCATGGTTGCATTATGATAAGTATTCATTTATTTCCTTTTTGAAATAATACTCATCATAATATTATCTTCTTCTTCTTCTTCTTCTTCAAGGAGAAAACCTTGCTCCATCAATGGCAACTTGAGCAAATGAGTGAGAAATCCAATTCTAAAGTGAACCCACCTCCTATTTCTTCATCCTCTACCTCTTGCCAAGTAGTATAGGGTGTTATCTTCACAAGTTTCATGACTTGGTGAAGTGGGAGCTTGATCTTGTGATGCCTCGACGTAGATCATCTTCGGCATCAAAGCCGACGACCAAGCCCGCCCATATTTCCGATGAAGCCGACGCTAGAGCCCGGGATTCGATTTGGAAAGCGAGGAGACTTCATTGCGGAGCTATGGAGGTGGAGGACCGGATCTACAAAGGTTGTATTTCCGTTTTCTCTTTAGTTAAGTTGTTAACATGTTTCTAGTTTCACCTAAAATCTAGTTAACGATCCGTATTAGGGTTTCTCGGCACTTGTAATTTTTGAAATTGGCATGGTTGATACCTTGTGAGACCTCTTGGGAGTGCCTAGGAACCCTGCAGCATCTACAGCTGCTGCATAGGTCTCGCAATGCTGTGCGCTGATCGCAAGAAACAACGGGGTAAGCAAGCCTCGAACAAATCTCTTGACTCGCATCTTCTTAGTAGCCACTAAATACGGGGCATAAACAGATAGCTCGGTGAACTGCACATCATACTCCGCCACTGTCATATCCGGCGTCTGACGTAAGGACTCGAACCTGCGCGCTCTAGAATCTCTGACACTCTGTGGAAGGAAACAGGCAAGGAATAGCGTCACGAACTCAGTCCAGGTCATAGGAGGAAGACCTGCTGCTCTGCCCTTTTCTACCGACTCGCACCACTTCTGCGCAAGACCTTCTAGGCGAAAGCTCGCAAACTCCACCCATCTCGCATCTGAGCATCTGAGTGAACGACATATCTGGCCCATCCTATCGATAAATGACTGTGGGTCCTCGGCTGCATCGGTGCCTGTGAAGACCGGAGGCTTCAGCCTCATAAATTCAGATAGCGATACTGTGATAACCTCTGTAGCCGCAGGTGCAACTGCCTGCACTGTAGGTACCATCGCGGTCCCTGTAACGGATGGAACTACCTCTGGTCGCTGCGGAAGTGCCTCAACTAACGACCCCATCATCTGACGCATCTTCTGCATACCGGCCCCTAGCATAGCGATCTGGTCTGTCGGAGGAGGAACAGTCTGCTCTGGTACAATGGGTGAACTGCCCGGGTTAGTCCTCGTCTCAGACGAGTCAACTCTAATCTCGGCTCTCGCGGCCGCTCTCTGCGCCCTCGTAGTCTTTGGCGACATAATGGCTGAAAAGAAAATAGGATTCGATAAGGATACAGAAATCGAATCACAAGAATGCGTATAATCATGAAGGAATTTCAATCAATAAGTCCTAAGGTCACTTAGGCGGAGTACCGTGTCGTGAGTATGCCGCGGAACATACACACGCTACACCACTCTGCTCCATCTACCTACTCCATCATAACAGGGCCATCCTACACTCCGAAAGGTAAAACCTACGTTCTGATACCAACTTTGTCACGACCCAAAGTTCGGCCCGTGACCGACACTTAACCACGTAACGACTACAGGCGCAACGTGATCAAGTAAGCCGAAACCCAGAAATCAAAACCATTAAAATAGTGAGTGAAGAAAACATTAGTTTAAAACATTTAGAAAACCTTGAGTAAAAATTCTTTAAAGTTTAAGTTAATTTCTTAAAAATTTCGGCAGCACCTCCTTTGTAAAATCTAGCCCCGAAAACGGGTACAAAACATGATATAAGTAAAATGACTAATAACAAGAATAAAACATCCCCAAACGGGAGCAATCACGCCCAACGGCGGAAACAACCACCACAAGAATAGTATACGACGCCGTAGCGAAGAAATGGACAGAATAAGCAAAAGAACAACATAAAAGATAAAAATGCATAAATAAAGTCGGCTCACATGAGCTCGACATCAGAGTACAAAATAATATACAATATCGTCCTCACAACTGGTCTCTAAGTCAATACATAAAATAGTAGATGGAGAGTACTAGATACAATAGAGTGTACAAATGGAAAACAACCGGATACCACAAACCCACCTATCAACAAAACGGCTCACGTGCCAACTGCAGTGGTATCCGTAGCCAAAAAGATACAGGAGATAGCCCTGCCGCAACTACTCTGAGGGTTGACCTGCAAACACTGTGGCACAACGGGGGTGAGTTGCCAACTCATGAATAGTAAATAACATATAAAGGTAATCGCGAGTATGCATATACTGCAATACTCTAACACGTGCAATCAGATAACATCTATATGATGAGCTGGGTATGCAATAATCATGCAAAGTACTCTATCAGGTACTACGACTACATGATGCAATGCATAACAATGAATGCTGAGCATGGGATAAAATATCATCTACACGGATCATCAACGTGGAAAACCCCGGTGTCTACCAAAAACACCCCAAAATCCCGATAACTCAGGCGTCGTCACTCTATCCGGCCCGCAATCCTGTAAATCTTATAGAAGCAGGGTGCCCAACATCGGCACCCGAAAATATTATGAAATACTCGTGTCCAGCATCGACACGCAAATCCTCATATATCGGGCTCCGTCAGTCTGGATCGGCCCACGGGCTCCGCCTGCGGAATCGGCCCTCGGCCCCGGTAGTGCGGGTCGGCCCATATCCATCTCTCAACTCTGATCAGTATCCTCCGGATAACCGCCAGGTCCAACCAATCACCCGTAGGTAGTAGTCCCTCTGCCAGGCTCACCGTCTGTATACACAGCATCCCTTTCCTGCCCCGGGATACCGTACCGGGTCCACCATGTACCCGCAATCGGCCTCATCCAGCTCCTCGATTCGGGTTCACATGTCACACGTCTCAGAACCGAGAAAACGCATGGTGGACGCACTGAAATATCATATCAAGAGAAACCGGGTTTTCAAAACAGTGCATATTTTCTTAAAATAATACCACGTTCTCAAATCTAGAAATCATACGAATCCAAAACTCAATGCATAAATCCATGCAATGTGTCGTATGCTGTATAAAATCGTACTATGAGTAAAAGGGGAAAACCGCTATTTTAAAAGGACCCAGTTGAAAACATTTTATGCGGTTCCTAATTTTTCAAATCAAAGTCAGCATCATCTATGTATGTGCAAGAGTATGTATGTATGTAGGCATGGATGCACAAAGACACACACACACACACACACACACACGCAAGTATGGATGTACAATATGTATATGTGCCAATATGCGACAGAATCATGTTTAATCATCAATGATGCGGTAATCGAAATGATGTATGGTTCGTAGCAATCCTATAGTGCGAGTGTCATGGCAATCACTAATGGTGTGGGTGTAATATACAAATAGTGCTCGTGCAGCTTGAACCGTTAGTGACAGTGCGGTGTTACATAACTACTATTTCTATATGAAACAAAAGATGGGTACGCTACGATAGTACATATGCACAAGCAATATATATATATATATATATATATATATATATATATATATATATAAATATACATACGTGACTACAATATTCTATTAAGCCTTGACGCTTAACGCCATACGGGCGATTTCCCCGTAGATGTTAAATCTACTCACCGTGGTCTCGTGCTAAGTATAGCCGACTACTTACTTTCCCTTCTTTGCAGCGTCCGACGTACCCGCCTACGAACCTAGAATTTATACAAAGAATACACATAAGCTAAAATCCTACAAAAACGCGATATCAAAACCGAACGAGAAACTCGCGTCGCGAACTAAACGCGTGTGTATCCGATACGCTAAAATGTGTGTATACGCGTCAGAAACTACCCCGACACGCTGTGATATGCAGCAAATGCTAAACCCACTCACATAACACACGTGTCGCGCAAGCTCAAAAGTATTGGAAATAAGGTATTTGATCCCAGATTTCGACTCGATTTGAATTAGGAAAAGTTGCATATACCAAACACCCTAGATATGTAGCAGACTCCCCTAGCCCAAACCCCGACACCCAACTCACTCCCCTGGCCACAATTTGCAGCCAGATCTAATAAATTTGCGGCCTGGACAAGGAATACGGGTCTCGTGCTTTGTGTGTGTGGTATAGGTCTAGTGAGCATGCTCCAGTAAATGCAACTTTTCCTTGAAGCAATTGGGTTGAAAGCAGATCACATCAGAGCACTAATCTTAATTAAAACGCTAATTTAACACTAAATTAATACATTATGGTGTTTTAGTGTAACCTGAAACAATTTCTAGGATTAAATGACACTAACAACACTTAGTTAAGCTAATCAAGCCATAAAAACCCTAATATATCCTAATCACCACTTAAACAATCTAATTAGCACTAATAACCCATAAAAACACTAAATTAAGCTAAAATAACTACAAGTTTAGCAAAGAGGTGATTAAAGTGGGCTTTATACCTCATAATAGGTCAAGTAGTGGAACACTTGCTGGTCTTGACCCAAGAGTTCATATTTGGCTCCAAAAATCCACGAAAGAGTGATTGAAGTGAGCTTGGTATGAGGGTAGATGTGTTTTTAATGAAGGTGGGTGTTAGAAATTGATGAGAGAAGGAGAAGAGATGAAGGGGGAGCTAGGTTGCTGCTGAGGTTGCTGCTGCTGCTGCTGGAAATGAAGAGAGAGAGTGTGTGAGAGAGAATTCCCAAAGTCAAAAGCTCACCATGCTATAATAAATGCCCCCCATGCTCTCTCTTTTCTCTCATTTTCTATTTTTCTTTATTGTTTTATTTAGTTATGGTTTTATAAGGGAAAGAAATGATAATTTGAATGAAGTGGGAAAAAGAAACACGTGTTACAAAATATGTTAAGTGTGCATGCATGTTACACTAATCCTTGCTTAGGAAAAAGTAATTAAGGGAAATTTCTAATTAAGTGAACATTAAGTTAATTTATAATTAATAAAACCCATTTATATATAAAAACACATCTTATCACAATTAAAACTGATTTTATTTTAGTTTAAGTAGAAATTTAAAATTTACGAGATTTTATGAAAAATACGCATTATTGCTAGTTAACATGAAATTAACCTAAACGAATTTCAAAGCGTTACACATGATATAGACAACACAAATATTCTTTTGATATACCTTGCTATTGGTTAGCGACATTGAGGCATTTATTGTTGTGCGATGGTGCATATGAAATATAGCATACCCGTACACCTACATGCTTACACATATGTTTTGCTATACCTACATGCTCACACATATACCTTGCTATAGTTATATGTTCAGCTTTATATGATATATATATCAGTGGTATGGGACGCTGTTATATATGTATATATAACATAATATGGGATTTGGATAATTGGGAACGGCGTGATATATTTAATGACTTGATGCAATTAAATAGCGGATTTTCCTTTGATATGCGCATATTGTTGTTCTATGTTGCATATGTCATATTACATGGATTTACGCATTGAGATTTGTTTTTCATGCGATTTGGAGATTTCAAGTGTCGATGTTGGGCACTTATGTTCCGAGAGATAGATGGCTTTGGATTTCGAATGTCGGTTTTTGACATTCATGTTCTATGAGACGTATGGATATGGGGATTGCGAGTGTCAGGGTTGGATGCTCATGTTCCGTGGATTGCGAATGTCAAGGTTGGACATTCATGTTCCGTGAGATATATGGCTATGGGGATTGTGAGTGTCGGTGTAGGACACTCATGTTCCGAGGATTGCGAGAGTCGATATTGAGCGTTCATATTCCGCGAGATGTACAGATATGATATGTGGTTTTACGTGTCGATGTTGGACACGAGTATTTTCATGATGTTTTCGAGTGCCGATGTTGGGCACTCAGGTTCCATGAGATTTACAGGATATAGGGGCCAGTCCTGGTGATGGCGTCTGAGGATTTTGGGACTTGGGGTGTTGTTGATTTACACCGGGTTTTTCTATGCTGATGATTTGTGCATGAGATTATTAATTATCCTGCACTCAGGATTTAGTTGATATGCATTTGATTCATGTAGATGTAGTACCTTGGTGGTGTACCCTGATCATGATAGTTGCATATTCATATTGCCATACTTATGTTATCAGATTACATGTGATAGATTATCGCTGTTAATGCATACTTACGATTACAGTATGATGTTATTTTCTATTCACGAGTTGGCAACTCACCCCCGTTGTGCCACAGTGTTTTGCAGGACTTACCCTCAGAGTGGTCGAGGCAGGACTTCTTGTTATCTCTACTTTTGCGGATACCGCTACAGTTGGCTGTGAGGCCTTTACTTTTAGGTGGGTTCACGGTCCGTTTATGTACATTGTATATCTTTTTGGTTGGATCTAGTATTCTCCATCTACCACTTCATGTATTTGACTTAGAGACGAGTTGTGAGGATCGGTGTTGTATTATTTTTTGGTGACTTTGGGTGCCGTGCTCGTGGGAGCCGGTCTTGTTGTAAAGTTTTACCTCCTTAAGCTGTTTTCATTTATATTTTTTCGCTTCGGCGTCGTATATATGCTTGTGGTGGTTGTCTCTGCCGTTGGGCGTGATTTGCTCCCGTTTGGGATGCTATATTTATATTTTATGTTGTACCCATTTTCGGGGCTAGTTTTTACAAAGGAGGTGCTGCCGAAATTTTCAAGAAAGTGAACTTAAGTTAAAGAATTTTACTTGAGATTTCCGAATGTTTTTAACTATGTTTTACTCCACTATCCATTTTTGGGTGGTTTAGATTTCTGGGTTTCGGCTTACTTAAATTGCGTACGCCTATTGACGTTACGTAGTTTAAGTGCCGGTCACATGCCTAAATTTGGGTCGTGACAAATGAAGAAGTTGCAAGGTCAAGACAAAGGGGCAAGAGCTCAAGAGTTCAAAGGAAAAGCAAGTTACAAATTACAAGTGTTGTAAAGCAAAAAAGTATTCTCTCCCCTTGCCCAATGATCTGGTATTTATAGGCCTCATACCAGAATAAACAAACAACAAAAATAAAATGATGTGACCCAGATAAACCACCAAAAGAAAAATGGGAACAATTGGAGCAAGCGGACCCGGCCATGCCGGTCTTTTTGGGGAAATCGTCGGTCTTGGTCCGAGCAAAGGGGCTCAAGTTGGTGTGGTGGTCTCAAGTGCACTCAACAAATCCACTGGTACTGTTTGATTTCTTCATATCAGCTTGGGTTATACGCAGTAGTCTTGGAGGGAAACTTGATGCTTTTTAAATTACATCACATCTTTTAGCATTTATTACATATCATACTCACTTATGCTTTGGGCAGCCCCCACCTAGGTCCAAGTATCAAAGAGTTGTGTGTACACTTGTATTGTGTTGGACCAAAATTGTGTACACATTTATTTGTTGCAAAAGAACTCTTTGGATATCGATCGGTTTGTAGTTCCGGTTGCAGTGTTGGCTCATAAATATTATATCCGTGATTTTGAGTGTGTTTCCAGTATTATGTCACGGATACCTGTAATCTGTATTTACTGAGCAGACACTGGTTAATAGTACCGATATATAACAAAACAGATAATGAATAAGTGGTATTGAAATGCAGTTTTCTGTGATAAACAAATACCCCCAAACTTATCTTTTGCTCATCCCGAGTAAAACAAAAATCCTGACCTCATTTTCGTAGGAAATGCGGTTACACTAAGCTCGTGCAACAAACCGTTAAACCTCTAGGTATCCCTAGTAGGAGGAGTGTTGTCTCCTGAGGGTTTTCAGCGTATTTCACCCACAAAATCCCGTCAAACTAGTTTTGCGAAATAACTGTGATTCTAACCCTAAGGTTTTGTTTCAAAGCTAACAATTCTATTATCCTAAGTTAAAAATATCGAACCTTTATTTTTCACACCTCGCTTCTTATTTAACTTAAGATCCTATATGTCTTTACGTGCGGTGCAAGTAGAGTCGTTAAGTTTCAAAAGGATCGATTAAAGTCGTTATGTCACAAAATAAAGCCCAGATAAAAACTTAAAAAGGATCACACAAGTTTTTATAAAGAGTTAAGTACTTCTCAAGTTTCGTTTTCCAGTTAGGTTTCAAATTCAGAATTTCTATCTTCCTTAATAGGAAACTAGGTCTTATTTTTCACTCCACCTTTTACTTATTTTTGTTTCATACACATCTTCGTGAACGTGCAATAGTCTTCATCATAAGATAAAACCTTCATATCTCGATTAAAAATATTTTTATAAAAACCTGTCTTTTGTCAAGATTATTCTCACATAAAGAATCGTTAGGAATTTTAACTCGGAGAGAACACTTGCTTGACTTTGTTTTAATTTGGATTTTCTAGGTTTCTTAGCGAGCTTTGGGCTAATGCTCCCAAACCAGTTGGTTTTAGGGCATTAGGTGTAGAGACACCCTGGCGGACTTAATTGCTCAAGTTACCTAGGCCCGAAAACAAAAAGACTCATTTTGGCATGAAAATCATAATGATTTAATGCGAACGGAGATATAACCAGTTGTTCAATTATTTTTATGATAAAAGACATGTTTAGCGGATCAGGTGTGTAATCACTCCAATCAAGTTTCAGATGGGTTATTCTTCAGAATTAGTTCTTATTAAGGCATCTATAATATCCCTTCATATCCACTTCACTTTCGAAACTATTCTTGATATTACTTATTTCATAACAAACCTATTTGATCCTAAAAATAGTTTATCAATTTAAAAGTTTTCAGACATTTTAGACTTGTCATTTAATTTTCAAAACTCACGACATGTGCAGTGTGATGTAAAGACGTATATTAGCTACAGTTAAACTCAAAGGAGGGTTAACTTTCAGGTTTTCAAAATCTAAAAATAGGATTTAGTTGTTCCTATCTTATCAAACAAAACTGTCGAAATATCGAATCTAAGTTCTCCCACTAGCTTACTTGACGACAAAGTTTTTATATTTTTGTAATTTTTTTCGATTTTTGTGGGTTTTTAAATATGTATGCAAATGCAGAATAAACAAATGAATGCGAAGGGAGAAAGCCTACCAAGCACAACCCCAAACTTAAAATGGATAGTGCCCTCACTGTCAATGTACATCAAGAGGGCAAAATACTTGGAGGGTCAAAAGCGGTGGTTCTCTTTTTTTAATGTTTTTTTTGTATGAACAAAGACTGAGCATCACCAGACAAGATTGCTCATCAAAAAGAAAAATTGATATGCACAGGACAAGAATATCCACATATATATACCAAAAATAGTATATATATAACCCCAAACTTATTTGAAACAGCGTCTCCACTATTTATGGCTGGATAATCGAAGTTTGGTGGTAAACAGAGGAAGATTATGCAGGGTAAACCGACTCCTGCAAGATCAGGAGCTCCTCTGATGGTTCTGCGCTAAGGAACAGTTTCAGTCTGTATCCATTTACTTTGAAAAACTAACCATCCTTTGGATTCTCCAAATCCACTACGCCATGCGGGTACACACACCGCACAAGAAAAGGTTCCTTCCAGCGAGATCGAAGTTTACCGGGATGGAAATGGAGTCGGATGTCATAAAGAAGTACCTGTTGTCCAGGTGTGAAGGTTTTGCGCGTAAGGTGTTTATCATGAAATACCTTCATTCGGTTTTTTATAACAACCGCGTTGTCGAAAACCTCATCCCGAAGCTCGTTTAGTTCGTTCAGTTGCAGCTTCCGATAGCTTCCCGCATCTTCAAGATTGAGATTCAGCTCTTTGATCGCCTAAATAGCACGATGTTCGATTTCCACAGGGAGGTGGCAAGCCTTTCCATAAACAAGCCGATAGGGAGACATTCCAAGATCATTCTTGTATGCAGTTCGAAATGCCCAAAGGGCATCGGTTAATTTCAAAGACCAATCTTTACGGTTCTTGGAAACCGTTTTCTCCAGAATCTGCTTGATCTGCCGATTCGAAACTTCGGCTTGCCCATATGTTTGGGGGTGGTAGGATGTGGATAGCTTATAATTGATTGAGTATTTCCGCATCAAGGCCTCGAAAGACCTATTGCAAAAATGCGTTCCATTGTCGCTAATGATAGCGCGAGGGTGCCCGAACCGGGAAAAGATGTTTTCTTTAAAGAATTTAATGACAACCTTGTTGTCATTAGTCCGGCTCGGTACCGTCTCGATCCATTTGGAGACATAATCAACAGCCAAGAGAATGCAGAGCTTCCCAAAAGAGTTGGGAAACGGGCCCATGAAATCAATTCCACAAATATCGAACATCTCAACAACCAAGATTAGTTGGAGCGACATTTCATTTCGCCTGGAAACCCGGCCCAAATGTTGGCACCGGGAGAAAGTCTTGCAGTATTCATGTGCATCTTTGAAAAGTTTTGGCCAGTAAAAGCCATATTGAAAGACTTTCTCAGCTTTCTTTCTTGGGCCAAAGTGCCCGCCACATGCTTGATCGTGGCAAAAAGACAACACACTCTTGAATTCATTTCCTGGAACACACCGGCGGATGATTTGGTCTGGACAGTACTTGAACAGGTAGGGCTCGTCCCGTAAAAGTGTTTTACTTGGGATAAAAATCTAAGTCTGTCCTGACTCGACCAATCGTCAAGTATGAGTCTAGTCGCCAGGTAGTTCACAATATCTGCGAACCAGGGTTCGCAAGATATCGTCAAGAGTTGTTCATCAGGGAAAGTGTCGTTGATTGGGAGAGGGAGCGTTGGCGAAGAAAGAAGTCATGAAAGATGATCGTCTACTAGATTTTCACATCCTCTTTTGTCCTTGATGAAAAGGTCAAATTCTTGAAGTAAGAGGATCCAACGTATTAACCGAGATTTTGCATCCTTTTTCGCAAAAAGATGTCGCAGAGCTGAATGATCGGTGTAGACAACAACTGGGAAGCCGATTAGATAGGGCCTGAATTTCTCTAAAGCAAACCCAACAGCCAAGAACTCTTTCTCGGTTGTTGTGTAATTCATTTGGGCGTCATTCAGGGTCCGGCTCGCGTAATAGACTGCGTGCGGCATCTTATCGATGTGCTGTCCTAAGACTGCACCGATAGCAAAGTCGGATGTACCACACATAATCTCGAAAGGATGCGTCCAGTCGGGTGAAGAAAGAACGGAAGCAAAGGTGAGTGAGCTTTTTAGTGATATGAAAGCAGTCAAACAGCTCGAGTCGAAGTTGAATGTGGTATCCTTGGCCAGAAGAAGAGTCAAGGGTCTAGCAATCTTGCTAAAGTCCTCGATAAACCATCTGTAAAAACCGGCGTGGCCAAGGAAAGCTCGGATATCTCTGACGCATTTGGGAGGAGGAAGGTTGGAAATGACATCAATCTTTGCTTTGTCAACCTCAATACCATTCTGCGAAATGATATGTCCTAAAACAATACCTTTGCTCACCATGAAGTGGAATTTTTCCCAGTTTAAAGCGGATTTTTATCCTTACATCGGGTAAGGACAGCATCCAGATGTTGCAAACACTCATCGAAAGAATCGCCAAAGATGGAGAAAGCATCCATGAATATCTCAAAAAATTTGTCAACTATGTCAGAGAAAATTCCCATCATACACTGCTGGAAGGTAGCGGGAGCATTGCATAGCCCAAAGGGCATGCGGCGATATGCGAACGTGCCGAAAGGACAAGTGAAAATGGTTTTGTCCTGGTCTTTCTCGGCGATGGGAATCTGGTTGTAGCCTGAGTAACCGTCCAGAAAACAGTAATACTCATGTCTATCTAATCTTTCGAGCATTTGGTCAATGAATGGCAGCGGAAAGTGATCCTTCCGCGTTGCGGCATTGAGTTTTCGATAATCAATGCATACTCGCTACCCGGTCTGGGTGCGAGCAGGGATCAACTTATTTTCCTCGTTTGTGATGACCGTAATGCCCGATTTCTTAGGGACAACGTGTATAGGACTGACCCATTGGCTGTCTGAAATAGGGTAAATGATACCACTATCCAGACATTTGACGATCTCCCTTTTCACAGCCTCCTTCATGACTGGATTTAACCGCCTCTGTGGATCCCTAGCTGGTTTGGCATCATCCATCAGGTGAATGTGATGTTCAACGATCAGGGGACTAATCCCCTTGATGTCTGCCATCGTCCAGCCGAAAGCTTGTCGATTGGACTGCAAGACCGTGAGAAGGGCTTTCTCTTGCTATAGAGCTAGAGAAGCCGAGATGATGACTGGGAGGGTCTCGTTCTCGCCTAAGTAAGCATACTTGAGGTGAGACAACAGAGGCTTGAGTTCGAGCATAAGAGGTGAAATGACTGAAAGCAAGATTGGAGAAAATGTTTCGAACTCAAAAGATTCCAACAGGGGCTCAAAGTGATTGTATGCGACCGAGTCGGATGGTTTAACTAACGTATCCGAAAATTCGAAAGATTCAAACTCGAGCGGCGACAAGCCAAGATCGTTTGAAAACGTGAAGCACTCATAATCGTTGTTGGAAGCGGAAGCGGAAGCAGCAGTAGGTTCAAAGAGGAACGCACTAATGGCGTCAAGATTACTGTGATCAAACAAGAATTCCTCAAATTCACAGTCCTCTGGGGCGATCTCCTGGATGGAACAAACATCTAGTATATGAGAACTTGGTTCGGATGGCTGATTCCCTAACCTAAAAATGTTGAGTTCAATTGTCATGTTGCCAAAGGATAGGTTCATCGAACCATTTCGACAATTGATCACAGCATTTGAGGTTGTAAGGAATGGGCGACCGAGTATCACCGGAATTTGATTCCGGGGGTTAGCTATAGGTTGTGTATCTAAAACAATGAATTCAACAGGGAATATGAAGTCCCCAACCTTTATTAACACATCCTCTAGTTCACCCCTAGGATGGGTGATAGATCGGTCGGCCATTTGAAGAGTACAATGTGTAGGTTTCAGTTCTCCTACACCTAGTTGCTCATATACAGAATAAGGAAGCAGGTTAACACTGGCACCAAGATCCAAAAGAGCGTGGTTGATGTTCTTATCCCCAATGGTTATTGAAATCGTAGGACAGCCAGGGTCCTTCCGTTTTTGTGGTAAATTTTGGGTAAGAGCATCACTCACGTTACTAGCTAGGAAAACCCTCTTTGGTACCCTAGATTTCCTCTTCTTAGTGCACAAGTCCTTCAAGATTTTTGCGTAAGACGGGATTTGCTGAATTGCATCTAAGAGGGGAATGTCGATGTTAACCTATTTGAACAACTCTAGAATCTTCTCCATTTATGGATTTTGTTTATTGGACCTTAACCGGTTTGGAAATGGAACATTTTTGAATTGGTTGAGTCCAATGCTTGTGGAGGAGATTGTGGAGTTGGAACGGATCCCAAAACTGGAGTTTGAGTGGAGTGAGATGTGGATCCATTCGGAGTAGCAATTGAAGAAGAAGAAGAAGAGCCTTTTGAAGAATGGAGAATAGGCTCAGAAGAAGAAGAAGAAGGAGTAGAAGAAACGGCCGGGGTGTCATCATCATCAATTCGTGTGCCGATGTTGTTGTTCAGCTTTCTTCCAGATCTCAACGTAGTCACGGCACTCACATTATGGTTCTGTTGTTCAAGAGCAACATGTACATTATGTGGGTGACCAGAATTTGGGAGTGGTTGAAATGGAATCCTTCCTTTCTCTCGCTCGCTTAAAGCCGGTTTCAGCTGTGCAATCTGGGCATCGATGGTCTTGATGCTTTTCCCGTGTGCAGCGGTATGTTATACCAGAGACTGAACAGACAACTGGATGTTGGTGGTGGATTGAGTCGATTGCTTTACAAAAGCCTCTAGACTCCGTTCTAGCGAGGAAACCTTATCGTTATTTGATGAAACAAAGTTGTTTTGAGGAAAAGAATTGTTGCAAGGTGCAAAGTTGTTCGTCGGATTCTGAAAAGGTTGGGGTTGGAAAGGCTGCTGAAATTGTTGTTGAGTTTGTTGTTGAGCTTGTTGTTGAGGAGGAGGAGGTCTCTAGAAATTGTTGTGGCCTTGGAACTGATGCTGGTTCTGATTCCAGACAAAATTGGGATGGTTCCTCCAATCGGGATTGTATGTAGAAGAGTATGGATCATTTTTTGGTCCTTGCTGAATTGCAGCATTAACCTGATCCTGTCCTTGAGATGGTGGATTGAAAGGAAACTCTTCGGTCAAATGAGATGGATCCGAACAACAAGCGCAAATGGTATGGGGGGGAAGAGCAGAGGCAGGAGAAGGAGATGAGAATTTGCTATCAATTGCTTCCAGTTTCTGCGTGGTTGCAGCCATCTCGGCCTTCATTGCAATTGAGATATCGGGTTGATGAACTCCTGCCTTAGAGAGACCTGAAGAAGAAGAAGAAGAAGAAGTTGAGGTGTTCGGTCGGGTGCTATCCCACTACAGCGTTTGCTCTGCAAGATCGTCAAAGAATTGCCAAGCCTCATCGTCAGATTTGGATAGGAGGTGACCTTGACAAATGGTTTCTAGCAACTGTTTAGTTGCTAGATTCAGGCCCTCATATAAAGTTTGGCAAAGTTGCCATTTCTCTATACCGTGATGATGACACTGAACAAGGAGGTCCTTGTACCGGTCAAAGCACTTCCAAAAAGGTTCGGTTAGAAGTTGGGTGAATGGTTTATCTCGTTTCAGATCCGTGCGGTCTTATGATTTGGGTAGAATTTCTTTAAAAACGCTTTCACAAACTCATCCCAACTGGTTATCGAATGAGATGCGGTGCTATACAACCACTTTTCAGCAAGGTTGCATAAACTGAAAGGAATAACTCATAGCCGTATAGCATCATCAAACAGTTGGGTTGTCTTCATCATCGCACAAACGATCTGGAATTTATTGATGAAGATGTAGGCATCTTCGGATTCAAGCCCGTGAAATTTGGGCAACATGTTGATAAAGTGGGGCTTAATTTCAAAATTATCCCCATTGCTGGTGAAAGAGAAAGACAGGTAGGGAGTACGGTGTGGGTGGGATAGAATCGATCTTGGAGCGCAATTCGCTGTGGCGCTTCAACAAGAAGCGGTCGCGGGTTATTCGCACCTAATGGAGGTGGAATAATTCCCGAGGGTGGGGTGGGGGGGGGGGTAAAGGGATGTTAGGAGGAAATCCCGACATCTCAGAAGAAGAGTCTGATGAAAGTGAAGGTGAAGAAGTATGGACAGAATCACGGTCAGCGTCGGAGTTGACCGGCAAGGGTAAAGGTGAAAGAGGCGTGGAAGGAGTTTCGACTGCGGTGTCGATCACGTAGTCCATAGCGACTAACGAAACGCGGACTAAACGGGCACTAGGGTCCCTAGTCCAAGCGGACATACACTAAACGAGTTTAGTGTAGTCAAAGCGTAGAATATAAGGGTAAGAAAACGAAAGTGGAGAAAAATTGGGTGAAGGTAGTAAAAATGGCGAATTTGTGTTTGCTTCGCAAGAATGGGAGAATAAAACGACAGTTCAACAAACACAATCACAAATGCACAGTCAAAAATGCATAATCAATACCTATACTAGGGTTCTCTAAGTCCACTAGATTTGCTCCTAACTGTTCCAAAGTGACAAATTATGAGACAACCCTCAAATCGCCTCTTCACAGCCAGTTGTGGCCAGGTAAGCACAAGTGAGGTAAGGAGGGTTCCGCTCACGAATCACTGTGAGACGGGCCTTTTAAAGTTACCTCTTCACTTGTCTAGCCTAGGCACCATAAATGTCATGTTTATATAAACGATCGAATGCCCACAATCTTCCTTTGTCCTATTGAGCGCGACAAGTCCTTAGTTGGCTGAGTCTAGATATTTCTTATTAAGCTTGAGGTGATACTTATACAATTAGTGATTTCCGGGGTCTTAGGAAGGGTGATGAAATCCCCATCCAATCTGAATTGGTGTTATAGCCCGTTAAGTCCATATTAATGATGCAATGTGCTAATCAACAAAGTTTTGTTATCAAACAATCAATCAATTATTCTTTTACTTTAAATGCGGCGCTGCAACAAATATGGTTAGTTTTTCTTTGGCTATTGCGGTGATGTTGCAAAGAATCCTGCAAAGATAGGAATAATGGAGCGTTGGATTTGAGAAGAGGAAGTATAGAAAAATACGTACCAAAAGAGTTGAGTTTAAGAAACTCACGTTGATATTGCCTCCGAGTGTTTGAATGGTACGCTTGCATGGATCAAACTATCCGAGTCTTTGGCACGAAGTGTTCAATCTTCTTATACTTGAAAATGCCCCTTGCTCCGCACGATCGCTGCTCGTCAATCTGTCAAATCTGCAAATGTCTGAAAAATACAGATATTTGAGCTAGAAAGTGATATAGATAGCCAAAGTTCTGAACACAAATAATTAAGAAAATCAAACAATAACAATGGGATACTATCAGAACACTGGAGGCAACACAAAAAATCAATTTTTAAAACATCACCAGAAAACCGGCGACATCGGGCATTTGCAAGTTCTCGCCGGCCAAATTTGCAAGTTTGGTACTTAAATTTTGTGTGTTTTCTCTATGTAACAATAGTATTCCACTCTTATACTTTGATTTTCATTTTAAAACACAGTGTGTTAGCAGAACACAAATCCAGAGAACATTCTTGTTTTTAGTTTTCGTGTCGGTTTAAAAAGAATGTGTTTTATCCGTTGAATGAGTTAGAAGGTTAGTTTTGTACAAAATATTCACAAATTAAGCCGAGACTACAAGTGTAAAAGCGTTACCGTCTCCCTGGCAACGACGCCATTTGATTGATATCGCGCTTTCGCGCGTTGTGTCATTTTTAGTTCTAAGGTTAACCGCAATCAAAGACGGTGTCGCGTGTAGCGAGCCGTGATGAGTACGGGTCATCCGCAGGGAGAGGGTAAGTTTTCAAGCTTGTTTAACGAGTTAATACTATAACTTGGTTTGTTGTTTATACTAAGTGTTGTAACAATGATATGTTTAATAAAAAAGACTTGTTAAGGGTAGTTTTAGGTTAGCTTGCATGAGGATGATATTTGCCGCTTCCTTATAGACCCAATTTTGATATTGACACTAAGGCAATAGGCAACAACGTGGATTAGGGAACTTGAAATACGGTATTTGCGATTTTTAAGCTAAATCCGTATTCCTTGTCCCTTGTCCTTCCATTGATGTCTCTTGACCTTAGCCTTCGGCAAACCACTAGCAATCTGGTCACGATTAGGATTCACCGCTATCGTGGTAGGATAGGATGCCTAACGGAGCGGAATTGCGAGTGGTTTGCTCGGAGTTTCAATTGCGAAGTTAAGGTTTTTTAAGGTTTTAGCAAACACATCTCCTAACACAAACTAACCATATTCTATCCTTAACAAGTAAATCAATTACTCACACATATTTACAATACCAAAATAAAAAGAATAAGACAACATAACAAAAAATTGCAATAAAAGAAAAGACAAAGAGAGAACCGATAAACATGAAAATTCCTTCAATTGTTCTTTAATCCCGTACCAATGTGAAATCAAAATACCAAACTTTAAGGTTGTAAGCTCACTTAAGAGGTTGCAAGATCAAAATAAAGCAATGATTTCATAAGTTCAAAGTATGTAGAAAGCAAGACATATTAATAAAATGAGAAATTTATTGAATTTCAAACAAGATACAACTAATCTTGAAGTCAAGAACCTAAATCTTAAGCTTGCAAGTTCAATGAAGAAGTCGCAAGGTCAAGACAAAGGGGCGAGAGCTCAAGAGTTCAAAGGAAAAGCAAGTTACAAATTACAAGTGTTCTAAAGCAAAAGCTAAAGCAAAAAAGTATCCTCTCCCATTGTCCAATGATCTGGTATTTATAGGCCTCATACCAGAATAAACAAACAATAAAAATAAATTGATGTGACTCAGATAAACCACCAAAAGAAAAATGGGAACAATTGGAGCAAGGGGACCCGGCCATGCCGGTCTTTTTGGGGAACTCGCCGGTCTTGGTCCGAGCAAAGGGGATCAAGTTGGTATGGTGGTCTCGAGTGTATTCAACAAGTCCACTGGTACTGTTTGATTTCTTCATACCAGCTTGGGTTATACTCAGTAGTCTTGGAGGGAAACTTGATGTGGGAATCAGGACCTAACTATTATCGTGTGATAACCTGACGGAAACCACTCAAGTCACCACACTCCAGAAGGTATGCGCATGCCTGGCAAATTTCCTTTATATTTGAAACCCCCGATGTGGTTTTTGCCCCTAGGACCCAAGAACCTTGATGAATAATCAAAAAATCAAGTGTCCTAGTCAAGTTCAACCTGTCATTTTCTTGATTGCGTTAAACCCACCCGCATGACCCTTGACGAATAATCAACAAAGTCGTACGACTGTCCTAGCCAATCCACATATCCTTGTGATAGAAAAGTATTACAGAGCTACTGCACACTACGCCTCGGCGAATAGCAACGAAAAATATAGGGCGAATACTAGGCAATACTAATATGAAATGACAGAGGACTACGACTGGTTTTTGGCGAAAAACTTTTAACGTAATGAACTTGATATCGTTGAAGGAACTCGAGTGGCTTTGAAATGGAGTGGTTTAAACTCTGCTTTTTAAAACTAGTAACATAAACCTTTGCTTAAGAGCGAATTCCGGTGAAGGGATCAAGGCTTTTCCTTTATAGAATGAGGTGCTGGATATTCCTAGCCGAATACCTCTATACAAAGAAAAAGAACATGACAGTTGTTTTTAAGAAAACCGAGTAGTTTTAAAAATTGGTTCCGACAATATCAAATAGGTTTGTTTTCTTTGCATTAAAGATATAATTCGGTCCCATCAAATCTAGTTTCTAAGCCACAAAAAGATCAACCAAAATAATATGCTTTTATATGCCATTCGCATTTGCCATGGTAAGGTTTCATAACTTACGGCAGGGCGGGGACAGGGTTAGCACGGATGCAAAACATATAGAAGCATCTAATAATATATATATATATATATATCAATACTGCAGGTAGATAATAGTCATCATGGGCAAATAAGAATCATCACAGGCATGCGAACAATAATATGGAATAGCGGATAAACTTGGAACCTCGCGTTTCATCTGAGCCGTAAATGAAACGCTACGTTCCCCGGTCGTGTGGATAGCCCGTACATAGTCGATCCTAGACCCCTACAAGTGCAGCAAGCCACCTGCCAATCCTGGAAACTGGGTAACACGCCCTCAATGAAATGAGTCGATCACCCGCTGCTTTCTAAAATCCGATAACTTATGCACCCCTCCATGGGTCAGATCCTAAAACCCTACAAGTGTGGCGAGTAGCCCGCCAATTCTAGAGCGAGATGGCCTGGTCTCTACTCCATGAGATGGCGACCTGCTGCACTCTAGAACCCGTCTACTTGAACATTTCTCCTGGGTTAATCTTAGTACATAAATGAAATATATACAATGGCGACATTGACCGCATCCTGGTCGAGCCCCAATAAAAGAATATACATCATACGGAAATGGAGACCACATGTTGGAGCTCATCCCGAACAAATGAATACAACATAATAAATCAAACTGTACAAGCAACAAACGAGGGGCTATCCGACACGATAATCAGACTAAGCCATAATCAAGATATATATCACCAGAAATAAGTAATCGAAACAAGTGTGTAACCCCGTCTAATTAAGCATATAGCAATTAGAAAACATTAGCAACACATCCACGCATGCAAACAAAATCACAACATTAGAATTCCAAAACAAAATTAGTGCACATCCCAAATTTACCAAGGATAAAAAACCAAGTGCACTAAACATCCAAAAGAGTCGAGTTTTGAGCCAATTCGGAGGTCCGAATCAAAATGAAACGCACCTGAACCTTCGCGGGGAGTTAGAGCAAGAAATTAACTTTGAGTCGGGGGGCCTAGGGTGGTACCCCACCCCCGAGGCCACCACGAGGTGGCCAGAGGATGAGGCAGACCCGAAACTACCCCTCCAGGGGCAGTTTCGGGTCCCTACCCCAAGACCACCTTGTAGTTGTCTTGGGGAGTGGGCCCAGTCGTTTGGTCCTTCAGGGTGCCCACGCCCACCCCATGGCTTCTCGATTCAAACCGTGAGCCCGCGGGGTGTGCAAACTTGTCAAAACTCAAAATTCGAGACTATTTTTTCGACAGTTTTTGATGTCCAAAAAACACGATTTCTAATGTCATAAATAGCTAGTTTGAGGTGTTTAGGGAGGCTATGATACCTATGCAGGGTTCGTTAGTGCCCACGGTGCAGCGGAGGTATGAATCGCGAAAATTTTTTTCAAGCAAACACGAAGAAACCCCGAACCTAGAATCGATCCAAACCCCTAAACTAGCAAACCAAGCATACAAAGATACGGAATACTACCTTCGACGCGTGTCCACCCAATCGTGGAAGACCCCTCCAAGCTCTGTGTATGATGTCTGGATCAAGCTTGAGTGGCGACCGCCGTTGCCAAAGATGATCCACCTAATAGAAACCGATTCAAGCTCCGGCTTCACCTAGTGAAGCGATCGACGCTCCAAGCTCGCTACGAATGGAGAGTGGAGATGTAGGAATATTTTCACAATATTTTATCTCTTTTCTAAGCTTAAGTGAGCTACCTAGAAGAAGGTGGAGGAGGTGAAGAAGAAGAAGCCATTGAAAATGGCCAAGTCTTTTTGGTGAAGAAAAACTAGCAAGCATAGAAAGAAATGGCTTGATTTCTTTTGCAACCATGGAAAAATAGTAACCACAAATGATTTTATTAATATTTAAAAGCAAGGCCATACCTCTCTACACCATACTTCTTTACACCTCATCCTCCTCCTTATTTTTGATTTTCTATAAAAAAAATCAACAAATGAAGTGTCCATATTTTAGAACAAATTCTGTGTAAATACAGAATACAACCCGGTATACGTACAGAAATACATATACGCGTAACCGTACAAAAATACGAATAGCCAAGAGAGAGAAAATGAACAGTGAACAATAATACTAGAATATACATATTAAAAAAAATTATATATATATATATATATATATATTTATAAATTATTAAATCAAAACCTGATTTAATAATCCGGCTAAATCCTAAGCCACTAGTATTATCAACCGTCCGATTAAAGTCCGTGTATCCTGTACACGTATTTAATCAGACACCCTGTATACACCAACATACGTCATCTACATCATATCGCTTGAACCGGGAAAAATCTCTGTGTGGTACTCTAAAGACTTGACAATACGCTGGGAGTGATTTACTAGATAAATCCAAAAACCATAAGCACGTCAGCGGCATTAACTGTACGTAATGACTGCCCAGGTATCTGTCGAAAGGGAGGTCGACAATCAAGTCCGTCCGTACCCTACTGAGCATGAATGCGACAATCTTCATATAGTCCGGTCTCTTCGTCTGAGAGTATCGCATACCGGGTCTAGTGGGTTGAAACGTCAGACCCCTAATAAACGATAAGTCGTGTCGGAGTCAAGCTCATCACCAACCGAGAAACTACTGAACTCATATCAGTAAATCTCATCTACCGTGGCCACAGATTTATGGTGATAGCCAACTGAACACAGCACGACATCGACCCCTAATATCAGGAGAGACGAATTCCTGACAATCGCTCACTGCCTTCATTTGGCTCAGGACTGTACCCAACTAAAATCTGTTTGCACGACTCTTTTTAGCCGTGGTAGGGTAGTAATCAAAGTACAGTGGGAATTCACACGAGACATCTCAGGTCAAAAGATTAACCTGTACTAATGCTACTCGAGAACTTCCATCTGACGATAGATATAATACCATCTAAAAGTTCTCGGCGAGTCCGTCCAGTATACTCACCTCCAGTGAGCACCTGTATACTATCTTAGGTGACATATCACCAATGGTTTGTGAGACCAGCCACCACCCCTCGTCGGGTTCTCGAAACGTATACACTAGTCTACTCTGGAATATCGATGCCCAGTCTCGATACTCCCACAACTAGGGACATTTAAGGATGTGCTTATAGACTACCGAGCTCTCACATATATGATTGCCATCATAATGCTGGTTGTCAAGCAAGAATCCTACGGTTCATCATTATGTATTAGTGACACGTAATAACAAGTAAAATGTGTATACATCAATGATAAAGACAAACTAGATAGTATACTATTATTTCGAGTAAGATTGTTCTACCTGTATAGGTCCTCCCTCAATTATCATAATCGCGTGCCTGCAATTACAATAATTTCGTTGAGGGCACTATATCCAACAAGTTGTTGTATATTTCGATGATATCCTTGTATACAGTAAAAGTGAGGCCAAACATTTTATCCATGTTCGAGAGGTATTAACCGTGCTGCAGGAGAACAAACTTTATGAAAATCTGAAGAAATGCAGCTTCCTCACCAGTAGCCTTATCTTTTTTGGTTTCATGGTGAGCGCTGATAGGATCGCCATGGATGAAGACAAAGTAAAGGCCATCTGACAGTGGCCGACGCCAAAAACTGTTTCAGAAGTCCGAAACTTTCATGGCCGTACCACTTTCTACTGACGATTTGTCCGTGACTTCTGTAAGACTACGGTAGCGCCCCGGCCGTCTTTCCGAGGCCAAAATGCGGAAACAAAAATTTTTCTTAACTTGAAAACTGGCGCTATCGTATGCTTAAAAACCCGGATCGAACCATTAACCTACAACTAGCTATCTAGAGAAGGGATAGAAAGGCTATACCGATCGATCCGTGTCCTTCGGTCTTTGGCCACCATCGCAAGCTCCTCGCGGCATCTCCGGTCTTGATCTCCTCGTTGGAAAGGGCACCACATCTAAGAGTCTTTTTACGAGCTCCCGGTTCATCCGAAGCAACTCGGGCACGAAGTGTGCTAGCCGACGTGTCCAAGGTGTTGTAGAGAATGTTTGTGATCACTTTGTATCTTGCATCCATTGCTTTGGATGGAGGTTAGAGGTGTTGCCATTAATGGAGATTTGAGCTAGAGAAGAAAGAGGAAGAAGAAGGAGTTTCCTCTCTCTTTTCTTTTGTGATAGAATGATAATGAGAGTGTATGAGAAAAAGAAATACAAGAGCTCACCATAACCTTGGCTGCCCTTCTCTCTCTTGCTCTCATTTCATCACTCAAATCAATCTCATAATGTGACACATGCACAAGAAAAGAGATCATGAGTCATCACTTGTGCATGTGTCACCATTAATGCTCTAAATGATGATTTCTAGCTCATAATATCCATTAACAAACATTAATCCAAACGTTTGCAACAATAAAAAGATACGGCAACATCTAAAGTAAACTCGTGACGGATCACAAGGATACCCCTCACCTGTATATACATACCTGCATCCGCATTCCGACTGAATGCGAATGCGATGTGACTAAAGTTATCCAACAAATCTAATACTAGGATCCGGCTTAAACCAAAGCCCACTAGTATAATCCGCCCGATCATGATCCGTGCACTACTGCACGTATATGATCGGACCCTGCAATATATCATACGGCCTCTATAACGTTTCGCCTGAAACTTGAGAAACTGTCTGTGGGGACTCTAAAGACTCGTCAATACTTTGGCTATGGATTTAACCACTAGCACGTCAGTGGTACTAGCTGTACGTAACGGGCTACCAGGTATTGACCAAAAGGGAGGTCGATGAGAGAACTCATCCTGACACCCTACTGAGCCTGTCAGTGACAATATCCGTACAGTCCGGTCCGTTTGTCTATGAGCATCGCATGGCGGGCCTAGGGGGTTGGTAAAAGTCAGACCTCTAAAAGCGGTACAAGTCGTGTCGGAGTGTAGCCCAGAACATCCTGAGATATTACTGGAATACCTACCAGTAAATCTCCTGCCTCGGCCGAGGGCTTTGTGTAATGGCTCTCCTAGACACAGCGCTATTTCACCCCCAATCCCGGGAGAGACGAATCCCCTGCCGATCCGCTCACTTGCCTCCATGTGGCTTGGGACTGTACCCAACTAAAACCTGTTTGCACGACTCTTTTGAGCCGTGGTAGGGTAGTAATCAAAGCACAGTAGGAACTCACACGAGACAAATGACGACCTCAGGTCGATGAACTAACCTGTACACATGTCACCAGGGAACTGCTATCTGACGCTAGGTATATTACCAACTAGTAGATTCCAGGCGAATCCTTTCCGGTGTACTCATAACCCAATGAGCACCTGTATACATCTTAGGTGAACCAACTGACACCAGTGGCTTGTGAGACCGGCCATCGTCCCTCGTCGGGGTCTCGACTGTATACACTAGTCTACTCCGGAGTATCGATGCCCTGTCTCGAAACTCCCACGACTAGGGACCACTTTTAAGGATGTGCTTATGGACTACTCAACTCTCATGTATATGATCGCCATTATACTGTTGGCAGTCAAGCAAGAATCCTAAGGGCTCTATCAACGTGTAATAGCGACCTGTAAGGTCACTTAAAGCAGTACACGATGATAAAGATAAACCATGGTAGCATACTATTCTCCATCAACGTGTAATAGTGAACCACAATGTCACCTAAAGTATGTACACGATGATAGAGGCAAACCAAATAGCATACAATCATCTCGAGTAAGACTGTCCTATCGGTATAGGTCCTCCCTCAATCATTGCAATCACGTGCCTGCGATCCAATAATTGACTCTGAGGGCACTATATCCAACAATCTCCCACTTGCACTCAAGGCTAATTATTGCGATGTCGTATACTCACAGCCCGTGTGATACCGAACACCCAACTCCTCTACTGATCAGTCTCACAAAGCCCGTTTGCGAAACTATTGCGTTCGAGAAATAGCCTCAGCTAGTGGATCCGCCATGATGTTTCTTTCTATGTCTCTCTTTATCTTAAGTTCGCGGAGAAATCCATCTCCCGAAATGAGCAATACCTGTCTTAGAATATGTCTGGATATCTGATAGGACCTAGCTCATAAATGAACTTCAAATCCAAACTTCTTAGACTGTATCGTCAACTGAACTTAATCAGTATCCTGCGCCATACCTCCCTCAGTATCCGCTTGGACCACCTGTCCAAAATACTTCCCCTCGTCAGAGGGAAAACTATAACTCTGACAGTCACTCTGTCATTCAGGTCACCTTGGAAGCCGGAATGATAACCGTCTCCTGAAAGAGTTTGTTGTTATCAGATCCCTAGAATACCCACTCATGTTCTAAAACTGCTTCCGAACGTTTCTCCAGGATAGGATTAATATCACAACTTATCGTATCTCGTGCAAAAATAATATCTGGTGTGGTACTTGACATCTCATGATTGACTCAATTGCCTAAGCAAGTGATCTATCAATCATGCACATCCCTCTCTCCTTTAGTCTGTAAGACAACTTTAGAGAGGGCGACTCCATCACCTGCAGGTACACCACCATGCTAGGAGTCATCCATTCTAAATACCTTTAGAATGCTGTCTAAGTACCCAGATTGGGAAATTACCCAAATCTAAATCTAAAACCATAGATCTAGTAACCAGAATATATGATATAATATCCAAATCCTATGTGGAGAAACCACTGTATGACAACCAACGTACAACCGATCGTAGTATAGGAATTTAACTTCCTACTCTGTGTATGTCATCCAAGTACTAGGACATCACAGCCTACTACCTTCTTAACAGATCCATCCCCTATTCTGATGAAGTCAAACCTATGACTGTCACATTAGAAATAGATGATCTATCTCCGCTATATCTGCTTTAGTCCATAAATAGACATAAGCTACTTGTCCACTATGCTTCCGCTGCTCCCACTGACTACGACAACCCTTTGGCAGAGTCATATACACGTATACTTCTAAAGCTAGTTTAGAACGACGATATACTCATCCTCCTGCCGGGTCTCACAGTCTGGAACAACAGTAATGGAAAATCTGGGTAAACAAGAACCTCCCTGTCACCGTCCTTAAGGCTACCGGAGTACCTCTCGGGTGCCTGAGGTTACCCACCATATCTACGGAGTGGCCAATGGAATGTCAATCCTGATTGAATCTTTAGGTTCTTATCAAATTTTCAGTAATCGTTTGCGGTTCTGGAATCACTTCCAGTTCTACCATACTCCCACTATTGTTTTCTGAAAAAATCCATTTTACTAAAACTGTGGCGAGTCAAGAACAATATCACTATTGATCTTCCAGATGGTAGAAAGTTAACCCTCATCATAGTCTGGGTCAACCCACAAACAGCCATTACAGAAACGTGCCTTGAGTTATCCAGAGTCTGGTTTTAAGCATAAGTCGGACAACTCCCCGTACCTTAACATTGTTAAGATATGAACTATTCTATATCCAATATAGAAACAGAGGCACTGATTTAATTGGAACCAGATTCAAATCATGCAGCTGTCTCCAGTGCATGTCAACTAAATGGAAAGAGGGCCGATCAGCGTTACTCAACTTAGGAGTGCTTCCAATTATGAGTAACTTGAAAGAGAAGCACGTTCTCTTAATCATTACTATCAACTGAATACCATATAAAAGTATCTACATCTTCGATCATTTTGAAGAATCCTGATACTTGCAACACCTGGTTCTCTACTTTATTCATATACCTATAACTTCTCAAAACTTGGACCTAGTGTTTCTAAGAAACACTTGTCTGAGAACTAGAGAAGTCACAAGTAAACAGAATATAGTACGAATACCAACCCCTCTGTCCTCATGGACACTGAACAATATACAATACTCTGTATAAGTCCCTTGAGTCTAATAACTCATTCCCTGTGTGTCGTAGGTTGAAAACTGTACTTATGGTTAAGAAGAATTACACCGCTGTTTAATACTCCTTACCTAACCATCCACTGATATAGGTAAATGTCATAGACATAATTTCAAAAAGTTATATCTCACTCTATAAAAATAGACATACAGATATGTCAATTTGAAATTGGTGCATTGCAACGGATATTCAAAACCAAATATTTGCCGTCCGGCAAACAACCCGGGCGATTTCCTCAAATATCACCAATTACAACGAATCCCGATATAATGAGGATGATCACCCAATTCCTAATAACTTACTCCCACTCATCATCTGTAAAACTATACAGATGTGAGAATCAAACCTGGTAAAATACATACCCTGGAGCAAAGACTAATTGGGAAATCAGTTTTCTTTTAACAGTACACAGTGAAACCGAAACATGTAAATGTTTCGAAGGGGTATCCGGGTATTTCTAGTAATGCCTCTTCCATTATCCAGATTCACAACTGTAACCGTATGTTTCTTTGCCATTTCTCCAAATCCCTTTATATGTCTTTAGTCATTACTTTCTGTACACCCCTTTAGGCTAATGGTTTTCTTCCTTCCCTACCGTTCGGCACCAGCCTATGGTTTGGAAGAAGACTATCTAATAAGCATAATGGGTGTACTGTCCTAATCCTAGGAGCACTCGCAATCCGAGAGAAGGTAAAGATAAAAGACAACTGAATAAAACCTTATTCCTATTTCTCCTGAACCAGAATCCATCCCTCGAACTGGAACAAGTTCTTTCTAGTTCGTATATAACCATACGATTGAGTATCCAATAACTGTGGATCTTCATAGTGATACGGAGTGTCCTAGAGAAATACAAAGGTGAAGTAGGAGTGGCGATGAAATACTTGGTTTGGTAGTGAATAGCAGTCGCAGTTTACTTTGCCCTCTTACTAATCCCTTTATTTGTCTTAACTTATTACCTTCTGTACACCATCGTTAGGCTAAATGGTTTTCTTCCTTTCCTACCTTTCGGCACCTGCCTATGGTTTGGAAGAAGACTATCCAATTAGCGTAATAGGTGTACCGTCCAAATCCAAGGAGCACTCGCAACCTGAGAGAAGGTAAAAGGAAAAGAAAACTGAATAGTCCTATTCATTTTCTCCAGAACCGGAAACCATTCTCGAATCTGGAACAAGTTCCTTTGAGTTCGTATATAACCATACGATGGTTTTATCCAATGGAAGTGGATGTTCGTAATAATACGGGGTGTCCTGGAGAAAAGGGTAAAAGTAGGAGTGGCAATGAGGTTTGCAACTCTGACAATCCAAAAGCCAGTGTTTTAAGAAGGTTCGGTTAACTTGGTCACTGAGTCATAGTCAAGGGTCGGGTCATGGTCGCTGCCAAAGAGAGAGAGAAAAGAAACACTCTGCGTGCACTCTAACCTAGATCAGAATGGTTATCACTTTATCTAATCAGGAAACCTCCCACTGTATCGTTAAATTCTCCTCCAAACCTGAAAGAAGAATTAGTCGGGATCATCCGAGGAGTAAACCAACTCATCAGTGGGAATCGGGATCCAACTATCATCGCATGATAACATGACGGAATTTACTCATGTTATCACACTCCAGAAGGTATGCGCATATCTGGCAAGTTTCAGTTTCTTTAGAAACTCCCGATGTGATTTTTACCCCTAGAACCCAAGTGACCTTGACACAGTCAACAAATCAAAGAGTCCTAGTCAAGTTCAACCCGTCATTATCCTGGATTGCATTAAACCCACCCGTACGAGCCCTTGACACAGTCAACAAGGCCGCCCGACTTTCCTAACCAATCCCATTAATATGCCACAAACGAACACTACTTAGCTACCGTACACTACGCCTTGACACAGTCAACAAACGCAGCATGAATACTAAGTAATACTTGTAAGAAATGATGGAGGGCTACGTCTAGTTTTTGGCGAAAAACTTTTAACGTAATGAACTTGATATCTTTGAAGGAACTGCATAGCTTTTTATAAAAATATAGTGTCGAAAACCTTTGCTAAAGAGGTCACTCCTGGTGAAGGGATCTCGGCTCTTTCCCCGTAGAATGAGGTGCAGGATATTCCAACTGAATACCATGATGCAAAGCAAAAAGGCAATCAGCTATAGTGAAGTTATTACCCTGACGCAAACTTCTGTCCAAGGGATCACTCCCGGTGAAGGGATCTTGGCCCTTACCTCGTCGACTGAGGTGCTGGATATTCATAACCGAATACCACTGTGCAAAACAAAAGAGAACGTCCTTGCAATAACAGCTTTTTGAAAAATGTTCCAACAATATCAAACAGGTTTGTTTAGCTTGCATTGATCCGAATCAACCCAGTCCCATCAATTGATCACACCAATAAAGAACGAAAATACGATGCATGTATATGCCATCCGCATTTGCCACTGGGTCCCGTCATCACCCGTTAGGTTACTTAACTAACGACAGAGTGGGGACTGGACTAGCGCGGGTGTAAAACATATACAACATCTACTAGTATATATATCAATATATAATAATCGCTCAAGGCGTGATAAAATGCAACATCACAGAGAGTAATAAGCATCACAGAACAATACAGATAATCTGAGATCCCCGGGTTTCATAGAGCCGCTACTGAAACCCGACGTTCCCCTGGTCATGTGGATAGCCTGTACAATGAAATCCTAGACCCCTACGGGCGCGGAAAGTTACTCGCCAAAACCTGAAGCGAGGCAGCCCCCTTCAACAACGTGAATGGACCACCCAACACTTTACGGAATCCGGTAACTTGAGCACCCCTCCTTGGGTCAATCTGTACCCCCTACGAGTGCGGCGAATAGCCCGCCAATTCTAGAGTGAAGCCCCCTCCGTCTCAAAGCCATGAGATGCGGGCCCGTTGCCCTCTAGGACCCGGCTAGCCGTGCACCCCTCCGCGGGGTAATCCTAGTACAGAAAGTAAAATTATACAACGGGTACATCGACCTCAGCCCGGTTGTGCCCCAAAAGAATAATAAACAAACAGGCAGTGACAGCAGTCCACATATCAGACGCTCGCCCCGCAATATCAAATGTACATATACAACCAAACTGTACTACCATTGCAACCAGGCTATCCACCACGACAAATCCGCAACATCACATCACGTTTGCAAATCCGTCTAAAAGAGCTATAGCAATTAGACAGGATTTACCGATCAAATGACATTCACGGTCGCAGATATAATGTACATACTGTGAACTAATATGTTTAAAATTTTCGATCGACAAAATTTCCCGAAGTGGGCCCCAAGCACAATACCCAGTACTCAAATAAATATGGGCCCAAAAAATATTACCAGAAACCACTTTTCCAAGTAAGAGACCTACTGAAGAAATTTGGTGCACTGTGGCTACAGTACGGCCGCGGATCCGTGGCCAAAACGTGGATACAGCAGCGGATCCACCGCGCTACAGTGAAATCGGCCCACCAAATTTTCTCAGTTCTCTTAAAAAACCAAGCCTGATTTTCTGACATGCCCAAAAAAATTTTTAGAGCACAAAATAAAATCGACAGAAACTGAACAATTGGAAACGCGGTTTTTAGAAATTTCGTTTAATCGAAGTTCTAAACACGCTAGAGCAAGCTAGTAAAGGTTAATGGCCTGGCTCTGATACCATGTAAGACTACGGTAGCGCCCCGGCCGTCTTTCCGAGGCCAAAATGCGGAAACGAAAATTTTTCTTAACTTGAAAACCAGCGCTATCGTATGCTTAAAACCCGGATCGAACCATTAATCTACAACTAGCTATCTAGAGAAGGGATAGAAAGGCTATATCGATCGATCCGTGTCCTTCGGTCTTTGGCCACCATCCCAAGCTCCTCGCGGCATCTCCGGTCTTGATCTCCTCATTGGAAAGGACACCACATCTACGAGTCTTTTTACGGGCTCCCGCTTCATCCGAAGCAACTCGGGTATGATGTGTGCTAGCCGACGTGTCCAAGGTGTTGTAGAGAATGTTTGTGATCACTTTGTCTCTTGCATCCATTGCTTTGGATTGAGGTTAGAGGTGTTGCCATTAATGGGGATTTGAGTTAGAGAAGAAAGAGGAAGAAGAAGGAGTTTCCTCTCTCTTTTCTTTTGTGATAGAATGATAATGAGAGTGTATGAGAAAAAGAAATACAAGAGCTCACCATAACCTTGGCTGCCCCTCTCTCTCTTGCTCTCATTTCATCACTCAAATCAATCTCATAATGTGACACATGCACAAGAAAGAGACCATGAGTCATCACTTGTGCATGTGTCACCATTAATGCTCTAAATGATGATTTCTAGCTCATAATATCCATTAACAAACATTAATCCAAATGTTTGCAACAATAAAAAGATACGGCAACATCTAAGTAAACTCGTGACGGATCACAAGGATACCCCTCACCTGTATATACATACCTGCATCCGCTTTCCCCGACTGAATGCGACATGCGATGTGACTAAAGTAATCCAACAAATCTAATACAAAGATCCGGCTTAAACCAAAGCCTACTAGTATGATCCGCCCGATCATGATCCGTGCACTACTGCATGTATATGATCGGACCCTGCCATATATCATACGACCTCTACAACGTTTCGCCCGAAACTTGAGAAACTGTCTGTGGGGGACTCTAAAGACTCATCAATACTTTGGCTATGGATTTAACCACTAGCACGTCAGTGGTACTAGCTGTACGTAACGGGCTACCAGGTATTGACCAAAAGGGAGGTCGATTGAGTAAACTCATCCTGAAACCCTACTGAGCCTGTCAGTGACAATATCCGTACAGTCCGGTCTGTTCGTCTATGAGCATCGCATGGCGGGCCTAGGGGTTGGTAAAATTCAGACCCCAAAAGCGGTACAAGTCGTGTCAGAGTGTAGCCCAGAACACCCTGAGATATTACTGGAATACCTACCAGTAAATCTCCTGTCTCGGCCGAGGGCTTTGGTGTAATGGCTCTCCTAGACACAGCGCGATCTCACCCCCAATACTGGGAGAGACGAATCCCCTGCCGATCCTCTCACTTGCTCCATGTGGCTCGGGACTGTACCCAACTAAAACTTGTTTGGCACGACTCTTTTGAGCCGTGGTAGGGTAGTAATCAAGCACAATGGGAACTCACACGAGACAAATGACGACCTCAGGTCGATGAACTAATCTGTACACATGTGGCCAGAGAACTGCTATCTGACACTAGGTATATTACCAACTAGCAGATTCCGGCGAGTCCTGTCCGGTGTACTCATAACCCAATGAGCACCTGTATACATCTTAGGTGAACAAACTGACACCAGTGGCTTGTGAGACCGGCCACCGCCCCTCGTCGTGGTCTCGACTGTATACACTAGTCTACTCCGGAGTATCGATGCTCTGTCTCGAACTCCCACTACTAGGGACCACTTTTAAGGATGTGCTTATGGGACTACCGAACTCTCACGTATATGATCGCCATCATACTGTTGGCAGTCAAGCAAGAATCTAAGGGCTCTATCAACGTGTAATAGCGACCTGTAAGGTCACTTAAAGTAGTACACGATGATAAAGATAAACCATGGTAGCATACTATTCTCCATCAACATGTAATAGTGAACCACAATGTCACCTAAAGCATGTACACGATGATAGAGACAAACCCAATAGAATACAATCATCTCGAGTAAGACTGTCCTACCGTATAGGTCCTCCCTCAATCATTGCAATCACGTGCCTGCGATCCAATAATTGACTCTGAGGGCACTATATCCAACAACTTCAGCGTTATCATGGCACCCATCACGGAGTGCATGAAGAGAGGGGCGATTTCATTAGGGTGAGAGGCCGAGGCTACCTTTGCCCTTATTAAAGAGAAATTATCTACCGCCCCATCCTTGCTTTGCAGACTTCGACAAGCTGTTCGAGGTCGACTGTGATGCTAGTGTTGTCGCATAAGAGCCGTGCTGATGCAAGAAGGCCGACCAATAAATTACCACAGCGAGAAGCTTAGCAAGGCTCGCCGAAAGTGGTCAACCTATAAACTTGAGTTCTATTCCATTATCCAAGCTTTGAAGCGGTGGGAACACTATCTCATCCAAATAGTGTTTCTCCTCCACACTGATAATCAAGCACTCAGGTTTATCGAAAACACACGGAACCTGAATCGTATGCATGTTTGTTGGGTATTGTAACATTTCAGAAAATAAAATATTATTTTTAGGAATTTAAATAATTAAAATAAATAAATTCCATGAATATTTTATAAAGTATGGAAATTTGTTTTAACAATATAGTATGATTACACACTTATAGTTTGAAGAATATGTGGAAAATTGATAAGAATTATTGATTTTGAAGGTATTTATTTGATTTAGACATTTTATGAATTATTATACAATTAATTATATACAAGTTTAATGCTAAACTTGTTTAATATTTACTAATTCTGCATTAAGCTTGATTATGCATATGACATGCACCATATCATGTTTCAAAACACTTGTTATTTCTTTTGTGTCGTGAACTATGGCTCATTTTGGTTTTATTAAGGTTTTGTTTAAAAAAGAAGAAGAAGAAGAAATTGTGAGATATTTGGAGACAAAGAGGTATGGGCTAGGAGAGGGGGGAGAGAGAGAGGGATATTTTTCTAGCCATGGCACACTCTTCCTCCTACATTCTCATTTTCATCTTCCTTATAGCTTCTCTTTCTTCTCTTCCACCTTCTCTCTACTATCCTAAACATCCCCAAAATTCCACCAAAAATCACCCAAGCCGTCACAAAAATTGTGTCCAAGATCATTACGAGCATGATGGTATGAACAAGTTGAGGTTTTGAAGACTTTTGGCAACTCAAGAAAATTCTTGAGTTGCCAAATGAGGTATAATCCTACACCCTTTGTTTAGAATTTTAGTTTCCTTATCTCCTAGTGTAGTTTGGAGATAAACTTTTGTGGTTTAGTGATGCTGGAATATTTCAAGATGAGGTTTAGGGTTGGTGTGTATTGGAAAAGTGCAATTGAGGTGTTTTTAGTGACTACAACCCCTGTAGTGTTAGTATTATGGACAAAACCTGAGACTAAACCCCAAGACTTGAACTTTAGATTTACCGATTTCGGATTTTGTGAGAATTTGACATGTGTTATGGGAATCTGCTATGACCCGGATGTTGGAGATAGTGCCCTCATAGTCAATTATTGGATCGCAGGTACGTGATTGCAATGATTGCGGAGGACCTATATCAGTAGGACAGTTTTACTCGAGATGATAGTATGCTATCTGGTTTGCCTTTATCAGTCGTGTACATGTTCAGGTGACTGATTACATGTTACACTTTGATAGAGCCCTTAGGATCTTGCTTTACTACCAACAGTATGATGGCGATCATATACGTGAGAGTTGGGTAGTTTATATGCATATCCTTAATTGTGGTCCCTAGTCGTGGGAGTTTCGAGACAGGGCATCGATACTCCGGAGTAGACTAGTGTATACAGTCGAGACCCCGACGAGAGGTGGTGGCCGGTCTCACAAGCCACTGGTGTCAGTTGGATCACCTAAGATGTATACAGGTGCTCATTGGGTTATGAGTACACCGGACAGGACTCGCCGGGAACCTGCTAGTTGGTATTATACATATCGTCAGATAGCAGTTCCCTGGTGACATGTGCACAGGTTAGTTCATTGACCTGAGGTCGTCATTTGTCTCGTGTGAGTTCCCACTGTGCTTTGATTTCTACCCTACCACGGCTCAAAAGAGTCGTGCAAACAGGTAGTTTTTGGGTACAGTCCCGAGCCATATGGAGGCACGTGAGCGGATCGGCAGGGGATTCGTCTCTCTCGGTATTGGGGGTGAGGTCGTGCAGTGTCTAGGAGAGCCATTACACAAAGCCTACGGCTGTGGCAGGAGATTTACTGGTAGGTACTCCAGTAGTATCTCAGGGTGTTATTGGGCTACACTCCGACACGACTTATACTGCTATTGGGGGTCTGACGTTACTAGCCCCCTAGGCAGATATGCGATACTCATAGACGAACGGACCGGAATGTATATACATTGTCACTGTTAGGCTCAGTTGGGTTTCCGGATGAGTTCGCTCATCGGCCTCCCTTGAGGTCAGTCCATGGGCAGCCGTTACGCATAGCTAGTGCCGCTGACGGTTTGTGGTTAAACCCACTGCCAGGGTACTGACGAGTCATTAGAGTTCCCCACAGACAGTTTCCCAAGTTCGGGTGAAACGTTGTAGAGGCCGTATGGTTTTATGGCAGGGTTCGGAAAATGCACGTGCGTTTATGCACGTGTCAGATTTCGGACAGATGATACTGGTCGGCTTTGGTTTAAGCCGGATCCGAGTATTATATTGAGTGGATATAATATCTTTGTCTCAGTTGCATTTGTATTCGGTTGTAATACAAATGCAGGTATATTTATACAGTTACGGGGTTATCCTGAAATTCGTTTCGGGATCACTTTTGGAAGTTGCCAGTTTCCAGTTTTCTATCAGCCGTCTTTTAACATTCGGTTAAAGACAGATTTATCTTTTCTTGAGATGAGTATGGATGGTTCTAGAAGTTTCTAGAAGAGGTGACTAGGTTAGAATGGTGTTGATGTTTCATTGGTTGCATTTAATGAAAAGGATGACTAGGTTTATGAGTCATTCTCTCTATTAATGCATTTTGTTAAGCTTTGGATATTTGTTCTTGATATTTTATCCTTGTAGTCACCCTCTTCCCTCCTACACTCACCCCCCCATTCCTATATCATGGCCGTCCCCTTCCCTCTCTCTCATACACTTGATTTTTCATTTGGAAAAAGATTATGATAGTTTTGGGGTGTATGGAAATTTCATAGCTCATTTCATTCCATCACCCGAATCAATTGGCAACTTCATTAACCGTTCGTCCATAGTTTTGGACGGAACGAGACAAAGTCTTCTACTCATTCTCTACATCAATCTTGGTCGTCTCTTTTAGCAAACTTGACGACCGAGTTGCCTCGAGTCAGAGGCGGGAGCCCGTTTAAAGAATCGTTGACGTGGTGCCACTTGGACGAGCAGATCGGAGATCGATGAGATCGGAGCAGCCGCAACGGAGCGTGGGATGATGGTTAAAGAACGAAGGACTCAGATCATTCGGTATAACCTTTCTACTCTCTTTACAGTTTGTTAGTTTAGCAATAATGGCAGATCCGGGTTATAGTATACGATAGCGCCAGTTAAAAAGTTTTTGTTCCGCATTTGGCGTCTGTAGACGGCCGAGGCGCTACCGTAGACTTACAATGGTATCAGAGCCTCACCATTTTTCTTTACTAACTTGTGCTAACGCGTTTAAAATATCGATCGAACCGGATATCAAAAACTACAATTTTCAAGATCTGAGTTTCTGTCGATTTTAAAAGGGTTCCAAAAATTATTTTACATATCACAGAAAATTCAGCAGGCTTTTCTAAGCACACTGTACAAATTTAGGCACGTGATTCGACAAGAACGCCGCGGAATCGCGGTCAAACCATAGGTTTGACCGCGCATCCGCGGTCATTCTGTGAGATCGTGGTCCCAAATTTGCACAGTAGGTTCTTGTCTGGAATTTGGGGTCTTTGGTATATATCTTATGGGCCCAGATTTTGTTACTGTTCAACAGATGTTCGTGGGGCCTACTTCGTGATATTTAGTCGATCGAAATTTAAACATGTTAGTTTACATTGCTTACATTATATCTCCGACCGGGAATGTCATTTGATCGGTAAACCGCGTCTGATTGCTATAGTTCTTTTAGACGGGTTTGCGAACGTGACATTCGCGTTGATGTTCTGTGTTGTGCTGTGATGTTGCGGATTTGTCGTGGTGGATAGCAGTGTGCAATGGTAGTGCAGTTTAGATTTATTTGTACATTTGATATTGCGGGGCGAGGGTCCAACATGTGGACTGCCGTCACTGCTTGTTGGATAATATTCTTTTGGGGTACGACCAGGTTGCGGTCGATGTACCTGTTGTACTATTTTTCATTTCTGTACTAGGTTTTACCCCACGACGGAGTGCACGGATAGCCGGGTTCTGGAGGGCAACGGGTCCGCATCTCATGGCTTTGAGAGGCAGAGGGGCCTTACTCTGGAATTGGCAGACTATTCGCCGCACTCGTAGGGGGTACAGGTTGACCCAAGCAGGGGTGCTCAAGCTACCGGATTCCGTGAAGTGCAGGGTGGTCCATTCACTTTGCTGTAGGGGGCTGCCTCGCTTCAGGTTTTGGCGGGTAACTTGCCGCACCCGTAGGGGTCTAGGTTTCATTGCACAGGCTATCCACACGACCAGGGGAACGTCGGGTTTCAGCAGCGGCTCTATGAAACTCGGGGATCCCAGATTATCTGTATTGTTCTGTGATGCTTATTACTTTTCTGTAATGTTGCATATTATCACGCCTGGAGCGATTATTGTATATTGGTATATATACTATTAGATGTTGTATATGTTTTACACCCGCGCTAGTTCAGTCTCCGCTCTGTCGTTAGTTAAGTAACCTAACGGGTGATGATGGGACCCAGTGACGAATGCGGATGGCATATACGTACATTTTATTTTCGTTCTTTTCTGGTGTGATTGGTTGATGGGACTGCGTTGATTCTGATCAATGCAAAGTAAAGCAAACCTTTTTGGCAGTTGTTGGAACAAATTTAAAAAGTGTTATTACAAAGACGTTTCCTTTTGTTTTGCATAGCGGTATTCAGTGGAATATCCTGCACCTCATTCGATGGGGCAAGGGCCGATATCCTTTCATCGGGACTGACCCCTTGGGCAGAAGTTTGCGTCAGGGTAATAACTTCACTATAGTCGATTACAAGTTGCTTTGCATCGCGGTATTCAGTGGAATATCCTGCACCTCATTGCACGGGGAAGGAGCCGAGATCCCTTCACCGGGAGTGACCTCTTTAGCAAAAGATTTTCGCCACTATATTTTAAAAAGCTATCAGGTTCCTTCAGCGATATCAAGTTCACTATGTTAAAGGTTTTTCGCCAAAAACCAGCCGTAGCCCTCCGTCATTTCTTTTGGGTATTCAGTAGTATTCAAGCTATGCATTTTAGCCAAAGTTAAGGCATAGTGTTTGGTAGCTGCTGGGTATTCATTTGTTGCATAGATAGATGAGTTGGTTTGGGAAAGTCGTTCTGCCGATTGGCCAAAGTCAGGGGCATGTGCGGGTGGGTTCAAATTGACAAGATAGTGACGGGTAGAACTTGGCACGCGACTTATGACATTTTGACCAAAGCCAAGGTTATAAGAGCATGGGGCAAAAATCATATCGGGAGTTTCTAAAGAAACTGAAACTTGCCAAGTATGCGCATACCTTCTGGAGTGTGATAACGTGAGTGGATTCCGTCATGTTATCATACGATGAGAGTTGGATCCCGATTCCCACTGATGAGTTGGTTTACTCTTTCGGGTGATCCCGATTGATTCTTCTTTTAGGTTTGGAGGAGAATTTGACAGGACAGTGGGGGGTTTCCGGATTAGATAAAGTGATAACCATTCTGATCTAGGTTAGAGTGCACGCAGAGTGTTTCTTTTCTCTCTCTCTTTGGCAGCGACCTTTGACCGACCCTTGACTATGACTCAGTGACCAAGTTGACCGAACCTTCTTAAAATACTGGCTTTTGGATTGTCCGAGTTGCATAAGTCATTGCCACTCCTTCTTTTGCTCTTTGCATTTCTCAGAACACCCCGTATTACTACGGACATCCACTTCCATTGGATAGATCCATCGTATGGTTATATACGAACTCGGAGGGACTTCTTCGAGGATGGATCAAGGTTCATGAGAAATAGAATTGGTTTATTCAGTTGTCTTTTATTATCACCTTCTCTCAGGTTGCGAGGGCTCCTTGGTTTAGGAGAGTACACCTATTACGCTTATTGGATAGTCTTATTCCAAACCATAGGCAGGTGCCGAAAGGTAGGGAATGAAGAAAACCAATTAGCCTAAGTAGGGTGTGCAGAAGGCAATAACTAAAGACAAAATAAAGGGATTAGAAAGAGGGCCAAGTAAATTGCGACTGATATCATTCACGACCAAACCGCGTACTTCATCGCCACTCCTATTTCACCTTTAAAGGAATAAGGTATTATTCAGTTGTCTTTTATCATCACCTTCTCTCAAGATACGAGTACTCCTTGGTTTAGGAGGGTACACCCATTATGCTTACTGGATAGTCATCTTCCAAACCATAGGCTGGTGCCGAACGGTAGGGAAGGAAGAAAACCATTTAGCCTAACGATGGTGTACAGAAGGTAACGACTAAAGACAAACAAAGGAATTTGGAGAGATGGCAATAAAATATATGGTTGAAGTCATGAATTAGATTATGGAAGAGGCATTGCTATGAATACCAGGATACCCCTATAAAACATTTTCATGTTTCAGTGCATTGTTAAAAGAAAACTGTTTTCTCGATTAGATACTTACTCCAAGAGTATGTATTTACCAGCTTTCATTCTCATATCTGTATGGTTTTACAGATGATGAGTGGGAGTAAGTTATTGGAAATTAGGTGATTATCCTCATTATATCGGAATTCGTTGTAATTTGTGATATTTGAGAAAATCGCCAGGGTACAGTTTTCAACCTACGACACACAGGTTTTGAGTTGTTCAACTCAGCGGACTTATACAGAGTATTGTATGTTGTCCAAGTGTCCATCAGGACAAAGGGATAGGTCCTCATACTATGTTCTGTTTACTTATAACTTCTCTAGTTTTTAGACAAGTGTTTCGTAGAAATACAAGGTCTAAGTTTTGAGAAGTTGTGGGTATAAGAATAAAGTAGAGAACCATGTGTCACAAGTATCGGGATTCTTCAAAGAGATCGAAGATGTAGATTCTTGTGATTGGTATTCAGATGATAGTAATGGTTTTGAGAAACTTGTTTCTCTTTCAGGTTACTCATAATTGGATGGATTCCTAAGTTGAGTAATGTTGATTAGCCTCTTTCTATTAAGTTGATATGCTCTGGAGACAGCTGCATGATTTGAATCTGGTTCCAATTAAATAAGTGCCAAATTTTCTATATTGGATATAGAATGGTTCATACCTTAAAAGATGTTAAGGTACGGGGAGTTGTCCAGCTTATGCTTAAAACAAGACTCTGGATAACTCAGGGCACGTTTCTGTAATGGCTGTTTGTGGGTTGACCCTGGCTATGACGAGAGTTGATATTCTACCATTTGGAAGATCAATAGTGATATTGTTCTTGACTCGCCACAGTTTTAGTAAAATGAATCTTTTTCAGAAAACAGTAGTGGGAGTATGGTAGAACTGGAAGTGATTCCAGAACCGCGAACGATTACAGAAAATTTAATAGGACCTATATATTCAATCAGGTTTGACATTCCAATAGCCACTCCGCAGATATGGTGGGTAACCTCAGACACCCGAGAGGTACTCCGGTAGCCTCAAGGACGGTGACAAGGAGGTTCTTGCTTACCCAGACTTGACACTACTGTTGTTTCAGGCTATGAGACCCGGTAGGAGGGTTGTCGTAGTCAGTAGGAGCATCGGAAGTATAGTGGACAAGTAGCTTACGTCTATTTATAGACTGGAGCAGTTATAACGGAGATAGATCATCTATTTTTGATGTGACAGTCATGGGTTTGACTTCAATCAGAATAAGGGATGGATCTGTTAAGAAGATAGTAAGGTGTGATGTCATGGTATTTGGATGACATACACAGAGTAGGAAGTAAAATTCCTATACTACGATCGGTTGTACTGTGGTCGTCACACAGTTGCTTCTCCAGACAGGATATGGATATAATATTTGACATTCTGGTTTCTAGATCTATGGTTTTAGATCTGGATTTGGGTAGTTTCCCAATGTGGGTACTTTGACAGTATTCTAATGGTTTTTAGAATAGATGACTCCTGGCATGGTGGTGTACCTGCAGGTGATGGAGTCACCCTCTGTAAAGGTGTCTTACAGACTAAAGGGGAGAGGGATGGGCATGATTGGCAGATCACTTGCTTAGGCAACTGAGTCAATCATAAGATATCAAGTACCACACCAGATGTTATTTTTGCACTAGATGCAATAAGGTTGTATTAATCCAATCCTGGAGAAACATAAGGAAGCAGTTTTAGAACATAAGTGCATGTTCTACGGATTTGATGACGGCAGCCTCCTTCGGGAGACGATTATCATTCCAGGCTTCAAAGGTGACATAGTTGACAGAGTGATTGTCAGAGTTATAGTTTTTCCCTCTGACGAGGGACAGTATTATGGACAGGTGGTCCAAGAGGATACTGTGGGAGGCTTGGTGCAGGATACTGATTAGGTTCAGCGATCGATACAGTCTAAGAAGTTTGGATTTGGAGTTCATTTATGAACTAGGTTCCATCAGATATCCATACATATTTTAAGACAGGAATTACTCGATTCGGGAGATGGCTTTCTTCGCGAACTTGAGATTAAGAGAGATATAGAAAGAAACATCTAGGCGGATCCACTCACTGAGGCTATTTCTCGAACACAATAGTTTTACAAACGGGCTTTGTGAAACTGATTAGTAGAGGAGCTGGATGTTCGGTTTCACACGGGCTGTGAGTAGTCGACATCGCAATAATTAGCCTTAAGTGCAAGTGGGAGATTGTTGGAGATAGTGCCCTCATAGTCAATTATTGGATCGCAGGTACGTGATTGCAATGATTGCGGAGGACCTATACCAGTAGGACAGTCTTACTCGAGATGATAGTATGCTATCTGGTTTGCCTTTATCAGTCGTGTACATGTTCAGGTGACTGATTACATGTTACACTTTGATAGAGCCCTTAGGATCTTGCTTTACTACCAACAGTATGATGGCGATCATATACGTGAGAGTTGGGTAGTTTATATGCATATCCTTAATTGTGGTCCCTAGTCGTGGGAGTTTCGAGACAGGGCATCGATACTCCGGAGTAGACTAGTGTATACAGTCGAGACCCCGACGAGGGGCGGTGGCCGGTCTCACAAGCCACTGGTGTCAGTTGGATCACCTAAGATGTATACAGATGCTCATTGGGTTATGAGTACACCGGACAGGACTCGCCGGGAAGCTGCTAGTTGGTATTATACATATCGTCAGATAGCAGTTCCCTGGTGACATGTGTACAGGTTAGTTCATCGACCTGAGGTCATCATTTTTCTCGTGTGAGTTCCCACCGTGCTTTGATTTCTACCCTACCACGGCTCAAAAGAGTCGTGCAAACAGGTAGTTTTTGGGTACAGCCCCGAGCCATATGGAGGCACGTGAGCGGATCGGCAGGGGATTCGTCTCTCTCGGTATTGGGGGTGAGGTCGTGCAGTGTCTAGGAGAGCCATTACACAAAGCCTACGGCCGTGGCAGGAGATTTATTGGTAGGTACTCCAGTAGTATCTCAGGGTGTTATTGGGCTACACTCCGACATGACTTATACTGCTATTGGGGGTCTGACGTTACTAGCCCCTAGGCAGATATGCGATACTCATAGACGAACGGACCGGACTGTATATACATTGTCACTGTTAGGCTCAGTAGGGTTTCCGGATGAGTTCGCTCATCGGCCTCCCTTGAGGTCAGTCCATGGGCAGCCGTTACGCATAGCTAGTGCCGCTGACGGTTTGTGGTTAAATCCACTGCCAGGGTACTGACGAGTCATTAGAGTTCCCCACAGACAGTTTCCCAAGTTCGGGTGAAACGTTGTAGAGGCCGTATGGTTTTATGGCAGGGTTCGGAAAATGCACGTGCGTTTACGTACGTGTCAGATTTCGGACAGATGATACTGGTCGGCTTTGGTTTAAGCCGGATCCGAGTATTATATTGAGTAGATATAATATCTTTGTCTCAGTTGCATTTGTATTCGGTTGTAATACAAATGCGGGTATATTTATACAGTTACGGGGTTATCCTGAAATTCGTTTCGGGAACACTTTTGGAAGTTGCCAGTTTCCAGTTTTCTATCAGCCGTCTTTTAACATTCGGTTAATGACGGATTTATCTTTTCTTGAGATGAGTGTGGATGGTTCTAGAAGTTTCTAGAAGAGGTGACTAGGTTAGAATGGTGTTGAAGTTTCATTGGTTGCATTTAATGAAAAGGATGACTAGGTTTATGAGTCATTCTCTCCATTAATGCATTTTGTTAAGCTTTGGATATTTGTTCTTGATATTTTATCCTTGTAGTCACCCTCTTCCCTCCCACACTCACCCCCCATTCCTATGTCATGGCTGGCCCCTCCCCTCTCTCTCATACACTTGATTTTTCATTTGGAAAAAGATTATGATAGTTTTGGGGTGTATGGAAATTTCATAGCTCATTTCATTCCATCACCCGAATCAATTGGCAACTTCATTAACCGTTCGTCCATAGCTTTGGACAGAACGAGACAAAGTCTTCTACTCATTCTCTACATCAATCTTGGTCGTCTCTTTTAGCAAACTTGACGACCGAGTTGCCTCAAGTCAGAGGTGGGAGCCCGTTTAAAGAATCGTTGACGTGGTGCCACCTGGACGAGCAGATCGGAGATCGACGAGATCGGAGCAGCCGCAACGGAGCGTGGGATGATGGTTAAAGAACGAAGGACTCGGATCGTTCGGTATAACCTTTCTACTCTCTTTACAGTTTGTTAGTTTAGCAATAATGGCAGATCCGGGTTATAGTATACGATAGCGCCAGTTAAAAAGTTTTTGTTCCGCATTTGGCGTCTGTAGACGGCCGGGGCGCTACCGTAGACTTACACCGGAGGACCTGAAAAATATTTAGCGATCCCTGAGAGGTGTGCAGGAAACCTAGAAGATATCCCGAAGACCTGAGACCTTAAATCTTAATCATTGCTGCAAATAATCTTCTTTTAGCCACAAATTGCGGCCTAGGTATGAGGTAATTGCCTCGTGCCTGGTCTGTGGCTCCTATATCAGTTAATTAGACCTATCTTATATGCTAAATGTCCCAATTTGATCTGAGGCAAAATTTGGAGGTGTTTTCTTGAGTTGATGTTTTCGTTTTACGACTTTTAATGACTTGGATTTTGGTATTTGTGTTTCATCTCGGTCAATTGACATTTGTACGTTGATATCGGGAGTTGTTTGGTTATTCTAGCATGCGTAAGCCATGGGTTCTAACCTATGTGTGTTTCGTGTGCCTCTTTGGTTTTCATATTTGATTCGTATTTACGATACGACGCATTTGAAACTGTAGGTGTAACACCCTAGTTCATTTATACCAATTCCAGTTCTCGTATTTCTTTCTTTATGGTATTTTCCTAATTTATCTTGTTTTGGGTGTGAATGGAATTTTACATTTTTTATTGTATCCGACCCATCCCGCATGCCGCGTGTGCATTGTGACGATTTACCGACGTCGGACGTGCCGTGCGTATCCGTCGCGTGATTCGATCGAGGCAAGTTAATCTTACTACATGCTATGTTACTGTATTTACATCTATTTGAATAAATATAACACTTGTATTTTAAATCATGCATCCCATGTTATAGTTTTATAGTTTTACGACGTCCGTTTGCATCTATAACATTTAATATACATGTAGCTGCATCTACCTATCATATTAGTCCATGTTATTATTGTTAGAACACCCCATGTTTAATAAAGTGCATCCTAATTAGTATTGGAACTGTAATTGTAACCCTAATCGATAATTGTGCATCCATACCATTGATTTCATATCTATTCACATATCATGTTGCATTATATCATTTTATTGTTATATTAGTACTGAATACTTGATATTGTGTATCCTACATAGTAATATAGTAACCCCTGATAAATATTTTTGTATCCATGCTTTTGTTGTGCATCCGTACCTGTTACAGTTTTATTATGAGCTTCCGCTTGATACCTGTGCATTACTTGACATGACCTGAAACTTGTGTACTACCTAACATGACCTGATACACCATTACTTGACATGGCTTGATACTTGTACACTACCTGACATGACCTGATACACTACTACTTAACATGACTTGATACCTGTGCACTACTTGACATGACTTGATACATGTATACTACTTGACAAGTTACCTTATCCTGTTTCTAATGCTGACAACCCTGACATGTTGTCCCGATGGACATATTCTGTTGTCTGTATAGACAAACCTGTTCCTGCTTGATCTTGTGTTTGCATTAGCTTCAGACTTATCAATACCTGACTTGAACACATAACTTGGGGGTATAGGGAAATCAAGAATGTAACAGAACGTAACTCAAAGGGCCATCTTATTGTTTGCCATTTTTCCGGGCGTTACGGAATACCTATTGTTTGCCGTTTTTCCGGGCGTTATAGAATAATCACCGATGGGTTACGATGAGGATTACATTAATTGATTTCGAAGACTTTAGAATAGATAACCCCGTAGCACAGTTTAGATATCACTGCACGTCACTTATACTGATGTACTTCACTGTTATATATATCCCTGTTATACTCTTGTTATTGTTTATATTCATGCCTGCATATCCTGTTACCTCCTGTCTATATTTTTATTGTTTGATATTATGATGCACTGACGTCTGGGTTTTGCATGGCCCAGATCATCCACCTTTGCCGTAGGCTGTTCAGGAGTATCTCAGTCATCAGGCTAAGCAGTGAAGACTTGTTAGTATTCTAGTTTAGTTTCTTTCAGTACTTTTCATTTCCTGACGTGAGCCCGTATTTGGGACGTACATTCCAGATTATTATTGTTTATTGGATCTATTGCTTCCGCATTTTATTTCTTGACTCATTATTCTGGCTCATGGATATGTATTAGATTGTTGTTTTTATTTCTACTGTGCTTGATATCTCTAGACAACCGTAATATGACTGTGGAGGGATTTTTCCTAGCCACAGGTAGCATGGTTGGCTCTATCACGTGCCGATCTTAGCGCACTCTGGGAAGCGGGGCGTGACAGTAGGTACCCCGCGTGGACTCCGTACGACAAAGGAGAGCAAGACGTCATCGACATTGGCCAGCGAGGATCGAGGTGAGTAGATGTATATCTACGGGGGAAGTTGGGTGGATGGCGTATAGCACCCCCACAACCGTAGTTTAGGGTTATTTGTTTATCTACATTTCTATGTGGAAAACGGAATTTTAGCAAGCAGGAAACTAGAAGACTATAGGTTAGATTAAATATTCACGTAGGAAGGTTTACCCCTAGTGTTATTTCCTTAGTCATGATCCGTTAGAATTGTTTTGTCGCACTGATTGCACGCTTTTGGCGTGTCGTGTATTTAAAGTTCTAAAGTTAACTACAATCAGGACGGTATCGCTTTGCAGCTAGCCGCGATGAGTACGGGTCGTCCGCAGGGAGATGAAGCGTTTTAAGTTCTTTTTTTCACGAGTTAATGCGCGAGGCGGAATGTTCGTATCTAACCTAAGTGTATATATGCAAAGTAAAAGTTATTAGGATTAGATAGGTTAGTGTAAGTTAAGAAAATCCGTATTCAAGTCCTTTGAGCCGTGCTCGACCACTAAAGCTAGATCAATCGGCAACAACGTGGATTAGGGTACTTAAGCACGGTATTAGTGAAATCCGGCTTATTGACCCTTGTTCGTCCGTTCTTGTCGCCTGTTTTCGCCTCCGGCTAATCCGAACACAACCGGTCACGATTAGGAATCACCGATACCTTGGTAGGGTAGGATGCCTAACGGAGCGCTTGCGTAAGGTTTGGGCGAAGTTCAATTGGAAAATACGGGCAAAGGAAATGAGAAGCGAAATCTTAACTTACAAAACCAATCTTTTTCCTAACAACACAAATATTCATAACCATTACAACAACAAACAAAAAGGGCAAAGAAAAGATAAACGAAGAAAAGAAAAGACAATAAGCAAGTAAGTAAATGACATGGAATTAAATTGCAAGTAAGTAAAGAGCAAGTAATGAAAGAGCAATTAAGTAAAAGAGCAAGAATGAAATACTAAGAACCATAGAACAAAAGCTTTATTAAACTTTAAGTAATGATACACCCCTTGAGATCAATAATCAAAACTTAAACTTGTAAGCTCAATGGAGATGTTGCAAGATCAAGAGAAGGCAAGGAGCTCAAGGGGACTAGCTATGTACAAAAACAAAATGAAAACAAAGAGAGTATGAATCAAAAGTGTTGGACAAAGTATGACCCCCTCTCCCTTGCTCACTAGTCTGCTTTTATAGGCAGAAAAGAAAAATAAACAAGCAATAAAAATATGATGACGTGGCAGCAAGGGAGGGACCATAGAAAGCTGGGGGTTTTTGGAGCAAGGGGGGCCGGCCAGCTCGGCCAGAATGGGAATGTGGCCGGTCTTGGTCCGAGCTCCTGGGCTCGTATTTGTTGTGTGGTCTTGTGTGTTACCCAATATTACTCTGGTGCTGCTTGATTTCTCAATAGAGGCCTGGTTTGCACTCAGGTATTTGGAGGGAAACAATATGCTTTATATCACATCACACCTTTTTGCATTAACTCACACATCACTTCTCATGCCCACCACTTGCACAAGCTATCATTTTTGTATGCCATGGGCATCCCCACCATGGTCCATATGCCAAAGAGTGTGTACACTTGCATTGTGTTGGACCAAAAGTTGTGTGCACACATTTTATTTGCAAAAACTCTTTGGATATCGGTCGGTTTCCAGTTCCGGTTTCAGTGTCAGCTCACAAACGATATATCCGTGATTTTAAGTGTATTTCCAGTATTTTTTTATGGATACCTGTAATCTGTAATTACCGAGCAGATACTAGTTAATAGTACCGATATATACAAAATAGATAAAGAATGAGCGGTATTAAAATGCAGTTTTTAGTGATGAACAAATACACCCAAACTTATCTTTTGCTCATCCCGAGCAAAACAAAATCCTAGCCCCACTTTCGCAGAGAACGCGATTGCACTGAGCTCGTGCAACAAGCCGAACCTCTAGGTGTCCCTAGTAGGAGGAGTGTTGTCTCCTGAGGGTTTTCAGCGGATACTACCCACAAAATCCCGTCAAGCTAGTTTCACAAGCTAACGTTGATTCTACTCCTACAGTTTAATATGTAGGTTAGAAATTCTATCATCTTAAGTTAGAAATATTCAACCCTTATGTTTCACACCTCCTATTTATTTAACCTCAGATCCTATACGTTTTACAGTTTAGAAAGATCTCGGCATCTCTTAAATTATCCTTTTAAGGTGCGGTCTCCAATCAGGGATTTTTATCATCTTTACGGAAAACATAAGTCTTAATATTTATTTCTATCTTTCTTCCAAATATCGATTGTATACCCCTACGTGTGTGTAAAATTTCACCCCTATACTTAAGAATTCAATTCAAGCTATAGTACCCTTGCCTTAATACCTAATACTACTTCTTTTCATTAATGATGGACGATGTTGCTTACACACCTTTCATGTGACTATTAATGCTTCTTGAGGCACTAATAGCCGATTACTGAATGTGTGAGCTTTAAAGCGTAAATAGCAGTTTTCGGGTCTTGACTTTATTTATTATTTTTTCTTTATTTTTCTTTTTCAAGACCGGATATATTTTTCAATCATGCTCTTTTGGTGGTTAGCTTTAAATACCATTTTTTTCTTTCATACTAGGTTTTCAGGCAAGAGTATTTCTAGGTATCCTCTACTATCCCAAGTTTCTGTTGGCTATAGTGCCCTCAAGGCAATTATCATAGTCGCGGACTTGTGATTATGATGATTGAGGCAGGACCTATACCGATGAAACAGTCTTACTCAAAATGATAGTATGCTATCTGGTTTGTCTTTATCATCATATATATGTTGATAGAGCCTATAGGATTCTTGCTTGACTGCCAGCATTGTGATGGCGATCAAATGTCCCTAGTCGTGGGAGTATCGAGACCGGGCATCGATACTCCAGTGTAGACTAGTGTATACTGATCGAGACCCCGACGAGGGGCGGTGGCCAGGTCTCACAAGCTATTGGTGTTAGTTTGTTCACCTAAGATAGTATACAGGTGCTCATTGGGTTATGAGTACACTGGACGGACTCGCCGGGAACCTGCTAGTTGGTATTATACCTATTGTCAGATAGCAGTTCCCAGGTGACATGTGTACAGGTTAGTCTGTCGACCTGAGATCGTCATTTATCTCGTGTGAGTTCCCACTGTGCTTTGATTACTACCCTACCACTGCTCAAAGGAGTCGTGGAAACAGATTTTAGTTGGGTACAGTCCCAAGCCACATGGAGGCAGTGATCGGATCGTCGGGGATTCGTCTCTCCCGGTATTGGGGGTTGATGTCGCGTTGTGTATAGATGACCATCACCATAAATCCGTGGCCACGGTGGACGAGAATTATCGATCCAGGATCGATAGTTTCTCAGGTGGTGATGGGTTTCATACCAACACTAAATATCGTGTTGTTGGGGGTCTTACTTTATCCACCCTCCTAGACTCGATATGCGATACTCTTAGACGAAAAGACCGGACTGTACGGATATTGTCTCTGACAGGCCCAGTAGGGGTTCAGGATGAGTTTGCTCGTCGGCCTCCCTTTCGCTCAATACTTGGGTAGCCGTTACGTACAGCTAGTGCCGCTGACGTGCTTGTGGTTAAACCCACTGCCAGCGTATTGACAAGTCTTTAGAGTCCCACACAGAGGGTTTTTCACGGTTCAGGCGATATGGTGTACATGAGGTATGTTGATACATATAGGTGTCCGATTAAATATGTGCAAGTGCTGCGCAGATTTTAATCGGACGGTTGATAATACTAGCGGCTTAGGATTAAGCCGGATTATTAAATCGGGTTTTGATTTAATAATTTACATATGTATTTATATATATGTATTCTAGTATTATTGTTCACTATTCGGTTTTTCTCTTTGGCTATTCGTATTTTTGGTACGAATACGCGTATATGTATTTCAATACATGTACCGGGAAGTATTTCGTATTTTCTACGGAATAGCTTCTAGAAGATGCCACCTCATTAATATGATTTTCCATTTATGGAAATTCATTTGTTTTATTAATAAGGTGGAAAAGGTGACATGACTTATGGCATGGGCTTGTACATGTAGCATGGTATGGTCTCTTTTGTTTAATACATTGTTTATTGAAAATTGGAAAATGTTTTTTTTGTGGGGAATAAGAGAGAGGGGGGGCCCGCATTGGTGGGGATTGATTTCATTTTGTTTTTTTCATTACACTAGCTTACTCCCTTACACTCTCATTCACTCAAATGAAAAAGAAAAAAAAAGCCTTAACCATTTTTGAGTTGCTTCATGCCAAAGTTCATCACCTCTTTCATCTTCTTCTTGAGTTCCTCCATGGAGCACATGGATGAGAGAAAAATTATAGTGACACTTTCATATGACACTTTCATACACCCACACTCTCCATCACTAGCGACTTTGGAGCGTCGGTTACCTCGTTCGACGAGATTGGAGCTTGCGCCGTTTCCTTCGGGTGGATCATCGGAGATAGAGGAAGACCGGCAACCAAACTTCGTCAAAGAACGGCAAGGAGCTTGGAATGAAGACCGAAGGACTTGGATCAACTCGGTATAACAATTCTAACTCTTAGTTTAGCTTGCTAGTTTTGGGTTTAAGGTCGATTCGGGAATCGGGTAGCGGTAGCGCCGGTTTTAGAAATTTTTGTTCCGCATTTTGGCTGCGTTTCGACGGCCGGGACGCTTCCGGGACCCTTCATGGTATCAGAGCCACCCTTTAAACCCCTTACTAGCTTGTTTAGACGTGCTTAAAAGATCGATCCACCAAAGTTTCCAAAAACACGATTCCAATTATCTGTTCTCTGCCGTTTTTCAAAAGTGTTCAAAAAATTATTTGCAGTAGCTTAAAAATCCGTGCAGGCGATTTTAAGAGTACAAAAATATTTTGGGGTCATGATTCATCTATATCGCCGCGGAACCGCCGCGTAATACCCCTATTGGCGGCGGTTCCGCGGTCTAATAGTGGCGACGGGCTCCAAACTTTTTACTGTAGCTCTATTTAATGGAATTGGGATTTTTAACATATTCTGTTTTGGCCCAGATTTCTGTGATGTGCGGTTTTTGCCATTGGGGCCAATTTGGGAAATTTAGTCGATCGATATTTTAAGTGGGCGTTTAACAGTACATACATTTCTATCTGCGACCGTGAATGCCATTTGATCGGTAAACCCGTCTAACTGCTATATGTTCTTTTAGACGGGCTTGCGAACGTGACATTCACGTTGATGTTCTGTGTTGTGCTGTGATGTTGGTTGGATCGTCATGGTGGATAGCAATGGTGCAATGTTAGTACAGTTGTTTTCATTTGTACATTTGATATTGCGGGGCGAGCGTCCGACATGTGGACTGTCGTCACTGCCAGTTTGTATATTATTCTTTTGGGGCATGACCGGGCTGAGGTCGATGTCACCCTTGTATATTATTTTCTTTTCTGTACTAGGATTACCCCGCGGTGGGGTGCACGAATAGCCGGGTTCTAGAGGGCAACTGGTCCGCATCTCATGGCGTTGGGACGGAGGGGACCTTACTCTAGAATTGGCGGGCTATTCGCCGCACTCGTAGGGGGTATAGGTGACCTAGGAGGGGTGCTCAAGTTACCGGATTCCGTGAAGTGCTGGGTGGTCCATTCACAATGCTGAAGGGGGCTGCCTCACTTCTGGTTTTGGCGGGTAACTTGCCACGCTCGTAGGGGTCTAGGTTTCATTGCACATGCTATCCACACGACAGGGAACGCCGGGTCTCACTTGTGGCTCAAGTGAAACCCGAGGCTCTAGATTATCCACCATTCTGTATTGCTTCTGTGATGTTTCTGTGATATTGCTTTATATCATGCCTGAGACGATTTTCATATATATATATATATTTATATATACTAGTAGATGTTGTATATGTTTTGCACCCGCGCTAGCCCAGTCCCCGCTCTGTCGTTAGTTAAGTAACCTAACAGGTGATGACGGGACCCAGTGGCGAATGCGGATGGCATATACGTACATTTTATTTTCGTTCTTTTCTGGTGTGATTAATTGATGGGATTGCATAGATTCTTATCAATGCAAGGATAAAACAAACCTATATATATGATGTTGTTGGAACCAAGTTTTTAAAAACTGACATTGCAGACGTTTTCTTTTGCTTTGCATCGTGGTATTCATTTGGAATATCTTGCACCTCATTCGACGAGGCAAGGGCCGAGATCCCTTCATCGGGAGTGACCCCTTGGGTAAAAGTTTGCGTCAACGTAATAACTTTACTATAGTCGATTGTTTTTGCTTTGCATCGTGGTATTCATTTGGAATATCCTGCACCTCATTCTACGGGGAAAGAGCCGAGATCCCTTCACCGGGAGTGACCTCTTTAGCAAAAGTTTTCGCCACTATATATTTATAAAACCACTTGGATTCCTTCAACGATATCAAGTTCATCACGTTAAAGGTTTTTCGCCAAAAACCAGCTGTAGCCCTCCGTCATTTCGGATAAGTAGCGCATAGTATTCGTGCGGTGTTTGTTGGCCAAAGTCAAGGCATTGTGTGCGGTAGCTGTATGTTGCTTGTCCGTTGCATGGATATGCATTGGTTTAGGACAGTCGTACCACTTTGTTGGCCAAAGTCAAGGGTGTGTGCGGGTGGGTCTAAATCAATCAGGACAATGACGGGTAGAACTTGACTTGCGGGTTATGATTTGTTGGCCAAGGTCAATGTCATAAACCGCTTGGGGTAAAAATCATATCGGGAGTTTCAAACATATAGGAAACTTTCCAGGTTTGCGCATACCGTATGGAGTGTGGTGGCTTGAGTGGCTTCCATCAAGTCATCATGCGATGATAGTTGGATCCCGATTCCCACTGATGAGTAGGACTACTCCTCGGGTAATTCCGACAAATTCTCCTTTTGGGTTTGGAGAAGAATTCGAGGAAACAGTGGGAGCCATCCTGATTAGATAAAGAGATTAACCATTCTGATCTAGGTTAGAGTGCACGCTGAGTGTTTCTTCTCTCTCCCTCTCTGGCTGCGACTATGACCCGACCTTTGACTAAAACTCATGAAACTAAGTTGGCCGAACCTTCTTAAAACACTTTGGCTTTTGGAATGTCACGATGTCGCATACATCATTGCCACTTCTATATCACCTTTGCATTTCTCCAGAACACCCCGTATTATTACGAATATCCACTTCAATTGGATAAATCCATCGTATGGTTATATACGAACTCGAAGGAATTTTTTCGAGGATGGATTCCGGTTCTGGAGAGATTGAATAGGATTATTCGGTTGCCTTTTCTCTTTACCTTCTCTCAGGTTGTGAGGGCTCCTAGGATTAGGAGAGGGTACACCTATTGAGCTTATTGGATAGTCTTCTTCCAAACTATAGGCAGGTGCCGAACGGTAGGAAGGAAGAAAACCAAAAAGCTTAACTATGGTGTACAGAAGGTAATAAGTAAAGACATATATAAAGGGATTAGAATAATGGCAAAGGAAATTGCGATCACCATCATTCACGACAAAGACCGGGTATACCCCTGCCACCCCTATATCCACTTTGCTTTTCTCCAGAACACCCCGTATTATTACGAACATCCACTTCCATTGGATAAATCCATCGTACGGTTATATACGAACTCGAAGGAACTTTTTCGAGGATGGATTCTGGTTCTGGAGAGATTGAATAGGATTATTCAGATGTCTTTTCCCATTACCTTCTCTCAGATTGCGAGGGCTCCTAGGATTAGGAGAGTACACCTATTAAGCTTATTGGATAGTCTTCTTCCAAACCTTAGGCTGGTGCCGAAGGGTAGGGAATGAAGAAAACCAATAAGCGTAAAGGAGGTGTACAGAAGGTAATAAGTAAAGACATAATAAAGGGATTGCAGTAAGGGTAGATAAGTATATGGTTACTGTTATGATTCAGGATAATGGAAGAGGCGTTACTAGGAATACCCATTAACCCTTTTGAAACATTTTCTTGTTTCAGTCTGACTGTGCGATGTTAATTGAAAACTGTTTTCCCAATTGGAATCTAACTCCAGGGTATGTATTTACCAGATCAGTTTTTCACATCTGTATGATATTATAGATGGTGAGTGGGAGTAAGATATTGGGAATTGGGTGATTAGATCCTCATTATATCGGAATTCGTAGTAATTGGTGATATTTGAGGAAATCATCTGGATTTTGCCGGATGGCAAATATTTGGTTTTGAATATCCGTTGTTATGCAGCAATTTCAAACTGGTATATCTGTACATTTATTTTATAAAGTAAGATATAACTTTTTGATATTGTATCTATGACACTTACCTATATCAGTTGGTGATTAGGTAAGGTGCATTCAACAACGGTATAATTCTTCTTAACCATACTACAGTTTTTCAACTTACGACGCACAGGGTTTGAGTTTTTGAACTCAGTGGACTTGTACAAAGTATTGTATATTGTCCAGTGTCGATTACGACAATGGGGTTGGTATATTCTGTTTACTTGTGACTTCTCCAGTTCTGAACAAGTATTTCGTTGAAATGCATGGTCCATATTTTGAGAAGTTATAGGTATAAGAATAAAATAGAGAATCATTTATTAGAAGAATCGGGATTCTTCAAAGTATTCGAAGATGTAGATACTTGTGTTTGGTATTCCGTTGATAGTAATGGTTTTGAGAACTTGCTTCTCTTTCGGGTTACTCATATATGGATGCACTCCTAGATGAGTAATGCTAATTATCCTTTTTCCATTTGGTTGATATGCCTTGGAGACAGCTGCATGATTTTGAATTTGTTTCCAAATTAGATTAGTGCTTTTGTTTCTATATTAGATATATATAGAATCAATTTACATCTTAACGTTGTTAAGGTATAGGGAGTTGTCCGGCTGATGCTTAAAACCAGAATCCGGATAAACTCAAGGCACGTTTCAGTAATGGCTGTTTGTGGGTTATCCCGGCTTTGACGAGGGTTAACTTTCTACCATCAGGAAGATCCGTATTTATATTGTTCTTGACTCGCCACAGTTTTAATAAAATGGATTTTTTCAGAAAAACAATAGTGGGAGTATGGTAGAACTGGAAGTGATTCCAGAACCACAAACGATCACTGATGATTTAATAGAACCTAATGATTCAATTAGTTTCAACGTTCCATTAGCCACTCCGCAGATTTGGTGGGTAACCTCAGGCACCTGAGAGGTACTTCAGTCTTCTCAGAGATGGTGACAGGGAGGTTCTTGTTTACCCAGACTTGCCATTGTTGCTATTCTAGAGTATAAGACCCGGCAGGAGGATAAGTATAGCGTCATTCTAAACTAGCTTTAGAAGTGCACGTGTATATGACTCTGCCAGAGGGTTGTTGTAGTCAGTGGGAGCAGCGGAAGCATAGAAAGCAAGTAGCTTATGTCTATTTATAGACTAAAGCAGGTATAGCGGAAATAGATCATCTATTTTTGATATGACAGTTATAGGTTTTGACTTCATCAGAATAGGAGATGGATCTGGTAAGAAGGTAGTAGGGTGTGATGTCCGAGAATTCGGGATGACATGCACTTAATAGGAAGAGATATTCCTATACTACGATCGGTTATACTATGGTTGTCACAAAGTTGTTTCTCCACATAGGATATGGATGTAATATCAAGTTTTCTGGTTACTAGATCTATGGTTTTGGATCTAGATTTGGGAAGTATCCTAATCTGGGTACTTTGACATTAAATGGACGACTCCTGGCATGGTGGTGAACCTGCAGGTGATGGAGTCAACCTCTCTAAAGGTGTCTTACAGACTAAAGGGGAGAGGAATCTACATGATTAACATATCACTTGCTTTGGCAATTGAGTTAATCATGAAATGTCAAGTACCATATCAGATGTTGTTTTTGCACTAGCTGCAATAAGCAGATATATTAATCCAATCGTGGAGAAACATTGGGGAGCAGTTTATGAACATAAATGGATATTCTAGGGATATGGTAACGGCAGCCTCCTTCAGGAGACGGTTATCATTTCAAGCTTCCCAGGTGACCTGGATGACAGAGTGACTGTCAGAGTTATAGTTTTTCCCTCTTCTGAGGGACAGTATGTTGGACAGGTGGTCCAAGCGGATACTGAGGAGAGGCATGGCGCAGGATACTGATTACATTCAGTGGACTATACAGTCTAAGTAGTTTGCTGGATTTGGAGTTCATTTATGAACTGGGTCTCATCAGACATCCAGACAAATTCTAAGACACGTATTACTCATTTCGGGAGATAGTTATTTCCGCAAAGTTGAGATATAGAGAGATACAGAAAGAAATATTGGAGTGGATCCACTCACCGAGGCTATTTCTCGAACGCAATCATTTTCGCAAACAGGCTTTGCGAAACTGATTAGTAGAGAAGTTGGGTGTTCGGTATCACACGGGCTGTGAGTATGCGACATCGCAATAATTGGCTTTAAGTGCAAGTGGAAGATTGTTGGCTATAGTGCCCTCAAGGCAATTATCATAGTCGTGTACTTGTGATTATGATGATTGAGGCAGGACCTATACCGATGAAACAGTCTTACTCAAGATGATAGTATGCTATCTGGTTTGTCTTTATCATCATATACATGTTGAAAGAGCCCATAGGATTCTTGCTTGACTGCCAGCATTGTGATGGCGATCACATACGTAGGAGCTGGGGGTCTATAAGCACATCCTTAAATGTCCCTAGTTGTCGGAGTATCGAGACTGGGCATTGATACTCCAGTGTAGACTAGTGTATACTGATCGAGACCCCGACGAGGGGCGGTGGCCAGGTCTCCCAAGCCATTGGTGTTAGTTTGTTCACCTGAGATAGTATACAGGTGCTCATTGGGTATGAGTACACTGGACGGACTCGCCGGGAACCTGCTAGTTGGTATTATACCTATTGTTAGATAGCAGTTCCCAGGTGACATGTGTACAGGTTAGTCTGTCAACCTGAGATCGTCATTTGTCTCGTGTGAGTTCCCACTGTGCTTTGATTACTACCCTACCACGGCTCAAAGAAGTCGTGCAAACAGGTTTTAGTTGGGTACATATCACGACCCAAATGTGGCATGTGACCGGCACTTAAATCACGTGACATCTCAAGACATCGACGCGGTTTAAGTAAACCGAAATCCGGAATCTAAACCCTTTTTGAAAAAATATTGGAGGTGAAGTTTAGATAATCAGCCGATAATCTTGATTTAAATTAACATCTACATTTAACTAAGTATGTTGAAAAGCCTTTTTGACGGTTGAAAAGCCTTTTTGACGTTTGAAAACAGTCATCACCTCCTTCGTATTTTTATAAAAAAAAACCCGATACAACAAAATCAAATAGCCTCCCAACGGAAGCTAGCTTTCATGTCTAAAAGACGGAACAACCAAACAAATTTATAACAGATGTCAACTCTTAAGAGTGTGACATCACCACCCATAAACTCTAAGTCTCGATTCTAAGTCCATAGTATATCATTTCTAAGTTGATGGAGTTTCCACTAGATACAAGAATAAATATATAATCAAGAGTGAGTATGATACAATAATAACTCACTCACCAATCATTCCCCGAGAAGAATGTGTGCCCAAGCCGCTGACAATCCAAGCGGTAAAACCTGTAAGAAACTGTGGCACAACGGGGATGAGTTGCCAACTCAGTGAATAAAAGTACATCTAAAGGTAGAAATCTAAATGTATGACGATACCTAGGTCATAAATATAGTACTATCATACTCTGTACTGATATGCTATATGACATGTATGTGTGCAATACTAGCTATCATATAATCCCAAGTATAACATCCCAATATCATATGATACAAAATCATGAATCTATAGTTCGTACTTAAATCCTTTGATTTGTATATGAAAGTCTATACCAATAAATGCAGGTACTGTCCTCCGGATCAGTCCTGGTCGGATCCACTAATAATCTCTAAATGTGTACCTCATGATAATGATCATATCAATATATACCAATATATGTATAGATGTCCAGCATCGACATCGAAATACGAGATCTCTCGTGTCCATCATCGACACATAAATACAGATATCGTCGACACCACCTCAATAGATGATCGCCACCCGATATCTTGGCTACGATCAGTATCCCCGATATTTGTCGCACCAAGTCGAACCCCGGTCAGTATCCCCTGGATATCTGCCATGCTCGTTTTTATCTCCGGAATCGAGTATCCTCGTTAGGCTCACCGCCTAAAGTGCATCCCCTACCCTTCGGCCCCGACCGGGTCCACCATGATCCGGCTGTATAGCTACCCCACCCAGCACGGATATACGTAAGAAATTCCACAACCGTATATCTACCCCACCCGGTCCGGAATCAAAATCAGAAAACATAAAACTCATGGTGGACGTTTAACTCATCATATCAAATATCAAGTAAGAAATAAGAATGCTTGCATAGATTTTATTGATGATATATTATATATATACATATATAACAGTGTCCCATACCACCGATATATATCACCAGGAGTAAAAGATCCAGAAAATCCATAAGAATCAAATACAACATTTATAGTATTAATATTCGTAACTTATAACAGGAATACAGAAGACTACATAATTACATCACATAATTATAGATTTCAATTCTACGGTGTTATGGTACTACTAATGATGTGTAGTGTAGCATATGCGTCTGTGCTCGTGCGACATGGAAATCATTAGTATTTGTGCAAGTGTTTTACGGTGTAACATATCAGCACGGTTCTATAGTGACATGGCAGTACCAATGAGGTGTAGTGTAACATACATTCACGTGCTTGTGCAGCATAGTACTCATTGGTATTTGTGCAGTGTTCTATCAGAGTGTGCGTAATCGCAGAAACGTATAATATGAGTAATACAATGCAAACATGTAATTTAATCTAAACCTAACTATTGCAATTACTTGCTATGAGCTATACCATTATCTTTAGAAATGATCGAAGCGTTAAGTTTAAAATAAGGAAGCTGTTCTAAATTTAAAATAGATATTCGTTTTAGGAACTGGCACGCATCCGAGTATTTTATTTAAATGAAAACGAATCATAGTTTTTAAAAGAATATAACTTACACAAGTATTACATCCTAAAACAGAATATAACCTAACTCTACGAGTCAAAAGATAAATTAGCCATATTTGGCACACAAAGTTCATCATTTCCAATTTGCATAAATCCTTGTATTATCTTAAGTACGACATGATTCCTTGTACAAACTCATCAATCATTTCTGTGTCGTACGGATTTAATCATTATGCACATGTCTCACTTAAAACTAGATATGAACTTTATGCAAAAGAAGGACCTATAAAATACGATACTATATCAATGTCTAGAATAACTAATATACTAACTAGCAATCATAATAATATTTATAAGGTTGCGGTGGTGCTATACGCCATCCACCCGACTTCCCCCAGTAGATATAAATCTACTCACCAACTTGAGAACTCGCTGAATCCACGCTGCTACATCGCCCAGTCCGTCTCGGAATCCTCGAATCGTACCTATAGTCGTATTTAAATCGCATAGAGGTAAATATCATATCGGAAATCAAAACAACAAGTTAAACACCCGTAGGTTAGAACCTACAACATTCTTAACTCAAAACGACCATATAAATCTGTCGTTAACGTATAAACGTTAACTGTTCAATTGAAAATCAAAATACGAAAACTTCGTATCATAATTATCTGAAATTTGAGAACCCCATTTTAAAAACATTCATAGATTTCTCTTTATGAATAATTAGGTAAAATAAACAATACAGAGACTTATAAAATACCAAAACAAGATTACAGGAAAGAAATCAACACCAAAAGCCAAGGGATGGTCGGCGTCGCCGGAATTTGAAGGTGGGTCGTCGGATTTCTAGGGTGTTTGGGGCTCATATTTGAAGTGGTGTCTTCTAATAGTCTTATTATACCTTTGGTTTTGTTGAAATATCTAGTGATTATACCTATCAGTTCCAGATTCGATTACAATAGCTAAATTATCACGAAACCTAGCTTATGATGCAGCACAGCAAGACATGCTACGTATCAGTAGTTACAAAACTTAAGTTACTCTGAGCTAATCCTTTTCTGGTCAAGATATATAAAAACAGAACCCATGGTACGCTATGTACGTATCGTATCTAAGAATCTTAACCCCAAACTGATATTTGTTTCCAGATTTCTTATACCACTAAACTAAAACAATTAAACAATACCAAACATACCTAAACACCCACAGGGATATACCCCAAAAACCTTAAACACTCACTTCCCTAATGGTCCGGCGTCGCCGGATTTCATGTGATGGTTGCCGGCCAATTTCCGAGGGGATGGGTTCGTCTTCCTATGTGTTATTCTAGGTCTAGTCTATAGGATTATGGCACTGTTTTGTTAAGTTGATTATCAAATAAACTATAGCAGATTAATCAGAGCCTATTCTTGTAGAATACGATACTACCGATATTTGATTCCTACATCTAAACGGTTACAGAACTAAAATTCTACTGAGTTTAAGGATTATACCTACTGAAGTTTGCTAAGAATGCTTCCCTCAAGATGCCCAAGCTCAAGGTCCTAACTAAAGGATGATGGTGAAGCCTTAGCACTTGCTTTTCTTCTCTTCTTACTTTTCTTATTTTCTTGGGTTTTACTAAAATTTTCTTTTCCTTTTGTTCTCTTAAATTTCTGATCTTATGATCTGAACCAAGGGGTGAGATAAGAAAGAATGAGAGTTTGTTGTAGAGAAAGGAGGAGGTGGCATGGAGGAAGGAGGTTGTGGCACTTGGTGAAGCATGGATGATTCATGCAAAGGATGAGGTGTTGGATTTGAAGAAGGATGTGTAAAGGTAATGAAGGAGGAGGTGTTCAGTTTTAAACAAGGGTTTTAAAGGAGGTGTTAGATTATTATTAAGGGAAGAATGATGTGTTTTGTGTAAGGGTTAACATATAATGATATGTATCAATCATGCTAAAATATAACAATAAGTAAAACTCTCATATTATAAATCAAATTCATATAACATAAGAGATATGAAATGATAAATCTATTTCTTAATTATTATTAGCTTAATGACAAATACAATGTCATGATAAAATAATTAAAATACCATTTTTCTTAATTCCCCCACTTATTCATGATTATCAAAATAATTATATTTTTCGGATATGATTCCGATAACTCATTTCATAAGCGATACCATTTTTTGTAAACTTATCAATTTTATTATTTTTATAATAAAATTTTATAATTAAATATTCTAAATTTTCCAAAATGTTACAGTACAGTCCCGAGCCACATGGAGGCAGTGATCGGATCGTTGGGGATTCTTCTTTCCCGGTATTGTGGGTTGATGTCGCATTGTGTACGGATGACCATCACCATAAATCCGTGTCCATGGTGGACGAGAATTATCGATCCAGGATTGATAGTTTCTCAGGTGGTGATGGGTTTCATACCGACACTAAATATCACGTTGTTGGGGGTCTGACTTTACCCACCCCCTAGACTCGATATGCGATACTCTTAGATGAATAGACCGGACTGTACGGATATTGTCACTGACAGGCTCAGTAGGGGTTCAGGATGAGTTTGCTCGTCGGCCTCTCTTTCGCTCAATACCTGGGTAGCCGTTACGTACAGCTAGTGCCGCTGACGTGCTTGTGGTTAAACCCACTGCCAGCGTATTGACGAGTCTTTAGAGTCCCACACAGAGCGTTTTTCACGGTTCAGGCGATATGGTGTACATGAGGTATGTTGATACATACAGGTGTCCGATTAAATATGTGCAAGTGCTGCGCAGACTTTAATCGGACGGTTGATAATACTAGCAGCTTAGGATTAAGCCGGATTATTAAATTGGGTTTTGATTTAATAATTTACATATGAATTTATATATATGTATTCTAGTATTATTGTTCACTATTCGTTTTCTCTCTTTGGCTATTCGTATTTTTGGTACGAATACGCGTATATGTATTTCAATACATGTACCGGGAAGTATTCCGTATTTTCTACGGAATAGCTTCTAGAAGATGCCACCTCATTAATATGATTTTCCATTTGTTTTATTAATGAGGTGGAAAAGGTGACATGACTTATGGTATGGGTTTGTGCATGTAGTATGGTATGGTCTCTTTTGTTTAATACATTGTTTATTGAAAATTGGAAAATGTTTTTTTTTGTGGGGAATGAGAGGGGGGGAGGGCAGCCACATTGGTAGGGACTGATTTCATTTTGTTTTTTTCATTACACTAGCTCACTCCCTCACTCTCTCATTAACTCAAATGAAAAAGAAAAAAAAAGCCTTAACCATTTTTGAGTTGCTTCATGCTAAAGTTCATCACTTCTTTCATCTTCTTCTTGAGTTCCTCCATGGAGCACATGGATGAGAGAAAAATTATAGTGACATTTTCATACACCCCCACTCTCCATCACTAGCGACTTTGGAGCGTCGGTTACCTTGTTCAACGAGGTTGGAGCTTGCGTTGTTTCGTTCGGGTGGATCATCGGAGATGGAGGAAGACCGGCAACCAAACTTCGTCAAAGAATCGCTAGGAGCTTGGAATGAAGACCGAAGGACTTGGATCAACTCGGTATAACAATTCTAACTCTTAGTTTAGCTTGCTAGTTTTGGGTTTAAGGTCGATCCGGGAATCGGGTAGCAGTAGCGCCGGTTTTAGAAATTTTTGTTCCGCATTTTGGCTGCATTTCGATGGCCGGGGCGCTTCCGGGACCCTTCAGTTTCAAGGTGCGTGTATGTGCAGTTTGTAGGGTATATACTTTCTAAATTTGAATTCAAGAATAGAAACTATTTTTCAGACTTATCCTTCAGTAAAGCTTCAATACTTTCTCTTCATCTTGACTTAACTCAAGATTACATACTTCTATAAAAAAAACTGTAAGGACGTATAATTACCAAGGTTAAACAGAAGGAGGGTTATTTTTAGGGTTTTCAATTCCTATAGGATTTAGTTATTTCTAACGTATCAACTAAACTTTCGGAATAAAAATCTAAGTTACCCTATTAGTCAACTTGACGACAAAGTTTTTATATTTTAGTAAAATTTTTCGATTTTTGTGGGTTTTTAATAAGTATGCGATGCAAAATATACATATGAATGCGGATGTAGAAAGCTTACCGAGCACACCCCGAACTTAAACTTGACAGTGTCCTCATTGTCAGGCTACACCAAGAGGGTCGAAATTGTCGGCGCTCCCTAAAGAAAATTTTATACAAAGCAAACTAAAAATATATACACACAAAATGGTCCCCCCAAACTTAAGTGAAACAGTGTTGCCACTGTTAAGTGGTGAAGTTCAGGATTAGGGGGAAAGTGAACAGGATCAATCTATACAAGGGCTTACACAGGCCAAAAGTTAGCACAAACTATTCAAAAAATTTATCGCTATAATGTGCAGGTTGGTGAAAGAATGTGGTGAGGAAAGAAATAGAGAATACGTGAGACCGTATGGGGATAGAAGTGGGATACGGTCTCGGTATATGAGGAGAAGAATGGTGGAAGGGAAAAAGAAATGGAATATGAACTTGAGGGTGGAAATGGAGTGAATAGATTAGCACAATTTGTAAAGATCGATGTGTAAAAAGCGTTTGTGTTAATCTATTAACCCGTCGAAAGATGGGGTCAAATTCCTCAAGATTCATAAGAAAACATGGGTAGGCCGATCTTGGTAAACCAGACATAAGAAATGAAGGTGATAAGGTTTCGTACGAGGTCAGAACGATGGAAAGGATGGAGGGGAGTGATCGAGGAGGGATATCAGTTAAAGGTTCAGGAGGGTGTACACAGTCAATGAAAGGGATTGGATGAATTGGAAAATTCGACTCATTAAGCAAAACTGGTTCATCTTCAAAAATATCCTCCAAATTCTCTTCAAAGTGAAGCTCATCCATGCATTTATCATCACTATCTAGACGCATATGAAGTTCGGGAAAAACAATTAATGACTCGGGATGATGAATTGGAGAGAAAGATTCATCCAAATCTGTGGGTTCATCATCCAAAATATTCCCAGCGTCAATATCCTTAATCAAGTGAAAATCAAATTTCTCAAACACCTCATCAATAGCATGGATTTCAATCAATTCAGGTTCTAGGATGGAGGTGTAGTGGTCAAAGGGATTTGGTGTGGTTTCACTTGGAATGGACCCTTCGAAATCGGGTAAATCAAACACTACAAAGTCGCACAACTCATTAAACATTCTATCTTTAATTGGTAAATCATTTGGGACACTTGATAGACATTCAAAACCGGAGTTGTGGGATTCAATTTGCAATGGGTAGGTTTGATTTGAAAGGGTGTACAGCTCACTCTCACCACTCAAATTCTCAACCTGTCTTACCGTCTCATCATACATTGGAAAATGTGGAGCAAGTTGGAAACTAGCTACCGAGTCACTAGGTTGTATGACAGCGGCCATGGACGCATTCAAATCCATCATCTGTTTATACGACGCTACCCAAAAGTCTTCTAACGACTGTTCCAGACTAGACATAGGTTGTGAAGGGGTTTCAGTAAAAGATTCAAAGTTGTTTGGATACTGGAAACTCCCAAATGGCTGTGTAGAAGCAATGTCTAGGGAAGGTGTAAAGGTCGGATAGGACTGGTAGGAATTGAATGATTGGACAGGATGATGATCAACGTCATGATAAGAAGGTGAATGGAATTGTTGATCAAAAGAAGTTGCAGTGGTGAAAGGAGTGAAAGATCGGCTACGAGATTGTTCAATATGTTCAGCAATAGACATAGGTCTTGGGGTTACAACAGGACTCTCAAAAGGGGTAACAACGTAAGAAGGTGGTGAAGGTTGAAATGGTTGATACAAGGTGGATTGCGGAGTCTAATTGTTTGTCCTAGACGCGTCTATCCGATCTTTCAAAGAAAGTTTGGACATGGATGGATCGTTCGACGTTTGACCAAACCAAGAACCATAAGAAGTAATGTCTGGTTGTGGATACCATAGTTCGGCAAGAGTTTTTCTAGGTGGGGTACCCATGATATGAAGAGAGGAAGAAGAAGAAGAGAAGAGTGTGGTTTTTTTTTTAATTTTTAATTTTTTTTGTTAGTTATCAACAAAAGAATGAAATATACACACAAAAAGAATCTGGACAAAAACAATCATGACACAAAATTACCACACACCTAATCGGTCCAGGGTTCACCTAGGTCAACTAGACCGGCTCAAGAACTTGATTTTCGAAGTAAAACTGTGTTGAGAAATGGGCTCAAGATATATTGATCACGATGCCAGGTAAGTGCAGAGATAAGGGGAGGTTTTCCGACGCTTTTGCGAAGGTCCTTAATTAGATAACCCTTTTTCTTTTGGTGGTTTCGCCGTGAATACTTTCCTAGACATCCCGTGAATGATATACCGTTAAGCGGTGTTCTAAACACAGTTAACTTCTCCTAGTGAGCGCGAAGTCCTTAAAGGCTTAAAATCTAGTTTCTTTTAAAATTTGTGCGGATAAACGTTATGCTCAATTTTCGTGATTTTTGGGCCACGGAAAAGATGATGAAATCCTTTACCGTATGTTGTGGGGTTCGCTTGCCTATAAGTCCGTATTAATGGATGCAATGCGCAAATTAATCAAAATGTTATTCAAAATATTAAACAACCGTTTTTTATGTCAAGCACGGCACTGCAACAAATATGGGTTAGTCACTTTAGCATTTGCTAGCGAACTTTCAAAGAATCCTGCAAAGATATTATATTGGATGCGTCGGATTTGAGAAAGAAGGTGTTAAAGAAATACATACCGATAAGTTTTCAGGTTAAGAAACCCTCGTTTGAATAAATCCGAATAGCTTCGAACTTCGCTTGCGCGGGTCAAACTACTCGGATTTTTGGCACTGCACTTCGTAATCACCTTAGCTTGGAATGTACACTTTGTTCCCCATGATCGCAGTTCGCAAATCCGCAAAAATATGAAATGTCGGAAAAATGGATTTTAGTGTGAAAAAGCGATATGAATGCCCATATACCTGCACACTAAAAATTATAAAAAATAAACAATAAAAATGGGACAAAAACAGAACACTGGACCACAGAGGAGAAATTGGAGGCAAAAGGAGGTAAGGGGGCCGACGAGCTCGGATTTTGAGGGCGTTTCGCCGGTTTTCTTATTGAGCTGGGGCTCCAAATTTCTTTAGGTGTCTAAGTCTTCTACTATTGTCTCACCGGTATTGTTTATCTTCTTAGTTTAGATCCAAAGTGCTAGTGTTAGTGTATATGCCCTAGAGGCCATTACTGTATCATACTAGTTTGTATATTACTTAATGGATGCTTGGGATATTCACCTTGTATATACAATCTTGCTCAAAATAGTAGTATGCTACTTGGTTTGTTTCTACTTCAATGTGTACTTGTGTTTATTTCAGTATATCACTTATACGCATTAGTGGAGCCCTTAGGATCTTTGCTTGATTACCAGCGTTGTGATGGCAGTCACACTAGTGGGGGCTGGGTAATCTATAAGCACATCCTTATTCAGGTCCCTGGTCGCAGGACTATCGAGACAGGGCATCGATACTCCGGAGTAGACCAGCGCATGCGCTTCTCATCCCAGTGTGGGAGACGGTCTGTCCCACAGCCGTCAGTACGTCGTACTTGAGATAGTATGCGGGTGCTCGTTAGGTTACGGGTACACTGGACAGGACTCGTCGGGAACTGACTAGTTGGTATTATACCTATCGTCAGTTATCAGTTCCCAGGTGACATGAGTACAGCTTAGTCCGCTGACTTGACACTGTCACTCCGCCTCGAGTGTGTTCCCACTGTACTTTGATCACTACCCTACCACGGCTCAAAGGAGTCGTGCAAACAGGTGGTGGTTGGGTGCAGTCCCGAAGCACTTGGAGGCAGTGACGGTTAGACAGGATTCGTCTCTCCCGATATTGGGGGTTGACATCGCGCTGTGTCTAGGAGAGCCATTACACGAGTAGTCCCTGGCCAGGGCAAACGAGATATACTGGTAGGTTTCCAGTGTTATCTCAGGGTGTATTGGGCTTCACTCCGGCACGACTTGTACCGCTATTGGGGGACTGACGTTTACCGCCCCCTAGGCCCGCCATGCGATGTATCAGACGAACAGACCGGACTGTACGGAGAATGTCACACTCAGGCTCAGTAGGAGTTCAGATGGGTTTTCGCCTCGTCGGTCTTCTTGTCGGCATTACCTGGGGACCGTTACGCACAGCTAGTGCCGCTTGCGGTCTGTGGTTAAACCCACTGCCAGCGTAGTGTCGAGTCTTTAGAGTCCCACACAGAAAGCTTTTCGCCTTTAGGCAAAAGAGTAGAGGTCGCATGGTATTGCGACAGGTCGCATGGTTTTGCGACAGGGTTCGGTCACATCCGTGCACTTGTGCACGTACAGTGTCCGGACAGTTTACACTAGCGGGCTTTTGTTTAAGCCAGATCCTAGTGTACCTTATGGGATTGGATTTATCCAGTTTGCATTCGTGTTCCTCGGAACGCGGATGCGGGTGTGTATGCACAGTTGACAGGGAGGCAGAGGCAGCGGATTCTCATTAGGGTTGTTGACAGTTGACCGTTGACTATTTGACTTTATGCTCAACCCTAATGAGAATATGATATGTGATTAACTATTATATTAATTAAGTATTATGGTGATATGGTTGTTGACTTGTTGACTTTTGTTGACTTGTTGACTTTGTTGACTTGTTGACTTTTGTTGACTTGTTGACCGGTTGACTAGGCTTGACTAGTTGACCATCATGATAACCATAGCCATCATTTCATGGCAAAGACTTTTGTTTACTTGCTCATTTGTGTAAAATGAGTGCATGAAATGATATGGTTGTGGTTGCTTCTAACCATCACATAAGACTTTTGTTAATATGATGAGTTATCATTGCTTTGGATTATGAGAGGGTGAGGGACAAAATACTTGCTCATTCTTTCTTGCTCATTCTCTCTCTTGTTCTTGAGCTCTCCTCTTGCTCTCACCCTCAACCTCTTGCTCCCTCTCTTGATCTATGGTTCTCTTGTCTCATGAGTTGAGAATCAAGAACCATAGATAAAATCCCATTCTATTTCTTCTCTACTCATTCTAGTTCACTAGGTTTAGCAAACCAAGTGAACTAGTTTCTTCAAAGAACGAAGAAGGAGCTAAAGGTTGGAGCTTTCAGGTGGATCTATCTTCGGCGTACGGAGACGACGAGAAGAAGCCATCGGACCACCATCGGAGCTTTGAAGACGAAGGAGTTCAAGACAAGCAAGGTATAACCCCCTAACCGAGTAGCTAAAACTCATAGTTAGGTTGTTAGATAGATGTTTAACCAAGATCCGGGTTTTAGGTCCATGTTACCATCTTTAAGAAAATCGTTTTCTACCAAATTCCGCATTCCCGAAAGTACCGGGAGAGGTAGCATGGACTTACAGTGGTATCAGAGACTAGTTAAACTCTATCTAACATGTTAGCAAGTAACTAGAAGATCGATCAACGAAAAAGTCCCGAAACGAACCCCGGAATTTTAAACTTTCTGTCGATTTTAAAAGTGCTGGAAAACTTTTTTAATATACACCAAAAATCGACTCAGGCTTTTTTAAAGAAACTGCAAAAATTTGGGCCCATGACTCGATCAAAGCGCCGCGGTTCCGCGGCGGGAGCACGCTCCCGCCGCGGAACCGCGGCCGAGTTGACTCGGTCATGGGTTTTATTTTTTGCAGTTTGCTAATTGGGGTATTTTGGGATTTTTAGTATATGTATTTTCAACCCAGATTTTCCAGATCGAAAATTTTATTTTGGGGTCCCGAAAATCCGTATTTTTGATCGAACTTCTAAAAGACTTGAGCTAACGGGTTTTTCTGTAATGTGATATTTGTATTGAACGTCTACTAATCGCTATATGTCGATTAGTGGGGGTTATACAAATCTGTGATCTGTAATGTGCTGGAATGTGTATATGAATATGTTGGATTGTCGCGGGTGAATAGCCGGGGGTTGTGAGACGAGAGTTTTCTTTTCTTTCAATTCATGTAAATTTGTAAATTGATGTAATAATTATTTATATGGCCGCACAACCGGGTCGGGGTTGTAGCCGTCATTGTATAATTTCTTTTTACTGTTTTTGCTCCTAGGATGGACCCATGGAGGGGGTGCACAAACTACCGGGTATGCCGAAGTGTCGAGTGGCCTACTCATAGGAGATGAGGGAGGTTACTACGCTTCGGGTACTTGGCGGGTAGTTTGCCGCACCCGTAGGGATCTTGGGTGGGGTATTTGGCTATTCACCGCGACCGTGTAATCTGTCTTTTGTTACAGGCTCGTACAAATTACAGATTCCTAGTATATCCAATGTATTCATCTGTGATCTGAAATGTTTATCATTGCAGTATATCTATATATGATATTATTTAGGCGTTGCTTATGTTTTACAGACGCGCTAGCCCAGCCCCCGCTCTGTCGTTAGTTAAGTAACCTAACGGGTAATGACGGGGCCCCGTGGCGAATGTGAATGGCATAAGCGTACGTCATATTTTGGTTGTTTTCTGCAATGGTGGGATTAAATGATGGGACGCATTAAAAGAACTAATGCAAGAATATCACGCATTAAAAGAACTAATGCAAGATAATAAACCAAGTTAAAGTCGTTGGAACACTTTCGAAAAACCACTCGGTTCTTTTCAAAACAACTTTTAAATACGGAGCTTGAGCCACTCCTTTTAAAAGCTATCTCGTTCCATCGACCATATCAAGTTCACTACGTTCACGGTTTTGCCAAAACCATCCGTAGCCCTCCGTCGTTTCACATGAATAGTCAATAGTATTCAAGCTGTGTATGTTGGCCAAAGTCAAGGCACAGTGATTGGTAGCTATTAGGTGTTCATGTGTAGCATAGATAGATGCGTTGGTTTGGGACAGTCGTGCTGCCATTTTGGCCAAAGTCAAGGGTAGGTACGGATGGATCCAAATTAACCTGGAGAATGACGGGTAGAACTTGACATGTGACTTATGATATTTTGGCCAAAGTCAAGGTCATAAGAGCATGGGGCAAAAATCCACATCGGGAGTTTCATAAGTACTGAAACTTGCTAGATTTGCATACCATTTGGAGTGTGATGATTCTGGTAGGATTCCTTCAGTTTCGTCACGCGATGATATTTGGATCCCGATCCTACTGTGAGTATATGCTACTCCTCGGGAAATTTCTCACTTAACGATCAATGCTATAAACCTAGTAGGTGCCTAGAAAGGTGTTAGCGGGGCTACGCCCCCAGGGAAAAGAGGTTCTCTAATTAAGGAACTTCGCGAAAGCGTTGGAAAACCTCCCTCGAAGTACCGACACCGGCCTGGCTGAACGGTTAAGCAAGTATTGTACGGTGGGATTGATCCTGACTAATTCTTCCTTTATGGTTTGAGGAGGGATTCGAGAAACAGTGGGAGCCATCCTGTTTAGACAAACTAAAAACCACTCTAAACTTGCAAGAGCATCATGCTGAGTGTTTCTTCTTCTCTCTCCTAATTGCAGCGACCAATCAACATGACTGGACTTAAGTTACTCCTAGATAAAAACAAACTGACAGGGCCAAACTACAAAGATTGGCTCAGGAATGTCACGATAGCAATCACTTATGACAAGCTGGGGTATCTTCTTACCACCAAAGCTCCCCTTGTCCCTGGTCCAACTTCCAGTGTCGCGGATAAGGAAATCCGCAAGACTTGGGAGATTGATAGCGCGAAGGCCAAGTGCCTCCTGCTTGCCTCGATGGACAACGAACATCAGAGGAGGCATGAGAATATGGACATGGAGTCCATATTACTCCATACAAAAGAACTGTATGGAGAGCAATCACGTATCGCAAGATACGAAGCGTCGAAAAAGTTATTTTCGACAAGAATGGCCGTCGGATCATCAGTAGCCGAGCATGTGCTAAAGATGATCGGCTTCATTGAGGAGCTCGCTGACCTAGGGATCACATTGGAGAGTGAGCTATATACGGATATAGTTCTCCAGTCCCTTCCTTCCACTTACGCCCAGTTTATACTGAACTTCAACCTACAAGAAAAAGAGGTTGAACTATCAGAGCTCCTCAACATGCTGAGGAGCGCAGAGGGCACCCTACAGAAAGGTAGGGATACATCCACTTTGTTTGTAGGAGGATCATCTTCTTCTAGGTCCAAGGCGAAAGCCAAGGGAAAGAAGAAGAAGGCCCCCGCCAAACCAAGGGGCGGTGTTAGTAAAGTGGATACGAAGGGAAAAGGCAAAGCAACAAAGATAGCGGGGAAGCTTGTGGATAAGGAAGAATGCTTCTATTGTCATAAGAAAGGACACTGGAAGAATGATTGCAGGGCCTGGAAGGCCAGAACACAGGAATTGAAGCAGGTTGCAGCTTCAGCTTCAGGTGTGTATGTTATTGAAAACTGTCTTTCAATAAACTCTACTTCCTGGGTATTGGATACCGGATCAGGATCTCATATCTGTAATTCTTTGCAGGCGTTGAGAAACCGTAGGGTTTTGAAGGCAGGTGACATGACCCTCAAAGTTGCGAACGGAGCTAGCATGGATGCTAAAGCCGTGGGGGACTATCACCTGGGAATGTCAGATGGACATGTTTTGGTTTTGCGTAATTGCTTTTTTGTACCCAACGCAACTTGTAATATCATTTCTGTATCTTTAGTTTCTAAAGAAGGTTATGAATTTGCGTTTGTAAGTAATGTTGTAAACATTCACCTTAATCAAGTTTTGATTGGATCAGGTACATTGAGCAATGGTATATACGTGTTAAACCAACCACAGATTTTCAACGTCCAGAATACACACAAAAGAAAGTCTCCAGAAATAAATCAGACTTTCTTATGGCATTGTAGATTGGGTCACATCAATGAGAGAAGGTTGACTAAGTTACATACAGAAGGATATTTGAATGCGTTCGAATATCAATCGTATGCCACTTGTCAATCTTGTCTCAAAGGAAAGATGACAAAGACTCCGTTTACTGGACATGGAGTAAGAGCGAGCGAGCTCTTGGGACTCGTACACAGTGACGTGTGCGGTCCAATGTCTACACATGCCCGAAGCGGACATTCTTACTTCATTACTTTTACGGATGACTTCTCAAGGTACGGTTATGTCTTCTTGATGAAACATAAGTCCGAGGCCTTTGGAAAATTCCAGGAGTATAAGAATGAAGTAGAGAAACAGACCGGCAAAAGTATTAAGATTCTAAGATCGGATCGAGGTGGAGAATACTTAAGTGCCGAGTTCCTGGACTATTTAAAAGAGAACGGAATTCTCTCTCAGCTTACTCCTCCATACACCCCGCAACACAACGGTGTATCGGAGAGACGAAACCGCACCCTATTGGATATGGTGCGGTCCATGATGAGTAACGCTGAGTTACCGCGATCATTCTGGGGATATGCGCTAGAATCAGCCGCATACCTTTTGAACCGTGTTCCCACTAAGACTGTGCCTACTACGCCATTTGAGATGTGGTGTGGGAAGAGACCCCATCTTAATCACATTAAGATATGGGGAAGTCCAGCTTTTGTCAAAAAGCAGCATGCGGACAAGCTCGAGACACGCTCAGTACTGTGCAAGTTTGTGGGATATCCAAAGAATTCCAAGGGATATTTCTTCTACTGTGAAGAGGAACAAAAAGGTTCTTGTTTCTCGTCATGCCCACTTTCTAGAACACCAGTTCATAGAAAAAGAAATAAGTGGGAGCGCAGTAGAACTGGAAGAAATTCCAGAACCACGGACTATTACTGAAAGTTTAGTGGAACCAGAGGGTTCGGAAGAACAGGACATTCCTACGCCGCTCCGCAGGAGTAGTAGGCAGACTCATCCGCCCGAGAGATACTACGGTTTTCTCGTAGACGGGGATAGAGAGGATTGCATCATAGATTATGATGAGCCTACTAGCTTCCAGCAGGCCGTTCAGAGCGTTGACTCAGTGAAATGGCTGGATGCAATGCGGACCGAAATGGAGTCCATGTACACCAACAAAGTATGGACGTTGGACATTGCTCCAGACGGGGTAAAACCCGTAGGATGCAAGTGGATCTTCAAAAGGAAGATTGGTGTAGATGGACAGGTTGAGACCTATAAAGCTAGGCTGGTAGCAAAGGGTTTTCGTCAAAGACCTGGCTTGGACTACGACGAAACCTTTTCTCCAGTAGCCATGCTGAAATCCATTCGGATCCTTCTTGCCATTGCTGCCTTCCACGATTATGAGATCTGGCAAATGGACGTAAAGACAGCTTTTCTAAATGGAAATTTAGAGGAGTGTGTCTATATGGACCAGCCAGAGGGTTTCATTCAGAGTGGGAGCAGCGGAAAGGTGTGCAAGTTGCTTAAGTCCATCTATGGACTAAAGCAGGCATCGCGGAGTTGGAACATCTGCTTTGATGAGACGGTCAAAGAATTTGGCTTTATCAAAAATCCAGATGAACCATGCATCTATAGTAGATTTGTAGCGAGAACTGTAGTATTCCTCATTTTATACGTGGATGACATTCTCTTAATAGGAAATGACATTCCTATGCTACAATCTGTCAAGGGGTTCTTGTCACACAGGTTCTCCATGAAAGACCTGGGTGATGCCTCATACATTCTGGGTATCCGGATCTACCGTGACAGATCCAAGAGGATATTAGGACTTTCTCAGTCCAGGTACATCGACACCGTGCTGAAAAGATTCAGTATGGAAGATTCCAAGCGCGGTAACCTGCCGGCTTGTCACGGGATCACCCTCTCTAAAGAGATGTCTCCAAAGACTGATTTGGAGAGGGATCGCATGTCTATTATACCCTACGCTTCTGCGGTAGGCTCTATAATGTATGCAATGTTGTGTACCAGACCGGATGTAGCTTATGCACTGAGTGTGGTAAGCCGGTATCAGTCAAACCCTGGGGAGAAACACTGGATAGCGGTAAAGAACATTCTCAAGTACCTGAGAAGGACTAAGGAGATGTTCTTGGTGTATGGCGGAAAAGACCTCCAGATCGAGGCCTTTGCTGACTCCAGCTTCCAGAGTGACAAGGATGATTCCAAGTCCATGTCGGGTTTTGTCTTTACCCTCAATGGAGGGGCGGTGTGTTGGAAGAGTTCCAAACAAGAAACCGTTGCAGACTCGACGATGGAAGCGGAATACATCGCTGCATCTGATGCCGCAAAAGAAGCTGTCTGGATGAGGAAGTTCTTGAAAGAACTTCAGGTGGTTCCGTCCATTGTTGATCCAATACCTTTGTATTGCGACAACAATGGGGCTATAGCTTTAGCGAAGGAACCCAGGTCCCATCAGAGATCCAGGCACATCTTGAGGCGGTATCACCTGATCAGGGAGATCGTAGATCGCCAGGAGATCGAGGTTCGGAGAGTCGCTTCAGAAGATAACACTGCTGATCCATTCACCAAGGCCCTTCCCCAGACTCAGTTCGAGCGGCTGATCGAGATGATAGGTCTTCGATACGCCAGTACATGGCCTTAGTGCAAGTGGGAGATTGTTAGTGTATATGCCCTAGAGGCCATTACTGTATCATACTAGTTTGTATATTACTTAATGGATGCTTGGGATATTCACCTTGTATATACAATCTTGCTCAAAATAGTAGTATGCTACTTGGTTTGTTTCTACTTCAATGTGTACTTGTGTTTATTTCAGTATATCACTTATACGCATTAGTGGAGCCCTTAGGATCTTTGCTTGATTACCAGCGTTGTGATGGCAGTCACACTAGTGGGGGCTGGGTAATCTATAAGCACATCCTTATTCAGGTCCCTGGTCGCAGGACTATCGAGACAGGGCATCGATACTCCGGAGTAGACCAGCGCATGCGCTTCTCATCCCAGTGTGGAAGACGGTCTGTCCCACAGCCGTCAGTACGTCGTACTTGAGATAGTATGCGGGTGCTCGTTAGGTTACGGGTACACTGGACAGGACTCGTCGGGAACTGACTAGTTGGTATTATACCTATCGTCAGTTATCAGTTCCCAGGTGACATGAGTACAGCTTAGTCCGCTGACTTGACACTGTCACTCCGCCTCGAGTGTGTTCCCACTGTACTTTGATCACTACCCTACCACGGCTCAAAGGAGTCGTGCAAACAGGTGGTGGTTGGGTGCAGTCCCGAAGCACTTGGAGGCAGTGACGGTTAAACAGGATTCGTCTCTCCCGGTATTGGGGGTTGACATCGCGCTGTGTCTAGGAGAGCCATTACATGAGTAGTCCCTGGCCAGGGCAAACGAGATATACTGGTAGGTTTCCAGTGTTATCTCAGGGTGTATTGGGCTTCACTCCGGCACGACTTGTACCGCTATTGGGGGACTGACGTTTACCGCCCCCTAGGCCCGCCATGCGATGTATCAGACGAACAGACCGGACTGTACGGAGAATGTCACACTCAGGCTCAGTAGGAGTTCAGATGGGTTTTCGCCTCGTCGGTCTTCTTGTCGGCATTACCTGGGGACCGTTACGCACAGCTAGTGCCGCTTGCGGTCTGTGGTTAAACCCACTGCCAGCGTAGTGTCGAGTCTTTAGAGTCCCACACAGAAAGCTTTTCGCCTTTAGGCAAAAGAGTAGAGGTCGCGTGGTATTGCGACAGGTCGCATGGTTTTGCGACAGGGTTCGGTCACATCCGTGCACTTGTGCACGTACAGTGTCCGGACAGTTTACACTAGCGGGCTTTGGTTTAAGCCAGATCCTAGTGTACCTTATGAGATTGGATTTATCCAGTTTGCATTCGTGTTCCTCGGAACGCGGATGCGGGTGTGTATGCACAGTTGACAGGGAGGCAGAGGCAGCGGATTCTCATTAGGGTTGTTGACAGTTGACCGTTGACTATTTGACTTTATGCTCAACCCTAATGAGAATATGATATGTGATTAACTATTATATTAATTAAGTATTATGGTGATATGGTTGTTGACTTGTTGACTTTTGTTGACTTGTTGACTTTGTTGACTTGTTGACTTTTGTTGACTTGTTGACCGGTTGACTAGGCTTGACTAGTTGACCATCATGATAACCATAGCCATCATTTCATGGCAAAGACTTTTGTTTACTTGCTCATTTGTGTAAAATGAGTGCATGAAATGATATGGTTGTGGTTGCTTCTAACCATCACATAAGACTTTTGTTAATATGATGAGTTATCATTGCTTTGGATTATGAGAGGGTGAGGGACAAAATACTTGCTCATTCTTTCTTGCTCATTCTCTCTCTTGTTCTTGAGCTCTCCTCTTGCTCTCACCCTCAACCTCTTGCTCCCTCTCTTGATCTATGGTTCTCTTGTCTCATGAGTTGAGAATCAAGAACCATAGATAAAATCCCATTCTATTTCTTCTCTACTCATTCTAGTTCACTAGGTTTAGCAAACCAAGTGAACTAGTTTCTTCAAAGAACGAAGAAGGAGCTAAAGGTTGGAGCTTTCAGGTGGATCTATCTTCGGCGTACGGAGACGACGAGAAGAAGCCATCGGACCACCATCGGAGCTTTGAAGACGAAGGAGTTCAAGACAAGCAAGGTATAACCCCCTAACCGAGTAGCTAAAACTCATAGTTAGGTTGTTAGATAGATGTTTAACCAAGATCCGGGTTTTAGGTCCATGTTACCATCTTTAAGAAAATCGTTTCTACCAAATTCCGCATTCCCGAAAGTACCGGGAGAGGTAGCATGGACTTACAGCTAGCAGGTCAGAAATCCAGAGAACAAAATGGTTAGGAATGTTAGTTTTTGTTTTGGTTTTTGCAATTTTTAGTTTGTTTTTTAAGAATGGTGTGAGATGGATATTAATAAGATTAACCCGAAATAACAAGAATAAAAACGTTACCGTCTCCCTGGCAACGACGCCATTTGATCGCAAGCTTTTGGCATGTCCTGTATTTGAAGTTCTAAAGTTAACCGCAATCAGGACGGTATCGCTTTGCAGCTAGCCGCGATGAGTACGGGTCGTCCGCAAGGAGACAGAGCATTTTAAGTTCTTGTTTTCACGAGTTAATGCGCGAGGCGGAATGTTCGTATCTAACCTAAGTGTATATATGCAAAGTAAAAGTTGTTAGGATTAGATAGGTTAGTGTAAGTTAAGGAAATCCGTATTCAAGTCCTTTGAGCCGAGCTCGACCATTAAAGCTAGATCAATCGGCAACAACGTGGATTAAGGTACTTAAGCACGGTATTAGTGAAATCCGGCTTATTGACCCTTGTCCGTCTGTTCTTGTCGCTTGCTTTCGCCTCCGGCCAATCTGAACGCAACCGGTCACGGTTAGGAATCACTAATATCTTGGTAGGGGAGGGTGCCTAACGGAGCGCTTGCATAAGGTTTGGGCGGAGTTCAATTGGAAAATACGGGCAAAGGAAATAAGAAGCGAAATCTTAACTTACAAAACCAATCTTTCCTAACAACACAAATATTCACAACCATTACAACAACAAACAAAAAGAGAAAAGAAAAGATAAACAAAGAAAAGAAAAGACAATAATCAAGTAAGTAAATGACATTGTATTAAATTGCAAGTAAGTAAAGAGCAAGTAATGAAAGAGCAATTAAGTAAAAGAGCAAGAATGAAATACTAAGAACCATAGAACAAAAGTTTTATTAAACTTTAAGTAATGATACAACCCTTGAGATCAATAACCAAAACTTAAACTTGCAAGCTCAATGAAGAGGTTGCAAGATCAAGAGAAGGCAATGAGCTCAAGGGGACTAGCTATATACAAGAACAAAATGAAAACAAAGAGAGTATGAATCAAAAGTGTTGGACAAAGAATGACCCCTTCTCCCTTGCTCACTGGTCTGCTTTTATAGGCAGAAAAGAAAAATAAACAAGTAATAAAAATATGATGACGTAGAAGCAAGGGAGGGACCACAGAAAACTAGGGGTTTTTGGAGCAAGGGGGGCCGGCCAGCTCTGCCAGAATGGGAATGTGGCCGGTCTTGATCCGAGCTCCTGGGCTCGTATTTGTTGTGTGGTCTTGTGTGTTCCCCAATATTATTCTGGTGCTGCTTGATTTCTCAATAGAGGCCTGGTTTGCACTCAGGGATTTGGAGGGAAACAATATGCTTTATATCACATCACACCTTTTTGCATTAACTCGCACATCACTTCTCATGCCCACCACTTGCACAAGCTATCATTTGTGTGTGCCATGGGCATCCCCACCATGGTCCATATTCCAAAGAGCATGTGTACACTTGCATTGTGTTAGACCAAAAGTTGTGTGCACACATTTTATTTGCAAAAACTCTTTGGATATCGGTCGGTTTCCAGTTCCGGTTGCAGTGTCGGCTCACAAATGATATATCCGTGATTTTAAGTGTATTTCCAGTATTTTGTCATGGATACCTGTAATCTGTAATTACTGAGCAGACACTGGTTAAAAGTACCGATATATACAAAATAGATAAAGAATGAGCGGTATTAAAATACAGTTTTTAGTGATGAACACGCACGTACACGCACACGCACACGCACACACCTGTGATATGATATGAGTGTATATGTATGTATGTGTGTGTGTGTGTGTGTGTGTGTGTGTGTGGATGGATGCGTTGAGATATATATATAGTATGCATATACGTGTAGGATGAGGATATGATATGCTTATGGATATGAGTCGGTATGATCGGGCATGATGCCGTAAGGTTATGATATGTGTTTGAGTCGAGACACCGAATATGATATGGCATATTAAAGGATCGTTGGGCGATGTATACATGCCATGCGATAACATGTGACATGATAAAATAATTGATTGCACGAGTCCTTAGATCCGTACCACTGATTATGATATTGTACGACGATTGATACTGTACGAGCTATATGACATATATATGATATTTGACCCGTACCCTCGATTTTAAGGATGCCGTACGATGGATTTTACTGTATAAGGTATATATGATGATTGATCCGCACTCTTGACTCAAGGATTCCGTACGATGTGTTATACCGTACGTGATGCCATGAGGCTGGATCGCCGACTATTAGATATATCGACTCGGATACGTAGTCTTCCACTATTTTGACCCAGGTTTAGTTTAGCCTTTTAGTTAGTTTCTTAATTTATTAATTAAATGTTAGATTAAAGTTCGAGTCATACCTATTTTCAAAACTAGCGAATCGTAGGTATTTTCAAATGGGTAACCGAGGGATGCTACAGATTTTCAAAATGATATTTCATTTTCAAAATGATATTTCTTTCCTCAAAGCACCGTAGCCCCTACTTCTTAAAACATCAATTCATGCTATTTCCAACACTATCACTATATAGCTCGTATATAGATATATATTTTATAATGTTGCATTTATTGCTTATTGCCCGTCTTTCATTGCATTGTAGATTTAATTGTGTCTTTATTAACTGTTATGATCTCTCCTGCTAGGACACCTGCACCATTACCGATGATGCACATGTTTTACGTACACTTGCTAGCCGGCTCACACATATCATCATCGGTAATTGCCATGCCATGTATACATTAGAAAACGTTACTTCACTGGTATAACCTGCTAGCTGGTAGTCTTTTCATATTGTTAGTATCCTTGCTCTCACATGTTAGTTTAGATATTGCATTACTTATTTAAATGTCGCATGCATTCATATATTTATTCTGCTATGCGCTGTTGAGGGGCTTTATGCCGATATTCCTTGTTTCTTATTAACCCATGATTATGAGATTTCGGTATTTCATGAGATTTCTGGATTTGGGAAACCACATGTAAATTTGAAAACTTATGCTCCTTTTTAAAAGAAGAAATGTGTTTTTCTCTTGATTTGATATTTCATGTCCACCATGATGTTTTCTCGGTTCTGAGTTTGGTTTTTGAGACCCGATTCGAGGAGTGGATGAACCGTCTACGGGTACATGGTGGACCCAGTAAGGTACCCTGGGGCAATAAGCTCGAGTTGTAGACGATGAGCCTGGCAGGGGAGCACTACCTACTGGTCATAGTTTGGACCCGGCGGTTATCCGGAGGATACCGATCGGAGTTGTGAGATGGATATGAGTGTTGGAGATAGTTCCCTCAAAGTCAATTATTGGATCGCAGGTACGTGATTGCAATGATTGAGGCAGGACCTATACTGATATGACAGTCTTGCTCGAGATGATAGTATGCTTTCTGGTTTGTCTTTATCATCGTATACATGCTTTAGTTCACTATTGCATGATGATAGAGCCCATAGGATTCTTGCTTGACTACCAGCAGTATGATGGCGATCATATACGTGGGAACTGGGGTCTGTAAGCACATCCTTAAAGTGTCCCTAGTCGTGGGAGTTTCGAGACAGGGCATCGATACTCCAGAATAGACTAGTGTATACAGTCGAGACCCCGAAGAGGGGCGATGGCCGGTCTCACAAGCCATTGGTGTCAGTTGGATCACCTAAGATGTATACAGGTGCTCATTGGGTTATGAGTACACCGGACATGACTCGCCGGGAACATGCTAGTTGGTATTATACATATCGTCAAATAGCAGTTCCCTGGTGACATGTGTACAGGTTAGTTTGTCGACTTGAGATCGTCATTTGTCTCATGTGAGTTCCCACTGTGCTTAGATTACTACCCTACCGCGCTCAAAGGAGTTGTGCAAACAGGTTTTAGTTGGGTACAGTCCCGAGCCACATGGAGGCAGTGAGCGGATCGTCGGGGATTCGTCTCTCCCGGTATTGGGAGTGAGATCGCGCTGTGTCTAGGAGAGCCATTACACAAAGCCCTTGGTCGAGGCAGGAGATTTACTGGTAGGTACTCCAGTAGTATCTCAGGGTGTTCTGGGCCACTCTCTGACACGACTTATACCGCTAATGGGGGTCTGACGTTACCAGCCCCTAGGCAGATATGCGATACTCATAGACGAACAGACCGGACTGTATGTATATTGTCACTGTTAGGTTCAGTAGGGTTTATGGATGAGTTCGCTCGTCAGCTTCCCTTCCAATCAATACATAGGCAACCGTCACATACAGCTCGTACCTCTGACATGCTAGAGGTTATACCCAGTGCCAGTGTGTTGATGAGTTATTAGAGTCCCCCACAGACACTTTCCCAAGTTTGGGCGAAACGTTGTAGAGGCCATATGGGTTTATGGCAAGGTTCGGAAAATGCACGTGCGTTTTCGCACGTGTCCATTTTCGGGCAAATAATACTGGTAGGCTTTGGTTTAAGCCGGAACCTAATATTATACTGTGTAGATATAATATCTTTGTCTCAGTTGCATTTGTATTCGGTCGTAATACAAATACGGGTATGTTGATACTGATACGGGGTTATCCTGAAATCCGTTTCGGGATCGCTTTTGGAAGTTGCCAGTTTCCAGTTTTCTATCGCCCGTCTTTAACATTCGGTTAAAGATGGATTTATCTTTTCTTGATGAGGGTGAGTCATGAGGTGAGTCAGTGTTCTAGAAGGTTCTAGAGAGGGTGACAAGGCTTGTGAGTCATTAAGTCATTAATGGTGCATTTAATGACAAGGTGACTAGGTTAATTGTGATTGGTTTGCTTTAAATGAGTTCATACTATGTGTTAAGGTGACTCATTCTCTTCATGATTGATCTTTTCCTTATGATCACCTCCCCCTCTCTTACACTCACCTCCCTCCCCTCTATTTAGTGGCCGGCCCCCCTTGAGAAAAGAATATGGTTGTTATTTGGAAAAAAGATATAAGTTTTGGTGCATAGAAATTAGATGTGATCGATTTCTCTTTTCCATTCGATCCAAAAGGCAACTTCTTTAACCGTTCGTCCATAGCCTTGGACGTAACGAGACAAAGTGTTCTACTCATTCTTTACATCATCTTGGTCGTCTCTTTTAGCAAACTTGACGATCGAGTTGCCTCGGTTCAGAGGCGGGAGCCCGTTTAAAGATCCGTCGACGTGGTGCCACCTGGACGACGAGACTGGAGATTCAGGAGATCGGAGCAGCCGCAACAAGCGTGGGATGATGGTTGAAGACCGAAGGACTCGGATCGTTCGGTATAACTCTTCTACCCACTTTGTAGTTTGTTAGTTTAGCTTTAATGGCAGATCCGGGTTATAGTACGCGATAGCGCCAGTTGTAAAAAGTTTTTGTTCCACATTTGGCGTCTGTTAGACGGCCGGGGCGCTACCGTGGACTTACAATGAAGGCCGATCAGAGGATGCGGCGCCTAAGATTTGAGGATTTACGTGTCGATGCTGGACACGGATTTCATGATGTTCGAGTGTCGGTGTTGGAAACTCCAGTTTTATTATGATTTTTGTGTGTCGTTGCTGGACACACCCACCTGCTGACGCATTCGTACATGATTCATATTTTATGACATGGACACGAGTACCTTGGTATCACTTTTATGCTACTGTTACCCTTGCTCGATGTCAGTGTATTATTATTATTATTATTATTATTATTATTATACAGTATGACCTAGAAAATCGTTATACATGCGACTTCTACTCGGTGATATCTTTTATTCACGAGTTGGCAACTCACCCTCGTTGTGCCATTGTTCTTGCAGGTTTAGCCGTACAGGTTCCGTAGCGGCTTGCTGGCACTTCACTTTCTTCCGGGTGATTGCTTGGTAGGTGGGACACATTGCTTCGTGACCGCCATTTTATACTTGTTTATTCATTTTGTTGTATCTAGTTAGAGCTCCATCAACCATACTTGTATATTTAGTAGACTTAGATAACCACAGTTTATATATTCTTTCAACCTTAGAGTCGCGCTTATGTATTTATTGTTGTTTATGGTTTTCTTGATGATGTTAGTTTCTTGCTTTCTTTCTATGTTTTGATCCTCGCCCTTCGACATTGTATATTTACATTATCTTGCGTGGTTGTTTCCTCCTTTCGGCGAAGAGCTAGCTCCCGCTTGGGGATGCCTATATTTATTATTGCTTGTACCATTTTCGGGATAAAATATACAAAGGAGGTGCTGCCCAAATTTCGAATGACAAAAAGGGTTTTCAAGTTAGATACAAATATAGTGTTTTCATATATTACTACTTATGTATATATATAAGAATAAGTTTGATTTCAGTAAGCCTTATTTCAAAACCGCACCTCCGCCTTTTTTCCTAAAAAGGTTTAGATTTCTGGGCTTTTGGCTTATTTGAATTAGGTGGGGTCCTATAGACTTCACATGATTCAAGTGCCTGTCACGTGCCTTTTCCGGGTTGTGACATGAGTACTTTTAGCGATTCACCTACATCTTAAAACACAAGTCTGGCGTATTGAACAAGGTTGCTGATGCATTGAGCCGACGAACTGACCTGTTGATCACCTTACATCATAAGGTGACAGGCTTTGAATATCTTCGGGAGTTGTATGCCGAAAATGAAGATTTTGGAGAAATTTGGGACAAGTGCAAAAACACTTAGGCAGCAACAGGTGGCTACTACATCCAAGATGGTTTTCTCTTTAGGGGAAATTAACTATGTATTCTTCGATGCTCACTTTGCGAGCATCTTGTTCACGAGCTGCACGGAAGTGGCCTTGGAGGTCATTTCGGCCGCAATAAAACCATCACTATGGTGGAGAAGCGCTACTATTGGCATCAATTGAGGAAGGAGGTTGGCAATCATGTTAGAAGGTGCCAAAAATGCTAAGTTGCCAAAGGGAAAGCACAAAATACAAGCCTCTACCAACCTCTTCCTATTCCAAAAGGCCAGTGGAAAGATCTATCGATGGATTTCATACTCGGTCTGTCTCATACACAAAGAGGCAACGATTCTATCTTTACAATGGTGGAAATTTTTTTAAAGACGGTGCATTTTATTCTCACTCGCAAGACCGCCGATGCGACACACATAGCTCTAATATTCATTCGAGAAGTGGTCCACTTGCATGGTATACCACAGACCATTACCTCCGACCGAGACGTGAAGTTTCTCTCACATTTTTGGAGGACTTTGTGGGATAGATTTGGCACTAAACTCCAGTTCTGCACCGCCAGCCATCCTCAAACCGATGGACAAACGGAGATCGTCAATCGCACTCTCGGAAATATACTAAGAAGCATTATAGGGACTCGGCCAAAACAATGGGACGTCGCTCTCGCCGAAGCGGAGTTTGCCTACGATAGCATGGAGAGTAGATCCACTGGGAAAGCTTCATTTGACATTGTTTACTCTCATCGGCCACGGCATGTGTTAGACCTTGATTCCTTACCAAAGACACGAGGCCGAAATATCCCTGCCGAGAACATGATGGAGCGATAAAATAGTCCATGACGAGGTTCAACAACGCTTAACCGAGGCTAATGCTCAATACAAGATTGTTGCTGACCGACACCGATGATCGAAAGTGTTCAAAGAAGGTGGCTTGTTGATGGTGTTTCTTCGAAAAGAGCCCTTTCCTGTTGGGACCTACAGTAAACTAGCCAACAAGAAAATTGGACCATTTCAAGTGCTCTATAAAGTTAATGACAATGCCTATGTCATTAACTTACCCGATGACATGAACATCTCATGCATCTTTAACGCCGCAGACCTCTTTGAGTACTTCCCTCCCGAATCACCGCAATACTTAGAGCCGAACTCGAGAACGACTTGATTGCTGCATTTTAATGCATATTTTATATCCACATTTATCTTTATTTTGCCTATTTAATACTACTTCGAGTATGTTTTATTGAATAATGCAGATTATAGGGCTTGTTGGGGTAAAAAATTACACCCCGATCGACCAAGTCAAATTCAATCAACCCCTAGGCCAAGTAGACCCAAGCCCAAGTCAGGACCAAGTATTGAAGGGGCCGGCTCCATGCCAAGAATGAAGCAATAAATTATTTTAATGCAATTTTTTTAGAAATAAATGTATGAAAAATGGGTAGAAAGCCAAAATTTTGTAAACCCCATGGCTTATGTACAAAAAGAAATAAGCACATAAGGCAGGGGGTGGCACAAGTGCCATTTGACAAAACCGAAAGGGCTATATATAAAGTGTGCAGCCTATAAAGGCAAACATGATGAAAAAAATCAATGACAACTTTTCATTCTCTCAAAAATTAGGGTATGTGTGCCTCCTTCTCCTTCCTCAAGGTTTTAAACCTTTTTCTCTTTTCTGAATCAAATCAAGAGTTTAACTCTTCCTTTCACAAAAAGAAATAATTTTTCACCATAAAACTCACGAAGGGGAGCTCATATCTCCCATCAAATCTCTCAAAGGGGAGATTTTTAAGTCTCACCCCCTTTTCTCCAAAATTCAACCAACAGAGAGGAGGAAGAAGGAGACCCATCTTCCAAAAATCCCACTTTGGGGAAGATCCGATGCATAGGAGAGGATCTAGGGCTCAAGGAATAAGAAAGAGGTCCCCTTTGATCATCCCTAAAGATTTTTAGGAGTTCAACTCCATTTGTCAAAATTTTTTGGAGTATAACTCCATAAATAAAATCCTTTTAGGAATTTAACTCCGCTTAAAACCCTTTTGGGTGTTTAACTCCATAAAAAATAAAAATCCTCCCTTTTTTTGGGAGTTTCCAAAGTCCCTCGAGAGTTTAACTCCTAGTTCCAGAGCTAAACCCCTTTTTCTGCACACGCCCAATGCCCACGTGTCGGGCGTATGACGCGCTAGCGCCCAGCACCCACGTGCCATTCATGCGTTCTTACGATGCTCCTCACCCCTTTTTTCCTTCATGCTCCACACTCAAAACACGTCCCCTGTAAGAAAAAAGACGCTGCCCCACACCTCGCAAGGGGGCTGCTAGCCCCCTTGACCCTTAGCCCGCTATCCGGGTAGAGAGACCCCAAACTCTGTGAGGCCCTCGATATATCCAAAACCCTTTAAAACACAACACACGCACACGACATATTGAGTTTGCATGACCAGTTTGATCCGTCCATCGGAGGTTCCCTCGCTCCAAAAACGAAGGGTAATTAACGGCAGCTTAGTCCGCGGCTGCCGGAGATTCGAATCCCTACAGTTAATAAACCCCTGGCCTACCCTAGGCATGGGGAATCTGTATACGTCTTACAAGCGCGCACATTCCCATCTCAATGGGGGTGACGAAAAACACCCTACAGATTCTAGCACGTCTGGTGGGACCTTTCTCTCTTCCCATATCTCGGGTCAAGCGTTCATGCGAACTCATTTAACATATATACCGATGTTTGTACTAAAATAATGTTTTTCCATGCAATAATCAACTTTCAACGACGATATCTTCTAAGATGAATTCAGCTTTCGACACGACCCCGATCCCATATGTGGTCAAGATCAATGCTCGCGTGGTTCTTCCCGCAAGCCTCAGTCAGCAGTGGGAGGAACCGCCCCGCCAATTTGGTTCCGTCATCATCTACCCAGCCGGAAGTGCTCATCTGCTAGAAATCCCGGCAAATCAGGTGGCCAAGCCGGTCTCAAGGGGTAAGAGGCCGAACGTTGTGATCGCTAAGGCACCACAACCAAATTTAAGACGATGTGAATGACTCTCTGGTGTTCCAGCTAGAGCAAAGACGACCGGTACAAAGGGCATCATCAAACATCGTGGATGAGCTCAGGCGACTAATCTAACAAGTGAAAAATCAGGCATATCTCCAAAGCTCTCCATCGCTCGGTCTACGGCGGCTTCCGGATGAGTGCTCAGAACAGAAAGGTTGAGACAGAAGCAACTCAGGAATCGAGCCAACAAGAGGGCCAGGACTCCGGCCAAGTGGAATCTTGTGAGGTTACAAAAGCAGGGTCACCCCGCGACGACATCTGAGTCGGCCGTAAAAGTCAACAAATCCTTCGAACCTCTGAAGTGGGTTTAGAAAAACGCCATGACCTCCAGAATCAAGAAGACAGCAGTCCGAACGATACTACAAAGAGACGTGTCCCAACCCTAACAGAGAAAGCATGACACCGTCTCTTCAAGAGTCTATCAAGCGCTCCGTGCCACGCAAAAACAGCGAAGTAAAGCCAAAAAGGAAGCGCCAACACCATTTAAGAACCCGGTCAGGCCAGCCGCCTTCAGTCGATTGTCCGTTGCCGAAAAAGAAGGTCCACGACATCAATCCGCAAAATCAGCTGGCAAGGATGAAAAGACGTCCGGATATGTTATCCATATGGTCTATATGGTGGGAGGGCGTCCCAGCGACAACTTGCGCAGCAAAAGCAAGGATGGGGACACCACATCCCAAGCCCAATTTGGATTGAATGTAGCTGCCGTTTTCCAAGATCATCCACCTCTACTGGACGATAAAAACCCTCTCGATGAGGCCGATAGGAAGAAAGACCCCTCAGTCCATGTGGAATCAAGCTCGGACAACGAAGAAGAGCCGACTTTCCGCCCAGGACCGCAGAGCAAGAGCTGCTTTAAGAGCTTCGAAAACAGCTCAGGTGCAAAGATAAAAATATGGCTAAGCTCTACTCAAAAATTGATGACCTGACGAATATTGTGATGCAGCTCACGGCTCAAATTGCTCGGGCGCCTTCCAATCAAGCACATGTCTCTACTCATGAGCCGGGCGATAACGACCCAAAGCAACCGATACCTGTCCCTTTAGGTCCAATTATGGGTGAACCGAATGAAAGCCACCCACATTCTACTTCTGGGGACGCCATGGCCCCGGATGGCACTATCCCGCTAACACAAAATCGGATAATGGATTTGGTCACCAGCAAGGTTAAAACATTGGTGGTCGAAGCCGAAGCTCAGAAAGAAATTGGCAGTAGTGGGCAGCCATATCTCGCATAGTACGATCTGATCGAGTTCCCCAGCAGCTATGTCCTTCCTAAGTTCGGAAGATTTGACGGGATGGGAAACGCAAATCAGCACGTCGCCCACTTTAAAGCGTCGTGCGAAAATACAGGGGCAATGATACACTCCTTCTTAGTCAGTTTGTCAATAGCCTGACCAGTGTTGCTTTCGACTGGTATGCCAGTATACCAGACGGGTTCGTCACTAATTTCGCTCAAATGGAGTCTCTGTTTCGGCAAAGATTTATGAGTGTTAGAAACAAAATCTCCATTGCTGACCTTGTAAGAACCAAGCCAAGGAAAAACGAAAGCAACACGGACTTTATTGCCCGATGGCGCAACCTCTCTGTCAAGTGCGAACCGCTGCTGGAGCAGGACTAGTCCGTCAGCCTCCTCATTAGGAATTTTAGGAATTGGATGGTCCTATTCTTATGTACAGCAGGCCTCAAGACATTTCGAGAGTTGACCAAGAGAGTTCAAATGTTGGAACGCTCGAAGCAAGTGTCTACCACGGACTTTCAGGGTGACAAGTCTTGGAAGAGCAGATAAGACGACAACCATAAAAGTGGGAGCTCCAACAAGACCAACGCCTTCAATGCGTCTGACAGTGAAGATAAGAGAAAGGCGGGCGGATCAAAAACAAACCGGGCTCGAAAGCCAGTGCTAGGAGGAGAAGGGCCTTCCCTAGAGGAGAAGAAGAACAAGCTTTACTCTTTCAGAAGGGATAAGATCCACAAGATATTCAAAGATATCTTGAACAACGGTCTACAATTGCCGGAGTCGAAGAGACCTCACGAAGCAAAAATGACCGACAATCCCCTGTATTGCCCGTACCATAGAGTAGTGAGCCATGCGATCAAGGATCGTTACATTTTCAAAGACTGGGTCGAAAATCAATACAAGACCAAAGAGATCGAGCTGTCCAAGAGTGTATTGGTGAACAATCAAGTTGCAACCACCAACTTTACACAAATAGAAGCTGAAGCCTTCTGGGAGCAGACGGTTGAATCCGCTTCCCCGAGAAATGAATCCGACTAGCCGCAGTCTCCATAGAGTATGCACATCTCTAATAAGACGAAGAAGATGCTAAATCTACTTCAGAAAGAGCCTAGAACAGAATGGGAGGGGCAGAAGGAGCCAACCGTTCTAGCTACCGCTTTAGCTCAATCGGGCTCAAAGCCCAAAAATCTAAAGAAGAAGAAAAAGGAAAGGTGTAGCTCGAAGTGAAAAAGAGTCTACAGGGAGATCAAACATTCAAAAATATATCGAATCACTTGAAGACTATGAACAAAAGGAAAGAACTCTAATTCAATTGAAAGAGTTCTTCCCCATAGAAGCGGCTAAGATTCTGGAGGAGCTAGAAGAAGACTCCAATGACGAGATCCCTATAGTGACCTGCTACGTCGTCCACCTTGGTAGCGACTCTGAGGAAGAGCTATGTTTTCCCGAAGAGGACGAGTCGCTCACTACAAAGGCTAACCAAATCCAGCTCAGAAGCGGCAGGGCTCTACCGCCAAATCAGGGCAACACCCCAAAAGGAAAGGAAAAAAAGTCGCTAATGAAGAAGACGGCGGAGAGCCGGCTCATGAAAACTCGAGTCCTTCCTCGGTGGACAATAATGTCTTGGCCCATCTCCGGAAGCTTCCGTCTCTCCGAAGCATCTACGATATCTTTGTCCTACTAAGGAGCTTAGAGATGTTCTCATTCATGCTTTACAAAACCCCGAGCGGTAACATGCTCGCTTTGCGGAAATTAATATGAAAGAAACCCAATACATTCTGCATATCGCCGCAGTCACTTTTAAGGACGAAGACCTGCTACTGGGAACAGCTGAGCATAACCAGTCGCTTTACATGTCCGGGTACAGCGACGAAGATCAGATCAATCGCATATTGATTGATCCGGGATTCTCAGTGAACATTATGAACTTGCAGACTCTGAAGAGTTTGTTAATGGATGTCCGACATCTGTCAAGGGAAAGAATTGTTATTCAAGGCTTCAATCAAAATTGCCAGCAAGTTCTAGGATCCATAGCTCTTCCGATCAGGTCCGGGGACCTATACCAAGATATATGTGATCGATGCTAACATTTCTTATAAAATTCTCCTAGGACGGCCGTGGCTCCACGATTACGGTATCGTTCCGTCAACTCTCCATCAATACATGAAGTATACCAAAAATAATGAAGAAATATGTATTGACGGAGACATCTAGCCATTCGGTATGCATGAAGTCCGTTATGAAGATTCTCAGTACTTCGTGAACCCCCAAAATACTGAGCCACGACTGACCAAAGACAGAACGTCTCCGAAACTCGAAAGCCAATCTGAGCCGGCTGTCACTTTCAAAAGCAAAAACCCCCAAGTGCGTCCACGTTTCGGCAGTGATGTAAGTCTATTTTACATGCTCTACAAGGTTTGTACAGAAGTGGAATTTCAAAACCCATATTTTGTGAGCATGCAAGAAAGACTTTTAACCAAGATCTACCACAAAACCCTAACTAGCTATTCTACAAAGGTATTTATTCTACTATGTTAGAATTTCATACCTATCGGATTCGTGTCCTTTGGATATTGAATCCTTTTCTTAAGCTCCTTTTGGGTCTTTAGTGTAGTTTGATCGACGGTCTCCTGAATCCTAGATGATCCACCTGAAGGTCCTAAGTGCAAGTTATAACTTTCAAATGGAAAAAACTCAACTAGATAGTTTGCTAATCTAGTTAGTTGAGGATGAGTGGAGATGATAAGTGGTGATTTTTCTTTCTCAAAAATCCTTGTTTCTCAACTCATGAGAATGATAGGATTTTGAAGAGGAGGAAGCAAAGAAGAGAGGATGGCTACTTAAGAAAGAAATGAGCTCAAGAAAAGAAAGAGCTAGCAACCAGGAAGAATGGCTAGTAAAACTAATATGATGCCTTTTCTTTTCTTTTTAAAATTCTATCCATACTTCAATAGTGTTGGGTTTACCTAGCACCTCATGAAGAGTTTGGAAGTATCACATATGCCACAATCAAATTTTAAAGGTGCTAAGTGAACAAGACAAGAATCATAACTAGAAATTTAGGGTTTTATTCAACTAAACATCACATGCAAATGAAAAACTATCACTAAGGGTAGAGATTACAACCTTTGTAGACCTCCCTTGGTGACTCCTTGGCACTATGAGTGTTTGGAACGGATCGATGGAAGACTTCCTAGTCCACGAAGATCCACCCGAAGTCCTTTTGCCCAAAGCTCCTTGCTTTACTTGATTTGTGAATAAAGTAGAGCAAACACCCTACACAAATAGACTAGATGTGTGTAGTATGATGATGTGGTTTGCATTTTATAATCAAAACCCTAACTTTTTATCAACCTCACTCAAGAGAAAAATCAAGAGAGGAAGAAGAAGATGATGGCTTAGCTTGAGCTCAAAAATATTTGTGATGAATAATTGAGATGATAATGAATAATCAATAATATATCCTTCTCACTTCAACTATGGTTAGTAATTATCTAGATATTTACTTATTGAGTTAATTGTCAAAAGAGAATTAACTTATGGTTAAAAGTTAGGTAAAGTTTAGTCAAGTGTGGATAATTGACCATGAGTGAATTATCTTTAGATTAACTCAAAATGATAAATATATATATAATTACTACAAAACGAGTCTTGCATTGCCACCAAATTTGTATCAACAACCATGATACAAAGTATGTATGTATGTGTCCATGTACATCATCATGTGCATACATGCAAGTATACAAAATAGAAAAGGGTTTAATTAAAAAATTAATCTAAAAGTCATTTGTTAAATCAACACTTGATTTAGCAAACCGGTCATATCACATACGACCCGACCAATAGAAAATGCCCGATTAATATACGGTATCACATATCCGTATTCAATCGGATCCCCGCGCATATCTCATATGCATACCACATCTTTTCGCCTGAGCCAGGAAACTTCATTGTGGGACTCTAAGACTCGTCAATACGCCGGCAGTAGGTGATAATCATATCAAATACCTACTAGCCGCAAGCGGTCAGCTAAACGTAACGGCCACCCGGGTATTGAGCGATCAGAAGAAAACCAGCGAAGCTGTCAAAACTCCCGTCGATCCAACTGGAAACACTTACCGTAAAATCCGGTTTCCTCGTCAGATATGTTGCATATTGAGTCTAGGGATGGAATCGTCGACCCCAATAACTCAATAAGTCATGCTGGTGTATGACTCATAACAGATCGAGAAACTACTGATAACGCTTATCAGTAAATCTCAGCAGCCCTGGCCAGGGACTTACTGTTATAGCTAATCGAGCATAGCACAACATCAACTCCCAATACCGGGAGAGAAGAAACCCCTCCTATCGCTCATCGCCTCCATGTGCCTCAAGACTGTACCTAAAGACCACCTGTTTGCACGACTCAGTAGAGCCGAGGGAGGGTGGAGATCAAAGTACAGTAGGAGGACACACAAGACTCTATGACGATCTTGGGTCTACAGACTAACCTGTACCAGTGTTACCTGAGAACTGCTATCCGACGATAGATATAATACCACATAAGAGTTCTCGGCGAGTCCATAAAGTGTACCCAGTCTGCACTCAGCACCCGCATACAATCTTTGGTGTCACCTCACCAGATGGATATGGGATCATCCATCGCCCATCATATGGGACAAGAATAGTATATGCTAGTCTACTCTGGAATATCGATGCCCCGTCTCGATACACCCACGACTAGGAACAGTTCAAGGATATGCTTATAAACTACACATGCCCTACTAGTATGATCTGCATCATAGTCACAGTAGTCAAGCAAATATCCTGAGGGCTTTATCAACATGTGTAAATGAATAAAAGCATGATCAAATCAACACGTCAAGATAATGTAAACCAAATAGCATACTATCATGTTGAGCGAGAAAGTCATCTATATACATATATACATGTCCAAGCATACACTATACATATAATGGCCTCTAGGGCATACATATATCTAACAATCTCCCACTTGCACTAAGGCCAGTTATTGGCGTATCTCATACCCAACATCTCAAAAAGTCGCTCATGCTGCGGCTGTGGAAGGGCCTTGGTGAGTGGACCCGCTGTGTTATCCTTTGTATCTACTCTCCGAATCTCGATCTCCTGGCGATCTACTATCTCCCGGATCAAATGATATCGCCTCAGGATGTGTCTGGATTTCTGATAGGACCTTGGTTCTTTGGCCAACGCCATAGCTCCATTATTATCACAATACAATGGTATTAGATCAACAATGGTTGGAACTACTCCTAGTTCCGCGATGAACTTCCTCATCCAGACGGCTTCCTTTGCAGCATCATTTGCAGCAATATACTCAGCCTCCATTGTAGAGTCTGTAACGGTATCCTGTTTGGAACTCTTCCAACTAACCGCCCCTCCATTGAGGGTAAATACAAACCTTGAGATAGATTTGCTGTCATCCTTATCACTTTGGAAGCTGGAATCGGTAAAGGCCTCCATCTGGAGATCCCTATTACCATACACCAAGAACAATTCTTTAGTCCTTCGCAAGTACTTAAGAATGTTCTTCACTGCTATCCAATGTTTCTCCCCTGGGTTGGATTGATACCTGTTTACTACAGCTAGTGCATAAGCTACATCAGGGCGAGTACATAACATCGCATACATTATAGATCCTACGGCTGAAGCGTAGGGTATAACGCTCATGCGAGCTCTCTTTTCATCAGTCTACGGACAGAAGTCCTTGGAGAGAGTGATTCCATGACAAGCAGGCAAGGCACCATGCTTGGAATCTTCCATGCTAAACCTTTTTAGGATGGTGTCTATATACTTTGATTGGGACAGTCCCAATAACTTCTTGGATCTATCTCTATAGATCTTAATGCCCAAAATGTACGAGGCATCACCCAGGTCCTTCATGGAGAACCTTTGTGATAAGAATAGTTTGACCGATTGTAGCATAGGAATATCATTTCCTATCAGGAGAATGTCATCTACGTACAATACGAGAAATGTGACAGTACTCCCTACAATCTTCTTATAAATGCATGGTTCATCTATATTTTTGATAAAATCAAACTCTTTAATTGTATCATCAAAGTAGATGTTCCAGCTCCGTGAGGCCTGCTTTAATCCATAAATGGATTTAAGCAATCTACATGCTTTCCCGCTGCTCCCACTGTCAATGAAGCCATCTGGCTAATCTATAAAAACGCATTCTTCTAAATCACCATTTAGAAATGCAGTTTTAACGTCCATCTGCCATATTTCATAATCATAGTGAGCAGCAATAGCAAGTAGGATCCTAATGGATTTAAGCATTGCTACTGGAGAGAAAGTTTCATCATAGTCCAATCTTGGTCTTTGACGAAAACCTTTCGCTACTAGCCTTGCTTTAAAGGTCTCTACCTGTCCATTTACACCAATCTTTCTTTTAAAGATCCATTTCCACCCAACGGGTTTTATCCCAGGAGGCGCAACGTCTAAAGTCCATACTTTGTTGGTGTACATGGACTCCATTTCGGATCTCATGGCTTCCAGCCACTTCACTGAGTCACCACTTGTGATAGCTTGCTGAAAACTAGTAGGGTCATCATCATCATCCATGATGCAATCTTCTCTATCACCATCAATGAGAAACCCATAGTATCTCTCTTGTAGGCGAGAAGTTCTACTAGATCTCCGGAGCGGCTGAGGTTCTTGAAGTTCTACCGCAACATCAGTTTCAACCAATTCGTCCTGAGTAATTTGTGTCTCTAGAATCTCTTCTAGTTCTACCGCATTGCCATCAGTACTATCTGTAAAGATTTCATTTTCTAAAAAATGTGGCATGCTGAGCAACAAACACCTTTTGTTCCTCCTTGTGGTAGAATAGATATCCATATGAATGTTTTGGATATCCCACAAATTTACACATGACCGATCATGTCTCGAGTTTATCTGGATTCTGCTTTTTAACAAAAGCCGGACAACCCTAAATCCTAACTCTTTTAAGTGATAGTCTCTTTCCATTCCATATTTCATATGGAGTGGTAGACACGGTCTTGGTTGTAACCCTGTTTAACAGATACATCGCTGTCTCTAATGCATGCCCCCAAAAGGAAAGCGGTAACTTAGCATCACACATCATGGATCGTACCATATCTAATAGGGTACGATTCCTCCATTCTGATACACCATTGTGCTGTGGTGTGTAAGGAGGAGTGAGCTGAGAGAGAATCCCATTCTCTTTTAAGAAGTCTAAAAACTCCGTACTTAAATATTCTCCACCTCGATCTGATCGAAGTTTCTTGATGCTTAAGCCTGTTTGTTTTTCTACTTCAAGTTTGTACTCCTTGAATTTCTCGAAAGCTTCGGATTTGTGCTTTATCAAAAACACGTGTCCCAATCTTGAGAAATCATCAGTAAAGGTAATGAAGTATGAAAAACCACCTTTAGCATGTGTAGACATTGGTCCGCATACATCACTATGTATGAGGCTTAAGAGTTCCACAGCTCGTTCTCCGTGTCCAGTAAACAGAGTTTTGGTCATTTTACCTTTGATACAAGACTGACAAGTCACATAAGATTTATATTCAAAAGGATTTAAATATCCATCTTTATGTAGCTTGTTTAGTCTTGTTTTATTAATATGACAAAGTCTACAATGCCAAAGAAAAGCTTCATTTATATCTGAAAACTTTCTTTTATTAGTATGTTGTATATTGAAAACTGTGTGTTAGTTCAGGACGTAAATACCGTTATTTAGTGTACCATACCCAATCAACTCTTGATTCAAGTTAATATTCATAACATTATTTTGCAACACAAAATGATATCCTTCATTGTCCAACAGAGAAATGGATATTATATTACATAGCATACTAGGTACAAAATAACATGGGTTCAAAACCAAAATACAACCCGAAGGCAACCCAAGATGATACTCTCCTACGGATACAGCATGTACATTAGAACCATTTCCAAGACGCAGAGTATGGTCACCTGTTTTCAAAACTCTACTGTTTCTCAATCCCTGCATACAATTGCAGATGTGAGAGCCAGAACCGGTATCTAATACCCAAGATGCAGAGTTTAAAGAAAAACAATTTTCAATTACAAACACACCTGAAGTGGAAGCATCGGCATGCTTCTTCTTCTTGAGATCAGCAAGATATACAGCACAGTCGCGTTTCCAATGTCCCGACTTGTGGCAGTAAAAACATTCTCCTTTCCTGCTTCCTGCAGCCCCGGATTTGTCTTTCCCCTTCGCCTTTTTAACTCCACCTTTCGGTTTGATGGACTTCTTCTTCTTCTTTCCCTTGGCCTTGGCTTTTGGGAATGAAGAGGAAGATGGCCCAGCAAGCAGAGCGGGAGTCCTCGTTGTTTTTAATGTGCTCTCTGTACTTCTCAACATATTGAGAAGTTCAGGCAATGATTTCTCCAAATCGTTCATATTGAAATTCGCTATGAACGGAGCAAAGGCAGGGGGGAGAGACTGTAGAACAATATCCGTATATTGCTCATTATCCATGGTCCATCCCAGTTCCTCAAGTTCTTCTATAAGACCAATCATCTTCAAAACATGGTCTCCTACTGATGCACCAAGGGCCATTCGCATCTGAAATAACTTTCGAGATGTCTCGTATCTCAAAGTATGAGATTGCTCTTCATACAAGTCCTTTGTGTGAAGAAAGATGGATTGCACATCCATTTTCTTTTGTTTCTTCTGATGGATATTGTCCATAGAAGCAAGCGCGAGGCACTTGGCCGTGTTGCAGTCAATATCCCAAGTTTTTCGGATCTCCCTATCTGAAACAGATGATTCAGGTCCTGGGACGGGTGGGGCTTTGGTTGTGAGGACATATGATACTTTATCATATGTGAGTGCAATGTTCAAGTTCCTCGACCATTCTTTATAGTTCGGTCCTGTCAGTTTGTTTTTCTCTAGTAGAAGCTTAAGTCCCGTCATCGGTATCTGCCATTAGGAGAGAGAAAAGAATACACTCAGCGGAATTCTCTTGCAAAGATTTAGATTGGTTATTATCTTATCTAATCGATGTCTCCCACTTCTTTAATCAAATTTTCTTTCAAAACCTGAAAAGAAAACTAGCCAGGATTAATTACATTCTACAGTTTCGTTAACCGGTCAGCCAGGCCAGTGTCGGTACTTTGAGGGAGGTTCCTCGTGCTTTTGCACAGACCTAATTAAAATAAACCTCGTTTTCCCAGAGGTCAAACGCCGTTAACACCTTTCTAGACACCTACTGGATTAACTAATTGTAAAGTGTAAAACTCTCCTGGGAGTAACACTTACTCACAGTAGGATCGGGATCCAACTATCATATAAATGGTATGCAATCTCATTGCAAATTTCAACTCTTGAAACTCCCGATATTGTTTTTACCCCTAGTTACTTATGACCTTGGCTATGGTCAAAATATCATAAGCACTAGTCAAGTTCTACCCGTCATTTCAAGATTAACTAAACCCACCCATATGACCCTTGACTATGATCAACATAATCACATGAATGTCCTAACTGATTGCATCATATGTTTTATAGGAAGACATCACTTAGCTATCGTACACTACGCCTTGACTATGATCAAAATACGCAGCACGAATACTAAGTACTCTGCTTCCTAAAATGACGGAGGGTGGCGGATGGTTTTTATGAAAACTTTTAATGCTTTGAACTTGATCTCGTTGTAGAATCAAAACAGTTTAGAAAAGGAGTGGCTTAAGCTCCGCATCTTTTGAAACTTCCATTTTTCATAAAAAAGCCGAGTGGGCTTCAAATCTGATTCTACAACATCTTTTTGGTTTCTTTTACTTTACATTAATCTCATTAATGTAATCCCATCATTTAAGTTCCTAAGCCATCACAGAAAAGAAACGTAAATAGAACGTACACTTATGTCATCCGCATTCGCCACAGTGTCCCGTTATGCACCGTTAGGTTACTTAACTAACGGCATAGCGGGGTGGGACTAGTGCGGGTGTAAAACATAAGCAACGTTTATTATATATCATATATATAATAATAATCCATTCGTTTCAGATACTAAGTAATCACATTACAGAATATCAACAGCGGAAGCACATATGAAAATAAAAGGATATTTAGGATGTCCGTATTTTGCATTTAGCCAACAATAGAAAATACGGATTCCACGTTCGCGATGAATAGCCAAGCACACACCCCTAGACCCCTACGAGAGCGGCAAGTGATCCTGCCAATTCTAGAGTTTAGGAGACTCGATCTCGACTCCTCGAGATGGCCTCCCACTGAACCCTAGAACCCGATCACTTGTGCTCCCCTCCTTGGGTCTATCCTAATGCGGAAAAGTAAATAATATAAAATAATGGTGACATCATTCTCAACCCGGAAGTGCCCCAAATAAAAGAATATTACATACAATTGATTTATACATGAATGAAAATAAAACTCTCATCTCACATAAAACCCCCGACTATTCAATCGCGACAATCCTGCACATCATATCTTAGCAACACATAATATCTCATATCATCAACGTAAGCAAGTATATGTATCCCGATTGTCGTTGATGTATAGCAACGAAAACGGCGATACACCACATACTACACTTACGGTCGCAGAAAAAAAAGTGAAAAAACTACAACATTTGGAATCCACAATCACTTTAGACATCGTAAATCCAAAATATCACATACTTCGCATTTCATGCCTAACGTTATGAATTCCACATATTGTATCACATTCCAGATAAATAGACAATGCTAAACTTTTCGATCGAATAAATAAACACCCAAGATTTCCCAAATTGCACAACACTTGAGCCGAGTTCAAAACGGTGACATTTGGTAATCCTTGGTACCTTCAAAATTCTGAAATCTTCTCTCGGTTGCTTCTAGACTTGGTCTCCAAGTTTTGCTTCTTAATTTGGCAAGTTTTCTTCAACAACTTGATTTGTTTGATAAATTCTGCATAACAACTTGGAAAATTCTGTACAATAATCTCAAATAATATTTAGTAGACTTAGTTCTACTAGGATTTGGTCAATAGATTTATTTGCATACATTTTTCTACCAAATACTAATTAAAATATATTAACACATGGAAAATAATGTTTTTACACATAAACCCTTATATGTATAATATATCATAATAAAGTCCTTTTTTATTATGAAAATGGTAGGAAAAATGTAATACAAATGTGCAGTTTTATCAACTGAACAGTCGCAGAAAATAAAGTGAAAAAACTACAACATTTGGAATCCATAATCACTTTAGACATCGTAAATCCAAAATATCACATACTTCGCATTTCATGCCTAACGTTATGATTTCCACATATTGTATCACATTCCAGATAAATAGACAATGCTAAACTTTTCGATCGAATAAACAAACACCCAAGATTTCCCAAATTGCACAACACTTGAGCCGAGTTCAAAAATTTCCAGAACATGTCATAGCCCCTATGATCCAGCCGTAGAAGGGTCAAACCAACGCCTCATATGTGGCAACGCTAAACTACCACAAATCCTAGGGTTCAGTGGCAGTTTTGACGGTCACATAATCGAGTTAAGGTTACGTTCTTCTAGAGGGTCCACAGATACGCTTGCATGATTTTCCGAAAGTTTCAAACTCGTGAAAAATCCAACACTTGAAAATCTTCCAATACGGGAAAAAGTGAGTTATTGATATTTGTTCGAATATTTCAACACGTTCTAAATTACCTGAAAAAGTAAACGATGTTAAACTTTCCGATCGAATCAATGAATACAAAAGATCTCCAGAAAACTCAACATTTAAGTAATATTAAAAATACCCAGAAGCATGTAGTAATACATACGGATGAACCCTAGAAATAACTATCCCTGACACCCAAGTACTGCCGCGGAACCGCCTCTAAAAGCAAGGTATGGCCGCGGTTCCGCGGCGACTTAAAGGCTACAGTGACTCATATTTCACAGTAATCCATAAAATTACCTGCTTGATTTTTTGAGTATTTTTAATGTGGAAAAAATCAATTTTTTAGAAAATTTCCAGAGAGGGGTCTAAATAGGTGTTTCGTGGTTCGATCGGACTTTTAACTTCGTCTACTCATTACCTAAAGCTCTAACTTCGCTCTAATACCATTGTTAGGTTTACCTAGCACCTTATCAAGGGTTTGGAAGCATCACATATACCGCAATCAAATTTTAAAGGTGCTAAGTGAACATGACAAGAATCATAACTAGAAATTTAGGGTTTCATTCAACTAAACATCAAATGCAAATGAAAAACTATCACTAAGGGTAGAGATTACAACCTTTGTAGACCTCCCTTGCTGACTCCTTAGCACTATAAGAGTTTTGAACGGATCGATGGAAGCCTTCCTAGTCCACGAAGATCCACCCGAAGTCCCTTTGCCCAAAGCTCCTTCCTTTACTTGATTTGTGAATAAAGTAAAGCAAATACCCTACACAAATGGGCTAGATGTGTGTAGTATGATGATGGGTTTGTATTCTATAATCAAAACCCTAACTTTTTATCAACCTCACTCAAGAGAAAAATCAAGAGAGGAAGAAGAAGATGATGGCTTAGCTTGAGCTCAAAAATATTTGTGATGAATAATTGAGATGAGAATGAATAATCAATAATATATCCTTCTCACTTTAACCATGGTTAGTAATTATCTAGATATTTACTTATTGAGTTAATTGTCAAAAGAGAATTAACTCATGGTTAAAAGTTAGGTAAAGTTTAGTCAAGACCATGAGTGAATTATCTTTAAATTAACTCAAAATGATAAACATATATATATAATTACTACAAAATGAGTCTTGCATTGCCACCAAATTTGTATCAACAACCATGATACAAAGTATATATGTATGTGTCCATGCACATCATCATGTGCATACATGCAAGCATACAAATAGAAAAGGGTTTAATTAAAGAATTAATCTAAAAGTTATTTGTTAAATCAACACTTGATTTAGCAAACCGGTCATATCACATACGACCCGACCAATAGAAAATGCCCGATTAATATACGGTATCACATATGCTTATTCAATCGGATCCCCGCGCATATCTCATATGCATACCACATCTTTTCGCCTGAGCCAGGAAACTTCATTGTAGGACTCTAAGACTCGTCAATACGCCGGCAGTAGGTGATGATCATATCAAATACCTACTAGCCGCAAGCGGTCAGCTAAACGTAACGGCCATCTAGGTATTGAGCGATCGTAAGAAAACCAGCGAAGCTGTCAAAACTCCCGTCGAGCCAACTGGCAACACTTACCGTACAGTCCGGTCTCCTCATCAGATATATTGCATATCGAGTCTAGGGATGGAATCGTCGACCCCAATAACTCAATAAGTCATGCTGGTGTATAGCTCATAAAAGATCGACAAACTACTGATAACGCTTATCAGTAAATCTCAGCAGCCCTGGCCAGGGACTTACTGTTATAGCCAATCGAGCATAGCACAACATCAACTCCCAATATCGGGAGAGACGAAACCTCTCCTATCGCTCATCACCTCCATGTGCCTCGAGACTGTACCTAAAGACGACCTGTTTGCACGACTCAGTAGAGCCGAGGTAGGGTGGAGATCAAAGTACAGTAGGAGGACACACAAGACTCTATGACGATCTTAGGTCTACAGACTAACCTGTACCTGTGTTACCTGAGAATTGCTATCCGACGATAGATATAATACCACATAGGAGTTCTTGGCGAGTCCGTTTAGTGTACCCAGTCTGCACTGAGCACCCACATACAATCTTTGGTGTCACCTCACCAGATGGATATGGGATCATCCATCGCCCATCATATGGGACAAGAATAGTATACGCTAGTCTACTTTGGAATATCGATGCCCCGTCTCGATACACCCACGACTAGGAACAGTTCAAGGATATGCTTATAAACTACACATGCCCCACTAGTATGATCCGCATCATAGTCACAGTAGTCAAGCAAATATCATGAGGGCTTTATCAACATGTGCAAATGAATAAAAGCATGATCAAATCAACATGTCAAGATAAAGTAAACCAGATAGCATGCTGTCATGTTGAGCGAGAAAGTCATCTATATACATATATACATGTCCAAGCATCCACTATACATATAATGGCCTCTAGGGCATACATATATCTAACAAATAGTGATTGCAATAAATGCCCAAACCATCCCTCATCCCATGCTTCCTTTACACCTCATTTTCTATTTATCAATAAATAGAAAAATCCATATTATGAGGTGTCCCCTTCTAGAATGTATTTTGTATAAATACAAAATACTCTCTATCGTATATACATACCTGCATTCGTATCAAAATATGAATACCCAAGAGATAAATAACACCACTAAAAATAATACTAGCATTAAATCAATTTCTGATTTAATGAAACGGCTTAATCCTAAGCCCGCTAGTATTAAAAAAACCGTTCGATTAAATTCCGCGCAACTAGTACACGCAATCAATCGGAACCCTGCACGTATAAATGTATGGATGCTAGGCACTCTCACAAGGGTCTACGAGGCATCAACCATGCCCGATTTAAAATTTAGACGTGCCGAACAACCCTAACCAAGATCTTTATACTAGAGTTTAGGCGAAAACAAACATGTTAAAACACTTTAACACTAAGTGAGAGTGGTTACAACCTTTGTAGATCCGGTCCTTCACTTCTAAAGCTGCATGTTGAGGTCCCTTCGCTGCGATCATCGTGCATCCGGACTCTAGAGAGGCTCCACGAAGAGAATGATGCAAACTTGCTTCCGATCTTCGATAACAAAGATGATCTACCTTGAAGTTTCATTAACACAAGCTCTCACTCAAAAAATGAAGTGAACACCCTCATCTAAATGGCAAGGTTAGATGAAGTAGGATTTTTGCTCTCATTTGTTTTCTTATTCTCACTCACTTTCATCACAAAAAGCAAAGTAAGAAAGCTTTGTATCAAGAAAGAAGAAGAAGAAGAATCATTTGTGATGAATAATGAATATGTAATCATAATCACTTATGCAACCATGGTTGCTAAATGATAAGGCTAACCAATGTAGAGAATTAACCAAGGGTGAAGGGTTTGGGTTGAGTTAACCATGAGTCACTAAAATATCAACCATAATATCTTAGCACAAAACAAAAGAAAAGCTTTTAGAAGCTTCAAGAATGAGCTAACCCAAATCAAACCTTAACTTTATTTAATCTCCACTAATCATGTTGCATTAGTAATTATAACATGTTACAATATTATATATCACATATATAATATATTTTGTAACAAAAAGAAAATAATACAATTAACATATATCACATATATATCAATGTATTACCCGAGTGAGAAAATGAATTAATAAGTGAGCTAATATTAGTTAATGTAATTTAATATATCAAATATATAATTATACATTAAATTATCAAATCAACACTTGATCTGATAATCCGGTTATTTCACAAATAACCGACTAATATAATCTGTATCAGTTCATCGAATCAACACTTGATCCGATGACCCGGCTATATCTCATATACCCGGCCGATATCTCATATCGTGAGAATATAATACGGTATCACATACACGTATTGTTCTCGGTCCCGCACATATCACATATGTGCTCCTACTCCGTTTTGCCTGAGCCAAGAAACCTCTGTGTAGGACTCAAAAGAATCGTCAATACGCCGGCAGTAGGTGATGATCATATCAAACACCCACAAGCTGCAAGCGGTCAGCTAAATGTAACAGCCACCCAGGTATTGAGCGCTCAGAAGATCAACAAGCAAGCCTGTACATTCTCCTGTGAATCCAGTCAGTAACACTCCCGTACAGTCCGGTCGCGTCGTCTGATATGTCGCATATCTCGCCTAGGGGTGGTATACGTCAGACCCCAGTAGCTTGATAAGTCATGTCGATATGAGGTATATAACAGTTCGAGAAACTATTGATAACACTCACCAGTAAATCTCAGCAACCCTGGCCAGGGATTTCCAGTTATAGCCAATCGAACACAGCGCAAAATTAACTCCCTATACCGGGAGAGACGAATCCCCTCCTATCGCTCATTGCCTCCATGTGATTCAGGATTGTACCCAAAAGCCACCTTTTTGCACGCCCTCTTGGACGTGGTATGATGGAAATCAAAGCACAGTGGGAATCACACAAGACTCTATGACGATCTCGGGTCTACAGACTACTCTGTACCAGTGTTACCAGAGAACTGCCATCTGACGTGAGGTATAATACCATCTGGGAGTTCTCGGCGAGTCCGTCCAGTGTACCCAGTCTCCACTGAGCACCCGTATACCTTTTCTGATGTCAAACACCAATGGATATGAGATCATCCATCCCCCATCATATGGGTCAAGAAGCGCATACGCTAGTCTACTCTGGAGTATCGATGCCCTGTCTTGGTACTCCCACGACTAGGAACATTTGAAGGATGTACTTGGCGACTACACTGTCCCCACTAGTATGATCCGCATCATAATCCTGGTAGTCAGTACTCATCCTAAGGGCTTTATCAACATGTAACATAGAGACAATCAGAGTACATGTTAAGATAAAGAGCAATCAGATAGCGTACTATCATGTCGAGCAAGAAAGTCCTCCCTATATATGTCCAAGCATCCACTACAATATATATCATATGTACAGTAATGGCCTCTAGGGCATACATATAACTAACAATCTCCCACTTGCACTAGGGCCATCTGTTGTGGTATCGCATACCCAACAATTTGCTGTGGTTGAAGTATCTCATACTCAACCATCCCAAAAAAGTCTCTAGTGGGAAAAAGGCCTTTGTGAGTGGATCCGCGCTGTTGTCCTCTGTGTCTACTCTCCTAACCTCGATCTCCCTGGAGATCAACCATCTCCATGATCAGGTGATACTGCCTAAGAATTATATCTGGATTTGTGATAGGACGGGGGTTCCTAGGAAAAAGCCACAACTCCATTGTCACACAATAGTAGGAACGAAGTTCATCTCATGAACTTTTATATATCCATACTGCCTCTTTGGTAGCATCCTTGATAATGACGTATCTTCCCTTTAATCGTCTAGTAAGTCACGGTATCTAGCTTGGAACTCTTCCAACATACCGTCCCTCCACTGAGGGTATAGACAATGCCTGCGACTGACATTCAGTCGTCCTTATCACCCTGGAACCTTTCCAGTTATTCTCTCCAGGATCGATTGATACCATCTCACTACAACTAGTGAGAATCCTAACATCCAAATAGATCTATCTCATAGATCCATAACCCAGGATTTTAGGAGGTATCACCTTGATCCTATATGGAGAATCATTGTGATAAGTGGAGATTGACCGAGCGTAGCATAGGAAATTCCTTCCCTATCAAGAGTATGTCATCCACGTACTCTATGAGGAACACTACCATACTCCCTACTACCTTTTTGTATATACAAGGTTCATCTACCATTTTGATGAAGTCAAACTCTTTGACTACCACATCAAAACAGATGTTCCAACTCCGCGATACCTGCTTTATCATATAAAGAATCTTGCACACGTTTCCGCTGCTCCCACTGTCTAGGAAGCCCTCTGGCTGTGTACTTATACGCTCTTTTCCAAATCATCATTTAGAAAAGCAGTCATGACACCCAACCACTAGATATCGTAGTCATGATATATAGCCGTGGCAAGTAGGATTTGGATGGACTTAAGCATAGCTTTGAAATTCTCAACTTTTCCATGTACACCAAGTAATCTTCTCAAGATATACTTGCTCCTGATGGGGATTTAACCCTTCAGATAAAGCAACCAAAGTTCATACTTTGTTGGTGTATAAGGATTCCATCTCAGATCGCTAAGCATCCAGCCATTCTTACAGAGTCCCACTCCTGATGGCCAGCTTGAAACTAGTTGGGTCATCATCTCATGATGCAATCCTCGCTCCCACTGTCATAGAGAAAACCGAAGTATCTCTCAGGTTGGTGAGGAACCCTACTAGATCGGCGGAGAGGCTGAGGTTTGTTGGAAACTATTAAATCCTTTGGTTCTACCAAATCATCAGCTGCAGTTTGTATAGCTGGTACTCTTTCCAGTTCTATCTCATGACCAATAATTTCTTCACAAGAAATTCCCTTTCACAAAGGTGGCATGCTGAGAAACAAAACAACTTTTGTTTCTCGGTTTGGTAGAAGATATTACCTTGCGAATGCTTGGGATATCCAACAAACTTCCACAGAACTGACTTTGCCTCGAGCTTGTCCGGATTATGCTTTTAGACATAGGCTGGACAACCCCAAATCTTAACAAACTTAAGATATGGGCTCTTCCCATTCCATATCACATATGAAGTGGTAGGTAACTGATTTGATTTGAACCCTATTCAATAGGTATGCAGCTTCTCAAGTGCATAACTTCCAAAAGGAAATAGGAAACTCAGTAGTACTCATCATAGAGCACACCATATCACATAGGGTGCTATTGCTCCGCCCGATATACCATTGTGCTATGGTGTATTCGGAGAAGTAATGCTAAGAGAGAATCTCATTCTCCTTTAGAATAGTCCAGGAATTCCGTGTTCAAGTATTCTCCTCCTTGATCTCATCAAAGGACATAATACTTATACCCGTTTTTGGTTCTCTACTTCTAACTTATATTCTATGATTATCTCAAAAGTTTCGGACTTATGTTTCAACAGGAACATATGTCTGAATCTTGAGAGATCATCAGTGAATATAATGAAGTACAAAGAACCGGTCTTGGCATCTGTAGACAGGGGACCTTCATACATCAGCATGTATCAATCCCAAGAGTTCACTAACTCTTTCTCTGTTTCCAATAAATGGAGCTGTGGTCATCTTATCTCTGTGACATGACCGGCAAGTTTCACAAGATGTAAATTCAAACTAATTTAAATATGCATCTATATGTAACTTCAGCTAGTCGGGTCGCATTGATATGGCCTAGTCTACAATGCCTCAAGAAGGATTCGTTCATTTCCGAACTCTCCCTCTTGTGTGTGTTCTGTACATTAAGAACTGTAGTTTGATTTAGAACGTCTATGCTTTTAGATAACGTGCCTGAACCGATCAACTTTTGATATAGGAAATGTTCAAAACATTATCCATCAATACAAAATTATATCCTTTCTTTACTAATAAAGAGACTGATATGATGTTGTATATCAGGTTCGGTATCTAATAACATTCGTTCAGAATCAATGTATTCTTGTAATACAGGGTGATAACTACCAACAGACTTGGCTGCAACACTTGCACCATTTCTATCTCATGAAATTTATCACCCGTTCTCAGTTCTCTACCTATCTGTAGCCCATGTAACAAATTACATTTGCGGGATCCTGATTCGGTATCTCATACCCAGGACGTAAAGGATACTGAGAAACGGTTCTCGGTAATGAACACACCCGAAGAAGATGCATCAACATGCACTTTCTTCGTTTCGGCGGCACGGGAATTCTGGTAATCCCCTATTTCCTGCTCTGTCTTATAACAATTATAAGTTGGAGTGGGACCAACGTTCCTTAGCGCAGTATAACAAGCGGGTTCGGTCAATGCATCCGTATTATTATCTTGATTAAGGCGTGACATAGTCGTCATCAGGAGAGAGAGAAGAAAACACTCAGCGTGCGCTTTTACAAGATTAGATTGGTTATCAATTTATCTAATCAGGATGTCTCCCACTGTTTTAGTCAAATCTTCCTTCAAACCGTAAAATGTAAGACTAGCCGGGATTAATTACACTCTACAAGTTCGCCAATCTTTCAGCCAGGCCAGTGCCGGTACTTGGAGGGAGGTTCTCCATGCTTTCGCACGGACCTAATTAAAATAAACCTCGTTTTCCCAGGGGCGTAACCCCGTTAACACCTTTCTAGACACCTACTTGATCGGCTAATTGTAATGTGTAAAACTCTCCCAGGAGTAACTCTTACTCGCAGCGGGTATCGGAATCCAACTATCTCATAGAAGGTATGCAATCTCATTGCAAATTTCAACACTTGAAATTCCCAATAATATTTTATCCCTAGCGTCCTATGACCTTGACGAAGGCCAAACTACCCATAGTCCACTAGTCAAGTTCAACCCGTTCATTTCTTGATTGAATTAAACCCACCCACACGACCCTTGACGAAGGCCAAACTACGCCGTACGAATACCTTAATCCAATCGCATCGTATGCTAGCAGATAAGCACTAGTTAGCTACCGTACACTACGCCTTGACGAAGGCCAAACTACCGCAGCACGAATACTAAGTAGTACATATCTGAAATAACAGAGGACTACGACAGGTTTTTAAGAAAACCTTTTGCGTAATGAACTTGATATCGTTGTAGAATCGAGTGTTTTTAAATGGAGTGTTTTTGAGGCTTTTCTAGTTTCGCTAAAGAGGTCACTCCCAGTGAAGGGATCGTTGGCTCTTTCCTCATCGAATAAGGTGCAGGATATTTCACAAATACCACTATGCAAAGCAAAAACTATATAAGCAATCAAAAGATAAACCGAGTTTGTAGCATCTGCTAGTTTCACTAAAGAGGTCACTCCCGGTGAAGGGATCTCAGCTCTTTCCTTATCGAATAAGATGCTGGATGTTCTATAAGGAACACCGCTATGCAAAGTAAGAGCTAGAGCTACCAGTTTTTAAACAAGTTTATACAACATCTTTAGGATTCTTTTAGTTTCATTAATCTCATTAATGAAGTCCAATTTTAATATGCTTTACAAGCAACATATTTAAAACGAAATCTGCAATATAACATAAATCTCATATATATAATATAAATATTCGTCTCAGGCAGTAATATGATCTCATCACAGAACATTGCAGCAGAAGAACATATATGAAATATTGGATATACTAGGACGTCCGTGTTTTAGTACGAGCCTGTATAAAACACGGATTCCACGGTCGCGATGAATAGCCAAACTCACATCCTTAGACCCCTACGAGAGCGGCAAGCAACCCTGCCAATTCTAGGGTTAGGAGGCCCGGTCTCGACTCCTCGAGATGGTCTCCTGTACATATCAGATTTTTGCATTTTCATACCGCCCAATTTTTATCACATTGCATATCGGTAGATACTCTTGAGCCGTGTTTGCTGGTCAATTGCAGGATACAGGTTCCCGGTTCTCAAACGGAGAAATTCATGAAAAACACAACAAAATCCGGTTCCTGCCAACCACAGATAAAACACGGTCTCCGCTCTTCATCCGTATGTTGCCAGATACCAGTTTAGGAAGACAAAGTGTCAACTCAATGTCATTCTCATGCACAAGGCTCAATGGTAGCACAAAATCCAAGAGATCTACGCGGAGCTCGAGGCAATCATCCACAAAAAAGTCCACCTTTGCTCAATGGAAATTCTGGAAGAAATAGGAATGAATTATCAGAAAATACCCACACCAGACAAGAGGGGACAGGAGAACAGGAAAGTACTCAGAAGCCCACACCCTAAGTCGACTATAGGGGCGCGGATCCGCGGCCATAGGGGGGCTTAGGCGGCGGATCCGCGGCCGTACAGTCAGGTCAGAGAATGGGCTTTTGAGGGCAGTTTGGTCATTGCATCAGGGTTCTGTTGGTTGCCCTAGGGTTTCATTTCTTGGCCTATAAATAGCCCAGAATTTTGGGAAGAAAGGGTCCAATTTTGTATTCTCATTTTGCCTAGTTTTAGTGTTGTTCTTCTTCCTCTTCTCACATCTTCTCCATTAAACTTATAGTGAGCTTTTGAGTGAAGAGTGATGAATAAAGAAGACCATTTTTATTATTATCATGCTTTTCTCTTTCTTTACTTGTTATAATTGTTGTAACTTTAAATTCGTTAAGTAGTTGTTGTTATTTCTTTGTTGTTTCTTTCTTCTCTTTTTCTTTATCCTTACATACGACAATGATACTTACGCTCGATCCTCGCCAAGGTGAGGTCGCAAACAGTTAGTCGTATTCTTCTAATCTCCTTCTTTCTATCTTCCTCTTTTGTGTTGTTTTGTTTTTCCTATCATGAAGTGTGAGTAGTTCTTTACTTGTTAGGGTAGGATAAGGGAAGTTTGAGAGAAGGAAATCTCTCTCACTCTTTCCTTGCCCAACAACTTGAATCGACTCCCGTTAATTGAACCACAATCCGCTCCTTACGGCACCCTATCCTACATGATAGCGGTGATTCCGTAGTGAGACCGGTTGTGGTTGAATTAACCGGAGGTTATGGATAAGAGCCAAGAACGGACGGACAAGCACCAAAAGGAAGACTTATGCGTTGGAAAGCCTAGCTTATACTCGCAAAGTCCTTCCTAGTCATGCTAATCCCCGTTGTTGCCGATTACCGTAACACCGATATTAAGTGGGGCAACGAAAGATGTGGAGACTCCTAACTCACACTAACCTAATCCTAACCCTAACAAGCTCTCTTTAAATATCAACTTAACACTTAGATAACCACAACAAAATCTGAACAACCGGACTTAACTCGTCGAAAAACACATAGAAAAAGATTCCCATCTCCCTGCGGACGACCCGTACTCAACCGGCTAGCTACAAGCGAAACCGTCTTGATTGCGGTATTTTAAACTAAACTTGAACACGCACGTATCCTATCAATCAAATGGCGCCGTTGCCGGGGAGACGGTAGTTTGTTTCTTTGTGAAATTTCGGGTTAATTTGTAAGTATAACTCTAACCGAAAAACAAAAAAATATATACATTGTAAACAAAACCATCTTGTTATTTTTGATTAGTTTTTGTGCAAGTGTGAAGGAAAATACGAAGTTCACGATCGACGCCAAGGACGTTGAAAATACGGAGTTCAAGTACAGTGCCAAAGACGTGGGAAGATAGACCCACATTTCGCGGCTACACCGCGACGGACAAAACAAAGCATCCGGTCTACTGAAAAATCTGGAGCAGTTACAGTAAGAAAATAAAAATTCAGTACATCCAGAAAAGAAGAGGAGACCCAGAACAGCACCTGTACCAAACCAGAAGCCCTAACTCCCTAGTGTTGCCGCGTTTCCGCGGCATAAGTAAGCTTAGGCCGCGGATCCGCGGCCTCTTGGTGGGGTCAGTGGTCCAAACTCTCTCTGTAAGTCTCTTTCCTCTCTCCCTCTCCTCTGAACTCCACTGAACTGTGTTTTCTGCAGGCTTCTTTGCGCAAACTCTTCTCCCCCTTCCAATAAACTGTTCTTGTGCAGGATTCTTTGCGCCGCAAATAAAAATTGTTTGCAGTTGATTTGTTACTGCTTTGCATTTCTTTAATACGGACTTAAGGGGCTTGAAACCAATCCAGATTGGGTGGGGATTTCATCACCCTTCCAGGACCCCGGAAATCACTAAAGCATATGCATTGTCCATTGTAAATTAAAAAAATACTAGACTTCAGCCCTAAGGACTTCGCGCTCATTAGGAGAAGATAAACCGTGTTTAGAACCTCGCTTAACCGTATATTGATTACGGGGTGTCTAGGAAAGTGTTAAAGGCGCAACCGCCGAAAGAGAAAGGGTTATTTAATTAAGGAACTTCGGGAAAGCGTTGGACAACCTCCCCTTATCTCTGCACTTACCTGGCCTCGTGATCGGTGTATTTTTAAGCCCGTTTCTCGACATTGTTTAACTTCGACAATCAAGTTCAGGAGCAGGTCTAGTAGACCTAGGCGACCGTAGATCTAGGTATGATTGTGCATATCTTGTTTGTGATTGCTTAAGCCGTATTTCCGTACATACTTCTGTAAATCTCTTTCTAAAAACAAAAAAAAGAAAAGAAAAAATCAAAAACTTTTATAAAAACTTGCCCTTTTGTCGCCAAATCCATTTTCACCCAACACCCATCGCCTTTCTTCATTGACGTTTTCTTACCCTCACCTTCTCCGCTTTGACTATACTAAACTCGTTTAGTGTATGTCCGCTTGGACTCGGGACACTAGCGCCCGTCTAGTCCGCGTTACGTTAGTCGCGACCGACTACGCGATCGACTCCGAAGTCGATACTCCGTCCACTCCTCTTTCTCCTCTTCCTTTGCCGGCCAACTCCGACGTTGACCGGAATTCTGTTCATACATCTTCACCTTCACCTTCACCTTCCTCTTCTTCCGTGATGTCGGGATTTAATCCGAACATCTCTTTGACCACCCCTGGATTGGCTCCACCTCCTACGGAGACCAATCTTCCACCACCTCCGCCTGTTGTAGCGCCGCAGCGAATTGCGCTCCAGGATCGTTTCTACCCTACGCGTTCTGCACTTCCCACCTGGCTTTCTCTTCCTCCGGCCAATGGGGACAACTTTGAAATTAAGCCCCATTTCATCAACATGCTTCCACGTTTTCATGGGCTTGAATCTGAAGATGCCTATATCTTCATCAACAAATTTCAAAATGTCTGTGCCATGATGAAAACAACCCAGCTCTCGGACGATGCTATACGTCTACGGGTCATTCCGTTCACTCTATGCGATCCCGCTGAAAAATGGCTGTATAGCACCGCTTCCCACTCAATCACCAGCTGGGACGAGTTTGTTAAAGCGTTTCTAAAAAAATTCTACCCAAATCATAAGACCGCAAGAATTCGAAATGAAATCAACCAATTCTCCCAGCTTCCTTCTGAACCTTTCTGGAAGTGCTTTGACCGATACAAAGACCTTCTTGTTCAGTGTCCTCACCACGGTATAGAGAAATGGCAACTCTGCCAAACCTTATACGAGGGACTGAACCCAGCAACGAAGCAGTTGCTGGAAACCATCTGTCAGGGCCACTTCCTATCCAAATCTGACGAGGAAGCGTGGCAGTTCTTTGACGATCTTGCGGAGCAAACGCTACAATAGGAGAGCACTAGACTGACTTCTTCTTCTTTTACCTCCACTTCTACCGGTCAGTCTAGGGTAGGAATCCACCAACTCGATGTCTCTATTGCGATGAAAGCTGAAATGGCTGCAATAACACGAAAGCTTGAAGCGATAGAGAGCAAATTTTCTGCTCCTGCCCCCACACCTGTTCTCCCCCTTCGTACCATCTGCGCTTGTTGTTCCGATCCTTCCCACTTGACCGAAGAGTGTCCTTACAATCCACCCTCGCAAGGACATGATCAGGTTAATGCTGCCTTCCAGCAAAGACCGAGGAATGATCCATACTCTTCCACCTACAATCCCGGTTGGAGGAACCACCCCAATTTCGCCTGGAATCAGAATCAGAATCAATTCCAGGGAAACAATTTCCAAAGGGCCCCTCCACCGCAACAACAAGCGCCACAACAAACTCAGCATCAGTATCAGCAGTCCTTCCAACCCCAACCTTACCAAAACCAGACGAACAACTTTGCACCCAACAACTCTTTTCCACCAAACAACAACTTTGTTCCGTCCAACAACGATAAGGTTTCCTCGCTCGAGCGAAGTCTGGAGGCGTTCGTTAAACAGTCGACCCAATCCACCGCCAACATCCAGTCTTCGATTCAATCTTTAGTGCAACACACTGCCGCACACGGGCAAAGCATCAAGACCATCGAGGCCCAGATTGCACAACTAAACGCGGCCTTGAGCGAGCGAGAGAAGGGGAAGCTCCCGTCCCAGCCACTTCCAAATCCCGGTCACCCACATAATGCACATGTTGCTCTTGAACAACAAAACCATAATGTGAGTGCCGTGACCACACTGAGATCAGGGAGGATGCTGCCAAACAACATTGGCAAACGGATCAACGATGATGCCCCGGCCGCTGCTTCTTCTTCTTCTCCTTCTTCTTCTTCGTCTTCCGAGCCTATTCTCCGTTCTTCACAAGGCTCTCCCTTTTCTTCTTCTGCTCTGAACGGACCCACTTCTCACTCCACGAAAACACCTATTCTGGGATCCGTTCCAACTCTAAAATCTCCTCCTCCAGCATTAGACTCAACCAATTTTCAAAATGTTCCATTTCCAAACCGGTTGAGGTCTAACAAACAAAATCCACAAATGGAGAAGATTTTGGAGTTATTCAAGCAAGTTAACATTAACATTCCTCTTTTAGATGCTGTCCAACAAGTCCCGTCTTACGCGAAAATCTTAAAGGACTTGTGCACGAAAAAGAGAAAGTCTCAGGTACCCAAGAAAGTTTTCTTGGCTAATGCTGTGAGTGATGCCCTTACCCAATCTTTACCACAAAAACGGAAGGACCCTGGCTGTCCTACGATTTCAATTACTATTGGGGATAAGAACATCAACCGCGCACTATTAGATCTTGGTGCCAGTGTTAACTTGCTTCCGTATTCAGTATACGAGCAATTAGGCGTCGGAGAGCTGAAACCCACACACTGCACTCTCCAGATGGCCGACCGATCGATCACCCATCCTAGGGGTGAGCTAGAGGATGTGTTAATAAAAGTCGGGGACTTCATATTCCCCGTCGACTTCATTGTCTTAGATACACAGCCTGTAGCTAACCCCCGGAGTCAAATTCCGGTGATACTCGGTCGCCCATTTCTCGCAACCTCAAATGCTGTGATCAATTGTCGCAATGGTTCAATGAACCTCTCTTTTGGAAATATGACAATTGAACTCAACATTTTTAGGTTGGAGAATCAGCCCGCCGAACCAAATGCTCATATACTGGATGTCTGCTCGATCCAGGAGATCACACCAGAAGAGTGTGAATTCGAGGAGTTTCTGTTTGAACACGATAATCTTGACGCCACTAGTGCGTTTCTCTTCGAACCTGCTGCTGCTTCTGCGCCCGACAACGAATACGAGTGTTTCACATTCTTGAACGATCTTAGCCGCGCACAACCCGAGTTTGAATCTTTCGACTTTTCGGATGAGTTACCTGAACCATCCGACTCGGTTGCCTACACTCGTTTTGAACCTTTGCTGGAGTCCTTTGAGTTCGAGACCCTTGCACCAGTCTTGCCTTCCATCATTTCACCTCCAACGCTCGAACTCAAGCCGTTGCCGTCTCACCTTAAGTATGCTTACTTAGGTGAGAACGAGACCCTCCCTGTTATCATTTCGGCGTCTCTAGCTCCAGAGCAAGAGAAAGCCCTTCTCGCGGTCTTGCACAGCAACAGGCAAGCTTTTGGCTGGTCCATGGCGGACATCAAGGGGATTAGTCCCCTGATCGTTGAGCATCATATTCATCTGATGGATGATGCCAAACCAGCCCGGGATCCACAAAGACGTCTTAATCCAGTCATGAAGGAGGCTGTGAAGAAGGAGATCGTCAAATGTCTAGATAGTGGTATCATTTACCCTATCTCTGATAGCCAGTGGGTTAGCCCCATTCATGTTGTCCCCAAGAAGTCGGGCATCACGGTCATAACCAACGAGGCGAATGAGTTAATCCCTACTCGCACCCAAACTGGGTGGCGAGTTTGCATTGATTACAGAAAACTCAACGCCGCAATGCGGAAAGACCACTTTCCGCTACCTTTCATTGACCAGATGCTGGAACGATTGGCCGGACATGAGTACTATTGTTTTCTTGATGGCTACTCTGGCTATAATCAAATTCCCATCGCCGAAAAAGACCAGGACAAGACCACTTTCACTTGTCCTTTCGGCACGTTTGCATATCGACGCATGCCCTTTGGGTTATGCAATGCGCCCGCTACCTTCCAGCGGTGTATGATGGGAATTTTTTCGGACATGGTGGAAAAATTTCTGGAGATTTTCATGGATGACTTCTCCATCTTCGGCGACTCCTTTGACGAGTGTTTGCTACATCTTGACGCTGTCCTTACCCGATGTAAGGACAAGAATCTCACTTTGAACTGGGAGAAATGCCACTTCATGGTGCGCGAAGGTATTGTCTTAGGACATATCATCTCGCAAAATGGCATAGAGGTTGACAAAGCAAAGATTGAGGTCATTTCCAATCTGCCTCCTCCCCGATGCGTCAGAGATATCCGAGCCTTCCTTGGCCATGCCGGTTTTTATAGACGGTTTATCAAGGACTTTAGCAAGATTGCTAGGCCCTTGACACTTTTGCTGGCCAAGGACACGCCTTTCGACTTCAACTCGAGCTGTGTGACTGCATTCGAGTCACTGAAACGCTCACTCACTTCTGCTCCCGTTCTCTCTTCTCCTGACTGGACGCACCCATTCGAGATTATGTTCGATGCATCCGACTTTGCCATCGGTGCTGTCCTTGGACAGCACATCAACAAGATGCCGCATGTAATCTATTACGCGAGCCGAACCCTGAACGACGCCCAACTCAATTATACAACGACTGAGAAGGAATTCTTAGCTGTTGTATTTGCTCTAGAAAAGTTCAGGCCCTACCTCATCGGCTCTCCAGTCATTGTCTACACGGACCATTCAGCTTTGCGCCATCTTTTTGCGAAGAAAGATGCAAAATCTCGGTTAATCCGTTGGATCCTCTTGCTTCAAGAGTTTGACCTTGTCATTAAGGACAAACGAGGATGTGAAAACGTGGTTGCCGACCATCTCTCACGACTTCCTTCTTCGCCTTCGCTTCCAATTCCGATCAATGACGTTTTCCCGGATGAACAGCTCTTGACAGTATCTTGCGAACCCTGGTTTGCAGATATTGTGAACTATTTGGCCACGGGATTACTACCGACCGAATGGTCAAGTCAGGACAGACTTCGCTTCTTATCCCAAGTAAAACACTTTTACTGGGACGAACCCTACTTGTTCAAGTACTGTCCCGACCAGATTATTCGTCGGTGTGTCCCTGATGAGGAATTCAAGAGTGTGCTGTCATTTTGCCACGATCAAGCGTGTGGCGGGCATTTTGGGCCCAGAAAGACAGCTGAGAAGATCTTGCAATGTGGTTTCTACTGGCCACAACTTTTCAAAGACGCTCACGATTATTGCAAGACTTGCTCCCGGTGCCAACACATGGGCCGGATATCCCGGAGGAACGAGATGCCGCTCCAACCGATCTTGGTTGTGGAGATTTTCGATGTTTGGGGGATAGACTTCATGGGGTCGTTTCCCAACTCTTTTGGGAACTTGTACATTCTTCTAGCTGTTGATTACGTCTCTAAATGGGTCGAGGCTGTGCCCAGCTGGACTAACGACAACAAGGTTGTCGTTAGGTTCCTTAAAGAAAACATTTTCTCACGGTTTGGGCACCCCCGAGCGATCATTAGCGACAATGGAAGTCATTTCTGCAATAAAACTTTCGAAGCCTTGATGCGGAAATACTCCATAAATCATAAGCTCTCTACGCCCTACCACCCCCAAACCTGCGGGCAGGCCGAAGTTTCAAATCGGCAAATCAAGTAGATATTGGAGAAGACGGTTTCCAAGAACCGTAAGGATTGGTCTCTGAAACTCACTGATGCCCTTTGGGCATTTAGAACCGCTTATAAGACCGACCTTGGCATGTCTCCCTATCGGCTTGTGTACGGAAAAGCCTGCCACCTTCCTGTCGAAATCGAGCATCGCGCATTTTGGGCGATAAAGGAGTTGAATCTGTCTCTTGAGGATGCGGGCAGCCATCGGAAGCTGCAGCTGAACGAACTGAACGAGCTTAGGGATGAGGCTTACGATAACGCGGTTGTCGTTAAGAATCGAACGAAGGTGTTTCACGATAAACACCTTTTGCGCAAAACCTTCGTACCTGGTCAGCAGGTACTGCTTTACGACACCCGACTTCACTTCTATCCTGGAAAGCTGAGATCTCGCTGGAAAGGGCCGTATTTTGTGCGGAATGTGTATCCGCAGGGCGCTGTGGATTTGGAAAATCCAAAGGACGGTTCACTCTTCAAAGTGAACGGACACCGATGCAAACCGTACCTTAGCGCCGAACCAACAGAGGAGCTCCTGTTCTTACAGGAGCCGGTTTACCCTGAATGATCTTCCTCTGCCTACCTCCAAACTTCGGTTATCCAGCCACGAACAGCGGACACTGTTCCAAATAAGTTTGGGGGTATGTACAAACCGTTTTGTTATATTTGTGTATATTCTTTTTCTTTTCTTTAAAAACAAAAACAAATAAAATTTGTATATCACTAACCGACAATTTTGAACCTTCAAACTGATCTCTTCATGCAACGACAGTGAGGACACTGTCCAGTTTAAGTTTGGGGGTACGCTCGGTACGCATTTCTTACCTTCGCATTCATATGTATATTTTGCATCTGCATATTTAAATCCATAAAATCCATAAAAATTTGAAAATTTTCTAAAAAATATAAAAATTTTTTGTCAAGTTAGCTTGTGGAAGAATTCGGATTCAACATTCGACGGTTTTTGTTTGAAAAAATAGGAATAACTAGATCTTATGTTTGGATTTTGAAAAACCTGAAAGATAACTCTCCTTTGAAGTTAACTATAGCTGATATACGTCTTTACATCACACTACACGTGTCGTAAATTTTTGGGAATTAGATGACAAGTCTTTTATGTTTAAAAAACTTTTAAACAGATAAATGATTTTCTAAGGATCAAATAGGTTTGTTCTGAAATAAGTAATGTCAAGAATAGTTTATGAAGTAAAGCGAATAGGAAGGAATGTTATTGATGCCGTAATTGGAACTAAGTCTGAAAAATAACCCATCTAAAACTTGATTGGAATGATTACACACCAAACCCACTAAACACGTCTTTTATCCAAAAAAATATTTGAACTGCCGGTTATATCTCTGTTCGTATCAAATCATCTGATTTTTACGCCAAACTGTCTTTTGTTTTTGGACCTAGGTAACTTGAGTAATTAAGTCCGCAGGGGTGTTTCTACACCTAATGCCCTAAAACCAACTGGTTTGGGTGCATTGGCCCAAAGCTCGCTAAGAAGCCTAGAAAGTCCAGTTTAAAACAAAGTCAAGCAAGTGTTCTCTCCGAGTTAAAATTCCTAACGGTTCTTTGTGTGAGAATAATCTTGATAAAAGACAGGCTTTTATAAAAATTTTAACGGAGATATGAAGGTTTTATTCTATGATAAAGACTATTGCACGTTCACAGAGGTGTGTATGAAATGAAAACAAGAAAAAGGTGGAGTGAAAAATACGACTTAGTTTCCTGTTATGGAAGATAGAAATTCTGAAGTTGAAACCTTACTGGAAAACAAAACTTGAAAAATGCTTAACTCTTTATAAAACTTATGTGATCCTTTTAAAATTGTTATCTGGGCTTTATTGTGAGACATGATGACTTTATTCGACCTTTCGGGAACTTAACGACACTATTTGCACTGCACGTAAAGACATATAAAATCTGTAGTTAAATGAGAAGCGAGTTATGAAAAATAAAGGTTCGATGATCTAGACTTAGGATTATAGAATTGTTATTTTCTAAAACAAAACTTTAGGGTTTGAAGCTTAGTTATTTTACAAAACCAACTTGACCGGATTTTATGGGTAGTATCCGCTGAAAACCCTCAGGAGACAACACTCCTCCTACTAGGGACACCTAGAGGTTTAACGGCTTGTTGCACATGCTCAGTGCAATCGCGTTCCCTGCGAAGGTGAGGTTAGGAAATTTTTTGTGAATAAATGGGCTTTGCTCGGGACAAGCAAATGATAAGTTTGGGGGTATTTGTTCATATCAGATTTTTGCATTTTCATACCGCCCAATTTTTATCACATTGCATATCGGTAGATACTCTTGAGCCGTGTTTGCTAGTCAATTGCAGGATACAGGTTCCCGGTTCTCAAACGGAGAAATTCATGAAAAACACAACAAAATCCGGTTCCTGCCAACCACAGATAAAACACGGTCTCCGCTCTTCATCCGTATGTTGCCAGATACCAGTTTAGGAAGACAAAGTGTCAACTCAATGTCATTCTCATGCACAAGGCTCAATGGTAGCACAAAATCCAAGAGATCTACGCGGAGCTCGAGGCAATCATCCACAAAAAAGTCCACCTTTGCTCAATGGAAATTCTGGAAGAAATAGGAATGAATTATCAGAAAATACCCACACCAGACAAGAGGGGACAGGAGAACAGGAAAGTACTCAGAAGCCCACACCCTAAGTCGACTATAGGGGCGCGGATCCGCGGCCATAGGGGGGCTTAGGCGGCGGATCCGCGGCCGTACAGTCAGGTCAGAGCATGGGCTTTTGGGGGCAGTTTGGTCATTGCATCAGGGTTCTGTTGGTTGCCCTAGGGTTTCATTTCTTGGCCTATAAATAGCCCAGAATTTTGTGAAGAAAGGGTCCAATTTTGTATTCTCATTTTGCCTAGTTTTAGTGTTGTTCTTCTTCCTCTTCTCACCTCTTCTCCATTAAACTTGTAGTGAGCTTTTGAGTGAAGAGTGATGAATAAAGAAGACCATTTTTATTATTATCATGCTTGTCTCTTTCTTTACTTGTTATAATTGTTGTAACTTTAAATTCGTTAAGTAGTTGTTGTTATTTCTTTGTTGTTTCTTTCTTCTCTTTTTCTTTATCCTTACATACGACAATGATACTTACGCTCGATCCTCGCCAAGGTGAGGTCGCAAACAGTTAGTCGTATTCTTCTAATCTCCTTCTTTCTATCTTCCTCTTTTGTGTTGTTTTGTTTTTCCTATCATGAAGTGTGAGTAGTTCTTTACTTGTTAGGGTAGGATAAGGGAAGTTTGAGAGAAGGAAATCTCTCTCACTCTTTCCTTGCCCAACAACTTGAATCGACTCCCGTTAATTGAACCACAATCCGCTCCTTACGGCACCCTATCCTACATGATAGCGGTGATTCCGTAGTGAGACCGGTTGTGGTTGAATTAACCGGAGGTTATGGATAAGAGCCAAGAACGGACGGACAAGCACCAAAAGGAAGACTTATGCGTTGGAAAGCCTAGCTTATACTCGCAAAGTCCTTCCTAGTCGTGCTAATCCCCGTTGTTGCCGATTACCGTAACACCGATATTAAGTGGGGCAACGAAAGATGTGGAGACTCCTAACTCAAACTAACCTAATCCTAACCCTAACAAGCTCTCTTTAAATATCAACTTAACACTTAGATAACCACAACAAAATCTGAACAATCGGACTTAACTCGTCGAAAAACACATAGAAAAAGATTCCCATCTCCCTGCGGACGACCCGTACTCAACCGGCTAGCTACAAGCGAAACCGTCTTGATTGCGGTATTTTAAACTAAACTTGAACAGGCACTTATCCTATCAATCATCTCCCACTGGACCCTAGAACCCGGTTACTTGTGCTCCCCGCCTTGGGTCTACCTAATGCGGAAAAGTAAATAATATACAATGGTGACATCATCCTCAGCCCGGAAGTGCCCCAATAAAAGAATATTATATACAATTGAATTTTACATGAAAGAAAAAGAAAAACTCTCATCTTACATAAAAACCCCGGCTATTCAGAACACGACGATCCAATATAACATATCTCAGCAACACATAATATCTCATATCATCAACGTAAGCAAGTATGTGTATCCCGAAGCCGGCGATACACCACATACTACGTTTACGGTCACAGAAAAGAATGTGTAAAACTACAACAGTTGAAATCCGCAACCTCCTTAGACATCGCATGCCTAACCAAATGAATTCCTTAGACATCACATGCCTAACAATTATAAACCCCGCATTTTAGTCTCATTATCGAAAACTCTTTTCAATATCAAGTCGGGCAATTCAACAAGATTCCCGACAACCTGATCGAATGCTCGTCTCAAACTTTAGTAGACGGCCGCACCCCCGGATGCCGTCGAGGAAGTGCACTAAGGCTGAACACCGTTGCCGTGAGCACCCGAACGGATGCTTTTGGCGATGGGGTTCTCCTACAGTCACTTGGTCGGGGCTATGGGGCGTGGCTGTCTATTAAGTTTACCCGGGGAGTATCCGCGTACGCTACGTGATTGCGACGGACTTTTGATCGCATCAAAATCCCGTGGCAACCGATCATCTGAGACTGAACTGCTAGATTTATAACATTCAAATTAGTTATCTCATAACTATCTATGGATTCCAAATATTGTATCACATTCCAGATAAATAGACAATGTTAAACTTTTCGATCGAATAATCAAACACCCAAGTTTTCCCAAATAGTTCTCAACACTTAAAATTAGTTTAAAAACATCCATCACATGCCACAGTACCAATGGTCCAGCCGTAGAAGGGTCAAGCCAACGCCTCATATGTGGCATGCCGTACTGCCCCAGACCCTAAGGTTTAGAGGCAGTTCAAGACGGTCACATAATCGAGTTAAGGTTTGTTGTCTTCTAGAGGGTCCACTGCATTACTTGCATGACTTAGAACGTTCTTAAACTACGGAAAAATCCAACCCTTGGAAATTTTTCGGCAGGGGAAAAAGTGAGTTATTGATATCCGTTCGAACTTTTTAACACGTTCTAAAAATTACCCGGACTAACTAAACGAAGTTATACTTTCCGATCGAATCAACGAGCTCCCAATACAACCCAGAAAACTCAACACTTGAGTGGAATTAAAAATTCCCAGAATTGTGCAAAAGAACCCAGGAATTATACTGTGAAATCGTGGGCCCCAATGTCACTATTCTGCCACGGAACCGCGGCCACGTGCGTGGTTTAGCCACGGTTCCGCGGTCACGTGATCACTTTAGTGGTCCGTACTTCACAGTAATTCTTAGGTTTTCTTGCTTGTTTTTCTGAGTATTTTTAATATGAAAAAAATCAACATTTTTACAAAATTTCCAAAGAAGGGTATGTTTTGGGGTTTCGGGGTTCGATCGGACTTTAAATTTCGTCTAGACTTCGCCTAAAGCTCCAGCTAGGCTCTGATACCACTGTAGGGATGCTAGGCACTCTCACAAGGGTCTACGAGGTATCAACCATGCCCGATTTAAAATTTAGACGTGCCGAACAACCCTAACCAAGATCTTTATACTAGAGTTTAGGCGAAAACAAACATGTTAAAACACTTTAACACTAAAGCTCTGTGTTGAGGTCCCTTCGCTGCGATCATTGTGCATCCGGACTCTAGAGAGGCTCCACAAAGAGAATGATGCAAACTTGCTTCCGATCTTCGATAACAAAGATGATCTACTTTGAAGTTTCATTAACACAAGCTCTCACTCACAAAATGAAGTGAACACCCTCATATAAATGGTAAGGGTAGATAAGGATGATGAAGTAGGATTTTTGCTTTCATTTGTTTTCTTATTCTCACTCACTTTCATCACAAAAAGCAAAGCAAGAAAGCTTTGTATTAAGGAAGAAGAAGAAGAAGAATCATTTGTGATGAATAATGAATATGTAATCATAATCACTTATGCAACCATGGTTGCTAAATGATAAGGCTAACCAATGTAGAGAATTAACCAAGGGTGAAGGGTTTGGCTTGAGTTAACCATGAGTCAATAAAATATCAACCATAATATCTTAGCACAAAACAAAAGAAAAGCTTTTAGAAGCTTCAAGAATGAGCTAACCCAAATCAAACCCTAACCTTATTTAATCTCCACTAATCATGTTGCATTAGTAATTATAACATGTTACAATATTATATATCACATATATAATATATTTTGTAACAAAAAGAAAATAATACAATTAACATATATCGCATATATATCAATGTATTACCTGAGTGAGAAAATGAATCAATAAGTGAGCTAATATTAGTTAATGTAATTTAATATATCAAATATATAATTATACATTAAATTATCAAATCAACACTTGATCTGATAATCCGGCTATTTCACAAATAACCGACTAATATAATCTGTATCAGTTCATCGAATCAACACTTGATCCGATGACCCGGCTATATCTCATATACCCGGTCGATATCTCATATCGTGAGAATCTAATACGGTATCACATACACGTATTGTTCTCGGTCCCACACATATCATATATGTGCTCCTATTCCGTTTTGCCTGAGCCAAGAAACCTCTGTGTAGGACTCTAAAGAATCGTCAATACGCCGGCAGTAGTTGATGATCATATCAAACACCCACAAGCTGCAAGCGGTCAGCTAAACGTAACAGCCACCCAGGTATTGAGCGCTCAGTAGATCAACAAGCAAGCCTGTACATTCTCCTGTGAATCCAGTCAGTAACACTCCCGTACAGTCCGGTCTCGTCGTCTGATATGTCGCATATCTCGCCTAGGGGTGGTATACGTCAGACCCCAGTAGCTTGATAAGTCGTGTCGATCTAAGATCTATAAAAGTTCGAGAAACTACTGATAACACTTACCAGTAAATCTCAGCAACCCTGGCCAAAGATTTCCAGTTGTAGCCAATCGAACACAGCGCAACATCAACTCCCTATACCGGGAGAGACGAATCCCCTCCTATCGCTCATTGCCTCCATGTGATTCGGGACTGTACCCAAAAGCCACCTTTTTGCACGCCCTCTTGGACGTGGTATGATGGAAATCAAAGCACAGTGGGAATCACACAAGACTCTATGACGATCTCGGGTCTACAGACTACTCTGTACCAGTGTCACCAGAGAACTGCCATCTGACGTGAGGTATAATACCATCTGGGAGTTCTCGGCGAGTCCGTCCAGTGTACCCAGTCTCCACTGAGCACCCGTATACCTTCTCTGATGGCAAACACCAATGGACATGGGATTATCCATCGCCCATCATATGGGTCAAGAAGCGCATACGCTAGTCTACTCTGGAGTATCGATGCCCTGTCTCGGTACTCCCATGACTAGGAACATTTGAAGGATGTACTTGGCGACTACATTGTCTCCATTAGTATGATCCGCATCATAGTCCTGGTAGTCAAGTACTCATCCTAAGGGCTTTATCAACATGTAACATAGAGACAATCAGAGTACATGTTAAGATAAAGAGCAACTAGATAGCGTACTATCATGTCGATCAAGAAAGTCCTCCCTATATATGTCCAAGCATCCACTACAATATACATCATATGTACAGTAATGGTCTCTAGGGCATACATATAACCAACAATAAACATACGGCCTCCACTCGTTTCGCCTGAACCAGAGAAACCTTCTGTATGGGATTCTAAAGACTCGATAGTACGCTCGCAGTGGGTTTAACCACAAGCGCGTCAGCGGTACTAGCTGTATGTAACGGCTACCCAGATACCTGTCGAGAAAGAAGGACGACAAGCAAACTCATCTGAACCCCTACTGAGCCTAACCGTGACAATATCCATACAGTCCGGTCTGTTTGTCTGATAGTACCGCATACAAGGTCTAGGGGGTGGTCAACGTCAGACCTCTACTAACCCTGATAATTTGTGCTAGTGTGGCTCAATACCATTAGAGAAATTACTGATCTAATCTATCAGTAATTCTCAACTGTCCTGGCCAGGGGATTATAGCGTTGACCAACCAAGCACAGCGCGATATCGACTCCCTATACTTGGGGAGACGAATCCCTAAAAATCACTTACCGTCTCCATGTGGCTCGGGAATGTACCCAACTAAAACCTGTTTGCACGACTCCTTTAAGCCGTGGTGAGGTAGTAGTCAAAGCACAGTAGGAACTCACGTGAGACAAATGATGATCTTAGGTGTACAGACTACCTGTACACATGCTACATGAGAACCGCCATCTGACATTTGGTATAATACCATCCAGCAGTTCTCGGCGAGTCCGTCCAGTGTACCCACCCATAGAGCATCTATATACAATCTTAGGTGAAACATACCAATAGCTGTGAGACTAACCATCACCCCTCGTTGGGGTATAGAAATGTATACAACAGTCTACTTTGGGATATCGATGCCCTGTCTCGATATTCCTACGACTGGGGACACTTTTAAGGATATGCTTATAGACTACCCAGCTCTCACAAGTACGACTGCCATCAAAATGCTGGTAGTCAAGCATGTCCTATGGGCTTTATCAACATATATAAGTAATACATAATAACAAGTAGAACATACGCACATGTTAAGATAAAGTTAAAATAGATATTATACTATCATTTCGAGCAAGATCGTCCTATATATATACATATCAATAGTATCCATTACAAATAATGGCCTCTAGGGCATATATATATCCTACAATCTTCCACTTGCACTAGGGCCAGTTATTTGCATAACGCAACCCCAACATCTCGAACAGCCGCTCGAACTGTGCTTGAGATAAGACCTTCATGAATAGATCCGCAGTGTTGTCTTTTGTGTCTACTCTCTGAACTTCAATCTCCTTGCGATCCACGATCTCCCTGATCAGGTGATATCGCCTCAAGATATATCTGGATTTCTGATGGGACCTTGGTTCCTTCGCTAAGGCTACAACCCCATTGTTATCGCAATACAAGGGTATTGGATTGGCAATGGACTGAACCACCTAAAGTTCAGAAATGAACTTCCTCATCCAAACCGCCTCTATTGCGGCATCGTTAGCAGCTATGTACTCAGATTCCATCGTTGAGTCTACGATGGTGTCTTGTTTGGAACTCTTCCAACATACCTCCCCTCTATTGAGGGTAAACACATAACAAGAGACGAATTTAGAGTCATCCTTGTCACTTTTGAAGCTGGAGTCGGTAAAAGCCTCGATCTGGAGGTCCCCATTACCGTACACCCAGAACATCTCCTTAGCCCTTCTTAGGTACTTGAGAATGTTTTTTACTGTTATCCAATACTTCTCACCCGGGTTTGGCTGATACCTACTTACTACACTATGTGCGTAATCTACATCCGGTTTGGTAGATAACATCGCATACATTATAGATCCTACCGCCGAAGCGCAGGGTATAATGCTCACGCAAGCCCTCTCTTTATCAGTCTTTGGAGACATCTCTTTGGAGAGGGTGATCCTGTGACAAGCGGGTAAATTACCACGCTTGGAATCTTCCATACTAAACCTTTTTAGTATGGTGTCAATTTAACCGGACTGTGAAAGTCCCAACATTCTTTTAAACCTATCACGATAGATCTTAATCCCCAGAATGTAGGAGGCATCACCCAAGTCTTTCATGGAGAACTTCTGTGACAAGAAGAGCTTGACTGATAGTAGCATAGGGATGTCATTCCCTATCTGGAGTATGTCATCCACGTACAGTATGGGGAAGACTACTGCTCCTCCTACAATCTTCCTATAAATGCATGGTTCATCTACATTTTTGATAAAGTCAAATTCTTTGACCGTCTCATCAAAGCAGATGTTCTAACTCCGCGAAGCTTGCTTTAATCCATAAATGGATTTAAGCAACTTGTACACTTTTCCGCTGCTCCCACTGTCTAAGAAACCCTTTGGCTGATCCATATAAACACTCTTTTCTAAATTTCCATTTTGAAAAACTGTTTATACGTCTATCTGCCAGATGTCATAGTTATGAAAGGCAGCAATGGCAAGCAGGATCCGAATGGATTTAAGTATAGCCACTGGAGAAAAGGTATCATCATAGTCCAATCCTTGTCTTTGACGAAAACCTTTTGCAACAAGTCTAGCTTTATAGGTTTCCACTTGTCCATCTACACCAATTTTCTTCTTGAAGATCCATTTGCATCCAACGGGTTTTACCCCAGGAGGAGCAACTTCCAAAGTCCATACTTTGTTGGTATACATGGATTCTATTTCGGATCTCATAACATCTAGCCACATCACCGAGTCATTACTCGTGATAGCCTGCTGAAAATTAGTAGGCTTGTCATCATTGATAATGCAATCCTCTCGATCTCCGACTACAAGAAACCCATAGTATCTCTCAGGCGGATGAGAATGCTTACTAGATCTGCGGAGCGGCGTCGGTTCATCGGGCTATATTGAAACCTGAGGTTCTACTAAGTCCTCAGCAGTAGTTTGTGGTTCTGGAATTTCTTCAAGTTCTACCGCGCTCCTACTAATTTCTTTTGCAAGAAATCCGTTCTTTAAAGAGACTATATGGCGAGCGACAAACACCTTTTGTTCTTCAGTGTGGTAGACTAGATATCCCCTTGAATTCTTGGGGTATCCCACAAACTTGCATAAAACCGATCGTGCTTCGAGCTTGTCCGGATTCTGCTTTTTAACAAAAGCTGGACACCCCCATATCTTAAGATAATTGAGACACAGTCTCTTCCCACTCCACATTTCATATAGAGTGGTAGGCACGGACTTAGTTGGAACCCTATTCAATAGGTATGTTGCTGATTCCAGCGCAAAACCCCAGAAGGAAAGTGGTAACTCAGTACTACTCATCATGGAATGCACCATATCGAGTAGCGTGCGGTTCCTTCTCTCTAATACACCATTATGCTGAGGTGTATACGGAAGAGTAAGCTGAGAGAGAATTCCATTCTCTTTTAAGCATTCAAGGAAACTGGTAGTTAAGTATTATCCACCCCGATCAGATCGAAGTATCTTAATACTTTTACTCGTTTGTTTCTCCACTTCATTTTTATACTTCTTGAATTTCTCAAAGGCCTCGGATTTATGATTCATTAAGAATACATGTTCATACCTTGAGAAATCGTCAGTAAAAATGATGAAGTAGGAGTAACCGCTTCATGCATGTGTAGACATCGGACCACATACATCGCTGTGTATGAGTCCCAAGAGTTCAGTGGCTCTTTCTCCGTGCCCTGTGAATAGAGATTTGATCATCTTTCTTTTGATACATGATTGATAAGTTGCATATGATACGTATTCAAATGGATCTAAATATCCATCTTTATACAACTTAGTCAACCTTATTTCATTAATATGACCAAGTCTACAATGCCATAAGAAATTGTGGTTCGAATCTGGAGCCTTTCTTTTAAGTGTGTTTTGGATGTTAAAAACTTGATGTTGATTGGGTACGTATATGCCATTTTCCAGTGTGTCAGACCCAATCAGTTCCTGATTTAGGTGAATGTTCATGATATTTCTTTCAAGTGTAAAATTATATCTTTCATTAGATAATAAAGATACTAATATAATATTACATAGCATACTGGGTATACAAAAACAGCTATACAACACCAAAATGTGCCCATTTGTCAACCACAGGTGATAATCCCCTACTGTAACAGTATCAACGTTTGCTCCGTTGCCAACCTTGAGGGACATATCTGTTGGATATAGTGCCCTCAAGTCAATTATTGTAATCGCAGGAACGCGATTGTGATGATTGAGGGATGACCTACACGGGTAGAACAGTCTTACTCAAAATGATAATATGCTATCTGGTTTGTCTTTATTATCATATACATGCATTATATGGTATTACAAATCACTATTACATGTTGATAGAGCCCATAAGATTTTTGATTGATTACCAGCATTATGATGGCGATCATATACATGGGAGCTGGGTGGTCTATAACCACATCCTTAAATGTCCCTAGTCGAGAGAGTATCGAGACTGGGCATCGATACTCCGGAGTAGAATAGTGTATACTTTTCGAGACCCTGTCGAGGGGCGATGGACGGTCTCACAAGACATTGGTGTCAGTTAGTCACCTAAGATAGTATACAGGTGCTTATTGGGTTATGAGTTGCACTGGAAAGACTCGCCGAGAACATGCTTGATGGTATTATACCTATTGTCAGATAGCAGTTCTCAGGTGACATGAGTACAGGTTAGTCTGTCGACCTATGATCGTCATTTGTCTTGTGTGAGTTCCCACTGTACTTTGATTACTACCCTACCACGGCTCAAAAGAGGCGTGCAAACAGGTTTTAATTAGATATAGTTCCGCGCCACATGGAGGCAGTGAGTGGATCGTCGGGGATTCGTCTCTCCCAGTATTGAGGGTTGATGTCGCGCTGTGTACGGGTGGCCATCACCAGAAATCCTTGGCCAAGGTGGACGAGAATTACTAATTTGTATCAGTAGTTTCTCAATGGGTGATGGGCTTCACACCGACACGAAATATCGCGTTATTAGGGGTCTGACTTTATCCACCCCTAGACCCGATATGCGATACTCTTAGACGAACAGATCAGACTGTATGGAGATTGTCACAGACATGCTCAATAGGGGTTCGGATGAGTTTGCTCATCGGCCTTCCTTTCACTCAATAACTGGGTAGCCATTACGTACAGCTAGTGCCGCTGACGTGCTTGTGGTTAAACCCACTGCTAGCATATTGACGTGTCTTTAGAGTCCTATACAGAGGGTTTCTCTAGTTCAGGCGAAATGATGTTGTAGCCGTATTTTGATATGTGCAGGGTTCTGATCGAATAATTGTACTAGTTACCCAGACTTTCGATCGGACGTTTGATAATACTAGCCGGCACGGCATTGAGCCGGATTATTAAATCAGGTATTGATTTAATTATTTACGTATATGTATTTCGATATGTATATTCTAGAATTATGTTCTTTGTGTTATTCTATCTCTTTGGGTATTCGTATTTGGGTACGAATACAGGTATGTATATATAGTTGAGTGTAATCCGTATTTATACGGAAAACATTCTAGAAGGTGGACACCATATTTTGCTTTATCCATTTATTAAATTAAATGGAAATGAGGTGTAAAGGTGATGAAGAGAGAATGGTGAGAACCATGCTTTAATAGTGTTAACATATGAATTGTTAATTCATTTGTGCAAACTATTCAAGTATGGTTGAAATTTTATATTTGAAAATTGAGTCTTACAAAACCATGCTTGAGGTTTTTATCACTCTAGTTTTTTCATTCTTACTTGAGTTTTTCCTCACTTGTTTTTCACTTGAGTATTTCATGGTTGGTTTTTGGAAAAGACTCTCACCATTTTGCTTCTTCTCTCTTCACTATCTTTCTTGAGCTCCTCCTCCTCCTTCTTCATCTTCTACCCTACCATCTCATGTTTTGAGAATGAAGGGTAGAAGAGAGATAGATACACACTTAGAGCAACTCACTACATCCATAGGTAGTCTAGATTAGCAACCTAGAGTCTCTAGTTGGTTCACTAGATTCTTAGTGTAGAGCTAGAGTCATGAGGTACATCCATCGGGTGGATCATCTTCGACGGAGGACGACCGGCGGCCAAGCTCGATCGAGGAGACCTCAAGGAGCCAAAGAAGAGGGTAGAAGACCGAAAGACATGAATCATTCAGTATAACACTTTTATTTTTTGTAGCTATTTTTAGGTTTATGGTTCGATTCTAGGACGGGTTTTTTAGCGCCAAAATTTTTTAAACACCATTTTTGTTCCGCATCGGCCATGGTAGATGGCCAGGGTGCTAGCAAACCCCAACATGGTATCAGAGCCACCCCATAAACCTTTACTAGCTAGTTTACACAAGTTTAAAGTATCGATCGACGAAATTTTCTGAATCGTGTTTCCATTTTTTATGCCAACTGCCGTTTTTAAAAGTTGTTCAAAAAATATTTCAGATTGCCTTAAAAATACGTGCAGACATTTTTAGAGCACCTCAAGAAATTTGGGCATATAAGTCTAATATACGGCCGCGGAACCGCCGCCTAACATGCTTGTAGGCCGTGATTCCGCGGTCGATATATGGCCGTTGTGCTCCAAAATTGTTCTGGCACTCTATAATATGGAAATATAATTTTTGGGATGTATGTTTTTTGCCCAAATTTGTTTGAGTGCTCTTTTGCATTTGGGGCCAATGTGGAAATTTTTTTATCGATCGAAATTTTGGATACGTATTTGTCATTGTATATGTTGATATCTGCGACCGTGAATATCATTGAGTAGTACAACCCGACTAGTTGCTTTATGTTCAACTAGACGGGTTTACGAACATGATATTCACGTTGATATTCTGTGCTGTGCTGATATTGTGGATGGATTGTCCTGGTGGATAGCCTATAGTGCAATGGTAGTAGTACAGTTCAGATTAATTTGTATATTTATTATTGCGGGACGAGCGTTCGACATGTGGACAGCTGTTTCTACCAGATTGTATATTTTTTTATTGGGGCATGACCGGGTTGAGGTCGATGTCGCCACTGTATATATACTTTTCTTTTCTGTACTAAGATTACCCCGCGGTGGAGTGCTCAAGTAGCCGGGTTCTTGAGGGAAACGGGCCCGCATCTCATGGCGTTGAGACGGAGGGGGCCTTACTATAGAATTGGCGGGCTATTCGCCGCACTCGTATGGGGTATAAGATGACTCATGGTGGGGTGCTCAAGTTACCGGATTCCGTGAAATGCTTGGTGGCCTATTCACTTTGTTTATTGGGGTTGCCTCACTTTTGGGATTAGCGGATAACTTGCTGCACTCGTAGGAGTCTTGGTTATACATTGCACAAGCTATCCACACGACCGGGGAACGTCAGGTTTCATTTGGGGCTCAAATGAAACCTGGGGCTCCTAGATTATCCATTATTATGTTTTCCTTATCGCTTTTCTGTGATATTGCTTATATCATGCTGTTAGTGTTTATGCCCTAGAGGCCATTATTGTATCATACTAGATTGTATATTACTTAAAGGAAGCTTGGGATATTCACAGTTGTATTGACAGTCTTGCTAAAAATGGTAGTATGCTACTTGGTTTGTTTCTACTTTAATATGTGCATATGTTTATTTTAACATATCGCTTATACATTTTAGTAGAGCCTTTAGGATCTTTGCTTGATCAGCAGCATTGTGATAGCAGTCACATTAGTGGGGGCTGGGTAGTCTATAAGCAACATCCTATACAGGTCCCTGGTCGTAGGATTATCGAGACAGGGCATCGATACTACGGAGTAGACTGGTGTATACGCTTCTCATCCCAGCATGGGGAGATGGTCTGTCCCACAGCCATCAGTACGTCGTAATGGAGATAGTATGCAGGTGCTCGTTAGGTTACGAGTACACCGGACATGACTCGCCGGGAACTGCAGGTTGTTACTATACCTATTGTCAGATTGCAGTTCCCAGGTGACATGAGTACAGCTTAGTCCGTCGACTTGACATTGCTACTTCGTCTCGAGTGTGTTCCCACTGTACTTAGATTACTACCCTACCACGGCTTAAAGGAGTCGTGCAAACAAGTAGCAGTTGGGTGCAGTCCCGAAGCACTTGGAGGCAGTGGCGGTTAGACAGGATTCGTCTCTCTCAGTATTGGGGGTTGATATCGCGCTGTGTATGGAGAGCCATACGCAAAATCCCTGGCCAGGGCAAGCGAGATTTACTGGTAGGTGTTCCAGTAGTTTCTCAAGGTGTAATGGGCTACACTCCGACATGACTTATACCGCTATTAGGGGACTGACGCTTGCCGCCCTCTAGGCCCGATATGCGATAGTCCTAGACGAATAGATCGGACTGTACGGAGATTGTCACATGCAGGCTCAGTAGGAGTTCGGATGGGTTTACTCATCGGCCTTCTTATTGACATCTACCTGAGGACCGTTACGTACAGCTAGTACCATTTACGGCCTGTGGTTAAATCCATTGCCAGCGTAGTGTCGAGTCTTTAGAGTCCTATACAGAGAGTTTCCCTGCACCGTGCAAAGGTGTAGAGGCCGTATGGTTTTACGGCAGGGCCACGATCACTTACGAACACTTGTGCACGTACTATGATTGGGCAGATAATACTAGTGGGCTTTTGTTTAAGCCGAATCCTAGAATTATACAGATGGATTTATTCAGTCTCAGTTTATCCGTGTTTTTCAGAAATACGGATGGGAGGGGCAATCTCGTAATTTTTCGGGAAACTTCTAGAAGGAGGTGAATCATTTGTGTTTATTTCTGTTTTTATTCAAACTAAATGAGGTGGAGGAGATGAGGTGTAGTTTCATTAAATGATCCATGACTCATTAGGTGACTGATTGACACGAAAGAGTGTGTTTGTAGTAGTTAACCGCAATCAGAACGGTGTCGCGTATAGCTAGACCGAGATGAGTACGGGTCGTCCTCAGGGAAACATGGAACCTTTTATTCTTACTTTAGATGTATTGAGAAAGAGAGGAGGGATAAAGAATTTTTATAGAATGGTTTCTAGATCTACGTTAAACAAGAATGTAAAATATAGATTTAGATTATTTTAGAGATGTAGATAATATAATAAGAGGGCTTGTAGGGTTCGTTAGGATTTAGTAGTTATGGACGATTTATTAAAAGTTACCTTTTTTATCCTTTAATAGATTTATAACTAGAACGACGGTGATGCGTGTAGATTAGGGTTTCTGGAGGGAAAAGGAATCACACTCTTAACCCTTATCTCGACACGGAACTCCGTTCATATCTAGCCTTTACCAAAACAATCATTAATCTAATCGCTAATCGCGGTCGGAACTAGCAAAGAATTGTTAGCACGCCCGATTAGGATGTTAATGATTCTTTTGATAAAGTTCATAAACTTTATAGGACTTAAAAAGGGTTTAAGGATTTTTATCGTCCATTAGCCTACCCTATTCCTACGAACCCTAACAAGCGGAGAATTACTTGCGCATGTTGGGAAAAGAAGATGAAAAGACAGAGAGGGAAAACATAATGTAAAATGCAAAAGAATTAAATAAAACAACTACCTTTATTAATCAACTTGAACAATCTACACTTTGATTCCTTAGAAAATGATTACAAAGACTAGTTTGCTTCTCGATCTCTTCTAAGGAGGTAGACGAACAGTTGATGATCAGCCTGGATGCGTGAGTGTCTGGAGCTTCGTGATCTCTTCGGCTTGATAACTTTTCCAAGAGGCTCTCGGTGCCCTTTTATAGTGCAAAGCCAGAATCTTTTGCTTCAAAAGTTGGTAAAATATAGCAGAGAATCATGCCCCAAAATTTTGGCAAATGATCCTTCTAGATTGCTACGGATCCGCGGCCAACAGGAGGGTTTGGCTGCGGTTCCGCGGCCAATGGTGGGGATCTCTTGATCATTTTTCTTGGGCTTTGTGATTTTGACATGTGGCAATCCTAGGCACCTTCAAAATTCAGAAATCTTCTCTCGGTTGCTCCCAGACTTGGTCTCCAAGTTTTGCTTCTTAATTTGGCAAGTTTTCTTCAACAACTTGATTTGTTTGATAAATTCTGCATAACAACTTGGAAAATTCTGCACAATAATCTCAAATAATATTTAGTAGACTTAATTCTACTAGGATTAGGTCAATGAATTTATTTGCATACATTTTCCTACCAAATGCTAATTAAAATATATTAACACATGGAAAATGATGTTTTTACACATAAACCCTCATATGTATGATATATTATAGTAAAGTCCTTTTTTAATATGAAAATGGTAGGAAAAATGTAATACAAATGTGCAGTTTTATCAACTAAAAAAATACCCCCAAACTTATCTTTGATCGTCCCGAGCAAACTAGTTTATTTAATAAGAGAAAAAAGAAAGGAGAAAACTAAGCACACTTTCGTAGGCAACACGATTGCACTGAGCACGTGCAACAAGCCGTTAAACCTCTAGGTGTCCCTAGTAGAAGGAGTGTTGTCTCCTGAGAGTTTTCAGCGGATTACACCCACAAAATCCTATAACAAAAAAGAGATGGTGAAATTTACAGATAAAGATAAGAACCATAAAAGAAAGACTTTGAAAATAATAGTTTCCAACTATTCTAGCTTTTCAGTTGTCGTGAGCCCTATCTTAATATTCATGAAAAAATGTTAAAAATCACATCATCCCTCAATAAAACATTGATCATATAACCCCACGTGTGTGTAAAGAACATCCCTACACTCGGAGAATTCAATTCAAGCTATCATACTCTTATCCATCTAACTCAGTACTTTTTAACTTGATGAATATTTAGATTTGCTCACACATTTTCATGCGACCGTTAATACTTCTTGAGGTACTAACAGACCGATTACTCGTGTGCTTGCTGATTAGGTGATAGTATTTTTCTCGTCTTGCACCACCTAAGGCTTAGCAGTGACTCCCAGACCAGTTGGCCTTAGGGCACTAGGTGAAGAGGCACCCTCGCTATATTTTTTTATTACTGCCTTGGCGATAACAAAACCAGTGTTCATTTTTTTCTTTTCACCATTTTTATATTTTCTTCATTTTTTTTCTTTATACTTTGGCTTTTAGACAAGAGCATTTCAAGGTATCCTCTACTATCCCGAGTTTCAAGACGTATGTAAGTGCATATAGTAGGGTATCAACATTCAAATGTTTGGCTTCCACAATAGAAACTATTTTTCAGACTTATTTTTATCCTCAGATTAGTGACTTCCTTCATCTTACTAACCCTTGGGACAACAGCTCATAACTACTTATTACTAGTTCGTTTAAGAAAACTTCTAATTTTCTTGGTTTTCTTAAATTATTCCTATCTTTTGGATGTAATTTTTTCACTTTCTACTCTTTTGTTATAATTTTTTTTTAATGTTGTTGAAAATGTTGTGCTTATGCAAAGTATGATGCAAATTGATGTGTAAATAAGCACAAACCTCCCCCAAACCTGTTTACAGCAGTGTCCTCACTGATGTCATCCGTTAAGCTCAAAAACCTGTAGACTTAGGAGGAAATTATTATTGGGGGCAAGAATATATGCAAGTGAAATCCTCCCCCAAACTTATTTTTGGCTCACAATTTTGTAAAAATCATTTTCTTTCAAGAGCCAAAATATACCAAACCCCCACCCCCAAAATTGAGTTAAATAATGTTAAGCAATTAAAATCATTGGGGGGTCAAGGTTATTGGTCAATGCCAAGCTTTACAAAGACCGAAGGTCAACACCAACCATTCAAAAATTTTATCGATGAAGCACCAAGGTTGGTGGAAGAACATGTCACCTTTCGACGTGAAGAAGTGGGGAGGTGATAAGAGATGTAATAGAAAAGGATTGCGTCTCAATTTGGAGAGACGACACAGTGGTAGTAATGATGGATTACTCGCATTATCATGATTTTCCAAAAGAGGGGGTGGAGGTTCAGTTTCTTCATCTTGGAGTTGATTCATCTCAACACCCGTGTCTTGTAAAAATGCGAGCTCATCAGCGAAAATTTCCTCAAAGCTTTCGTAAATACCCCGAAGAATAATATCATCAGAAAAAATGGGGTGATCGTCAGACTCTATAAAAGGTTCCTCATTAGATGTTGACCCGGACAACTCGGTGGAAGAGTACATGGTTGGGTCAAACAACAACATATGAAAAGAGTCAGTATCATGAGGTTGATCAAATTCGCTGCTGTCGACATCCATTAATTCGAAAGAACACACATGAGCATAGGGTTCGGAGGGTTCACTTCCCAACTTGTAAATGTTAAGCTCAATTGACTTCTTTCCAAAGGATAGGGTCATAGAGCCGTTTCTACAATTGATTACTGCGTTGGATGTGGCCAAAAAGGGTCGACCGAGTATCACCGGGATTTGATTGCGTCGGTTTGCCACAGGTTGTGTATCTATAACGATAAAGTCCACAGGGAATATGAATTCCCCGACTTTGATTAACACATCCTCTAGCTCACCCCTAGGCTGGGTGATAGATCGATCGGCTATCTGAAGAGTGCAATGCGCATGTTTTAACTCTCCGATCCCTAATTGCTCATAAACAGAATACGGAAGCAAGTTAACACTAGCACCTAAATCGAGTAGAGCACGATTGATATTTTTACCCCCAATAGAAATTGAAATTGTAGGACTTCCGGGGTCCTTTCGTTTCTTGGGTAGTTGTTGTGTAAAAGCAGTGCTCACATTACTCGCAAGGAAAACTTTTTTAGGTACTTGAACTTTTCTCTTCCTAGTGCACAAGTCCTTTAGGATTTTCGCATATGACGGAACTTGTTGAATAGCATCTAGGAGAGGAATGTTTATGTTAACTTGCTTAAAAATTTCCACAATCTTCTCCATTTGTGGACTTGGTCTGTTGCCCCTTAACCTGTTTGGATAAGGTGCTTTATCAATAAGGGTTTGGTCCAACATTGGAGATGATTGTGGGGACGGATTCGATCCTAAAACTGGAGTGGGCATCGACTTAGATAGATTTGGCGAAATGGGCGAAGGGTTCGAGCCTTGGGGAAAACGGAGAATAGGCTCGGGTGAAGGTAGGAGACTAGACGAATTAGGGGAAGAAGAAGAAGAAGCTGGGGTATCAAATATTTCACTAACATCAATTTGCTCACCCTCTCGGTTATTCAGCACTCTCCCCGATCTCAACGTAGTAACGACATTCATATTATGATTTTGTGAATGGCCCGGATTCGGTAGGGGTTGAAATGGGAGTTTCCCTTCCTCTCTCGCAATCATTGCGGCGTTTAACTGTACGATTTGGTTTTCTAATGATTTAATACTCTCACCATGGGAGGCGGAGTTTTTCGTTATGGTATCAATAGAAGACCTCATCTCAGCCGAAATTTGCATAGATTGTTTCATGAACATATCCAAAGTTTGTGCAAGTGAGTTTTTAGCACCGGCCACTTGTGGTGTAGCTATGTTGGCCGGATTTTGGAAATTCTGTGACTGAAAGGGGGGCTGATTCTGTGGTTATGGTTGCTGTGGAGGAGGTCTTTGATAATTGCTTTGTTGGTTTTGGTTCCAAGCAAAGTTAGGATGATTCCTCCATCCTTAATTGTACGTGGAAGAATAAGGGTCGTTTCTAGGTCGCTGCTGAAAAGCAGCATTAGCTTGAAACGATGCATTCATAGGACATTCTTCCGTTAAGTGTGAAGGATCCGAACAGCAACCACAGACGGTCTTAGGAAGCATGACCTGATTTAGGGAGAATGATGAGAACTTGTTTTCGATAGCGTCGAGTTTCTTCTGTATCGCTGCCATTTCGTCTTTTACTGCGATAGAAATATCGAGCTGGTGAACACCTCCCTTAGTTGAAGGTGGTCTTACGCTTTCCCACTGCAACGTGTGTTCAGTAAGGTCTTCCAGATATTTCCAAGCTTCACCGTCATCTTTAGACATGAAATTGCATTGACACATTGTTTCAAGCATCTGTTTTGTCGCTGGATTAATGCCCTCATATATAATCCGACATAAATCCCATCTATTGATTCCATGATGAGGACATTGGACAAGCAGATCTTTGAAACGTTCAAAGCACTTCCAAAATGGTTCATTGGGAAGCTGGGTGAACTGGTTGATCTCGCTCCTAACACGGGTAGTCTTATGGTTTGGGTAAAACTTCTTAAGAAATGCTATTACGAATTCATCCCAACTAGTGATAGAGTGTGCAGCAGTATTATAAAGCCATTTTTCTGGCAAGTCGCACAGTGTGAATGGGAGAAGACGTAAGCGCATAGCATCTAAAGTCAATTGTGAAGTACCCATCATTGCGCATACGTTTTCGAATTTGGTGATGAGAACATACGCGTCTTCCGACTCAAGCCCATGAAATTTAGGCAGCAGATTGATGTAGTGGGGTTTAATTTCGAAATTATCCCCGTTAGGTGGTGGAAGAGATAGACAAGTAGGAAGGGGACCACGAATAGGATAGCATCTCTCTTGGAGAGAGTGCGCGGTGGATTCTGCACACCTACGGGCGGTGGCAGTGAGGTGCTATAATCTGATGGAGTGTCGTCCATCACGGTCGTGGTGTGTGGTGGGGGAAAAGAAGATGAAGAAGTACCGACTTCGGCGTCGATAGCAGGAATGCGGACAAGACGCACTAGGATCCCATGTCCAGCCGAGCATGCACTAAGCGGGTTTAGTGCAAGTGGCAGCGTGTGTGTGATTTTAAAATTGGCTTGTTTTTGAAAAAGTGGGACTCAAGAAAATCACCCTAAGATGCACAAGCAACCCTAGAACTAAGGTCACCTAGGTTCAGTCTCTAGACCGCTCCTAGACTTCTAAAGGACAAGCCGCAGGATCAATCCTCTACCGCCTCCGTACTACCCTTGTAGCCAGGTAAGTGCCAGGTAAGTGGGAAGGAACCACGTCGTGGGCCTAATTAAAAACCACTAGCCTTTGTCACACATGCCTAGGCACTACAAAAGTAATGCGGATAAACGATAGATTACCCACGACCTTCCTCTGTCCTTATTGAGCGCGACAGTCCTTAGAGTCTGGTCTAGATATTTTTTAAATTAATGAAGGGTTGATCTATATGCTCAGTTTATGATTTGTGGGGCTTAGGAAGGGTGATGAAATCCCCACCTAATCTTGATTTGGTCTTTGCCCCTTAAAGTCCGTATTAAATATGCAAAACAAAACCAATCACAAAACTTTTGCAAAAAGATTTTTGAGCGGCGCAATTTTGCAAAGAATCCTGCAGAAAATAGATTTTATTGGATTTGAGGGGAGAGAGAAGGAGTTGAGAATCTTACCAGAGAGTTCTGTAGCCCTAATTCCTCTATCCTGAAGCGATTCCGCAGCAGAAATGGCACTTTTGCCGCGGTTTCGTCAAGTGGAAGAGGGATTGCTTGATGAAATTTTTTTGTAAATCCTTCTGTGCTCCTCTGGATTTCTAAAATCGTCTCTGTTTCCTGTTTTCCTTAATTCTGTGACTCCAGATCTCCTTTCAAAAATTCACGCACAAATCGTTAAATATGCAATTTGCAGTTTTGTTTTAATAATGATATGACTCGTCTAAGAATTCAACACAAATAGTAAAAATAAAAAATTACGCACGTATCCCCGGCAGCGGCGCCATTTGATTGACACGAAAAAGTGTGTATGTAGTAGTTAACCGCAATCAGAACGGTGTCGCGTATAACTAGACCGAGATGAGTACGGGTCGTCCTCAGGGAAACATGGAACCTTTTATTCTTACTTTAGATGTGTTGAGAAAGAGAGGAGGGATAAAGAATTTTTATAGAATGGTTTCTAGATCTACGTTAAACAAGAATGTAAAATATAGATCTAAATTATTTTAGAGATGTAGATAATATAATAAGAGGGCTTGTAGGATTCGTTAGGATTTAGTAGTTATGCACGATTAATTAAAAGTTACCCTTTTTATCCTTTAATAGATTTATAACTAGAACGACGGTGATGCGTGTAGATTAGGGTTTCTGGAGGGAAAAGGAATCCCACTCTTAACCCTTATCTCGACACGGAACTCTGTTCATATCTAGCCTTTACCAAAACAATCATTAATCTAATCGCTAATCACGGTCGGAACTAGCAAAGAATTGTTAGCACGCCCGATTAGGATGTTAATGATTCTTTTGATAAAGTTCATAAACTTTATAGGACTTAAAAAGGGTTTAGGGATTTTTATCGTCCATTAGCCTACCCTAATCCTACGAACCCAAACAAGCGGAGAATTACTCGCGCATGTTGGGAAAAGAAGATGAAAAGACAGAGAGGGAAAACATAATGTAAAATGCAAAAGAATTAAATAAAACAACTACCTTTATTAATCAACTTGAACAATCAACACTTTGATTCCTTAGAAAATGATTACAAAGACTAGTTTGCTTCTCGATCTCTTCCAAGGAGGTAGACGAACAGTTGATGATCAGCCTGGATGCGTGAGCGTCTGGAGCTTCGTGATCTCTTCGGCTTGATAACTTTTCCAAGAGACTCTCGGTGCCCTTTTATAGTGCAAAGACAGAATCTTTTGCTTCAAAAGTTGGTAAAATATAGCAGAGAATCATGCCCCAAAATTTTGGCAAATGATCCTTCTAGATTGCCGCTGATCCGCGGCCAACAGGGGGGTTTGGCCGCGGTTCCGCGGCCAATGGTGGGGAGCTCTTGATCATTTTTCTTGGGCTTTGTGATTTTGACATGTGGCAATCCTAGGCACCTTCAGAATTCAGAAATCTTCTCTCGGTTGCTCCCAGACTTGGTCTCCAAGTTTTGCTTCTTAATTTGGCAAGTTTTCTTCAACAATTTGATTTGTTTGATAAATTCTGTATAACAACTTGGAAAATTCTGCACAATAATCTCGAATAATATTTAGTAGACTTAGTTCTACTAGGATTAGGTCAATGAATTTATTTGCAGACATTTTCCTACCAAATGCTAATTAAAATATATTAACACATGGAAAATGATGTTTTTACACATAAACCCTCATATGTATGATATATTATAATAAAGTCCTTTTTTAATATGAAAATGGTAGGAAAAATGTAATACAAATGTGCAGTTTTATCAACTGAACAGTCACTCATTAAATGATTCACCTTGTGAATTAAATGAAGCATGATGAATATTAGCTAGATATTTATTTTGATGATATTATTATGCTTCATGATATTCACAAAGGAGAATAGTTCATTCATGATCACAAAACACTTCTCTCTCCTCAAGTCTTCATCTTCTTCCTCAAACCCTAAAAGCTCTCATGAGTTGAGAATCCTAGGGTTTGAAGTGACTAAATACTCCATCTAAATACTCTACACCCTCTAGGACTTCTAGATTAGAAAACTAGAAGCCGCAGTTATTTCAGATTCGAGATAGGAGCTCGGATTATAGACTCTCGGGTGGATCGTCTTTGACTCGAGGAGGCCGTTGAGATACCCATGTTCCATAGAGCCGACGAAGTGTGGAGGACAGCGATGAAGACCCGAAGGACAAGTAACGTGAGGTATAACTTCGAATCAGAGTAGTTAAACCTCTCGTAGTTTGATAGTAATGGTTTAGACATGATCCGTGTGCTCAAGTCCGTGTTGCGAAGCTTTGATTATTGTTTTTCATATTTTCCGCCTCCCCGCGAACACGTGGGGTGCGTGACATGGACTTACAGTGGTATCAGAGCCTACTAAACCTTTACTAGCTTATTAGCAACTAATTAGAACTTCGATCGTCGGAAAAACACGAGAACATGACCCCGCTTCCCTAAAGTTTCTGTCGATTTTAAACTTGTCGAAAAATCATTTCAGAAGTATGAAAATTCACTGCAGGGAATTCTAAGAATACTGGAGAAATATGAGTTGCTAACTCGGTGAGACGACCGTGGAAGCGCGGTGGATTGGTGCAATACGCCGCGGATCTGCGGCCGAGTCGACTCCGAGTCGACTCGTATTTACACAGTTTGTCTTATTTTTGGGTGTTCTGTTTTCCTGTATTTTTTGTTTCTGCCCAGGTCTTTTCAGTGCTGGCTTGCATTTAGGGTAGACACGGAAAAAGGTTGTCGATCGAAATTCTAAGTTATTTGCTAATTGGGTTTTTTTGATGTGTTCGTAAACCTCCGCTAATTGCTAGTATGTCGGTTAGTTGGAGGTTGCACATTTCTGTAAAGGATATTGGTTTGTGGATATGAATTTTATTGGATTGTCGTTGATGAATAGCCGGGGATGTGAGATGGGAGTTTTTATCTTTCATTCGATGTAAATTGTAATATGTTGTAATATTCTTTTGCGGAGCATATCCGGGTTGAGGTTGTAGCCACCGTTGTATTATTTCATTTACTGTTTTATGCTCCTAGGATAGACTCAAGATGGGGTGCACAAACTACCGGGTACTTTGAAGTGTTTAATGGCCTACTCACGTCGTTGAGGGAGACTGTTTCACTTCTGGTACTAGGCGGGTAGTTTGCCGCACCCGTAGGATTCTAGGGTGGGGTTTGGCTATTCATCACGACCGTGTAATCCGTTTTTTGTTGCAGGCTCGAACGAAACGCGGATTCTTAGTATATCCAATATGTTCATCTATGATCTGGAATGCCTATTATTGCGTCTGACGAATGTACAATATCTATATATGATACCTAGTAGGCGTTGCTTATGTTTTGCATCCGCGCTAGCCCAGCCCCCGCTCTGTCGTTAGTTAAGTAACCTAACGGGTGAATGACGGGGCCCAGTGGCGAATGCGGATGGCATAAGCAGACGTTGTATTTTCGTTGTTTTCTGTAATGATAGAATAAATGATGGGACGCATTATTTTAATGCAAAGAAAACAAACCAAAACTGAATCGTTGGAACAAATTTAAAAGAAACCACTCGGTTATTTTAAAAGAGCAGAATTTTTAATTGTGGAGCTTTAACCACTCCTTTTAAAAAAGCTATCAGGTTCCTTCGATTATATCAAGTTCACTACGTTCACGGTTTTGCCAAAACCAGTCGTAACCCTCCGTCATTTCATATGGATGGTCAGTAGTATTCAAGCTATGTTTGTTGGCCTTCGTCAAGGCATAGTGTTTGGTAGCTGTTGGGGTATTCATATATAGCATAGATAGATGCGTTGGTTTGGGACAGTCGTACTACCATTTGGCCAACGTCAGGGGTATGTATGGGTGGGTTCAAATTAACAAAGATAATGATGGGAAGAACTTGACATGTGACTTATGATTTGTTGGCCTTCGTCAAGGTCATAAGAGCATGGGGCAAAAATCCACATCGGGAGTTTCTAAAGAAACTGAAACTTGCTAGTGTTGCATACCATTTGGAGTTTGATAATGTTGGTAGGATTCCTTCAGCATTATCACATGATGATATCTGGATCCCGATCCTACTGTGAGTATATGCTACTCATCAGGAGATTCGTCACTTAACGATCAATGCTATAAACTAAATAGGTGTATAGAACGGTATCAGCGGGACTACGCCTCCAGGGAAAAGAGCTTATTTAATTAAGGAACTTCGCGAAAGCGTTGTATAACCTCCCTCGAAGTACCGACACTAGCCTGGCTGAACGGTTAAGCAAGTATTGTACGGTGAGATCAGTCCTGACTAATTCTTCTTTTATGGTTTGAGGAAGGATTCGAGAAACAGCGGGAGCCATCCTGTTTAGATAAACTAAAAACCAATCTAAACTTGCAAGAGCATCATGCTAAAGTGTTTTCTTCTCTCTCTCAACTGCAGCGACCCTGTGACCATGACTAGGTTACATCTAGATAACAAGTTGACTGAATCTGACTTTTATGACTGGCAAAGGTCTGTCCAGATGTCCATTGCCTATGACAAGCTGGACCACCCTATTACTACTTAAGCCCCCATCGTCCCAGGTCCAGTTTCCACCGTCACGGATATGGATATCCATCAGACAATGGAAAAGGATAGTGCTAATGCCAAATGCCTCGTGTTGGCTTCAGTTGATGGTGTATACTAGAAGCAGCACGAGAAGATAGACTTAGTTTTTATCTTCCTCCATAACAAAAATTTATATAGAGAGCAATCTCGTATCACAAGATATGAGACCTCGAACGAATTGCTTCAAGCGAGGTTGGCTGTCGGGTCATCTGAAAGGGACGACGTCCTTACGATGACTAGCTATATTGATGAGCTCACGGACCTGGAGACCACGTTGGGAAACAGGTCATATGCTGACTTATTTCCACAGTCCCTACCCTCTACTTACACCCTGAATGAAACCAGGGAGACACCCGCTCTGCTTAATGGGGGACCTTCTTCTTTTGCATCCAGGGAAAAAGCAAAGGGTGAAAAGAAGAAAACCTCCACAAAGACGATATATGGTGTCAGTGAAGTAGAAAGAAAGGGAAGAGCATTCGGGACTTGGTGTAGGGAAGAAGGGATGCTCCTATTGTTATGGGAAAGGGCATTGGCAGAAAGATTGCAGGGCTTTGGAAGCCAGTAGCCAGGATTTGAAGCATGTTGTGGCTTCAGCCTCGGGTGTGTTTGTAATTGAGAACTGTTTGTCAATTAACTCTACTTCCTGGGTACTAGATACTGGATCAGGATCTCATATTTGTAATTCGTTACATGCTTTGAAAAACCGTAAAGTTATTAGGGTAGGTGATATGTCTCTCAGAGTTCCGAACGGAATGAGCATGGACGCTGAATCCGTGGGGGAATATCGCCTAGGACTGACAAGTGAGAAGATATTGATTCTACGTAACTGTTTGTATATACCTAGTTTGACTTGTAATATCATATCAGTATCCTCACTTTCTAGAGAGGGATATGATTTTACATTCGTAAGCGATGTGGTAAACATCCACCTAAATCAAGTTCTGATTGGGTCCGGTACATTAGATAACGGTATATACGTATTAAATCAAGCTCAGGTTTTCAATGTCCAGAACACATTTAAAAGAAAGTCTCCGGAAGTAAATCAGGCTTTCTTATGGCATTGTAGACTAGGTCACATCAATGAAACACGGTTGACTAAGTTACATAGAGAAGGATATTTGAATCCGTTCGAATATCAATTTTATGCTACTTGTGAATCTTGTCTCATGGGAAAGATGACAAAGACTCCGTTTACTGGACACGGAGTAAGAGCGAGCGAGCTCTTGGGACTCGTACACAGTGGGCGGTTCGATGACCGCCTCCGTGAAGACGTCGAATGACGTGTGCGGTCTAATGTCTACACATGCAAGAGGTGGTCATTCCTACTTCATTACTTTTACGGATGATTTCTCTAGGTATGGACATATCTTCTTGATGAAGCATAAATCCGAGGCCTTTGAGAAATTCCGAGAATACAAGAATGAAGTGGAAAATCAAACAGGCAAAAGTATCAAGACACTGAGATCTGATCGAGGTGGTGAATACTTAAGTGCCGAGTTCCTGGGATACTTAAAAGAGAATGGAATTCTCTCTCAGCTTACTCCTCCATACACACCACAACACAATGGTGTATCGGAAAGGCGGAATCAAACCCTATTGGATATGGTTCATTCCATGATGAGTAAGGCTGAGTTACCGTAATCTTTATGGGGTTATGCACTAGAATCAGCTGCATATCTTTTGAACAAGGTTCCAACCAAGACTGTGCCTACCATACCATATCAGATGTGGAGTGGGAAGAAACCTTATCTTCAGTACTTGAAAACATGGGGATGTCTAGCTTTTGTTAAAAATCAGCATGCGGACAAGCTCGAGGCACGCTCAGTACAGTGTAAGTTTGTGGTATATCCAAAGAACTCCAAGGGGTATTATTTCTATTACGCAGAGGAACAAAAGGTTTTTGTTTCTCGTCATGCCTACTTCTTGGAAGCTGAATTTTTAGAAAATCAGAAAAGTGGGTGCGCAATAGAACTGGAAGAAATTCCAGAACCACAAGCTGTTACTGAAAGTATGGTAGAACTAGAAGTTTCAGAAGAAAGGGACATCCCAGCGCCTATCCGCAGAAATAGTAGGCAGTCTCATCCGCCCGAGAGATACTACGGTTTTCTCATAGACGGGGATCAAGAGGATTGCATCATTGACAATGATGACCCTACTAGCTTCCAGCAAGCCATCCAGAGCGCCGACTCAGTGAGATGGCTGGATGCAATGCGGACCGAAATGGAGTCCATGTACAAAAACAAAGTATGGACTTTGGACATTGTTCCAGATGGGGTAAAACCCATATGATGCAAATGGATCTTCAGAAGGAAGATTGGTGTAGATAGACAGGTTGAAACTTATAAGGCTAGACTTGTTGCAAAGGGTTTTCGTCAAAGACCTAGTTTGGACTATGACGAAACCTTTTCTCCAGTGGCTATGCTCAAATCCATTCGGGTCCTTTTTGGCATTGCTGCCTTCCACGATTATGAGATCTGGCAGATGGACGTAAAGACGGCTTTTCTAAATGGAATTTGGAAGAGCGCGTCTATATGGATCAGCTAGAGGGATTCATTCAGAGTGGGAGCAGCGGTAAAATGTGCAAGTTGCTTAAGTCCATTTATGTACTAAAGAAGGCATCGCGGAGTTGGAACATCTATTTTGATGATACTGTTAAAGAATTCAACTTTATCAAAAATCCAGATGAACCATGCATATATAGTAAGATTGTAGAGAGAACTATAGTATTCCTCGTCTTGTACGTGGATTACATTCTCTTAATAGGAAATGATATTCCTATGCTACAGTCAGTCAAAGGATTCTTGTCACAGAAGTTCTCCATGAGGGACCTGGGTGATGCTTCCTACATTCTGGGGATCCAGATCTATCGTGATAGATCAAAGAGGATGTTGGGACTTTCACAGTCCAGGTACATAGACACCATATTGAAAAGATTCAGTATGGAAGATTCTAAGCGCGGTAACCTACCGGCTTGTGACTGAATCACCCTCTCTAAAGAGATGTCTCCCAAGACTGATTTAGAAAGGGCTCGCATGTCGATTATACCCTATGCTTCTGCGGTAGGCTCTATAATGTATGCGATGTTATGTACCAGACCAGATGTAGTATACGCATTGAGCGTTGTAAGCCGGTATCAGGAAAACCCAGGGGAGAAGCACTAGATAGCAGTAAAGAATATTCTCAAGTACCTGAGGAGAACTAAGAAGATGTTCTTGGTGTATGGCAGAAAGGACCTCCAGATCAAGGCCTTTGCTGACTCCAGCTTCCAGAGTGACAAGGATGACTCCAAGTCCATGTCGGGTTATGTATTTACCCTCAATGGAGAGGCGGTCTGTTGGAAGAGTTCCAAGCAGGACACCGTTGCCGACTCGACGATGGAAGCGGAGTACATAGCCGCTCGCGACGCCGCAAAAAAAGCTTTCTGGGTAAAGAAGTTCCTCACGGAACTTTAGGTGGTTCCTACTAGTGTTGATCCAATACCTCTGTATTGCGACAACAACTGCGCTATAGCTTTAGCGAAGGAACCCATGTCCCATCAGAAGTCCAGACACACCTTAAGGCGGTATCACCTGGTCAGGGAGATTGTAGATCGCTGGGATATCGAGGTAAAGAGAGTAGATACAGAGAATAACACTACTGATCCATTCACAAAGGCCATTCCTCAGACGCAGTTCAAGAGGCTATTCGAGATCATAGGTCTGCGATATGCCAGTACATGGCCCTAGTGCAAGTGGGAGATTGTTAGTGTTTATGCCCTAGATGCCATTATTGTATCATACTAGATTGTATATTACTTAATGGAAGCTTGGGATATTCACAGTTGTATTGGCAGTCTTGCTAAAAATGGTAGTATACTACATGGTTTGTTTCTACTTTAATATGTGCATATATTTCTTTTAACATATCACTTATACATATTAGTAGAGCCTTTAGGATCTTTGGTTGATTACCAGCATTGTGATGGCAGTCACACTAGTGGGGGCTGGGTAGTCTATAAGCAACATCCTATACAGGTCCCTGGTCGTAGGATTATCGAGACAGGGCATCGATACTCCGGAGTAGACTGGTGTATACGCTTCTCATCCCAGCATGGGGAGATGGTCTGTCCCACAACCATCAGTACGTCGTACTGGAGATAGTATGCAGGTGCTCGTTAGGTTACGAGTACACTAGACAGGACTCGCCGAGAACTGCAGGTTGGTACTATACCTATCGTCAGATTGCAGTTCCCACGTGACATGAGCACAGCTTAGTCCATCGACTTGACATTGCTACTTCGCCTCGAGTGTATTCCACTGTACTTAGATTACTACCCTACCACGGCTCAAAAGAGTCATGCAAACAGGTAGCAGTTGGGTGCAGTCCCGAAGCATTTGGAGGCAGTGGCGGTTAGACAGGATTCGTCTCTCCCAGTATTGGGGGTTGATATCGCGCTATGTATGGAGAGCCATTACGCAAAGTCCCTGGCCAGGGCAAGCGAGATTTACTGGTAGGTATTCCAGTAGTTTCTCTAGGTGTAATGGGCTACACTCTGACACGACTTATACCGCTATTAGGGGACTGACGCTTGCTGCCCCTAGGCCCGATATGCGATAGACCTAAACGAACAGACCAGACTGTACGAAGATTGTCACATACAGGCTCAGTAGGAGTTCGGATGGGTTTACTCATCGGCCTTCTTATCGACATCTATCTGGGGACCGTTACGTACAGCTAGTACAGCTTGCGGCCTGTGGTTAAACCCACTGCCAGCATAGTGTCGAGTGTTTAGAGTCCCACACAGAGAGTTTCCCTGCACCGTGCAAAAGGTGTAGAGGCCGTATGGTTTTACGGCAGGACCACGATCACTTATGTACACTTGTGCACGTACTATGATCGGGCAGATAATACTAGTAGGCTTTGGTTTAAGCCGGATCCTAGTATTATACAGATGGATTTATTCCTCAGTCTCAGTTTATCCGTGTTTTTTGGAAATACGGATGGGAGGGGCAGTCTCGTAATTTGTCGGGAAGCTTCTAGAAGGAGGTGAATCATTTGTGTTTATTTCTTTTTAGATTTAAACTAAATGAGGTGGAGGAGATGAGGTGTAGTTTGATTAAATGATCCATGACTCATGAGGTGACTCATTAGATGATTCACTTTGTGAATTAAATGAAGCATGATGATATTAGCTAGATATTTATTTTGATGATATTATTATGCTTCATGATATTCAAAAATGAGAATAGTTCATTCATGATCACAAAACACTTCTCTCTCCTCAAGTCTTCATCTTCTTCCTCAAACCCTAAAAGCTCTCATGAGTTGAGAATCCTAGGGTTTGAAATGACTAAGTACTCCATCTAAATGCTCTACACCCTCTAGGACTTCTATATTAGCAAACTAGAAGTCGCAGTTATCTCAGATTCAAGATAGGAGCTCGGACTATAGAATCTCGGGTGGATCGTCTTTGACTCGAGGACGCCGTTGAGGTACCCATGTTCCATAGAGCCGATGAGGTGTGGAGGACAGCGGTGAAGACCCGAAGGACAAGTAACGTGAGGTATAACTTCGAATCAGAGTAGTTAAATCTCTTGTAGTTTGCTAGTAATGGTTTAGACATGATCCGTGTGCTCAAGTCCGTGTTACGAAGCTTTGATTATTGTTTTTCATATTTTCCGCCTCCCCGTGAATACGTTGGGTGCGTGACATGGACTTACACATTCCAGGGATGAATGTTATATATACATTTATATATACTAGTAGATGTTGTATATGTTTTGCGTCCACGCTACTCCAGCCTCCGCTCTGCCATTAGTTAAGTAACCTAACGGTGCATGACGGGGCCCCGTGGCGAATGCGAATGGCATATACGTATATTGTATTTTCATTCTTGTCTGGTGTGATATGGATTAATTGATGGGACCGCATTAATTATAATTAATGTAAGGAAAACAAACCTAAAAGATGTTGTTGGAACCAATTTTTGAAAACTGTTATTACAGACGTTTCTTTTTGCTTTGCACAGCGTTATTCGGTTATGAATATCCAGCACCTCATTCGACAAGGCAAGAGCCGAGATCATTTTATGGGGAGTGACCTCTTGGGCAAAAGTTTGCGTCATTATAATAACTTCACTATAGTCGATTCTTTTGCTTTGCATCGCGGTATTCAGTTAGGAATATCCTGCACCTCACTCAACGAGGAAAGAGCCGAGATCCCTTCACAGGTAGTGACCTCTTTAGCAAAAGTTTATGCCACTATATATTTGTAAAACCATTCGGGTTTTTTCAAATATATAAAGTTCATTACATTAAATATTTTTTGCCAAAAACCAGCCGTAGCCCTCCGTCATTTCCTACGAGTAGTGCTCAGTATTTGCTGCATTTGTTGACCTTGTCAAGACGTAGTGTACGGTAGCTGAGTGTTGCTTGTTTGTAGCATATGATGCGATTAATTAGGATAGTCACATAGCCTTGTTGACCTTGTCAAGGGCTTATGCGGGTGGGTCTAGGGTAATCGAGATAATGATGGGTTGAACTTGACTATCGACTTATAATTTGTTGACCTTGTCAAGGTCATAGATCGTTAGGGGTAAAAACTATATCGGGAGTTTCAAAGATAAAGGAAACTTGCCATGCATGCACATACCTTCTGGAGTGTGGTGATTTGAGTGGCTTCCATCAAGTTATCATGCGATGATAGTTGGGTCCCGATTCTCACTGATGAGTAGGTGTTACTCCTCAGGTGATTTTCAGATGATCCCGACTAATTCTTCTTTTAAAGTTTGAAAGAGAATTCGAGGAAATAGTGGGAGCCATCCTGATTAGATAAAGTGATTAACCAATCTAATCTAGGTTAGAGTGCACGCTGAGTGTTTATTTTTTCTCTCTCTCTAGCAGCGACCATGGCCTGACCTTAAACTAAAACTCATGAACCAAGTTAACCGAACCTTCTTAAAATACTTTGGCTTTTGGATTGTCATTAAGTCGCATATATCCCTGCCACCCTTACTTTCCCTTTGCATTTTTCCAGGACACTCCTTATCACTACGAAGATCCATATTTCTTGGACATGCCATCATATAGTTACATACGAACTTGAAGAAACTTTTTTTTAGTTCAAGGATGGTTTCCTGTTTTGGAGAAATTGAATAGGATTATTCGGTTGTCTTTTCTCTTTATCTTCTCTCAGGCTGCAAGGGCTCCTAGTGTTAGGAGAGTACACCTATTACGTTTATTGGATAGTCTTCTTCCAAACCATAGGCATGTGCCGAAAGGTAGGGAAGGAAGAAAACCAATTAGCCTAAGTATGGTGCACAAAAGGTAATAAGTAAAGACATATAAAGGGATTAGAGTGAGGGCAAAAGAAATTGTGATTTCTATTCACGAGAAAGCCGCGTATATCATTGCCACTCCTACTTCTCCTTTGCATTTCTCCAGGACACTCCATATCACTACGAAGATCCATATTGCTTGGATATGCCATCGTATAGTTACATACGAACTCGAAGAAACTTGTTTCAGTTCGAGGATGGTTTCCGGTTATGAAGAAATTGAATAAGATTATTCGATTGTATTTTCTCTTTACCTTTTCTCAAGTTGTGAGAGCTCCTGGTATTAGGAGAGTACACCTATTACGCTTATTGGATAGTCTTCTTCCAAACCTTATGCATGTGCCAAAAAGTAGGGAAGGAAGAAAACTAATTAGCCTAAGTATGGTGTACAGAAGGTAAGAAGTAAAGACATATAAAAGGATTGGAGTGAGGGCAAGCAAATATACGGTTACTATCATGAATTTGGATAGTGGAAGTGGCATTACTAGGAACCACCCCATCGAAACATTTCTTGTTTTAGTTTACTGTGCGGTGTTAATTGAAAACTGTTTTCCCAATTAGATTCTGACTCCAGGGTATGTATTTACCAGACTTGATTCTCTCATCTGTATGGCATTACAGATGCTGAGTGGGAGTAGAACATTGGGAATTGGGTGATTAGATCCTAAATATATATATTAGAATTCTTTGTAATTGGTGATATTTGAGAAAATTACCTGGGTTTTGTCTAATGGCAAATATTTGGTTTTGAATATCCATTGTTATGCACCAATTTCAAACTGATATATCTGTACGTTTATTTATAAAGTGAGATATAACTTTTTGAAATTATGTTTATGACATTTACCTATATCAATTGATGGTTAGATAAGATGCATTCAACAACGGTGTAATTCTTCTTAACCATAGCACAGTTTTCAACTTACGACGCATAGGGTTTGAGTTATTAAACTCAAAGGACTTATACGAAGTATTGTATGTTATCCGATGTCCCTTAGGACAAAGGGGTTTGTGCTCATACTATATTCTGTTTACTTATAAATTCTCTACTTTTAGACAAGTATTTCGTTGAAATATAAGGTCCGGATTTTGAGAAGTTATAGGTATAAGAATAAAGTAGAGAACCATATGTTGCAAGTATCAGGATTCTTCAAGGTGATCAAAGATGTAGATACTTATGCTAGGTATTCCGTCGTAAGTAATAGTTTTGAGAACTTGTTTTTCTTTCAGGTTACTCATCCGTGAGTACGCTCCTTGATGAGTAATGCTGCTTGGCCTTCTTCCATTTAGTCGATATGCACTGGAAACGGCTGCATATATTTTGAATCTGGTTCCAATTAAATTAGTGCCTTTGTTTCTATATTGAATATAGAATGGATTCATATCTTAACGATATTAAGGTATATGGAGTTGTCCAGCTTATGCTTAAAACCAGAATCCGGATAAACTCAAGACACGTTTCAGTATTGGCAGTTTGTGGGTTATCCCGAGCATTGATAAGGGTTAACATTCTACCATTTAGAAGATAAATTGTTATATTGTTCTTGACTCAGCCACCCGAGAGGTACTTCGGTCTCTGATTGATAGGATACGAGCGTGTTCAAGTTTAAGTTTAAATACCGCAGTCAAGACGGTTTCGCACGTAGCTAGCCGGTTGAGTACGGGTCGTCCGCAGGGAGATGAGAATCTTTTTCTATGTGTTTTTCGACGAGTTAAGTCCGGTTGTTCAGATTTTGTTTGTAGTTATCTAAGTGTTGAGTTGATATTAAAAGAGAGCATGTTAGGGTTAGGATTAGGTTAGTTTGAGTTAGGAGTCTCCACATCTTTCGTTGCCCTTCTTAATATCGTGTTACGGTAATCGGCAACAACGGGGATTAGCACGACTAGGAAGGACTTTGCGAGTATAAGCTAGGCTTTCCAACGCATAAGTCTTCCTTTTGGTGCTTGTCCGTCCGTTCTTGGCTCTTAGCCATAACCTCCGGTTAATCCAACCACAACTGGTCTCACTACGGAATCACCGCTATCATGTAGGATAGGGTGCCGTAAGGAGAGGATTGTGGTTGGGTTAACGGGAGTCGATTTAAGCTGTTGGGCAAGAAAAGAGTGAGAGAGATTTCCTTCTCTCAAACTTCCTTTATCCTACCCTAACAAGAATGAACTACTCACACATCATAATACGGAAAAATAAAACAACACAAAAGAGGAAGATAGAAAGAAGGAGATTAGATGAATACGACTAACTGTTTGCGACCTCACCTTGGCGAGGATCAAGCGTAAGTATCATTGTCGTATGTAAGGATAAAGAAAAAGAGAGAAGAAACAAACAACAAGGAAATAACAACAACTACTTAACAATTAAAATTACAACAATTATAACAAGTAAAGAAAGAGACAAGCATGATAAAAAATGGTCTTCTTTATTCATCACTCTTCACTCAAAAGCTCACTTACAAGTTTAATGGAGAAGAGGTGAGAAGAGGAAGAAGAACATGTAACTAAAACCTAGCAAAAGAAATACAAGATTATGGACCCTTTCCTTCACAAACTTCTGGGCTATTTATAGGCCAAAACATGAAACTCTAGGGCAACCAACAGAACATACATGAAAAGACCAACCTACCCCCCAAAACCCTTCTTGTCTGGCGCCAGAATGGCCGCGGAAGCGCGGCCAATACCCCCCTTTGGCCGCCCTTCCGCGGCCGAATTGTGGAGATGGGCTTTGGTCCTTTTTGTGGTGGCCTGGTTTTCTGAGCACTTTCTTCTGGAATATGTATTTTCTCCAATTGTTTTCACGATTTTTCCAGAATTTCTGTTGAAGGAAAGGTGGACTTTTTGTTAAGATTTTGTCATGATTGTCTCGAGCTCCGCGTAGATCTCTTGGATCTTGTGCTACCATTGAGCCTTGTGCCTGAAAACGACATTGATTTGACATTTTGTCTTCCTAAACAGGTATCTGGCAGCATACGGATGGAGAGCGGAGACCGTGTTTTATCTGTGGTTGGCAGGAACCGGATTTTTGTCGTGTTTTCCATGAATTTCTCCGTTTGAGAACCGGGAACCTGTATCCTGCAATTGACTAGCAAACACGGCTCAAGAGTATCTACCGACATGCAATGTGATAAAAATTGGGCGGTATGAAAACGCAAAAATCTGATATGAACAGTCTCCTCGAAGACGGCGACAGGGAGGTTTTGATGACCCAAGCTTTCCACTACTGCTGTCCTAGACTATATGATCTGGCAGGTGGATGACTATAACATCGTTCTAAATTAGTTTTAGAAGTGCTTGTGTATAAGACTCTGCCAGAGGGTTGTTGTAGTTAGTGGGAGCAGCAGAAGAATGGTGGGCAAGTCACTTATGTCTATTTATAGACTAAAGCAAGTATAGCGAGGAAAGATCATCTATTTTTGATGTGACAGTCATAGAGTTTGACTTCATCAGAATAACAGATGGACCTGGTAAGAAGGTAGTAGGGAGTGATGTCATGGTATTTGGATGACATGCTCTTGATAGGATGTGATCTTCCTATACTATGATCGATTATACTGTGGTTGTCACAAGTTGATTCTCCACATAGGATCTGAATAAAATATCAGGGATTCTGGTAACTAGATCTATTGTTATAGATCTAGATTTGGGAAGTGTCCCAATTCGGGTACTTTGATACTATTCTAAAGCGTTTTAGAATGGACGACTTCTGGCGTGGTGGTGTACCCGTAGGTGAGGGAGTCACCTTCTCTAAAGAGATATCTTTTAGACTGATGAGGAGAGAGATTTGCATGATTGGCATATCATTGCTTAGGCAATTGAGTTAATCATGAAATGTCAAGTACTACACCAGATATTGCTTTTGCACTGGCTGGAATAAGCATATTTTAATCCAATCTTGGAGAAACATTGGGAAGCGATTATGAACATAAGAGGATATTCTTGGTATATGGTAACGGCAGCCTCCTTCAGGAGGCGGTTATCATTTCAGGCTTCCAAGCTGACCTGGATGACAGAGTGACTGTCAGAGTTATGTGTTCTTTCTTTTGAGGGGCAGTATGTTGGACAGGTGGTCCAAGCGGATACTGAGAAAGGCATGGCGCTGGATACTGATTAAATTCAGTGGAAGATACGGTCTAAGAAGTTTGTTGGATTTGGAGTTCATTTGTGAACTGGGTCCCATCAGATATCCAGACAAATTCTAAGACATGTATCGCTCATTTCGGGAGATAGTCTATCTCCGCGAAATTGAGATATAGAGAGATAAAGATAGAAATATTGGAGCGGATCCACTCACTAAGGCTATTTCTCGAACGCAATAGTTTCACAAACGATCTTTGCGAGACTAATCGGTAAAGAAGTTGGGTGTCCGGTATCATACGGGCTGTGAGTATGCAACACCATAATAAATAGCCTTAAGTGCAAGTGGAAGATTGTTAGATATAATGCTATCAAGTTAATTATTGTAATCGCAGACATGCGATTGTTACGATTGAGGGAGGACCTATACAGGTAGAATAGTCTTACTCAAAATGATAGCATGCTATCTGGTTTGTCTTTATCATCATATATATGCATTATGTGGTATTACAGATCACTATTACATGTTGATAGAGCCCATAGGATTTTTTCTCGATTACCAGTATTATGATGGCGATCATATACGTGGGAGCTGGGTGGTCTATAAGCACATCCTTAAATGTCCCTAGTCGACGGAGTATTGAGACTGGGCATCGATACTCCGGAGTATACTAGTGTATACTTTTCGAGACCCCGACGAGGGGCTGTGTTCATTTCAGAAAACTGCATTTTAATACCACTCATTCATTATCTATTTTGTTATATATCGGTACTATTAACCAGTGTCTACTCAGTAAATACAGATTACAGGTATTCGTGACAAAACACTGGAAACACACTCAAATACACGGATATGACATTTGTGAGCCGACACTGCAACCGGAACAGAAAACCGATCGATATCCAAAGAGTTCTTTTGCAACAAATAAAGTGTACACATTTTTGGTCCAATACAATATAAGTGTGCACATAACTCTTTGGCCCATGGCCCATGGTAGGGCTGCCCATGGCACAAGTAGGCACAAGTGAGGTGATATGTGATAAATGCTAAAAGTTGTGATGTGATTTAAAGCATCAAAATTTCCCTCCAAAACTACTGAGTACAACCCAGGCTTCAACAAAGAGATCAAACAATACCAGTGGGATTGTGGAGAGAGCACTACATCACAAAACCAACACGAGCCCATTTGACTCAATAAAAACCAGCGAGAATGCCCATAGACCCGTCACCGCCGGTCCATTGTTGCCCAATGTGCTCCATTTTTCTTCTGTTTATCTCTTGTTGTCACATCATCCTTACTATATTATTTGTTTATTCTTAATTTGTGCCTATAAATGCCAGATCAGTGAGCAAGGGAAGAAAGAGACTTGGATACTGTAACAACCCTAAACTTTTTGTACAATTTTTTTTTCAAAAATACAGAAAGGGGTACTTGAGCCTGAGCACAAATTATAAATTTGTTTTGCTTTTGAACAGCAAGAAGGAGCTTGTAGCTCACTGGTAAGATTTTGCACTGCCGAACCAAAGCACCAGAGTTCAAATCCCATTAGCCACATTATTTTTAATTAGTTTTCTTTTAATCTTTTTAGAAGCCCAAGAGTTTACACATGCATAAATCGTAAAACCCAAGAGTCACACATAAAACAAACGAGTCCAGGAAGTAAACCAAGAGACAGAGGACACGTGGCGGCGAGACTCGGATTAACTCGGTCGAATCGGGCAGGCGGCGCGGCTGACTCGGCCGGTGCCGCCAGGTCAGCTCGGCCGAAACCCCATTTTTTTGTGTAACCTGTGACTCTTTAACTCCCCATTAACCCTGTGTTATTTAAATCCCCTGCACATTTATAGAGCAATTTAAAACACCGAATTAAACCACTTTTAATACAAATTTTTAATACACCTTTTCACATCCCTAAACCCTAATTTTTTCTATAAATACCACCTTTAAATCATACCTCCTCACTTCCAAATCTCTATCTAAACTCTCAAGAAAATACCCTGGACTTTTTTGTGTGCAAGTGGAGTTAGCAAAGGGCGAAACTCCGACGAAGTTCCGGCGGCGATCCGAGGAGTTTTTGGCGACGAAACGACGCACCAGCACCTTCCACATCTTTCTTTTCCTCTCCTCTACACAATCACCCAGTAAGTCCCTTCTCCCCCTTCTCTTTACTATTCTAAAAACTTAAAATTCTAAAACCCGACGGAAGTGGAGTTAATCCGACTTATGATTTGGTTTTTCCTTAAAAATTATATTTTTCTTAAACACAATAATACCAAACTCTCACATCATGATAATTAAACATTAACAAAACATATTGGCAAGTTTCATATCAAAAGAATTCCTATTTTACTTTTTATCGCAATTTTTCAGCAAAATACCATATAGTTTAGTTTCGACATAAAACATCATTACCCCTTACTATACCTTTAGAAAACTCACGAGATAATGACCTATCTCCTCACAAAACTCATATGTAACATAGAACGATGATCTTTGGGAACATAGTTTTGGGAAAATACGATTTTACACAAAACTACCTCCAACTTATAAAAATCTTTTTCTACAAGATATGTATTTTTAACAAATCTTTACAATGTGCCGCTACAACCCATTTCTGGGAACCCGTTCAGGATGGTGCGGATTATCGCACGTCCTCGGGCTTAGTAGTGCGAGATGCAGACCTCTGCAAGGAGCATACGGTCTCGAAAGATTTAAAATACAATTTTCTTTAGAAAATGTGATTTCTATTATAAATAAAACTTATATTTTTAATAAATAAATATATATGTAATTAATATCAAAATATCTATTTTTTATATTTATAATATTCCACATTTCCAAAATTCAAGAAAAACATCTCATTTACAAGAAAATACCATACAATTCCAATATTACAAATAAATAGCATATATTATGAAATTAGGTTTTATTCACTAGAAATGTCAAAATAATAAAATATATATCAATGAGAACTCTAAAGACGATAATAAAATACTTGAGATGTATTTTGAAAATTATACAAAATTATTTTTACATAAAATCCTTCAAGTTATACTAAATTACAATAAGGACCCTAATAAACATAGGTTTAAGCGGGACCTGTCTCTTGAGCCTCAGGGAGCCGGAGATATGGGTACTTGCCTATTTAAGGTAGACAATTTAACAAACGGTTTTATCAACACGGTAATCGTCTTTGAAAAAGACACAAATCCTGCCGTCCATATGCAGCGGTTACCGATAATATCAAAACTTATTTCAGGATTTCAATTTCTTTTCTAATTGTCTGACTCAGACCAAGTCTTGATATAATCAATTTGACTTGAATGAGATTCAAGTATATATATAACAATTCAATATGAATCCATAAATGCATATAATCAATTTGTTCAATCTATTCAATCTATCTTGACCGAACCGAACCATGGATATGCATTCATCTACATGATTCTCCAGTTAAATCTATTTACTGATATCATGGTTTCGGCAAGTCATCCATCTATACAATTCAAATTACAAGACAAGACAATATAATAAAAATAATAAAATCAAGATATCGCGGGGTTTATAAGGGGTAGATTGGTACGGAAGGTGTTAGAAGTAACACGAGACAACAACCATAAAGACACCTAACCCGAATTCAATCGCCGTTGTTCCGGGTATTTTGACGGAGCCTTGTACTCTATATACGGTAGTCTCTGGTCTAGTAATACTCCTCTCGTATACACTGGCCTCTTCTGTACCAAGCTACAAAACAACTACGTTAACATTAAAATAACAATAATAAAAATATACTCTCTCTGTCTATTCTACTTCTCTCTTATCTTTGGTACTTACCGAGTGATTTGTTCGCTGACGACATTCTCTTTCTTCTTCTTCTTTGGAATGTCGTCAGGTGTTTCGGACTCACTGAAGATCGAGCCTTCCAGTGATGACTTGGATTAGCTAGTCTTCGACCCGGAGCTCTAGTTACTTGTACACATTTACATTCTGTATTTTCCATTTCTATTATGCCACTGTTTAGGCATTGCTTTCCATTCCATGTATTTACTTTTCAGTTGTATTGTAAAAAGAATGTTAATAAATAAAGTTGCTGTTCAATTATATCTTTGTCTCTTGTGCATTTTACTTATATTGCTCAGATACGCTTAGCGTGTTTACTTCAGAAGAAATACGTAGCGGCATCGTCGCGTCCTCTGCCCCGTATACTGGGAAGCGGGGCGTGATAGATACACTTTTGAGCTATAGTTTACTCATTGTTTTCTTTTTCATTTTGAAGTTTTGTACATAGTAGTTTGTCTTCTCTTAATCTTGCAACCTCTTCATTAAGCTTGCAACTTTAAATTTTGGTTATTGAACTCATAGTTTGTATCATCACTTGAAGTTAATAAAGCTTTCATTTTGCACTTGGGTTCTTAGTATTCCTTTTCTATCTCTTTTATTTACTTGCAATTTAATTTCTTGCCATTTACTTACTTGAAATGTTGTGTTATTCCTTTTATTTCATTTCATTTGCTCTTTCTTTTGTTGTTTTGATGGTTTATGAATAATGGTGTTGTTAGGATAGAGAATGGTTATGTAAGTTAGGAATTCCATTTGCTTATTTCCTTTGCCCGATATTTGCTAATTGAACTCCGTCCAAATCTTACGCAAGCGCTCCGTTAGGCACTCTACCCTACCAAGGTATCAGTGATCCCTAATCATGACCGGTTGCGTTCGATTTGGCCGGAGGCGAAAGTCAATAGACAAGAACGGACAGATAAGGGTCAATAAGTCGGATTTCACCAATACCGTGCTTAAGCACCTTAATCCACATTATTTCCGATTACTCCAGCTTCAATAGTCAAGCTCGGCACAAAGGATTGAGTACGGACTTTCCTAACTTACACTAACCTATCTCTATTCCTAACAACTTATACTTTGCATATACAATACTTACATTAGAAACAAACCGTTCCGAACCTTGCTTAACTCATGATAACAAGAACATAAAACGCACCATCTCCCTGCGGACGACTCGTACTTATCGCGGCTAGCTACACGCGACGCCGTCTTGATTGCAGTTAACTTTAAATTCTTTGAAAAACGACAACGCGAAAAATTCCTAACATCAAATGGCGCCGTTGCCGGGGAGACGGTAACGTTTTTATTCTTGTTATTTCGGGTTAATCTCTGTATATCCGGTTTATAAATCTAACACCATTTTAAAAACAAAACTAAAAATCGAAAAATTTCAAAAAACCAAAACAAAAATTAACAATTCTAACTTTTTGCTCTCTGTAAATTTGACTTGCTTCCATTCTGGGACTAATTAGAAAAGTTAAATAATAACATTGAGACACTAGTAGAATACTAAGATCACTGAAGAAAATTGGAGCCAAATTTCCAAAATTAGCCTAACAAGATTCTTCATAATCCCGACGCCGCCAGATTTTCCACCTCCTTTTGCTCCAAAATTTTGATCTGTGCTCCAGTGTTCTATTATTGTCCCAATTTTATTGTTTGATTTTTTTTATTTTGTGTGTGCAGGAGTTTGGACATTCATATCGTTTTTTCGCACTAAAAATCTGTTTTCTCGACATTAGCAGATTTTGACGGATTTGCGAACTGCGATCGTGTGGAGCAAAGTGTACATTCAAAGTTAAGATTATTGCGAAGTATAGTGCCAAAGATCCGGGTAATTTGACCCGCGCAAGCAAACTTTTCAAGCTAGCCGGATTCAATTCAACGAGGGTTTCTTAACCCAAAAACTTATCGGTACGTATTTCCTAACACCTTCTTCTCAAATCCGACGCATCCAATATGCTATCTTTGCAGGATTCTTTGCAAGTTCGCTGTCAAACGCTAAAAGTGACTAACCTGTATTTGTTGCAGTGCCATGCCTAAAAATAAGAAACGATTGTTTGACGTTTTGAAAAATTTTCCATTAATTTACGCATTGCATCCATTAATACGGACTTAAGGACAAGCGAAACCCACAACATACGGTAAAGGGTTTCATCGCCTTTTCCGTGGCCCACAAATCATGAAATTGAGCATAACGTTTACCCGCACAAATTTTAAAAGAAACTAGACTTTAAGCCTTTAAGGACTTCACGCTCATTAGGAGAAGTTAACTATGTTTAGAACACCGCTTAATTGTATATCGTTCATGGGGTGTCTAGAAAAGTGTTCACGGCGAAACCGCCAAAAGAGAAAGGGTTATTCTAATTAAGGAACTTCGCGAAAGCGTTGAAAAACCTCCCCTTATCTCTGCACTTACCTGGCCTCGTGATCAGTATATCTTGAGCCCGTTTCTCGACACAGTTTTACTTCAACAATCAAGTTCTTGAGCAGGTCTAGTTGACCTAGGTGAACCCTAGACCGATTGGGTGTGTGGTATTGTGTCGTGATTATTTTTCTTCTTTTCTTTTTGTGTGTATATTTCATACTTTTGTTGATAACTAACATAAAACATAAATAAATAAATAAAAATCACATTCTTTTTCATCTTCTTTTTTCTTCTCTTCATATCATGGGTACCCCACATAGACCAACTCTTGCCGAACTTTGGTATCCACAACCAGACATTACTTCATACGGTTCTTGCTTTGGTCGAACTTCGAACGATCCCTCCATACCTAAACATTCTTTGAGAGATCGGATAGACAAGTCTAGGACAAACAATTGGACTACGCAATCCACTTCGTATCAACCGTTTCAACCTCCCCCACCTTCTTACGTTGATACCCCTTTTGAGAGTCATGTTGCAACTACGAAACCCATGTCCATCGCTGACCGAATTGAACAATCTCGTAGCCGATCTTTCACTCTTTTCACCACTACAAATTCAGTAGGACAACAATTCCAATCATCTTCATATCAGAATATTGATCCTAATCCTGTCCATTTTTCACATCCATTCGATTGCTACCATTCCTACCCGACTTTTACACCTTCCCTAGACATTTCTTCTGAACAGCCTTTAGGGAGTTTCACGTATCCAAACGAATTTGAATCTTTTATTGAAACCCCTTCACAACCCATGTCTAGTCTTGAATGAACTCTGGAAAAATTTCGGGTTGCGTCGTGCCAACAAATGGTGGATTTGAATACTTCCATGGCCGCCCTCATACAACCTAACGAACCGGCAGCTAGTTTTCAACTAGCTCCGAATTTTCCAATGTATGATGAGGCGATTGGACAGTTTGCGAATTTAAGTCATGAGAGTGAGCGGTACACCCTTCCAAATCAAACCTACCCATTGCAAATTGAATTCCACAACTCCGGTTTTGAAAGTCTATTGAGTGTCCCAAATTATTCACCAATTAAAGATAGAAAGTTTAATGAGTTGTGCGACTTTATGGTGTTTGATTTACCGGATTGTAAAGGGACCTTGTCAGGTGAAACCACACCCAAACCATTTGACCTCTACACCTCCATCCTAGAACCACAATTGATTGGAATCCATGCTTTTGATGAGGTGTCTGAGAAATTTAATTTTCACTTGATTGAGGATATCGATGCTGGGAATATTTTGGATGATGAACCTGCAGTTTTGGATGAGTTTTTCTCACCAATTCATCAAGTCCTTTCACTTCCGTGTGGACATCATCTCGAGTCATTAACTGTTTTTCGCAAACTTCATATGCGTCTAGATATTGATGATAATGTTGGATATAGTGCCCTCAGAGTCAATTATTGGATCACAGGCACGTTATTGCAATGATTGAGGGAGGACCTGTGCCGGTGGGACAGTCTTACTCAAGATGATAGTATGCTATCTGGTTTATCTTTATCATCGTGTACTGCTTTAGGTGACATTACTGATCACTATTGCACATTGATAGAGCCCCTAGGATTCTTGCTTGACTGCCAGCAGTATGAGGGCGATCATATACGTAGGAGCTGGGGTCTATAAGCACATCCTTAAAAGGTCCCTAGTCGTGGGAGTTTCGAGACAGGACATCGATACTCCAGAGTAGACTAATGTATACAGTCGAGACCCCGGCGAGGGGCGGTGGCCGGTCTCACAAGCCACTGGTGTCAGTTGGTTCACCTAAAATGTATACAGGTGCTCATTGGGTTATGAGTACACCGGACAGGACTCACCGGGAACATGCTAGTTGGTATTATACCTAGCGTCAGATAGCAGTTCCCTGGTGACATGTGTACAGGTTAGTTCATCGACCTGAGATCGTCATTTGTCTCGTGTGAGTTCCCACTGTGCTTTGATTACTACCCTACCACGCTCAAAGGAGTCATGCAAACAGGTTTTAGTTGGGTAGAGTCCCGAGCCACATGGAGGCAGTGAGCGGATCTGCAGGGGTTCGTCTCTTCCGGTATTGGGGGTGAGGTCGCGCTGTGTCTAGGAGAGCCAGTACATGAAAGTCCTTGGCCAAGGCAGGAGATTTACTGGTAGGTATTCCAGTAGTATCTCAGGGGGTTTTGGGCTACACTCCGACACGACTTGTACCGCTTTTTGGGGTCTGACTTTTACCAACCCCCTACGCCCGACATGCGATGCTCATAAACGAACGGACCGTACTGTACGTATATTGTCACTGACAGGCTCAGTAGGGTGTCAGTATGAGTTCGCTCACAGAAGTCCCTTTTGATCAATAGCTGGTAGCCCGTTACGTATGGCTAATACCTCTGACGTGCTAGTGGTTAAGTCCACAGCCAAAGTATAGACAAGTCTTTAGAGTCCCCCACAGACAGTTTCTCAAGTTTCGGGCGAACGCTGTAGAGGCCGTATGGAGATATGGCAGGGTTCGATCAGATACGTGCGGTATTGCACGGATCATGATCGGACGGATAATACTAGCGGGCTTTGGTTTAAGCCGGATCCTAGTATTGTACAGTGTAGATTTTGTCTCATTGCATTTGTATTCGGTCGGAATACAAATGCGGGTATGTATATACAGTCACGGGGTTTTCCTGTAATTTATTACGGGATCAGTTTTCTGAAGTTGCCAGTTTGCATTCCGTTTCGGCAAGTTTTCCTTTGTTCCTTCACGGCCGGATTTTTTTGATGGGAGGGGCTAATTTGCATATTTGCAAATTAGCATTGTGGAGGGGGTTTCTTGTAAATGGATGATTATGATGGTTCAAGCATCTTTGCTTTTTCTTGTGATCATTTCCTTGCATTTATGAGATTGGATTAGTATTTGATGGTGGTGTGACAATTATATCTCTTTATCATCAAAACCTTTTATTATGGTCACCTTCTTGTGCTCACCCCCCTTTGATGCTTTTTTTCCTCCTTATTCTTGATGAGGGCCGGCCACACATTGTCGGGGGTGGGGATTCATTTCTAGTATGAAAAATAAATATTCATCACACATTTTTTGTTTGCTACTAAAAAAAATTCCTCTCATCTCTCCATAGTTCTTTTTCTCCTCCACTTCTGACAATGGCAACTTCAAACCTCAATGAGACAAAGCTTTCTACACTTCATCTACAGTATTCTTGGACACGTCGACTCGCCAACTTCGTGCCCGAGTTGCCTCGATCCAGAGGTGGGAGCCCGTAAAAGAACCCGGCGATGTGGTGCCCGTTCCGATGTGGAGATGAAGACCGGAGATTCCGCGAGGAGATCGGAGTGGAGGCCGAAGACCGAAGGACACGGATCGCTCGGTATAGCATTCTACCCCTTCTCTAGTTAGCTAGCATTAGGTTAATAGCCCGATCCGGGTTTATAGTGCGCGGTAGTGCCGGTTTTAAAGTTAAAGAAAAGTTTCGTTTCCGCATTTTGGCCTCGGACAGACGGCCGGGGCGCTGCCTTGCACTTACACTGGTATCAGAGACACGCCATTAACCTAGTCTAGCTTGCTCTAACGTGTTTTCAAGTTCGATCGAACGGATTTTCCAAAAACCGTGTTTCCATGTCATGTTTCTGTCGAATTTTTACAGTGCTCAAAAAATTATTTGGTACATTGTAAAAATATGTGCAGGGTTTTTATGCATTCTGTGAAAATTTGGTCGGCTGAAGTTACTGTAGCGCGGCGGATCAGCGGCCAAAACCACGTTTTGGCCGCGGATCCGCCGCCGAATTGTGGCCAAACTGCACCAAATTTCTACAGTTGGTTTCTGACATGGAAATAGGGTTTCTGGTATATTCTTTTTGGGCCCATATTTATTTTGAGTGCTAAAGTAGTGCTTGTGGCCCACTTCGGGAAATTTAGTCGATCGAAAATTTTAAACATGTTAGTTCACAGTATTTACATTAAATCTGCGACCGTGAATGTCATTTGATCGGTAAATCCTGTCTAACTGCTATAGCCCTTTTAGACGGATTTGCGAACGTGATATTCACGTTGATGTTCTGTGTTGTGCTGTGATGTTGCGGATTGTCGTGATGGATAGCCTGGATGCAATGGTAGTACAGTTTGGTTTATTATGTAAATTTGATATTGCGGGGCGAGCGTCCGACATGTGGACTGTCGTTACTGTCTGTTTGTATATTATTCTTTTGGGGCACGACCGGGCTGAGGTCGATGTACCCGTTGTATGTATATTTTACTTTATGTACTAGGATTACCCCGCGGAGGGGTGCACAGATAGCCGGGTTCTAGAGAGCAACGGGCCCGCATCTCATGGCATTGAGACGGAGGGGGCTTTACTCTAGAATTGGTGGGCTATTCACCGTACTCGTATGGGGTATAGGTTGACCCAGGAGGGGTGCCCAAGTTACCGGATTCTGTAAAGTGCTGGGTCGTCCATTCACGTTGCTGAAGGGGGCTGCCTCGCTTCAGGTTTTGGCGGGTAACTTGCCGTGCCCGTAGGGGTCTAGGATTTCATTGCACAGGCTATCCACACGACCAGGAGAACGTCGGGTTTCAGTAGCGGCTCTATGAAACCCGGGGATCCCAGATATCTGTATTGTTCTGTGATGCTTATTACATTTCTGTGATGTTGCATTTTATCACGCCTTGAGCGAATATTATATATTGATATATATACTAGTAGATGTTGTATATGTTTTGCATCCGCGCTAGTCCAGTCCCCGCTCTGTCGTTAGTTAAGTAACCTAACGGGTGATGACGGGACCCAGTGGCGAATGCGGATGGCATATACGCACATCATTATTTTCGTTCTTTTGTGGTGTGATCAATTGATGGGACTGCATTGATTCGGATTAATGCAAGCTAAACAAACTTATTTTGATGTTGTTGGAACAATTTTTCAAAAAGCTGTTATTGCAAGGGCATTCTCTTTTGTTTTGCACAGTGGTATTCGGTTATGAATATCCAGCACCTCAGTCGATGAGGCAAGGGCCGAGATCCCTTCATCGGGAGTGACCCCTTGGACAGGAGTTTGCGTCAGGGCAATAACTTCACTATAGTCGATTACTTTTGCTTTGCATCGTGGTATTCAGTTGGAATATCCTGCACCTCATTCTACGGGGAAAGAGCCGAGATCCCTTCACCGGGAGTGACCTCTTTAGCAAAGGTTTTCACCACTATATTTTTATAAAGCTTTCCAGTTCCTTCAACGATATCAAGTTCATTACGTTAAAGGTTTTTCGCCAGAAACCATTCGTAGCCCTCCGTCATTTCAGACGGGTAGCACGTAGTATTCATGCTATGTGTGTTGACCTTCATCAAGGCATAGTGTATGGTAGCTGCTTGTTACCTTTCTGCTGCATAGATAGATGCGTTGGTTTGGGACAGTCGTATAGCCTTGTTGACCTTCGTCAAGGGCTTGTACGGGTGGGTTCAAATTTACCTGAACAATGACGGGTAGAACTTGACATGTGACTTATGATTTGTTGACCTTCGTCAAGATCATAAGAGCATGGGGCAAAAATCACATCGGGAGTTTCTAAAGAAACTGAAACTTGCCAGATATGCGCATACATTCTGGAGTGTGATAACGTGAGCGGATTCCGTCACGTTATCATGCGATGATAGTTGGATCCCGATTCCCACTGATGAGTTGGTTTACTCCTCGGGTGATCCCGACTAATTCTTCTTTCAGGTTTGGAGGAGAATTTGAGATTACAGTGGGAGGTTTCCTGATTAGATAAATTGATAACCATTCTGATCTAGGTTAGAGTGCACGCTGAGTGTTTCTTTTCTCTCTCTCTTTGGCAGCGACCATGACCCGACCCTTGACTATGACTCAGTGACCAAAATTAACCGAACCTTCTTAAACACTGGTTTTTGGATTGTCAGAGTTGCATACCTCATTGCCACTCCTACTTTTACCCTTTTTTCTCCAGGACACCCCATATTACTACGAACGTCCACTTCCATTGGATAAAACCATCGTATGGTTATATACGAACTCGAAGGAATTTATTCGAGGATGGTTTCCGGTTCTGGAGAAAACGAATAGGACTATTCGGTTGTCTTTTCCTCTTACCTTCTCTCAGGTTTCGAGTGTTCCTTGGATTAGGACAGTACACCTATTATGCAAATTGGATAGTCTTCTTCCAAACCATAGGCAGGTGCCGAACGGTAGGGAATGAAGAAAACTATTTAGCTTAAAAGGTGTACAGAAGGTATTAAGTTAAGACAAATAAAGGGATTAGTAAGAGGGCAAAGTAAACTGCGACTGCTATTCACGACCAAACCAAGTATTTCATTACCACTCCTACTTCACCTTTGTATTTCTACAGAACACTTCGTATCACTACGAAGATCCACAGTTTATTGGATACTCCATCGTATGGTTATATACGAACTCGAAAGGAACTTGTTCCAGTTCGGGGATGGATTCTGGCTCAGGAGAAATTAGAATAAGGTTTATTCAGGTGTCTTTTATCTTCACCTTCTCTCATGTTACGAGTGCCCCTAGGATTGGGACAGTACACCCATTATGCTTATTGGATAGTCTTCTTCCAAACCATAGGCTGGTACCGAACGGTAGGGAAGGAAGAAAACCATTTAGCCTAAAGGGGTGTGCAGAAGGTAATGACTAAAGACATATAAAGGGATTTGGAGAGATGGCAAAGAAATATACGGTTACAGTTGTGAATCTGAATAATGAAAGAGGCATTACTAGGAATACCCGGATGCCCCTACGAAACATTTCAATGTTTCAGTTTCACTATGTATTGTTAAAAGAAAACTGATTTCCCAATTGGCCCTTGCTCCAGGGTATGTATTTACCAGGTATGATTCTCACATCTGTATGGTTTTACAGATGATGAGTGGGAGTAAGTTATTGGGAATTAGGTGATCATCCTCATTATATCGGAATTCGTTGCATTTGGTGATATTTGAGGAAATCGCCTGGGTTGTTTGCCGGACGGCAAATATTTGGTTTTGAATATCCGTTGTAATGCACCAATTTCAAATTGATATATCTGTACGTCTATTATTATAGAGTGAGATATACCTTTTTGAAATTATGTCCATGATATTTACCTATATCAGTGGATGGTTAGGTAAGGAGCATTAAACAGCGGTGTAATTCTTCTTAACCGTAAGTACAGTTTTCAACCTACGACACACAATGAATGAGTTATTAGACTCAAGGGACTTATACAGAGTATTGAATGTTGTCCAGTGTCCATTAGGAAAGAAGGGTTGGTCCTCGTTGTCGGAGATAGTGCCCTCAGAGTCAATTATTGGATCACAGGCACGTGATTGCAATGATTGAGGGGAGGACCTATCCCGGTAGGACAGTCTTACTCGAGATGATAGTATGCTATCTGGTTTATCTTTATCATCGTGTACTGCTTTAGGTGACCTTTCGAGTCGCTATTACACGTTGATAAAGCCCCTAGGATTCTTGCTTGACTTCCAGCAGTATGAGGGCGATCATATAAGTGGGAGCTGGGGTCTATAAGCGCATCCTAAAATGGTCCCTAGTCGTAGGAGTTTCGAGACAGGGCATCGATTCTCCACAGTAGACTAGTGTATACAGTCGAGACCCCGACGAGGGGCGGTGGCCGGTCTCACAAGCCACTGGTGTCAGTTGGTTCACCTAAGATGTATACAGGTGCTCATTGGGTTATGAGTACACCGGACAGGACTCGCCGGGAACCTGCTAGTTGGGAATATACCAGATGTCAGATAGCAGTTCCCTGGTGACATGTGTACAGGTTAGTTCATCGACCTGGGATCGTCATTTGTCTCGTGTGAGTTCCCACTGTACTTTGATTACTACCCTACCACGGCTCAAAGGAGTCGTGCAAACAGGTTTTAGTTGGGTACAGTCCCGAGCCACATGGAGGCAGTGAGCGGATCTGCAGGGGTTCGTCTCTCCCGGTATTGGGGGTGAGGTCGTGCTGTGTCTAGGAGAGCCAGAACATGAAAAGTCCTTGGCCAAGGCAGGAGATTTGCTGGTAGGTATTCCAGTAGTATCTCAGGGTGTTCTGGGCTACACTCCGACACGACTTGTACCGCTTTTGGGGGTCTGACTTTTACCAACCCCCTAGGCCCGCCATGCGATACTCATAGACGAACGGACCGGACTGTACGGATATTGTCACTGACAGGCTCAGTAGGGTGTCAGGATGAGTTCGCTCATCGACGTCCCTTTTGGTCAATACCTGGTGGCCCGTCACGTATTGGCTTATACCTCTGACGTGCTAGTGGTTAAATCCACAGCCACAGTATTGACGAGTCTTTAGAGTCCACCACACAGACAGTTACTCAAGTTTCGGGCGAAACGCTGTAGAGGCCGTATGGAGATATGGCAGGGTTCGATCAGATACGTGCGGTATTGCACGGATCGTGATCGGACAGATTTTACTAGCCGGCTTTGGCTTAAGCCGGATTCTAGTTTTAGATAGTGTAGACCTTATCTCTTTGCATTTGTGTTCAGTGCGAATACAAATGCGGTCATGTATTTGCAGTAGCGGGGTTTTCCTGTAATTTATTACGGGATCGGTTTTATGAAGTTGCCAGTTTGCATTCCGTTCCGGCCGGTTTTCTCTTTTTCCTTCTCGGCCGGACTTTTCGTTGGAGGGGGTTAATTGCAAGTTTGCAATTAACTTTGTTGTGAGGGGCTTCCTTGCATATGTTGCTTTTTGATGAGACTAGCCTCATCATGATATTCTTTTATGGTCATTCACTTGCATTTATGAGAAAAAGATTGAGGTGGTTTTGTGAATGGATTGAATTGTATATTGGTGTGACTTATTTCTCCTTCATTCATTCCCTTTCTTATCTTTTCTTTATTAATTCATTCATCAAATTCCACCATCAAACCTTCTGGGGCCGGCCACTGTTGATGAGTGAGAGAGAGAGATGTTTGTGTGTGTGGATTAATTCATTTGTGCTTAATTTGGTGGGACCCCCCCCTTTATGTTTGCTGTGAAGAATTTTTCTTCCTTTTTTTTTGTATTAATTCATACACTCCTTCATGACATGGGTGGGCTTGCTTCTTTTTCTTCCAGTGAGAAAAATTTTGTGGCCGAGCTCCTTTTTCATGCATGCTCCATTTCTTCATCAAAGCATCCATGAAATTCTTGTGCTAAAATTCCTCCAACAAGGCAACCTCATAAACCCCAAAGAGACAACTCACTACACTATTCTATAGCAAGCCTTGGACGCGTCGGCTAGCCAACTTCGCGCCCGAGTTGCCTCGGTCAAGAGGCTGGAGCCCGTAAAAGATTCCGGCTACGTGGTGCCCTTTCCGACGAGCGAGGAGGTGACGGAGATTCCGCGGGAGATCGGAGTGGAGACGAAGACCGAAGGACACGGATCGCTTGGTATAGCATCTCTACTCTTTTCTTTTTGCTAGCTAGCTAGGTTAATGGCCCGATCCGGGTAAAAAGTCCGCGGTGGTGCCGTTTTGCAAAGTTCGCAAAGTTTTTGTTTTCCGCGTTTCCGGCGTCGGATCGACGGCCGGGGCGCCCCCGCGGGCTTACAATGGTATCAGAGCCACGCCATTAACCTACCCTAGCTTGCTCTAGCGCGTTTAGAACTCGATCGAACAAAAACCCGAAAACCGTATTTTTTGTGCACATGTGTTCTCTGTTAAAATTTTTTGAGCTCCTAAAATTTTTCTGGTGATTGCAGAGACATGTACAACAAATTATAAGAATTCTGGGAAAATACGATCCACTGATTCCTCACTTCGACCGCGGAAGCGCGGCCAAACCCCAGGTTTGGCCGCGCTTGCGCGGCGGAAAAGAGGAATCGTGGCACCATATTTTCCCAGTAAGCTTATGAGTTGGAAATAGGGCTTTTGGGATATTTTCTTTGGGCCCAGATTTTCTGTAAGTGCTACAGTAGTGTGTGGGGCCCACTTTGATAAATTTGTTCGATCGGATATTTTAAACATGCCAGTTCACAGTTTTTTACATTATATCTGCGACCGTGAATGTCACTTGATCGGTAAATCCCGTCTAACTGCTATAGCCCGGTTAGACGGATTTGCGAACGTGACTTTCACGTTGATGTTCTGTGATTGTACTGTGTTGTTGCGGATCGGTCGTGGGGGATAGCCTGGTTGCAGTGGTAGTACAATTTTGTCGTATTATGTACATTTGATATTGCGGGGCGAGCGTCCGACATGTGGACTGCCGTCACTGCCAGTTTGTATTATTATTTTGGGGCACGACCTGGTCGCGGTCGATGTACCCGTTGTATGTATATTTTACTTTCTGTACTAGGATTACCCCGCGGAGGGGTGCACGGATAGCCGGATTCTAGAGGGCAACAAGCCCGCATCTCATGGCATTGAGGCGGAAGGGGCTTCACTCTAGAATTGACGGGCTATTCGCCGCACTCGTAGGGGGTATAGGATTGACCCAGGAGGGGTGCCCAAGTTACCGGATTCCGTGAAGTGCTGGGTGGTCCATTCACGTTGCTGAAGGGGGCTGCCTCGCTTCAGGTTTTGACGGGTGACTTGCCGCGCCCGTAGGGGTCTAGGGTTTTCATTGCACAGGCTATCCACACGACCAGGGGAACGTCGGGTTTCAGCGGCTCTGTGAAACCCGGGGATCCCAGATATCTGTATTGATCTGTATTGCTATACATTTCTGTGTTGTTGCTTTTTATCACGCCTTGAGCGAAATACTATATATTGGTATATATATATTAGTAGATGTTGTATATGTTTTGCATCCGCGCTAGTCCAGTCCCCGCTCTGTCGTTAGTTAGCTAACCTAACGGGTGATGACGGGACCCAGTGGCGAATGCGGATGGCATATACGTACATCAGTATATTTTCGTTCTTTGTGGTGTGATCAATTGATGGGACTGCATTGATTCGGATCAATGCAAGATAAACAAACCTATTCTGATGTTGTTGGAACATTTTTTCAAAAGCTGTTATTGCAAGGACGTTCACTTTTGTTTTGCACAGTGGTATTCAGTTGGAATATCCTGCTCCTCAGTCGACGAGGCAAGGGCCGAGATCCCTTCACCGGGAGTGACCCCTTGGACAAAAGTTTGCGTCAGGGCAGTAACTTCACTATAGCCGATTGCTTTTGCTTTGCACCGTGGTATTCAGTTGGAATATCCTGCACCTCATTCTATGGGGAAAGAGCCGAGATCCCTTCACCGGGAGTGACCTCTTTAGCGAAGGTTTTCGTTACTATATTTTTCTAAAAAGCTATCCGTTCCTTCAACGATATCAAGTTCATTACGTTAAAGGTTTTCGCCAGAAACCATTCGTAGCCCTCCGTCGTTTCATATGGATAGTCAATAGTATTCAAGCTGTGTATGTTGGCCAAAGTCAAGGCACAGTGTTTGGTAGCTGTTGGGTATTCATATGCAGCATAGATAGATGCGTTGGTTTGGGACAGTCGTACTGCCATTTTGGCCAAAGTCAAGGGTAGGTACGGGTGGGTTCAAATTAACCAGGAAAATGACGGGTAGAACTTGACATGTGACTTATGATATGTTGGCCAAAGTCAAGGTCATAAGAGCATGGGGCAAAAATCCACATCGGGAGTTTCAAAAGTACTGAAACTTGCCAGATATGCGCATACCTCCTGGAGTGTGATAGCGTGAGCGGATTCCGTCACGTTATCATGCGATGAGAGTTGGATCCCGATTCCCACTGATGAGTTGGTTTACTCCTCGGGTTATCCCGGCTAATTCTTCTTTCAGGTTTGGGGAAGAATTTGACGTTACAGTGGGAGGTTTCCAGATTAGATAAAGTGACAACCATTCTGATCTAGGTTAGAGTGCACGCTGAGTGTTTCTTTTCTCTCTCTCTTTGGCAGCGACCATTGACCCAACCCTAGACTATGACTCAGTGACCAAGTTGACCGAACCTTCTTAACACTGGCTTTTGGATTGTCAAAGTTGCAGACCTCTTTGCCACTCCTACTTTTACCCTTTTCTCCGGGACACCCCGTATTACTACGAACGTCCACTTCCATTGGACAAAACCATCGTATGGTTAGATACGAACTCGAAGGAATTCGAGGATGGTTTCCGGTTCTGGAGAAAACGGATAGGACTATTCAGTTGTCTTTTCCTTTTACCTTCTCTCAGGTTGCGAGTACTCCTTGGTTTAGGAGTAGTACACCTATTACGCAAATTGGATAGTCTTCTTCCAAACCTTAGGCTGGTGCCGAACGGTGGGGAATGAAGAAAGCCAATTAGCCTAAACGGTGTACAGAAGGTATTAAGTTCAGACAAAGCAAGGGATTAGTAAGAGGGCAAAGTAAATTGCGACTGCTATTCACGACCAAACCATGTACTTCTTTGTCAATCCTAAATCACCTATGAATTAAGTACATTCGGTTGTCTTTTATCCTCACCTTCTCTCGCATTGCGAGTGCTCCTAGGACTAGGACAGTACACCCATTATGCTTATTGGATAGTCTTCTTCCAAACCATAGGCTGGTGCCGAACGGTAGGGAAGGAAGAAAACCATTTGGCCTAAAGGGGTATACAGAAGGTAATGACTAAAGACATGTAAAGGGATTTGGAGAGGTGACAAAGAATTATACAGTTATAGTTGTGAATCTGGATAATGGAAGAGGCATTACTAGGAATACCAACATACCCCATCGAAACATTTCAATGTTTCAGTTTCACTGTGTACTGTTAAATGAAAACTGATTTCCCAATTAGGCACTTACTCCAGGGTATGTATTTACCAGGTTGGATTCTCACATCTGTATGGTTTTACAGACGATGAGTGGGAGTAAGTTATTGGGAATTAAGTGACCATCCTCATTATATCGGGATTCGTTGTAATCGGTGATATTTGAGGAAGTCACCTGGGTTGTTTGCCGGTCGGCAAATATTTGGTTTTGAATATCCGTTGTTGTGCACCAATTTCAAATTGATATATCTGTACGTCTATTTTTATAGAGTGAGACATATCTTTTTGAAATTATGTCTATGACATTTACCTATACCAGTGGATGGTTAGGTAAGGAGCATTGAACAGCGGTGTAATTCTTCTTAACCAAAAGTACAGTTTTCAACCTACGACACACAGTGAATGAGTCACAAGACTCAGGGGACTTATACAGAGTATTGTATATTGTCCAGTGTCCATTAGGACAGAGGGGTTGGTCCTCGTACTATATTCTGTTTACTTTTAACTTCTCTAGTTCTTAGACATGTGTTTCGTAGAAACACAGGGTCTAAGTTTTGAGGAGTTATAGGTATAAGAGTAAAGTAGAGAACCAAGTATTGCAAGTATCGGGATTCTTCAAAGTGATCGAAGATGTAGATACTTGTGTATGGTATTCAGTTGATAGTAATGATTAAGAGAACTAGCTTCTCTTTCAGGTTACTCATAATTGGAAGTACTCCTAAGTTGAGTAACGCTGATCGGCCTCTCTTCCATTTACTTGACATGCACTGGAGACAGCTGCATGATTTGAATCTGGTTCAATTAAATCAGTGCCTCTGGTTCTTGGATATAGAACAGTTCATATCTTGACATTGTTAAGATACGGGGAGTTGTCCGGCTTATGCTTAAAACCAGACACTGGACAACTCAAGGCACGTTTCAGTAGTGGCTGTTTGTGGGTTGACCCGGGCTATGACGAGGGTTGATTTTCTACCATCTGAAGGATCAATAGTGATATTGTTCTTGACTCGCCACAGTTTTATCAAAAATGGATTTTTTCAGAAAACAGTAGTGGGAGTATGGTAGAACTGGAAGTGATTCCAGAACCGCAAACGATTACTGAAGATTTGATATAGAACCTAAAGATTCAATCTGGTTTGACATTCCATTGGCCACTCCGCAGATATGGTGGGTAACCTCAGGCACTCGAGAGGTACTTCGGTATGCTCAAGGACGGTGGCAGGGAGGTTCTTGTTTACCCAGACTTGCCATTGCTGTTGTTCCAGGCTGCGAGACCCGGCGGGAGGATGAGTATAGCGTCGTTCTAAACTGGCTTTAGAAGTGCACGTCTATATGACTCTGCCAGAGGGTTGTCGTAGTCAGTGGGAGCAGCGGAAGCATTGGTGGATATCAGGCTTATGTCTATTTATAAACTGAAGCAGATATAGCGGAGATAGATCATCTATTTCTGATGTGGCAGTCATAGGTTTGACTTCATCAGAATAGGGGATGGATCTGTTGAGAAGGTAGTAGGGTGTGATGTCCTGGTATTTGATGACATACACAGAGTAGGAAGTGATATTCCTATACTACGATGGGTTATACTTTGGTCGTCACACAGTGGTTTCTCCATATAGGACTTGGATATTATATCAGACATTCTGGTTACTAGATCTATGGTTTTAGATCTAGATTTGGGTGGTTTCCCAATCTGGGTACTTTGACCGCATTCTATGAGTATTTAGAATGGACGACTCCTGGCACGGTAGTGTACCTGCAGATAATGGAGTCACCCTCTCTAAAGGTGTCTTACAGACTAAAGGGGAGAGGGATACGCATGATTGACAGATCACTTGCTTAGGCAATTGAGTCAATCATGAGATGTCAAGTAACACACCAGATGTTGTTCTTGCAGTAGGTGCAATAAGTTGATATTGATCCAATCCTGGAGAAACAATCGGAAGCAGTTTTAGAACACAAGTTGATGTTCTAAGGAATTGATAACGACAGCCTCCTTTAGGAGACGGTTATCATTCCAGGCTTCCAAGGTGACATGGATGGCAGAGTGGCTGTCAGAGTTATAGTTTTTCCCTCCGACGAGGGGCAGTATTTTGGACAGATGGTCCAAGTGGATACTGAGGGAAGGCATGGCGCAGGACACTGATTAAGTTCAGTTGTCGATACAGTCTAAGAAGTTTGGATTTGGAGTTCACTTATGAGCTAGGTCCCATCAGACATCCAGACATTCTAAGACAGGTATTGCTCACTTCGGGAGATGGCTTTCTCCGCGAACATGGGATATGGAGAGACATAGAAAGAAACATCAAAGCGGATCCACTCACTGAGGCTATTCCTCGAACGCAATAGTTTCGCAAACGAGCTTTGTGAGACTGACTAGTAGAGGAGTTGGGTGTTCGGTATCACACGGGCTGTGAGTATGCGACATCGCAATAATTAGCCTTGAGTGCAAGTGGGAGATTGTTGGAGATAGTGCCCTCAGAGTCAATTATTGGATCACAGGCACGTGATTGCAATGATTGAGGGGAGGACCTATCCCGGTAGGACAGTCTTACTCGAGATGATAGTATGCTATCTGGTTTATCTTTATCATCGTGTACTGCTTTAGGTGACCTTTCGAGTCGCTATTACACGTTGATAAAGCCCCTAGGATTCTTGCTTGACTTCCAGCAGTATGAGGGCGATCATATAAGTGGGAGCTGGGGTCTATAAGCGCATCCTAAAATGGTCCCTAGTCGTAGGAGTTTCGAGACAGGGCATCGATTCTCCACAGTAGACTAGTGTATACAGTCGAGACCCCGACGAGGGGCGGTGGCCGGTCTCACAAGCCACTGGTGTCAGTTGGTTCACCTAAGATGTATACAGGTGCTCATTGGGTTATGAGTACACCGGACAGGACTCGCCGGGAACCTGCTAGTTGGGAATATACCAGATGTCAGATAGCAGTTCCCTGGTGACATGTGTACAGGTTAGTTCATCGACCTGGGATCGTCATTTGTCTCGTGTGAGTTCCCACTGTACTTTGATTACTACCCTACCACGGCTCAAAGGAGTCGTGCAAACAGGTTTTAGTTGGGTACAGTCCCGAGCCACATGGAGGCAGTGAGCGGATCTGCAGGGGTTCGTCTCTCCCGGTATTGGGGGTGAGGTCGTGCTGTGTCTAGGAGAGCCAGAACATGAAAAGTCCTTGGCCAAGGCAGGAGATTTGCTGGTAGGTATTCCAGTAGTATCTCAGGGTGTTCTGGGCTACACTCCGACACGACTTGTACCGCTTTTGGGGGTCTGACTTTTACCAACCCCCTAGGCCCGCCATGCGATACTCATAGACGAACGGACCGGACTGTACGGATATTGTCACTGACAGGCTCAGTAGGGTGTCAGGATGAGTTCGCTCATCGACGTCCCTTTTGGTCAATACCTGGTGGCCCGTCACGTATTGGCTTATACCTCTGACGTGCTAGTGGTTAAATCCACAGCCACAGTATTGACGAGTCTTTAGAGTCCACCACACAGACAGTTACTCAAGTTTCGGGCGAAACGCTGTAGAGGCCGTATGGAGATATGGCAGGGTTCGATCAGATACGTGCGGTATTGCACGGATCGTGATCGGACAGATTTTACTAGCCGGCTTTGGCTTAAGCCGGATTCTAGTTTTAGATAGTGTAGACCTTATCTCTTTGCATTTGTGTTCAGTGCGAATACAAATGCGGTCATGTATTTGCAGTAGCGGGGTTTTCCTGTAATTTATTACGGGATCGGTTTTATGAAGTTGCCAGTTTGCATTCCGTTCCGGCCGGTTTTCTCTTTTTCCTTCTCGGCCGGACTTTTCGTTGGAGGGGGTTAATTGCAAGTTTGCAATTAACTTTGTTGTGAGGGGCTTCCTTGCATATGTTGCTTTTTGATGAGACTAGCCTCATCATGATATTCTTTTATGGTCATTCACTTGCATTTATGAGAAAAAGATTGAGGTGGTTTTGTGAATGGATTGAATTGTATATTGGTGTGACTTATTTCTCCTTCATTCATTCCCTTTCTTATCTTTTCTTTATTAATTCATTCATCAAATTCCACCATCAAACCTTCTGGGGCCGGCCACTGTTGATGAGTGAGAGAGAGAGATGTTTGTGTGTGTGGATTAATTCATTTGTGCTTAATTTGGTGGGACCCCCCCCCTTTATGTTTGCTGTGAAGAATTTTTCTTCCTTTTTTTTGTATTAATTCATACACTCCTTCATGACATGGGTGGGCTTGCTTCTTTTTCTTCCAGTGAGAAAAATTTTGTGGCCGAGCTCCTTTTTCATGCATGCTCCATTTCTTCATCAAAGCATCCATGAAATTCTTGTGCTAAAATTCCTCCAACAAGGCAACCTCATAAACCCCAAAGAGACAACTCACTACACTATTCTATAGCAAGCCTTGGACGCGTCGGCTAGCCAACTTCGCGCCCGAGTTGCCTCGGTCAAGAGGCTGGAGCCCGTAAAAGATTCCGGCTACGTGGTGCCCTTTCCGACGAGCGAGGAGGTGACGGAGATTCCGCGGGAGATCGGAGTGGAGACGAAGACCGAAGGACACGGATCGCTTGGTATAGCATCTCTACTCTTTTCTTTTTGCTAGCTAGCTAGGTTAATGGCCCGATCCGGGTAAAAAGTCCGCGGTGGTGCCGTTTTGCAAAGTTCGCAAAGTTTTTGTTTTCCGCGTTTCCGGCGTCGGATCGACGGCCGGGGCGCCCCCGCGGGCTTACACTCGTACTATATTCGGTTTACTTATGACTTCTCTACTTTTTAGACAAGTGTTTCGTAGAAATACAAGGTCTAAGTTTTGAGAAGTTATAGGTATAAGAATAAAGTAGAGAACCAGGTGTTGCAAATATCGGGATTCTTCAAGGTGATCAAAGATGTAGATACTTGTATGGTATTCAGTTGATAGTAATGATTAAGAGAACTTGCTTCTCTTTCAGGTTACTTATAATTGGAAGCACTCCTAAGTTGAGTAATGCTGATCGACCTTTTTCCATTTAGTTCACATGCACTGGAGACAGCTGCATGATTTGAATCTGGTTCCAATTAAATCAGTGCCTCTGTTTCTATATTGGATATAGAACAGTTCGTATCTTGACATTGTTAAGGTACAGGGAGTTGTCCAGCTTATGCTTAAAACCATACACTGGACAACTCAAGGCACGTTTCTGTAATCGCTGTTTGTGGGTTGACCTGGGCTATGACGAGGGTTGATTTTCTACCATCTGGAAGATCAATAGTGATATTGTTCTTGACTCGCCACAGTTTTAATAAAAATGGATTTTTTCAGAAAACAGTAGTGGGAGTATGGTAGAACTGGAAGTGATTCCAGAACCGCAAACGATTACTGAAGATTTGATAAGAACCTAAAGATTCAATCTGGTTTGACATTCCAATTGGCCACTCCGCAGATATGATGGGTAACCTTAGGCACCCGAGAGGTACTCCAGTAGCCTTAAGGACGGTGACAGGAATGTTCTTGTTTACCCAGACTTGCCATTGCTGTTGCTCCAGGCTGTGAGACCCGGCAGGAGGATGAGTATAGCGTCGTTCTGAACTAGCTTTAGAAGTGTACGTCTATATGACTCTGTCAGAGGGTTGTCGTAGTCAGTGGGAGCAGCGGAAGCATAGTGAACAAGTGGCTTATGTCTATTTATAGACTAAAGCAGATATAGCGGAGATAAATCATCTATTTCTGATGTGACAGTCATAGGTTTGACTTCATCAGAATAGAGGATGAATCTGTTAAGAAGGTAGTAGGGTGTGATGTCCTGGTATATGGATAACATACACAGAGTAGGAAGTGATGTTCCTATACTACGACCGGTTATACTTTGGTTGTCACACAGTAGTTTCTCCACATAAGACTTGGATATTATATCAGACATTCTGGTTACTAGATCTATGGTTTTAGATCTAGATTTGGGAAGTATCCCAATCAGGGTACTTAGACGGCATTCTAAAGGTATTTAGAATGGACGACTCCTGGCACGGTAGTGTACCTGCAGGTGATGGAGTCACACTCTCTAAATGTGTCTTACAGACTAAAGGGGAGAGGGATGTGCATGATCGGCAGATCACTTGCTTAGGCAATTGAGTCAATCATGAGATGTCAAGTACCACACTAGATGTTGTTTTGGTATGAGATGCAATAAGTTGATATTGATCCAATCCTGGAGAAACATTCGGAAGCAGTTTTAGAACATAAGTGGATGTTCTAGGGATATGATAACGACCGCCTCATTCGGGAGACGGTTATCATTCCAGGCTTCCAAGGTGACCTGGATGACAGAGTGACTGTCAGAGTTATAGTTTTCCCTCTGACGAGGGGCAGTATTTTGGATAGATGGTCCAAGGGGATACTGAGGGAGGCATGGCGCAGGATACTGATTAAGTTCAGTTGATGATACAGTCTGAGAAGTTTGGATTTGGAGTTCATTTATGAACTAGGTCCCATCAGATATCCAGACATACTTCAAGACATGTATTGCTCATTTCGGGAGATGGCTTTCTCCGCGAACTTGAGATAAAGAGAGACATTGAAAGAAACATCAGAGCGGATCCACTCACTGAGGCTATTCCTCGAACGCAATAGTTTCGCAAACGAGCTTTGTGAGACTGACTAGTATAGGAGTTGGGTGTTCGGTATCACACGGGCTGTGAGTATGCGACATCGCAATAATTAGCCTTGAGTGCAAATGGGAGATTTTTGGATATAGTGCCCTCAGAGTCAATTATTGGATCACAGGCACGTGATTGCAATGATTGAGGGAGGACCTATGCCGGTAAGACAGTCTTACTCAAGATGATAGTATGCTATCTGGTTTATCTTTATCATCGTGTATTGCTTTAGGTGACATTACTGATCACTATTACACGTTGATAGAGCCCCTAGGATTCTTGCTTGACTGCCAGCAGTATGAGGGCGATCATATACGTGGGAGCTGGGGTCTATAAGCACATCCTTAAAAGGTCCCTAGCCGTGGGAGTTTCGAGACAGGGCATCGATACTCCAGAGTAGACTAGTGTATACAATCGAGACTCCGACGAGGGGCGGTGGCCGATCTCACAAGCCACTGGTGTCAGTTGGTTCACCTAAGATGTATACAGGTGGTCATTGGGTTATGAGTATACCGGACAGGACTCGCCGGGAACATGCTAGTTGGTATTATACCTAGCGTCAGATAGCAATTCCCTGGTGACATGTGTACAGGTTAGTTCATCGACCTGAGATCATCATTTGTCTCATGTGAGTTCCCACTGTGCTTTGATTACTACCCTACCATGCTTAAAGGAGTCGTGCAAACAGGTTTTAGTTGGGTACAGTCCCAAGCCACATGGAGGCAGTGAGCGGATCTGCAGGGGTTCGTCTCTCCCGGTATTGGGGGTGAGGTCGCGCTGTGTCTAGGAGAGCCAGTACATGAAAGTCCTTGGCCAAGGCAGGAGATTTACTGGTAGGTATTCCAGTAGTATCTCAGGGTGTTCTGGGCTACACTCCGACACGACTTGTACCGTTTTTGGGGGTCTGACTTTTACCAACCCCTTAGGCCCGACATGCGATGCTCATAGACGAACGGACCGTAATGTATGGATATTGTCACTGACAGGCTCAGTAGGGTGTCAGGATGAGTTCGCTCACAGACGTCCCTTTTGATCAATAGCTGGTAGCCCGTTACGTATGGCTAATACCTCTGACGTGCTAGTGGTTATATCCACAGCCAAAGTATTGACGAGTCTTTAGAGTCCCCCACAGACAGTTTCTCAAGTTTCGGACGAAACGCTGTAGAGGCCGTATGGAGATATGGCAGGGTTCGATCAGATACGTGCGGTATTGCACGGATCATGATCGGACGGATAATACTAGCGGGCTTTGGTTTAAGCTGGATCCTAGTATTGTACAGTGTAGATTTTGTCTCATTGCATTTGTATTCGGTAGGAATACAAATGTGGGTATGTATATACAGTCGCGGGGTTTTCCTGTAATTTATTACGGGATCAGTTTTCTGAAGTTGCCAGTTTGCATTCCGTTTCGACCAGTTTTCCTTTGTTCCTTCACGGCCGGATTTTTTTGATGGGAGGGGCTAATTTGCATGTTTTCAAATTAGCATTGTGGAGGGGGTTTCTTGTAAATGGATGATTATGATGGTTTAAGCATCTTTTCCTTTTCTTGTGATCATTTCCTTGCATTTATGAGATTGGATTAGTAGTTGATGGTGGTGTGACAATTATATCTCTTTATCATCAAAACCTTTTATTATGGTCACCATCTTGTGCTCACCCCCCTTTGATGCTTTTTTCCCTCCTCATTCTTGATGAGGGCCGGCCACACGGGGGTGGGGATTCATTTCTAGTATGAAAAACAAATATTCATCACACATTTTTTGTTTGCTACAAAAAAAAAAATTCCTCACATCTCTCCATTGTTCTTTTTCTCCTCCACTTCTTACAATGGCAACTTCAAACCCCAATGAGGCAAAACTTTCTACACTTCATCTACAGTATTCTTGGACACGTCGACTCGCCAACTTCGTGCCCGAGTTGCCTCGGTCCAGAGGTGGGAGCCCGTAAAAGAACCCGGCGATGTGGTGCCCGTTTCGACGAGGAGATGAAGACCGGAGATTCCGCGAGGAGATCGGAGTGGAGGCCGAAGACCAAAGGACACGGATCGCTCGGTATAGCATTCTGCCCCTTTTCTAGTTAGCTAGCATTAGGTTAATGGCCCGATCCGGGTTTATAGTGCGCGGTAGTGCCGGTTTTAAAGTTAAAGAAAAGTTTCGTTTCCGTATTTTGGCCTCGGACAGATGACCGGGGCGCTGCCGTGCACTTACAGATAAATGCATGGATGAGTTAATTTTTGAGGAGAATATTGAGGAAATTTTTTAGATGAACCAGTTTTACTTGATGAGTCGGATTTTCCAATTCATCCTATCCTTTCCATTGACTGTGTACACCCTCCTGAATTCTTAACCGATACCATTCCTCGATCACTTCCCTCCATCCTTTCCATCGTTCCCACCTCGCAAGACACCGTATCACTTTCATTTTCCATGTCTGTTTTACCAAGTTCGGTCTACCCATGTTTTCCCACGAATCTTGAGAGGTTTGACCCCATTTCTCAACGGGTTGATAAATTAGTACAATCGCTTTTTACATATCGGTCATTACAAATTGTACTAATTTATTCACTCCATTTCCATCCTCAAGTTCGTATTCCATTTCTTTTTCCCCTCAGCCATTCTCCTCCATCGAGACCGTATCCTGCTTCTGTCCCCATACGGTCTCACGTATTCTCCATTTCTTTCCTCTCCGCATTCTTTCACCAACCTGCACATTATCGCGATAAAATTTTTGAATGGTTGGTGCTAACTTTTGGCCTGTGTAAGGCCTTGTATAGATTAATACTGTTCTCTCCCCCCTAACTCTGAAAATTAACGCTTAAACAGTGGAAACACTGTTTCACTTAAGTTTGGGGGGGGGGGATCTTTTTGTGTATATATTTTTGGTTTCCTTTTTCTTTTGTAAAAAAAAAAAAATAAATAAATATATAAAAACATGGGAGCGCCGACAATTTTGACCCTCTTGGTGTAGCCTGACAGTGAGGGCACTGTCAAGTTTAAGTTTGGGGGTGTGCTCGGTAAGCTTTCTTCTTTCGCATTCATGTATATATATTGCATTTGCATACTTATTTAAAAACCCATAAAAATCGAAAAAATTTACAAAAATATAAAAACTTTGTCGTCAAGTTAGCTAATAGGGTAACTTAGATTTTTATTCCGAAACTTTAGTTGATACGTTAGAAATAACTAAATCCTAGGCTTAGGAATTGAAAACCTTAAAAATAACCCTCCTTCTATTTAATCTTGGTAAATATACGTCCTTGCAGTTTTTTTAGAAGTAGGTAATCTTGAGTTCAGTTCTTGAGTTAAGTCGAGATGAAAGTAAAGTATTGAAAGATTTACTGAAGGATAAGTCTGAAAAATAGTTTCTATTCTTGAGTCCAAATTTAGAAAGTATATACGCTACAAACTGCACATACACAGACCTTCAAAACTTGGGATAGTAGAGGATACCTAGAAATACTCTTGCCTGAAAACCTAGTATGAAAGAAAAAATGGTATTTAAAGCTAACCAACAAAAGAGTATCATTGAAAAATATATTCGGTCTTGAAAAAGAAAAATAAAGAAAAAAAAGACAAAAAATAAATAAAGTCAAGACCTGAAAATTGTTATTTACGCTTTAAACTCACACATTAAGTAATCGGCTGTTAGTGCCTCAAGAAGCATTAATAGTTGCATGAATGGTGTGTGAGCAAAACCGTCCATCATTAACGAAAAGAAGTAGTATTAGACATTAGGGCAAGGGTACTATAGCTTGAATTGAATTCTTAAGTGTAACGCTGAAATTTTACACACATGTAGAGGTATACAATCGATGTTTGGAGGAAAGATAGGAATAAAGAATAAGACTTATGTTTTTCGTAAAGATGATAAAAATCTCTGATTGGAGACCGCACTTTAGAAGGAAAACTCAAGAAAAACCAACATCTTTCTAAACTGTAAAAACGTATACGATCTGAGGTTAAATAAATAAGAGGCGTGAAACATAAGGGTTGAATATTTCTAAGTTAGGATGATAGAATTTCTAATCTAGATACTAAACTGTAGGAGTAGAATCGACGTTAACTTGTGAAACTAGCTTGACGGGATTTTATGGGTGTAATCCGCTGAAAACCTTCAGGAGACAACACTCCTCCTAATAGGGACACCTAGAGGTTTAACGACTTGTTGCACGAGCTCAGTGCAATCGCGTTCCCTGCGAAAGTGAGGTTAGGATTTTGTTTTACTCGGGATGAGCAAAAGATATGTTTGGGGGTATTTGTTTATCTCAGAAAACTGCATTTTAATACCACTCATCACTATCTGTTTTGTTATATATCGGTACTATTAACCAGTGTCTGCTCAGTAAATACAGATTACAGGTATTCGTGACAAAACACTGGAAACACGCTCAAATACACGGATATAGCATTTGTGAGCCGACACTGCAACCGGAACAGAAAACCGATTGATATCCAAAGAGTTCTTTTGCAACAAATAAAGTGTACACATTTTTGGTCCAACACAATACAAGTGTGCACATAACCCTTTGGCACATGGACCATGGTAGGGCTGCCCATGGCATAAGTGGGCATAAGTGAGGTGATGTGTGATAAATGCTAAAATTTGTGATGTGATTTAAAGCATCAAGATTTCCCTCCAAAACTACTGAGCACAACCCAGGATTCTAAAAAGAGATCAAACAATACCAGTGGGATTGTGGAGAGAGCACTACATCACAGAACCAACACGAGCCCAATTAACCCAATAAAAACCGGCGAGAATGCCCATAGACCCGGCGCCGCCGGTCCATTGTTGCCCAATGTGCTCCATTTTTTTCTGTCTATCTCTTGTTGTCACATCATCCTTACTATATTATTTGTTTATTCTTAATTTGTGCCTATAAATGCCAGATCAGTGAGCAAGGGAAGAAAGAGACTTGGATACACTTTTGAGCTATAGTTTACTCTTTGTTTTCTTTTCATTTTGAAGCTTTATACATAGTAGTTTGCCTTGAGTTCTTTACCTTCTCTTGATCTTGCAACCTCTTCATTGAGCTTGCGAGTTTAAGTTTTGGTTATTGAACTCATGGTTTGTATCATCACTTGAAGTTAATAAAAATTTCATTTTGCACTTGGGTTCTTAGTATTCCTTTTCTATCTCTTTTACTTGCAATTTAATTTCTTGCCATTTACTTGCAATATTGTGTTATTCCTTTTATTTCATTTCATTTGCTCTTTCTTTTGTTGTTTTGATGCTTTGTGAATAATCGTGTTAGGAAAGAGAATGGTTATGTAAGTTAGGAATTCCATTTGCTCATTTCCATTGCCCGATATTTGCTAATTGAACTCTGCCCAAACCTTACGCAAATGCTCCGTTAGGTACCCTACCCTACCAAGGTATCGGTGATCCCTAACCGTGACCGGTTGCGTTCGACTTGGCCGGAGGCGAAAGTCAAGAGAAAAGAACGGACGGACAAGGGTCAATAAGCCGGATTTCACTAATACCATGCTTAAGCACCCTAATCCAAGTTGTTGCTGATTACTCTAGCTTCAATAGTCAAGCTCGGCACAAAGGATTGAGTACGGACTTCCCTAACTTACACTAACCTATCTCTATTCCTAACAACTTATAATTTGCATATACAACACTTAAGTTAGAAACGAACCGTTCCGAACCTTACTTAACTCATGATAAAAAGAACATAAAACGCACCATCTCCTTGCGGACAACCCGTACTCATCGCGGCTAACTACACGTGACGCCGTCTTGATTGCGGTTAACTTTAAATTCTTTGAAAAACGACAACGCGAAAAATTCCTAACATCAGGCGGTGGCCTGTCTCACAAGCCATTGGTGTCAGTTAGTCACCTAAGATAGTATACAGGTACTTATTGGGTTATAAGTTACACTGGACGGACTCGTCGGGAACATGCTAGATGGTATTATACATATTTTCAGATAGCAGTTCTCAGGTGACATGTGTACAGGTTAGTATGTCGACCTGAGATCGACATTTGTCTTTTGTGAGTTCCCATTGTGCTTTGATTACTACCCTACCATGGCTCAAAGGAGTCATGCAAACAGGTTTTAGTTGGGTACAGTCCCGAGCCACATGGAAGCAGTGAGCGGATCGTCGGGGATTCGTCTCTCCCATTATTGGGGGTTGATGTCGCGCTGTGCACGGGTGGCCATCACTAGAAATCCTTGGCCAAGGCAGACGAGAATTATTGATTTGGATCAGTGGTTCCTCAATGGGTGATGGGCTTCATACCGACACGAAATATCGCGTTATTAGGGGTCTGACTTTATCCACCCCTAGACCTGATATGCGATACTCTTAGAAGAATAGACCGGACTGTATAGAGACTGTCACAGACATGATCAGTAGGGGTTCGGATGAGTTTGCTCTTCGGCCTTCCTTTCGCTCAATACCTGGGTAGCTGTTACGTATAGCTAGTGCCGCTGACGTGCTTGTGGTTAAACCCACTGCCAGTGTATTGACAAGTCTTTAGAGTCCCACATAGAGGGTTTTCCTGGTTCAGACGAAATGATGTAGTATCTATATTTTGATACATGCAGGGTTCCGATCGAATGATTGTACTAGTTACCCGGACTTTCGATCAGACGGTTGATAACACTAGCTGGCTCGGGATTGAGCCGGATTTTTAAATTAGGTGTTGATTTAATAATTTATGTATATATATTTCAATATGTATATTCTAGTATTATATTTTTTGTGTTATTCTATCTTTTTGGGTATTCGTATTTTGGTACGAATACATGTATGTATATACAGTTGAGTGTAATTCATATTTATACGGAAAACATTCTAGAAGGTGGACACCTCATTTTGGTTTATTTATTTATTAAATTAAATGGAAACGAGGTGTAAAGGTGATGAAGAGAGAATGGTGAGAACCATGCTTGAATAGTATTGACAAATGAATTATTAATTCATTTGTGCAAATTATTCAAGTATGGTTGCAATTTTATGTTTGAAAATTGAGTTTTACAAAACCATGCTTAAGGTTTTTCTCACTCTAGTTTTTTCTTTCTCACTTGAGTTTTTCCTCACTTGTTTTTCACTTGAGTTTTGCATGGTTGGTTTTAGGAAAAGACTCTCACCATTTTGCTTTCTCTCTCTCTTCACTACCTTTCTTGAGCTCCTCCTCCTTCTTCTTAATCTTCTACCCTACCATCTCATGTGTTGAGAATCAAGGGTAAAAGAGAGATAAATACACACTTAGAGCAATTCACTACATCCCTATGCACTCTAGATTAGCAACCTAGAGTCCCTAGTTGCTTCACTAGATTCTTAGTGCGGAGCTAGAGCCATGAGCTACATCCCTCGGGTGGATCATCTTCGACGGAGGAGGACCGGCGGCCAAGCTTGATCGAGGAGACCTCAAGGAGCCAAAGAAGAGGGTAGAAGACCGAAGGACATGAATCATTCAGTATAACACTTTTATCTTTTGTAGCTAGTTTTAGGTTTATGGTTCGATTCTTGGACGGGTCACGGTAGATGGGCAGGGCGCTAGCAAACCCCAACATGATATCAGAGCCACCTCATAAACCTTTACTAGCTAGTTTACACAAGTTTAATATATCGATCGACGAAATTTTCCGAATCGTGTTTCCATTTTTTATGCCCGCTGCCGTTTTTAAAAGTTGTTCAAAAAATATTTCAGGTTGCCTTAAAAATACGTGCAGGCATTTTTAGAGCACCTCAAGAAATTTGGGCACATAAGCCTAATATACGGCCGCGGAACCGCCGCCTAACATGCTTGTTGGCCGTGGTTCCGTGGTCGATATATGGCCGTTGTGCTCCAAAATTCTTATAGCACTTTATAATATGGAAATATGATTTTTGGGATGTATGTTTTTGGCCCAGATTTTTTTGAGTGCTGGTTTGCATTTGGGGCCAATGTGGAAAAGATTTTGTCGATCGAAATTTTGGATATGTGTTTTTCAGTGTATATGTTGATATCTGCGATCGTGAATATCATTGAGCGGTACAACCCGACTAATTTCTATATGTTCAACTAGATGGGTTTGCGAACATGATATTCATGTTAATGTTCTGTGTTGTATTGATATTGTGGATGGATTGTCGTGGTGGATAGCCTATAGTGCAATGGTAGTAGTACAGTTCAGATTAATTTGTATATTCATTATTGCAGGGTGAGCGTTCGATATGTGGACAACCATTTCTTCCAGATTGTATATTCTTTTATTAGGGCACTACTGGGTTGAGATCGATTCGCCATTGTATATATACTTTTATTTTCTGTACTAGGATTACCCCACGGTGGAGTGCTCAAGTAGCCAGGTTCTAGAGGGCAACGGGCCTATATCTCATGAAATTGAGATGGAGGGGGCCTTACTCTAGAATTGGTGGGCTATTCACCACACTCGTAGGGGGTATAGGATGACCCACGGTGCGGTGCTCAAGTTACCGGATTCCGTGAAGTGCTGGGTGGCCTATTTACTTTGTTGATTAGGGTTGTCTCACTTTTGGGATTGGCGTGTAACTTGCCGCACTCGTAAGGGTCTTGGTTATATATTACACAGGCTATCCACACGACCGGGGAACGTCGAGTTTCATTTGCGGCTCAAATGAAACCGGGGCTCCTAGATTATCCGTTATTCTGTGTTGCTTATCGATTTTCTATGATGTTGCTTATATCATGCCCGGGACAAATGTTATATATACTAGTAGATGTTGTATATGTTTTGCATCCGCGCTAGTCCAGCCCCCGCTCTGCCGTTAATTAAGTAACCTAACGGTGCATGATGGGGCCCCGTAGCGAATGCGGATGGCATATACATACATTGTATTTTTATTCTTTTCTGGTGTGATATGGATTAATTGATGGGACCATATTAATTATAATTAATGCAAGGAAAACAAACCTAAAAGATATTGTTGGAACCAATTTTTGTAAACTGTTATTACAGACATTTCTTTTTGCTTTTCACGGCGGTGTTCGGTTATGAATATCCGGCACCTCATTCGACGAGGAAAGAGCCGAGATCCTTTAATGGGGAGTGTCCTCTTGGGAAAAAGTTTGCGTCATTGTAATAACTTCACTATAGTCGATTCTTTTGCTTTGCATCGTGGTATTCAGTTAGGAATATCCTGCACCTCACTCGACGAGGAAAGAGCTTAGATCCCTTCACAGGAAGTGACCTCTTTAGCAAAAGTTTACGCTACTATATATTTGTAAAACCATTCGGGTTCCTTCAATGATATCAAGTTTATTACGTTAAAGGTTTTTCGCCAAAAACCTGCTATAGCTCTCCGTCATTTCGTACGAGTAGTGCTCAGTATTCTTGCTGTGTTTGTTGACCTTGTCAAGGCGTAGTGTACGGTAGCTGAGTGGTGCTTTTTTGTAGCATATGATGCGATTAACTAGGACAGTTTTTGATTACGAACACACCTGAAGCAAAAGTATCAGGTTGCTTTGTGTCCTTACCTTTGGCTTTCAAAGCCTTGCAATCCTTCTTCCAGTGCCCCTTCTTGTGATAGAAGTAGCCCTCATCCCTCTCTGCTTTTACTCTCCCCGATTTGTTCGTTCCTTGCACCTTTTTGACACCTTCTTTCGGCTTGGTGGTGATCTTCTTCTTCTGCTGCTTAGCTTTTGTTTTGGATTTAGAAGAGGAAGATTCGCCAGAAATAAGAACAGGTGTATTCTCCTTTTTCAAGGAGCTCTTCGCTACCCTCAACATGTTGAGGTGCTTTGGAAGATCAGCTTCCCTATCGTGCATGTTAAAGTTCAGCACGAACTGAGAGAAGGTGTGAGGAAAGGACTGTAGAATCAAGTCAATGTATAACTCGTTTTCTAGCACGCATCCTAGGTTTGCGAGTTCATTAATGAGACTGATCATCTTTAAGACGTGCTCTCCTACAGGTGATCCTGGAGCTAACCTCATCTGGAATAATTTTCTTGAGATCTCATACCTTGCGATACGAGAGTGCTCTCCATACAAATCCTTGCAATGGAGAAAAATGGATTTGATGTCCATATTCTCGTGCTGCTTCTGGAGTTCATTATTCATGGATGCCTGGACGATGCACATAGCTTTCTCGCAATCCAGATCCTTAGTTTTGCGGACCTCGATGTCCGTAACTGAGGAGTCTGGTCGTGGGACAGAGGGAGCAGTAATGGTGAGGACGCAAGCTACTTTATCATAAGTAAGTGCAATGTTGACGTTCCTCAGCCAATCTTTATAGTTTGGCCCAGTCAGTGTATTTTTTTCAAGTAGTAATTTAAGTCCCATTATGGTTGCTACCAGAGAGAGAGAGAAAAGAAACACTCAGCGTATACTCTTTCAAGATTAGATTGGTTTATTATCTTATCTAACCGGGATGGCTCCCACTGTTTTCTCGAATTCTCCATCAAACCTTAAAAGGAGAACTAGTCGGGATCATTTACACTTTACAAGTTCGCTAACCGTTCAGCAAGGTGGGTGTTGATACTCCGAGGAATGTTTCCCGTGCTCTCGCATGGACATAATTAAAATAAACCTCGTTTCCGCAGAGGCGTATCCCCGTTAACACTTTCTAGACACCTAATAGGTTAGCTAATTGTGAAGTGGAAAGTATCTCCCATGAGTAATTATACTCATCAGTGGGATCGGGATCCAATTATCATTATGTGATGACCTAGATGGAAGTCACTCTAGTCACCACACTCCAGAAGGTATGCTAAATCTGCATGTTTCCTTTGTGTTTGAAACTCCCGATATGATTTTTTCTCCAAGCTCTTATGACCTTAACAAAGGCCAACAAATCATAAGATACAAGTCAAGTTCTTCCCGTCGTTGTCCGGATTAATTTAGACTCACCCGTACTCACCCTTGACGAAGGCTAACAAGGCTGTACGACTGTCCTAAACCAATGCATTTATTTATGCTACAAACAAGAAACACGCCACTACCATTCATTATGCCTTGACGAAGGCCAACAAACATAGCATGAATACGATGTGCTACTCATTTGAAACGACGGAGGGCTACGGCTGGTTTTTGGAAAAAAACATTGAACGTAATGAACTTGATATCGTTGAAGGAACGATAGCTTTGAAAAGGAGTGGTTCAAACTCCGCCTTTTAAACGAGTGTTTTTGAAAAGAACCGAGCGGGTTTTCAAAATGTTCCAACAACAACTTTTTAGGTTTCTTATCTTGCATTAATGAGGATTAATGCGGTCCCATCATTTAATTCCTATCACACTAAAAAAGAACGAAAATAAAATGTACGTATATGCCATCCGGATTTGCCACGGGGCCCATCATACACCGTTAGGTTACTTAACTAACGGCAGAGCGGGGGCAGGAATAGTGCGGATGCAAAATATATACAACATGTACTAGTGTGTGTGTGTGTGTGTATGTGTATAACCATTTGTCCTAGGCATGATATAAGCAACATCACAGAAAACTGATAAGCAACAAGAATAGCGGATGATTTTGGTGCCCCAAGTTTCATTTGATCCATAAATGAAACTCGACGTTCCTTGTCGCGTGGATAGCCTGTGCAATGAAAAACCTAGACCCCTACGAGAACGGAAAGCCACCTGCCAATCCCGAAAGTGAGGCAACCCCAATCAACAAAGTGAGTGGGCTACTCGGCGCTTTATGGAATTCGGTAACTTGTGCACCCTACTGTGGGTCATCTTATACCCCCTACGAGTGCGGTGAGTAGTGCCAATTCTTGAGTAAGGCACCCCGGTCTCAACGCCATGAGATGGGGATGCGTTGCCGTCTAGAATCCGGTAACTCGAGCACTCCTCCGCGGGGTAATCCTTGTATAGAAGAAGAAAAATATATACAACGGTGACATCGACCTAAACCCAGCCGTGCCCTGATAAAAGAATATACAAATAGGCGAAAACAACATTCCACATGTCAGACGCTCTCCCCGCAATAATGAATATACAAATGAATCAACACTGTACTACAACTATTGCACAATAGGCCATCCATCACGACAAATTATCCATAACATCAGTGCAATCACAGAACATCAACGCGAATATACTGTTCATAAACCTGTCTGATTGTATATATAGCAATCAGTCGGGTTATACCGCTCAATGATATTTACGATCGTAGAAACAAATGCACAGAAAAACAAGAATTTAGAATTTTGATCGATTAAAACTTTTCGCTTTTACCCCCATGTAAAAACCAGTACACAAACTGCAGGGTTCCCTAGCACGGCAGCAAGGTTTCGGGAGGCATCGTCCATGCCAAATTAAAATTTTGCCGTTCTAGCTAACCCTAATCCTAGAATCGTATACTAGAAATCCTGACGGAATAAAAAGCAAACGACTTTGCAAGTAAAGTGAACAAGGAATACAACCTTTGTAGACCGTTCCTTCACTTCATTAGCTCTGTGTAGTAGTCCCTTCGCTGCGATCATGAAGTCCCAGACACTAGAGAGGCTTCCTTGAAGAAACGAACATGCTTGCTTCGAAGTCTTCGAGGCCGAAGATGATCTACGTTGAGGAGACAGTAACCCAAACTATCTCTTCACCAATTATGAAATTAGTGAAGCAAACACCCCATACTATATGGCAAGTAGAAGAGGATGATGAAGTAGGAAGTGGGCTCAATTTAGATTTGATTTTCTGACTCATTTTCTCACATTTCCATTGAAGCTAGAAAAGCTTGAGGAAGAAGAAGAAGAAAATGATGAAGTGATGAATGAATAATTCATGAGGTTAGAAATGCAACCATGGTGAGTTATCATCTCATGCCTAACTCATGTAGAGAATAAACCAAGGTCAAGGGTTAAGGTTGGGTTAACAAATATCTTAAGCAATGACAAACAAGTGGACTTGCTTAATGGTTATCAAGTTTGCACAAGAAATCAACAATGACAAATTCCAAATGTTTTTAATTACTTAATAATAAATATTAACCATAACATAAATCCTAGCATGGTTCTAGTCTCATACTTATATGTTGCATATATAACCTAGCATGACACAAACATGTACACAAATATACATATCACATATATACAATGTGTATATCAAGTGAGAAAAGAAATCATAAGTGAGCAAGTATTAGTTAATGTAATGTAATATATCAAATATATAATTATATATTAAATTATTAAATCAACACTTGATTTAATAATCTGGCTATATCATATATAACCGACTAATATCAAATGTAACAACTTATCGAATCAACTCTTGATCCGATATCCCGGCTATATCTCATATAACCGACCGATGTCACAAATCGCGAGAATAGAATACAGTATCTCATATCGTATCAATCTCGGTCCCGTATATATCACATATGCGCTCCTACTCCATTTCGCTTGAGCCAGGAAACCTCTGTGTATGACTCTAAACACTCATCAATACGCCGACAGTAGGTGATGATCATATCAAATACCCACAATCCTCAAGCGGTCTGCTAAACGTAACGGCCACCCGGGTATTAAGCGATCAGAAGATCAACAAGCAAGCCTGCTCATACTCCTGCGAATCCAATCAGTAATACTACCGTACAGTCCGGTATTTTCGTCTGATATGCCGCATATCTCGTCTACGGGTGGTAAACGTCAGACCCAAGTAACTCGATAAGTCGTGCCGATATGAGGCTCATAACGGGTTGAGAAACTACTGATAACACTTACCAGTATATCTCTGAAGCAGCCCTGGCCAGGGACTTCCTGTTATAGCCAATCGAGTACAGCGCAACATCAACTCCCAATACCGGGAGAGACGAAACCCCTCCTATCGCTCATTGCCTCCATGTGATTCAGGACTGTACCCAAAAGCCACTGTTTTGTACGTTCTCTTGAATGTGGTAAGGTGGAAATCAAAGCACAGTGGGAATCACACAAGACTTTATGACGATCTCGGGTCTACAGACTAACCCGTACTAGTGTCACCAGAGAACTGCTATCTGACATGAGGTATAATACCATCTGGGAGTTCTCGGTGAGTCCATCCAGTGTACCCAGTCTCCACTGAGCACCCGCATACTATCTCTGATGTCAAACACCAATGGATATGGGATCATCCATCGCCCATCTACATGGGTTGAGAAGCTATACACTAGTCTATCCTGGTATATCGATGCCCTGTCTCGATACACCCTCGGCTAGGAACATTTGAAGGATGTACTTAGCGACTACACTGTCCCCACTAGTATGATCTGCATCATAATCCTGGTAGTCAAGTACTCATCCTAAGGGCTTTATCAACATGTAATATAGAGACAATCAGTGTACATGTTAAGATAAAGAGCAATCAGGTAGCATACTATCATGTCGAGCAAGAAAGTCCTCCATGTATATGATCTAAGCATCCACTACAATATATATCGTATGTACAGTAATGGCCTCTAGGGCACACATATAACTAACAATATCCCACTTGCACTAGGGCCATCTGTCGTAGTATCCAATACCCAACAATTAGCAGTGGTTGAAGTATCCCATACTCAACCATCCCATAATAAGTCTCTCTTAGGAATTTGCCTTTGTGAGTGAATCCGCCCTGTTGTCCTCTGCGTCTACTCTCCTAATCTCGATCTCCCTGGAGATCAACCTTCTCGATGATCAGGTGATACTGCCTAAGAATATGTCTGGATCACTGATGGGACAGGGGTTCCTAGGCATATGCCACATCTCCATTGTCACACAATGGTAGGAACAAATTTCATCTCTTGAACTTATATATATCCAGACTGCCTCTTTAGTAGCATCCTTGGTAGCGATGTATCCAGCCTTTATCGTCTAGTATACCACGGTATCTAGCTTGTAACTCTTCCAACATACCGTCCCTCCACTGAGGGTAAAGACAATGCCTATGACTGATATTCATTCGACCTTACCACCTTGGAAGCTATCCAGTGATTCTCCACAGGATCGATTGATACCATCTCACTACACCTAGTGAGAATCCTAACATCCAATTAGATCTATCTCCTATATCCAAAACCCAGGATTTAGGAGGTATCACCTTGACCCTATATGGAGAATCCTTGTGATAAGAGGAGATTGACCAAGTGCAGCATAGGAAACTGCTTTCCTATCAAGAGTATGTCATCCATGTACAATACAAGGATCACCACCATACTCCCTACTACCATTTTGTATATACAAGATTCATCTACCATTTTGATGAAGTCAAACTCTTTGACTACCACATTAAAACAGATGTTCCAACTCCATGATGCCTGCTTTAACCCATAAAGCAACTTGCACACGTTTCCGCTGCTCCCACTGTTTACGAAGGCCTCTGGCTGTGTACTTATAGACGCTCTCTTCTAATCACTATTTAGAAAAGCAGTCATGACACCCAACCGCCAGATATCGTAGTCATGGTATATAGCAGTGGTAAGCAGGATCCGGATGGACTTAAGCATATGCACTAGAAAAGGTTTCATCATTATCCACACATGGTCGATGACGAGAACCTTTTGCAACATGCCTTAGCTTTGAAAGTCTCAACTTTTCCATGTACACCAAGTAATCTTCTCAAGATATACTTGCTCCTGATAGGGATTTAACCCTTCAGATAAAGCAACTAAAGTCTATACTTTGTTGGTGTATATGGATTCCATCTCAGATCGCTTAGCATCCATCCATTCTCACAGAATCCCCACTCTTGATGGACGGCTCGAAACTAGTTGGGTCATCATCTCATGATGCAATCCTCGCTCCCACTGTCATAGAGAAAACCAAAGTATCTCTCAGGTGGATGAGGAACCCTACCAGATCGGTGGAGAGGCTGAGGTTCGTCGGGAGCTATTGAATCCTCCGGTTCTACCAAATCATCAGCTGTAGTTTGTATAGCTGGAACTCCTTCCAGTTCTACCTTATGACCACTAATTCCTTCACAAGAAATTCCTTTTCTAAAAAGGTGGCATGCCGAGAAATAAAACACCTTTTGTTCCTTGGTGTGGTAGAAGATTTTCCTTTGCAAATGCTTGGGATATCCAACAAACTTCCACAGAACTGACCTTGCCTCGAGCTTGTCCGGATTTTTCTTTTGACATAGGCCGGACAACTCTAAATCTTAACTTACTTAAGAGATGGGCTCTTCCCATACCATATCATATATAGAGTGGTAGGCACCTGATTTGGTTAGAACCCTATTCAATAGGTATGCAGCTTCTCAAGTGTATAACCCCCAAAAGGAAATAGGCAACTCAGTAGTACTCATCATAGAGCGCACCATATCTTATAGGGTGCGATTGCTCCGCCCCGATACACCGACGTGCTGATATGTATATGGAGGAGTAATGCTGAGAAAGAATCTCATTCTCCTTTAGAATAGTCTAGGATCTCCGTGCTCAAGTATTCTCCTCTCTGATCACATCATAGGACATAAAACTTATACCCAATTTTTGGTTCTCTACTTCTAACTTATATTCATTGAATTTCTCAAAAGGTTCAGACTTGTGTTTCAACAGGAACATATGTGCGAATCTTGAGAGATCATCAGTGAATGTAATGAAGTACAAAGAACCAGTCCTGGCATATGTAGACAGGGGACCTACATACATCAGCATGTATCAATCGCAAGAGTTCATTAACTCTTTCTCTGTTTCCAATAAATGGAGTTATGGTCATCTTATCTTTGTGACATGACTGGCAAGTTTCACAAGATATAAATTCAAAATGATTTAAATATGCATCTTAATGTAACTTAGCTAGTCGGGTCGCATTGATATGACCTAATCTACAATGCCCTAAGAAGAATTCGTTCATTTCTAAACTCTTCCTCTTGTGTGTGTTCTATACGTTAAGAACTATGGTTTGATTTAGAACGTATATTCTTTTAGATAACGTGCTTGAGCCGAGCAACTCTTGATATAGGAAATGTTCAAAACATTATCCAACAATACAAAATTATATCCTTCTTTACTAAATAAAGAGACTGATATGATGTTGTATATCAGGTTCGGTATCTAATAACATTCGTTCAGAATCAATGTATTTGGTAATACAGGGTGATAACTGCCAACATACTTGGCTGCAACAATTGCACCGTTTCTAATTCTTAAAACTTATCACCCATTCTCAGTTCTCTACCTATCTGTAGCCCATGTAACGGATTACATATGTGGGATCCTGATCCGGTATCTCATACCCAGGACGTAAAGGATACAGAGAAAACAGTTCTTTGTAATGAACACACCCGAAGAAGATGCATCATCATGTACTTTCTTCATTTGGGCTGCATGGGAATCCTGGTATTCCCCTATTTCCTGCTCGGTCTTATAACAATTATAAGTTGGAGCGGGACCAACGTTCCCGAACTCAGTATAACAAGCGGGTTCGGTCAATACATCCATATTATTATCTTGATTATGGCGTGACATGGTCGCTACCAGGAGAGAAAGAGAGAGAGAGAGAGAAGAAAACACTCAGTGTATGCTCTAGATAGATTTGATTGGTTATTAATATATCTAATCAGGATGGCTCCTACTGTATTTTTATCAAATCTTCCTTCAAACCCTAAAAGGAAAGACTACCCGGGATTAATTACACCCTACAAGTTCGCCAATCTTTCAGCCAGGCCAGTGCCGGTACTTTGAGGGAGTTCCCCGTGCTTTCGCACGGACCTAATTAAAATAAATCTCGCTTTCCCAGGGGCGTAACCCCGTTGACACCTTTCTAGACACCTACTTGATCGGCTATTTGTAAAGTGCAAAACTCTCCCAGGAGTAACTTTTACTCGCAGTGGGTATCGGGATATAACTATCTCATAGAAGGTATGTAATCTTATTGCAAATTTCAATACTTGAAATTCCCGATAATATTATGCCCCGAGCGATCTATGACCTTGATAAGGTCAACAAACCATAGACCGCAAGTCAAGTTCAACCCGTCATTTCCTGATTGAATTAAACCCACCCGCATGACCCTTGACAAGGTTAACAAGGTCGCATGACTACCCTCGAATCTCATCATATGCTAGCAGATAAGCACTAATCAGCTACCGTACACTACGCCTTGACAAGGTCAACAAACGCAGCACGAATACTAACTATTACTTATCTGAAACGACGGAGGGCTACGACAGGTTTTTAAGAAAACCTTTTGCGTAATGAACTTGATATCATTGTAGAATCAAATAATTTAAATGGAGTGTTTTTGAGACTTTTATTACTTTCGCTAAAGATGTCACTCCTGGTGAAGGGATCTCGGCTCTTTCCTTATCGAATAAGATACAGGATATTTCACAAATACCACTATGCAAAGCAAGAACTAGAAAAACAATCAAAAGAAAAAACCGAGGGTTGTAGCATCTGCCAGTTATTGCTAAAGAGGTCACTCCCTATGAAGGGATCTCGGCTCTTTCCTTATCGAATAAGGTGCAGGATGTTCTACAAGGAACACCGCTATGCAAAGCAAGAACTGTAGCTACCTGTTTTTGAAAATTCGATTCCACAACATCTTTAGGTTTATTTTCTTTCATTAATCTCATTAATGAAGTCCCATCATTTAAGTTACCTAAACATCACAGATAAATACAATATACGCTTATGCCATCCGCATTCGCCTCGATGTCCCGTCATGCACCGTTAGGTTAGGTAACTAACGGCAGAGCGGGGCAGTGCTAACGCGGGTGTAAAACATAAGCAATGTCTATATAATATATCATATCTACTATATACAGTATCTATCTCATATATCAAATGATCACATCACAGATATCGCAGCAGAAAACAACATATGAAATATTGGATATACTAGGATTTCCGGGTTTTATTTTAAGCATGTATAAAACACGAATTCCACGGTCATGATGAGCGGTAAACAACCCTACCAATTCTAGAGTTAGGAGACCCGGTCTTGACACCTCGAGATAGTCTCCCACTGGAGCCTAGAACCCGGTTACTTGTGCTCCCCACCTTGGGTCTATCCTAATGCGGAAAAGTAAATAATATACAATGGTGACATCATTCTCAACCCGGAAGTGCCCCAATAAAAGAATATTACATACAATGAATTTTACATGAATGAAAATGAAAAGCTCTCATCTCACATAAAACCCCTGGCTATTCAAACACGACGATCCAATATAACATATCCCAGCAACACATAACATCACATGTCATCAACGCAAGTAAATATGTGTATCTCAATTGTCGTTGACGTATAGCAACGAAACCGGCGATACACCACATATTACACTTACGGTCCCAGAAAAGAAAGTGAAAACTACAACAATTGGAATCCACAACCACCTCAGACATCACATGCCTAACCAAATGAATTCCTTAGACATCGCATGCCTAACAATTATAAACCCTTCCTTTTAGTCTCAATATCGAAAACACTTTTCAATAACAAGTCGGGAAATTCAACAAGATTCCCGATATCCTGATCGAATGCTCATCGGAAACTTTATTAGACGGCCGTACCCCCCGATGCCGTCGACGAAGTGCACTAAGGCGGAACACCGCAGCCGCGAGCACCCGAACGAATGCTTTTGGCGATGGGGTTCTCCTACAGTCACTTGGTTGGGGCTATGGGGCATGGCTATCTTGTAAGGTTACCCGGCAAGTATCCGCGTACGCTACGTGATTGCGAAGGGCTTTTGATCACATCAAAATCCCGTGGCAACCGATCAAATGAGACTAAATTGCTAGATTTATAAAATTCAAATTAGTTATCTCATAACTAGTTTTATGGATTCCAAATATTGTATTCCATCAAAGTTCCACAATTTCCCGACAGCTCAACACTTGAGCACAGTTCAATAATACCCAGAATATGCCACAGTATCTATGCACCATCCATAGAAGGGCAGACCCAAGCCTCACTCATGTCGCCACGGAACTGCGGCAAACCCTAGGGTATGACCGCGGTTCCGTGATCCAAAAACTCGAGTTAGGGTTTCATTCTTCTAGAGAGTTCATAGAATTACTTGCATGATTTTCCGGATACGTTAAACTTTGAAAAATAGGTTTTTGACATTCGATCGAACTTTTTAATTTCGTCTAGACAACATGCGAATAGCCCGAAACAATATTAAAACTACGAATACGAAACACTCCGAATTGCTTATAGTGTAAGATTACATCTCATGTAAAATTAGCAAAAACAAACAACACCTGAAACACCAAAAACCAGTTCCTGGAACACACCCAAAAATTTAACTCCAAAACCCTCTACTTGGCCGACGAGCTCGGAAAACCTAACATTGTGCTCGGCCAAAATCCGGCGGGGGGGGGGGGTGAAATTTCTTCTGTGTTCATGTTGAATCCCATACAACATTCTGCACCTGTTTAAAATTTTTTTTGACAACTTTAAAAGAACGACATAAACTAAGTTTTGGATTTTCAAGTTTCAGAGTATTTCGGTTTCGTAATCTTAACAAAATCCATCTAATTTTCTAGCATGGCTCTGATACCACTGCAGGGATCCCTAACACGGCAGCAAGGTTTCGGGAGGCATCATCCATGCTAAATTAAAATTTTGTCGTTCTAGCTAACCCTAACCCTAGAATCGTATACTAGAAATCCTGACGGAATAAAAAGCAAACTACTTTGCAAGTAAAGTGAACAAGGAATACAACCTTTATAGACCGGTCCTTCACTTCATTATCTCCGTGTAGTAGTCCCTTCGCTGCGATCATGAAGTCCCGGACTCTAGAGAAGCGGATAGCGTGCTACACCCTTTCCTTCCATCTTTTGGTCCCTTGAAGAAACGAACATGCTTGCTTCGAAGTCTTCGAGTCCGAAGATGATCTACGTTGAGGTGACACTAACCCAAGCTATTTCTTCACTAATTATGAAATTAGTGAAGCAAACACCCCACACTATATGGCAAGTAGTAGAGAATAATGAAGTAGGAAGTGGGCTCACTTTAGATTTGATTTTCTCACTCATTTTCTCACATCTCCATTGAAACTAGAAAAGCTTGAGGAAGAAGAAGAAGTAAATGATGAAGTGATGAATGAATAATTCATGAGGTTAGAAATGCAACCATGGTGAGTTATCATCTCATGCCTAACTCATGTAGAGAATAAACCAAGGTCAAGGGTTAAGCTTGGCTTAACAAATATCTTAAGCAATGACAAACAAGTGGACTTGGTCAATGGTTATCAAGTTTGCATAAGAAATCAACAATGACAAATTCCAAATTTTTTTAATTACTTAATAATAAATATTAACCATAACATAAACCCTAGCATGGTTCTAGTCTCATACTTATATGTTGCATATGTAACCTAGCATGACACAAACATGTACACAAATATACATATCACATATGTACAATGTGTACATCAAGTGAGAAAAGAAATCATAAGTGAGCAAGTATTATTTAATGTAATGTAATATATTAAATATATAATTATACATTAAATTATTAAATCAACACTTGATTTAATAATCCGGCTATATCATATATAACCGACTAATATCAAATGTAACAACTTATCGAATCAACTCTTGATCCGATATCCCGGCTATATCTCATATAACCGACCGATGTCACAAATCGCGAGAATAGAATACGGTATCTCATATCGTATCAATCTCGGTCCTGCACATATCACATATGTGCTCCTACTCCGTTTCGCTTGAGCCAGAAAATCTCTGTGTAGACTCTAAAGACTCGTCAATACGCCGGTAGTAGGTGATGATCATATTAAACACCCACAAGCCACAAGCGGTCTGCTAAACGTAACGGCCACCCGGGTAAAGAGCGATCAGAAGATTATCAAGCAAGCCTGCTCATACTCCTACGAATCCAATCAGTAACACTACCGTATAGTCCGGTCTCTTCGTCTGATATGTCGCATATCTCGTCTACGGGTGGTAAACGTCAGACCCCAGTAACTCGATAAGTCGTGTCGATATGAGGCTCATAATGGGTCGAGAAACTATTGATAACACTTACCAGTATATCTCTGAAGCAGCCATGGCCAGAGACTTCCTGTTATAGCCAATCGAGCACAGCGCAACTTCAACTCCCAATACCGGGAGAGACGAAACCCCTCCTATCGCTCATTACCTTCATGTGATTCGGGACTGTACCCAAAAGCCACCGTTTTGCACGTTCTCTTGAACGTGGTAAGGTGGAAATCAAAGCACAGTGGGAATCACACAAGACTCTATGACGATCTCGGGTCTACAGACTAACCTGTACCAGTGTCACCAGAGAACTGCCATCTGACGTGAGGTATATACCATCTGGGAGTTCTCGGTGAGTCCGTCCAGTGTACCCAGTCTCCACTGAGCACCCGTATACTATCTCTGATGTCAAACATCAATGGATAAGGGATCATCCATCGTCCATCTACATGGGTCGAGAAGCTATACGCTGGTCTACCCTGGTATATCGATGCCCTATCTCGATACACTCCTGACTAGGAACATTTGAAGGATGTACTTAGCGACTATACTGTCCCCACTAGTATGATCTGCATCATAATCCTGGTAGTCAAGTACTCATCCTAAGGGCTTTATCAACATGTAACATAGAGACAATCAGTATGCATGTTAAGATAAAGAGCAACCAGATTGCATACTATTATGTCGAGCAAGAAAATCCTCCATGTATATGTTAAAGCATCCACTACAATATACATCGTATGTACAGTAATGGTCTCTAGGGAACACATATAACTAACATAAACAAGTCTGGGAAATAGCCAATATACTCAAAAATCACATCTCCATAAACATGAACCCCAGAAAAAATTTGGGGAAACACAACCATAATTAGGCCGCAGATCCACGGCCGCATAACCTATTTGACCATGGATTAGCGGTTTAATTTAATGATCTTTTGCTTGAAATTTTTTCATGGCCTTAAAAAAGCCTGCACATAATTTTAAGGTGACTAAAAATAATTTTTGAACACTTTTAAAAATTCGAACAGTGAGCATGTGTTGGAGATGCAATTTGGATAATTTTCATTGTTCGAAGTTCTAAACGTGTGCAAACTAGCTGGTTAAGTTTTGTGGACCAGCTCTGATACCAATGTAAGTCTATTTTACATGCTCTACAAGTTTGTAGAGAAGCGGAATTTCAAAACCCAGATTTTGTGAGCATGCAAGAAAGACTTTTAAACAAGATCTACCACAAAACCCTAACTAGCTATAATACAAAGATATTTATTCTACTATGTTAGAATTTTATACCTATCGGATTCGTGTCCTTTGGGTCTTGAATCCTCTTCTTAAGCTACTTTGGGGTCTTTGGTGTAGTTTGATTGCCGGTCGGGTGGATCCTAAATGATCCACCCGAAGGTCCTAGATGCAAGCTACAACTTTCAAATAAAAAAAACTCAACTAGCTAGTTTGCTAATCTAGTTAGTTGAGGATAAGTAGAGATGATAAGTGGTGATTTTTCTTTTTCAAAAATCCTTATTTCTCAACTCATGAGAATGATAGGATTCTGAAGAGGAGGAAGAAAAGAAGAGAGGATGGCTACTCAAGAAAGAAATGAGCTCAAGAAAAGAAAGAGTTAGCAACCATGAAGAATGGCTAGTAAAACTAATATGAACCCTTTTTTTTTTAAATTCTAGCCATACATCAATAATGATGGCAATAAATGCTCAAACCATCCCTCATCCTATGCTTCCTTTACATCTCATTTTCTATTTATCAACAAATAATAAAATCCATATTATGAGGTGTCCCCTTTAAGAATATATTTTGTATAAATACAAAATACTCTCTACCGTATATATATACCCGTATTCGTATCAAAATACGAATACCTAAGAGATAGAATAATACCAGTAAAAATAATACTAGTATTAAATCAATATCTAATTTAATGAATAGGCTTAATCCTAAACCCGCTAGTATTAAAAAATACCGTTCGATTAAATTTTGCGCAACTAATACACGCAATCAATCGGAACCCTGCACGTATAAACATATGGCCTCCACTCATTTCGCCTGAATCAGAGAAACCTTCTGTGTGGGACTCCAAAGACTCGACAGTACGCTGGCAGTGGGTTTAACCATAAGCGTGTCAGCGGTACTAGCAGTACATAACGGCTACCCAGGTACCTGTTGAAAAGGAAGGCTGACGAGCAAACTCATCTGAACCCCTACTGAGCCTAACCGTGACAATATCCGTACAGTCCGGTCTGTTCATTTGAGAGTACCGTATACTGGGTCTAGGGGGTGGTCAACATCAGACCTCTACTAACCCTGATAAGTCGTGCTGGTGTGGCTCAATACCATCCGAGAAATTACTGATCTAATCTATCAGTAATTTTCAACTGCCCTGGCCAGGGGCTTATGGCATTGACCAACCAAGCATATGCGATATCGACTCTCTATACCGGGAGAGACGAATCCCTAACAATCACTCACTGCCTCCATATAGCTTGGGACTCCACCCAACTAAAACCTATTTGCACGACTCCTTTGAGCCGTGGTGGGGTAGTAGTCAAAGTACAGTGGAAACAGACACGAGACAAATGATGATCTTAGGTCTACAGACTACCTGTACACATGCACACGAGAATTGCCATCTGACGTTAGATATAATACTATCCAGCAGTGCTCGGTGAGTCCGTCCAGTATACCCACCCACAGTGAGCACGTATATACAATCTTAGGTGAAACACACCAATGGTTGTGAGACTAACCATCGCCCCTCGTTGGGGTCTAGAAATGTATATACCAGTCTACTCTGGGATATCGATGCCCTGTCTCGATATTCCTATGACTGGGGACACTTTTAAGGATATGCTTATAGACTACTCAACTCTCACAAGTATAACCGCCATCACAACGCTGGTAGTCAAGCATGTCCTACGGGCTTTATCAACATGTATAAGTAGTACGTAATAATAAGTAGAACATACGTGCATGTTAAGATAAAGTTAAAACAGATAGCATACGATCATTTTGACCAAGATCGTCCTATATATACATATCCATAGTATCTATTACAAATAATGGCCTCTAGGGCATATATATATCTTATAAGTGACACTGATGAGTCCAACGCTGAAAGTCTGTCCTTCCATAAAACATGCCCTCATTTCGGTAGCGATACAGACGAGTTTGATATTGAAGGCCTATCCATTAGCAAAATTCACCCTCGTTTAGGCAGCGACACTAAAGGCAGCGACATTGAAGAATCAGAGGAAGATGACCTGTCTAGTAACAGTTGTGTAGATTGGACTCTCAAGCAAAAAGCGAAGCTAAGAGAAACCTTCGAAATTACAGAAGGGACCCTAGCCATCACAAAAGTATCGGATCAGATGTGCAAAGAGCTCGATGCATTGTCAGTCTCTACCGTGGACCAGCTGAAAACCTTCTACGTTCCCGGAAGAAAGATTGGACAGAAGGGAATACTGTTTTATGGGTCAAACCCTATCGTGCATCCGGACAATTTGTCTTTCACATGCCTTCCCTATGAAAGAGGAATAATAGCCATCTTTATTCCCAAATACTATGCATCCAAGATGTGGGAATATTTTTAAAAGTTCGGATGTCGGTTATATCAAACGAACTCCGAAGCGAAATTTTATGAGGGGCTGTGGCATCCGCCTCAGGTCTGAGCACTCATCGATGGACGAATCCCAGATATATAGGGCATAGGTTTCATTCAACCTAATGCCAAAGCATGATATATAATTCATGTTGGTGAAGCCAGCAAAAGGTCAAATGATGACGACGAGTTAGCCGAGCCAGAAGAAGCCTTTCGAGAGATCGAAGACAGCGGACAAGCAACCTTCGATGAACTAACCGAGATTGATATAGGAACGCCCGATAATCCAAGGCAGACCTATACCAGCTCTTTCTTGTTAGATAAAATGAATGAGCAGATAGTCTCCCTGCTACATGAGTTCGCTTACTGCTTGTGTGGACGTACAAAGAAATGCATAGCCTCTCTCTTGAAGTGGCCGTGCATAAGCTGGCTATATCTCCTGATACCAAGCCAGTCAAACAAGCTCCTTGAAAAATGAGAAAGAATCTAGAAGAAAAGCATCGAGGAAACTAAGAAACTCATCGATGTCGATTTTATCAGAGAAAAGAAATATGCGGACTGTATTACATGCATCATCCCAGTGAAAAAGAAAAATGGGCAGATCCGAGTCTGCGTTGATTTCAGAGACCTTAACAATGCATGCCCTAACGACGACTTCCTGTTACCAGTCATGGAAATGATGGTCAACGATATCTCAAATTATGAGCTGTTCACCTTCATGGATGGCTCGTCTGGGTACACTCAAATAAAAATGTCGCCTAAAGATGAGAAGCATACAACATTTCAACCCCGATCGGCATATACTATTACAAAGTGATACCGTTTAGACCGAAGAACGCAAGCACCACATATCAAAGAGCAATGACCAAGATTTTTGATGAATTAATCCATAAAGTTGTCGAATGTTATGTCGATGACTTGGTCGTCAAGACTAAAGCCAAGGCCGATCACATCCAAGGTCTTAGGACCGTTTTTACCAGACTGAAGGAACACGATTTGAAGATGAATCCTCTAAAATGCACTTTTGGCATGTCATCGGGAAAATTCTTGGGCTTCATAGTTCGACATCGGGGGATCGAAGATGACCCATCAAGGATAATGGCTATTATGGAGATACTTCCTCCAAAGAATCTGACGCAGCTAAGATCCTTTCAAGGCAAGCTCACTTACATACGGAAGTTCATCTCAAACTTATCGGGAAGATGCAAGCCCTTCTCGAAGCTCATGAAGAAAGGAGCTCCTTTCGTTTGGGATGCCGAATGTCAAGAAGCATTCGAAAATATCAAACAGTACCTGTTGCACCCTCCAGTAGTTGCTGCTCCCATTCCAAATAAACTATTGATTCTCTATACTGCCATGTTAGATGAGTCACTCGATGCACCCTTGCCCAGAACAACGAGGAGGGAAAAGAAAATGCCCTCTACTACCTCAGTCGAACTTTAGTCGGGGCGGAACACAACTATTCCCCGATCGAAAAACAATGCCTCGCTTTGATATTCGCTGTGAAGAAGCTGAGGCACTATCTGCTCGCTCATCGGGTTATGCTGATCTCCAAGGTTGACCCGTTCAAATACTTAATGACCAAAGCAAGCCTAGCTGGTAGAATGGCAAGATGGGACGTCATACTGCTTGAGTTCGACATAGCCTATACTCCTAAGAAGTAAAAAGGCAAGCTCTTGCCGACTTCCTCACTGCTCATCCTATACTATAAGGGTCGCCACTCAATTGCGAGTTACCCGAAGAACAAGTGCTGCATCTCGAAGATAACGAATCATGCTGGGAGTTCTACTTCGATGGGGCCTTATCAATAAGGAGCTTCAGTAAATCAAGAATCCCACAGATAAAAGCAAGGATAGGATTGGTGTTCATCACGCTATCGATGGGAACCCTATGAGGTTCTTTTCCTCTCACTGAGCCTCACACAAACAACGAGGCTGGGTACGAAGCGCTGATAACTGGTCTGGAGCTCACCATAGAAATGGAAATCCTTCGGCTATGGGTCTACGGTAATTCCCAGTTTGTCGTCAACCAAGTAAGCGGCGACTATAACATATATAAACCCGAGTTAGCTCGGTACAGAAGCCGGATGGTGGAGCTCATGAAACAGTTCACCCACATTGAACTGATGAGAGTTTCTAGGGCGTTGAATGGAAAAGCTGACGTACTCGCTTGCATAGCCAAGGAGATGGCTGATCCTAATATGGATGAGATTCTGATAACAGTCAGAAGCTAGAAAATTCTACCTCCAGACTCCTTGCGTGAAGAAGAAAGCGTAGAACAAGAGAACTATCCTGCCGAAAAAGCCTTGATCATTCAAGACGAGCCCGATTGGAGAGAACCCTTCATAGAGTATCTCCGATACGACAAGCTGCCCGAAGAAAAATCTGCGAGGATTCAGCTGAAGAAGAAAGCTCTCCGATACGTGTTTGTAAATAATACGCTATAGCGCATATCATATGACCAACTCTGGCTCAGGTGTCTGTCATCGGCCGAAGCCCAAAAAATCATGAAAGAAGTTCGCTCAGGCATCTGTGGAGCTCACCAGTCTGGCCCAAAAATACGGCTTCAAATCAAACAGCTTGGATATTGCTGGCCTACCATGATAAGGGATTGCGAAGAGCATACAAAGAAATGTCTGGAGGGTTCTTTAGCACGACTACAAGGTTTCGGAAGGCATCAACCATGCCATTTTATAAATTTTTAGAGTGCTAAGTAACCCTAACCAAGGATCTAACTAGAGGAATTAGGGTAAGTATGCATGTAATCAAACATTACAATAAGTGAATGAGGAATACAACCTTTGTAGACCGGTCATTCACTTCAAAAACTCTGTGTAGTAGTCCCGTCGCTCCAAGTAGTGGTCTCCCGGACTCTCACTAGGCTCCACTAGGCGAAAGGAACAAGCTTTCTTGAAGTCATCGAGGCCGAAGATGATCTACGTTGAAGAATCTCCAACTCAAGCTACCTCTTCACTAATTAGGAATTAGTGAAGTAAACAACCTAAACAAAATGGCTGATCTAGTGTAGGTTGATGAAGTAGGATTTTTGCTCACTTTAGAATTATTTTTCTCACTAATTTTCTTCACCTCAAGAAAATCTAAAAAGCTCAAAAGAGATGAGGAAGAAGATGAAGTGTAGAATGGAATGAGTGAGAATAGCAACCATGGGTGAGATAATATCTCATATAACTCATGTAGAGACTTAACCATGGCTTTAGATAATAGTTAAGTTAATAAATATCTAAGGTAAGACAAAATTAATGGATTAAGTCAATGGTTCCACAAGCTTCTCCAAGCTTCATTAACCATGACAATTTTCCACCTAATTTTGATTTACCTTTAATAATTAAAACTTCATATTATCTCAAGTATGGTGTGAGTCTCATACACCCATGTAGTATGTATCATTAAGCATGACACAATAAACAATAATATATATCACATATATATCATATGCATAAGTGAGAAAAAGAAATACTTAAGTGAGCTTAATATTAGTTAATGTATGTTAATATATCAAATATATATAATTATACATTAAATTATTAAATCAACACTTGATTTAATAATCCGACTATATCACATGTAACCGACTAATATCATATATATCAACTTATCGAATCAACACTTGATTCGATAACTCGGCTATATCACATATAACCGACCGATATCACATATTGCGAGATTAGAATACGGTATCATATACGCGTATCAAAATCGGTCTCGCACATATCACATATGTGCTTCCTACTTCGTTTCGCCTGAGCCAGGAACCCTCTGTGTAGGTGATGATCATATCAGTCACCCACAAGCCGTCAGCGGTACTAGCTGCACGTAACGGCTACCCGAGTATTGAGCGATCAGAAGATCAACAAGCAAGCCTACTCATACTCCTGTGAATACAATAAGTAACACTACCGTACAGTCCGGTCTCTTCGTCTGATATGTCGCATATCTAGTCTAGGGGTGGTAAACGTCAGACCCCAATAACTTGATAAGTCGTGTCGATGTGAGGCTCATAACGGGTCGAGAAACTACTGATAACACTTACCAGTAAATCTCCGTATCAGCCATGGCCAGGGACTTCCTGTTATAGCCAATCGAGCACAGCGCAACATCAACCCCCAATACCGGGAGAGATGAAACCCCTCCTATCGCTCATTGCCTCTATGTAACTCGGGACTGTACCTAAAAACCACCGTTTTGCATGTTCTCTTGAATGTGGTAAGGTGGAAATCAAAGCACAGTAGGAAACACACAAGACTCTATGACGATCTCGGGTCTACAGACTAACCTGTACCAGTGTCACCAGAGAACTGCTATCTGACGTGAGGTATAATACCATCTAGAAGTTCTCGGCAAATCTTGTTCAGTGTACCCAGTCTTCACTGAGCACCCGTATACCATATTTGATGTTAAACATCAATGGATATGGGATCATCCATCGCCCATCATATGGGTCAAGAAGCGTATACGCTAGTCTACTCTGGAATACCGATGCCCCATCTCGATACACCCTCGACTAGGAACAATTAAAGGATGAACTTATAGACTACCCTGGCCTTACTAGTATGATCTCTATCATAGTCCTAGTAGTCACGTACACATCCTAAGGGCTTTATCAACATGTGAGAGAAAAGCAGTATCACAATACAAGTCTACATGTTAAGATAAAGAGCAACAAGATAATATACTATCATGTCGAGCAAGAAAGTCCTCTCTCTATATGTCCAAGCATCTATTATAATATATAATCATGTACAAAAACGGCCTCTATGGCATACATATAATTAACAATGTCACATCTGCTAAATTCATGGTGAATTCATTCACAAGCATCCCAATCCGTTGCATCCTACGGTGGCGTCATGGCCTTTCGAAGTTTGGGGCACCGACATAGTTGGTCCAATTGATCCTTTGTCATCTAAAGGCCATCGGTTCATATTGGCCGCAACTGACTACTTTTCCAGGTGGGCTGAAGCTGTCCTGCTAAAAGAAGTCAAGTCAGAAGATATTCTGACGTTCTTCCGGCATAATATTCTATACCGCTTCGGTATACCGAGAAGAATCATATCTGACAATGGGCTTTCTTTCAAGAGCTTCAAAGTCTCAAGGTTCGCTACTCAGCACAAGATAGACTGGAGATATTCCTCCATCTATAATCCAAGAGGCAATGGGCTAGCAGAAACCTTCAATAAAACTCTATGCAAGTGTCACGACCCGAAAGTACGGAACATGACCGGCAATTAAACTTCGAACGTCTCGAGGCGTACGTAATCTAAGTAAACCGAAAACTCAGAAATCCAAACTAAGAAAATAGTAGAGTGCAGGAAAAACAACTTCAATAGCATAAGCCGAATTATGCGGTTTTTTAAAAACATCAAAATTTTACTGAAAATTTCGGCAGAGTCTCCTTTGTAAATACTGGCCCCCAACGGGATACAACATGAATAGTATACGAAATCAAGAAAAAGGCATCCCCAAGCGGGAGCTAGCTCTTCGTCAAACGACGGCCACAACCACACAAGCAATATAATATACAACGCCAACGGCGAGGATCAAAACTCAAAAGGAACTCAAAACCACCAGAAATCCACAGAATATAAAACGCGCGACTCTAAGGTCGAAAGAACAACATCACGGGTCTCTATCTCAAAAATAAATACATGTTTGGTTGATGGAACTTCTAGATACAACAGAATAATGATATACAAGATATAATGATGGGTAAGATACAAATAACCCACCTACTAGCAAGTCACCCGGAAATGGAAAGAGTGCCAGCAAGCCGTAATGAAACCTGTACGGCGAAACCTGCAAGAACTGTGGCACAACGGGGGTGAGTTGCCAACTCGTGAGTAGAAAAACATCTACGCACAGAAATCGCATAAATAACGCAACCTAGGTCAATGATCATAATATAGCCTCAAAAATGCATATAGCATGCAGCCTATAACAATGGCTAGGGTAAATATCTAATCCGAGTGTAAACTCGTGTGCCCGTGTCAGTGCCTCAGGTAGCAAAATATCATATGAATGAGGTATGAATGCATGAAAACAGAATACATGTAAATGAAGAAACTGTTTTCATAAATTAGTGAGATTTCCTTCGTATTTTTAAACTGAGGTATCATAAATGAAATCAGTATCAACAGTGTCTAGCATCGACACAAAACATAAATCTCACTGTCTCGAAATATCAATGTCTCAATCTCAACATCTAGGGCGCCGTCAGTCCAGACCGGCCCCTACAATCTATCTCAAGACCACGACGGTATCCTCCGGATATCCGGCGCGTCGGGTAATATCACCGGTCGGTAGTGCTCCCTGCCGGGCTCAACGTCAACACCACATTCCTCTTGCCCCGGGGTACCGCACCGGGCCCACCATGTACCCGAAACGGTTCCTCCACTCCTCGAATCGGGTCTCGAAATCCATCAGCAAACTCATGGTGGACGACTCATACATCATAGGAAAACCGCACTTTTTATTTTAAAAGGGAGAAAAGGTTTATTTATGTTTTTGCGGTTTTCCTCCAAATCCAAGAAATCTTATGAAATCCGAATCCAAGTCATCAATAGCATGTAAACAGTGAATATAGGCATGAGAATCCATGAATGCGACACAACAGTGAATAATAACATGCATGAAGTAGTAGGCAATAACTACAATGTCTAACTAGCATATAAGGCAAGTACACTAATATCATGTCTAAACCATTAGCTAACAACCTATATCAAATGAAATAGTATTTTCTAATGTGTTCGTGACATGTCAATTACCGATGAAGATGTGTGTGAGCCGGCAAGTAAGTGTACGTGGTACATACGCGTCATCGGTAATGGTGCTGGTGTCCTAACAGCATGATATTAATACTGCAATAAGAATTTATAATATAAGTATGCGATGCGGAGCGAACAGTAAAAAAATGAGCGGGAGCTGAAGACTAGACACAACGATAACTAATCAGTATTAATCTAATATAAGTCCTACAAATGGTGCCTTTTGAAATAACACGAATCATGGGGTTTTGAAAATAAGGCTACGGTGTTTTTATGAAAAGATATGTCTTTTGAAATATCCGTAAGATCCCTTGGGCTATCTTTTAAAATACCCACGATTCGTTAGTTTTGAAATAGGTAAGAATCGAATCTAATCTAACAACTAAACTAAACTAAAGGGCTAAGCTAACAAGCTGGACTACAGGTAAGGAAACCGCCTAACATCTGAGTCGATACATATACCTACCTGTATATGTATAGTCGGTGATCCCGTCTCAATAATATTATAGCCGATACCATATCTATAATCAGGCATCCCAAGTCAATAGTGCGGATCAATCATCAATATAGCTCGTACGTAAATCCGTCGTACGGCATCCCAAATCTGGGTACGGGTCAATATCACATTCATCATACTATTCACCTGGTATCCTCTTTATCAATTATCATGATCGGGGTACTGATCTACGTCTAGTACCATACTGATACCGCCTAAGTATGCATGCCGGTGTAAGAATCACTACGCCAAAAGACCCGCTAAAACATCATGTCGTATCTCAATACGAACCAAATCACATCACCGATCTCCTGGCCTCAAGCCCAATCTCATCGACTGATCTCAATTTCCAAATACTATTCTCAAATCCAGTATATGAACACATAGTCCCATACCTATGGGAACACATAAATATATATTCCCATATACGCACATATAAAAGAAAGAATGTATGCAAGTATGTGTGTGCGTGCGGGTGTGAGTGCAACCACTACTCTAGGGTTTCGCAACTACACTAAACCAATCCAAAACATACCAAATATCCATCTTTATCATCGTTATTAATCCCAAATAACATATAATAAATGTTGGTGTGTATACGCATCCGTATACACCACCACGGATTGTGGGGGTGCTATACGCCATCCACCCGACTTCTCCCCGTAGATATAAATCTACTCACCTGGTCCTCGCTAGCCGGTGCCGACGTCGCCACGCGCTTGCTTGTCGTCTCGAAGTCCACATGGGGTACCTACATATCATAACGCACCATATCACATTAAAACTAAATTCGAAATCGAAACGGCATACGAAAATCAAATCGGCACGCGTACCACGCATAGGTCCAAACCTATCGCCTACGCATGCAAGAATAGTCAGACCAACCCTCGATGTCGATGTACAAACATCAAACCATCGAGAAAAATCCAATCACACTCATTTGCACATTCACGAACACTAATTTTAATATAAACTAGGTTAAAACTCACAAAAACCCCAATTTCACTTAAAAAGTCATTTTTCCGAAAATCTAGCAAGCACAATTCGCCGTTTTTGTACAAAACATGATATTTAAATGAATGTAGCGGCCAATATACTTATTAAATATCTTAAATAAGTCATAGACACAATTTCCGGAATTTAATCTCATTAAATTCCAAAAACCCTAATATTCTAGTTTACAAAATACCTACAATTTAACAATTTCATAGCAAAAAAAATGCGCAAACTACAATTTAGGTTGGATTTCCATGAACTAAAGTGTTAAACTACACTTAATAAAGTTAATAATATGTTAAAAACTCTAACCATATTTTTAATCTCACATATAAATGCATTTCATAAAACCCTAGTTTGCACAAAAAGCTTAATTTGGACATTTTTCAAGTAACAACTTGTAATATGCAACTAGATAAATTTTAACAAGTTTTCAAGATGTTAGCTCACATCACAAACCATGCACAAGTGATCACAACCCAATTTCAAAACAAAACCATAACTAGAATTCCTTAATCATACAATTGAACCCACATAAAACCAAAGTAACACTTAATTAAGCTAACTACAAGCAATTAACAACAATTTAAGCAAAAGGGTTAGAATTTACCCAAACAAATTGAAGATCCCACAAGCACACATAGCCCTCCAAAATGCTCCCTTGTCACCAAAATCCATGCTACATGGGCTAAGCAAAAATGGGTAGGAGTTGGATTTGGGTTTTGGGATTTAATTTTGATGGATTTGAGGCAATTTTGATGAAGTTTGAAGAGAAAAGAGAAGGGAAAATGGAGGGGGGGCTGCTGCTGTAGGAAGGTCGGCTGGAATGGAGGGGAGAGGAGAGAGAGTGAGGTGGAGAAAATAACAAGTAAGGAAGTCCAAGTCAACACAAAGTCAAAAGTCCAACTCATTTATCCATTTTCTTTTCTTTTCTTTCATTTCTTTTTTTTTGAAATCCAAGTGGGGACAAAAGTGGGGGCTGCTGAATTCTTCAAGGGAATAAGTTAATGGGGGTGTGTGGGTGTGGGTACGGGTGTGGGGTGATGAAAAATGATAAATACAATACCCCAAACATCCATTTATGCTAAAAAAAAGCTTTTTTTCTTCAATAATTTCTAAACCGGTTTGGCAAATGATTTCGTTCCAAAAACCACATGATAAAATTTTATTTAATGTTTTATGATGCACAAAATTTGTTTCAACTCATTCCAATTTGTAATTTTCCCTAATTAAATGTATTAGTGACGGCTTAAAATAATAATAAAATAATATTTTTTTTCAGAAAATTTAAAATTTCACCAGCGGCTCAATAAACACCAAATAATAGCAATTACATAGCTAGAATATGTATATTTAATTTTTATAATAAGATATTTGTATTTTGACTTTTTACAGAAACCCCCTTATTTTACCGATTTTTTTGAAATTTCACCGAAACGATTTTCAAAACGTTACAATCTTCCCCCCTTAAAGAAATTCGGTCCCCGAATTTAAATTCAACTCCCCCAAATACTAAAACATCTAAGAAAAACCATCAAGTCGTCGGGGTTCCGAAATTGTAAATACATAAAACAAATCGTAGCGCAGCGCATGCGCATGAAAAATGAGCATATAACTCAAATCACAACTCCGTCAAGCATCCCGCAATCATCGGAGTCATGGGGAAAACATCAATGCCAAATCCAAAGCAAAACCAATATGATATAACTCGAAACTATACATGTAAATATCGAATCTATATATGTAAGTATCTGAAGGAAATGCATGCCAAATCTCTTTAAGTCGCTGTGCACGCATATAACACTGCACAGTGGCGGACGTCTATCATAAGGAAATAACTATATACATATACACCTTTGTTTGAAATGTATGTTCCGCCGTTGTGGAAACAATTTAGAAGGGTCTCCTTGTTTTAAACATTTCGTGTCATATCAGACACGTAGGTAAATACTGAGGCTATAGCTCGCTTTTTGGAAATCCCTTCAATAACTATCAATGCATGCAAACTATATTCAGGTACTGTCCTCTGACTAGTCCTGCTCAGTACGACAACACATAGCAATATCATAAAAAAGTACTGCTCTATACGAAATCAATCCCAAAATATGCACATGAATGCTACGTGCGTTTGGTGCGCACGGAAATCAAAATCCATGAATGTGCCATACATGCGCACAGAAACAACATCTAAGTGCATCGGGTGTGCACGAAACATCTGTCGTAGGCAACGTGTGTGCCTGACAGCAAAATCAGGTGCATCTGACATGCACGAAAAATCTCGAATTAGTGCATCTGGTGTGCACCAAATCGCATCTCGTAAAAGGCGCCCAACAGGCGCTAAAAATCCAATCCGGTGCATAAAATGCACAAAACAAATGTCGAGCATCACCCTCGAAATCGAAATCCAGTGTATCCAAGTGCACAAAATACATGTCACTGCACTGCCAGCATATATAAACTATACAGAGTGCAGGAACCAAATCGCGTGCGTGCATACGCACAAAATCAACTCAACTGTTTAAAACCGTAAAATCACAAACATGTGAAACTAAAACACGAAAACGATATCAAGTGCAACACTGTGCAAAGATCGTAAATCCTCAATCATCAAAATCAAATCATACGAATAAATCACCCAAAACATCGAAATCAATAATGGCGGAACAGTACCGCTCAAGCGCATCCTCTAAGAATCTCGGCCAACTGACACGGTCCCTAGCGGGACGTCTCGTCGATGATCATGAACTCTGTCCTGCTGATGTGCGTAACTATGACCACTCCTGGGTCAAGGTCTTCACTGTGAATTACCAATCTTTCGGTCCATCGGCTCATCGGCCCTGTCAGGTGTACTAACGGGGACGATTCCATTCTGGCACTTCTCTGGTCATCTCTTGGTCAATCATCGCAACCACTCGTAAGACAGCATATTACTGGCATCGGCCTCTGGCTCTCTGAATGTACGTGACACCTCTGATCCTGGGTACAAGTATCATTGCAGCAGTGTCCTGGAAGGAATCCTGCTCACGGTCTCTTCCATGTCTCGTCTCTGCAAACTGTCCGGAAGTCATTGTCCTTTCCTATATCTGCATCTTGCTCTGGAACGGCTGCATACTCATCGCAACTCCTTCTGGAAGGTAAGTCCAAGTACCATACCTCGGCATGCGCATCGCATCTCTGATGTCGGCGGAGTGGAACGTCATCTCATCTAGATCTGGTGCGAACCTCTTACTCCACTTTTCTCTAATGTCGTCTGCTTTGGACTCGTCTCGTCGCGGCTGCATGGACTGAGCTCCAACAGCTATCCTCGTATCGGGAGTCTTCCAAGAAATGCATCTCACCACCTAGCATCCGAATTAAGTCGAACCATCCAATCGATTCTCAAAACCTCATAATCCCCCAAGGGCTCAACATCTTGGGTACAGTTTAATAGTATCGAGTACATACCACAGCATCGGTAGTCCAGCCGTAGAAGGGCAAACCCAAGCCTCACTAATGGCGCCGTAGAACTGCCGCAAACCCGAAGGTTCAAAGGTTTTCACACGGTCATTAAGTCGAGTTAGGGTTTCATTCTTCTAGAGGGACCATAGAATTGCCTGCATGTCTTTCCGACTACTTTAAACTTGGAATAATAAGTTTCCGACATTCGATCGTCTTTGTCGACCCTCACGTCTCTGCGTGAAGTCGTCTCTAGCTGGAATTAATCTATCTGATGACCTCGCATCAGGGTAAGCGAACGAACCATCTGTCCTAGTCATTCATCATCGGGTGACTAGCGACCTTCTATCATCTATTCGTACAACTCGCCCCGCAATAGCTCCAACATATGGGGCGATATCTCGTCGCTCGCAGCAACAACTGGCTCGCTCGTCTGCATGCTGAACAGTACCTCAATCGTCAGGAGTAAGCAACACACCAACGGTCATCAAAATCTGGCTGGCCTCTATCATTGGCTCAATTCTCTAGTGTCGATCAGCGCCTCCGAGTAACCTCATAAAGGCGATCCGCCAAACACTCGTGGCGCGGAAACACAGTAAAAAGATACATCTCTGCAATCGTGTGTCGCCGGAATTTCGCCCTGGTCAGTCCTCGTTCGTGACGAGCTTGTGCTGACCGCAACTCTACCCGTAGCTCTCCCTGCCGTAACCGTAGCAACAAAACCAAACTGGTACCGATGAGGCTAGATCAGGAAGGAATATAATACTGAACAAGGAAATGTACATCCTAAGGCTTCATAAGTGGAGTGGCGTGTCGTAAATATGCCGCGAAACATACCAACGGTACGTCACTCTACTTTAGTCACCTATTCCATCAACCAAGGGTCATCCTACGCTCCGAAGGTTAAAACCTAACGCTCTGATACCAACTTTGTCACGACCCGAAAGTACGGAACATGACCGGCACTTAAACTACGAACGTCTCGAGGCGTACGTAATCTAAGTAAACCGAAAACCCAGAAATCCAAACCAAGAAAATAGTAGAGTGCAGGAAAAACCAACTTAAAGCAAGTAGTTTCAATAGCATAAGCCGAATTATGCGGTTTTTTAAAAACATCAAAATTTTACTGAAAATTTCGGCAGAGTCTCTTTTGTAAATACTGGCCCCCAACGGGATACAACATGAATAGTATACGAAATCAAGAAAAAGGCATCCCCAAGCGGGAGCTAGCTCTTCGTCAAACGACGGCCACATCCACACAAGCAATATAATATACAACGCCAACGGCGAGAATCAAAACTCAAAAGGAACTCAAAACCACCAGAAATCCACAGAATATAAAACGCGCGACTCTAAGGTCGAAAGAACAATATCACGGGTCTCTATCTCAAAAATAAATACATGTTTGGTTGATGGAACTTCTAGATACAACAGAATAATGATATACAAGATATAATGATGGGTAAGATACAAATAACCCACCTACTAGCAAGTCACCCGAAAATGGAAAGAGTGCCAGCAAGCCGTAATGAAACCTGTACGGCGAAACCTGCAAGAACTGTGGCACAACGGGGGTGAGTTGCCAACTCGTGAGTAGAAAAACATCTACGCACAGAAATCGCATAAATAACGCAACCTAGGTCAATGATCATAATATAGCCTCAAAAATGCATATAGCATGCAGCCTATAATAATGGCTAGGGTAAATATCTAATCCGAGTGTAAACTCGTGTGCCCGTGTCAGTGCCTCAGGTAGCAAAATATCATATGAATGAGGTATGAATGCATGAAAACAGAATACATGTAAATGATGAAACTGTTTTCATAAATTAGTGAGATTTCCTTCGTATTTTTAAACTGAGGTATCATAAATGAAATCAGTATCAACAGTGTCTAGCATCGACACAAAACATAAATCTCACTGTCTCGAAATATCAATGTCTCAATCTCAATATCTAGGGCGCCGTCAGTCCAGACCGGCCCCTACCATCCATCTCAAGACCATGACGGTATCCTCCGGATATCCGGCGCGTCGGGTAATATCACCGGTCGGTAGTGCTCCCCTGCCGGGCTCAACGTCAACACCACATTCCTCTTGCCCCGGGGTACCGCACCGGGCCCACCATGTACCCGAAACGGTTCCTCCACTCCTCGAATCGGGTCTCGAAATCCATCAGCAAACTCATGGTGGACGACTCATACATCATAGGAAAACCGCACTTTTTATTTTAAAAGGGAGAAAAGGTTTATTTATGTTTTTGCGGTTTTCCTCCAAATCCAAGAAATCTCATGAAATCCGAATCTAAGTCATCAACAGCATGTAAACAGTGAATATAGGCATGAGAATCCATGAATGCGACACAACAGTGAATAATAACATGCATGAAGCAGTAGGCAATAACTACAATGTCTAACTAGCATATAAGGCAAGTACACTAATATCATGTCTAAACTATTAGCTAACAACCTATGTCAAATGAAATAGTATTTTCTAAAGTGTTCGTGACAGGTCAATTACCGATGAAGATGTGTGTGAGCCGGCAAGTAAGTGTACGTGGTACATACGCGTCATCGGTAATGGTGCTGGTGTCCTAACAGCATGATATTAATATTGTAATAAGAATTTATAATATAAGTATGCGATGCGGAGCGAATAGTAAAAAAATGAGCGGGAGCTGAAGACTAGACACAACGATAACTAATCAGTATTAATCTAATATAAGTCCTACAAATGGTGCCTTTTGAAATAACACGAATCATGGGGTTTTGAAAATAGGGCTACGGTGTTTTTATGAAAAGATATGTCTTTTGAAATATCCGTAAGATCCCTTGGGCAGTCTTTTAAAATACCCACGATTCGTTAGTTTTGAAATAGGTAAGAATCAAATCTAATCTAACAACTAAACTAAACTAAAGGTCTAAGCTAACAAGCTGGACTACAGGTAAGGAAACCGCCTAACATTTGAGTCGATACATATACCTACCTGTATATGTATAGTCGGTGATCCCGCCTCAATAATATCATAGCCGATACCATATGTATAATCAGGCATCCCAAGTCAAGAGTGCGGATCAATCATCAATATAGCTCGTACGTAAATCCGTCGTACGGCATCCCAAATCTGGGTACGGGTCAATATCACATTCATCATACTATTCTCCTGGTATCCTCTTTATCAATTATCATGATCGGGGTACTGATCTACGTCTAGTACCATAGTGATACCGCCTAAGCATGCATGCCGGTGTAAAAATCACTACGCCAAAAGACCCGCTAAAACATCATGTCGTATCTCAATACGAACTAAATCACATCACCGATCTCCTGGCCTCAAGCCTAATCTCATCGACTCATCTCAATTTCCAAATACTATTCTTAAATCCAGTATATGAACACATAGTCCCATACCCATGTGAACACATAAATATATATTCCCATATACGCATATATAAAAGAAAGAATGTATGCAATTATGTGTGTGCGTACGGGTGTGAGTGCGACCACTACTCTAGGGTTTCGCAACTACACTAAACCAATCCAAAACATACCAAATATCCATCTTTATCATCGTTATTAATCCCAAATAACATATAATAAATGTTGGTGTGTATACGCATCCGTATACACCACTACGGACTGCGGGGGTGCTATACGCCATCCACCCGACTTCTCCCCGTAGATATAAATCTACTCACCTGGTCCTCGCTAGCCGGTGCCGACGTCGCCACGCGCTTTCTTGTCGTCTCGAAGTCCACATGGGGTACCTACATATCATAACGCACCATATCATATTAAAACTAAATTCGAAATCGAAACGGCATACGAAAATCAAATCGGCACGCGTACCACGCATAGGTCCAAACCTATCGCCTACGCATGCAAGAATAGTCAGACCAACCCTCGATGTCGATGTACAAACGTCAAACCATCGAGAAAAATCCAATCACACTCATTTGCACATTCACGAACACTAATTTTAATATAAACAAGGTTAAAACTCACAAAAACCCCAATTTCACTTAAAAAGTCATTTTTCCGAAAATCTAGCAAGCACAATTCGCCGTTTTTGTACAAAACATGATATTTAAATGAATGTAGCGGCCAATATACTTATTAAATATCTTAAATAAGTCATAGAAACAATTTCTGGAATTTAATCTCATTAAATTCCAAAAACCCTAATATTCTAGTTTACAAAATACCTACAATTTAACAATTTCATAGCAAAAAAATTGCGCAAACTACAATTTAGGTTGGATTTCCATGAACTAAAGTGTTAAACTACACTTAATAAAGTTAATAATATGTTAAAAACCCTAACCATATTTTTAATCTCACATATAAATGCATTTCATAAAACCCTAGTTTGCACAAAAAGCTTAATTTGGACATTTTTCAAGTAACAACTTGTAATATGCAACTAGATAAATTTTAACAAGTTTTCAAGATGTTAGCTCACATCACAAACCATGCACAAGTGATCACAACCCAATTTCAAAACAAAACCCTAACTAGAATTCCTTAATCATACAATTGAACCCATATAAAACCAAAGTAACACTTAATTAAGCTAACTACAAGCAATTAACAACAATTTAAGCAAAAGGGTTAGAATTTACCCAAACAAATTGAAGATCCCACAAGCACACATAGCCCTCCAAAATGCTCCCTTGTCACCAAAATCCATGCTACAAGGGCTAAGCAAAAATGGGTAGGAGTTGGATTTGGGTTTTGGGATTTAATTTTGATGGATTTGAGGCAATTTTGATGAAGTTTGAAGAGAAAAGAGAAGGGAAAATGGAGGGGGGCTGCTGCTGTAGGAAGGTCGGCTGGAATGGAGGGGAGAGGAGAGAGAGTGAGGTGGAGAAAATAACAAGTAAGGAAGTCCAAGTCAACACAAAGTCAAAAGTCCAACTCATTTATCCATTTTCTTTTCTTTTCTTTCATTTCATTTTTTTGAAATCCAAGTGGGGACAAAAGTAGGGGCTGCTGAATTCTTTAAGGAGATACGTGAATGGGGGTGTGTGGGTGTGGGTACGGGTGTGGGATGATGAAAAATGATAAATACAATACCCCAAACATCCATTTACGCTAAACAAAAGCCTTTTTTCTTCAATAATTTCTAAACCGGTTTGGCAAATGATTTCGTTCCAAAAACCACATGATAAAATTTTATTTAATGTTTTTTGATGCACAAAATTTGTTTCAACTCATTCCAATTTGTAATTTTCCCCAATTAAATGTATTAGTGACGGCTTAAAATAATAATAAAATAATATTTTTTTCCAGAAAATTTGAAATTTCACCAGCGGCTCAATAAACACCAAATAATAGCAATTACATAGCTAGAATATGTATATTTAATTTTTATAATAAGATATTTGTATTTTAATTTTTTACAGAAAACCCCCTTATTTTACCGATTTTTTTGAAATTTCACCGAAACGATTTTCAAAACGTTACAGCATGCTCCAGAGGAAAAATGCTTCAGCCAACAAGAGAGACTAGAATCTCAAGCTCTACGAGGTGTTGTGGGCATATCGTACCATGCACTGCACTCTAACTCATTCCACTCCATACTCATTACTCTTCGGAGTGGAGGTAATCCTCCCCCTCAATGTCGAAGTTCCAAGCCTAAGAATGGCCATCCAGCACGAGTTAACGGAGGAGGAAAACGTCTTCCTTCTGCTCGAAGAGCTCAATGCCCTCGAAGAAAAGAGGCTCGCAGTACACCAAAATCTGGAGTTGTACCGAGCCCGAATGTCATGGGCCTATGATAAGATGACCCGTCTCCATGCTTTTAAGAAAGGCGAATTGGTGTTGGTCCCCAAAAGACCGATCATCCCCAATCGACATGCCAAGGGAAAATTCGAGACAAACTGGGAAGGACTATACGTCATCGAGAAAGTGTTTGATGGAGGATCCTACCGGCTAATGAATGCCGAGGGAGAAAGGCCAATGCCACCCATCAATGGTTGATATCTCAAGAAATACTATGCGTGAATGCTCCAAGTCGCAGGCGAATTGAGCACACCAGCCCTACGGTCTGGATCATACATCCTGTAAAACAGTATACAATTTACGGACGCAAATGACCCTTGTATCCCCCAAGTCTTACTGGTGAGACTACATCTGAGGCCCTACCGGCGAGAAAAAAGGGCTATGTCCATAAGCAAAACGGGCACGAATGAAAACCCGAAAGGGCTTCGTGAGTAAAAACAACAGGACTGCCGGCGAGTTTGTGAAAACCCGAAAGGGCGCAAACTCGTGAAAAAAGATGAAACACACTCATAATGTCCTCTCGGCCTTGTGAGGAGAAAATCCCCGCGTGAGATCTTTATGACTCACAAAGGAGCAACATACTTAGGAATCCTCCCGATTCTTAAGGAGAACATACACCTGGGAGATCCTCTCGACTCGTAGGGAGAAAATGCTTTTATGAGACCTTTACGGCTTATAAAATTGGAAAGCCTTAGGTGATAGGGATCTAAACCTGTCTCCTAAGACATCGTTCCCTAACGGGCAATGGTAAATGATGAGTCACTCCTGGCACTATGCTTCAATGTTGGCGGTGCTGATACCGACCCAAAACTCAAACCCCAAGTTTTCTCAAAGGAAAATGATGAGTCGCTCCTGGCACAACGCTCCAGTGTTAGCGGTGCTGATGTCGACCCAAAAACCAAATCCCAAGTCCTCCCAGGGCAAATGATGGGTTGCTTCTGGCATTATTCCAGTGCAGCAATGCTGATGCTAAACAAAATCCAAATTCCATGTTCCTCTCAAATTCAAAAATCCCGCCAAATAAGGCAGAAATCAATCAGATCAACTCAACGTCCCACCTGGCAGCACTTCCAACCTCAAAAGCCCCGCTGGATAGGTAGGAAACTCCCAAAACAAATCAAATCCCGACACAGCAGAAAGCGGAGCAAGTCAAATCAAATCTCGACACCGCAGAAAGCAGAGCAAGTCGAATCAAATCCCGACACCGCAGAAAGCTGAGCAAGTCAAATCAAATCCTGACACCGCAGAAACCGGAGCAAGTCAAATCAAATCCTGACACTGCAAAAAGTGGAGCAAGTCGAATCAAATCCCAACATCAAATCCTGACATCGCAGAAAGCGGAGCAAGTCAACTTCAATCCCGACACCGCAAGAAGCGGAGCAAGTCAAATCAAGTACCGACCGTCCAAGTCGCAAAAAGGGCAGCACCGACCATCCAAGTCACAAAAATGGAAGCACCGACCGTCCACGTCTCTAAAAGGGCAGCCTAAATCGTCCACGTCGCAAAAAGGGCAGCACCGACTGTCCAAGTCGCAAAAAGAGCAGCACCGACCGTCCACGTGGCCAAAGGGCAGCACCGACCGCCCAAGTAGCAAAAATGGAAGCACTGACCGTCCACATCGGTAAAAAGGAAGCCTTGACCGTCCACGTTGCAACCGATCTCCCAAGTCGCAAAAATGGAAGCATCAACCGTCCACGTCCTAAAAAGGGCAGCACCGACCATCCAAGTCACAAAAATGGCAGCACCGACCGTCCACGTCTCTAGAAGAGCAGCCTCGACCGTCCACATCGCAAAAAGGGCAACACCGATCATCCAAGTTGCAAAAAGGGCAGCACTCACCACCCACGTCGCAAAAATGGCAGCACCGACCGCCCAAGTCGCAAAAATGGAAGCATCGACCGTCAACGTCGTAAAAAGGGTATCACCGACCGTCCAAGTCGCAAAAAGGGCGGCGTCGACCGTCCAAATCGCAAAAATGGCAGCACCTATCATTTACGTCGCTAAAAGGGCAGGCTCGATCGTCCAGGTCGCAAAAAAGGCAGGACCGATCGACCAAGTCGCAAAAATGGCAGCACCGACAGACCATGTCACTAAAAGGTCAGCACCGACCGTCCACGTCGCAAAAAGGGCAGCACCGACCGTCCACGTCACAAAAAGGGCAGCACCGACCGTCCACGTCGCTAAAAGGGTGGTATCGACTGTCCACGTCGCAAAAAGGGCAGCATTGACCTTCACGTCGTCAAAACGGGAACCAAATCAAGTCAACCTCCATGCGAAAGAAGATCCATCAATTTCGTGCACACGACCCATATATGTGGTGTGCATTTATTGATGGGGGCACTTTGTAGGGGTCAAAGTTGTTAGTTATATGTATGCCCTAGAGGCCATTACTGTACATATGATGTATATTGTAGTGGATGCTTGGACATATATGGGGAGGACTTTCTTGCTCGACATGATAGTATTCTATCTGGTTGTACTTTATCTTAACATGTACTCTGATTGTCTCTAAGTTACATGTTGATAAAGCCCTTAGGATATGTACTCGACTACTGGGATTATGATGAGATCATACTAGTGGGGCCACGGTAGTCAGCGAGCACATCCTATAACTATTCCTAGTCGTGGATGTATTGAGACAGGGCATCGATACACCAGAGTAGACTAGCGTATACGCATCTTGACCCATATGACGGGTGATGGATGATCCCATATCCATTGGTGTTTGACATCAGGATGGTATACGGGTGCTCAGTGGGCACTGGGTACACTGGACGGACTCGCCGAGAACTCCCAGATGGTATTATACTTCACGTCAGATGGCAGTTCTCCGGTGACACTGGTACAGAGTAGTCTGTTGACGCGAGATCGTCATAGAGTCTTGTGTGATTCCCACTGTGTTTTGATTTCCATCATACCACGTCCAAGAGGGCGTGCAAAAATGTGGCTTTTGGGTACAGTCCCGAATCACATGGAGGCAATGAGCTATAGGAGGGGATTCGTCTCTCCCGGTATAGGGAGTTGATGTTGTGCTGTGTTCAATTGGCTATAACCGGAAATCCCTGGCCAGGGTTGCTGAGATTTACTGGTAAGTGTTATCAGTAGTTTCTCGAACTGTAATAGACCTCATATCGACACGTCTTATCGAGCTACTGGGGTCTGACGTTTACCACCCCTAGGCAAGATATGCGCCATATCAGACGACGAGACCGGACTGTACGAGAGTGTTAGTGATTGGATTCGCAGGAGTACCAGCAGGCTTGCTTGTTGATCTTCTGATCGCTCAATACCCGGGTGGCCGTTACGTTTAGCAGACCGCTTGCGGCTTGTGGGTGTTTGATATGATCATCACCTACTGCCAGCGTATTGACGAGTCTTTAGAGTCCTACACAGGGGTTTCCTGGCTCAAGCGAAACGGAGTAGGAGCGCATATATGATATGTGCGGGACCGAGATTGATACGATATGAGATACCGTATTCTATTCTCGCGATTTGTGACATTGATCGGTTGTATGCGATATAGCCGGGTTATCGGATCAAGTGTTGATTTGATAAGTTGTTACTTTTGATATTAGTCGGTTATAGCCGGATTATTAAATCAAGAGTTGATTTAATAATTTAATGTATAATTATATATTTGATATATTACATTACATTAACTAGTATTAGCTCACTTAAGATTTATTTTCTCACTTGATTGTGCATAAGTGTATATTTGATATATATTTGTGTACATATGATTGTGTCATGCTTGATGATACATCAAAGATGGGTGTATGAGACTTATACCAAGATTAGGGTAAAGATTAGGGTTTTGTTTATATCTTAAGAATAATAAAAGAGAAAGACTTTGTCAAAGTTCTCAAGCTTTCATGAAGCTTGTGGAAACATTGACAAAGTCAACTCTTTTGTCATTCTTTAAGATATTAAGTTAACCCAACCCTTAACCATATACCTTGGTCAATTCTCTACGTGAGTTAAGCATGATAGCTTAACTCACCCATAGTTACATTATTGAGGAGAGATAATTCATATGATGAGATTATTCTTTCTTCTTCTTCTTCTTCATCAAGCTCCATGAAAAGCTTGCTAGCTCTAATGGTGCCATGAGAAAAAGTGTGAGAAAAACCATTCTAAAGTGAGGCCACTTCCTACTTCTTCATCCTCTACCACTTGCCATGTAGTAGAGTGTGTTCTCTTCACAAAGTTCATGACCTAGTGAAGGAATAGCTTGAGTTAGTGTCTCCCCGACGTAGATCATCTTCGGCCTCGAAGTCATCGAAGCAAGCACGTTCGTTCTTCTTATGGAGCTTCTCTAGAGTCCTGAGTTCACGATCGCAGTGAAGGGGACATCTACACGGAGCTATTGAAGTGAAGGACCGGATCTACAAAGGTTGTAATCCCTCTCACTTAGTGTTAAAATGTTTAACTTGCTTGTTTTCGCCTAAACCCTAATTTAAAGATCCGGCTTTGGGTCGTTCGGCACGGCTAAAATTTTAATCGGGCATGGTTGATGTCTCGTAGACCCTTATGTGCGTGCCTAACAACCCTACAGTGGTATCAGAGCTAAGCTAGAGTTTTAGGCGAAGTCTAGGTGAAGTTTAAAGTCCGGTCGAACCCGAAAACCCCGATGTAAACCCTTCTCTGTACATTTTTTGAAAATGTGATTTTTTATGAATTAAAAATGCTCAGAAAAATAATCAGGAAAAACTAAGAATTACTGTGAAGTACGGTCCACTAAGTCCCTGAAATGACCGCGGAACCGCGGCCAAACCAAGGGTTTGGCGGCAGTTCCGCGGCCAAAATTTGGACTTAGACCCTCATATTTCATATATTTATTCTTAGGTCATTTCTTGTCAATTTTTTCTGGGAATTTTTTTATTCCACTCAAGTGTTGAATTTTCTAGGGTTGCATTGGGGACTCGTTGATTCGATCGGATAATAAAACTTCGTTTAAGTTTTTCCGAATAATTTTAGAAACTGTTAAAAAGTTCGACCGGATATCAATAACTCATTTTTTTCCCGACCCGGAAAATTTCCAAGTGTTGGATTTTTCCGTTGTTTGAGAACGTCTGAATCGTGCAAGTTACGCAATGGACCCTCTAGAAGACAACAAACCTTAACTCGATTATATGACCGTCTTGAACTGCCTCTAAACCTTAGTATTTACGGCAGTACGGCGTGCCACATGTGAGGCGTTGGCTTGACCCTTCTACGGCTGGACCATTGGTACTGTGGCATGTGATGGATGTTTTTAAACTGATTTCAAGTGTTGAGTTATTGGGGAAATCTTGAGTGTTTGATTATTCGGTCGGAAAGTTTAATATTGTCTATTTATCTGGAATGTGATACAATATTTGGAATCCACAAGTAGTTATGAGATAACTAATTTGAATGTTATAAATCTAGCGGTTTAGTCTCAGATGATCGGTTGCCACGGAATTTTGATGTGATCAAAAGTCCGTCGCAATCACGTAGCGTACGCGGATACTCGCTGGGTAAACTTAATAGACAACCATGCCCCATAGCCCCGACCAAGTGACTGTAGGAGAACCCCGTCGCCAAAAGCATCCATTTGGGTGCTCGCGGCAGCGGTGTTCCGCCTTAGTGCACTTCGTCGACGGCATTTGGGGGTGCGGCCGTCTACTAAAGTTTGCGACGAGCATTCGATCAGGATGTCGGGAATCTTGTTGAATTGTCCGACTTGATATTGAAAAGAGTTTTCGATAATGAGACTAAAATGCGGGGTTTATAATTGTTAGGCATGCGATGTCTAAGAAATTCATTTGGTTAGGCATGCGATGTCTAAGCAGGTTGCGGATTCCAACTGTTGTAGTTTTACACTTTCTTTTCTGTGACCGTAAACGTAGTATGTGGTGTATCGCCGGCTTCGTTGCTATATATCAACGACAATCGGGATACGCATACTTGCTTACGTTGATGATATGAGATATTATGTGTTGCTGTGATATGTTGTATTGGATCGTCGCGTTAGAATAGCCGGGGGTTTTATGTGAGATGAGAGTTTTTCTTTTTCATTCATGTAAAATTCATTTGTATGTAATATTCTTTTATTGGGGCACTTCCGGGCTGAGGATGATGTCACCATTGTATATTATTTACTTTTCCGCATTAGGATAGACCCAAGGAGGGGAGCACAAGTAACCGGGTTCTAGGGTCCAGTGGGAGACCATCTCGAGGAGTCGAGACCGGGTCTTCTAACCCTAGAATTGGCAGTGTTACTTACCGCTCTCGTAGGGGTCTAGGGATGTGGGTTTGGCTATTCATCGCGACCGTGGAATCCGTGTTTTATACATGCTCGTATTAAAAACACGGACGTTCTAGTATATCCAATATTTCATATATGTTCTTCTGCTGCGATATCTGTGATGTGATCATTTGATGTGTTGTGATAAATACTGTATATAGTATATATGATATATTATATAAACGTTACTTATGTTTTACACCCGCGCTAACCCTGCCCCGCTCTGCCGTTAGTTACCTAACCTAACGGTGCTCGAGGGGACATCGAGGCGAATACGGATGGCATAAGTGTACGCCGTATTTATCTGTGATGTTTAGGTGACTTAAATGATGGGACTTCATTAATGTGATTAATGAAAGAAAAAGAAACCTAAAAGATGTTGTGGAATCGAATTTTCAAAAACAGGTAGCTACAGTTCTTGCTTTGCATCGCGGTGTTTCTTGTAGAACATCCTGCACCTTATTCGATAAGGAAAGGGCCGAGATCCCTTCATCGGGAGTGACCCCTTTAGCAATGACTGGCAGAAGCTACACCCCTCGATTTTGTCTTTTGATTGTTTTTCTAGTTCTTGCTTTGCACAGTGATATATATGATATATCCAGCACCTCATTCGATGAGGAAAGAGCCGAGATCCCTTCACCGGGAAGACCTTTTTAGTGAAACTAGCAAAAGCCTCAGAAACACTCCATTTTTAAAATTATTTGATTCTACAACGATATCAAGTTCATTACGAAATAGGTTTTCAGAAAAGCCTGTCGTAGCCCTCCGTCATTTCAGATAAGTAGTAGTTAGTATTCGTGCTACGTTTGTTGACCTCCGTCAAGGCATAGTGTGCGGTAGCTGACTAGTATTTATCTGCTTATGCATATGATGCAGATTGGATTAGGATAGTCGTGCGGCCTTGTTGACCTCCGTCAAGGGTCGTGCGGGTGGGTTAAATTCAATCAGGAAATGACGGGTAGAACTTGACTAGCAGCCTATGGTTTGTTGACCTCCGTCAAGGTCATAGGACGCTAGGGGTAAAATATTATTGGGAATTTCAAGTGTTGAAATTTGCAATGAGATTGCATACCTTCTATGAGATAGTTGGATCCCGATACCCGCTGCGAGTAAGAGTTACTCCTGGGAGAGTTTTACACATTACAATTAGCCGATCAAGTAGGTGTCTAGAAAGGTGTTAACGGGGTTACACCTCTGGGAAAACGAGGTTTACTTTAATTAGGTTCGTGCGAAAGCACGGGGGACCTCCCTCAAAGTACCAACACTGGCCTGGCTGAAAGATTGGCGAACTTGTAGCGTGTAATTAATCCCGGCTAGTCTTTCCTTTTAGGGTTTGAAGGAAGATTTGATTAAAACAGTGGGAGATATCATGATTAGATAAAATAATAACCAATCTAATCTTGCAAGAGCATACGCTGAGTGTTTTCTTCTCTCTTTCTCCAGGTAGCGACCATATCACGCCTTAATCAAGATAATAATACGGATATATTGACCGAACCCGCTTATTATACTGAGCTGGGGAACGTTGGTCCCGCTCCAACTTATAATTGTTATAAGACAGAGCAGGATATAGGGGATTACCAGAATTCCCGTGCCGCCCAAACGAAGAAAGTGCATGCTGATGTATCTTTTTTGGGTGTGTTCATTACAGAGAACTGTTTCTCAGTATTCTTTACGTCCTGAGTATGAGATACCGGATCAGGATCCCGCATATGTAATTTGTTAAATGGGCTATAGAAAGGTAAGAACTGAGAACGGGTGATAAGTTTCATAAGACAGAAAACGGTGCAAGTGTTACAGCCAAGTCTGTTGGTCACTGTCACCCTGTATTACCAGAATACATTGATTCTGAACGAATGTTATTAGATACTGAACCTAATATACAACATCATATCAGTCTCTTTATTAGTAAAGAAAGGATATAATTTTGTATTGTTGGATAGTGTTTTGAACATTTCCTATATCAAGAGTTGATCGGTTCAGGCACGTTATCTAAAAGCATTGATGTTCTAAATCAAAGTACAGTTCTTAGTATACAGAACACACACAAGTGGAAGAGTTCAGAAATGAACGAATCTTTCTTGAGGTATTGTAGACTAGGCTATATCAATGTGACCCGACTAGCTGAAGTTATATATAGATGCATATTTAAATTAGTTTGGATTTACATCTTGTGAAACTTGCCGGTCATGTCACAGAGATAAGATGACCATAGCTCTGTTTATAGGAAACAGAGAAAGAGTTAGTGAACTCTTGGGATGATACATGTTGATGTATGAAGGTCCCCTGTCTACAGATGCCAAGACTGGTTCTTTGTTCTTCATTAAATTCTCTGATAATCTCTCAAGATTCAGACATATGTTCCTGTTGAAACACAAGTCCGAAGCTTTTGAGATATTCACAGAATATAAGTTAGAAGTAGAGAACCAAAATACGGGTATAAGTATTATGTCCTTTGATGAGATCAAGGAGGAGAATACTTGCGTACGAAAATCCTGGACTATTCTAAAGGAGAATGAGATTCTCTCTCAGCATTAATCCTTCGTATACACCATAGCACGATGGTATATCGGGGCGGAGCATTAGCGCCCTATGTGATATGGTGTGCTCTATGATGAGTACTACTGAGTTTCCTATTTCCTTTTGGGAGTTATGCACTTGAGAAGCTGCATACCTATTGAATAGGGTTCGAATCAAATCAGTTGCCTACCACTTCATATGTGATATGGAATGGGAAGAGCCCATATCTTAAGTTTGTTAAGATTTGGGGTTGTCCAGCCTATGTCTAAAAGCAAAATCCGGACAAGCTCGAGGTAAAGTCAGTTCTGAGGAAGTTTGTTGGATATCCCAAGCATATGCAAGGGAATATCTTCTACCTAACCGAGGGATAAAAGATATTTTGTTTCTCAATATGCCACCTTTGTCAAAGGGAATTTCTTGTGGAAGGAATTATTGGTCATGAGGTAGAACTGGAAAGAGTTCCAACTATACAAACTACAGCAGATTATTTGGTAGAACCAAAGGATTTAATAGTAACCAACGAATCTCAGCCTCTCCGTCGATCTAGTAGGGTTCCTCACCCACCTGAGAGATACTTTGGTTTCTCTATGACAGTGGGAGCGAGGATTGCATCATGAGATGATGACCCAACTAGTTTCGAGCTGGCCATCAGGAGTGGGACCCTGTAAGAATGGCTGGATGCTTATTGATCTGAGATGGAATCCTTATACACCAACAAAGTATGGACTTTGGTTGCTTTATCTGAAGGGTTAAATCCCCATTAGGAGCAAGTATATCTTGAGAATATTACTTGGTGTACATGGAAAAGTTGAGACTTTCAAAGCTATGCTTAAGTCCATCCAGATCCTACTTGCCACGGCTGCATACCATGACTACAATATCTGGCGTTGGGTGTCATGACAGCTTTTTTCTAAATGATATTTTAGAAGAAAGCGTCTATAAGTACACAGCCAGAGGGCTTCGCAGACAGTGGGAGCAGCGGAAACGTGTGCAAGATGTTTTATGTGATAAAGCAGGCATCGCGAAGTTGGAATGTCTGTTTTGATGTGGTAGTCATAGAGTTTGACTTCATCAAAATAGTAGATGAACCTTGTATATACAAAAAGGTAGTAGGGAGTATGGTGGTGATCTTCGTACAGTACGTTGATGACATACTCTTGATAGGGAAGGAGTTTCCTATGCTACGCTCGGTCAATCTCCGCTTATCACAAAGATTCTCCATATAGAATCAGAGTGATACCTCCTAAATCCTGTGTTTTGATCTATGAGATAGATCTAACTGGATGTTAGGATACTCACTAGTTGTAGTGAGAAGGTATCAATCGATCCTGGGGAGAATCACTGGAAAGGTTCCAGGGTGATAAGGACGACTGAATGTCAGTCGCAAGCATTGTCTTTACCCTCAGTGGAGGGACTGTATGTTGGAAGAGTTCCAAGCTAGATACCGTGACATACTAGATGATTAAAGGCAAGATACATCGTTTCCAAAGATGCTACCAAAGAGGCAGTCTGGATATATATATTATTTAGTTCATGAGATGAACTTCGTTCCTACCATTGTGTGACAATGGAGTTGTGGCTTTAGCCATGGAACTACCATCCCATCAGAAATCCGGATATAATTCTTAGGCAGTATCACCTGATCATGGAGATGGTTGATCTTCAGGGAGATCGAGGTTAGGAGAGTAGACACAGAGGACAACAGCGCGGATCCACTCACAAAGACCATTTTTCCCAATAGAGACTTTTATGGGATGGTTGAGTATGAGATACTTCAACCACAGCTAATTGTTGGGTATGTGATACCACAACAGATGGCCCTAGTGTAAGTGGGAGATTGTTAGTTATATGTATGCCCTAGAGGGCATTACTGTACATACGATGTATATTGTAGTGGATGCTTGGACATATATAGGGAGGACTTTCTTGCTCGACATGATAGTATGCTATCTGGTTGTACTTTATCTTAACGTGTACTCTGATTGTCTCTAAGTTACATGTTGATAAAGCCCTGCGGATATGTACTCGACTACTGGGACTATGATGAGATCATACTAGTGGGGCCATGGTAGTCGACGAGTACATCCTATAACTGTTCCTAGTCGAGAGTGTATCGAGACAGGGTATCGATACACCAGAGTAGACTAGCGTATACGCATCTTGACCCATATGATGGGCGATGGATGATCCCATATCCATTGGTGTTTGACATCAAGGATGGTATACGGGTGCTCAGTGGAGACTGGGTACACTGGACGGACTCACCGAGAACTCCCAGAAGGTATTATACTTCACGTCAGATGGCAGTTCTCCGGTGATACTGGTACAGAGTAGTCTGTTGACCCGAGATCGTCATAGAGTCTTGTGTGATTCCCACTGTGCTTTGATTTCCATCATACCACGTCCAAGAGGGCGTGCAAAAAGGTGGCTTTTGGGTACAGTCCCGAATCACATGGAGGCAATGAGCGATAGGAGGGGATTCGTCACTCCTGGTATAGGGAGTTGATGTTGTGCTGTGTTCGATTGGCTATAACCGGAAATCCCTTGCCAGGGTTACTGAGATTTACTGGTAAGTGTTATCAATAGTTTCTCGAACTGTTATAGACCTCATATCGACACGGCTTATCGAGCTACTGGGGTCTGACGTTTACCACCCCTAGGAAAGATATGCGACATATCAGACGACGAGACCGGACTGTACGGGAGTTTTACTGATTGGATTCGCAGGAGTACTAGCAAGCTTGCTTGTTGATCTTCTGATCGCTCAATACCCAGGTGGCCGTTATGTTTAGCAGACCGCTTGCAGCTTGTGGGTGTTTAATATGATCATCACCTACTGCCAGCTTATTGACGAATCTTTAGAGTCCTACACAGGGGTTTCCTGGCTCAAGAGAAACGGAGTAGGAGTGCATATGTGATATGTGCGGGACCGAGATTGATACAATATGAGATACCATATTCTATTCTCGCGATTTGTGACATTGATCGGTTGTATGCGATATAGCCGGGTTATCGGATCAAGTGTTTATTCGATAAGTTGTTACTTTTGATATTAGTCGGTTATAGCCGGATTATTAAATCAAGAGTTGATTTAATAATTTAATGTATAATTATATATTTGATATATTACATTACATTTGTAAGTCCACGTTGCGACCCCCGGTTCTTACGGGGAGGCGGAAACGGTATAAAATCAAAATTTTAACGCAAGAGGCAACATGGACTAAGCTAGGTCGGGATCTTTACCTAAACTAAAACTAGCATACTAAGCTAAAGATATTTAGCTACTCGGATAGAGATGGTTATACCTAGCTTGTCTTGAACTCCTTCTCTTCAAGCTCCGGTGGTGATCCGATGGCTCCTTCTCGTCGTCTCCGTACGCCGAAGATAGATCCACTTGAAAGCTCCAACCTTTAGCTCCTTCTTCGGTCTTTGAAGAAACTAGTTCACTTGGTTTGCTAAACCTAGTGAACTAGAATGAGTAGAGAGGAAATAGAATGGGATTTTATCTATGGTTCTTGATTCTCAACTCATGAGACAAGAGAACCATAGATCAAGAGAGGGAGCAAGAGGTTGAGGGTGAGAGCAAGAGGAGAGCTCAAGAACAAGAGAGAGAATGAGCAAGAAAGAATGAGCAACTCTTTTGTCTTTCACCCTCTCATAATCCAAAGTGATCATAACTCATCATATCAAAAAAGTCTTATGTGATGGTTTGAAGCAACCATAAGCTTATCATGTCATGCACTCATTTTACTCAAATGAACAAGCAAGTAAAAGTCTTTGGCATGAAATGATAACCATGGTTATCATGATGGTCAACTAGTCAAGCCTAGTCAACCGGTCAACAAGTCAACAAAAGTCAACAAGTCAACAAAGTCAACAAGTCAACAAAAGTCAACAAGTCAACAACCATATCACCATAATACTTAATTAATATAATAGTTAATCACATATCATATTCTCATTAGGGTTGAGCATAAAGTCAAATAGTCAACGGTCAACTGTCAACAACCCTAATGAGAATCCGCAGCCTCTGCCTCCCTGTCAACTGTGCATACACACCCGCATCCGCGTTCCGAGGAACACGAGTGCAAACCGGATAAATCCAATCCCATAAGGTACACTAGGATCTGGCTTAAACCAAAGCCCGCTAGTGTAAACTGTCCGGACACTGTACGTGCACAAGTGCAGGGATGTGACCGAACCCTGTCGCAAAACCATGCGACCTGTCGCAATACCATGCGACCTCTACTCTTTTGCCTAAAGGCGAAAAGCTTTCTGTGTGGGACTCTAAAGACTCGACACTACGCTGGCAGTGGGTTTAACCACAGACCGCAAGCGGCACTAGCTGTGCGTAACGGTCCCCAGGTAGTGCCGACAAGAAGACCGACGAGGCGAAACCCATCTGAACTCCTACTGAGCCTGAGTGTGACATTCTCCGTACAGTCCGGTCTGTTCGTCTGATACATCGCATGGCGGGCCTAGAGGGCGGTAAACGTCAGTCCCCCAATAGCGGTACAAGTCGTGCCGGAGTGAAGCCCAATACACCCTGAGATAACACTGGAAACCTACCAGTATATCTCGTTTGCCCTGGCCAGGGACTACTCGTGTAATGGCTCTCCTAGACACAGCGCGATGTCAACCCCCAATACCGGGAGAGACGAATCCTGTCTAACCGTCACTGCCTCCAAGTGCTTCGGGACTGCACCCAACCACCACCTGCTTGCACGACTCCTTTGAGCCATGGTAGGGTAGTGATCAAAGTACAGTGGGAACACACCCGAGGCGAAGTGACAGTGTCAAGTCAGCGGACTAAGCTGTACTCATGTCACCTGGGAACTGATAACTGACGATAGGTATAATACCAACTAGTCAGTTCCCGACGAGTCCTGTCCAGTGTACCCGTAACCTAACGAGCACCCGCATACTATCTCAAGTACGACGTACTGACGGCTGTGGGACAGACCGTCTCCCACACTGGGATGAGAAGCGCATGCGCTGGTCTACTCCGGAGTATCGATGCCCTGTCTCGATAGTCCTGCGACCAGGGACCTGCATAAGGATGTGCTTATAGATTACCCAGCCCCACTAGTGTGACGGCCATCACATCGCTGGTAATCAAGCAAAGATCCTAAGGGCTCTACTAATGTGTATAGGCGATATACTAAAATAAACACATGTACACATTGAAGTAGAAACAAACCAAGTAGCATACTACTATTTTGAGCAAGATTGTATATACAAGGTGAATATCCCAAGCATCCATTAAGTAATATACAAACCAGTATGATACAGTAATGGCCTCTAGGGCATATACACTAACAATCTCCCACTTGCACTAAGGCCATGTACTGGCGTATCGAAGACCTATCATCTCGATCAGCCGCTCGAACTGAGTCTGGGGCAGGGCCTTGGTGAATGGATCAGCAGTGTTATCTTCTGAAGCGACTCTCCGAACCTCGATCTCCTGGCGATCTACGATCTCCCTGATCAGGTGATACCGCCTTAAGATGTGCCTGGATCTCTGATGGGACCTGGGTTCCTTCGCTAAAGCTATAGCCCCGTTGTTGTCGCAATACAGAGGTATTGGATCAACAATGGACGGAACCACCTGAAGTTCTTTCAAGAACTTCCTCATCCAGACAGCTTCTTTTGCGGCATCAGATGCAGCGATGTATTCCGCTTCCATCGTCGAGTCTGCAACGGTTTCCTGTTTGGAACTCTTCCAACACACCGCCCCTCCATTGAGGGTAAAGACAAAACCCGACATGGACTTGGAATCATCCTTGTCACTCTGGAAGCTGGAGTCAGCAAAGGCCTCGATCTGGAGGTCTTTTCCGCCATACACCAAGAACATCTCCTTAGTCCTTCTCAGGTACTTGAGAATGTTCTTTACCGCTATCCAGTGTTTCTCCCCAGGGTTAGACTGATACCGGCTTACTACACTCAGTGCATAAGCTACATCCGGTCTGGTACACAACATCGCATACATTATAGAGCCTACCGCAGAAGCGTAGGGTATAATAGACATGCGATCCCTCTCCAAATCAGTCTTGGGAGACATCTCTTTAGAGAGGGTGATCCCGTGACAAGCCGGTAGGTTACCGCGCTTGGAATCTTCCATACTGAACCTCTTCAGTATGGTGTCGATGTACCTGGACTGTGAAAGTCCTAGTATCCTCTTGGATCTGTCACGGTAGATCCGGATACCCAGAATGTATGAGGCATCACCCAGGTCTTTCATGGAGAACCTGTGTGACAAGAACCCCTTGACAGATTGTAGCATAGGAATGTCATTTCCTATTAAGAGAATGTCATCCACGTATAAAACGAGGAATACTACAGTTCTCGCTACAAATCTACTATAGATACATGGTTCATCTGGATTTTTGATAAAGCCAAATTCCTTGACCGTCTCATCAAAGCAGATGTTCCAACTCCGCGACGCCTGCTTTAGTCCATAGATGGACTTAAGCAACTTGCACACCTTTTCGCTGCTCCCACTCTGAATGAAACCTTCTGGTTGGTCCATATAGACACACTCCTCTAAATTTCCATTTAGAAAAGCTGTCTTTACGTCCATTTGCCAGATCTCATAATCGTGGAAGGCAGCAATGGCAAGAAGGATCCGAATGGATTTCAGCATGGCTACTGGAGAAAAGGTTTCGTCGTAGTCCAAGCCAGGTCTTTGACGAAAACCCTTTGCTACCAGCCTAGCTTTATAGGTCTCAACCTGTCTATCTACACCAATCTTCCTTTTGAAGATCCACTTGCATCCTACGGGTTTTACCCCGTCTGGAGCAATGTCCAACGTCCATACCTTGTTGGTGTACATGGACTCCATTTCGGTCCGCATTGCATCCAGCCATTTCACTGAGTCAACGCTCTGAACGGCCTGCTGGAAGCTAGTAGGCTCATCATAATCTATGATGCAATCCACTCTATCCCCGTCTATGAGAAAACCGTAGTATCTCTCGGGCGGATGAGACTGCCTACTACTTCTGCGGAGCGGCGTAGGAATGTCCTGTTCTTCCGAACCTTCTGGTTCCACTAAACTTTCAGTAACAGTCCGTGGTTCTGGAATTTCTTCCAGTTCTACTGTGCTCCCACTTATCTGGTTTTCCAAAAACTCAGTTTTCAAGAAGTAGGCATGACGAGAAACAAGAACTTTTTGTTCCTCTTCACAGTAGAAGAAATATCCTTTTGAGTTCTTTGGATACCCCACAAACTTGCACTGTACTGAGCGTGCCTCGAGCTTGTCCGCATGCTGCTTTTTGACAAAAGCCGGACATCCCCATGTCTTAATATGCTTAAGATAGGGTCTCTTCCCACACCACATCTCATATGGTGTAGTAGGCACGGTCTTAGTAGGAACTCGGTTCAAAAGGTATGCGGCTGATTCTAGCGCATATCCCCAGAATGATCGCGGTAACTCAGCGTTACTCATCATGGACCGCACCATATCCAATAGGGTGCGGTTCCGTCTCTCCGATACACCGTTATGTTGCGGGGTGTATGGAAGAGTAAGCTGAGAGAGAATTCCGTTCTCTTTTAAATAGTCCAGGAACTCGGCACTTAAGTATTCTCCACCTCGATCCGATCTTAGAATCTTAATACTTTTGCCGGTCTGTTTCTCTACTTCATTCTTATACTCCTGGAATTTTCCAAAGGCCTCGGACTTATGTTTCATCAAGAAGACATAACCGTACCTTGAGAAGTCATCCGTAAAAGTAATGAAGTAAGAATGTCCGCTTCGGGCATGTGTAGACATTGGACCGCACACGTCACTGTGTACGAGTCCTAAGAGCTCGCTCGCTCTTACTCCTTGTCCAGTAAACGGAGTCTTTGTCATCTTTCCTTTGAGACAAGATTGACAAGTGGCATACGATTGATATTCGAACGCATTCAAATATCCTTCTGTATGTAATTTAGTCAACCTTCTCTCATTGATGTGACCCAATCTACAATGCCATAAGAAAGTCTGATTCATTTCCGGAGACTTTCTTTTGTGTGTATTCTGGACGTTGAAAATCTGTGGTTGGTTTAACACGTATATACCATTACTCAATGTACCTGACCCAATCAAAACTTGATTAAGGTGAATGTTTACAACATTACTTACAAACGCAAATTCATAACCTTCTTTAGAAACTAAAGATACAGAAATGATATTACAAGTTGCGTTGGGTACAAAAAAGCAATTACGCAAAACCAAAACATGTCCATCTGACATTCCCAGGTGATAGTCCCCCACGGCTTTAGCATCCATGCTAGCTCCGTTCGCAACTTTGAGGGTCATGTCACCTGCCTTCAAAACACTACGGTTTCTCAACGCCTGCAAAGAATTACAGATATGAGATCCTGATCCGGTATCCAATACCCAGGAAGTAGAGTTTATTGAAAGACAGTTTTCAATAACATACACACCTGAAGCTGAAGCTGCAACCTGCTTCAATTCCTGTGTTCTGGCCTTCCAGGCCCTGCAATCATTCTTCCAGTGTCCTTTCTTATGACAATAGAAGCATTCTTCCTTATCCACAAGCTTCCCCGCTATCTTTGTTGCTTTTCCTTTTCCCTTCGTATCCACTTTACTAACACCGTCCCTTGGTTTGGCGGGGGCCTTCTTCTTCTTTCCCTTGGCTTTCGCCTTGGACCTAGAAGAAGATGATCCTCCTACAAACAAAGTGGATGTATCCCTACCTTTCTGTAGGGTGCCCTCTGCGCTCCTCAGCATGTTGAGGAGCTCTGATAGTTCAACCTCTTTTTCTTGTAGGTTGAAATTCAGTATAAACTGGGCGTAAGTGGAAGGAAGGGACTGGAGAACTATATCCGTATATAGCTCACTCTCCAATGTGATCCCTAGGTCAGCGAGCTCCTCAATGAAGCCGATCATCTTTAGCACGTGCTCGGCTACTGATGATCCGACGGCCATTCTTGTCGAAAATAACTTTTTCGACGCTTCGTATCTTGCGATACGTGATTGCTCTCCATACAGTTCTTTTGTATGGAGCAATATGGACTCCATGTCCATATTCTCATGCCTCCTCTGATGTTCGTTGTCCATCGAGGCAAGCAGGAGGCATTTGGCCTTCGCGCTATCAATCTCCCAAGTCTTGCGGATTTCCTTATCCGCGACACTGGAAGTTGGACCAGGGACATGGGGAGCTTTGGTGGTAAGAAGATACCCCAGCTTGTCATAAGTGATTGCTATCTTGACATTCCTGAGCCAATCTTTGTAGTTTGGCCCTGTCAGTTTGTTTTTATCTAGGAGTAACTTAAGTCCAGTCATGTTGATTGGTCGCTGCAATTAGGAGAGAGAAGAAGAAACACTCAGCATGATGCTCTTGCAAGTTTAGAGTGGTTTTTAGTTTGTCTAAACAGGATGGCTCCCACTGTTTCTCGAATCCCTCCTCAAACCATAAAGGAAGAATTAGTCAGGATCAATCCCACCGTACAATACTTGCTTAACCGTTCAGCCAGGCCGGTGTCGGTACTTCGAGGGAGGTTTTCCAACGCTTTCGCGAAGTTCCTTAATTAAAGAACCTCTTTTCCCTGGGGGCGTAGCCCCGCTAACACCTTTCTAGGCACCTACTAGGTTTATAGCATTGATCGTTAAGTGAGAAATTTCCCGAGGAGTAGCATATACTCACAGTAGGATCGGGATCCAAATATCATTGCGTGACGAAACTGAAGGAATCCTACCAGAATCATCACACTCCAAATGGTATGCAAATCTAGCAAGTTTCAGTACTTATGAAACTCCCGATGTGGATTTTTGCCCCATGCTCTTATGACCTTGACTTTGGCCAACAAATCATAAGTCACATGTCAAGTTCTGCCCGTCGTTCTCCAGGTTAATTTGAATCCACCCGCACCTACCCTTGACTTTGGCCAACAAGGCAGTACGACTGTTCCAAACCAACGCATCTATCTATGCTGCACATGAATACCCAATAGCTACCAATCACTGTGCCTTGACTTTGGCCAACAAACACAGCTTGAATACTATTGACTATTCATGTGAAACGACGGAGGGCTACGGATGGTTTTGGCAAAACCGTGAACGTAGTGAACTTGATTTGGTCGACGGAACGAGATAGCTTTTAAAAGGAGTGGCTCAAGCTCCGCATTTAAAAGTTGTTTTGAAAAGAACCGAGTGGTTTTTCGAGAGTGTTCCAACGACTTTAACTTGGTTTATTATCTTGCATTAGTTCTTTTAATGCGTGATATTCTTGCATTAGTTCTTTTAATGCGTCCCATCATTTAATCCTACCATTGCAGAAAACAACCAAAATATGACGTACGCTTATGCCATTCGCATTCGCCACGGGGCCCCGTCATTACCCGTTAGGTTACTTAACTAACGACAGAGCGGGGGCTGGGCTAGCGCGTCTGTAAAACATAAGCAACGCCTAAATAATATCATATATAGATATACTGCAATGATAAACATTTCAGATCACAGATAAATACATTGGATATACTAGCAATCTGTAATTTGTACGAGCCTGTAACAAAAACAGATAACACGGTCGCGGTGAATAGCCAAAACCCCACCCAAGACCCCTACGGGTGCGGCAAACTACCCGCCAAGTACCCGAAGCATAGCAACCTCCCTCATCTCCATGAGTAGGCCACTCGACACTTCGGCATACCCGGTAGTTTGTGCACCCCTCCATGGGTCTATCCTAGGAGCAAAAACAGTAAAAAGAAATTATACAATGACGGCTACAACCCCGACCCGGTTGTGCGGCCATACAAATAATTATTACATCAATTTACAAATTTACATGAATTGCAAGAAAAGAAAACTCTCGTCTCACAACCCCCGGCTATTCACCCGCGACAATCCAACATATTTATATACACATTCCAGCACATTACAGATCATGTATAACCCCGACCAATCGACTTATAGCGATTAGCCGACGTTCAATACATGCAAGCATTACAGATATAACCATCATAGTCAAAGTGCAGTGAAGTTCGGAAAAATACGGAATTATAGGACCCCAAAAGGAAATTTCTTTTCTGGAAAATCTGGGCACATATAATACATTCCAAAAATCCCAAAACCAACACAGACACACACTGCACGAAAAACGATGCAGAGAAGATGACAAACCGCGGCGCTTCCGCGGCAAATGCCTACCTCATGCGGCGGAAGCGCGGCGGTTTGAACGAATTAGGGCAACGTTTTTCTTGGGTGTTCACACAAAACCCTGAGCCGAATTTAGGAGTATAAAGTTTTTCAATTTGACGAGAAAAAATTTCAACAGAAACTCAGGTTTTGTAAAAGTTAGGTTTTTGGATTTTTTTCCGGTTCCGAACTTCGTTACACTTTACTACCAAGCTAGTTTAAGTTTAGTTAGGCTCTGATACCACTGTAAGTCCACGTTGCGACCCCCGGTTCTTACGGGGAGGCGGAAACGGTATAAAATCAAAATTTTAACGCAAGAGGCAACATGGACTAAGCTAGGTCGGGATCTTTACCTAAACTAAAACTAGCATACTAAGCTAAAGATATTTAGCTACTCGGATAGAGATGGTTATACCTAGCTTGTCTTGAACTCCTTCTCTTCAAGCTCCGGTGGTGATCCGATGGCTCCTTCTCGTCGTCTCTGTACGCCGAAGATAGATCCACTTGAAAGCTCCAACCTTTAGCTCCTTCTTCGGTCTTTGAAGAAACTAGTTCACTTGGTTTGCTAAACCTAGTGAACTAGAATGAGTAGAGAGGAAATAGAATGGGATTTTATCTATGGTTCTTGATTCTCAACTCATGAGACAAGAGAACCATAGATCAAGAGAGGGAGCAAGAGGTTGAGGGTGAGAGCAAGAGGAGAGCCCAAGAACAAGAGAGAGAATGAGCAAGAAAGAATGAGCAACTCTTTTGTCTTTCACCCTCTCATAATCCAAAGTGATCATAACTCATCATATCAAAAAAGTCTTATGTGATGGTTTGAAGCAACCATAAGCTTATCATGTCATGCACTCATTTTACTCAAATGAACAAGCAAGTAAAAGTCTTTGGCATGAAATGATAACCATGGTTATCATGATGGTCAACTAGTCAAGCCTAGTCAACCGGTCAACAAGTCAACAAAAGTCAACAAGTCAACAAAGTCAACAAGTCAACAAAAGTCAACAAGTCAACAACCATATCACCATAATACTTAATTAATATAATAGTTAATCACATATCATATTCTCATTAGGGTTGAGCATAAAGTCAAATAGTCAACGGTCAACTGTCAACAACCCTAATGAGAATCCGCAGCCTCTGCCTCCCTGTCAACTGTGCATACACACCCGCATCCGCGTTCCGAGGAACACGAGTGCAAACCGGATAAATCCAATCCCATAAGGTACACTAGGATCTGGCTTAAACCAAAGCCCGCTAGTGTAAACTGTCCGGACACTGTAAGTGCACAAGTGCACGGATGTGACCGAACCCTGTCGCAAAACCATGCGACCTGTCGCAATACCATGCGACCTCTACTCTTTTGCCTAAAGGCGAAAAGCTTTCTGTGTGGGACTCTAAAGACTCGACACTACGCTGGCAGTGGGTTTAACCACAGACCGCAAGCGGCACTAGCTGTGCGTAACGGTCCCCAGGTAGTGCCGACAAGAAGACCGACGAGGCAAAACCCATCTGAACTCCTACTGAGCCTGAGTGTGACATTCTCCGTACAGTCCGGTCTGTTCGTCTGATACATCGCATGGCGGGCCTAGGGGGCGGTAAACGTCAGTCCCCCAATAGAGGTACAAGTCGTGCCGGAGTGAAGCCCAATACACCCTGAGATAACACTGGAAACCTACCAGTATATCTCGTTTGCCCTGGCCAGGGACTACTCGTGTAATGGCTCTCCTAGACACAGCGCGATATCAACCCCCAATACCGGGAGAGACGAATCCTGTCTAACCATCACTGCCTCCAAGTGCTTCGGGACTGCACCCAACCACCATCTGCTTGCACGACTCCTTTGAGCCGTGGTAGGGTAGTGATCAAAGTACAGTGGGAACACACCCGAGGCGAAGTGACAGTGTCAAGTCAGCGGACTAAGCTGTACTCATGTCACCTGGGAACTGATAACTGACGATAGGTATAATACCAACTAGTCAGTTCCCGACGAGTCCTGTCCAGTGTACCCGTAACCTAACGAGCACCCGCATACTATCTCAAGTACGACGTACTGACGGCTGTGGGACAGACCGTCTCCCACACTGGGATGAGAAGCGCATGCGCTGGTCTACTCCGGAGTATCGATGCCCTGTCTCGATAGTCCTGCGACCAGGGACCTGCATAAGGATGTGCTTAAAGATTACCCAGCCCCACTAGTGTGACGGCCATCACATCGCTGGTAATCAAGCAAAGATCCTAAGGGCTCTACTAATGTGTATAGGCGATATACTAAAATAAACACATGTACACATTGAAGTAGAAACAAACCAAGTAGCATACTACTATTTTGAGCAAGATTGTATATACAAGGTGAATATCCCAAGCATCCATTAAGTAATATACAAACCAGTATGATACAGTAATGGCCTCTAGGGCATATACACTAACAACATTAACTAGTATTAGCTCACTTAAGATTTATTTTCTCACTTGATTGTGCGTAAGTGTATATGTGATATATATTTGTGTACATATGATTGTGTCATGCTTGATGATACATCAAAGATGGGTGTATGAGACTTATACCAAGATTAGGGTAAAGATTAGGGTTTTGTTTATATCTTAAGAATAACAAAAGAGAAAGACTTTGTCAAAGTTCTCAAGCTTTCATGAAGCTTGTGGAAACATTGACAAAGTCAACTCTTTTGTCATTCTTTAAGATATTAAGTTAACCCAACCCTTAACCATATACCTTGGTCAATTCTCTACATGAGTTAAGCATGATAGCTTAACTCACCCATGGTTACATAATTGAGGAGAGATAATTCATATGATGAGATTATTCTTTCTTCTTCTTCTTCTTCATCAAGCTCCATGAAAAGCTTGCTAGCTCTAATGCTGCCATGAGAAAAAGTGTGAGAAAAACAATTCTAAAGTGAGCCCACTTCCTACTTCTTCATCCTCTACCACTTGCCATGTAGTAGAGTGTGTTCTATTCACAAAGTTCATGACCTAGTGAAGGAATAGCTTGAGTTAGTTTCTCCCCGACGTAGATCATCTTCGGCCTCGAAGTCATCGATGCAAGCATGTTCGTTCTTCTTATGGAGCTTCTCTAGAGTCCGGAGTTCACGATCGCAGCGAAGGGGACATCTACACGTAGCTATTGAAGTGAAGAACCGGATCTACAAAGGTTGTAATCCCTCTCACTTAGTGTTAAAATGTTTAACTTGCTTGTTTTCGCCTAAACCCTAGTTTAAAGATCCGGCTTTGGGTCGTTCGGCACGGCTAAAATTTTAATCGGGCATGCTTGATGTCTCGTTGACCCTTGTGTGCGTGCCTAACAACCATACAAAAGTTACACCCCGATCAACCAAGTCAAAGTCAATCAACCTCAAGCCAAGTAGGCCTAAGCCCAAGTCAGGACCAAGTATGGAATGGGCTGGCTCTATGCCAAGAATGAAACAATAAATTAGTTTAATGCAATTTTTTAGAAATAAATGTATGAAAAATGGGCAGAAATCCAAAATTTTGTAAACCCCATGGCTTATGTGCAAAAAGAAATAAGCAAATAATGCGTGGGATGGCATAAATGCCATTTGGCAAAGCCTAAGGGGCTATATGTAAAGTGTGTAGCCTATAAAGGAAAACATGATGAAAAAAATCAACGACAACTTTTTATTCTCTCAAAAATTATGGTTTTTGTGCCTCCTTCTCATTTCTCAAGGTTTTAAACATTCTTCTTTTTTCTGAATCAAATCAATAGTTTAACTCTTCCTTTCCCAAAAAGAAATAGTTTTTTACCATAAAACCCACGAAGGGGAGCTCAAATCTCCCATCAAAACTCTCAAAAGAGAGACTTTTAAGTCTCACCCCATTTTCTCTAAGATCAAGCCAACAGAGAGGAGGAAGAAGGAGACTCATCTCGCAAAAATCCTACTTTGGGAAAGATTCGAGGCTTAGGAGAGGATCTAGGGCTCAAGGAAGAAGAAAGGGGTCCCCTTTGATCATCCCCGAAGATTTTTGAGAGTTTAACTCCACTCAAAACCCTTTTGCGAGTTTAACTCCATAAAAAATAAAAATCCTCCCTTTTTTCTTGGAGTTTCAAAAGTCCTTCGGGAGTTTAACTCCTAGTCCCGGGGCTAAGCCCCTTTTTCTGCAGGTGCCCAGTGCCAATGTGCCGGACGCATGAGGCGCTGGCGCCCAGCACCCACACTCCATTCACGCATCCTTAGGACGCTCCTCACCCCTCTTTCTCCCTCACACTCCACACTCAAAAAACGTCTCCTGTTAGAAAAAATTTCTAACGGGGTGCTGCTCCGCACCCCCGCAAGGGGGCTGCTTGTCCCCTTAACCCCCATCCCGCTATCCGGATAGCGGGACCCCAGTAAACTCTGTGAGGCTCCCGATATATCCAAAACCTTTCAAAACACAACACACGCACATAGCACATTAAGTTCGCATGACCAGTATGACCCGTCCATCGGAGGTTCTCTCGCTCCAAAAGCGAAGGGTAATTAACGACAGCTTAGTCTTTGCTGCCAGAGATTCGGATCCCCATAATCAATAAACCCTTGGCCTACCCTAGGAAAGGGTAATTTGTATATGTCTAACAAGCACACGCATACCCATCTCAATGGGGTGACGAAAAACACCCTACAGGGCTAAAAGAGCAAAAGTTCACAAAAGACGTATTACATGCGTTGGATGTGGATAACTTTATGTTAAAACAGATACAAGGATGAAATTTACCAAAAAGCAAGCATGGAAAAAGATTCACAAAGTTAAGACAAAACTACATAAAAATTTTGAAGGCTAAATCTTACTAAATTTCGGCCAGGGCCGAAATTTACCGTGTCTGGGCAGAAATTTTTGGGACTTAGACTTGGAAATTTTGAGGGTTCCTGGTGCTTCGAAATGATTTTCTAATTTACTCTTGTAATTGGCCAATTGCCTATGTATACTGTTGTATAATCTCTTTAGCGTTTCATCTCTTCATGAGTTATTTGTGTTAGTTTTTGGGAGAGATCAAAGATATTTTAGAAAGTTATTCTTAATATGAAGTTTGTTTCTTTGTTTATTCTTTCTTCTATTATGAGTAGCTAATTTATTTGTCAAGGTTTTTGAATTATACTTGTTATGATTGGTGTTTAATTTCTTCGATCTATTCATTCCTATTTGGTTTTATGATGAATCTCTATGATAAAAATTAAGTCTTTTTTATGTTATGCTAAGAAACTAAATAAATCGATGCATATTTGACAACCATAAGGTTTGTTTAGGGAAAGATAGTATAACCAACAAACTAGTTAATTTAATAAAAGATTGACAACCTTAAGAATTAACTAATGAATGTAAAGATGGAGTTTTTATTATAGTTGTTTAACCTAATTGATCTAGGGTTGATTAGACTATGCCGAAAACACAAGATAAACCATATATTGACAATCTGTGTGTTTATTTAGTATAAGGGTAGATTTAACTATTGCTAGGTTAGTTAGAACTTAATATTTAAATTGATTGCTATGTGGTTTTATTTGATTGATAGAGTATTGCTGCAATTGTATGATTTATAATTTCTTTTAATGATTGATATTTCATTGCAATAAAATTTTATTTTATACTTTTATGTGATTGATAGTTAATGAATTTAAATATGGAAATTAGAAAAAAAATAGATATCTTATAAAACACCATGATTAGTAAAGGTAATTCAAAATCCCGAGCCCTTCTTATTATTTGAAAACTTCTTATAAATATTTGCAATTTAATTTCTTTCCTTTATTTGCCTTTAATTAGTTTAATTGAAATCAAATCTTTTACTTTAATTCGTAATAAGTTAATTGAAATTCACATGCCTCCCTGTGGGTCGATCCGTAAGTACTATAATGAATTAACTGTGCACTTGCAGTTAAAATTGAGAGACTAATTAAATCTCCAACAAGTTTTTGGCGCCGTTACTGGGGAGACCTGTTGCAATTTTAATTAATTTTATTTCGAATTAAATTTATTTATTTTATTCTGCAAAATTTTCTTTTTGTTTCAGGAAACCAGTTGCAGTCTTGAAAGCTTTGGAGCAAGAGGAAGGACCCATAAAAATTTCAACAGGAGAATCGAAAAATTTCAGGCCGGAAATTTTTTTGGGCTGAAATTTTTTGACTTCCGTAGTCGAGATTTTCTGCAGCGGTTCATCTTTACATCCTTTGTTCATATCCAGTGCCAGCTTCTAATGAAGTGCCGCGAGTGCCAGCGTAACGAAGCAAACCCATAGCACTTCAACCTTCCATTTTGCAGTGAGTCGTTCTTCCAAAGGCTTTGGTCTAGGATTTTGGCTATGGCACGCCCACAGACGAATCTTAGATCTAGGTTGTTGGTTGTAACATTTTTAATTTCCCATTTTAGTTATCATTCCTAGTTTTAGTTTTTATTTCCGTATTTACTTTTCTGTATTTTATTTTAATTTAAAAAAATGGGTTATACGATCCCCACTGCACTTACACTACAACATAGATTCTATTCTGTTCGCATATCTTTACCCTCTTGTATTGTGTTGCCACCAGCCGTTGGTAACTATGAGATTAAACCTGCTTACACAAAATCTCTTCCCAAATTCCATGGCATTGAATCAGAAGACGCATATGTCTTTATTAAGGAATTTGAGGATTTATGCCAAATGTTTAAATTAAAGCAGTTAATCACTGATGCGGTCAAGCTTAGACTCATACCATTTGCCCTCATCGATAAAGCTAAATAATGACTTTATATTATACCTGCAAACACTATTCATAGTCGGGAGGAATTTACTAAAACTTTTCTAAAGAAATTCCTCCCCCATTTTAAAACTGCAAAATTCAGAAATGGAATAAGAACTTTTCGTCAAACAGGGTGTCAATCTTTTCGGAAGTATTTTGAACACTTTAAAATCCTCTTGATTAAGTGTATGTTGGATGTATATGCCCTAGAGGCCATTATTGTATAGTACATGATTGTATATTACATATGGATGCTTGGGATATATATGTACATGACAGTATTGCTCGATATGATAATATGCTATCTTGTTTGTCTTTACCTCAACATGTGATGGCGATCATACTCATGGGGTCTAGGTAGTTTATAAGTACATCCTTAAATTGTCTCTAGTCGTTTGAGTTTTGAGACAAGACATCGATACTCAGGAGTAGACTAGTGTATACATTTCTTATTCCCATGAGGGAAGGTGGTCTGTCCCATAGCCATTGGTGTTCGGCACCAAAGATTGTATACAACTGCTCATTAGGTTATGAGTTACACTGGATAGACTCGCCGAGGACTTCTAGATGGTAATATACATATCGTCAGATAGCAGTTCTCTGGTGATATAGGTACACGTTAATATTTAGACTTGACATCGTCATTAGTCTCAAGTGTGTTCCCACTGTACTTAGATTTTTACCCTACCACGGATTTAAAGAGTCGTGCAAACATATTTTAGTTGGGCAAGAACTTGGAGAAAGTGAGCGATAGAAGGGATTTGTCTCTCTCGGTATACGGAGTCGATGTCGCATAGTGTTCGATTAGTCATCACCATAAGACCTTGGCCAAGGTGGTTAAGAATTATTGATTGTGAGATCAGTAGTTTTTTCGGATGGGTTTGATCCATATTGACACGACTTATTGGGTTATTAGAGGTCTGACGTTTTCCACCCCTAGACCCAATATACGATATTCTCAGATGAAAAGACCAGACTGTATAGAGATTGTCACTTTCAGTCTCAGTAGGGTTACGGGCGAGTTTGTCTGCCGACCTTCCTTTCGTTCAATACCCGGACAGCCGTTACGTACAGCTAGTACCGCTGACGTGCTTGTGGTTAAACCCACTACCAGCGTATTGGAGAGTCTTCAGAGACCCACACAGAAGGTTTCCCAGCTCAGGCGAAACGATATAGCGTATGCATTTTGATACGTACTTAGACTCGATTAAATACGTGTTTTTGTGCACATACTTTTAATCGGACATTTTGTTAATACTAACCGGTTTGAAAGATAGCCAGATTATCATATTTGGATAAAATATGAGCTAGTATTATATATCTCTTTTTGATATCTCTCTTTGATATTTGTATTTTGACAGAATACGGTATTTATATGAATACGGGTATTTGTATAAATACATGTATTTGTGTCTTGATATAAATACGGGTATCTGTATCTTAATACAAATACAGATATTCGTATTTTTTACAAATATGGGTATTCGTATTTTTTATGAATACGGGTGTATGTATTTTGATATGAGTACTGGTGTATGTATTTGTAGCATATATTTGTATTAGTGTATTTGTATATATATTTATACATATACATATACATATGTGTATATGTGTGCGCGCGCGCGCGCATATAAAGTGGCCTCTCGTCTCTTCTCATCTCTTCTTGATATATGAGAATGGTGTGGGCTTATGACTCACCATGGTGAGTCACAACTCTATCCATTTCTCACATTAAAAGAAAAGAGAAAGAAAAAGAAGAGGGAGATTTTTCATTTTCCAGGCTATCTCAGTTTGGCTTCATCCGTCACCATTAGCTTCTTCTTCCTCCTCTTGAGTTTTTGAAAGTAGAGAAAGAAGAAAGAAAAGAGAGAAAAACTTAGAGATTAGCCACTACTATATCCTAGTGACCAATTCCTAACAAGTCTTGTTCACTAGTTGCTTAACTTGTTATTTTAGTGTGAATCTAGAGTCTAGGCTAGGGTTCCTTCTGGTGGATCATCTTCGACAAGGAAGACCGACTCCCAAGCTCGTTCCTGGAGGACCTAGGAGCTTAAGAAGTGGAAATAAGATGAAGGACATGACTACAATGGTTGTGAACACTAACCGAGTAGTTAACTTCTTCTAGTTTTTCTAGTTTAGTGTTTGGATTCGATTCTAGGTCATAGAAGTTCGTGTTCTTGTTTAAGAAATTTTTGTTTTGTATTCCGTTTTGGCCGCTAGTTAGCAGTACAAGCACGAGCATCTACTTACAGTGTCCACACCGCAGGATAGCAAAGTGGGAGCTTTGCCAAATAGTGTATGATGGTTTAGAGTCTAAGTTAATGAAAGAATCTATATGCCAAGGTGACTTTATGATGAAGCAAGAAAATGTTGCATGGAACTTCTTAGAAGAACTATCTGATAAAACAATGTAGTAAGAGAGCATAAGCGAGAAGGCAGCATCCATATCCTAGGGAGGGATACATGTCATGGAGTCTTCTATTAGTATGAATGCAAAATTAACTGCTTTTAGGCGTTCAATTGACAAGCTAACGACACCTTGCCCTGTTCAACAAATCGGTCAACCCTCTCCCTGTTTAAATTGTCAAGACTCCTTTCATCTATCTGAAGAATGTCCCTTTGGTTGCGGCCCTCAAGGTCAAGCTTATACTAACATAGAAAATCAGTTGGCCACTTTTTGCAAGCATCTGCTCAGCTTCGACTAATATAAAAAAAATAACCACTTTATGCAAATATCTGGTCAAGCTATATTTGCTAATCAACAAGCAATTGTGAGACTCGAAGCGAAAATTGACCAGATAACCACAGAGCGAGAGAAGGACACCTTATCTAGTCAACCTGTCACTAATGCTGCTCAAGTAAATACTATTACCACCTTGAGATCATGGAAACAGGTTGATAATCAAGTGCTGATACCTCAAGACTCAGATGAGAGACCGGCTGATGATAAGCAACTTCCTTCTGTTTCAAATACACAGCCAGCATCTATACCTATTCCTGATTCTACATCCCAGTTTCCTTCTATTAATAAATCTCTTGTGCCACAATCATCTTATCCTAATCGTTTGAAGGCTAAGAAATATGATGCAAAAGTAGAGAAGATGATGGAGATGTTTAAGTAAGTTAAAGTAAACATATCTCTTCTAGACGTCAATGACCAAGTTCCTACCTACGCAAAGTTTCTTAAAGACCTATGCACGAAAAGAGGCAAACAAACGTGCCTAAGAAAGTTTTTCTAGCCAGCAATATTAGTGATGTCTTGCGTAACTCTATGCCCATAAAGTATTAGGCTGGTTGTGTAACATTTTGAAAATTATAAATATTATTTTATAATTTAAATACTACCTAACCAGATTTCTTCCACGGAGTGTTAGAGATGCCCGAGCTCGTACTTTCGATTCTTTGCATAAGACTCTAGACATGACCATAGCTGAGTATGACTTGTTGCAAACACAGTTATCATGATATGCTCCCTACTTGGTTGGTACTGAAGAGAAATGGATTAAGAGATTCATGCGAGATCTCGATGCGTAGTTATTCCTCTCCGCTGGTGCCCATTGATTTGATACGTATGCAGAGGCTTTAGATGCAACCATATTTACATAGAAACATATTGATGAGATTGCAGCTATTCCGGAACCAAAGTGGGTTCGTTAAGGAGTGCCAGTTTCCGGGCAGTTCGGCAGAGATGATATAGGTAAAGGCCGTGGCGGGTTCTTTCTGGGATACAGTAGTGGTAGAGATTGGACTAAGGGTCAGTTGCATGGCGCGTATCCTGTAACATTTCAGAAAATTTTTAAATGTTATTTTAGAATTTTAAATAATAATAAAAAGGGTTTTATTAAAAATTATGGTAGTTAAGTGTAGTAGTAATTATTTATAAAAGGTTTCTATTTGTAAAAAAGTTTTCTACTTGTAAAAAAAGGTTTTTATTTACAAAAGGGTTTTTAAATTGTAATGAGAGAAAATAGTAAATGTTAAGGTATTTTATGCATACACACACATCACAACACACTACACCCTCTCATCTCTCCACCTCATACTTACACTACACACCTCTTCCTTTACTTTCCCTCACAATTCTTATAATCAAATCAATCTTAAACTAAACCTATTTTCTTTCTCAAACCTTCATCACAAATCTTACTAGCTCATCAGAACATAACAAGAAAATTTAAGTTCTTCATGAAGATTTTTTTTCAAACTCAAGCTAAAACTAATACCAAATTCAAGAAGATTAAAGTGTGCACTCCATGAACTTGGAAGTTCTTTAGTATTTATCTAAATAGGTAAAAACTCATCTTTTACAAGTTATTTAAGTGTTTAAGTCTTAAATATTTTGTTTGATATCAGAAAAAATTAAGTTTTTGTAAGTTTTTGATACTTAATTGAAATCTGCTCTAACTTGAAAACTATGAATAATATTCTAAGAGTTTTCTGAGATGATGAAAACAATTAGAGACCACACCCAAAGTCCGTACCCACCTAGAGTTGTTCTGGCCGCAGATTTAATAGGATTGGCCGCAATTTGCGGATGGGGTAGTGAGTTAGGGTGTGGGATTTTTACTACACCTCCTAGACATCTTAAATATGCTAGTGTATTCTTGTTTTTGCCCTAGGTTACTCGTATCAAAATCTTGAACACATAACCTATAAAAGTTTAATATTTTACGTTTTAAAAACTTAACTTCTTTTTTCGTTATTGCCGGGGGCAGTTCGATATTGATAGCATGAGTTAAGATACGCCGATCGTGTTAGTGTGATATGCCCTAGAGGCCATTATTGTATAGTACTGGTTTGTATATCACATTTTGGAAGTTTGGGATATATACACGGATTTATGACAGTCTTTCTCGATATAGCAGTATGCTACTTGGTTTGTATCTATCTTAATATGTGTATATGTTTTTTTTAACATATCGTTAATACATATTGATAGAGCCCTTAGGATCTTTACTTGACTACCAGTGTTGTGATGGCAGTCACACTAGTGGGGGCTGGATAGTCTACAAGCACATCCTTATACAGGTCCCTAGTCGTAGGATTATCGAGGCAGGGCATCGATACTCTAGAGTAGACTAGTGTATATGCTTCTCATCCCAGCAGGGGAGATGGTCTGTCCCACAGCCATCAGTACGACGTACTGGAGATGGTATGCAGGTGCTCATTGGGTTATGAGTTACACTAGATGGACTCGTGGGGAACTGCTGGTTGGTACTATACCTATCGTCAGGTAGCAGTTCCTAGGTGACATGAGTACAGCTTAGTCCGTTGACTTGACACTTATACATCGTCTCAAGTGTGTTCCCACTGTTCTTATATTACTAACCTACCACGACTCTGCTGAGTCGTGCAAACAGGTAGTAGTTGGGTGCAGTCCCGAAGGATATGGAGGCAGTGGTGGTTAGATAGGATTCGTCTCTCCCAGTATTGGGGATTGATGTCGCGCTGTGTTCGGAAAGCCATTACACAAAGTCTCTGGCCAGGGCAAGTGAGATTTACTGGTAGGTACTCCAGTAGTTTCTCAGGGTGTTTTTAGCCGCACTCCGACACGACTTATTGCACTATTAGTGGTCTGACGCTTGCCGCCCCTAGGACCGATATGCGACACTCTTAGACGAACAGACCGGACTGTACGGAGATTGCCACAGACAGGCTCAGTAGGAGTTTGGATGAGCTTTCTCGTCGGCCTTCTTATCGACAGATACCTGGGTAGTCGTTACGTACAGCTAGTACCACTGACGTGCTTTTAGTTAAATCCACTGTCAGCGTACTGTCGAGTCTTTAAAGTCCCACACAGAAGGTTTCCCAGCTTCGGGCGAAACGATGTAGAGGTCGTACGGTTTTACGACAGGGTTCGATCACATACGTGTACTTGTGCGCGTGTGGTGTTTGAGCGGACAATACTAGCGGGCTTTGGTTTAAACCGAATCCTAGTATTTGATTATTGGATTAGCATTGTCTCATAGTATTCGTGCTTCTCGGAACACGGATACGGGTATATATATACGGATGAGAGGAGGTATAGAAGGAGACACCTCATTAGGGTTTTGACCATTGACTTGGTCAAAACAAATATGAGGTGGAGAAAAGGTTTTATTATTTTTTGGTAAATGATAATTTAGTGGCATGGCTACTTGGGTTGACATTTTGACTTGGGTTGACTCTTTGACTCTAGATATTTTGATGAGATATTTTGAGACCTAGATATTTTTGTTAAAATATTATTTTTATGCCATGCTTATTGTCATATCAAGGAGCCATTCCATTTATCAATTATCATTTATCAAAAACATTTCTCTTTCCTCAAGTTCACTCTCTCCTTCTTCCTCTAAAACCCAAGTGTCTCATGTGTTGAGAATCAAAGGATTAGTGAGACTAAGCTACTCAAAATCACACTCTAGACACTCTAGATTACTTAGTTTAGCACACCAAGTGATCTAGTTACCTCAACTTGGAGGTTTAGCTCAAGGTTGGAACTCTCGAGTGGATCTTCTCTGACTTCGAGAAGCCGACGAGGAGGCGCATCCACCACCACTCCAAGGAGCTCACATCAAAGAAGAGAAGAAGGACTTGTAGCTTGAGGTGTAATCATTTTACATAGTACATACAACTCCTAGTTAGTTTGTTAGTTAGGGTTTAGCAAAGATCCTTATGCATTGTCGATATTACCTTGTTTGTAAAAAATCGATTTTTACCTATTCCGCCTCCCCGCAAACCCGTAGGGTGAGTAACGTCGACTTACAGTGGTATCAGAGCCTAACTAAACCATAACTAACATGTTAGCAAAGTCTTTAGAACTTCGATCATGGAAAAATCCCGAAAACACGACTATTTTTCGCACTTTCTGTCGAATTTAAAATCTGGTCTAAAAATATTTTCAGGGACCTGAAAAATACGTGCAGGGTTTTTGTAGATCAATGATGAAATTTGGGCGCCTAACTCGGTGAGACCACCGCGGAACCGTGGCAGAACCAAGCGTTCTGCCGCCGTTCCACGGCCGAGTCAATTCCGAGTTGGTCCAAAATTCCTCTAATGGTCCACTGTGTTGTTTTGTGTTGCTTGGGATATTTTGTTTTTGCTCGGGAATTTTTGTGTACAGTGTTGTACTTGGAGTAGATTCAAATTTGGTTATTGATCGAAATTCTAAGAACTTTGGCTAATTGGATTTTATCTGTGTTGTGATAAATGTGTTCATAAACTTCCGCTAATTGCTATATGTCGGTTAGTTGGGGGTTGCACATTTCTGTGATGATTATATTGGTTTGTGTATATGAACTTGTTGGATCGTCGTGGATGAATAGCCGGGGATGTGAGATATGGGATTTCATTTTTTTCATTCGATGTAAAATTTGTAAAGTGATGTAATATTAGTTTTGCGGGGCACATCCGGGTTGAGGTTGTAGCTACCGTTGTATTATTTCTTTTACTGTTTTTTTCTCTTAGGATAGACCCAAGATGGGGTGCACAAACTACTGGGTACTTTGAAGTGCCGAGTGGGCTACTCACTTTGTTGAGAGAGGTTGCTTCACTTTAGGTATTTAGCGAGTAATTTGCCGCACCCGTAGGGGTCTAGGGTGGGGTTTGGCTAATCATCACGACCATGAAATCCGTCTTTCGTTATAGACTCAAACGAAACGCGGATTCCTAGAATATCCATTGCGTTCATCTGTGATTTGGAATGCCTATCATTGCGTCTGACGAATGTATATATCTATATATGATATCTAGTAGACGTTGCTTATGTTTTGCATCCACGCTCATCCAGCCCCCGCTCTGTCGTTAGTTAAGTAATCTAACGGGTGATGATGGGGCACCATGGCGAATACGGATGGCATAAGTGTACGTTGTATTTTCGTTGTTTTCTGCAATGGTAGGATTAATTGATGGGACTGCATTAAATTAATGCTAAGAAAACAAACCAAAGTTAAATCGTTGGAACAATTTCAAAACCACTCGTTTTTTTCAAAACAGCAAAACTTTTAAAATGCGGAGCTTAAACCACTCCTTTTAAAAGCTATCAGGTTCCTTCGATTATATCAAGTTCACTACGTTCACGGTTTTGCCAAAACCATTCGTAGCCCTCTGTCATTTCAGCTGGATATTCAGTAGTATTCAAGCTATGTATTTTGACCTTCTCCAAGGCATAGTGATTGGTAGCTGCTGAATATTCATCTGTAGCATAGATAGATGCGTTGGTTTAGGACAGTCGTACTGCTATTTTGGCCTTCGTCAAGGGTATGTACGGGTGGGTTCAAATTAACCTGGATAATGGCAGGTATAACTTGACATGTGACTTATGATATGTTGGCCTTCGCCAAGGTCATAAGAGCATAGGGTAAAAATCCACATTGGGAGTTTCTAAAGAAACTGAAACTTGCAAGTGTTGCATACAATTTAGAGTGTGATAATTTTGGTAGGATTCCTTCGACTTTATCACATGATGATATTTGGATCCCGATCCTACTGTAAGTATATGCTACTCCTCGGGAGATTTTTTCACTTAACGATCAATGCTATAAACCAAGTAGGTGTCTAAAAAGGTGTTAGCGGGGCTATGCCCCCAGGGATAAGAGTTTATTTAATTAAGGAACTTCGCGAAAGCGTCGTAAAACCTCCCTCGAAGTACCGACATTGGCCTGGCTGAACGGTTAAGCAAATATTGTACGGTGAGATTAATCCTGACTAATTCTTCTTTTATGGTTTGAGGAAGGATTCGAGAAATAGTAGGAGCCATCCTGTTTAGATAAACTAAAAACCAATCTAATTTTGCAAGAGCATCATGCTAAAGTGTTTCTTCTCTCTCTCCTAAATGCAGCGACCAAAACATGACAGGCCTTAAGTTGCTATTAGATAAAAATATATTGACAGGGCCAAACTACAAAGATTGGTTCAGGAATGTCAAGATGGCAATAACTTATGACAAGTTAGGGTATGTCCTTACTACAAAAGCCCCCGCCGTCCCAGGTCCAGAATCCAGTATCGCGGATAAGGAAATCCGTAAGACCTGGGAGATTGATTGCGCAAAGGCCAAGTGCCTCGTGCTTGCCTCTATGAACAATGAACATCAGAGGCGGCACGAGAATATGGATCTGGAATCCATATTCCTCCATACCAAGGAATTATATGGAGATCAATCTCGTATCGCAAGATACGAGATCTCGAAGAAGCTATTTCAGGCGATGTTGGCCGTCAGATTATCTGTAGGGGAACATGTCCTTAAGATGATCGGCTATATTGAAGAGCTCGCGGACCTCGGGACCACGTTAGAGAAAGAGCTGTATACAGACTTAATTCTGCAGTCCCTTCCTTCCACATACGCCCAATTTATCTTGAATTTTAATATTCAAGGTAAAGAAGTTGAACTTCCGGAACTCGTCAACATATTGAGGAGTGCAGAGGGCACCCTGCAGAAAGCCATGGAAACACCCATTCTACTTGTTGGTGGAGCTTCTTCTTCTAGGTCCAAGGCGAAAGCCAAAGGAAAGAAGAAGAAGGCCCCCACCAAGCCGAGAGGCGGTGTTAGTAAGGTAGAAGTAAAAGGCAAGGCAAATGTGGTGGGGCTGACAGTAGGAAAGGAGGAATGCTTCTACTATCATAAGAGGGGCCATTGGAAGAAAGATTGCAGGGCTTGGAAGGCCAAAAATAGGACCCGAAACAAGTTGTGGCTTCGGCTTCAGGTGTGTTTGTAATTGAAAACTGTCTGTCAATCAACTCTACTTCCTGGGTATTGGATACCGGATCAGGATCCCATATCTGCAATTCTTTGTAGGCACTGAGAAGCCGTAGGGTTCTGAAGACCGGTAATATGACCCTCAGGGTTTCTAACGGAGCGAGCGTGGATGCTGTGTCCGTAGGGGAATATCACCTTGGATTGACAAGTAGACATATTTTGGTTTTGCGCAACTGTTTTTGCGTACCTAGTTTGACTTGTGACAACATTTTTGTATCTTTGTTATCTAAAGAAGGTTATGATTTTACATTTGTAAGCGATGTCGTAAACATCCACATTAATCATGGTCTGATTAGGTTAGGTACTCTAAACAACGGTATATACGTATTAAACCAACTACAAATTTTCAATGTCTAGAACACACATAAAAGAAAGACTCTAGAAATAAATTATGCTTTCTTATGGTATTGTAGACTAGGTCACATCAACGAAACAAGGTTGACCATGTTACATAAAGAATGATATTTGGATCCGTTCGATTATCAATCTTATGCAACTTGTCAATCATGTCTCAAATCAAAGATGACAAAGACTCCATTCACTGGACGCGGAGTAAGAGTGAGCATGCTCTTGGGACTAATACACAGCGATGTGTGTGGTCCAATGTCTATACATGCAAGAAGTGGTTATTCCTATTTCATTACTTTTACGGATGATTTCTCTAGGTATGGACATATTTTCTTGATGAAACATAAATTCGAGGTCTTTGACAAATTCTGAGAATATAAGAATGAAGTGGGAAAACAAACCGGCAAAAATATCAAGACACTGAGATCTGATCGAGGTGGTGAATACTTGAGTGCCGAGTTCCTGGATTACCTAAAAGTGACTGGAATTCTCTCTTAGCTTACTCCTCCATACACACCACAACACAACGGTGTATCGGAGAGACGGAACTGAACCCTATTGGATATGGTACATTCCATGATGAGTAACACTGAGTTACCGCGATCATTCTAGGGCTATGCACTAGAATCAGCTGCATATCTTTTAAACAAGGTTCCTACCAAGACCGTGCCTACCACACCATATCAGATGTGGAGTGGGAAGAAACCCTATCTTCAGTATTTGAAGATATGGGGATGCCCAGCTTTTGTTAAAAAGTAGCATGCGGACAAACTCGAGGCACGTTCAGTACTGTGTAAGTTTGTGGGATACCCAAAGAACTCCAGGGGGTATCTTTTCTATTACGCAGAGGGACAAAAGGTTTTTGTTTCTCGTCATGCCCACTTTTTGGAACATCAGTTTTTAGAAAAAGAAACAAGTGGAAGCGCAATAGAACTGGAAGAAATTCCAGAACCACAAGCTATTACTGAAAGCTTGGTAGAACCAGAAGTTTCAAAAGAACAGGACATTCCCGCACCCTCCGCAAGAGTGGTAGGCTTTCTCATCCGCCTGAGAGATACTACGGTTTTCTCGTAGACGGGGATAAAAAGGATTGCATCATTGATAATGATGAGCGGACTAACTTCCAGCAAGCCATTCAGAGCACTGACTCGGTAAAATGGCTGGATGCAATGTGGAACGAGATGGAGTCCATGTACACCAACAAAGTATGGACTTTGGACATTGCTCCAGAAGGGGTAAAACCCGTAGGCTGGAAATGGATCTTCAGAAAGAAGATTGGTGTAGATGTATATGTTGAAACCTATAAGGCTAGACTTATTACATAAGGATTTCGTCAAAGACCTGGTTTGGACTATGACGAAACCTTTTCTCCAGTGGCTATGCTCAAATCCATTCGGATCCTTCTTGCCATTGCTGCCTTCCACAATTATTAGATTTGGCAGATGGACGTAAAAACCGCTTTTCTAAATGGAAATTTAGAAGAGTGTGTCTATATGGACCAAACAGAGGGTTTCATTTAGAGTGGGAGCAGCGGAAAAGTGTGCAAGTTGCTTAAGTCCATCTATAAACTAAAGCAGGCATCGTGGAGTTGGAACATCTGTTTTGATGCAACATTCAAAGAATTTGACTTTATCAAAAATCCAGATGAGCCATGCATTTATGGTAAGATTGTAGCACGAACTGTTGTATTCCTCGTCTTGTACATGGATGACATTCTCTTGATAGGAAATGACATTCCTATGCTACAATCTGCCAAAGGGTTCTTGTCACACAGGTTCTCCATGAAAGACCTGGGTGATGCCTTTTACATTCTGGGGATCCAGATCTATCGTGATAGATCTAAGAGGATGTTGGGACTTTCACAGTCCAGGTATATCGACACCATACTGAAAAGATTCAGTATGGAAGATTCGAAGTGCGGTAATTTACCAGCTTGTCACGGAATCATCCCATCCAAAGAGATGTCTCCCAAGACTGATTTGGAAGGGATCGCATGTCTATTATACCCTACGCTTCTGCGGTAGGCTCTATAATGTATGCGATGTTGTGTACTGTTCACAACAGAATACTGCATTTTATACCGCCCATTCTTACGCTCGTGTGTTTATAGGTAGGTGCTTTTGATCTGTGTTTGTTACATATTTACAGAGTACAGGTTTTCAGTCCAAATATTGCAAATCATGACAAAATCTCCACAGTTACACCAAATACAGAACATCTGTTGACAACAGATAAAAGCCGGGTTCCGGTCATCCATATCCGTCCGGTGCTGCGTACCGGTTCCAGGGACAAGACATATGACAGCAGTCATTCGTGTCTCGGACAAGCACGGAGCACGAGAGGGGCTGCACAAGAATCAATGGGTGCGCGGAGCTCAAGAGAGATAAAGTCAAAAGTGAAGAAAAGATAACAATCTTGGACTATGAATTCTGCTGATATTCTGGAAGAAATTATCAGAAAATACATGTACCAGACAAGAGGGGACAGGAGACCAGGAAAACACTCAGAAGCCCACACCCTAAACCCACAGTAGGGGCGCGGATCCGCGGCCATAGGGGGCTATAGGCGGCGGATCCGCGGCCGTACAGTGGCCTTGTTCTGTCGTTTTTCAGGGGCTTTTTGGTAATCTTATTTTGGGTCTGGTGGTTGCCCTAGAACTCCATTCTCCTGCCTATAAATACAGCAGTTTTGAGCTTAACCAAGGGAGCTTTTCTTTGTTCTCTTTTTTGTAGAATTTTGTTCTTCTTCTTCTTCCTCTTCTTCATTCTTTCTCCATTAAATTGTAGTGAGAGCTTTTGAGTGGAAGATTAATGAAGATGAGGGTTCTTTATCTTTCTTGTTAGTTTGCTCCCCCTTGAGATTTCTGCTTTCTCTTGCTCATTCAATCTCTTCATTGAGGTTGAATGGTTAAGAGTTAGTTATTGATCTCAAGGGTCGTATTTTCTTCCGGGACTAGCACTTCATTTCACATGCGTTTTCTACCCTTCCCTTGATCTTGCAACCTCTTCATTGAGCTTGCAAGTTTAAGGGTTGGCTATTGAGCACATGCTAGGCTTGGGTCCTACTTCCGTATTCTTTTATTACTCTCTTTTTATTACTTGTCTTTTTATTACTTGCATTCTATTTCATGCAATTTTATTCATGCTCTTTATTACTTGTATCTTTTCTTTTCTTTGTTCTTTTCTTTTTGTTCTCTTTTGTTCATTTTGTAAATGTTGTAATTATCGTCGTTGTTAAGAATTAATACGGTTTTATAAGTTAACATTTCTTTGCCAATTCCTTTTCCCGTTATTTTCCATTTGAACTCCGCCCGAACCATACGCAAGCGTTCCGTTAGGCACCGTACCCTAACAAGGTAACGGTGATTCCTAACCACGACCGGTTGCGTTCGGTTTGGCCGGAGGCGAAAGCAAGAGACAAGAACGGAAGGACAAGGGTAAATAAGCCGGATTCCACGAATACCGCGCTTAAATCCCCTAATCCCCGTTGTTGCCAATTGCTTAGCTTCAATTGGTCAAGACTCGGCTCAAAGGTTTTTGAGTACGGATTTCTTAGCTTACAATCTCGTATTTTCTTAACAACTTTATACTTGCAGATAAAACACATAGGTTAGAATCAAACTCACACAGATTCTTTATTGACTCGTCTAAGACAAGAAGGTAAGATAACACCATCTCCCTGTGGACCGACCCGTGCTCAACCGGCTAGCTGCATAGCGACACCGTCCTGATCGTGGTTACACTTTAAATCTTTGAACATCCGACACGCCATCGGCGTGCGATCAAATGGCGCCGTTGCCGGGGAGACGGTAGCGTATTTTCTTTCTTGTTATTCGGGTTAATATTCTTTTTGTATATAAAAAAAAAATATATTCTTTTTTGTTTTTTGGACAATATTTTTTGTGGGCAAGTGTGCAGAATTTTGCGTATTTGCAAACTGCGATAGTGGGGAAGCAAAGTGTACATTCAACGTTAAGGTGATTACGAAGTACAGTGCCAAAGATCCGGGTAGTTTGACCCGCGCAAGCGAACCTTTCAAGCTTACCGGATTTGATTCAACGGGGGTTTCCTAACCCAAAACTTAAACGGTACGTACTTTACTAACACCTTCTTCTCAAATCCGACGCTTCCAATATACTATTCTTTGCAGGATTCTTTGCAAGTTCGCTAGCAAACGCTAAAACTTGACTAACCCGTATTTGTTGCAGCGCCGCGCTTAAACTAAAAAAACGATTGTTTTGATTCTTTATAAGAATTTTTTGAATTGCGCATTGCATCAATTAATACGGACTTAAGGGCAAGCGAACCCCACAACATACGGTAAAGGATTTCATCACCTTTTCCGTGGCCCACAAATCACGAACTTGAGCATAACGTTTACCCGCACAAAATTTAAAAGAAATTAGACTTTAAGCCTTAAGGACTTCGCGCTCACTAGGAGAAGTTAACTATATTTAGAAGCTTGCTTAACGGTATATTGTTTACGGGGTGTCTAGGAAAGTGTTAACTGCGAAACCGCCAAAAGAGAAAGGGTTATTTAATTAAGGAACTTCGCGAAAGCGTTGGAAAACCTCCCCTTATCTCTGCACTTACCTGGCCTCGTGATCAGTGTATCTTGAGCCTGTTTCTCGACACAGTTTTACTTCGACAATCAAGTTCTCGAGCAGGTCTAGTTGACCTAGGTGAACCCTAGAACGATTAGGTGTGTGGTATTTTTTGTGTCGTGATTTTTGTCCATATTCTTTTTTGTGTATACTTCATTCTTTTGCTAACAACTAACTAAATAAAAAAAAAATCACATTCTTTTTCCCCTCCTTTTCTCTTCCTTTCTTTCACTCTCTCTTCATATCATGGGTACTCCACCTCGCAAAACTCTTGCCGAACTTTGGTACCCACAACCGGACATTACTCCTTACGGTTCTTGCTTTGGCCGAACATCGAACGACCCCTCCATGCCAAAAATTTCTTTGAAAGATCGGATAGACGCGTCTAGGACAAACAATTTGACTCCGCAATCCACTTCATATCAACCATTTCAAACAGTCACCCCTTCTTACGTTGATACCCCTTCTTCGAGTCATGTTGCAATTCCAAGACCTATGTCTATTGCAGAACGTATTGAACAATCTCGTAGCCGATCTTTCACTCCTTTCACCACTTCAAATTCTTGGGATCAACAATTCCATTCACCTTCTTATCCCAATGTTGATCCCACTCCTGTCCAGCCATTCAATTCCTACCAATCCTACCCTACTTATGCACCTTCCCTAGACATTGCTTCAGAACCGCCTTTTGGGAGTTTTCAGTATCCATACAACTGTGAATCTTTCACTGAAACCCCTTCACAACCAATGTCTAGTCTAGAACAGTCGTTAGAAGACTTTAGGGTAGCGTCAAGCCAACAAATGATGGATTTGAATGCGTCCATGGCCGCCCTCATACAACCTAGTGATCCGGTAGCTAGTTTTCAACTAGCTCCAACTTTTTCAATGTATGATGAGGCGGCAGGACAGGCTGTGAATTTGAGTGGAGAGAGTGAGATGTACCCCCTTCCAAATCAAACCTACCCGTCTCAAGTTGAATCCCACAACTCTTGTTTTGAAAATCTGTCAAGTGTCCCAAATGAATTATCAGTTGAAGATAGAATGATTAATGAGTTGTGCGACTTCGTAGTGTTTGATTTGCCCGATTGCGAAGGGTCTCTTCCAAGTGAAACCAATCCTAAACCTTTTGACCTTTACACCTCCATCTTAGAACCTGAATTGATTAATATCCATGCTTTGGTTGAGGTGTCAGAGAATTTTGATTTTCACTTGATTGAGGATATTAACGCTGGGAACATTTTGGATGATGAACCCGTAGATTTGGCTGAGTTTTTCTCTTCAAATCATCATCCCGATTCTTTAAATGTTTTTCCCGAACCCTATATGCGTCTTGATTTTGATGAAATTTGCATGGATAAGCTGAATTTTGAGGAGAATATTGAGGATAGCACTGAGGATGATACAGTTTTAATTGACGAGTCGGATTTTCCAATTCATCCTAATCCTTCCACTGACTGTGTACACCCTCCTGAACCCTTAACCGATACCCTTCCTCAACCACTTCCCTCCATCCTTTCCATCGTTCCGACCTTGCAAGAACCCGTATCACTTACATTTCATATATCTGGTTTACCAAGTTCGGCGTACCCATGGTTTCTCACGAACCTTGAGGGATTTGACCCAATCTCTCAACGGGTAAATATATTAGCACAATCGCTTTTTACACATCGCTCATCACATATTGTGCTAATCTATTTACTCCATTTGCACCCTCAAGTTCGTACTCCACTTCTTTTTCCCTTCCGCCATTCTTCTTCTTCTCATCTACCGAGACCGCATTCCACTTCTCTCCACAAGCGGTCTCGCGTATTTTCCATCTCTTTCCTCTTCACCTTCTTTCACCAACCACTGCTTTACCATGATAAAATCTTTCAATGGTTGGTGTTAACTTTTGGCCTGTGTAAGGCCTTGTATAGATGGATACTGTTCTTTCCCCCCTAATCCTGAATTTCAACGCTTAACAGTGGAAACACTGTTTTACTTAAGTTTGGGGGGGACATTTTTTGTATATATTTTTGGTTTTCCCTTTTTTGTTTTGTATATAATTTGTTTTTAGGAAGCGCCGGCAATTTTGACCCTCTTGGTATAGCCTGACAGTGAGGGCACTGTCAAGTTTAAGTTTGGGGGTGTGCTCGGTAAGCTTTCTTCCTTCGCATTCATTTGTATATTTTGCATTTGCATACCTTATTAAAAACCCACAAAAATCAAAAAAAATTCTAAAAACATAAAAACTTTTCTGTCAAGTTAGCTAGTGGGAGGACTCTGATTCAATATTTCGACGGTTTTGTTTGATAAGATAAGAATAACTAAATCTTATTTTTAGATTTTGAAAACCTGAAAGATAACTCTCCTTTGAAGTTAACTATAGCTGATATACGTCTTTACATCAAACTACACGTGTCGTGAGTCTTGGAAATTAGAAGACAAGTCTTTTATGTTTAAAAACTTTTAAATAGATAAATGATTTTCTGAGGATCAAATAGGTTTGTTCTGAAATAAGTAATGTCAAGAATAGTTTATGAAGTAAAGCGAATATGAAGGAATGTTATTTATGCCGTAATTGGAACTAAGTCTGAAAAATAACCCATCTAAAACTTGATTGGAATAATTACACACCAAACCCACTAAACACGTCTTTTATCCAAAAAATTAATTGAACTGCCAACTTTATCTCCGTTCGTATTAAATCATCTGATTTTCACGCCAAACTGTCTTTTGTTTTTGGACCTGGGTAACTTGAGTAATTAAGTCCGCCGGGGTGTTTCTACACCTAATGCCCTAAAACCAACTGGTTTGGGTGCATTGGCCCAAAGCTCGCTAAGAAGCCTAGAAAGTCCAGATAAAAACAAAGTCAAGCAAGTGTTCTCTCCGAGTTAAAATTCCTAACGGTTCTTTGTGTGAGAATAATCTTGATAAAAGACAAGCTTTTATAAAAAAAAAAATTTAACGGAGATATGAAGGTTTTACTCTATGATAAAGACTATTGCACGTTCACAGAGGTGTGTATGAAATGAAAACAAGAAAAAGGTGGAGTGAAGAATAAGACCTAGTTTCCTGTTAGGGAAGATAGAAATTCTGAAGTTGAAACTTTACTGGAAAACGAAACTTGAAAAATGCTTAACTCTTTATAAAACTTATGTGATCCTTTTAAAATTGTTATCTGGGCTTTATTGTGCGACATGAGGACTTTAATCGACCTTTCTGGAACTTAACGGCACTATTTGCACTACACGTAAAGACATATAAAATCTGTAGTTAAATATGAAGCGAGGTGTGAAAACTGAAGGTTCGATAGTCTAGACTTAGGATTATAGAATTGTTATTTTCTGAAACAAAAACTTTAGGGTTTGAATCTTAGTTATTTTAGAAAACCAGCTTGACCGGATTTTGTGGGTAGTATCCGCTGAAAACCCTCAGGAGACAACACTCCTCCTACTAGGGACACCTAGAGGTTTAACGGCTTGTTGCACGCGCTCAGTGCAATCGCGTTCCCTGCGAAAGTGCGGTTAGGATTTTATTTTTGTGAATAATTGGTTTTGCTCGGGACGAGCAAAAGTTAAGTTTGGGGGTATTTGTTCACAACAGAATACTGCATTTTATACCGCCCATTCTTACGCTCGTGTGTTTATAGGTAGGTGCTTTTGATCTGTGTTTGTTACATATTTACAGAGTACAGGTTTTCAGTCCAAATATTGCAAATCATGACAAAATCTCCACAGTTACACCAAATACAGAACATCTGTTGACAACAGATAAAAGCCGGGTTCCGGTCATCCATATCCGTCCGGTGCTGCGTACCGGTTCCATGGACAAGACATATGACAGCAGTCATTCGTGTCTCGGACAAGCACGGAGCACGAGAGGGGCTGCACAAGAATCAATGGGTGCGCGGAGCTCAAGAGAGATAAAGTCAAAAGTGAAGAAAAGATAACAATCTTGGACTATGAATTCTGCTGATATTCTGGAAGAAATTATCAGAAAATACATGTACCAGACAAGAGGGGACAGGAGACCAGGAAAACACTCAGAAGCCCACACCCTAAACCCACAGTAGGGGCGCGGATCCGCGGCCATAGGGGGCTATAGGCGGCGGATCCGCGGCCGTACAGTGGCCTTGTTCTGTCGTTTTTCAGGGGCTTTTTGGTAATCTTATTTTGGGTCTGGTGGTTGCCCTAGAACTCCATTCTCCTGCCTATAAATACAGCAGTTTTGAGCTTAACCAAGGGATCTTTTCTTTGTTCTCTTTTTTGTAGAATTTTGTTCTTCTTCTTCCTCTTCTTCATTCTTTCTCCATTAAATTGTAGTGAGAGCTTTTGAGTGGAAGATTAATGAAGATGAGGGTTCTTTATCTTTCTTGTTAGTTTGCTCCCCCTTGAGATTTCTGCTTTCTCTTGCTCATTCAATCTCTTCATTGAGGTTGAATGGTTAAGAGTTAGTTATTGATCTCAAGGGTCGTATTTTCTTCCGGGACTAGCACTTCATTTCACATGCGTTTTCTACCCTTCCCTTGATCTTGCAACCTCTTCATTGAGCTTGCAAGTTTAAGGGTTGGCTATTGAGCACATGCTTGGCTTGGGTCCTACTTCCGTATTCTTTTATTACTCGCTTTTTATTACTTGTCTTTTTATTACTTGCATTCTATTTCATGCAATTTTATTCATGCTCTTTATTACTTGTATCTTTTCTTTTCTTTGTTCTTTTCTTTTTGTTCTCTCTTGTTCATTTTGTAAATGTTGTAATTATCGTCGTTGTTAAGAATTAATACGGTTTTATAAGTTAACATTTCTTTGCCAATTCCTTTTCCCGTTATTTTCCATTTGAACTCCGCCCGAACCATACGCAAGCGCTCCGTTAGGCACCGTACCCTAACAAGGTAACGGTGATTCTTAACCACGACCGGTTGCGTTCGGTTTGGCCGGAGGCGAAAGCAAGAGACAAGAACGGAAGGACAAGGGTAAATAAGCCGGATTCCACGAATACCGCGCTTAAATCCCCTAATCCCCGTTGTTGCCAATTGCTTAGCTTCAATTGGTCAAGACTCGGCTCAAAGGTTTTTGAGTACGGATTTCTTAGCTTACAATCTCGTATTTTCTTAACAACTTTATACTTGCAGATAAAACACATAGGTTAGAATCAAACTCACACAGATTCTTTATTGACTCGTCTAAGACAAGAAGGTAAGATAACACCATCTCCCTGTGGACCGACCCGTGCTCAACCGGCTAGCTGCATAGCGACACCGTCCTGATCGCGGTTACACTTTAAATCTTTGAACATCCGACACGCCATCGGCGTGCGATCATGTACCAGACCAAATGTTGCTTACGCACTGAGTGTGGTAAGCTGGTATCAGTCAAACCCTAGGGAGAAGCACTGGACAACAGTAAAGAACATTCTCAAGTACCTGAGAAGGACTAAGGATATGTTCTTAGTTTACGGCGGAAAAGACCTCCAGATCGAGGCCTTTGCTGATTCCAGCTTCTAGAGTGACAAGGATGACTCCAAATCTATATCAATTTATAACTTTACCCTCAATGGAGGGGCGGCTGGAAGAGTTCCAAGAAGGACACCGTTGTTGACTCGACGATGGAAGCGGAGTATATCGCAGCTTCTGATGCCGCAAAAGAAGCAGTCTGGATGAGAAAGTTCTTAACAGAACTTCAGGTGGTTCCGACCATTATTGATCCAATACCTCTGTATTGTGACAACGACGGGGCTATAGATTTAGCAAAGGAACCTAGGTCCCATCAAAAGTCCAGACACATCTTGATGCGGTATCACCTGATCAGGGAGATCGTGGATCGCCGGGAGATTGAGGTTCGGAGAGTCGCTACTGAGGAAAACACTGCAGATCCATTCACAAAGGCCATCCCTCAGACGCAGTTCGAGAGGCTATTCAAGATGATAGGTCTGCGATATGCTAGCACATGGCCTTAGTGCAAGTGGGATATTGTCAGTGTGATATGCCCTAGAGGCTATTATTGTATAGTATTAGTTGTATATTACAGTTTGGAAGCTTGGGATATATACACGGATTTATGACAGTCTTGCTCGATATAGCAGTATGCTACTTGGTTTGCATCTATCTTAATATGTGTATATGTTTCTTTTAACATATTGCTAAAACATATTGATAGAGCCCTTAGGATCTTTGCTTGACTACCAGCATTATGACGGTAATCACACTAGTAGGGGCTGGGTAGTCTATAAGCACATCCTTATACAGGTCCCTAGTCATAGGATTATCGAGACAGGGTATTGATACTCCAGAGTAGACTAGTGTATACGCTTCTCATCCCAGCTGAGGAGATGGTCTGTCCCATAGCCATCAGTACGACGTACTGGAGATAGTATGCAGGAGCTCATTGGGTTATGAGTTACACTAGACAGACTCGTGGGGAACTGCTGGTTGGTACTATACCTTTCGTCAGGTAGCAGTTCCCAAGTGACATGAGTACAACTTAATCTGTTGACTTGACACTGCTATTTCGCCTCAAGTGTGTCCCCACTGTTCTTAGATTACTACTCTACCACGGCTCTGCTGAGTCGTGCAAACAGGTAGTAGTTGGGTGCAGTCTCGAAGCACTTGGAGACAGTGGCGGTTAGATAGGATTCATCTCTCCCGGTATTGGGGGGTTGATGTCTCGCTATGTTCCGAAAGCCATTACACAAAGTTCCTGGCCAGGGCAAGTGAGATTTACTGGTAGGTACTCGAGTAGTTTCTCAGGGTGTTTTTGGCCGCACTCTGACACGACTTATTGCACTATTAGAGGTCTGATGCTTGCCGCCCCTTAGGACCGATATGCGACACTCTTAGAAGAACAGACCAGACTGTACGAAGATTGCTACAGACAGGCTCAGTAGGAGTTTGGATGAGCTTGCTCGTCGGCCTTCTTATCGATAGATACCAGGGTACCCGTTACGTACAGCTAGTACCACTGACGTGCTTGTTGTTAAACCCACTGCCAGCGTATTGTCGAGTCTTTAGAGTCCCACACAGAGGGTTTCCCAGCTTCAGGTGAAACGATGTAGAGATCGTATGGTTTTACGACAGGGTTCGATCACATACGTGTACTTGTCCGTGTGTGGTGTTTGAGCGGACAATACTAGTGGGCTTTGGTTTAAGCCGGATCCTAGTATTTGATTATTGGATTAGCTTCGTCTCATAGTATTCGTGTTTCTCAGAACACGGATCCGGGTATGTATATACAGATGAGAGGAGGTATAGAAGGAGACACCTCATTAGGGTTTTGACCATTGACTTGGTCAAAACAAATATGAGGTGGAGAAAAGGTTTTATTATTTTTTAGTAAATGATAATTTAGTGGCATGGCTATTTGGGTTGACATTTTGACTTGTGTTGACTCTTTGACTCTAGATATTTTGATGAGATATTTTGAGACCTGGATATTTTTGTTAAATTATTATTTTCATGCCATGCTTATTGTCATATTAAGGACCCATTCCATTTATCAATTATCAGTTATCAAAAACATTTCTTTTTCCTCAAGTTCACTCTCTCCTTCTTCCTCTCAAACCCTAGTGTCTCATATGTTGAGAATCAAGGGATTAGTGAGACTAAACTACTCAAAATCACACTCTACACACTCTAGGTTACTTAGTTTAGCACACCAAGTGATCTAGTTGCTTCAACTTGGAGATTTAGCTCAAGGTTGGAACTCTCGGATGGATCTTCTTTGACTTCGAGAAGCCGATGAGGAGGCGCATCCACCACCACTCCAAAGAGCTCACATCAACGATGAGAAGAAGGACTTGTAGTTTGAGGTATAATTATTTTACATAGTAGTTACAACTCCTAGTTAGTTTGTTAATTAGGGTTTAGCAAAGATCCTTATGCATAGTCGATGTTACCTTGTTTGTATGAAATCGATTTTTACCTATTCTGCCTCCCCGCAAACCCGTGGGGTGAGTAACGTCGACTTACAGATCGTACGTTTTAATCTTTATGCGTTAAAAGTGTAGTAACGTTTGCATTTCGATTCTTATATATACGTTTGGTTTAATGTATAGGATCGGTCCTGGAGACATCTGACACAGTGAAGAAGGGCAAAGTATTTGCGAGCTTCATCTTGCACGTGTTGATTTTAGATGAGTAGGGGGACATTTACAAGTGAGAACTTAGGTGGATAACATATAACACCCCCGACTACTAGGAATTTTATAAAACTTCGTATCGTTTTACTGAACCTATTCGCGACATTTGATTGCATTCCAATTCTATTAGAATTGTATTGAGTATCACCCCATGTTCCATATTTATATACTTGCTAGAAATTCTAGGCTATCTATACTTGTTTACATTTCCACGTTGTATTATTGTTAGTGATATGTATGACCTAGAGGCCATTATTGTAAATTACAGTGGATGCTTAGACACACATACACACACATATACATACATATAAGAGACATTCTTGCTCAACATGAAAGTATGCTATCTAGTTACTCTTTATCTTAACATGTGCATTTGTTCTAGTTTATTATTTCATTGATACATGTTGATGAAGCCCTTAGGATGTTTGCTTGACTACCAGGAATATGATTTAGATCATACTAGTAGGGCCTGAGTAGTCTACAAGCACATCCTTGAAGTGTTCCTAGTCGAGGGCGTATCGAGACAAGACATCGATATTCCGGTGTAGGCTAATGTGTACGTTTTTTGACCTTGTATGGGGCGATGGTTGATCCAATAACCATTGGTGTTTGACACCAAAAATTAAACACAGATGCTCATTGGAGAATGAGTACACCGAAAGGTCTCACCGAGAACTCTTAGATGGTAAAATAACTTGTTGGAGTTCGGTGTCTGTACCACGGAAGCGGCAGCCGAGGCGGAAGTGATAATAAAAATTTTATGCGAGCACCAAATACACATAAACCAGGATATGATCCATACATCTAAACTAGCAAACTAAAGCATGCAAAGGGTATAAAATTACAACTTTCGATGCGTGTCCACCCAATTGTGGAAGACCCCTCCAAGCTCGTAGCCGTCGGGATCGCGCTTGAAAGTCGACCACCCTCTCCGGAGAAGATCCACCCAAGGGAAACCGAAAAAAGTTTCGACCGATGATCCAAACTTGCTAAGGATGGATGGTGGGTGATGTAGGAATTTTTCCACTAAACCTTTTTTCTCTAAACCATGCTTACTAGAGAGCAAGAAGAAGAAGGAAAGAGGGGTGAGGAGAGAGTGGTGAAAATGGATAAGTCTCTCATCCATGAAGCATGAACTCTAGAATGTGGAATCAAAACTCAAGTGTAGAAAAAGGAATAGCTTTTCATTTTTACAACCATGGTTCAAATAGTGCAACCAAATCAAATCATCATTTAATGCCGAAGTCATACCTTTCTACATATCACAACCATGCTTAATGTCACCACCTTTTCCACCTCATTTCCGTTTATTTTTCTAAATAGAAAAATAAATATGAGGTGTCCTTCTTCTAGAAGCATTCCCATATAAATATGAAATACTTCACCCGGTATATATATCGCTACATATACGCGTAACCGTATAAAAATACTGTTGGAGATAGTGCCCTCAGAGTCAATTATTGGATCACATGCACATGATTGCAATGATTGAGGGAGGACCTGTCCCAGTAGGACAGCCTTACTCGAGATGATAGTATGCTATCTGGTTTATCTTTATCATCGTGTACTGCTTTAGGTGACCTGATAGGTCGCTATTACACGTTGATAGAGACCCTAGGATTCTTGCTTGACTGCCAGCAGTATGAGGGCGATCATATACGAGGGAGCTGGTAGTCTATAAGCACATCCTTAAAAGGTCCCTAGTCGTGGGAGTTTCGAGACAGGTCATCGATACTCCAGAGTAGACTAGTGTATACAGTCGAGACCCCGACGAGGGGTGGTGGCCGGTCTCACAAGCCACTGGTGTCAGTTGGATCACCTAAGATGTATACAGGTGCTCATTGGGTTATGAGTACACCGGACAGGACTCGCCGGGAACATGCTAGTTGGTCTTATACCTGACGTCAGATAGCAGTTCCCTGGTGACATGTGTACAGGTTAGTTCATCGACCTGGGGATCGTCATTTGTCTCGTGTGAGTTCCCACTGTACTTTGATTACTACCCTACCACGCTCAAAGGAGACGTGCAAATAGGTTTTAGTTGGGTACAGTCCCGAGCCACATGGAGGCAGTGAGCGGATCTTCGGGGGTTCGTCTCTCCCGGTATTGGGGGTGAGGTCGCGCTGTGTCTAGGAGAGCCATTACACAAAACCCTCGGCCGAGGCAGGAGATTTACTGGTAGGTATTCCAGTAGTATCTCAGGGTGTTCTGGGCTACACTCCGACACGACTTGTACCGCTTTTGGGGGTCTGACTTTAACCAACCCCCTAGGCCCGCCATGCGATATTCATAGACGAACGGACCGGACTGTACGGATATTGTCACTGACAGGCTCAGTAGGGTGTCAGGATGAGTTCGCTCATCGACGTCCCTTTTGGTCAATACCTGGTAGCCCGTTACGTATTGGCTTATACCTCTGACGTGCTAGTGGTTAAATCCACAACTAAGGTGTTGACGAGTCTTTAGAGTCCCCCACATTCAGTTGCTCAAGTTTTCGGGCGAAACGCTGTAGAGGCCGTATGCTGATATGGCAAGGTCCGATCAGATACGTGCGGTATTGCACGGATCAGGATCGGACAGTTTGTACTAGAGGCCGTATGGATATATGGCAGGGTTCGACCAGATACGTGTGGTATTGCACGGATTAGGATCGAACGGATATTACTAGCCGGCTTTGGTATAAGCCGGATCCTAGTATAGTACAGTGTAGATTTTGTCTCATTGCATTTGTATTCGGTCAGAATACAGATGCGGATGTGTATGTACAGTATCGGGGTTTTCCTGTAATTCATTACGGGACCAGTTTTCTGGAATTGCCAGTTTGCTTTCCGTTTCGGCCATTTTCATTTGTATCTTTCAATGGCCGAAGATTGGTGGAGGAGGGCTTATTTGCATTTGTGCAAATAAGTATTTGTGGAGGGGGTCTTTGCATATTTCTTTGTATCATGATGATGAACCATCCCATGACCATTTGACTTCTTCATCCATCATGGCTTGACTTTTATATGATATGGTTTTTATGATGGTTGTGGTTGAGTGTTGGATTTACTTGTGATCATATCTTCATATCATGACCATTCCTCTCTCTCTCTCATGTATTATGGTGTGGCCTCTCTCATATTTTTTTTTGATACACTCTCCATTCTCACTCTCCCCTCACACACATGGCCGGCCACATTAGAGGGGGCTGTCCAAAAAATTGGGTGATGGATTTTTGGTCTCTTGATGCTTGCAAAATCCCATTACTCATCTCAAAGAGCTTACATCTCATTACCTCCACCATATGGCATCTCCACTCAAACCCCAATGAGACATAGATCCCTACACTATTCTACAGCAAATCTTGGGCACGTCGACTCACCAGCTTTGTGCCCGAGTTGCCTCGGTATAGAGGCGAGAGCCCGTAAAAGAAGCCGGCGACTGTTGGAGATAGTGCCCTCAGAGTCAATTATTGGATCACAGGCACGTGATTGCAATGATTGAGGGAGGACCTATCCCAGTGGGACAGTCTCACTCGAAATGATAGTATGCTATCTGGTTTACCTTTATCATCGTGTACTGCTTCAGGTGACCTTACAGGTCGCTATTACACGTTGATAGAGCCCTTAGGATTCTTGCTTGACGACCAGCAGTATGAGGGCGATCATATACGTGAGAGCTGGGGTCTACAAGCACATCCTTAAATGGTCCCTAGTCGTGGGAGTTTCGAGACAGGGCATCGATTCTCCAGAGTAGACTAGTGTATACAGTCGAGACCCCGACGAGGGGCGGTGGCCGGTCTCACAAGCCACTGGTGTCAGTAGGTTCACCTAAGATGTATACAGGTGCTCATTGGGTTATGAGTACACCGGACAGGACTCGCCGGGAACATGCTAGTTGGTCTTATACCTGACGTCAGATAGCAGTTCCCAGGTGACATGTGTACAGGTTAGTTCATCGACCTGGGGATCGTCATTTGTCTCGTGTGAGTTCCCACTGTGCTTTGATTACTACCCTACCACGGCTCAAAGGAGGCGTGCAAACAGGTTTTAGTTGGGTACAGTCCCGAGCCACATGGAGGCAGTGAGCGGATCTTCAGGGGTTCGTCTCTCCCGGTATTGGGGGTGAGGTCGCGCTGTGTCTAGGAGAGCCATTACACGAAGTCCTTGGCCAAGGCAGGAGATTTACTGGTAGGTATTCCAGTAGTATCTCAGGGTGTTCTGGGCTACACTCCGACACGACTTGTACCGCTTTTGGGGGTCTGACTTTTACCAACCCCCTAGGCCCGACATGCGATGCTCATAGACGAACGGACCGGACTGTACGGATATTGTCACTGACAGGCTCAGTAGGGTGTCAGGATGAGTTCGCTCATCGACGTCCCTTTTGGTCAATAGCTGGTGGCCCGTCACGTATTGGCTTATACCTCTGACGTGCTAGTGGTTAAATCCACAGCCATAGTATTGACGAGTCTTTAGAGTCCACCACACTTTCAGTTACTCAAGCTTTCGGGCGAAACGCTGTAGAGGCCGTATGGAGATATGGCAGGGTCCGATCAGATACGTGCGGTATTGCACGGATCAGGATCGGACGGTTTGTACTAGAGGCCGTATAGGTATATGGCAGGGTTCGATCAGATTCGTGCGGTATTGCACGGATCAGGATCGGACGAACATTACTAGCCGGCTTTGGTTTAAGCCGGATCCTAGTTTAGTACAGTGTAGATTTTGTCTCTTTGCATTTGTATCCGGTCGGAATACAGATGCGGGTGTGTATGCACAGTATTGGGGTTTTCCTGTAATTTATTACGGGGCCAGTTTTCTGGAGTTGCCAGTTTGCATTCCGTTCCGGCCGGTTTTCCTTTGTTCTTTCCCGGCCGGACTTTTTCGATGGAGGGTGTTATTTGCGAGTTTGCAAATAACACATTGTGGAGGTTTTTCTTGCAAATGTATTAATTATGAAAGCATCTTTTGATACCATTCTTTTCTATCATTATCACTTGCTTTTTGTTGATTAGAAGTGATTAGAGTTTGATGTGAGATGGTTATGATGATGTTTTGGGTGTGGTCACCACTTGTGCTCCTACCATCACCTCCCTTCATGCTTCATATTCTTTCCTCCACCATTTTCTAAGAAGATAAGTTTTTCATACTTGAGAGAAGAAGAAGAGAGGATCATTTTCAAGAGGGAAAATTTGTTCATCTCATTTCATGCTAGAAAAATGCAAGCACCATTTTTCTTATCTTGATTCCTCCATCCTCTTCAATGGCTACAAACCCCAAATGAGACATAGCTTCAACCCTACACATTCTACAGCAAATCTTGGACGCGTCGGCTAGCCTACTTCGCGCCCGAGTTGCCTCGGTATTGAGGTGGGAGCCCGTAAAAGATGCAGGCGATGTGGTGCCCTTCCGGCGAAGAGGCGACAACGAGGAGATGACGGACGAAGCATCCGCGGGAGATCGGAGTGGAGGAGAAGACCGGAGGACTCGGATCATTTGGTATATCTCTTCTCATCTTGTAGTTAGCTAGATATAGTTTAATGGCCCGATCCGGGGTTTAGTGCGCGGTGGTGCCGGTTTGCAAAGTTCGCAAAATTAAAGTTTATCACCGTTTCCGCATTTGGCCGTCGGATTGACGGCCGGGGCGCCGCCGTGCACTTACAGTGGTATCAGAGCCTCGCCATTAACTTCGTCTAGCTTTGTTTGATGTGTTTTGCATTTCCGATAGACCAAAATTCCAAAATCTACATTTTCCTTCGCATCAGTTTTCTGTTGAAATTTTTTGGTCTCGAAAAATTTTTCAGGTTGTCTCAGAATGATGTGCAGAGAGTTCTAAGAACAGTGCAAAAATTCGACAACACGATCCTTAAGTTAGAGCGCGGATCCGCGGCCATTGACCTTTATTGGGCCGCGGATCCGCCGCCGTAATGTTGGATCATGTGATCGTTTTTTTGCAGTGGGCTTGTGGGCTAAAAATAGGGGTTTTGGAATATTAAAATTGGGCCCAGAATTTCTGTGAGTGCTGCAGTTTTGCTTGGGGGCCCACTTGTTAATTTTTGATCGATCGGATATTTTAAACACATTATTTCACAGTATTTACATTATATCTGCGACCGTGAATGTCACTTGATCGGTAAATCCAGTCTAACTGCTATAGCCCGGTTAGACGGATTTGCGAACGTGACTTTCACGTTGATGTTCTATGTATTTGCTGTGATGTTGCGGATCGGTCGTGGGGGATAACCTGGTTGCAATGCTAGTACAGTTTTGTTGTATTATGTACATTTGATATTGCGGGGCGAGCGTCCGACATGTGGACTGCCGTCACTGCCAGTTTGTATTATTCTTTTGGGGCACGACCTGGTTGCGGTCGATGTACCCGTTGTATGTATATTTTACTTTCTGTACTAGGGTTACCCCGCGGTGGGGTGCACGGATAGCCGGGTTCTGGAAGGCAACAAGCCCGCATCTCAGGGCATTGAGACGGAGGGGCTTCAGTCTGGAATTGGCGGGCTATTCGCCGCACTCATAGGGGGTACAGGTTGACCCAGGAGGGGTGCCCAAGTTACCGGATTCCGTGAAGTGCTGGGTGGTCCATTCACGGCGCTGAAGGGGGCTGCCTCGCTTCAGGTTTTGGCGGGTGACTTGCCGCGCCCGTAGGGGTCTAGGATTTCATTGCACAGGCTATCCACACGACCAGGGGAACGTCGGGTTTTCAGTAGTGGCTCTGTGAAACCCGGGGATCCTAGATATCTGTATTGTTCTGTGATGCTGTACATTTCTGTGATGTTGCTTTTTATTCACGCCTTGAGCGAAATATAATATATTGGTATATATATTAGTAGATGTTGTATATGTTTTTCATCCGCGCTAGTCCAGTCCCCGCTCTGCCGTTAGTTAGCTAACCTAACGGGTGATGACCGGACCCAGTGGCGAATGCGGATGGCATATACGTACGTCAGTATATTTTCGTTCTTTGTGGTGTGATCAATTGATGGGACTGCATTGATTCGGATCAATGCAAGTTAAAACAAACCTATTCTGATGTTGTTGGAACACTTTTCAAAAAGCTGTTATTGAAAGGACGTTCACTTTTGTTTTGCATCGTGGTATTCATTTGGAATATCCTGCTCCTCAGTCGACGAGGCAAGGGCCGAGATCCCTTCACCGGGAGTGACCCCTTGGACAGAAGTTTGCGTCAGGGCACTAACTTCACTATAGCCGATTACTTTTGCTTTGCATCGCGGTATTCATTTGGAATATCCTGCACCCCATTCTACGGGGAAAGAGCCGAGATCCCTTCACCGGGAGTGACCTCTTTAGTAAAGGTTTTCGTCACTATATTTTCTAAAAAGCTATCCGTTCCTTCAACGATATCAAGTTCATTACGTTAACGGTTTTCGCCAGAAACCATTCGTAGCCCTCCGTCGTTTCATTTGGATAGTCAATAGTATTCAAGCTGTGTTTGTTGGCCATAGTCAAGGCACAGTGTTTGGTAGCTGTTGGTTATTCATATGCAGCATAGATAGATGCGTTGGTTTGGGACAGTCGTATAGCCTTGTTGGCCCTAGTCAAGGGCTTGTACGGGTGGGTTCAAATCAACCTGGACAATGACGGGTAGAACTTGACATGTGACTTATGATTTGTTGGCCTTAATCAAGGTCATAAGAGCATGGGGTAAAAATCCACATCGGGAGTTTCAAAAGAACTGAAACTTGCCAGATATGCGCATACCTTCTGGAGTGTGATACCGTGAGCGGATTCCGTCACGTTATCATACGATGATAGTTGGATCCCGATTCCCACTGATGAGTTAGTTTACTCCTCGGGTGACCCCGACTAATTCTTCTTTCAGGTTTGGAGGAGAATTTGAGGTACAGTGGGAGGTTTCCAGATTAGATAAATTGGTAACCATTCTGATCTTGGTTAGAGTGCACGCTGAGTGTTTCTTTTCTCTCTCTCTCTGGCAGCGACCATTGACCCGACCCTAAGACTACGACTCAGAGACCAAGTTGACCGAACCTTCTTAACACTGGCTTTTGGATTGTCAGAGTTGCAGACCTCATTGCCACTCCTACTTTTACCCTTTTCTCCAGGACACCCCGTATTACTGCGAACGTCCACTTCCATTGGACAAAGCCATCGTATGGTTAGATACGAACTCAAAGGAATTCGAGGATGGTTTCCGGTTCTGGAGAAAACGGATAGTATTATTCAGTTGTCTTTTCCTTTTTACCTTCTCTCAGGTTGCGAGTACTCCTTAGTTTAGGAGATAGTACACCTATTACGCAAATTGGATAGTCTTCTTCCAAACTTTAGGCTGGTGCCGAACAGTGTGGAATGAAGAAGACCAAATTAGCCTAAACGGTGTGCAGAAGGTATTAAGATTAAGACAAAGCAAGGGATTAGTAAGAGGGCAAAGTAAATTGCGACTGGTATTCACGACCAAACCAAGTATTTCTTCGCCAATCCTAAATCACCTTTGTATTTCTCCAGGACACTCCGTATCACTACGAAGATCCACAGTTTATTTGGATACTCCATCGTATGGTTATATACGAACTCGAAAGGAACTTGTTCCAGTTCGGGGATGGATTCTGGTTCAGGAGAAATAGGAATAAGGTTTATTCAGGTGTCTTTTATCCTCACCTTCTCTCGCATTGCGAATGCTCCTAGGATTAGGACAGTACACCCTTTATGCTTATTGGATAGTCTTCTTCCAAACCATAGGCTGGTGCCGAACGGTAGGGAAGGAAGAAAACCATTTGGCCTAAGGGGTGTACAGAAGGTAACGCCTAAAGACATATAAAGGGATTTGGAGAGGTGGCAAAGAATTATGCGGTTATAGTTGTGAATCTGGATAATGGTAGAGGCATTACTAGGAATACCAGGATACCCCATCGAAACATTTCAATGTTTCAGTTCAACTGTGTACTGTTAAAAGAAAACTGATTTCCCGATTAGATACTTACTCCAGGGTATGTATTTACCAGGTATGATTCTCACATCTGTATGGTTTTACAGATGATAAGTGGGAGTAAGTTATTGGGAATTGGGTGATCATCCTCATTATATCGGGATTCGTTGTAATCGGTGATATTTGAGGAGATCACCTGGGCTGTTTGCCGGTCGGCAAATATTTGGTTTTGAATATCCGCTGTTGTGCACCAATTTCAAATTGATATGTCTGTACGTCTATTTTCATAGAGTGAGATATACCTTTTGATATTATGTCGATGACATTCACCTATATCAGTGGATGGTTAGGTAAGGAGCATTAAACTGCGGTGTAATTCTTCTTAACCATAAGTACAGTTTTCAACTTACGACACACAGTGAAAGAGTTGTTAGACTCGGCGGACTTATACAGAGTATTGTATGTTGTCCAGTGTCCATTAGGACAGAGGGTTGGTCCTCATACTATATTCTGTTTACTTTTAACTTCTCTAGTTCTTAGACATGTGTTTCGTAGAAACACAGGGTCTAAGTTTTGAGGAGTTATAGGTATTTGAATAGAGTAGAGAACCAGGTGTAGCAAGTATCGGAATTCTTCAAAGTGATCGAAGATGTAGATACTTGTGTATGGTATTCAGTTGATAGTAATGATAAAGAGAAATTGCTTCTCTTTCAGGTTACTTATAATTGGAAGCATTCCTAAGTTGAGTAACGCTGATCGGCCTCTCTCCATTTAGTTGACATGCACTGGACACAGCTGCATGATTTGAATCTGGTTCAATTAAATCAGTGCCTCTGGTTCTATATTGGATATAGTACAGTTCATATCTTAACATTGTTAAGGTACGGGGAGTTGTCCGGCTTATGATTAAAACCAGACTCTGGATAACTCAAGGCACGTTTCTGTAATGGCTGTTTGTGGGTTGACCCAGGCTATGACGAGGGTTGATTTTCTACCATCTGGCAGATCAATAGAAATATTGTTCTGGACTCGCCACAGTTTTATTAATTTTTTTTTTTTTTCAAAAACAGTAGTGGGAGTATGGTAGAACTGGAAGTGATTCCAGAACCGCAAACGATTACTGAAGATTTGATAAGGAACCTAAAGATTCAATCTGATTTGACATTCCATTGGCCACTCCGCAAATAAGGTGGGTAACTTCAGGCACCCGAGAGGTACTCCGGTAGCCTCAAGGACGGTGACAGGGAAGTTCTTGTTTACCCACACTTGCCATTGTTGTTGTTCCAGGCTGCGAGACCCGGCAGGAGGATGAGTATAGCGTCGTTCTAAACTAGCTTTAGAAGTGCACATCTATATGACTCTGCCAGAGGGTTGTCGTAGTCAGTGGGAGCAGTGGAAGCATTGGTGGACATCAGGCTTATGTCTATTTATAGACCAAAGCAGAAATAGCGGAGATAGATCATCTATTTCTGATGTGACAGTCATAGGTTTGACGTCATCAGAATAGGGGATGGATCTGTTGAGAAGGTAGTAGGGTGTGATATCCGGTTTTTGGATGACATACACAAAGTAGGAAGTGACATTCCTATACTACGATCGGTTATACTTTGGTCGTCACACAGTGGTTTCTCCACAAAGGACTTGAATATTATATCAGACATACTGGTTACTAGATCTATGGTTTTAGGTCTAGATTTGGGTGGTTTCCCAATCAGGGTACTTTGACAGCATTCTATGAGTATTTAGAATGGACGACTCCTGGCACGGTAGTGTACCTGCAGGTGATGGAGTCACCCTCTCTAAAGGTGTCTTCTAGACTAAAGTAGAGAGGGATATGCATGATTGGCAGATCACTTGCTTAGGCAATTGAGTCAATCATGAGATGTCAAGTACCACACCAGATGTTGTTCTTGCACTAGATGCAATAAGTTGACATTGATCCAATCCTGGAGAAACAGTCGGAAGCAGTTTTAGAACATAAGTGGATGTTCTAGGGATATGATGACGACAGCCTCATTTGGGAGACAGTTATCATTCCAGGCTTCCAAGGTGACATGGACGACAAGGAGGTTGTCAGAGTTATAGTTTTTCCTTCTGACGAGGGGCAGTGTTTTAGACAGGTGATCCAAGGCAATACTGAGGGTGGCATGGCGCAGGATACTGATTAAGTTCAGTTGATGATACAGTCTAAGAAGTTTGGATTTGGAGTTCATTTATGAGCTCGGTCCCATCAGACATCCAGACACTCTAAGACAGGTATTTTCGGGAGATGGCTTTCTCCGCGAACTTGAGATATAGAGAGACATAGAAAGAAACATCTAGGCGGATCCACTCACTGAGGCTATTCCCCGAACGCAATAGTTTCGCAAACAGGCTTTGTGCGACTGACTAGTAGAGGAGTTGGGTGTTCGGTATCACACGGGCTGTGAGTATGCGACATCGCAATAATTAGCCTTGAGTGCAAGTGGGAGATTGTTGGAGATAGTGCCCTCAGAGTCAATTATTGGATCACAGGCACGTGATTGCAATGATTGAGGGAGGACCTATCCCGGTGGGACAGTCTCACTCGAAATGATAGTATGCTATCTGGTTTACCTTTATCATCGTGTACTGCTTCAGGTGACCTTACAGGTCGCTATTACACGTTGATAGAGCCCTTAGGATTCTTGCTTGACGACCAGCAGTATGAGGGCGATCATATACGTGAGAGCTGGGGTCTACAAGCACATCCTTAAATGGTCCCTAGTCGTGGGAGTTTCGAGACAGGGCATCGATTCTCCAGAGTAGACTAGTGTATACAGTCGAGACCCCGACGAGGGGCGGTGGCCGGTCTCACAAGCCACTGGTGTCAGTAGGTTCACCTAAGATGTATACAGGTGCTCATTGGGTTATGAGTACACCGGACAGGACTCGCCGGGAACATGCTAGTTGGTCTTATACCTGACGTCAGATAGCAGTTCCCAGGTGACATGTGTACAGGTTAGTTCATCGACCTGGGGATCGTCATTTGTCTCGTGTGAGTTCCCTCTGTGCTTTGATTACTACCCTACCACGGCTCAAAGGAGTCGTGCAAACAGGTTTTAGTTGGGTACAGTCCCGAGCCACATGGAGGCAATGAGCGGATCTTCAGGGGTTCGTCTCTCCCGGTATTGGGGGTGAGGTCGCGCTGTGTCTAGGAGAGCCATTACACGAAGTCCTTGGCCAAGGCAGGAGATTTACTGGTAGGTATTCCAGTAGTATCTCAGGGTGTTCTGGGCTACACTCCGACACGACTTGTACCGCTTTTGGGGGTCTGACTTTTACCAACCCCCTAGGCCCGACATGCGATGCTCATAGACGAACGGACCGGACTGTACGGATATTGTCACTGACAGGCTCAGTAGGGTGTCAGGATGAGTTCGCTCATCGACGTCCCTTTTGGTCAATAGCTGGTGGCCCGTCACGTATTGGCTTATACCTCTGACGTGCTAGTGGTTAAATCCACAGCCATAGTATTGACGAGTCTTTAGAGTCCACCACACTTTCAGTTACTCAAGCTTTCGGGCGAAACGCTGTAGAGGCCGTATGGAGATATGGCAGGGTCCGATCAGATACGTGCGGTATTGCATGGATCACGATCGGACGGTTTGTACTAGAGGCCGTATAGGTATATGGCAGGGTTCGATCAGATTCGTGCGGTATTGCACGGATCAGGATCGGACGAACATTACTAGCCGGCTTTGGTTTAAGCCGGATCCTAGTTTAGTACAGTGTAGATTTTGTCTCTTTGCATTTGTATCCGGTCGGAATACAGATGCGGGTGTGTATGCACAGTATTAGGGTTTTCCTGTAATTTATTACGGGGCCAGTTTTCTGGAGTTGCCAGTTTGCATTCCGTTCCGGCCGGTTTTCCTTTGTTCTTTCCCGGCCGGACTTTTTCGATGGAGGGTGTTATTTGCGAGTTTGCAAATAACACATTGTGGAGGTTTTTCTTGCAAATGTATTAATTATGAAAGCATCTTTTGATACCATTCTTTTCTATCATTATCACTTGCTTTTTGTTGATTAGAAGTGATTAGAGTTTGATGTGAGATGGTTATGATGATGTTTTGGGTGTGGTCACCACTTGTGCTCCTACCATCACCTCCCTTCATGCTTCATATTCTTTCCTCCACCATTTTCTAAGAAGATAAGTTTTTCATACTTGAGAGAAGAAGAAGAGAGGATCATTTTCAAGAGGGAAAATTTGTTCATCTCATTTCATGCTAGAAAAATGCAAGCACCATTTTTCTTATCTTGATTCCTCCATCCTCTTCAATGGCTACAAACCCCAAATGAGACATAGCTTCAACCCTACACATTCTACAGCAAATCTTAGACGCGTCGGCTAGCCTTCTTCGCGCCCGAGTTGCCTCGGTATTGAGGTGGGAGCCCATAAAAGATGCAGGCGATGTGGTGCCCTTCCGGCGAAGAGGCGACAACGAGGAGATGACGGACGAAGCATCCGCGGGAGATCGGAGTGGAGGAGAAGACCGGAGGACTCGGATCATTTGGTATATCTCTTCTCATCTTGTAGTTAGCTAGATATAGTTTAATGGCCCGATCCGGGGTTTAGTGCGCGGTGGTGCCGGTTTGCAAAGTTCGCAAAATTAAAGTTTATCACCGTTTCCGCATTTGGCCGTCGGATTGACGGCAGGGGCGCCGCCGTGCACTTACAGCGACATGGTGCCCTTCCGGCGACTTGGTGGAGACCGGACATTCCGCAGGAGATCGGGACGACGACGAGAAGACCGGAGGACACGGATCAGTCGGTATATCTCTCTTCCCCATCTTGTAGTTAGCTAGGACTAGTTAATGGTTCGATCCGGCTTTTAGTGCGCGGTGGTGCCGGTTCAAGAAAATTTAAAGTTAACCATCGCTTCCGCATTTGACCTCGGGATGGAGGTCGGGGCGCCGCCGTGCACTTACAGTGGTATCAGAGCCTCGCCGTTAACGTAGTCTAGCATTGTCTAATGTGTTTTACATTTCCGATCGAGCAAAAATTCCAAAATCCGCATTTTCAATAGCAACAGTTTTCTGTCGAAATTTTTTTGTCTCGAAAAATTTTTCAGGTTGTATAAAACTGGTGTACTGGAAGTCCTAAGAGTTCTGGGGAAATTCGAGACATTGATCTTTCAGGGAGAGCGCGGAACCGCGGCCAAACCCCACTTGGCACCGCGGTTCCGCCGCAGTATGGAGGGATCAATGCTTCAAATTTTTCCAGTAGGCTTCTGGGGTGAAAATAGGGTTTCTGGAATATTATTTTTGGGCCCAGAATTTCTTGATGTGCTACAGTAGTACTTGGGGCCCACTTGTTAAAATTTGATCGATCGGATATTTAAAACACATTATTTCACAGTATTTACATTATATCTGCGACCGTGAATGTCACTCGATCGGTAAATCCTGTCTAACTGCTATAGCCCGGTTAGACGGATTTGCGAACGTGACTTTCATGTTGATGTTTTGTGATTTTGCTGTGATGTTGCGGATCGGTCGTGGGGATAGCCTGGATGCAATGCTAGTACAGTGTTTTGTTGTATTATGTACATTTGATATTGCGGGGCGAGCGTCCGACATGTGGACTGCCGTCACTGCCTGATTGTACTATTATTTTGGGGCACGACCAGGTTGCGGTCGATGTACCCGTTGTATGTATATTTTACTTTCTGTACTAGGATTACCCCGCGGAGGGGTGCACGGATAGCCGTATTCTAGATGGCAACAAGCCCGCATCTCATGGCATTGAGACGGAGGGGGGTTCACTCCAGGATTGGCGGGCTATTCGCCGCACTTGTAGGGGGTACAGGTTGACCCAGGAGGAGTGCCCAAGTTACCGGATTCCGTGAAGTGCTGGGTGGTCCATTCACGGTGCTGAAGGGGGCTGCCTCGCTTCAGGTTTTGGCGGGTAACTTGCCGCGCCCGTAGGGTTCTAGGATTTCATTGCACAGGCTATCCACACGACCAGGGGAACGTCGGGTTTCAGTAGTGGCTCTGTGAAACCCGGGGATCCCAGATATCTGTATTGTTCTGTGATGCTGTACATTTCTGTGATGTTGCATTTTATCACGCCTTGAGCGAAAAATAATATATTGGTATATATATTAGTAGATGTTGTATATGTTTTGCATCCGTGCTAGTCCAGTCCCCGCTCTGTCGTTTACCTAACGGGTAATGACGGGACCCAGTGGCGAATGCGGATGGCATATACGTACATCAGTATATTTTCGTTCTTTGTGGTGTGATCAATTGATGGGACTGCATTGATTCGGATCAATGAAAGTTAAAACAAACCTAATCTGATGTTGTTGGAACACTTTTCAAAAAGCTGTTATTGCAAGGCCGTTCACTTTTGTTTTGCATCGTGGTATTCAGTTGGAATATCCTGCTCCTCAGTCGACGAGGCAAAGGCCGAGATCCCTTCACCGGGAGTGACCCCTTGGACAAAAAGTTTGCGTCAGGGCATTAACTTCACTATAGCCGATTACTTTTGCTTTGCATCGTGGTATTCAGCTGGAATATCCTGCACCTCATTCTACGGGGAAAGAGCCGAGATCCCTTCACCGGGAGTGACCTCTTTAGCAACGGTTTTCGTCATTATATTTTCAAAAAGCTATCCGGTTCCTTCAACGATATCAAGTTCTTTACGTTAAAGGTTTTCGCCAGAAACCATTCGTAGCCCTCCGTCGTTTCAGACGGGTAGCACGTAGTATTCATGCTATGTTTGTTGGCCTTCGTCAAGGCATAGTGTATGGTAGCTGCTTGTTGCCTTTCTGCAGCATATATAGATGCGTTGGTTTGGGACAGTCGTATAGCCTTGTTGGCCTTCGTCAAGGGCTTGTGCGGGTGGGTTCAAATCAACCTGGAGAATGACGGGTAGAACTTGACATGTGACTTATGATTTGTTGGCCTTCGTCAAGGTCATAAGAGCATGGGGCAAAAATCACATCGGGAGTTTCAAAAGAACTGAAACTTTCCTGATATGCGCATACCTTCTGGAGTGTGATAGCGTGAGCGGATTCCGTCACGTTATCATGCGATGATAGTTGGATCCCGATTCCCGCTGATGAGTTGGTTTACTCCTCGGGTGGTCCCGACTAATTCTTCTTTTGGGTTTGGAGAAGAATTTGACGTTACAGTGGGAGGTTTCCAGATTAGATAAACTAGTAACCATTCTGATCTAGGTTAGAGTGCACGCTGAGTGTTTCTTTTCTCTCTCTCTTCGGCAGCGACCATTGACCCGACCCTAAGACTATGACTCAGAGAACAAGTTGACCGAACCTTCTTAAACACATGCTTTTGGATTGTCAGAGTTGCAAACCTCATTGCCACTCCTACTTTTACCCTTTTCTCCAGGACACCCCGTATTACTACGAACGTCCACTTCCATTGGACAAAACCATCGTATGGTTATATACGAACTCAAAGGGATTTATTCGAGGATGGTTTCCGGTTCTGGAGAAAACGGATAGGACTATTCAGTTGTCTTTTCCTTTTACCTTCTCTCAAGTTGCGAGTACTCCTTGGTTTAGGAGATAGTACACCTATTACGCAAATTGGATAGTCTTCTTCCAAACCATAGGCAGGTGCCGACCGGTAGGGAATGAAGAAAACCAATTAGTCTAACGGTGGTGTACAGAAGGTATTAAGTTAAGACAAAGTAAGGGATTAGTAAGAGGGCAAAGTAAATTGCGACTGCTATTCACGACCAAACCAAATATTTCGTTACCACTCCCACATCACCTTTGTATTTCTCCAGGACACTCCGTATCACTACGAAGATCCACAGTTTATTGGATATTCCATCGTATGGTTATATACGAACTCGAAAGGAACTTGTTCCAGTTCGGGGATGGATTCTGGTTCAGGAGAAATAGGAATAAGGTTTATTCAGGTGTCTTTTATCTTCACCTTCTCTCGCATTGCGAGTGTTCCTAGGATTGGGACAGTACACCCATTATGCTTATTGGATAGTCTTCTTCCAAACCATAGGCTGGTGCCGAACGGTAGGGAAGGAAGAAAACCAATTGGCCTAAAGGGGTGTGCAGAAGGTAATGACTAAAGACATATGAAGGGATTTGGAGAGGTGGTATAGAAATATACGGTTACAGTTGTGAATCTGATAATGGAAGAGGCATTACTAGGAATACCAGGATACCCCATCGAAACATTTCAATGTTTCAGTTTCACTGTGTACAGTTAAAGGAAAACTGATTTCCCGATTAGTCCTTACTCCAGGGTATGTATTTACCAGGTATGATTCTCACATCTGTATGGTTTTACAGATGATGAGTGGGAGTAGGTTATTGGGAATTAGGTGATCATCCTCATTATATCAGGATTCGTTGTAATCGGTGATATTTGAGGAAATCGCCTGGGTTGTTTGCCGGTCGGCAAATATTTGGTTTTGAATATCCTCTGTTATGCACCAATTTCAAATTGATATATCTGTACATCTATTTTTATAGAGTGAGATATACCTTTTTGAAATTATGTCTGTGACATTTACCTATATCAGTGGATGGTTAGGTAAGGAGCATTAAACAACGGTGTAATTCTTCTTAACAATAAGTACAGTTTTCAACCTACGACACACAGTGAATGAGTAATCAGACTCAAGGGACTTATACAGAGTATTGTATGTTGTCCAGGTTCCATCAGGACAGAGGGGTTGGTCCTCGTACTATATTCGGTTTACTTATGACTTCTCTAGTTTTTAGACAGGTGTTTTGTGGAAACACAGGGTCCGAATTTTGAGAAGTTATAGGTATTTGAATAAAGTAGAGAACCGGATATTGCAAGTATCGGGATTCTTCAAGGTGATCGAAGATGTAGATACTTGTGTATGGTATTCAGTTGATAGTAATGATAAAGAGAACTTACTTCTCTTTCAGGTTACTCATAATTGGAAGCATTCCTAAGTTGAGTAACGCTGATCGGCCTCCTTCCATTTAGTTGACATGCACTGGAGACAGCTGCATGATTTGAATCTGGTTCAATTAAATCAGTGCCTCTGGTTCTATATTGGATATAGAACAGTTCATATCTTAACGATGTTAAGGTACGGGGAGTTGTCCGGATTATGCTTAAAACCAGACTCTGGATAACTCAAGGCACGTTTCTGTAATGGCTGTTTGTGGGTTGACCCAGGCTATGACGAGGGTTGACTTTCTACCATCTGGAAGATCAATAGTGATATTGTTCTTGACTCACCACAGTTTTATTAAAAATGGATTTTTTCAGAAAAACAGTAGTGGGAGTATGGTAGAACTGGAAGTGATTCCAGAACCGCAAATGATTACTGAAGATTTGATAAGGAACCTAAAGATTCAATCTGGATTGACATTCCATTGGCCACTCCGCAGATAAAGTGGGTAACTTCAGGCACCCGAGAGGTACTCCGGTAGCCTCAAGGACGGTGACAGGAAAGTTCTTGTTTACCCACACTTGCCATTGCTGTTGTTCCAGGTTGCGAGACCCGGCGGGAGGATGAGTATAGCGTCGTTCTAAACTAGTTTTAGAAGTGTACGTGTATATGACTCTGCCAGAGGGTTGTCATAGTCAGTGGGAGCAGCGGAAGCATTGGTGGACAGGTTGCTTATGTCTATTTATAGACTAAAGCAGATATAGCGGAGATAGATCATCTATTTCTGGTATGACAGTCATAGGTTTGACTTCATCAGAATAGAGGATAGATCTGTTGAGAAGGTAGTAGGGTGTGATGTCCTGGTATTTGGATGACATACACAGAGTAGGAAGTGATATTCCTATACTACGATCGGTTATACTATGGTCGTCACACAGTGGTTTCTCCACATGGGACTTGGACATTATATCAGACATACTGGTTACTAGATCTATGGTTTTAGATCTAGATTTGGGTGGTTTCCCAATCAGGGTACTCAGACAGCATTCTAAGAGTATTTAGAATGGACGACTCCTGGCACGGTAGTGTACCTGCAGGTGATGGAGTCACCCTCTCTAAAGGTGTCTTACAGACTAAAGGGGAGAGGGATGCGCATGATTGGCAGATCACTTGCTCAGGCAATTGAGTCAATCATGAGATGTCAAGTACCACACCAGATGTTGTTCTTGCACTAGATGCAATAAGTTGACATTGATCCTATCCTAGAGAAACAGTCGGAAGCAGTTTTAGAACATAAGTGAATGTTCTAGGGATATGATAACGACAGCCTCATTCGGGAGACAGTTATCATTCAAGGCTTCCAAGGTGACATGGGCGACAAGGAGGTTGTCAGAGTTATAGCTTTTACTTCTGACGAGGGGCAGTATTTTGGACAGGTGGTCCAAGTCAATACTGAGGGAGGCATGGCGTAGGATACTGATTATGTTCAGTTGATGATACAGTCTAAGAAGTTTGGATTTGGAGTTCATTTATAAGCTAGGTCCCATCAGACATCCAGAAACATTCTAAGACAGGTATTGCTCATTTCGGGAGATGGCTTTCTCCGCGAACATGAGACATAGAGAGACATAGAAAGAAACATCAAAGCGGATCCACTCACTGAGGCTATTCCTCGAACGTAATAGTTTCGCAAACGAGCTTTGTGAGACTGATAAGTAGAGGAGTTGGGTGTTCGGTATCACACGGGCTATGAGTATGCGACATCGCAATAATTAGCCTTGAGTGCAAGTGGGAGATTGTTGGAGATAGTGCCCTCAGAGTCAATTATTGGATCACATGCACGTGATCGCAATGATTGAGGGAGGACCTGTCCCAGTAGGAAAGTCTTACTCGAGATGATAGTATGCTATCTGGTTTATCTTCTTCATCGTGTACTGCTTTAGGTGACCTGATAGGTCGCTATTACACGTTGATAGAGCCCCTAGGATTCTTGCTTGATTGCCAGCAGTATGAGGGCGATCATATACGTGGGAGCTGGTAGTCTATAAGCACATCCTTAAAAGGTCCCTAGTCGTGGGAGTTTCGAGACAGGGCATCGATACTCCAGAGTAGACTAGTATATACAGTCGAGACCCCGACTAGGGGCGGTGGCCGGTCTCACAAGCCACTGGTGTCAGTTGGTTCACCTAAGATGTATACAGGTGCTCATTGGGTTATGAGTACACCGGACAGGACTCGCCGGGAACATGCTAGTTGGTCTTATACCTGACGTCAGATAGCAGTTCCCTGGTGACATGTGTACAGGTTAGTTCATCGACCTGGGGATCGTCATTTGTCTCGTGTGACTTCCCACAGTACTTTGATTACTACCCTACCACGCTCAAAGGAGACGTGCAAACAGGTTTTAGTTGGGTACAGTCCCGAGCCACATGGAGGCAGTGAGCGGATCTTTGGGGGTTCGTCTCTCCCGGTATTGGGGGTGAGGTCGCGCTGTGTCTAGGAGAGCCATTATACAAAGCCCTCGGCAGAGGCAGGAGATTTACTGGTAGGTATTCCAGTAGTATCTCAGGGTGTTCTGGGCTACACTCCGACACGACTTGTACCGCTTTTGGGGGTCTGACTTTTACCAACCCCCTAGGCCCGCCATGCGATGCTCATAGACGAACGGACCGGACTGTACGGATATTGTCACTGACAGGCTCAGTAGGGTGTCAGGATGAGTTCGCTCATCGACGTCCCTTTTGGTCAATACCTGGTAGCCCGTTACGTATTGGCTTATACCTCTGACGTGCTAGTGGTTAAATCCACAACTAAGGTGTTGACGAGTCTTTAGAGTCCCCCACATTCAGTTGCTCAAGTTTTCGGGCGAAACGCTGTAGAGGCCGTATGCTGATATGGCAAGGTCCGATCAGATACGTGCGGTATTGCACGGATCAGGATCGGATAGTTTGTACTAGAGGCCGTATGGATATATGGCAGGGTTCGATCAGATACGTGTGGTATTGCACGGATTAGGATCGAACGGATATTACTAGCCGGCTTTGGTATAAGCCGGATCCTAGTATAGTACAGTGTAGATTTTGTCTCATTGCATTTGTATTCGGTCGGAATACAGTTGCGGGTGTGTATGCACAGTATCGGGGTTTTCCTGTAATTCATTACGGGACCAGTTTTCTGGAGTTGCCAGTTTGCTTTCCGTTTCGGCCATTTTCATTTGTATCTTTCAATGGCCGAAGATTGGTGGAGGAGGGCTTATTTGCATTTGTGCAAATAAGTATTTGCGGAGGGGGTCTTTGCATATTTCTTTGTATCATGATGATGAACCATCCCATGACCATTTGACTTCTTCATCCATCATGGCTTGACTTTTATATGATATGGTTTTTATGATGGTTGTGGTTGAGTGTTGGATTTACTTGTGATCATATCTTCATATCATGACCATTCCTCTCTCTCTCTCATGTATTATGGTGTGGCCTCTCTCATTTTTTTTTTGATACACTCTCCATTCTCACTCTCCCCTCACACACATGGCCGGCCACATTAGAGGGGGCTGTCCAAAAAATTGGGTGATGGATTTATGGTCTCTTGATGCTTGCAAAATCCCACTACTCATCTCATTACCTCCACCATATGGCATCTCCACTCAAACCCCAATGAGATATAGATCCCTACACTATTATACAGCAAATCTTGGGCACGTTGACTCGCCAGCTTCATGCCCGAGTTGCCTCAGTATAGAGGCGGGAGCCCGTAAAAGAAGCCGGCGACGTGGTGCCCTTCCGGCGACTTGGTGGAGACCGGACATTCCGCGGGAGATCGGGACGACGACGAGAAGACCGGAGGACACGGATCAGTCGGTATATCTCTCTTCCCCATCTTATAGTTAGCTAGGACTAGTTAATGGTTCGATCCGGGTTTTAGTGCGCGGTGGTGCCGGTTCAAGAAAATTTAAAGTTAACCATCGCTTCCGTATTTGGCCTCGGGATGGAGGTCGGGGCGCCGCCGTGCACTTACAAATACAGATAGCACTAACAAGAGAAAATGAATAATGAATAATAATACTAAAATATATATATCAAAAAATATATATAAATAATTAAATCAAAACCTGATTTAATAATCCGTCTTAATCCTAAGCCGGCTAGTATTATCAACCGTCCGATTAAAGTCCGTGCATCCCGTACACATATTTAATCGTACCCCTTCTCGTACCAACGTACGGCTCTTACATCTATCGCCTGAACCGGGAAAACCCTTTGTGTGGGACTCTAAAGACTCGACAATATGCTGGCAGTGGCTTTAACCACAAGCACGTCAGCGGCACTAGCTGTACATAACGGCTACCCAGGTACTTGTCGAAAGGGGGTCGACAATCAAGTACGTCCTTACCCTACCGAGCCTGAATATGACAATCTCCGTACAGTCCGGTCTTTTCATCAAAGAGTATCGCACATCGGGTCTAGCGGGTGGATAACGTCAAATCCCTACTAACCTGATAAGTCGTGTCTCAGTCAATCTCATCACCAACAGAGATACTACTGATCAACTATCAATAAATTTCATCCACTGTGGCTACGGATTTCTAGTGATAGCCAATTGAACACAGCGCGACATCGAATCCTAATACCAGGAGAGACGATTCCCTGACAATCGACCACTGCCTCCATGCGGCTCGGTACTGTACCCAACTAAAATCTATTTGCATAACTACTTTGAGCCGTGGTAAGGTAGTAATCAAATTATAGTGGGAACTCATACAAGACAAATAACGATCACAGGTCAAAGGACTAACCTGTACTCATGCCACCTGAGAACTTCCATCTGACAAAAGATATAATACCATCTAGAAGTTTTCGGTGAGTCCTTCCGGTGTACTAACCTTCAGTGTGCAACTGTATAATATTTTAGGTGACCCAACAGCAATGACTTGTGAGACCGGCCAACGCCCCTCGTCGAGGTCTAGAAATGTATACACTAGTCTACTCCTAAATATCGATGCCCAATATCGATACTCCCATGACTAGGGACACTTAAGGATGTGCTTAAGGACAACCCAGCTATAAGTCGATGTCGCGCACCCCGTAGGTTCGCTGGGAGGCGGAATTTACAAAAAAACGATTTTTCTTACTTTGCAACATCGACTTTAACTCCAGGATCTTTATGGAAACCTTAACTAGCTATATCTACTAGGAGGTTCTAACTACTATGTTAGGGTTTATACCTCCTTGTTTACAAGTCCTTCGGGTCTTCTTCTTCTCCTCCTCTTCTTGAGCTCCTCGAAGATCCAGATCGTGCTTGATCGTCGGCCTCCTCGTGTCGAAGATGATCTACCCGAGAGTCTATACTTCAAGCTCCAACTTCTAAATCGAGGTAACTAAGGTACCTAGTTTGCTAAGCTGGGTAGCTTAAAAGATGTAAAGTGTCTAATGGAGTATTTAATCTCAAAGGACCTAATGATTCACAACACATGAGAAGGTTTTAGGTCTTGAGGAAGAAGGAGAGAAAAAATGGAGAGAGAAAGTGAAAATGCAAATGAGCAAATGAGAAGGCAAGTGAAGAATGACTCCTACACTCATCTCACTCAAGCATGCAATATTTTCCAATTGAAAATATCAACCATGCATGAATAGTGAGTCCAAACCAATAAACAAATGCAAATGAGCCATGCTTCACCATGCCACAAATATCTCCATTTTCCACCTCATTAATCTATTTATTAAAATAGATAAATCCAAATAATGAGGTGTCCCCTTCTAGAAGCATGTCTTATGAAATTACAAGAATGCCCTCACCGTATATACATACCCGTATTCTTATTCCGAAAAATACAAATACAATGAGATAATAATAATCCAATAATGTAATACTAGAATCCGGCTTAAACCAAAGCCCACTAGTATTATCCATTCGAACAACATCCGTGTAGCCAGTACACGTATGTGATCAGAACCCTGCCGTAAAACCATACAGAATCTACATCGTTTCGCCGGAAGTAAAGAAACCCTCTGTGTAGGGCTCTAAAGACTCGACAGTACGCTGAAAGTGGGTTTAACCATAAGTCCGTCGGCGTTACTAGCTGCACGTAACGGCTATCCAGGTATATGTCGATAAGAAGGCCGATGAGCAAACCCATCCGAACTCCTACCGAGCCTATCTGTGATAATCTCCGTATAGTCCGGTCTGTTATTTAAGATACTCACATATCGGGCCTAGGGGGATGGTAACCGTCAGACCCCTAATAGCGCAATAAGTCGTGCCAGGGTAGAGTCCAATACACCCTAAGAAACTACTGCAGTACCTACCAGTAAATATTGCTTACCCTGACCAGGGACTTTGTGTAATGGCTTTTCATACACAGCGCGATATCAACCCCTAATACCGGGAGAGACGAATCCTATCTAACCACTACTGCCTCCAAGTGCTTTGGGACTGCACCCAACTACTACCTGTTTGCATGACTCCTTTGAGCCGTGGTAGTGTAGTAATCTACGTACAGTGGGAACACACTCGAGACGAATAGTGATATCAAGTCAACGGACTAACCTGTACTCATGCCACCCGGGAACTGCTACCTGACGATAGGTATAATACCAATCAGCAGTTCCCAACAAGTTCGTCCAGTGTAACTCATAACCCAATGAGCAACTGTATACTATCTCCGGTATGAAATATCAATGGCTGTGGGACAGACCATCTCCCCTGCTGGGATGAGAAGCGTATACACTAGTCTACTCTAGAGTATCGATGCCCCGTCTCGATAATCCTACGACTAGGGTCCTTTATAAGGATGTGCTTATAAACTACCAAGCCCCCACTAGTGTGACTGCCATCACAACGCTGGTAGTCAAGCAAATATCCTAAAGGCTCTACCAATATGTATTAGCGATATGCTAAAAGAAACATATACACATATTGAGGTAGAATCAAACCAAGTAGCATACTACCATTTTGAGCAAGATTGTTATTATATCTGTGAATATCCCAACCTTCCAAAATGTAATATATAATCCGGTACTATACAATAATGGCCTTTAGGGCATATATCACTAACAATCTTCCACTTGCACTAGGGCCATGTATTGGCATATCGCAAACTTATCATCTCAATTAGCCTCTCGAACAGTGTCTGAGGGATAGCCTTTGTGAGTAGATCTGCATTGTTTTTCTTTGTCTCTACTCTCCGCACTTCGATCTCCCGGCGATCCATGATCTTCCTGATCAGATGGTACCGCCTTAAGATATTTCTGGACTTCTGATGGGACCTTGGTTCCTTCGCTAAAGCTATAGCCCCGTTGTTATCACAATACAGAGGTATTGGATCAATAATGGACGGAACCACCTAAAGTTCAGTAATGAACTTTCTTATCCAGACTGCTTCTTTCGAGGCATTACATGCAGTGATATACTCCGCTTCTATCGTCGAGTCAGCAACAGTGTCTTACTTGGAGCTCTTCCAACAGACCATCCCTCCATTGAGGATAAAGACATAACCCGACATAGACCTGGAGTCGCTTTGTCACTCTGGATGCTAGAATCAGCGAAGGCCTCGATCTGGAGGTCTTCACTTCCGTACACCAAGAACATCTCCTTAGTCCTTCTCAGGTACTTGAGAATGTTCTTAACTGCTGTCCAGTGCTTCTCCCCTGGGTTTGATGGATACCTGCTTACAACGCTCAGTGTGTAAGCTACATCTGGTCTGGTACACAACATCGCATATATTATAGAGCCTTCCGCAGAAGCATAGGGTATAGTAATCATGCGATCCCTTTCCAAATCATTCTTGGGAGACATCTCTTTGGAGAGGGTGATTCCGTGACAAGCCGGTAGATTACCGCGCTTTGAATCTTCCATACTAAATATTTTCAGTATGGTGTCGATGTACCTTGACTGTGAAAGTCCCAATAACTTTTTAGATTTATCACGGTAGATCTGAATCCCCAGAATGTAGGAAGCATCACCCAGGACCTTCATGGAGAACCTTTGTGACAAGAATCCTTTGACTGATTGTAGCATAGGAATGTCATTTCCTATCAGGAGAATATTATCCACCTACAAGACGAGGAATACCACAGTTCTCGCTACAATTCTACTATAAATGTATAGTTCATCTGGATTTTTGATAAAGTTTAATTCCTTGATCGTCTCATCAAAACAGATGTTCCAACTCCGCGATGTCTGCTTTAATCCATAAATGGATTTAAGTAACTTGCACACTTTTCCGCTACTCCCACTCTCTATGAAACCCTCCGGCTGATCCATATAAACACACTCTTCCAAATTTCCATTCAGAAAAGCGTTCTTTACGTCCATCTGCCAAATTTCATAATCATGGAAGGCAGTAATGGAAAGAAGGATCCGAATGGATTTGAGCATAGCCACTGGAGAAAAGGTTTCATCATAGTCCAAACCAGGTCTTTGATGAAAAACTTTTGCAACAAGTCTAGCCTTATAGGTTTCAACCTGTCCATCTACGCCAATCTTCTTTCTGAAGATCCATTTGCAGCCTACGGGTTTTACACCTTCTGGAGCAATGTCTAAAGTCCATACTTTGTTGGTGTACATGGACTCCATTTCGGTCCGCATTGTATCCAGCCATTTTACCGAGTCTCTGCTCCTAATGGCTTGCTGGAAACTAGTTGGCTCATCATCGTCGATGATAAAATCCTCTCTATCCACATCTATAAGAAAACCGTAGTATCTCTCAAGCAGATGAGACTGCCTACTAGTCCTGCGGAGTGGCGCGGGGATGTTCGGTTCTTTCGAAACTTCTGGTTCCACCATGCTTTCAGTAATAGCTTGTGGTTCTGGAATTTCTTTCTGTTCTATTGCACCCCCACTTATTTCTTTTTCAAGAAATTGAGTTTCTAAAAACCGGGCATGCCGAGAAACAAAGACCTTTTATTCCTCCGCGTAATAGAAAAGATACCCTCAGGAGTTCTTTGGGAATCCCACAAACTTACACAGTACTGAACGTGCCTCGAGCTTGTCCATATGCTGCTTTTTTATAAAAGCTGGACATCCCCATATCTTTAGAAACTTAAGATAGGGTTTCTTCCCACTCCACATCTGATATGGTGTTGTAGGAACTGACTTAGTAGGAAACTTATTCAAAAGATATGCAGGCGATTCTAGTGCATAACCCCAGAAGGATCGCGGTAACCCAGCGTTACTCATCATGGAACGTATCATATCCAATAAGTTTAAGTTCTGCATTTCCGATACACCGTTGTGTTGAGGTGTGTATGGAGGAGTAAGCTGAGAGAAAATTCCATTCTCTTTTAAGTAATTTAGGAACTCGGCACTTAAGTATTCACCACCTCGATCAGATCTAAATGTTTTGATATTTTTGCCGGTTTGTTTTTCCACTTCATTCTTGTATTCCCGGAATTTCTCAAAGGCCTCGGATTTATGTTTCATCAAGAATACATGTCCATAACTTGAGAAATCATCCGTAAAAGTAATGAAGTAGGAATAAACACTTCTTGCATGTGTAGATGTTGAACCACACACATCGCTATGTATGAGTCCCAAGAGCTCGCTTGCTCTTACCCCATGTCCAGTGAACGGAGTCTTTGTCATATTTCCTTTGAAACATGATTAACAAGTTTCATAAGACTGATATTCAAAAAGATCCAAATATCCCTCTTTATATAACTTTGTCAACCGTGTTTCATTGATGTGACCCAGTCTATAATGCCATAAGAAAGCCTGATTTAATTCTGGAGACTTTTTTTAAGTGTGTTCTGGACGTTGAAAACCTGAGCTTGATTTAATACGTATATACCGTTATCTAGTGTACCTTACCCAATCAAACCATGATTAAGGTGGATGTGGACGACATCACTTACAAATGTAAAATCTTAACCTTTTTTAGATAGTAAAGATACAGAGATAATATTACATGTTAAACTAGGTACACAAAAACAGTTACGCAAAATCAAAATCTGCACACTTGTCAATCCTAGGTGATATTCCCCTACGGATACAGCATCCACGCTCATTCCGTTAGCAACCCTGAGAGTCGTATCGTCTGTCTTGATAACTCTACGGTTTCTCAGAGCCTGTAATGAGTTACAGATATGAGATCCTGATTCGGTATCTAGTACCCAGGAAGTAAAGTTAATTGACAGATAGTTTTCAATCATAAACACACCTGAAACCGAAGCCACAACGTGCTTCGAATCCTGGTTTCTGGCTTTCCAAGCCTTGCAGTCCTGCTTTCAATGGCCTTTCCTGTGACAACAGAAACATTCCTTCTTCCTTACTGTCATCCCCGAAACTTTTGCCCTGCCCTTTCCCTCTACCTTACTGACACCACTTTTCGGCTTGGTGGAGGCCTTATTCTTCAGCCCTCTGGCTTTCGCCTTGGATCTAGAAGAGAAAGATTCCTCAAAAAGCAGAGTGGGTGTCTTCCTGAATTTCTGCAGGGTGCCCTCAGCGCTCCTCAACATGTTGAGGAGTTCTGGAAGTGAAACTTTCATCCCTTGAATATTGAAATTCAAGATAAATTGGACGTAGGTAGAGGGGATGGACTGTAGAATCAAGTCAGTATATAACTCGTTCTCCAATGTGGTCACAAGGTCCGCGAACTCTTCAATATAGCTAATCATCTTAAAGACGTGGTCCCCTACAGATGACCTGACAGCCAACCTCGCCTGAAACAATTTCTTCGAGATCTCATATCTTGCGATACGAGATTGCTCTCCATATAAATCCTTGGTATTGAGGAAGATGGAAGCTAAGTCCATCTTCTCAAATCACCGCTGGTGTTCATTATCCATTGAAGCCAACACGAGGCACTTGGCTCTCGTACTGTCTATTTCCCATGTCTTACGGATTTCAACATCCGCGACGGTAAAATCTGGACCTGGGACGGCGGGGGCTTTGGTAGTAAGTAGGTAGCCCAGCTTGCCATAGGTAATGACCATATGGGCATTCCTTAGCTAATCTTTATATTTTGACCCAATCAATTTATTTTTATCTAGCAGTAACTTAAGCCCGGTCATTTTGGTCGCTGCAATTAGGATAGAGAGAAGAAACACTCAGCATGATGCTCTTGCAAGTTTAGATTGGTTATTAGTTTATCTAAACAGAATGGCTCCCACTATTCCTCGAATCCTCCTTCAAACCATAAATGAAGAATTAGCCAGGATTAATCTCACCCTACAATTCTTGCTTAACTTTTCGGCCAGGCTAGTGTCGGTACTTCGAGGGAGGTTTTCCAACGCTTTCGCGAAGTTCCTTAATTACATAACCTCTTTTTCCTGGAGGCATAGCCCCGCTAACACCGTTCTAGACACCTACTTGGTTTATAGCATTGATTGTTTAGTGAAAAAATCTCCCGAAGAGTAGCGGATACTCACAATAGGACCAGGATTCAAATATCATCTTGTGACAACCTTGAAGGAATACTACCAAAATCATCACACTCCAAATGGTATGCAATACTATCAAGTTTCATTTTCCTTTGAAACTCCCGATGTGGATTTTTGCCCTAAGCTCTTATGACCTTGACGAAGGACAACATATCATAAGACACAAGTCAAGCTCTACCCGTCATTGTCTAGGTTAATTTGAATCGATCCGTACAAACCCTTGACTAAGGCCAAAATAGCTGTACGACTGTCCCAAATCAACGCATCTATTTATGCTACAGATGAATACCCAGCATCTACCAATCACTATGCCTTGGAGAAGGTCAAAATACATAGCTTGAATACTACTGAATACCCATCTGAAATGACGGAGGGCTACGAATGGTTTTGGTGAAACCGTGAACGTAATGAACTTGATATAGTAGAATGAACCATGATAGATTTTAAAAGAAGTGGTTTAGGCTCCGTATTTAAAAGTTCTTTTTCAAGAAAACCGAGTGGTTTTGAAATTGTTCCAACAATTTAAACTTTTGTTTGTTTTCCTTACATTAATCAATATTAATGCGGTCTCATCATTTAACCCTATCATTGCAAAAAAGAAACGAAAATAGAACGTATGCTTATGCCATCCGCATTCGTCACAGGGCCCCGTCATGCACCGTTAGGTTACTTAACTAACGACAGAGCGGGGGCTGGACTAGCGCGGGTGCAAAACATAAGCAACGTTTATTATAATATATATATATATATATAGCCATTCGTCTCACGCAATATTAGGCATTCCAGATCACAGATCACAGATGAATATACTGGATATACTAGGAATTCCGTGTTTCATTTTAGTCTAGAACGAAAGACGGATTCCACGGCCGTGATGAATAGCCAAACCCCACCGTAGACCCCTACGGGTGCAGCAAACTACCCACCAAATTCCCGAAGTAAAGCAACCTCCCTCAATAAAATGAGTAGGCCACTCGGCACTTCAAGAACCCGGTAGTTTGTGCACCCCACCTTGGGTCTATCCTAGGTGCAAGAAAAAGTAAATGAAATAATACAACAGTGGCTACAATCTCAACCTGGATGTGCCCGGCAAAAATAATATTACATCAATTTACAAATTTACATGAATGAAAGAAAAGAAAACACTATTCTCACATCCCCCGGCTATTCATCCACGACAATCCAATACTTCATATACACAAACCATCACAATACAGATATGTGTAGCCCCCACTAATCGACATATAGCGATTAGCGGATATTTAGCAACACATATATAAACACAGAAACACCGATTAGCCAAGAACATAGAATTCGATCGATAATACTTATCCATGTTTAACCCATGCACAAACCAGTACACAAACAATCTAAGTAAAAACCAAATTTACCAAAAATCATAATTCCAAGAACCAAAAATACAGAAAAAATTCAAAGCAATTCGGCCACAACTCGACGGCGGTTCCACCGCCAAATGACCTATTTGGCGGCGGTTCCGCCGCAAAGTTGAGGAGTTTGGTGCTCAGATTTTTTTAGGTCTTAGAAATGCCTGCATGTATTTTTATGGTCACTGAAATAATTTTTGAATAGTTTTAAAAAATCGACAGCAAGCATATCTCGGAAATTTAATTTCGGGAATTTTTTCGTCGATCGAAATTCTAATCACTTGCTAACAAGCTAGTTAAGATTTAGTAGGCTCTGATACCACTGTAAGTCGATGTCGCGAACCCGCAGGTCCGCCTGGAGGCGGAATTTACAAAAAAATGATTTTCTTACTTCGTAACACCGACTTTAACTCCCGGATCTTTATGGAAACCTTAACTAGCTATATCTAGTAGGAGGTTCTAACTATTATGTTAGGGTTTATACCTCCCTGTTTACAAGTCCTTCGGGTCTTCTTCTTCTCCTCCTCTTCTTGAGCTCATCGAAGATCCGGATAGCGCTTGATCGTAGGCCTCCTCGTGTCGAAGATGATCGACCCGAGAGTCTATACTTCAAGCTCCAACCTCTAAACCGAGGTAAATAAGGTATCTAGTTTGCTAAGCTGGGTAGCTTAGAAGATGTAAAGTGTCTAATGGAGTATTTAATCTCAAAGGACCTAATGATTCACAACACATGTGAAGGTTTTAGGTTTTGAGGAAGAAGGAGAGAAAAAATGGAAAGGGAAAGTGAAAATGCAATTGAGCAAGTCAGAAGGAAATGAAGAATGACTCCTACACTCATCTCACTCAAGCATGCAATATTTTCCAATTGAAAATATCAACCATGCTTGAATATTGAGTCCAAACCAATAAACAAATGCAAATGAGCCATGCTTCACCATGCCATAAATATCTCCATTTTCCACTTCATTAATCTATTTCTCAAAATAGATAAATACAAATAATGAGGTGTCCCCTTCTAGAAACATGTCTTGTGAAATTACAAGAATGCTTTCACCGTATATACATACCCATATTCGTATTCCGAAAAATACGAATACAATAAGATAATAACAATCCAATAATATAATACTAGAATCCGGCTTAATCCAAAGCCTACTAATATTATCCTTCCGAACAACATCCATGTAGACAGTACACGTATGTGATCGGAACCCTGCCGTAAAACCATACGGCCTCCACATCGTTTTGCCCGAAGAAGGGAAACCCTCTGTGTGGGGCTCTAAAGACTCGATAGTACGCCGACAGTGGGTTTAACCACAAGTTCGTCAGCGGTGCTAGCTGCACGTAACGGCTACCCAGGTATATGTTGATAAGAAGGTCGATGAGCAAACTCATCCGAACTCCTACCGAGCCTATCTGTGACAATCTCCATACAGTCCGGACTGTTCGTTTAAGGTACTCGCATATCGGGCCTAGAGGATGGTAATCATCAGACCCCTAATAGCGCAATATGTCGTGCCGGGGTAGAGCCCAATACGCCATGAGAAACTACTGGATTTCCTACCAGTAAATCTCACTTACCCTGGCTAGGGACTTTTTGTAATATCTTTTCCAAACACAGTGCGATATCAACCCCTAATACCGGGAGAGACGAATCTTATCTAACCGCTACTTCCTCCAAGTGCTTCGGGACTGCACCCAACCACTGCCTGTTTGCACGACTTCTTTGAGCCGTGGTAGGGTAGTAATCTAAGTACAGTGAGAATACACTCGAGCCGAATAGTGATATCAAGTCAACGGATTAACCTGTACTCATGCCACCCGGGACCTGCTACCTGACGATAGGTATAATACCAATCAACAGTTCCTAAAGAGTCTATCCAGTGTAACTCATAACTCAATGAGCACCTATATACTATCTCCGGTATGACATACCAATGGCTGTGGGACAGACCATCTCCCCGCTGGGATGAGAAGCGTATACACTAGTCTACTCTGGAGTATTGATGCTCCATCGCGATGATCCTACGACTAGGGACCTTTATAAGGATGTGCTTATAGACTACCCAGCCCCCACTAGTGTGACTGCCATCACAATGCTAGTAGTCAAGCAAAGATCCTAAGGGCTCTACTAATATATATTAGCGATATGCTAAAAGAAACATATACACATATTGAGGTAGAATCAAACCAAGTAGTATACTACCATTTTGAGCAAGATTGTTATTATATCTGTGAATATCCCAAACTTTCAAAATGTAATATACAATCCAGTACTATACAATAATGGCCTCTAGGGCATATATCACTAACACCAGCTCCCACATATATGATCGCCATCATAATGCAGGTTGTCAAGCAACAATCCTATAGGCTTCATCAATGACGAAGACAAACCAGATAGCATACTATCATCTCGAGTAAGACTGTTATACCTGTATAGGTTCTCGTTCAATTATCATAATTGCCTAGTTGCAATCACAATAATTGTCTTAAGGGCATTATATCCAAATATCTCCTACTTGCATTTAAGGTTAATTATTGTGGTATCGCGTACCCACAGCTCGTATGTTATCGAATACCCAACTTCTCTACTAATCAGTTTCTCAAACCATGTTTGTGAAACATAATATGTTCGAGAAATAGCCTCAGTGAGTGGATCCGCTATAATGTTCCAACTTCATCTCTTTATATCTCAACAATCTCCCAAACTGAGCGATACCTCGCCTCAAGAATTTGTCTGGATACTAGATGGGACCAAGTTCATAAATGAAAAACTCCATCCAACAAACTTCTTAGGTTGTATCCTCGGTTGAGTTATTACCAGCATCATGCACCATGATTATCTTAGGAATATGCATGCCTTAGAGGCCATTATTGTTTGATATAGTGGATGCTTGGACATATATATATAGGACTTTCTTGCTCGACATGACAGTATGCTATCTGGTTGCACATTATCTTAACATGTACATTTGTATTGTTAAACTGTCTCTCTGATATATGTTGATAAAGCCTTAGGATGTTAGCTTGACTACCAGGACTATGATGCAGATCATACTAGTGGGGCTTGTGTAGTCCGCAAGCACATCCTTTAACAGTTTCTAGTCGAGGGAATATCGAGACAGGGCATCGATATTCCAGAGTAGACTAGTGTGTACATTTCTTGACCATGTATGGGGTGATGGTTGATCCCACATCCATTGGTGTTTGACATCTAAGATTGTACACAGGTGCTCATTAGAGAATAGGTACACCGAACAGAACTCGCCGAGAACTCCTAGATGGTACCATACCTATCATCAGATAGCAGTTCTCTGGTGACACTTGTACATGTTAGTCTGTAGTCCCGAGATTGTCATAGAGTCTTATATGGTTCCTACTGTGCTTTGATTTCCTCCCTACCACGGCTCAAAGGAGTTGCGCAAACAAGTGGATTTTAGGTACAGTCCTGAGTCATATGGAGGCAATGAGCGATAGGAGGGGTTTCGTCTCTCTCAGTATAGGGAGTTGATGTTGTGCTATGCTCGATTGGCTATAACAGCAAGTCCCTGGCCAGGGCTGATGAGATTTACTGGTAAGTGTTATCAGTAGTTTCTCGAAAGGTTATAGGCCACACATCGACATGACTTATCAAGTTACTTGGGTTTGACCCCTAGACTCGATATGCGACATATCAGACGAAGAGACCGGACTGTACGGTAAGTATTGCTTATAGGCTTTGCAGGAGTTTGGATAAGCTTGCTTATTGATCTTCGATTCGCTCAATACCTGGGTAGCCGTTACGTCCAGCAAGTACCGCTGATGGCTTGTGGGTGACTGATGTGATCATTACCTACTGCTGGCGTATTGACGAGTCTTTAGAGTCCCACACAAGAGTTTCCTGGCTCAAGCGAAACGAAGTAGGGCACATATGCTGATATGTGCGGGAGATTGATTAAATACGAGTATGTGATACCCTATTCTAATCTCGTGATATTTGATATCGGATAGGTTATATGTGATATAACCGGATTGTTGAATCAAGTGTTGATTCAATGATATATTATATATATATATATATATTTGATATTGGCTAGTTATATATGATATGACCGAATTATTGAATCAAGTGATGATTTGATATAGTATATTGAATGTTGTAGGTTATATGTGATATGACCGGGTTATTGAATCAAGTGTTGATTCGATAATTTGATATACATATAAATGATATTAGTTGGTTATATTTGATATAACCGGATTATTGAATCAGGTGTTGATTTAATAATTTAATATATATTTATATTTGATATATTTTTATATTAACTAATATTGTGCTCACTAATAATTTTCTTCTCTTGTTATATATAATGATATATATATATATAATACTATTTTTTCGTGGTGGATGATACATAGAACATGGGTGTATGAGACTCACACCAAGACTAAAGATAATTAGGGTGATTATTTATTAAGAGGAAAATTAAAAATGAGTTGGAAATGAGCATGGCTTAGATGCTTGTAGAAGCATGTAGAAGTAATGACTCATCTCACAAATTTCGTTTTACTTTAGATAGTTTTTCACCAAACCCTTATCTTTAGCCCATGGTTAATCCTCTCATTCTTACTTGGATTTTTTCTTCACCCAAGTTCATCTTCTTCCTCCTCTAGTTTTTCTTGAGTTGGAAAATAAAAAGAGAAATAGATTTCTAAAGTGAGCAAAATTTGTACTTCATCAACCTACACTTTACTAGCCCTTTAGTTTAAATTGTTTGCTTCACTAATACTTTGATTAGTGAAGAGTGGGCTTGAGTGAGAGAGACTTCAAGGTGGATCATTTTCGGACTCGAAGACACGAAGCAAGCTCGTTCCTTTCACCAAATGGAGTCTAATAAGAGTTCTAGGGACTACTATTTGGAGTTTTAGAAGTGAAGGACCAGTCTACAAAGGTTGTATTCTCGTTTCACTTAGTGTAGAACTTGTTTGCTTAAGTTAAAACCCTAATTCTCTAGTTAGATTCTAAGTAAGTGTAGCTTAGCGCTCTAGATTTTTAAAATTGCATATTTGATGGATGTAGAAACCTAGTAGGGGTGCTAAGATACACTTTCATGATATCAGAGCCAAGGTAGAGCTTTAGGTAAGGTCTAAACGACGTTAAAGTGTTCGATCGAAGTTCGAAACCCGTAAATTTCATAGTTTCTGTCCAGATTTTCAAAAGTTGATATTTTACAGATTAAAAATATTCAGAAAATTATGCAGCTTATTGTATGGAGCCCCAAGAAATAAGATGGCCCAACTCAAGTAAATGGCCGCAGAACCACGGCATAACCTAAGTTGTAGCCGCGGTTCCGCCGCATGTTTGGTGAGTTTGGGACTCCTTTTTCTTATGCTGCTCCGTAGTGATATTTGGCACTTTCTGGGTATTTTTAATGAGGCTCAAGTTGTTGAGGTCTCTATAATTTATGGGTGTTTTAAATATCGATCGAAATGTTTAATATCGTCTAGATATTTATGTTATGTGATACAATATTTGGAATCCACATTAATTAGTTTTGTGAAAACTAGTTTATATTTTGTAAATCTAGCATTTTAGTCTCTTTTGATCTATCGCCACGAAGTTTCGATTCGGATCAAAACTCCGTTGCAATCTCGTATTATATGCGAATAGTCACAGGGAAACATTACTAGATAGCCACGCCCTATAGCCCTGACCAAGTGACTATAGGAGAACACCGAAACCAAAAGCATCCACTCGGATGCTCTCGGCCGCGGTATTCCGCCCAAGTGCACTTCGTTGACGGCATCGGGGGTGCGGCAATCTACTAAAATTCTCGACGAGCATTCGATCATTTTATCGAGAATCTGTTGAATTACCCGACTTGTTATTGAAAAGTGTTTCAATTCGAGACATAAATGAAAGATTTAAAGGGTTAGGCATGAAATCTGAGATATGAGATATTCCGAGTTTATGATGTCTAAGGTTAGATGCATATACTAATTATTGTATTTTTCATTTCTTTTCTGCGACCGTAAGTGTAATATGTGATGTACCCCCAATCTCGTTGCTATACATCAACCATATTAAGAATACGCATATTTACTTACGTTGATGGCATGTGATGTTATGTGTTGCCGTGATATGTTATATTAAATTGTCGTGAATGAATAGCCAGGGGGTTTTACGTGAGATGAGAGTTTTTATATTTTAATTCATGTAAAATATTTGTATGTAATATTCTTTTATTGGGACACTTCTGGATTGAGGTTGTTGTCACCATTGATGTATATTATTTACTTTTCCGCATTAGGATAGACTCAAGACGGGGTGCATAAGTAACCGGGTTCTAGAGTCCAGTGGGAGACCATCTCGAGGAGTCGAGACCGGGTCGCCTAACTCTAGAATTGGCAGGGCCACTTCCCGCTCTCGTAGGGGTCTAGGGATATGGGTTTGGCTATTCATCACGACCGTAGACTCCGTGTTTTCATTACTGGCTTAATTTAAAACACGGACCTCCTAGTATATCCTATATTTCATATGTTTGTTTCTGCTGCCTGTGTTCTGTGATGTGATCATATAACCGCGTGAGACGAATGCTATATATATATATGATATATATATATATATATATATAATAAACGTTGCTTATGTTTTACACCCGCGCTAGTCCAGCCCTCGCTCTGCCGTTAGTTAAGTAACCTAATGGTGCATGACGGGCCCCGTGGCGAATGCAGATGACATAAGCGTACGTTCTATTTTTGTTTCTTCTACGATGTTTAGGAAACATAAATGATGGGACATCATTAATGAGATTAGTGAAAAGAAAGAAACCTAAAAATATTGTAGAATCAAATTTTTCAAAAAGGTGGCTCTAGTTATTGCTTTGCATAGAGGTATTCCATTATGAATATCCAGCACCTCATTCGATGAGGAAATAGCCTAGATCCCTTCTCTGGGAATGACCTCTTTAGCAAAATTAGCAGAGGCTACAATCCACTTGGTTTGTTTTGAAAACTATTCGATTTTAAAAACGGAGCTTAAACCACTCATTTTCAAAATCACTAGATTCTACAACGATATCAAGTTCATTACGTTAAAGGTTTTCTTCAAAACCACCTCCGACATTTCAGATAAGGACTATTTAGTATCCGTTCTGCGTTTGTTGACCTTGTCAAGGCGTAGTGTATGGTAGCTGATTAGTGCTTATCTGCCACATATGATGCGATTGGATTAGAGTAGTCGTACGACCTTGTTGACCTTGTCAAGGGTCGTGCGGGTGGGATTAATTCAATCATGAAATGACGGGTTGAACTTGACTTGCGGTTTATGGTTTGTTGACCTTGTCAAGGTCATAAACCGCATGGGGTAAAAGCATATATCGGAAATTTCAAGTGTTGAAATTTGCATTGAGATTGCAAACCTTCTATATGATAGTTGGATCCTGATACCCACTGTGAGTAAGTATTACTCCTGTGAGAGTTTTCCACTTTACAATTAGCTGATCCAGTAGGTGTCTAAGAAAGGTGTTAATAGGGTTATGCCCCTGCGGAAATGAGGTTATTTAATTAGTTCAAGGCGAAAACATAGGGAGACTCCCTCGGAGTACCAATACCTGCCTGGCTGACCTATTGGCGAACTTGTAGGGTGTAATTAATCCCGGGTAATCTTACCATTTAGGGTTTGAAGGAAGATTTGATAAAAACAGTGGGAGCCATCCTGATTAGATAAGATAATAACCAATCTAATCTTACAAGAGCGCACGCTGAAGTGTTTTTCTTCTCTCTCTCTCTCTCCAGGTAGCGACTATGACACGCCTTAATCAGGATAATAATATAGATGTATTGATCGGACCCGCTTATTATACTGAGCTGGGGAACGTTGGTTCCGCTCTATTTTATGACTGTCATAAGTCTGACCAAGGAATAGGGGAATACCAGGATTCCCACACAACCCGAATGAAAAAGAGCATATTGATGCATCTTCTTCGGGTGTGTTCGTTTTTGAGAATTTTTTCTCAGTTTGCTCTACGTCCTGGGTATTAGATACCGGATCAGGATCCCACTTTTGTAATATGTTACAAGGGTTAAGAAGAAGTAGAAAACTGAGAACGAATGATAAGTCTCTCGTAGTAGGGAATGCTACAATTGTTGCAGCCAAAGCAGTTGGCGAATATCACCTAGTATTACCAAATGGTAATACATTTATTCTGAACGACTATTGTTTCGTACCAAAAATGATGTGCAATATTATATCAGTTTTTTTATTACATAAAGAAGGATATAATTTTGTATTGGAGGAAAATGTTATGATCATTTTCCTAAATCAAGTATTGATTGGGTTTGGTACGTTGTGTAATGGTATATACGTTCTAAATCCAACTGCAGTTCTAAATATACAGAACACACACAAGAGAAAAAGTTCAGAAATGAACGAAGCCTTCTTATGGCATTGTAGATTTGGTCATATTAATACGACAAGACTAGTTAAGTTACATAAAGATGGATATTTTAATCCGTTTGAATTTACATCTTATGAAACTTGCCAGTCATGTCTTAAAGGCAAGATGACCAAAACTCAGTTTACGGGACACGGAGAAAGAGCTACTGAACTCTTGGGACTAATACATAGTGATGTATGCGGTCCTATGTCTACACATGCCAGGAATGGTTCCTCGTACTTCATTACATTCACCGACGATCTCTCAAGATTCGGACATGTGTTCCTGTTGAAACACAAATCTGAAGTTTTAAAGAAATTCAAGGAATATAAGTGCGAGGTAGAGAACCAGACGGGTAAAAGTATTAAAATCCTTCGATCTAATCGGGGAGGAGAATACTTAAGCATGGAATTTCAAGACTATTTAAAAGAGAATGGGATTCTCTCTCAGCTTACTCCTCCGTATATACCACGGCACATTGGAGTATCAGAGCGGAGGAATCACACCCTATTAGATATGGTACGCTCTATCAGATATGGTACGCTCTATCATGAGTATTGCTGAGTTGCCTATTTCCTTTTGGGGTTATGCACTTGAGACAGCTGCATATCTATTGAATAGGGTTCTAACCAAATCCTTGCCTACCACTCCATATTAGATATGGTATGGAAAAAGACCATCTCTTAAACGGGTTAACATATGGGGTTGTCCGGCCTATGTTAAAAAGAAAAATCCGGATATCGCGTACTATATCCAACAATAATTGCCTTGAGGACACTATATCCAACAAACCCCCACTTGCATTTAAGGCCAATTATTGTGGTATCGCGTACCCACAGCTTGTGTTCTACCGAATACCCAACTTTTCTACTAATTAGTTTCGCAAACCATGTTTGTGAAACATAATGTGTTCGAGAAATAGCCTCAGTGAGTGGATCCGCTACAATGTTCCAACTTCATCTCTCTATTTCTCAACAATCTCCTAAACTGAGCGATACCCCGCCTCAAGAATTTGTCTGGATACTAGATGGGACCAAGTTCATAAATGAACAACTCCATCCAACAAATTTCTTGGGTTGTATCCTCGGTTGAGTTATTACCAGCATCCTGCACCATGATTATGTTAGGAATATGTATACCCTAGAGGCCATTATTATATGATATAGTGGATGCTTGAACATATATATAGAGGACTTTCTTGCTTGACATGATAGTATGCTATCTGGTTGCACTTTCTCTTAACTTGTACATTTGTATTGTTAAACAATCTCTCTGATACATGTTGATAAAGCCCTTAGGATGTTAGCTTGACTACCAGGACTATGATGCAGATCATACTAGTGGGGCTTGTGTAGTCCGCAAGCACATCCTTTAACAGTTCCTAGTCGAGAGAATATCGAGACAGGGCATCAATATTCCAGAGTAGACTAGTGTGTATGTTTCTTGACCCTATATGGGGCGATGGTTGATCCCACATCCATTGGTGTTTGACATCAAAGATTTTACACAGGTGCTCATTAGAGAATTGGTACATCGAACGGGACTCGTCGAGAACTCCTAGATGGTACCATACCTATCGTCAGATAGCAGTTCTCTGGTGACATTTGTACAGGTTAATCTGTAGACCCGAGATCGTCATAGAGTCTTGTGTGGTTCCCACTGTGCTTTGATTTTCTCCCTACCACGGCTCAAAGGAGTTGTGCAAACTGGTGGAGTTTGGGTACAGTCCCGAGTCACAAGGATGCAATAAGCGATAGGAGGGGTTTCGTCTCTCCCGATATATGGAATTGATGTTGCGCTATGCTCGATTGGCTATAACAGCAAGTCCCTGGCCAGGGCTGATAAGATTTACAGGTAAGTGTTATCAGTAGTTTCTCGAAAGGTTATAGGCCACACATCGGCATGACTTATCAAGTTACTAGGGTCTGATGATTCCAACCCTAGACTCGATATGCGACATATCAGACGAAGAGACCGGACTATACGGTAAGTGTTTCTTATAGGTTTTACAGGAGTTTGGATAAGCTTTCTTGTTGATCTTCTATTCGCTCAATACCTGGATAGTCGTTACGTCTGGTTAGTACCGCTGACGGCTTGTGAGTGACTGATATGATCATTACCTACTACTGGCGTATTGACGAGTCTTTAGAGTCCCACACAGAGGTTTCTTAGCTCAAACGAAACGAAGTAGGGCACATATGCTGATATGTGCGGGAGCTTGATTAAATACGAGTATGTGATATTTTATTCTAATCTCGCGATATTTGATATCGGTTAAGTTATATGTGATACAACCGGATTGTTGAATCAAATGTTGATTCAATGATATGTTATATGTATATATATTTGATATTGGCCGGTTATATATGATATGACCGGATTATTAAATCAAGTGTTTATTTGATATAGTATATTGAATGTTGTAGGTTATATATGATATGATCGGGTTATTGAATCAAGTGTTGATTCGATAATTTGATATACATATAAATGATATTAGTCAGTTATATATGATATAACCGGATTATTGAATCAAGTGTTGATTTAATAATTTAATATATATTTATATTTGATATATTTGTATATTAACTAATATTGTGCTCACTAATGATTTTCTTTTCTTGTTATATATATATATATATATATATATATATATATATATAATACTATTTTGTCATGGTGGATGATACATAGAATATGGGTGTATGAGACTCACACCAAGACTAAAGATAATTAGGATGATTATTTATTAAGAGGAAAATTAAAAATGAGTTGGAAATGAGCATGGCTTAGATACTTGTAGAAGCATGTAGAAGCCATGACTCATCTCACAAATTTCGTTTTACTCTGGATATTTTATCACCCAACCCTTATCTTTAGCCCATGGTTAATCCTCTCATTCTTACTTGGATTTTTTTTCCACCCAAGTTCATCTTCTTCCTCCTCTAGTTTTTCTTGAGTTGGAAAATAAAAAGAGAAATAGATTTCTAAAGTGAGCAAAATTCCTACTTCATCAACCTACACTTTACTAGCCCTTTAGTTTAGGTTATTTGCTTCACTAATACTTTGATTAGTGAAGAGTGGGCTTGAGTGAGAGAGACTTCAAGGTGGATCATCTTCGGCCTCGAAGACACGAAGCAAGCTCATTCCTTTTACCAAGTGGAGTCTAAGAAGAGTTCTAGGAACTTGTGCATCACAGAAAACTGTATTTTAATACCCTCATTCATGATCTATTTTGTTATTTATCGGTACTTTTAACCAGTGTCTGCTTAGTTATTATAGATTACAGGTATTCGTGATAAAATACTGGAAACACATTCAAAATCACGAATATAACGTTTGGGAGCCGACACTGCAAGCAGACCAGGAAACCGACCAATATCCAAAGAGTTCTTTTGGAAATAAACATGTGTATACAATTTTGGTCCAACATAATATAAGTGTACACACAACTCTTTGGCATGGACCATGACATGGTGGGTATGCCCATGGCACACAAGAAATGATGAATTGTGCAACTAGTGGGCACACGGTGTGATGGGCAATAAATGCATAAAGTTTTGATGTGATGCATTGCTTCAAGTTTCCTCCAAATCTCTGTATGCAAACCAGGTTATTTTAGACAAATCAAACAGCAACAGGATGATGTTGGAGTAGATACAAGACCGCCACATCAACACGAGCTCCTTTGCTCGGATTGGGACCGGCCATACCCTCCTATTTTCCGAGCTCGCTGGCCCCCTTGCCCCATTTGTCCCCATCTTTTCACCGTCCATTCCTTGCAGTCACATCACCTTATTTTTAGTACTTGTTTAATCTCTTTTTGTGCCTATAAAAGCCAGATCTGTGAGCAAGGAAAATCTCTCTCACATATTCTACCACATAGTATATACATTTTTCTTAGTTTCTTTTGTTTTTGGTTTAGGCTTGAGAGTGAGTGGGCTATCACTTGGTTTCTTCTTCTTCTTCTTCCCTCTTGAAGCTTTCTCTTGATAGCTTCATTATGGAGGTTGAACAAGTTTCCAATATCTTGTAACTCAACTTCAAGTGTTAATATATTGATTTGTTATTTGCTTTCTTTTCTTTACTTGCTTTGCTTTTCTTTTCATTATTATGCTTAAATAATCTCTTTGGTTGTGGTAATGGTGAGGAAATGAGATGAAGGCTTTGCTTCCTCCTCCTCTTGTTAATGTTTAATGTGCTTATATATATGATTCTAACTTAAGGATTGTTTATGTATTGATGTGATATGGTGTTTTGAAACATGGTTACTTTGTAACCTCCTCATATACCATATTCATTCCCTTTCCCCATTTTAATGTTTAAGTTAAAATCAATTTAGTGTTAAGGTTGCTAGGTTTAGATATGGTATTTTGGGATCAAGTGCTTGACAATTTCTTGGTTTCATATACGATATACTATCACAAACACTTAGCAAACTCAACACTAAAATCATTTGCTCTCATGAAATAATTTATGTTTTTGATATTGTGGTAAGCTTGCTAACCTTCATGCTTAGTGTTGATACCCTAAGCTCGGACATACAAACGGTAAGTGAACAAAATAGACTCGATGCGTGTTTTGCATCACATATCGGAATTTGATGATTTCTGCTTCGCAACCGCGTTGACAAATCATGCTTCATGTCGGGATCGACGTATGGACGGAAAACTCATGATCAAGGGGGCGTCGAAGGAATCGTCATGATTCGATCTTCTGAACCAAAGCCACAACCAGTTCTTCCTTATCTTCTTTGCTTGCTTTCTTTGTTTTCGTATTCTTTATTTTTGTGACAAAACCAACCATTCGTTATTTGTTGAACCTTAAATCACAAGACCTAATACACAATTCCCTGCGGATCGACCCGTACTTGCCAGCTTGCTACAATGCGCCGTGCACTTGCGGTTTATAAATTTTAAAACGAGAATGATCTCGTGTGCGCATTCCATTTCCTTAAAATCATATCCGTTTCTAAAACATACGTGTTTGCGTGCGCGGGTGAATTCCTAAGAGGACTACTACTTGGAGCTTTAGAAGTTAAGGACCGGTCTACAAAGATTGTATTCTCGTTTCACTTAGTGTAGAACTTGTTTGCTTAAGTTAAAACCCTAATTCTCTAGTTAGATTCTAGGTAAGTGTAGCTTAGCACTCTAGATTTTTAAAATTGCATACTTGATGCATGTGGAAACCTAGTAGAGGTGCTAAGACACACTTTCAGATTACCTCAGTATCCCTATTGGAACACTATCCAATACACCGATCCTCAGAAGAGGCTGAAATCAAAATTCTGATAGCATCTCTGTCATCTAGGTCACCTTGGAAGCCTGAACCGATAACCGCCTTCCAGAGGAGACTGCCATTACCCTATACCAAGAATATCCTCTTATGTTCATAATATCTTCCCTATGTTTCTCTAGGATTGGATTAATATCTGCTTGCTACAGCAAGTGTATAAGCAATATCTGGTGTTGTACAAGACATTGCAAGATTGACTCAATTGCCTAAGCAAATGATATGTCATTCATGTCAGCCTCCCTCCTCATCAGTTTAGATGACATCCCTTTTAGAGAGGGTGACTCCATCACCTGCGGGTACACCACTACGCTAGGAGTCGTCCATTCTAAAATACTTTTAGAATGCTGTCCAAGTACCCAATTGGAAAACTTCCCAAATCTAGATCTAAAACTAGAATCCCTGATATATTATCTATCTAGTTTTGTACAAGACATTGCATGATTGACTCAATTGCCTAAACAAATAATATGTCATTCATATCAGTCCCTCTCCTCATCAGTCTAGAAGACATCTCTTTGGAGAGGGTGACTCCATCGCCTGCGGGTACATCACCACGCCAAGAGTCGTCCATTCTAAAATATTTTTAGAATGCTGTCTAAATACCTGATTGGGGAACTTCCCAAATCTAGATCTAGTCACCAGAATTCCTGATATATTATCAATATCCAACGTGGAGAAAACACTTTGTGACAACCAAAGTTTGACCGATTGTAGTATAGGAACATCACTTCCTATCTGGAGTATATCATCCAAATTCCAGGACAGTACTCCCTACATACTTCTTACTAGGTTTATCTATTGTTTTGATAAAGTCAATCATCTTGACTGTCACATTAAAATAGATGATCCATCTCCGCTATCTATACTTTAGTCTATGAATAGACATAAGCAACTTGCACACCTTCATATGCTCCGACTGACTACAATAACCCTCTGACAGAGTTATATATACGTGCACTTCCAAATTTCGATTTGGAAAGACGTTATAGTCATCCACTTGCCAGATATCATAACCATGAACTGCATCAACGCCAAATCATATCCATATGGACTTCAACGTAGATACTGAAGTAAAAGTCATATCACAATCCACAACGGGTATTTGATGAAAACTTTTTAGAACAAGTCTAGCCTTATTAGGTTAGTACCTTTCCACCTGCACAGATCCTGAAAGATCTACTTACTTCTAATGGGGTTCACCCTTTCAGGAGCGCCCAACAAAGTCTAAAATCCATAATTTACTGATGTATGTGGAGTCCATCTTGGATATGGAGTATGTAGTCACCTAGAAGTTACCACTTCCTATGACCTGCTAATAACAAGTAGGTGGAATAGCAGTGCCAAGTCATATCCGTATGGTCTTTAGTATAGACACTAAAGTAAAAGTCTCATCACAATCCATAATGGGTATTTGATGAAAACTCTTACAACATGTCTAGCTTTATTAGGTTGGTACCTTTCCACCTGCACAGATCTCGAAAGATCTAATTGCTCCTAATGGGTTTTACCCCTTCAAGAGCACCTAGCAAAGTCTAAAATCCATGATTTGCTGAAGTGTGTAGAGTCCATCTTGGATATAAAACACCTGGTCACCTAAAAATTACCACTTCCTATGACCTGCTGATAACTAGTAGGGCCATCATTACTATGATATTGACCTCTTTGTCACCGTCTACAAGAAAACCGAAGCACCTCTCGGGTGGCAAACGTCACCTACTTAATCTGCGAAGCGGCTAATGGTTTGTCAAGTCCAATTGAATCCTTAGGTTCTGCTAAATTTTCGGTAACCGTTTGTGGTTTTGGAATTACTTCCAATTCTACCATGCTCCTAATAGTTTCTTTTGCAAAAATATTCCTTTTATAAAAAGGTGGTGAGTCAAGAACAATGTGACTATTAATCTTGAAAATAGTAGAAACAAAATGCGAGCGAATGCTTGGGATAATCCACAATCCGCCATTACCGAAGCGTGCCTTGAGTTTTTCCAGATTCTGCTTTTAAACAGAAACCGGATAACTCCATATCTTAACAACCTGAAGATATACAACTAAATTATGTTCAAATAGAATCAAGACACTAATTTAGATGGAACTGGATTCAAATGTCATGTAGCTATTTCCAGTGCATATCACCTAATGGAAAAAGGATAATACAACATTACTCATCAAGGAGCACCCCCACGGATGAGCAACCTGCAAAAGAATCAAGTTCTCAGTATTACTATGATGGACCATCTAGCATAAGTATTTACATCTTCGATCACCTCGAAGATTCCTGATACTTCCAATGTATGGTTTTCTACTTTATTCTTATACCTACAAACTTCTCAAAATCTTTGGACTTTGCATTATAATAAATGCGTGTTTAAAACCAGAGAACTCATAGGTAAACCTAAATAAAGTAATAGTACCAACCCCTTATCCCGAAAGACACCAGGAAACAAACATTTTCATTTATAAGTCCCAAGAGTAACTCAAATTCTGTGTTTTATAAATTGAAAGTTATATCTTGGTTAAGAATGTCTTACACCGTTATTCAATGCACCTTACCTTATTCTCAACTGATAAAGGTAAATGTTTAAAACAAAATTTTCAAAATGTATATCTCATTTTATAAAATAAAGGTACAGATATTTCATTTTAAGATTTGGTGCAGAACAACGGTTATTCGAAACCAAATATTTCCCGTTAAGCAAAGCCAGGCGACTTAATCCGATATCACCAATTGCAACGAATTTCGATATTGTGGATCAAATCTCCCATTCCCCAATATTCTACTCCTACCCATCATCTGTAACACGGTACAGACATGAGATCCAAATCCGGTAAATACATACTCTGGAGTCAGAATTGATTGGGAAAACAATTCTCGGTAACAAGTACACAGAAAATCTGTAACATGAAAATGTTTCATAGGGGGTGCCCACGTATTCCGAGTAATAACTTTTCCATTATCCAGATTCATGACAGTAGTCACAATTTACTTTGCCCTCACTTCAATCCCTTTATATGTCTACATCTTACATTCTGCACACCGCACTTAGGCTACTTGATTTTCTTCGTTCCCTACCTTTCAGCACCAGCCTAAGGCTTGGAAGAAGACCATCCAATAAGCGTAATAGGTGTACTCTCCTAGTACAAGGAGCTCTCACAACCTGAGAGAAGGTAAAGGGAAGAGACAACCGAATAATCCTATTCAATTTCTCCAGAACCTGTGACTATCCTCGATTGAATTAATTTTTTTGAGTTCGTATGTAACTATACGATGTTCGTTCCAAGCAATATGGATCATCGTAGTGATACGACGTGTTCTGAAGAAATGCAAAGGGTAAAGTAGGAGTAGCGGGGATATATGCGACTTTGTCCCGAATCAAGACAAGCCAAAGCCTAAGGGTGTAAGAAGGTTTGGTTAACTTGGTTCAAGCGTTTTTAAGGTCTAAGGTAAGTCATGGGTCGCTGTACCAGAGAGAGAAAAGAAACACTAATCATGCACTCTATCAAGATTAAATTGGTTATCACTTTATCTAATCAGGATGGCTCCCACTGTTTCCTTGAATTCTCCTTCAAATCCTAAAAAGAGAACTAGTCGGGATCATTTATACTTTACAAGTTCGCTAAACGTTCTGCCAGGCTAGTGTTGGTACTCCTAAGGAGGCCCCCCGTGCTTTCGCACGGACCCAATTAACAAGCTCGTTTCCATAGAGGCGTAACATCGTTAACACTTACTAGACACCACAGAGCTCCCATTCCCGAAGAGTAATACATACTCATCAGTAGAAATCGGGACTCAACTATCATCGTGTGATAACTTTGACAGAAGCCGACCAAAATTACCACACCCTAGAAGGTATGAGCAAACCTGGCATGTTTCCCTTATGTTTGAAACTCCCGATAAGGTCTTTTCTCCAAACGTCATATGGTCTTAATAGAGACCAACGTACCATAAGTCGCAAGTCAGGTTCAACCCGTCATTGTCCTGGATTAACTTAGACCCACCCGCATAAGCCCTTGATAGAGACCAACATAGCTATACGACTATCCTAACTAATCTCATCAAAATGCAACAGATAAGCAACATTTAGCTACTGTACACTATGTCTTGATAGAGACCAACATACATAGCACAAATATTAACTGCTACTTATCTCAAATGAAGGAGGGCTACGACTGGTTTTTGGCGAAAAAACCTTTTACGTAATGAACTTAATATCGTTGAAAGAATTCGAGTGGCTTTGAAATGGAGTGGCTTAAGCTCCGCATTTTAAAACAAGTAAAATAATCCTTTACTTAAGAGCGAACTCCCAGTGAAGGGATCAAGACTCTCCCATCATAGAATGAGGTGCGAGATATTCCTAACCGAATACCTCTATGCAAAGCAAAAGAATACGACTATGAGTTTTGAAGAAAACTAAATAGTTTTAAAATTGGTTCCGACAACATCATTTATGTTTATTTTCCTTGCATTATTCAGATAACGCGTTCCCGTCATTTTAAGTTTCCAATCCACAAAAGAAACAACCAAAATAGCATGCCTTTATATGCCATCCGCATTCACCACAGAGCCTCGTCATGCACCGTTAGATTACTTAACTAACGGCAGAGCAGGGGCAGGACTAGCGCAGATGCAAAACATATAGAAGCAAATACTAAATATATATATATATATATATCAACATCACAGAAATATAATAGTCATCATAGGCAGATAAAAATCATCACAGGCATGCGAACAACAATATGGAACAGCGAATAAACTAGGAGCCCCGCATTTTATTTGAGCCGTAAATGAGACGCGATGTTCCCCGGTCGTGTAGATAGCCAGTGCAATGAAGAACCTAAACCCTTACGAGTGCGGCAAATTACCCACCAATCTTGGAAGTGAGGCACCCTAATCAACAAAGTGAATGGGCCACCCAACACTTCACGGAATTCGGTAACTTGAGCACTCCTCAGTTGGTCAACCTATGCCCCTTACGAGTGCGGCGAATAGCCCGCCAATTTTAGAGTAAGGCTCCCCTAATCTCAACGTCATGAGATGTGGACTCGTTACCCTCTAGAACCCGGCTATCGAGCACTCCTCCACAGGGTAATCCTAATACAGAAAAGAAAATATATATATACAACGGTGACATCAACCTCAACCCGGTCGTGCCCTAATAAAAGAATATACAAACTGGTAGAAACGGCAGTCCACATGTCGGATGCTCGCCCCGCACAAATGAATATACAAATGAATCTGAACTATACATCTAACATTGCTCACAGGGCTATCCATCATGACAATCTATCCAAAAGATCAGTGCAACACAGAACATCAATGCGAATATCATGTTGTTCGTAAACCTGTCTGATTATACATATAGCAACCAGTCGGATTATACCGCGCTATAATATTCACGGTCGCAGAAACAAACAAATGCACTAAAAACCACGAATTTAAAATTTCGATCGATTAAAAATTTCCACATTAGCCCCATATACAAACCAGTACTCAAACAAATCTGGACTAAAACCAAATTTTCCAAAAATCACAATTCCGTGAATTAGAGCACCAGAAAAAATTTGGGGCACCATGGCCAAAATTGGACCGCGGATCCGCGGCCAAATGGCATATTTGGCGGCGGTTTAGCGGTCGAATTTTGGGCTTAGGTGCCCAAATTTCTTTCAGGTCTTTAGTTTTTCCTGTACATAATTTTAATGCAACCTGAACAATTATTTGAACAATTTTAAAATTCGAACAACAAGCAATAAATTGGAAATGCGAATCGGAAAAATTCCGTCGATCGAAATTCTAAATTAGTGCTAACAAGATAGTTAAAGTTTATGGAGTGGCTCTGATACCATGTTGGAGTTCGGTGCCCGCGTCGCGGAAGCCGTGGCCGAGGCGGAAGTGATAACAAAAAGTTTATGCGAGCACCAAACACGCATAAACCAGGATATGATCCATATACCTAAACTAGCAAACTAAAACATGCAAAAGGTATAAAATTACAACTTTCGATGCGTATCCACCCAATTGTGGAAGACCCCTCCAAGCTCGTAGCCGCCAGGATCGCGCTTGAAAGTCGGCCACCCTCACCGAAGAAGATCCACCCAAGGGAAACCGAAAAAAGTTTCGACCGACGATCTAAACTTGCTAAGGATGGATGGTGGGTGATGTAAGAATTTTTTCACTAAACCTTTTTTCTCTAAACCATGCTCACTAGAGAGCAAGAAGAAGAAGGAAAGAAAGGTGAGGAGAGAGTGGTGAAAATGTCTAAGTCTCTCATCTATGAAGTATGAACTCTAGAATGTGGAATCAAAACACAAGTGTAGAAAAAAGAATAGCTTTTCATTTTTACAACCATGGTTCAAATAGTGCAACCAATTACGGAATACTTCACCTCATTTCCATTTATTTTTCTAAATAGAAAAATAAATATGAGGTGTCCTTCTTCTAGAAGCATTCCCATATAAATACGGAATACTTCACTCGGTATATGTATCGCTACATATACGCATATCCGTATAAAAATACGGATAGCACCAATGAGAGAAAATGAATAGTGAACAATAATACTAAAATATATATATATCAAAATATATATATAAATTATTAAATCAAAACCTGATTTAATAATTCGGCTTAATCATAAGCTGGCTAGTATTATCAACTGTCCGATTAAAGTCCGTGTATCCCATACATGTATTTAATCATAACCCTGCTCCTACCAACGTACGGCTCCTACATCTATCGCCTGAACCGGGAAAACCCTCTGTGTGGGACTCTAAAGACTCGAAAATACGTTGGCAGTGGTTTAACCACAAGCCTGTCAGCGGCACTATCTGTACGTAACAGCTACCTAGGTACTTGCCAAAAAAGGGGTCGACAATCAAGTACGTCCTTACCCTACTGAGCCTGAATGTGACAATCTCCGTACAGTCCGGTCTCTTCATCAAAAAGTATCGTATATCGGGTCTAATAGGTGGATAATGTTAGACCCCTACTAACCCGATAAGTCATGTCTGAGTCAAACTCATCACTAAAAGAGATACTACTGATCAACTATCAGTAAATCTCATCCACCGTTGCCACGGATTTCTAGTGATAGCCGACTGAACACAGAGCGACATCGACTCCTAATACCAGGAGAGACGAATCTCTAACAATCGACCACTGCCTCCATATGGCTCGGGACTGTACCCAACTAAAACCTATTTGCATGACTCCTTTGAGCCGTGGTAGGGTAATAATCATAGTACAATGGGAACTCACATAAGACAAATGACGATCACAGGTCAAAGGACTAACCTGTACTCATGCCACCTAAGAACTTCCATCTGACGATAGATATAATACTATCTAGAAGTTCTCGGCGAGTCTGTCCGTTGTACTAACCTCCAGTGAGCACCTGTGTACTATCTTAGGTGACACAACACCAATGGCTTGTGAGACCGTCCACCGCCCCTCGTCGGGGTCTAGAAACGTATACACTAGTCTATTTCGGAATATTGATGCCCAGTCTTGATACTCCCACGACTAGAGACATTTAAGGATGTGCTTATGGACAACCCATCTCCCATATATATGATCGCCATGATAATTCTGGTTGTCAAGTAACAATCCTACAGGCTTCATCAATGATGAAGACAAACCAGATAGCATACTATCATCTCGAGTAAGACTGTTATACATGTATAGGTCCTGGTTCAATTATCATAATTGCTTACTTGCAATCACATAATTGCCTTGATGGAACTTTATCCAACATACCTATCGTCAAATAGCAGTTCTCTGGTAACACTTATACATGTTTGTCTGTAAACCCGAGATCGTCATAGTGTCTTGTGTAGTTCTTACTGTGCTTTGATTACCTCCCTACCACGGCTCTACTAAGTCATGAAAACAGGTGGTAATTGGATACAGTCCCGAGTCATATGGAAGCAGTGAGCGATAGGAGGGGTTTCGTCTCTCCCGATATTAGGAGTTGATGTTGTGCTATGCTCGATTGGTTATAACCGAAAGTCCCTGGCCAGGGCTAATGAGATTTACTGATAAGTGTTATTAGTAGTTTCTCAATTGGTTATATACCATACATCAGCATGACTTATCGAGTTATTGCGGTCTGGCGATTCCACCCCCTAAACTCGATATGCAACATATCAGACGAAGAGACCGGACTATATGGTAAGTGTTGCTTATAGGCTCTACGGGAGTTTGGACAAGTTTACTTGTTGATCTTCTATTCGTTCAATACCTGGGTAGCCATTACATGCAGCTAATACCGCTGATGTGCTTGTAGGTGTTTGATATGATCATTACCTACTGCTAGCGTATTGGCGAGCCTTCAGAGTCCCACATAAAGGTTTTCTAGCTCAAGCGAAACGAAGTAGTACATATATGGAGATATGTGAGGGAGCTTGATTAAATACCGATATATGATACCGTATTCTAATTTAGCGTTATTTGAAATTAGCCGGATTATATATGATATAACCGGATTATTAAATCAAGTGTTGATTTAATAATTATATATATATATATATATATATATAAACTTATATTATGCTCACTTAATATTTTCTATCTCTTTATATATTTATATATATGATATAAATATATAAACATATATGTGTGACATGGTTGTTTATACACAAGAGTTGTGTACATGAGAATCACATTGGGTTAAAGATTAGAGGATAATGATTTACTTAATTGAATTTGCAAAAAGAAAAATGAGTCATCGTTTTGGAACATGCTAGTTTGCATGACTCATTTTTCTTTTTTCTTTTTCAAATAAGTTTATTTCATTTGCTCTTATCCAAATTCCAAGCTCATGCTCATCACCATCTTCATCCTCTTCATCTTTTCTCTTGAAACACTATTCACTCAAGAGAAAAGAAAAAGAAAAAAGTTTTTAGTGAGCAAAAACCCTACTTTATCAACCTAAACCAAACTAGTAAATTAATTTAGTTTGTTTACTTCACTGATACATTGATTAGTGAAGTGTGAGTTTGAGTGTGAGTTGCCTCAAGGTGGATCATTTTCGACGAAGAAGATTTCAAGCAAGCTCGTTCCTTTCTTCAAATGGAGCCCTAGAAGGAGTTCAAGAGACTACTAAAAGGAGTTATTGAAGTGAAGGACTTGGCTACAAAGGTTGTAGCTTCTCTTCACTTAGTTTAGAACTCTAGTCTGCTAACTTGTTAACCCTAATTCATTATGATCTTGTAAGTAGATTTTGCTCTCTAAATTTTTTAAAATTGCATACTTGATATTTATAAAACCCTAGTAGAGGTGCTAGGATCTACTTTCATGGTATTAGAGTCAAACTAAAGTGTTCAATTAGTTATTGTAATTTTTAGAATCTAGTTAATCCATTTTTTGGAAAACTAGTTTTTGAAATCGCCCAAAAATAAACTTTTCGCTTGCATTGGATTCTTGGTTCGGACCAAGAGTTTTGTATACTATCATGACTATCCAATACCCATACAATTTGTGCACGGTTCGGCCCCGAAACGGGGCCGAACAGAGGCCGAATCAGCCCCCGATGGGGGATGGACAGCCACGGGTCAGCCGCGTTTCAGGACTGTTCCAGTGCAGTTTCAGCCCCTATCCGGAGCTATTTCCATCCTAGATTCGGCCCCATTTCGGGGCCCAATCAAGGCTTAAAAGGTGTGGTCAGTTAGGGGTTAACGGGTTCCGATTCGGGACTTTTTTCAAACTCGTTTCGAGGCTAAAAATGTGAATTTTTAGGTTATGGCATGTTGTTATGATATTATGCGATAATATGAACTTGATGCCTAGTGGATTAAGGATTCTAAATATTATGATTCTTGAGTTTCTTTTCTCTGACCGTAAGTGTGATATGTGGTATTCTAAATCTCATTGATATACATCAACGAGATTGGGGGTACAAATATATACTTAGGATGATCGTTGATAGCTACTTATCGATATGATATATAGGATCGTTGTATTTGAATAGCCGGGGGTTTATGTAAGATGAGAGTTTTTCATCATGTAAATTATTGTATGTAATATTTTTTTATTGTGGCACATCCGGGAATGAGTATGTAGTCATATTGATATATATTATTTACTTTTCCGCATTAGAATAGACCCAAGGCGGAGGGCATAAGTAACCGGGTTCTAGAGTCCAGTAGGCAGCTATCTCAAGGAGTCAAGACCGGTTGCCTAACTCTAGAATTGGCAGGGTTACTTGCCTCTCTCGTAGTGGTCTAGGGGTGTGGGCTCAGCTATTCATCACGATTGTAGAATCTATGTTTTTTTATTAATGGCTTAATCTAAAAACACAGAACTCCTAGTATATCCTATATTTCATATATTTGTTTCTGCTGTGCTGTGATATGATCATATAAATGCATGAGACAAATGCTAGTTATATATATGATATATTAGTAGACACTATATATGTTTTGCATCCGTGCTAGTCCTGACCTCGTCCTGCCGGAAGTTAAGTAACGTTACGGTGAAGACCCGGATCTCTGTGGCGAATGCAGATGGCATATATGTGTGCTTTATTTTCTTTTCTTTTGCGATGTTTAGGAAACTTAAATGATGGGAATTCAATAATAAGATTAATGAAAAGAAAAGAAATCTAAAAGATGTTGTAGAATCACATTTTTCAAAAAAGTAGCTCTAGTTCTTGCTTTGCATAGAGGTATTCCATTATGAATATCCAGCACCTCATTCGATGAGGAATGAGCCTAGATCCCTTTACCGAGAATGACTTCTTTAGCAAAAACTAGCATATCCTACAACCCACTCAGTTTGTTTTGAAAACTACTCGATTCTAAAGCGGAGCTTATACCACTCCTTTTCAAATCACTAGGTTCTACAACAATATCAAGTTCATTAAATTAAAGGTTTTTGTCAAAATCAGCCGTAGCCCTCCGTCATTTCATTTAAGTATCACTTAGTATTTGTTCTACGTTTGTTGACTTCGTTAAGGCGTAGTGTTCGGTAGCTAATGGATGCTTTTCTGCAGCATGTGATGCAATTAGTTAGGGCAGTCGCATAGCTTTGTTGACTTCGTTAAGGGCTTATGCGGGTGGGTCTAACTTAATCAAGAAATGATGGATTGAACTTGACTAGCAACTTATGATTTGTTGATTTTGTTAAGGTCATAAGCTGTTAGGGGTAAAAATCAATATCGGGAATTTCAAGTGTTGAAACTTGCAATGAGATTGCATACCTTCTCTGTGATAGTTAGATCCTGATACCCACTGCGAGTAAGCGTTACTCCTGAGAGTGTTTTCCACTTTATAATTAGTTAATCCAACAGGTGTCAACAAAGGTGTTAATGGGGTTATGCCTCTGCGGAAATGAGGTTATTTAATTAGTTCTGTACGAAAGTACGGGGAGACTCCTTCGGAGTACCAACACCAACCTGGCTGACCAATTAGCGAACTTGTAGAGTGTAATTAATCCTGACTAATCTTACCTTTTAGGGTTTGAAGGAAGATTTGATAAAAACGGTGAGAGCCATCCTGATTAGATAAGATAATAACCAATCTAATCTTGTAAGGCCGCACGTTAAAGTATTTCTTCTCTCTTTCCCCCTCCCCCTCTCTCTCTCTCCAAGTAGCGACTATGTCACGCCTTAATTAAAATAATAACATGGATGTATTGACCAAAACCGCTTATTATACAGGGCTGGGGAATATTGGTTCCGCTCTAGCTTATGACAACTGTCATGATTCTGGACACGGGATAGGGGATGCTAGGATTTCCACGCAACCCTAATGAAGAAGGAGCATTCTGATGCATCTTCTTCGGGTGTGTTAGTTATTGAGAACTGTTTCTCAGTCTGCTCTACGTCCTGGGTATTGGATATTGGATCAAGATCCCACATTTGTAATATGTTATAAGGGTTAAAGAGAAGTAGAGAACTATGAAATGGTGATATGTCTCTCAGAGTAGGGAACGGAGCAATTGTTGCTGCCGAAATTGTCGCCGAATATCACCTTGTATTGCCCACTGGTAATACATTGATTTTGAACGACCGTTATCTCGTACCATCTATGATGTGCAATATAATATCCGTTTCTTTATTAGACAAAGATGGATTTAATTTCCCAACGAGAAAAATGTTATGAATATTTTCCTAAAGCAAGTGTTGATTGAGTTTGGTACGTTGTGTAATGGTTTATACGTTCTAAATCAATATACAGTTCTAAAAATACGAAACACACGCAAGAGGAAAAGTTCAGACATGAACAAAGCCTTCTTGTCGAATTGTAGACTTGGTCATATCAATGCAACCGGACTAGCTAAATTATATAAGGATGGATATTTGAATTTGTTGGGCCACGACGGCGCCCCGGCCATCTCAACGAGGCCAAATGCGGAACAAAAACTTTTTACGAAAAATCGGTGCTACCGCAACCCAAATACCCGGATCGTTCTATTAACCGTAAACTAGCAATATATAAAAGGAGATAGGAAATTATACCTATCGATCCGTGTCTTTCGGTCTTTAATTTTCGCACCAAAATCTCCGCTGCTGCGCCGACGAAGTCTTCTCCCCGATCTTGCTCGTCGAAGTGGCACCACGTCTATGAATCTTTATACGGGCTCCCGCCTCTGTACCGAGGCAACTCGGACATGAAGTTTGCTAGCTGACATGTCCAAGAATGAATAAGAGAGAGTGTATAATACTTTGTCTCAAGAAACCCAAGCTCTTGGGATGAGATTAATAGAGTTGCCATGGATGTAATGTGAGCAAAATAATTTTAGCAAAGAAAAAATTCAAGCTTTCCAAATGAGAAGGAGCTCGGCCAGTGAAGAATCAATAGCTCTCTGGGAAATTTTCAAGTGAAGTAGTGCTCTCCAAAAATTAAAGCATGCAAGTAAATTAATCACATCAAATTAATTCCTCTTTTACACCCCTAAAGCTCGCAGCCACACACGCCACAAAAAACCCCTTCCCTTTTTAAGTGCTGGCGAAATTGCAGATGGCCCCCCCAAAGCCCATGCTGCCCCACTGGCTCACCAAACATGCACATGCCCATGCTCATGCCCATGAAATGCAGCATGGGCACTGCATTGTGGGGAAAGCCCAGAAACGGTCAAAGGAAAAAAAAGACTCACATTGGTCAAACATGGATCGAGGTGTATAAGACAGAAAAAGAAACTGGCAACTCTGAAAATAATCCCGTAAAATGAATTACGAGATTACCCCTCAACTGTAAATACATACCCCCATTTGTATTCCAACCGAATATGAATGCAATGAGACAAAAATATTCCTACAATATAATACTAGGATCCGGCTTAAACTAAAACCTGCTAGTATTATCTGTCCGAACCATGACACGTGCACAAGTACACGTGCATGTTCGAACCCTGCCATAAAACCATACGGCCTCTACAACGTTTCGCCCGAACTTGGGAAACTTTCTGTGGGGGACTCTAATGACTCATCAATACACTGACACTTGGTATAACCACTAGCACGTCAGAGGTACTAGTTGTACGTAACGGTTGCCCATGTATTGATCAGAAGGGAAGCTGACAAGTGAACTCATCCAGAAACCCTACTAAGCCTGACAGTGACAATATCAGTACAGTCCGGTCTGTTCGTCTATGAGTATCACATATAGGGCCTAGGGGGCTGGTAAACGTCAGACCCCCAATAGCGGTATAAGTCGTTTCGGAGTGAAGCCCAGAACACCCTGAGATACTACTGGAATACCTACCAGTAAATCTCGATTACCCTGGCCAGGAATTTCATGTAATGGCTCTCCTAAACAAAGCGCGATCTCACCCCTAATACCAGGAGAGACGAATCCCCGACGATCCGCTCACTGCCTCCATGTGGCTCGGCACTGTACCCAACTAAAACCTGTTTGCACGACTCCTTTGAGCCATGGTAGGGTAGTAATCAAAGCACAGTGGGAACTCACATGAGACAAATGATGATCTCAGATCGACAGACTAACCTGTACACATGTCACCTAAGAACTGCTATCTGCCAATATGTATAATACCAACTAGCATATTCCCGGCGAGTGCTGTCCGGTGTACTCATAACCCAATGAGCACCTGTATACATCTTAAGTGAACCAACTGACACCAATGGCTTATGAGACCGGCCACCGCCCCTCGTCGGGGTCTCGACTGTATACACTAGTCTACTATGGAGTATCGATGCCCTGTCTCGAAACTCCCTCGACTAGGGACCATTTAAGGATGTGCTTATAGACTCCAGTTCCCACGTATATGATCGCCATCGTACTGCTGGCAGTCAAGCAAGAAACCTATGGGCTCTATCAACATGCAATAGTGAACTACAGCATGTACACAATGATAAAGACAAACCGAATAGCATATTATCATCTCGAGTAAGACTGTCCTATCGGTATAGGCCCTCCCTCAATCATTGCAATCATGTACCTGCGATCCAATAATTGACTTTGAGGGCACTATATCCAACAATCTCCCACTTGCACTTAAGACTAATTATTGCGATGTTGTCGCGTACTCACAGCTCGTGTGATACCGAACATCCAACTCCTCTACTAATCAGTTTCACAAAGGTCGTTTGTAAAACTATTGTGTTCGAGAAATAGCCTCAGTGAGTGGATCCGCCCTGATGTTTCTTTCTATATCTCTCTTTATCTCAAACTCGCGGAGAAAGCCATCTCCCGAAATGAGCAATACCTGTCTTAGAATATGTCTGGATATCTGATGGGACCCAGCTCACAAGTGAACTCCAAATCCAGCAAACTTCTTAGACTGTATTGTCAACTAAAATTAATCAGTATCCTGCGCCATGCCATCCTCAGTATCCGCTTGGACTACCGGTCCAAATTACTGCCCCTTGTCAGAGGGAAAACTATAACTCTGACAGTCACTCTGTCATCCAGGTCACCTTGGAAGCCTGGAATGATAACCGTCTCCTGAAGGAGGCTGTCGTTATCAAATCCCTAGAACAACCACTTATGTTCTAAAATTGTTTCTGAACGTTTCTCTAGGATTGGATTAATATCAATTTATTGCATCTAGTGCAAAAACAATATCTGGTGTGGTACTTGACATCTCATGATCAACTCAATTGCTTAAACAAGTGATATGTCAATCACGCACATCCCTCTCCCCTTTAGTCTGTAAGACGCCTTCAGATAGGGTGACTCCTTCACCTGCAGGTTCACCACCATGCCAGGGGTCGTTTATTCTAAAATACCTTTAGAATGCTGTCAAAGTACCCAGATTGGGAAACTACCCAAATTTAGATCTAAAACCATAGATCTAGTAACCAGAATGCTTGATATTATATCCATATCCTATGTGGAGAAAACAATGTGTGACTACCATAGTACAACCGATCGTGGTATAGGAATTTCACTTCCTACAATGTGTATGTCATCCAAGTACTAGGACATCACACCCTACTATTTTCTTAACAGATCCATCTCCTATTCTGACGAAGTCAAAACCCATGACTGTCACATCAGAAATAGATGATCTATCTCCGTTATATCTGCTTTAGTCTATAAATAGACATAAGCTACTTATCCACTATGCTTCCACTACTCCCACTGACTACAACAACCCTCTGGTAGAGTCATATACACGTGCACTTCTAAAGCTAGTTTAGAATGACGCTATACTCATCCTCCTGTCGGATCTCATAGTCTGGAACAACAGTAGTGTCAAGTCTGGGTAAACAAGAACCTCCCTGTCACTGTCCTTGAGGATACCGGAGTACCTCTCGGGCGCCTGAGGTTACCCACCATATCTGCGGAGTGGCTAATGGAATGTCAATCCTGATTGAATCTTTAGATCCTATTAAATTTTCTGTAATCGTTCGCGGTTCTGGAATCTCTTCCAGTTCTACCATACTCCCACTATTGTTTTCTGAAAAAGTCCATTTTACTAAAACTGTGGCGAGTCAAGAACAATATCACTATTGATCTTCCAGATGGTAGAAAGTCAACCCTCGTCATAGCCCAGATTAACCCACAAACAGCCATTACAGAAACGTGCCTTGAGTTATCCAGAGTCTGGTTTTAAGCATAAGCCGGACAACTCCCCGTACCTTAACAACGTTAAGATATGAACCATTCTATATACAATATAGAAATAGAGGCACTGATTTAATTGGAACCGGATTCAAATCATGCAGCTGTCTCCAGTGCATGTCAACTAAATGGAGAGAGGCCGATCAGCATTACTCAACTTAGGAGTGCATCCAGTTATGAGTAACCTGAAAGAGAAGCAAGTTCTCAAAAACCATTACCATCAACTGAATACCAACCACAAGTATCAACATCTTCGATCACCTTGAAGAATCCCGATACTTGCAACACATGGTTCTCTACTTTATTCTTGTACCCATAACTTCTCAAAATTTAAACCCTGTATTTCTACGAAACACTTGTCTTAAAACTAGAGAAGTCACAACTAAACAGAATATAGTACGAGGATCTAACCCTTTGTCCTAATGGACACTGGACAATATACAATACTTTATATAAGTCCCCTGAGTTGAATAACTCAAACTTTGTGCGTCGTAGGTTGAAAACTGTCCCCAGGCGATTTCCTCAAATATCACCAATTATAACGAATTCAGATATAATGAGGATGATCACATAATTCCCAATAACTTGCTCCCACTCATCATCTATAAAACCATACAGATGTGAGAATCATAACTGGTAAATACGTACTCTGGAGCAAGGGTCTAATTGGGAAATCAGTTTTCTATTAACAATACACAGTGAAACTGAAACATGAATATATTTCGAAGGGGTATCCGGGTATTCCTAGTAATTGCTCTTCCATTATCAGATTCATGAATGTAACCGTATATTTCCTTGCCATCTCTCTAATTCCCTTTATTTGTCTTTACTCATTACCTTCTGTACACCATCGTTAGAATAAGTGGTTTTCTTCCTTCCTTACCGTTCGGCACCAGCCTATGGTTTGGAAGAAGACTATCCAATAAGCATAATAGGTGTACTCTACTAATCCCAGGAGCACTCACAACCTGAGAGAAGGTAAAGATAAAAGACAACTGAATAAACCTTATTCCTATTTCTCATGAACCAGAATCCATCCTCGAAGAAGTTCCTCTCAGTTCGTATATAATCATACGATGGATTTATCCAATGGAAGTGGATGTTCGTAATAATACGGGGTGTTCTGGAGAAACTCAAAGGGTAAAAGAAGGAGTGGCAATGATGTATGCAACTCAGACAATCCAAAAACCAGTGTTATAAGAAAGTTTGGTTAACTTGGTTACTGAGTTATTGTCTAGGGTCGGGTCATGGTCGCAGTCAAAGAGAAAGAGAAAAGAAACACTCTGCGTGCACTCAAACCTAGATCAGAAAGGTTAATCATTTTATCTAATCAGGAAAAATCCCATTGTATCCTCAAATTCTCTTCCAAACCTGAAAGAAGAATTAGTCGGAATCATCCGAGGAGTAGTCTAACTCATCAGTGGGAATCAGGATCCAACTATCATCGCATGATAACGTGATGGAAGCCACTCACGTCATCACACTCCAGAAGGTATGCGCAAGCCTGGCAAGTTTCCTGTATGTTAGAAACTCCCGATATGATTTTTACCCCAAGCGGTTTATGACCTTGACTTTGACCAACAAATCATAACCCGCAAGTCAAGTTCTACCCGTCATTGTCCTGATTGATTTAGACCCACCCGCACACACCCTTGACTTTGGCCAACAAAGTGGTATGACTGTACTAAACCAATGCATATCCATGCAACGGACAAGCAACACACAGCTACGTCACACGATGCCTTGACTTTGGCCAACAAACACCGCACGAATACTATGCATTACTTATCTGAAATGACGGAGGGCTACGGCTGGTTTTTGGCGAAAAACCTTTAACGTAATGAATTTGATATCGTTGAAGGAACCGGATAACTTTTATAAATATATAATTGCGAGAACCTTTGCTAAAGAGGTCACTCCCGGTGAAGGGATCTCGGCTCTTTCCCCGTCGAATGAGGTGCAGAATATTCCAAACTGAATACCACGATGCAAAGCAAAAAGCAATCGACTATAGTGAAGTTATTACCCTGATGCAAACTTCTGTCCAAGGGGTCACTCCCGGTGAAGGGATCTCGGCCCTTGCCTCGTCGAATGAGGTGCTGGATATTCATGACCGAATACCTCTGTGCAAAACAAAAGAGAACGCCATTATAATAACAGCTTTTTGAAAATTGTTCCAATAACATCATATATAGGTTTGTTTTTCTTTCATTGATAAGAATCAACGCAGTCCCATCAATTAATCACACCAGAAAAGAACGAAAATATGATGTACGTATATGCCATCCGCATTCGTCACTGTGTCCCGTCATCACCCGTTAGGTTACTTAACTAACGACAGAGCGGGGACTGGACTAGCGCGGATGCAAAACATATACAATATCTACCAATATATATAAAAATATATAATAATCGATCCAGGCATGATAAATGCAACATCACAGAAAAGTAATAAGCATCACAGAACAATACAGATAATCTGGGATCCCCGGGTTTCATTGAGCCGCAAGTGAAACCCGACGTTCCCCTGGTCGTGTGGATAGCCTGTGCAATGAAAACCTAGACCCCTACGAGTGCGGCAAGTTACCCGCCAAAACCTGAAGCGAGACAACCCCCTTCAGCAAAGTGAATGGACCACCTAGCACTTCACGAAATCCGGTAACTTGTGCACCCCTCCTTGGGTCAACCTGTACCCCCTACGAGTGCGGCGAATAGCCCGCCAATTCTAGAGTGAAGCCCCCTCCGTCTCAAGGCCAAGAGATGCGGGCCGTTGCCCTTTAGAACCCGACTATCCGGGCACCCCACCGCGGGGTAATCCTAGTACAGAAAAGAAATTAATACACAAGGATAATATCGACCTCTACTCGGTCGTGCCCCAAAAAGAATAATATACAAACAGGCAGTGATGGCAGTCCACATATCGGACGCTTGCCCCGCAATATCAAATGTACAAATAAATCCAAACAGCACTACCATTGCACAGGAACTATCCACCACGACAAATCCGCAACATCACAGCACAACACAGAACATCAACGTGAATGTCACATTCGCAAATCCGTCTAAAGGGACTATAGCGATTAGACGAGATTTACCGATCAAATGACATTCACGGTCGCAGATAGAAATGTAATGTACTGCAAATTTTAAACAATATTAAAACATATCGACTTCGAAATAACCCCCGAATAGCCACAGACAAACTGATAAAACTATATCCAAAATTGGCTAAATAAACCATACCACTGCACAGAGATGCCAGAGACAAGATAACACCCCAAAACCCAAAACCTGGATCCACTAAAAAACCGGCCTCGCCGGAATTTCACCTATGGTGATCGGCCAAAATCCGGCGACATGGTCTGGGGTTTGGGGTGTGGTCTATTGTTCATGTCAGTAACCTTCTGCACTCGTTTAAATAATTTTAGAAGGCACTTTTAAAAACGACAGAGAAGCTAATGTGCAGGGCAGCATGTCGGGGTTTTTCGGATTTCAATATGTTAACATTGTTTAAACAAGCTAGGTTACGGGTTAATGGGTGGCTCTGATACCATGCTGGACCACAGCAGCGCCCCGGCCGTCTTAACGAGGACAAATGCGGAACAAAAACTTTTTATGAAAAACCGGCGCTACCGCAACCCAAATACCCGGATCGTTCCATTAATCGTAAACTAGCAATATGTAAACGGAGTTAGGAAATTATACCGATCGATCCGTGTCCTTCGGTATTTAATCTCCACACCAAAATCTCTGCTGCTGTGCCGACGAAGTCCGCTCCCCGATCTTGCTCGTCGAAGTGGCACTACGTCTATGAATCTTTATACGGGCTCCCGCCTCTGTACCGAGGCAACTCAGACATGAAGTTTGCTAGCCGACATGTCCAAGAATGAAGAAAAGAGAGTGTAGAATATTTTGTCTCAAGATACCCAAGCTCTTGGGATGAGGTTAATAGAGTTGCCATGGATGTAATGTGAGCAAAAGAATTTTAGCAAAGGAAAAATTCAAGCTTGCCAAATGAGAAGGAGCTCGGCCAGTGAAGAATCAATAGCTCTCTGGGAAATTTTCAGGTGAAGTAGTGCTCTCCAAAAATTGAACCATGCAAGTAAATTAATTACATCAAATTAATTCCTTTTTTACACCCCTAAAGCTCACAACCACACACACCACAAAAAAAAACCCTTCCCTTTTTAGGTGCTGGCGAAATTGCAGATGGCCCCCCCAAAGCCCATGCTGCCCCACTGGCTCATCAAACATGCCCATGCCCATGAAATGCAGCATGGGCACTGCACTGTGGGGAAAGGCCAGAGATGGTCAAAGGGAAAAAAGTCAAAGGAGAGGTCAAAGGGAGAAAAAAAAAGCTCACATTGGTCAAACATGGATCGAGATGTATAAGACGGAAAAAGAAACTGGCAACTCTAAAAATAATCCCGTAAAATGAATTATGAGATTACACCTCAACTGGAAATACATACCCTCATTTGTATTCCAACCGAATACGAATGCAATGAGACAAAAATATTCCTACAATATAATACTAGGATCCGTCTGAAACTAAAGCCTGCTAGTATTATCTATCCGAACCATGACACGTGCACAAGTGCACATGCATGTTCGAACCCTTCCATAAAACTATACGGCCACTACAACATTTCGCCCGATCTTGGGAAACTTTAGGTGGGGGACTCTAATGACTCATCAATACACTGGCACTGGGTATAACCACTAGCACGTCAGAGGTACTAGCTGTACGTAACAATTGTTAGTTATATGTATGCCCTAGAGGCCATTACTGTACATAGGATGTATATTGTAGTGGATGCTGGGACATATATAGGGAGGACTTTCTTGCTCGACATGATAGTATGCTATCTGGTTGAACTTTACCTTAACGTGTATACTGATTGTCTCTCTGTTACATGTTGGTAAAGCCCTTAGGATGTGTGCTTGACTACCTGGACTATGATGCGGATCATACTAGTGGGGACATGGTAGTCCATAAGTACATCCTTCAAAGTCCCTAGTCGAGGGTGTATCGAGACGGGGCATCGATATACCAGAGTAGACTAGTGTATACCTTCTCGACCCATACAGATGGGCGATGGATGATCCCATATCCATTGGTGTTTGACATCAGAGATGATATACGGGTGCTCAGTAGAGACTGGGTACACTGGACGGACTCGCCGAGAACTCCCAGATGGTATTATACCTCACGTCAGATGGCAGTTCTCTGGTGACACTGGTACAGAGTAGTCTGTTGACCCGAGATCGTCATAGATTCTTGTGTGGTTCCCACTGTGCTTTGATTTCCATCTTACCACGTCCAAGAGGGCGTGCAAAACGGTGGTTTTTGGGTACAGTCCCGAGTCACAAGGAGGCAATGAGCGATAGGAGGGGATTCGTCTCTCCCGGTATAGGGAGTTGATGTTGCACTGTGTTCGATTGGCTATAACAGGAAATCCTTGGCCAGGGTTGCTGAGATTTACTGGTAAGTGTTACCAGTGGTTTCTCGAATTGTTATAGACCTCATATCGACACGACTTATCGATCTATTGGGGTCTGACGTTTACCACCCCTAGGCGAGATATGCGACATATCAGACGATCAGACCGGACTGTACGGTAGTGTTACTGGTTGGATTCACTGGAGTGTGAGCGGGCTTGCTCGTCGATCTTCAGATCGCTCAATACCCGGGTGGCCGTTACGTTTAGCAGACCGCTTGCGGCTTGTGGGTGTTTGATATGATCATCATCTGCTGCCGGCGTATTGACGAGTCTTTAGAGTCCTACACAGAGGTTTCCTGGCTCAAGCGAAACGAAATAGGAGCGCATATGAGATATGTGCGGGACCGAGAATAATACGTGTATGTGATACCGTATTCCATTCTTGCGATGAATGTGTCGAATGGTTGTATGCGATATAACCTAGTTATCGAATCGAAGATTGATTCGATAAGCCGATACATAGGATACTAGCCGGTTATATGCGATATGACCGGATCTTTAAATCAAGTGTTGATTTAATGATTTAATGCATAATTATATATTTGATATATTACTTTGCATTAACTAGTATCGGTTCACTTAAGATGGATTTTCTCACTCGGATGTGCGCATTGCATATGCGATATGATTTTGTGCACATGCTTGTATCATGTTTGATGATACATGCTTTTTGGTTAAGTGTAAAGAATTAAACCTTGGTTAATGAAATGGTTAGGGTTTACTATTTCCTTATTCATATTATTCATTTATTCCTTTTTGAAAATTATTTTGCATAAGAAGAATTGGTGGCTTTCTTTTATTCTTTCATGAACTTTCATGAATGTTTGACTTTGTCACCAATTTTGTCTCATGCTTAACCCTAACCATTTCTTTTAACCATGATTGATTCTCTACACCTAACCATGGTTCTAATATGATAAGTATTCATTTCTTTTCCAATTTTAAAGAACTTATCATATCATTATCTTCTTCTTCTTCATCTTCAACCTTGAAGAAAGCTTTCTACCAACAATGGTAGAATGTGAAAATGAGTGAGAAATCCAATTCTAAATTGAACTCACTTCCTATTTTTTCATCCTCTACCTCTTGCCAAGTAGTAGAGTGTGTTTCCTTCACAAGTTTTCAAGACTTGGTGAAGTTGGAGCTTGATCTAGCGATGCCTCGACGTAGATCATCTTCGGCATGGACATCGACGACCTAGCTTGCCCATTCTCCGACGAAGCCAACGCTAGAGCCCGGGAACTCATTTGGACAGCGAGGGGACTTCGTTGCGGAGCTATGGAGGTGGAGCACCGGATCTACAAAGGTTGTATTTCCGTATTCTTTATAGTTAAGTTGTTAACTAGTTTCTAGTTTCGCCTAAACTTTAGCCAACGATCCGTATTAGGGTTTCTCGGCACCTGGATTTTTTGAAATTGGCATGGTTGATGCCTTGTGAGACCTTATTAGGGTGCCTAGGAACCCTACAGTGGTATCAGAGCTACTAGACATTGGATGTCGACCTATGGGGGGTTCTCACTGTGTGACAGTGTGGCGAAGCATTGGCTCTTACCCCCAGGGTGTCCCGAGACCGGAAGGTGTTCCGGCGGGTTGTAGTCCTCGCGAGGGGGCATGCGTAAAAAGTAGCTGCTGAGGGACCCGTTGGTGCCACGGCGACCCCATTGGATGGGGTTGCTTCCTGACCTACAGTGGTATCAGAGCCTAGCTAGAGCCTTAGGCGAAGTCTAGACGGAATTTGAAGTCCGAACGACCCGAAAACCCAAACCTTAACATGCTCTCTGTCCTTTTTCTAAAATCGTGGATTTTTCCAAATTAAAAATATGCAGAAAACTCAGCAGGGAAATCTAAGAATTACGGCGCAAAAAGTTTTGCATGAACAGTGTAAACGGCGGCGGAACCGCGGCATAAGCCTATCTTATGCGGCGGTTCCGCGGCAGAATAGTGACGTAAGCCCTAACTGTTTGCACAGTAATTCATTGTTTCAGGTGCTGAGTTCTCTGGGTATTTTTAAAATTTATTCAAGAGTTTAATTTTCTGGGATTGTTTTGGGGATTCGGTGTTTCGATCGGAGTATCAAATTTTGTCTGTGTGGCTTTCCGGATAAATTTTAGAATATGTTAAAAAGTTCGACCGGATATAAATACCCACTTTTTCCCCTGCCGGGAAATTTCCAAGTGTTGGATTTTTCCGTAGTTTAACGACGTTCTAAGTAGTGCAAGTAACTCGATGGACCCTCTAGAAGACAACAAACCTTAACTCGATTATGTGACCGTCTTGAACTGCCCTTTAAACCTTCGGGTTTGGGGCAGTACGGCGTGCCACATATGAGGCGTTGGCTTGACCCTTCTACGGCTGGACCGTTGGTACTGAGGCACGAACTGAATGTTGTTAGACTTATTTCATGTGTTGAGCTATATCGGGAAAACTTGGGTGTTTGACTGTTCGATCAAAAAGTTTGACATTTTCTGTTTATCTGGAATGGGATACAATAATTGGAATTCACAAAAGTTATGTGATAACTGAATGAATGTTATAAACATAGCACTTTAGTCTCACTTGATCGGTTGCCACGGAATTTTGATGCGATCAAAAGTCCGTCGCAATCACGTAGCGTACGCGGATACTCGCCGGGTAAACTTAATAGACAGCCTCACTCCATAGCCCCGACCAAGTGACTGTAGGAGAACCCCGTCGCCGAAAGCATCCGTTCGGGTGCTCGCGGTAGCGGTGTTCCGCCTTGGTGCACTTCGTCGACGGTATCAGGGGTGCTACCGCCTACTAAAGTTTGCGACGAGCATTCGATCAGTTTTTCGGGAATCTTGTTGAATTGCCCGACTTGATATTGAAAAGTGTTTTCGATAATGAGACTAAAATGCGGGGTTTATAATTGTTAGGCATGCGATGTCTAAGTAATTCTTTTGGTCAGGCATGCGATGTCTGAGGTGGTTGCGGATTCCAACTGTTGTAGTTTTACACTTTCTTTTCTGTGACCGTAAGTGTAATATGTGATATCGCCGGTTTCGTTGCTATATGTCAACGACAATTGGGATGCGCATATTTACTTACGTTGATGACATGCGATGTTATGTGTTGCTGGATATGTTATATTGGATCGTCGTGTTTGAATAGCCGGGGGTTTTTATGTGAGATGAGTGTTTTTCATTTTCATTCATGTAAAAACTTGTATGTAATATTCTTTTATTGGGGCGCTTCTAGGTTGCGGAAGTTGTCACCTCTTGTATATTATTTACTTTTCCGCACTAGGATAGACCCAAGGAGGAGGGCACAAGTAACCGGGTTCTGGAGTCCAGTGGGAGACCAACTCGAGGAGTCGGGTCCGGGTCTCCTAACTCTAGAATTGGTAGGGTTGCTTGCCGCTCTCGTAGGGGTCTAGGGGTGTGGGTTTGGCTATTCATCGCGACCGTGGAATCCGTGTTTTATACTGGCTCGTATTGAAAACACGGACGTCCTAGTATATCCAATATTTCATATGATTCTTCTGCTGCGATATCTGTGATGTGATCATGTAATGTTCTGTGATAGATACAGTATATAGTATACATGATATATTATATAGGCGTTACTTATGTTTTACACCCGCGCTAGCCCTGCCCTGCTCTGCCGTTAGTTACCTAACCTAACGGTGCACGAGGAGACATCGAGGCGAATGCGGATGGCATAAGTGTACGTCGTATTTATCTGTGATGTTTAGGTAATTTAAATGATGGGACTTCATTAATGTGATTAATGAAATAAAAGAAACCTAAGATGTTGTAGAATCGAATTTCAAAATTAAAACAGGTAGCTACAGTTCTTGCTTTGCACAGAGGTATATATGATATATCCTGCACCTTATTCGATAAGGAAAGGACCGAGATCCCTTCACCGGGAGTGACTCCTTCAGCAATAACTGGCAGATGCTACACACTCGGTTTGTCTTTTGATTGCTTTTAAGAGTTTTTGCTTTGCACAGTGATATATATGATATATCCCGCACCTCATTCAACGAGGAAAGGACCGACGATCCCTTCACCGGGAATGACTCCTTTAGCAAAACTAGAAAAGCCTCAAAAGCACTCCATTTTAAAATCATTTGATTCTACAACGATATCAAGTTCATTACGCAATAGGTTTTCAGAAAAACCTGTCGTAGCCCTCCGTCATTTCAGATAAGTTGTATATAGTATTCGTGCTGCATTTGTTGGCTTTCGTCAAGGTGCAGTGTGCAGTAGCTATATGCTGCTTATCTGCTAGCATACGATGCGATTGGATTAGGGTAGTCGTGCGGCTTTGTTGGCTTTCGTCAAGGGTCGTGCGGGTGGGTTTAATTCGATCAAGAAATGTACGGGTTGAACTTGACTAGCGGGCTATGGTTTGTTGGCTTTCGTCAAGGTCATAGCACGTTAGGGGCAAAATATTATCGGGAATTTCAAGTGTTGAGATTTGCAATGAGATTGCATACCTTCTATGAGATAGTTGGATCCCGATACCCGCTGCGAGTAAGAGTTACTCCTGGGAGAGTTTTATACATTATAATTAGCCGATCAAGTAGGTGTCTAGAAAGGTGTTAACGGGGTTACGCCTCTGGGAAAACGAGGTTTACATTAATTAGGTTCGTGCGAAAGCACGGGGGACCTCCCTCAAAGTACCGACACTGACCTGGCTGAAAAATTGGCGAACTTGTAGTGTGTAATTAATCCCGGCTAGTCTTTCCTTTTAGGGTTTGAAGGAAGATTTGATAAAAAGCAGTGGGAACCATCCTGATTAGATAAAATAATAACCAATCTATTCTTGAAAGAGCGCACGCTGAGTGTTTTCTTTTCTCTCTCTCCAGGTAGCGACCATATCACGCCTTAATCAAGATAATAATACGGATATTTGACCGAACCCGCTTGTTATACCGAGCTGGGGAACGTTGGTCCCGCTCCAACTTATAATTGTTATAAGACAGAGCAGGAAATAGGGGATTACCAGAATTCCCGTGCTGCCCAAACGAAGAGAGTGCATGCTGATGCATCATCTTCGGGTGTGTTCATTACAGAGAACTGTTTCTCAGTATCCTTTACGTCCTGGGTATGTGATACCAGATCAGGATCCCAAATATGTAATCTGTTACATAGGGCTGCAGAAAGGTAGAGAACTGAGAACGGGTGATAAGTTTCATGAGGCAGAAAACGGGGCAAGTGTTGCAGCCAAGTCTGTTGGTCACTGTCACCCTGTATTACCAATACATTGATTCTGAACAAATGCTATTAGATACCGAACCTGATATACAAAATCATATCAGTCTCTTTAGTAGTAAAGAAATGATAAAATTTTGTATTGTTGGATAATGTTTTGAACATTTCCTATATCAAAAGTTGATCGGTTCAGGCACGTTATCTAAAAGCATTGATGTTCTAAATCAAACTACAGTTCTTAGTATACGGATCACACACAAGAGGAAGAGTTCAGAAATGAACGAATTCTTCTTGAGGCATTGTAGACTAGGTCAGATCAATGTGACCCGACTAGCTAGAGTTACATATAGATGCATATTTAAATCAGTTTGAATTTACATCTTGTGAAACTCGCCAGTCATGTCACAAAGATAAGATGATCATAGCTCCGTTTACTGGAAACAGAGAAAGAGTTAATGAACTCTTGGGACTGATACATGATGATGTATGTAAGGTCTCCTGTCTACACATGCCAGGACTGGTTCTTTATACTTCATTACATTCTCTGATGATCTTTCGAGATTCAGACCTATGTTCCTGTTGAAACACAAGTCCGAACCTTTTGAGATATTCACAGAATATAAGTTAGAAGTAGAGAACCAAAATACGGGTATAAGTATTATGTCCCTTGATGTGATCAAGGAGGAGAATACTTGAGCACGGAAATCCTGGACTATTCTAAAGGAGAATGAGATTCTCTCTCGGCATTACTCCTCCGAATACACCATAGCACGATGGTATATCGGGGCGGAGCATTCACACCCTATATGATAAGGTGTGCTCTATGATGAGTACTACTGAGTTACATTTTTCCTTCTGGGAGTTATGCACTTGAGAAGCTGCATACCTATTGAATAAGGTTCGAATCAAATCAGTTGCCTACCACTTCATATTTGATATGGAAAGGGAAGAGCCCATATCTTAAGTTGGTTAAGATTTGGGGTTGTCCAGCCTATGTCTGAAAAACAAAATCCGGACAAGCTCGAGGCAAGATCTATTATGTAGAACTGGAAAGGTTCCAGCTATACAAACTGCAGCTGATGATTTGAAAGAACCAAAGGATTCAATAGATACCAACGAACCTCAGCCTCTCCGCCGATCTAGTAGGGTTCCTCACCCACCTGAGAGATACTTCGGTTTCTCGATGACAGTGGGAGCGAGGATTGCATCATGAGATGATGACCCAACTAGCTTCGAGCTGGCCATCGAGAGTAAGACTCTGTAAGAATGGCTGGATGTTTAGCTATCTGAGATGGAATCCATGTACACCAACAAAGTATGGACTTTGGTTGCAATATCTGAAGGGTTAAATCCCCATCAGGAGCAAGTATATCTTGAGAAGATTACTTGGTGTAGATGGAAAAGTTGAGACTTTCAAAGCTAGACTTGTTAAAGCTTTTCGTCATCGACCAGGCGTGGATTATGATGAAACCTTTTCAAGTGACTATGCTTAAGTCCATCCAGACCCTACTTGCCACGGCTACATACCATGACTACGATATCTGGTGGTTGGGTGTCATGACAGCTTTTCTAAATGATGTTTTAGAAGAGAACGTCTATAAGTACACAGCCAGAGGGCTTCGTAGACAGTGGGAGCAGCGGAAACGTGTGCAAGATTTTTTATGTGATAAAGCAGGCATCGCGGAGTTGGAACATCTGTTTTGATGTATTAGTCAAAGAGTTTGACATCATCAAAATGGTAGATGAACCTTGTATATACAAAAAGGTAGTAGGGAGTATGGTGTTGATCCTCGTAGAGTACGTGGATAACATACTCTTGATAGGGAAGGAGTTTCCTATGCTACGCTCGGTCAATCTCCGCTTATCATAATGATTCTCCATAAAGGATCAAAGTGATACCTCCTAAATCCTGGGTTTGGATCTATGAGATAGATCTAATTGGATGTTAGGATTCTCACTAGTTGTAGTGAGATGGTATCAATCGATCCTGGGGAGAATCACTGGAAGGGTTCCAGGGTGATAAAGACGACTGAATGTCAGTCGCAGGCATTGTCTTTACCCTCAGTAAAGGGACGGTATGTTGGAAGAGTTCCAAGCTAGATACCGTGACATACTAGACGATAAAGGCAGGATACATCGCTACTTAAGATGCTACCAAAGAGGATGTTTGGGTGTATATCAGTTCATGAGATGAACTACGTTCCTACCATTGTGAGACAATGGAGTTGTAGCTCATGCCGAGGAACGCCGGTCCCATCAGTGATCCAGACTTATTCTAAGGCAGCATCGCCTGATCATGGAGATAGTTGATCTCCAGGGTGATCGAGGTTAGGAGAGTAGATTCAGAGGACAACACAGCGGATCCACTCACAAAGGCCTATTCCCAAAGAGAGATTTTTATGGGATGGTTGAGTATGAGATACTACAACCACTGCTACAGATGGCCCTAGTGCAAGTGGGAGATTGTTAGTTATATGTATGCCCTAGAGGCCATTACTGTACATAGGATGTATATTGTAGTGGATGCTGGGACATATATAGGGAGGACTTTCTTGCTCGACATGATAGTATGCTATCGGGTTAAACTTTACCTTAACGTGTATACTGATTGTCTCTCTGTTACATGTTGGTAAAGACCTTAGGATGTGTGCTTGACTACCTGGACTATGATGCGGATCATACTAGTGGGGACATGGTAGTCCATAAGTACATCCTTCAAAGTCCCTAGTCGAGGGTGTATCGAGACGGGGCATCGATATACCAGAGTAGACTAGCGTATACCTTCTCGACCCATACAGATGGGCGATGGATGATCCCATATCCATTGGTGTTTGACATCAGAGATGATATACGGGTGCTCAGTAGAGACTGGGTACACTGGACGGACTCGCCGAGAACTCCCAGATGGTATTATACCTCACGTCAGATGGCAGTTCTCTGGTGACACTGGTACAGAGTAGTCTGTTGACCCGAGATCGTCATAGAGTCTTGTGTGGTTCCCACTGTGCTTTGATTTCCATCTTACCACGTCCAAGAGGGCGTGCAAAATGGTGGTTTTTGGGTACAGTCCCGAGTCACATGGAGGCAATGAGCGATAGGAGGGGATTCGTCTCTCCCGGTATAGGGAGTTGATGTTGCACTGTGTTCGATTGGCTATAACAGGAAATCCCTGGCCAGGGTTGCTGAGATTTACTGGTAAGTGTTACCAGTGGTTTCTCGAATTGTTATAGACCTCATATCGACACGACTTATCGAGCTATTGGGGTCTGACGTTTACCACCCCTAGGCGAGATATGCGACATATCAGACGATCAGACCGGACTGTACGGTAGTGTTACTGGTTGGATTCACTGGAGTGTGAGCGGGCTTGCTCGTCGATCTTCAGATCGCTCAATACCCGGGTGGCCGTTACGTTTAGCAGACCGCTTGCGGCTTGTGGGTGTTTGATATGATCATCATCTGCTGCCGGCGTATTGACGAGTCTTTAGAGTCCTATATAGAGGTTTCCTGGCTCAAGTGAAACGAAATAGGAGCGCATATGAGATATGTGCGGGACCGAGAATAATACGTGTATGTGATACCGTATTCCATTCTCGCGATGAATGTGTCGAATGGTTGTATGCGATATAACCTAGTTATCGAATCGAAGATTGATTCGATAAGCCGATACATAGGATACTAGCCGGTTATATGCGATATGACCGGATCTTTAAATCAAGTGTTGATTTAATGATTTAATACATAATTATATATTTGATATATTACTTTGCATTAACTAGTATCGGTTCACTTAAGATGGATTTTCTCACTCGGATGTGCGCATTGCATATGCGATATGATTTTGTGCACATGCTTGTATCATGTTTGATGATACATGCTTTTTGGTTAAGTGTAAAGAATTAAACCTTGGTTAATGAAATGGTTAGGGTTTACTATTTCCTTATTCATATTATTCATTTATTCCTTTTTGGAAATTATTTTGCATAAGAAGAATTGGTGGCTTTCTTTTATTCTTTCATGAACTTTCATGAATGTTTGACTTTGTCACCAATTTTGTCTCATGCTTAACCCTAACCATTTCTTTTAACCATGATTGATTCTCTACACCTAACCATGGTTCTAATATGATAAGTATTCATTTATTTTCCAATTTTAAAGAACTTATCATATCATTATCTTCTTCTTCTTCATCTTCAACCTTGAAGAAAGCTTTCTACCAACAATGGTGGAATGTGAAAATGAGTGAGAAATCCAATTCTAAATTGAACCCACTTCCTATTTCTTCATCCTCTACCTCTTGCCAAGTAGTAGAGTGTGTTTCCTTCACAAGTTTTCAAGACTTGGTGAAGTTGGAGCTTGATCTAGCGATGCCTCGACGTAAATCATCTTCGGCATGGACATCGACGACCTAGCTTGCCCATTCTCCGACGAAGCCGACGCTAGAGCCCGGGAACTCATTTGGACAGCGAGGGGACTTCGTTGCGGAGCTATGGAGGTGGAGCACCGGATCTACAAAGGTTGTATTTCTGTATTCTTTATAGTTAAGTTGTTAACTAGTTTCTAGTTTCGCCTAAACTTTAGCCAACGATCCGTATTAGGGTTTCTCGGCACCTAGATTTTTTGAAATTGGAATGGTTGATGCCTTGTGAGACCTCATTAGGGTGCCTAGGAACCCTACAACAATTGCCTATGTATTGATCGGAAGGGAAGCTGACGAGTGAACTCATCCAGAAACCCTACTGAATCTGATAGTGACAATATCCGTACAGTCCGGTCTGTTCGTCTATGAGTATCGCATATAAGGCCTAGGGGGCTGGTAAACGTCAGACCCCCAATAGCGGTATAAGTAGTGTAGGAGTGAAGCCCAGAACACCCTGAGATACTACTAGAATACCTATCAGTAAATCTCGATTACCCTGACCAGGGATTTCTTGTAATGGCTCTCCTAAACACAGCGTGATCTCACCCCCAATACCGGGAGAGACCATTCCCCGACGATCCGCTCACCGCCTCCATGTGGCTCGGGACTGTACCCAACTAAAACCTGTTTGCACGACTCCTTTGAGCCGTGGTAGGGTAGTAATCAAAGCACAGTGGGAACTCACATGAGACAAATGACGATCTCAGATCGACAGACTAACCTGTACACATGTCACCTGAGAACTGCTATCTGACGATATGTTTAATACCAACTAGCATGTTCCCGGCAAGTCCTGTCCGGTGTACTCATAACCCAATGAGCTCCTGTATACATCTTAGGTGAACCAACTGACACCAATGGCTTATGAGACTGGCCACCGCCCCTCGTCGGGGTCTCGACTGTATACACTAGTCTACTCTGGAGTATCTATGCCCTGTCTCGAAACTCCCTCGACTAGGGACCATTTAAGGATGTGCTTATAGACCCCAGCTCCCACGTATATGATCGCCATCATACTGCTGGCAGTCAAGCAAGAATCCTATGGGCTCTATCTACATGCAATAGTGAACTACAGCATGTACACAATGATAAAGACAAACCAGATAACATACTATCATCTCGAGCAAGACTGTCCTATCGGTATAGGTCATCCCTCAATCATTGCAATCACGTACCTGCGATCCAATAATTGACTTTGAGGGCACTGTATCCAACAGAATTTGTTCGAATTTACATCTTATGAAACTTATCAGTCTTTTCTCAAAAGAAAGATGACCAAAACTCCATTTTCGGGACACGGAGCAAGAGCTACTGAACTCTTGGGATTGATACATAGTGATGTATGCAGTCCTTTGTCTCTACATGCCAGGAATGGTTTCTCGTAATTCATTACATTCATGAATGATCTCTCTAGATTCGGATACGTGTTCTTGTTGAAACACAAGTCTGAAGCTTTTGAAAAATTCAAGAAATATAAGATGAAGTAGAGAACCAAATGGGTAAAAGTATCAAAATCCTTCGATCAGATCAAGGATGGGAATACTTAAGCACAGAATTCCGAGATTATCTAAAAGAGAATGGGATTTTCTCTCGGCTTACTCTTCGGTATACACTACAGCACAATGGTGTATCGGAGCGGAGGAATCTCACCCTATTAGATATGGTGCTCTCTATGATGAATACTACTAAGTTACCTCTATCATTCTAGGGTTATGCACTTAAGACAGCTAGATACCTATTGAATTATACTCCATCAAAATCTGTGCCTAAAACCCCATATGATATATGGAGTGGAAAGAGACTATATCTTAAACGAGTTAAGATATAGGGTTGTCCAGCTTATGTCAAAAGATAAAACCCGGACAAATTCGAAACACGATCAGTTCTTTGCAAGTTTGTGGGATATCCAAATAATTCTCCAGGGTATTTATTCTACCATACTGAGGAACAAAAAGTGTTTGTTTCTTAATATGTCACCTTTTGGGAAAAGGAATTTCTTGTAAAAGAACTTAGTGGTAGTGAAGTGGAACTGGATAAAATTCCAGAAACACAAACTACAACTGAGGATTTGGTAGAACCAGAAGATTCAATAATCCCTGACAAATCTCAGCCACTCCGCAAATCTAGTAAGGTTTCTCACCCGCATAAGAGATGATATGGTTTTCTCATAGACGGTGGGAGCGAGGATTGCATCATGGAAGATGATGACTCGATTAGTTTCGAGCAGACCATCACAAGTGGAGACTCTGTGAAATGGCTAGATACTATGTGATCTGAGATGGAATCCATGTACACCAACAAAGTATGGACTTTGGAGGTTGCTCCTGAAGGGGTAAAACCCATTGGGAGCAAATGGATCTTCAAGAAGAAGATTGGTGTAGATGGAAAGGTTTAGACCTTCAAAGCCAGACTTGTAGCAAAAGGTTTTCGTCAACGACCAGGTGTCGACTATGACGAGACCTTTTCTCCAGTGGCTATGTAGGGTTCTTTGGCACAACTACAAGGTTTCAAAAGGCATCAATCATGCTAATTTCAAATTTTCTAGTGTGCCAAACAACCTTACCTAGGATCTAACTAGAGTTTTAGGAGCAAAACTAACATGCAATCTACCATTACACTAAGTGAATGAGGAATACAACCTTTGTAGACTGGTCCTTCACTTCTAAAGCTCCGTGTAGTAGTCCCTTCGCTGTGAGTATCGATCTCCCGAACTCTAGTATGGGTTCTCCCGGAGAAATGAACAAGCTTGCTGGAAGTCTTCGAGGCCGAAAATGATCTACGTCGAGGAGACTCAAGCTCATGCTACCTCTTCACTAATTGTGAAATTAGTGAAGCAAACATCCTAAACTAAATGGCAGTAGTAGAGGATGATGAAGTAGGAAGTGGGATCTTTTTAGATTTATTTTTCTCACAACATTTTCTCACCTTGAGAAAAGCTAGTAAGCTTTTCTCACGAGGAAGAAGAAGCTCAAGTGAAAAGAGAAGAGAGAATGAACTCATGAGGTGAGAATATGAACCATGGGTGAGTTAGTGTCATACACTAACTCATGTAGAGAGTTTACCATGGCTAACTATAATGGTTAAGTTAATAAATATCTACAAGTAAAACATATGAGTGGACTTAGTCAATGGTTCCACAAGCTTCTACAAGCTTGAACCATGTGATTAATTTCCACTAATTTAGTTTGCTTTAGATAAATAAAAACCATACATTATATTAAGCATGGTGTAAGTCTCAAACACCCATGTCACATGTGGCATCTAGCATAACACAAAAGTTGTACATTAATATATATCACATATACACTAATGCACACAAGTGAGAAAAGAAATCATAAGTGAGCTAATATTAGTTAATGTAATCTAGTATATCAAATATACAGTTATACATTAAATTATTAAATCAACACTTGATTTAATAATCCGGCTATATCACATATAACCGACTAATATCAAATGCAACAACTTATCGAATCAACACTTGATCCGATAATCCGGCTATATCTCATATAACCGACCGATGTCACAAATCGTGAGAATAGAATGCTGTATCACATACGCGCATCAATCTTGGTCCCACACATATCACATATATGCTCCTACTCCGTTTCGCATGAACCAGAAAACCTCTATGTAGGACTCTAAAGACTCGTCAATACGCCGGCAGTAGATGATGATCATATAAAACACCCACAAACCGCAAGCGGTCTGCTAAACGTAACGGCCACCCGGGTATTGAGCGATCAGAAGATCAACAAGCAAGCCTGCTCATACTCCTGTGAATCTAATCAGTAACACTTCCATACAGTCCGGTCTCTTCGTCTGATATGTCGCATATCTCGTCTAGGGGTGGTAAACGTCAGACCCCAGTAACTCGATAAGTCGTGCCGATATGAAGCTCATAACGGGTCGAGAAACTACTGGTAACACTTACCAGTAAATCTCTGAAACAGCCCTGGCCAGGGACTTCCTATAATTGCCAATCGAGCACTATGCAACATCAACCCCTAATACCGAGAGAGACGAATCCCTTCTTATCGCTCATTGCCTCCATGTGACTTGGGACTGTACTCAAAAACCATCATTTTGCACGTTCTCATGAACGTGGTAATGTGGAAATCAAAGCACAATGGGAATCACACAAGACTCTATGACGATCTCGGGTCTACAGACTAACATGTACCAGTGTCACCAGAGAACTGCTATCTGACGTGAGGTATAATACCATCTAGGAGTTCTCGGCGAGTCCGTCCAGTGTACCCAGTCTCTACTGAGCACCCGTATACCATCTCTGATGTCAAATACCAATGGATATGGGATCATCCATCGCCCATCTCATGGGTCGAGAAGCGTATACGCTAGTCTACTCTGGTATATCGATACCTTGTCTCGATACACCTACAACTAGGGACATTAAACGATGTACTTACTGACTACCTTTGTCCCACTAATATGATCCACATCATAATCTAGGTAGTCAAGTACACATCCTAAGGGCTTTACCAACATGTAACAGAGAGACAATCAGCGTACATGTTAAGATAAAGAGTAACCAGATAGCATACTAGCATGTCGAGCAAGAAAGTCCTCCCTATATATGTCCAAGTATCCACTACAATATACATCTCATGTACAGTAATGGCCTCTAGGGCATACATATAACTAACAACCTCTCACTTGCACTAGGGCCATCATATAGCAGTGGTTGTAGTATCTCATACTCAACCATCCCATAAAAGTCTTTTACTGGAAAAAGGCCTTTGTGAGTGGATCCACCGTGTTGTTCTCTGAGTCCACTCTCCTAACCTCGATCTCCCTGGAGATCAACCATCTCCATGATCAGGTGATACTGCCTTAGAATATGTCTGGATCACTGATGGAACGCGGGTTCCTAGGCTTAAGCCACAACTCCATTGTCACACAATGGTAGGAACGAAGTTCATCTCATGAACTAATATACACCCAGACTTCCTCTTTGGCAGCATCTTTGGTAGCGATGTATCCAGCCTTTATCGTCTAGTTTGCCACAGTATCTAGCTTGGAAATCTTCTAACATACGATCTCTTTACTGAGGGTAAAGACAATGCCTGTGACTGACATTCAGTCGACCTTACCACCCTAAAATCTATCCAGTGATTCTCCCAAGGATCGATTGATACCATCTCACTACACTTAGTGGGAATCATAAAATCCACTTAGATCTATCTCATAGATCCAAAACACAAGATTTAGGAGGTATTACCTTGATCCTATATGGAGAATCAATGTGATAAGAGGAGATTGACCCAGTGTAGCATAGGAAACTCCTTTTCTATCAAGAGTATGACATCCACATACAATACGAGGAAGACCACCTTACTCTCTACTACCTTTTTGTATATACTAGGTTCATCTACGATTTTGATAAAGTCAAACGCTTTGACTACCACATCAAAACAGATGTTCCAACTCCGCGATACCTGCTCTAACCCGTAAAGCAACTTGCACACGTTTTTACTGCTCCCACTGTCTACGAAGCCCTCTAGCTGTGTACTTATAGACACTCTCTTCTAAATCACTATCTAGAAAAGCAGTAATGACACCCAACCGCCAGATATCGTAGTTATGGTATGTAGCAGTGGCAAGTAGAATCCGGATGGACCTAAGCATAGCCACTGGAGAAAAGGTTTCATCATTATCCACACCTGGTTGATGACGAGAACCTTTTGCAACAAGTCTTAGCTTTGAAAGTCTCAACTTTTCCATGTACACCAAGTAATCTTCTCAAGATATACTTTCTCCTGATGGGGATTTAGCCCTTCAGATATAGCACCCAACATCCATACTTTATTAGTGTACATAGATTCCATCTCAGATCACATAGCATCCAGCCATTCTTATAGAGTCACCACTCCTAATGGCTTGCTCGAAACCAGTTGGGTCATCATCTCATGATGCAATCCTTGCTCCCACTGTCATTGAGAAAACTGAAGTATCTCTCAGGAGGATGAGGAACCCTGCCAGATCGGTGGAGAGGCTGAGGTTCGTCGGGAACTATTGAATCCTCCGGTTCTACCAAATCGTCAGCTGTAGTTTGTATAGTTGGAACTCCTTCCAGTTCTACCTCATGACCATAAATTTGTTTCCAAAATAAATTCATTTTCTAAAAAGGTGGCATGCCAAGAAATAAAACTCCTTTTGTTCCTCGGTGTGGTAGAAGATATTCCCTTATGAATGCTTGGGATATCCAACAAACTTCCACAGAACTGACATTACCTCGAGCTTGTTCGTATTTTGCTTTTGACATAGGCCGGACAACCACAAATCTTAACTTACTTAAGAGATGGGCTCTTCCTATACCATATCACATATGGAGTGGTAGGCACTTGATTTGGTTAGAACCCAATTCAATAGGTATGCAGCTTCATCAAGCGCATAACCCCAAAAAGAAATAGGCAACTCGGTAATACTCATTATAGAGCGCACCATATCAAATAGGGTGTGATTTCTCCGCCCCAATATACCGACGTGCTGTGGTGTATACGGAGGAGTAATGCCGAGAGAGAATCTTATTCTCCTTTAGAATAGTCCAGGAACTCCGTGCTCATGTATTCTCCTCCCTGATCTCATCATAGGAAAAAATACTTATACCCGTTTTGGTTCTCTACTTCTGACTTATATTCTTTGAATTTCTCAAAAGCTTCAGACTTGTGTTTCAACAGGAACATATGTTCGAACCTTGAGAGATCATCAGTGAATATAATGAAGTACAAAGAACCGGTCCTGGTATGTTTAGACAGGGGACTTACATACACATCATGTAGCAATCCTAAGAGTTCACTAACTCTTTCTCTGTTTCCAGTAAACGGAGCTATGGTCATTTTATCTTTATGACATGACTGGCAAGTTTCACAAGATACAAATTCAAACTGATTTAAATATGCATCTTAATGTAACTTAGCTAGTCGGGTCACATTGATATGACCTAGTCTACAATGCCTCAAGAAGGATTCATTCATTTCTGAACTCTTCCTCCTGTGTGTGTTCTGTATGTAAAGAACTATGGTTTGATTTAGAACGTATATGCTTTTAGATAACGTGCCTGAACCGATCAAATATTGATATAGGAAATGTTCAAAACATTATCCAACAATATAAAATTATATCCTTCTTTACTAAATAAAGAGACTGATATGATGTTGTATATCAGGTTCGGTATCAATAACATTCATTCAAAATCAATGTATTTGGTAATACAAGGTGATAACTGCCAACAACTTGGCTGCAACAATTGCACCGTTTCCAACTCTTGAAACTTTATCACCCGTTCTCAGTTCTCTACCTATCTTTAGCCCATGTAACAGATTACATATGTGGGATCCTAATCCGGTAGCACATACCCAGGACATAAAGGATACTGAGAAAAAAGTTCTCGGTAATGAACACACCCGAAGAAGATGCATTATCATGCACTTTCTTCGTTTGGACGGCACGGGAATCCTGGTATTCCCCTATTTCCTGCTCGGTCTTATAACAATTATAAGTTGGAGCGGGACCAACGTTCCCCAGCACAGTATAAAAAGCGGGTTCGGTCAATACATCCATATTATTATCTTGATTAAGGCGTGACATGGTCGCTACCTGGAGAGAGAGAGAAGAAAACACTCAGCATATGCTCTTGCAAGATCAGATTGGTTATTATTTTATCTAATCAGGATGGCTCCCACTGTTTTTATCAAATCTTCCTTCAAACCCTAAAAGGAAAGACTACCCGGGATTAATTACACTCTACAAGTTCGCCAATCTTTCAGCCAGGCCAGTGCCGGTACTTTGAGGGAGGTTCCCTGTACTTTCGCACGGACCTAATTAAAATAAACCTCGTTTTTCCAGGGGCGTAACCCCATTGACACCTTTCTAGACACCTACTTGATCGGCTAATTGTAAAGTACAAAACTCTCCCAGGAGTAACTCTTACTCACATTGGGTATCGGGATCCAACTATCTCATAGAAGGTATGCAATATCATTGCAAATTTCAACACTTGAAATTCCCGATAATTTTGCCCCTAGCATCCTATGACCTTGACGAAAGCCAACAAAGCATAGGCTGCTAGTCAAGTTCAACTCGTACATTTCCAGATTGAATTAAACCCACCCGCACGACCCTTGACGAAAGCCAACAAAGTCGCACAACTACCGTAACTCAATCGCATCATATGCTTATGCAGATAAGCATAAATAGCTACCGAACACTACGCCATGACGAAAGCCAACAAACGTAGAACGAATACTATGAAGTACTTATCTGAAATGACGGAGGTTACGACTGGTTTTTAAGAAAACCTTTTGTGTAATGAACTTGATATCGTTGTAGAATCAAATGATTTAAATGGAGTGCTTTTGAGGCCTTTGCTAGTTTTGCTAAAGAGGTCACTCCCGGTGAAGGGATCTCGGCTCTTTCCTCGTCGAATGAGGTGCGGGATATTCACAATACCACTATGCAAAGCAAGAACTATAGATGCAATCAAAAACAAAACCGAGTGTTTGTAGCATCTGCTAGTTTCGCTAAAGAGGTCACTCCCGGTGAAGAGATCTCGGCTCATTCCTTATCGAATAAGGTGCTGGAGCAAAGCAAAAACTAGAGCCCCTTTTTGAAAATTTGATTCTACAACATATTTTAGGTTTTTTTTCTTTCATTAATCACAATAATAAAGTCCCATCATTTATGCTTCCTAAGCATCACAGAAGAAATGAAAATACAACGTACGCTTATGCCATCAGCATTCGCCACAGTGTCCCGTTATGCACCGTTAGGTTACTTAACTAACGACATACCGGGACGGGACTAGCACGGGTGCAAAACATAAGCAACGTCTATTATATATCTCATATATAATGTATATCCATTCATCTCAGAATCCACAGTGATCACATCACAGAGCAGCAGAAGAAACATATGAAATATTGCATATACTAGGAGTTCCGTGTTTCATTTTGGGCCTGTATAAAACACGGATTCCATGGTCGCGATGAATAGCCAAACCCACATCCCTAGACCCCTACGAGAGCGGCAAGAAACCCTACCAATTCTAGAGTTAGGAGACCCGAACTCGACCCTTCGAGTTGGTCTCCCACTGGACTCTAGAACCTGGTTACTTGTGCTCCCCTCCTTAGGTCTATCCTAATGTGGAAAAGTAAATAATATACAACAGTGGTGACATCATCCTTGTTGAAGATAGTGCCCTCAAAGTCAATTATTGGATCGCAGGTACGTGATTTCAATGATTGAGGCAGGACCTATACCGATATGACAGTCTTGCTCGAGATGATAGTATGCTATCTGGTTTGTCTTTATCATCATATACATGCTTTAGTTCTCTATTGCATGATGATAGACCCCATAGGATTCTTGCTTGACTACCAGCAGTATGATGGCGATCATATATGTGGGAGCTGGGATATGTAAGCACATCCTTAAAGTGTCCCTAGTCGTGGGAGTTTCGAGACAGGGCATCGATACTCCAGAGTAGACTAGTATATACAGTCGAGACCCCGACGAGGGGCGGTGGCCGGTCTCACTAGCCACTGGTGTCAGTTGGATCACCTAAGTTGTATACAGGTGCTCATTAGGTTATGAGTACACCGGACAGGACTCGCCGGGAACATGCTAGTTGGTATTATACATATCGGCAGATAGCAGTTCCCTGGTGACATGTGTACAGGTTAGTTTGTCGACATGAGATCGTCATTTGTCTCGTGTGAGTTCCCACTGTGCTTAGATTACTACCCTACCACGCTCAAAGGATACGTGCAAACGGGTTTTAGTTGGGTACAGTCCCGAGCCACATGGAGGCAGTGAGCGGATCGTCGAGGATTCGTCTCTCTCGGTATTGGGGGTTGATGTCGCACAGTGCACGGGTGGCCATCACTAGAAATCCTCGGCCGAGGTAGTGGAGAATTACTGATTTGGATCAGTAGTTTCTCAGATGGTGATGGGCTTCATGCCGACACGATTTATCGCGTTATTAGGGGTCTGACTTTATCCACCCCCCTAGACTCGATATGCGATACTCTTTAGAAGAACGGACCGGACTGTACGGATATTGTTACTGTCAGGCTCAGTAGGGTTTATTGATGAGTTCGCTCATCAGCTTCCCTTCCAATCAATACATAGGCAACCGTTACGTACAGCTAGCACCTCTGACGTGCTAGAGGTTATACCCAGTGCCAGTGTGTTGATAAGTCATTAGAGTCCCCCACAGACTGTTTCCCAAGTTCGGGAGAAACGTTGTAGAGGCCGTATGGTTTTATGGCAGGGTTCGGAAAATGCACGTGCGTTTACGCACGTGTCATATTTCGGGCAGATAATACTGGTCGGCTTTGGTTTAAGCCGGATCCGAGTATTATACTGTGTAGATATAATATCTTTGTCTCGGATGAATTTGTATTCGGTCGTAATACAAATGCGGGTATATTTATACTGATACGGGGTTATCCTGAAATTCGTTTCAGGATCGCTTTTGGAAGTTGCCAGTTTCCAGTTTTCTATCGGCCGTATTTAACATTCGGTTAAATGCGGATTTATCTTTTCTTGAGATGAGTGTGGAAGCTTCTAGATGGTGACTAGGATGATGAGGTGGCTTGTGACTCATTTGTTCATTAATGGTGCATTTATTAAATGATGACTAAGGGTTATGAATCATAGTTTTCATTAATTGTGTTCATACAAGGTGTCTTGTGACTCATTCTCTTCTTTATCTTATAGTCACCTTTCCCCCCTCACCTCCCCCTCATCTATAAGTGGCCGGCCACTTCATGTGGTGTGGGTTATGGTTGCTTGAGAGAAAAAGATGAGAGTTTAAGTGTATGGAAATTAGATAGATACTCATTTCACATTTCCACCCGATCCAAAAGGCAACTTCATTAACCGTTCGTCCATAGTCTTGGACGTAACGAGACAAAGTGTTCTACTCATTCTCTACAATATCTTGGTCGTCTCTTTTAGCAAACTTGACGACCGAGTTGTCTCGGTTCAGAGGCGGGAGCCCGTTTAAAGATCCGTCGATGTGGTGCCACCTGGACGAGAAGACTGGAGATTCACGAGATCGGAGCAGCCGCAACAAAGCGTGGGATGATGGTTGAAGACCGAAGGACTCGGATCGTTCGGTATAACATTTCTACCCACTTTGTAGTTTGTTCGTTTAGCTTTAATGGCAGATCCGGGTTATAGTACGCGATAGCGCCAGTTGTAAAAAATTTTTGTTCCGCATTTGGTGTCTGTCAGACGGCCGGGGCGCTACCGTGGACTTACAGTGGTATCAGAGCCTCACCATTAAGCTATACTAACTTATACTAACGCGTTTAAAATATCGATCGAACGGATTTTCGAAAACCGCAAATTCCAGGGTTAAAGTTTCTGTCGATTTTAACAGTCTAAAAATAATTTTGCATATCACAGAAAAGCGTGCAGGGTTTTCTAAGCATACTAGAAAAATTTGGGCACGTGATCCCACAAGAGCACCGCGGATCCGCGGTCAAACCTAGGGTTTGACCGCGGAACCGCGGCGTGTTAGTGGGAACAGTGCACCAACTTTTTCCAGAGAGCTTCATTATGGAAATAGTGGTTTTTGGTATAGTTCTTTTGGGCCCAGATTTTGTTACTGTACAGCAGATGTACATGGGGCCCACTTCGGGAAATTTGGTCGATCGAAATTTTAAATTTGTTAGTATGCAGTATTTACTTTATATCTCCGACCGGGAATTTCATTTGATCGGTAAACCGCATCTAATCGCTATAGTTCTTTTAGACAGGTTTGCGAACGTGGCATTCGCGTTGATGTTCTGTGTTGTGCTGTGATGTTGCGGATTTGTCGTGGTGGATAGAAGGGTGCAATGATAGTGCAGTTTGGATTTATTTGTACATCTGATATTGCGGGGCGAGCGTCCAACATGTGGACAGCCGTCACTGCCTGTTTGTATAATATTCTTTTAGGGCACGACCGGGTTGAGGTAGATGTACCCATTGTACATATTTTTATTTCTGTACTAGGTTTATCCCGTGAAGGAGTGCACGGATAGCTGGGTTCTGGAGGGCAACGGGTCCATATCTCATGGCTTTGAGAGGCAAAGGGACCTCACTCTAGAATTGACAGACTATTCGCCGCACTCGTAGGGGGTACAGGTTGACCCAAGGAGGGGTGCTCAATTTACCGGATTCCGTGAAGTGCCGGGTGTTCCATTCACTATGCTGTGGGGGACTACCTCACTTCAGGTTTTGGCGGGTAACTTGCCGCACCCGTAGGGGTCTAGTTTTCATTGCACAGGCTATCCACACGGCCAGGGAAACGTCGGGTTTCAGTAGCGCTCTATGAAACCCGGGGATCCCAGATTATCTGTATTGTTCTGTGATGCTTATTACTTTTCTGTAATGTTGCATATTATCACGCCTGGAGCGATTATTGTATATTGGTATATATACTATTAGATGTTGTATATATTTTACACCCGCGCTAGTCCAGCCCCCGCTCTGTCGTTAGTTAAGTAACCTAACGGGTGATGACGGGACCCAGTGACGAATGCGGATGGCATATACGTACATTTTATTTTCATTCTTTTCTGGTGTGATTGATTGATGGGACTGCATTGATTCTTATCAATGCAAGGATAAAACAAACCTATATTTGATGTTGTTGGAACAAATTTTAAAAGGTGTTATTACAAAGATGTTTACTTTTGTTTTGCATAGCGATATTCGGTTAGAATATCCTGCACCTCATTCGACGAGGCAAGGGCAGATATCCCTTCACCGGGAGTGACCCCTTGGGCAGAAGTTTACGTCAGGGTAATAACTTTACTATAGTCGATTATAAGTTGCTTTGCATCGCGGAATTCAGTTAGAATATCCTGCACCTCATTCCACGAGGAAAGAGCCGAGATCCCTTCACCGGGAGTGAACTCTTTAGCAAAGGATTTTCATCACTATATTTTTATAAAATGCTATCAGGTTCCTTCAACGAGATCAAGTTCATTACGTTAAAGGTTTTTTGCCAAAAACCAGCCGTAGCCCTCCGTCGTATCTTATGGATGGTCAGTAGTATTCAAGCTATGTTTGTTGGCCTTCGTCAAGGCATAGTGTTTGGTAGTTGCTGGGTATTCATTTATTGCATAGATAGATGTGTTGGTTTGGGACAGTCGTATAGCCTTATTGGCCTTCGTCAAGGGCTTGTACGGGTGGGTTCAAATTGACCTGGACAATGACGGGTAGAACTTGACATATGACTTATGATTTGTTAGCCTTCGTCAAGGTCATAAGAGCATGAGGAAAAAATTCTTATCGGGAGTTTCAAATATACAAGAAACTTGCCAGGCATGCGCATACCTTCTGGAGTGTGATAACTTAAGTGGCTTCCATCGAGTTATCATGTGATGAGAGTTGGATCCCGATTCTCACTGATGAGTTGGTTTACTCTTCGGGTGATCCCGACTAATTCTTCTTTCAGGTTTGGAGGAGAATTTGAGATAACAGTGGGAGGTTTCCTGATTAGATAAAGTGATAACCATTCTGATCTAGGTTAGAGTGCACGCAGAGTATTTCTTTTCTCTCTCTCTTTGGCAGCAACCTTTGACCGACCCTAGACTATGACTCAGTGACCAAGTTGACCGAACCTTTTTAAAATACTGGCTTTTGGATTTTCTGAGTTGCATAAGTCATTGCCGCTCCTTCTTTTACCCTTTGTATTTCTCAAAACACCCCGTATTACTACGGACATCCACTTCCATTGGATAGATCCATCGTATGGTTATATACGAACTCGAAGGGACTTTTTCGAGGATGGATCCAGGTTCAGGAGAAATAGAATTGATTATTCAGTTGTCTTTTGTTATCATCTTCTCTCAGGTTGCGAAGGCTCCTTAGTTTAGGAGATTACACCTATTACGCTTATTGGATAGTCATATTCCAAACAATAGGCTGGTGCCGAAAGGTAGGGAATGAAGAAAACCAATTAGCCTAAGTAGGGTTTACAGAAGGTAATATGTAAAGACAAAATGAAGGGATTAGAAAGAGAGAAAAGTAAATTGCGACTGCTATCATTCACGACCAAACCGCGTACTTCATCGCCACCCCCATTTCACCTTTGCTTTTTTCTCCAGTTCGGGAGAAATAGAATAAGGTATTATTCAGTTGTCTTTTGTCATCACCTTCTCTCAAGTTGCGAGTACTCCTAGGATTAGGAGAGTACACCTATTATGCTTACTGGATAGTCTTCTTCAAAACCATAGGCTGGTGCCGAACGGTAAGGAAGGAAGAAAACCATTTAGCCTAACGTTGGTGTACAGAAAGTAATGAATAAAGACAAATAAAAGGATTTTGAGAGATGGCAAATGAAATATACGGTTTAAGTCATCAATTAGATTATGGAAGAGGCATTACTAGGAATACCAGGATAAACCTACGAAATATTTTTATGTTTCAGTGCATTGTTAAAGGAAAACTGATTTCCCGATTAGATACTTACTCCAGGGTATGTATTTACCAGGTATGATTCTCACATCTGTATAGTTTTACAAATGATGAGTGCGAGTAAGTTATTGGAAATTAGGTGATCATCCTCATTATATCGGAATTCGTTGTAATTGGTGATATTTGAGGAAATCGCCTGGGTACAGTTTTCAACCTACGACGCACAAGGTTTTGAGTTATTCAACTCAGCGGACTTATACAGAGTATTGTATATTGTCCAGTGTCCGTCAGGACAGAGGGGTAAGTCCTCGTACTATGTTCTGTTTACTTATGACTTCTCTAGTTTTTAGACAAGTGTTTCGTAGAAATACAATGTCTAATTTTTGAGAAGTTGTGGGTATAAGAATAAAGTAGAGAACCAGTTGTCGTAAGTATCGGGATTCTTCAAAGAGATCGAAAATGTAGATTCTTGTGATTGGTATTCAAATAAAAGTAATGGTTTTGAGAAACTTGTTTCTCTTTCATGTTACTCATAATTGGATGGATTCCTAAGTTGAGTAATGCTGAGTAGCCACATTCCATTAAGTTGATTTGCACTGGAGACAGCTGCATGATTTGAATCTGGTTCCAATTAAATTAGTGTCTCTATTTCTATATTGGATATAGAATGGTTCATATCTTAACGATATTAAGGTACGGGGAGTTGTCCAGCTTATGCTTAAAACCAGACACTGGATAACTCAAGGCACGTTTCTGTAATGGCAGTTTGTGGGTTGACCCTGGCTTTGACGAGGGTTGACATTTTTACCATCTGGAAGATCAATAGTGATATTGTTCTTGACTCGCCAGAGTTTTATTAAAATGGATTTTTTCAGAAAACAGTAGTGGGAGTATGGTAGAACTGGAAGTGATTCCAGAACCGCAAACGATTACGGAAAATTTAATAGGACCTAAATATTCAATCAGGTTTGACATTCCAATAGCCACCCCGAAGATATGGTGGGTAACCTCAGACACCCGAGAGGTACTCCGGTAGCCTCAAGGACGGTGACAGGGAGGTTCTTGTTTACCCAGACTTGACACTACGGTTGTTCCAGGCTATGAGACCCGGCAGGAGGTTATGTATAGCGTCGTTCTAAACTAGCTTTAGAAGTGTACGTATATATTATTCTGCCAGAAGGTTGTCGTAGTCAATGGGAGCAGCGGAAGCATAGTGGGCAAGTAGCTTATGTCTATTTATAGACTTGAGCAGATATAGCGGAGATAGATCATCTATTTTTAATGTGACAGTCATGGTTTTGACTTCATCAGAATAGGGGATGGATCTGTTAAGAAGGTAGTAGGGTGTGATGTCATGGTATTTGGATGACATACACAGAGTAGGAAGTAAAATTCCTATACTATGATCGGTTGTACTGTGGTCGTCACACAGTTGTTTCTCCAGATAGGACATGGATATAATATAAGACATTCTGGTTACTAGATCTATGTTTTTAGATCTAGATTTGGGTAGATTCCCAATGTGGGTACTTAGACAGTATTCTAAAGGTATTTAGAATAGATGACTCCCGGCATGGTAGTGTACCTGCAGGTGATGGAGTCACCCTCTCTAAAGGTGTCTTACAGACTAAAGGGGAGAGGGATGTGCATGATTGGCAGATCACTTGCTTAGGCAATTGAGTCAATCATGAAAAGTCAAGTACCACACCAGATGTTGTTTTTGCACTAGATGCGATAAGTTAATATTAATCCAATCCTGGAGAAACATAAGGAAGCAGTTTTAGAACATAAGTGAATGTTCTACGGATTTGATGACGGCAGCCTCCTTCGGGAAACGGTTATCATTCCAGACTTCAAAGGTGACATGGATGACAGAGTGATTGTCAGAGTTATAGTTTTCCCTCTGACGAGGGACAGTATTATGGACAGTTGGTCTAAGAGGTTACTGTGGGAGGTATGGTACTGGATACTGATTAGGTTCAGTTATCGATACAGTCTAAGAAGTTTGGATTTGGAGTTCATTTATGAACTAGGTCCCATCAGGTATCCAGACATATTCTAAGACAGATATTACTCGATTCAGGAGATGGTTTTCTCCGCGAACTTGAGATTAAGAGAGACATAGAAAGAAACATCAGGGCGGATCCACTCACTGAGGCTATTTCTCGAACACAAGAGATTTACAAACTAGCTTTGTGAAACTGATTAGTAGAGGAGTTGGATGTTCGGTATCACACGGGCTGTGAGTATGTGACATCGCAATAATTAGCCTTAAGTGCAAGTGGGAGATTGTTGGAGATAGTGCCCTCAAAGTCAATTATTGGATCGCAGGTACGTGATTGCAATGATTGAGGCAGGACCTATACCGATATGACAGTCTTGCTCGAGATGATAGTATGCTATCTGGTTTGTCTTTATCATCGTATACATGCTTTAGTTCTCTATTGCATGATGATAGAGCCCATAGGATTCTTGCTTGACTACCAGCAGTATGATGGCGATCATATACGTGGGAGCTGGGGTCTGTAAGCACATCCTTAAAGTGTCCCTAGTCATGGGAGTTTCGAGACAGGGCATCGATACTCCAGAGTAGACTAGTGTATACAGTCGAGACCCCGACGAGGGGCGGTGGCCGGTCTCACAAGCCACTGGTGTCAGTTGGATCACCTAAGATGTATACAGGTGCTCATTAGGTTATGAGTACACTGGACAAGACTCGCCGGGAACATGCTAGTTGGTATTATACATATCGTCAGATAGCAGTTCCCTAGTGACATGTGTACAGGTTAGTTTGTCGACCTGAGATTGTCATTTGTCTCGTGTGAGTTCCCACTGTGCTTAGAATACTACCCTACCACGCTCAAAGGAGACGTGCAAACAGATTTTAGTTGGGTACAGTCCCGAGCCACATGGAGGCAGTGAGCGGATAGTCGGGGATTCGTCTCTCCCGATATTGGGGGTTGATGTCGCACAGTGCACGGGTAGCCATCACTAGAAATCCTCGGCCGAGGTAGTGGAGAATTACTGATTTGGATCAGTAGTTTCTCAGATGGTGATGGGCTTCATGCCGACACGATTTATCGCGTTATTAGGGGTCTGACTTTATCCACCCCCTAGACTCGATATGCGATACTCTTTAGATGAACGGACCGGACTGTACGGATATTGTTACTGTCAGGCTCAGTAGGGTTTATGGATGAGTTCGCTTGTCAGCTTCCCTTCCAATCAATACATAGGCAACCGTTACGTACAGCTAGTACCTCTACGTGCTAGAGGTTATACCGAGTGCCAGTGTGTTGATGAGTCATTAGAGTCCCCCACAGACTGTTTCCCAAGTTCGGGAGAAACGTTGTAGAGGCCGTATGGTTTTATGGCAGGGTTCGGAAAATGCATATGCGTTTACGCACGTGTCATATTTCGGGCAGATAATACTGGTCGGCTTTGGTTTAAGCCGGATCCGAGTATTATACTGTGTAGATATAATATCTTTGTCTCAGATGCATTTGTATTCGGTCGTAATACAAATGCGGGTATATTTATACTGATACGGGGTTATCCTGAAATTCGTTTCAGGATCGCTTTTAGAAGTTTCCAGTTTCCAGTTTTCTATCGGCCGTATTTAACATTCGGTTAAATGCAAATTTATCTTTTCTTGAGATGAGTGTGGAAACTTCTAGATGGTGACTAGGATGATGAGGTGGCTTGTGAATCATTTATTCATTAATGGTGCATTTATTAGATGATGACTTAGGGTTATGAATCATAGTTTTCATTAATTGTGTTCATACAAGGTGTCTTCTGACTCATTCTCTTCTTTATCTTATAGTCACCTTTCCCCCTCCCACGCTCACCTCCCCCTCATCTATAAGTGGTCGGCCACTTCATGTGGTGTGGGTTATGGTTGCTTGAGAGAAAAAGATGAGAGTTTAAGTGTATGGAAATTTGATAGATACTCATTTCACATTTCCACCCGATCCAAAAGGCAACTTCATTAACTGTTCATCCATAGTCTTGGACGTAACGAGACAAAGTGTTCTACTCATTCTCTACAACATCTTGGTCGTCTCTTTTAGCAAACTTTACGACCGAGTTGCCTCGGTTCAGAGGCGGGAGCCCGTTTAAAGATCCGTCGATGTGGTGCCACCTGGACGAGAAGACTGGAGATTCACGAGATCAGAGCAGCCGCAACAAAGCGTGGGATGATGGTTGAAGACCGAAGGACTCGGATCGTTCGGTATAACATTTCTACCCACTTTGTAGTTTGTTGGTTTAGCTTTAATGGCAGATCTGGGTTATAGTACGCGTTAGCGCCAGTTGTAAAAAGTTTTTGGCGTCTGTTAGACGGCCGGGGCGCTACCGTGGACTTACAATCCTCAACCCGGAAGTACCCCAATAAATGAATATTACATTACATGAATGAGAATAAAAACTCCCATCTCACATAAAACCCCCGGCTATTCGAAACATGACGATCCAATATAACATATCACAGCAACACATAACATCACATGTCATCAACGTAAGTAAATATGCGTATCCCAATTGTCGTTGACATTTAGCAACGAAACCGGCGATACACTACATATTACACTTACGGTCGCAGAAAAGAAAATGTCAAATTACAACATTCGGAATCCATAATAACCATAGACATCATTAATCCAAAATATCACATACTTTGGATTTCATGCCTAACTATATGAATTCCACATATTGTATCACATTTCAGAAAGCTGGACGATGTTACACAATTTGATCAAATCAACGAATTCCCAAAATTCCCAGAGAGCTCAACACTTAAGCAGAATTAAAAATGCCCAGAAGCATGCCCCAGTACCTACGGACCAACAGCTGAAGGGCCCAACCCAAGCCTCTCAAGTGGCACCGCGGATCCACCGCCAAAAGCATGTTTTGGCCGCGGATCCGCGGTCACTTAGACGAATTAGGGTTTCGTTCTTCAGGTGTGTCCATAGAATTACCTGCATGATTTTTTGAATATTTTTAATATGAAAATTTTCAACTTTTGAGAAAATTTCTAGAAAGTGGGAAAATCCGGTTATTCGGAGTTCGTTCGGACTTTTAACTTCGCCTAAACAACTCCTAATGCTTTAGCAAGGCTATGATACCACTGTAGGGTTCTTTGGCACAACCACAAGGTCTCCTAAGGCATCAAACATGCTAATTTCAAATTTTCTAGTGTGCCAAACAAACTAACATAGGATTTAACTAGAGTTTTAGGAGCAAAACTAACATGTAATCTACCATTACACTAAGTGAATGAGGAATACTGTAGGGTTCCTAGGCACTCCCAAGAGGTCTCACAAGGCATCAACCATGTCAATTTCTAATTTTAACGGTGCCGAGAAACCCGACTACGGATCGTTGGCTAGAAAACTAGGCGAAAAAGCAACTAGCTAACAACTTTAACTAAGAGTACGAAAATACAACCTTTGTAGATCCGTTCCTCCACCTCCACGGCTCCGTGATGAAGTCATCTCCGCTGTCCAAATCAAAATCCGGGCTCTAGCATCGGCTTCATCGGAGAAAGAGCGGGCGAGGTCGTCGGCTTCGTGCCGAAGATGATCTACGTCGAGGCATCGCTAGATCAAACTCCAACTTCACCAAGTGATGAAACTTGTGAAGAAAACATACTCTACTACTTGGCAAGAGGTAGAGGATGAAGAAATAGGAAGTGGGTAGACTTTAGAATTAGATTTCTCACTTGTTTTCATCAATCACCATTGATGAAGCTTGGTTTTCTTCTTGAAGGAGAAGAAGAAGAAGAAGATAATTCTTATGATAAGTTGTTTTTCAAAAAGAAAAATAAATGAATACTTATCATCAAGAAACCATGGTTTAGTGTAGAGTATTAATCATGGTTGAAAGGAATGGTTAGGGTTAAGCATGAGACAAAATGGTCACAAGGTCAAAACTTCATGAACCTTCATGAATAAAACAAAGAAGGCCACCATTTCATCTTATGTTAATATTTTTCCAAAAAAATAAACAAATGAATAAATGAATAAGCAAATAAAAACCCTAACCATTTCTTTAACCAAGGTTTAATACTTTACACTTAACCAAAAAGCATGTATCATCAAACATGATACAAGCAAGTGCACAAAATCATATCACATATATAATGCGCACAAACCAAGTGAGAAAATCCGTTTAAAGTGAACCAATACGAGTTAGTGCAAAGTAATATATCAAATATATAATTATGCATTAAATCATTAAATCAACACTTGATTCAATGATCCGGTCATGTCGCACACAACCGACTAGTATTCAATGTATCGGCTTATCGAATCAATACTTGATTCGATAACTAGGTTATATCGTATATAACCAATCGATACATTCATCGCGAGAATAGAATACGGTATCACATACACGCATTATTCTCGGTCCCGCACATATCTCATATGCGCTCCTATTTCGTTTCGCTTGAGCCAGGAAACCTCTGTGTAGGACTCTAAAGACTCGTCAATACGCCGGCAGCAGGTGATGATCATATCAAGCACCCATAAGCCGCAAGCGGTCTGCTAAACGTAACGGCCACCCGGGTATTGAGCGATCAGAAGATCGACGAGCAAGCCCGCTCACACTCCAGTGAATCCAACCAGTAACACTACCGTACAGTCCGGTCTGATCGTCTGATATGTTGCATATCTCGCCTAGGGGTGGTAAACGTCAGACCCCAATAGCTCGATAAGTCGTGTCGATATGAGGTCTATAACAATTCGAGAAACTACTGGTAACACTTACCAGTAAATCTCAGCAACCATGGCCAGGGATTTCCTGTTATAGCCAATCGAACACAGCGCAACATCAACTCCCTATACCGGGAGAGACGAATCCCCTCCTATCGCTCATTGCCTCCATGTGACTCGGGACTGTACCCAAAAACCACCGTTTTGCACGCCCTCTTGGACGTGGTAAGATGGAAATCAAAGCACAGTGGGAACCACACAAGACTCTATGACGATCTCGGGTCAACAGACTACTCTGTACCAGTGTCACCAGAGAACTGCCATCTGACGTTAGGTATAATACCATCTGGGAGTTCTCGGCGAGTCCGTCCAGTGTACCCAGTCTCTACTGAGCACCCGTATATCATCTCTGATGTCAAACACCAATGGATATGGGATCATCCATCGCCCATCTGTATGGGTCGAGAAGGTATACGCTAGTCTACTCTGGTATATCGATGCCCCGTCTCGATACACCCACGACTAGGGACTTTGAAGGATGTACTTATGGACTACCATGTCCCCACTAGTATGATCCGCATCATAGTCCAGGTAGTCAAGTACACATCCTAAGGGCTTTACCAACATGTAACAGAGAGACAATCAGTGAACACGTTAAGGTAAAGATCAACCAGATAGCATACTATCATGTCGAGCAAGAAAGTCCTCCCTATATATGTCCTAGCATCCACTACAATATACATCCTATGTACAGTAATGGCCTCTAGGGCATACATATAACTAACAATCTCCCACTTGCACTACGGCCATCTGTAGCAGTGGTTGCAGTATCTCATACTCAACCATCCCTTAAAAGTCTCTCTCTGGGAACAGGCCTTTGTGAGTGGATCCGCTGTGTTGTCCTCTGAGTCTACTCTCCTAACCTCGATCTCCCTGGAGGTCAACTATCTCCATGATCAGGTGATACTGCCTTAGAATATGTCTGGATCACTGATGGGACCGGCGTTCCTTGGCATAAGCCACAACTCCATTGTCACACAATGGGAGGAACGTAGTTCATCTCATGAACCAATATACACCCAAACATCCTCCTTGGTAGCATCTTAAGTAGCGATGTATCATGCCTTTATCGTCTAGTATGTCACGGTATTTAGCTTGGAACTCTTCCAACATACCGTCCCTTTACTGAGGGTAAAGACAATGCCTGCGACTGACATTCAGTCGTCTTTATCACCCTGGAACCCTTCCAGTGATTCTCCCCAGGATCGGTTGATACCATCTCACTACAACTAGTGAGAATCCTAACATCCAATTAGATCTATCTCATAGATCCAAAACCCAGGATTTAGGAGGTATCACTTTCATCCTATATGGAGAATCATTGTGATAAGCGGAGATTGATCGAGCGTAGCATAGGAAACTCCTTCCCTATCAAGAGTATGTCATCCACGTACTCTACGAGGATCGTCACTATACTCCCTACTACCTTTTTGTTTATACAAGGTTCATCTACCATTTTGATGATGTCAAACTCTTTGACTAATCCATCAAAACAGATGATCCAACTCCGCGATGCCTGCTTTAATCCTATAAAGCATCTTGCACACGTTTCCGCTGCTCCCACTGTCTACGAAGCCCTCTGACTGTGTACTTATAGACGCTCTCTTCCAAAATATATTTAGAAAAGCAGTCATGACACCCAACCACCAGATATCGTAGTCATGGTATGTAGCTGTGGTAAGTAGGATCTGGATGGACTTAAGCATAGATACTTGAAAAGGTTTCATCATTATCCACGCCTGGTTGATGACGAAAACCTTTAACAAGTCTAGCTTTGAAAGTCTCAACTTTTCGATGTACACCAAGTAATCTTCTCAAGATATACTTGCTCCTGATGGGGATTTAACCCTTCAGATATAGCAACCAAAGTCCATACTTTGTTGGTGTATAAGGATTCCATCTTAGATCGCTAAGCATCCAGCCATTCTTACAGAGTCTTACTCCTGATGGCCAGCTCGAAGTTAGTTGGGTCATCATCTCATGATGCAATCCTCGCTCCCACTGTCATAGAGAAACCGAAGTAACTCTCAGGTGGGTGAGAAACCCTACTAAATCGGCGGAGAGGCTGAGGTTCGTTGGAATCTACTGAATCCTTTGGTTGTATCAAATCATCTGCTGTAGTTTGTATAGCTGGAACATTTCCAGTTCTACATAACAGACCTTGCCTTGAGCTTTTCCGGATTTTTCTTTTAGACAAAGGCCGGACAACCCTAAATCTTAACTAGCTTAAGACATGGGCTCTTCCCTTTCCATATCTCATATGAAATGGTAGGCAACTGATTTGATTTGAACCCTATTCAATAGGTATGCAGCTTCTTAAGTGCATAACTCCCAAAAAGGAAATAGGTAACTCAGTAGTACTCATCATAGAGCACACCTTATCATATAGGGTGTTATTGCTCCGCCCCGATATACCATTGTGCTATGGTGTATACAGAGGAGTAATGCTGAGAGAGAATCTCATTCTCCTTTAGAATAATCCAGGATTTTCGTGCTCAAGTATTCTCCTCCTTGATCTCATCAAAGGACATAATACTTATACCCGTATTTTGGTTCTCTACTTCTTGCTTATATTCTGTGAATATCTCAAAAGGCTCGGACTCATGTTTCAACAGGAACATATGTCTGAATCTTGAGAGATTATCAGAGAATGTAATGAAGTACAAAGAACCAGTCCTGGCATGTGTAGACAGGGGACCTTACATACATCAACATGTATCATCCCAAGAGTTTACTAACTCTTTCTCTGTTTCCAATAAACAGAGCTGTGGTCATCTTATCTTTGTGACATGACTGGCGAGTTTCACAAGATGTAAATTCAAACTGATTTAAATATGCATCTAAATATAACTTCAGCTAGTCGGGTCACATTGATATGACCTAGTCTACAATGCCTCAAGAAGGATTCGTTCATTTCTGAACTCTTCCTCTTGTGTGTGTTCCATATACTAAGAACTGTAGTTTGATTTAGAACATCAATACTTTTAGATAACGTGCCTGAACCGATCAACTTTTGATATAGGAAATGTTCAAAACATTATCCAACAATACAAAATTTTATCATTTCTTTACTAATAAAGAGACTGATATGATTTTGTATATCAGGTTCGGTATCTAACAACATTCGTTCAGAATCAATGTATTGTAATACAGGGTGACAGTGAACAACAGACTTGGCAGCAACACTTGCCCCGTTTTCTGCCTCATGAAACTTATCACCCGTTCTCAGTTCTCTACCTTTCTGTAGCCCTATGTAACAGATTACATATCTGGGATCCTGATCTGGTATCACATACCCAGGACGTAAAGGATACAGAGAAACAGTTCTTTGTAACGAACACACCCGAAGATGATGCATCAGCATGCACTCTCTTCGTTTGGGTGGCACGGGAAATCTGGTATTCCCCAATTTCCTGCTCTGTCTTATAACAATTATAAGTTGGAGCGGGACCAACGTTCCCCAGCTCAGTATAACAAGCGGGTTCAGTCAATATTTCCGTATTATTATCTTGATTAAGGCGTGATATGGTCGCTACCTGGAGAGAGAGAGAAGAAAACACTCAGCGTGCGCTCTTGCAAGAATAGATTGGTTATTATTTTATCTAATCAGGATGGCTCCCACTGCTTTTTATCAAATCTTCCTTCAAACCCTAAAAGGAAAGACTAGCCGGGATTAATTACACACTACAAGTTCGCCAATCTTTCAGCCAGGCCAGTGTCGGTACTTTGAGGGAGGTCCCCCGTGCTTTCGCACGAACCTAATTAGTGTAAACCTCATTTTCCCAGAGACGTAACCCCGTTGACACCTTTCTAGACACCTACTTGATCGGCTAATTGTAATGTATAAAACTCTCCCAGGAGTAACACTTGCAGCGGGTATCGGGATCCAATTATCTCATAGAAGGTATGCAATCTCATTGCAAATTTCAACACTTGAAATTCCCGATAATTTTGCCCCTAGCATCCTATGACCTTGACGGAGGTCAACAAACCATAGGCTCCTAGTCAAGTTCAACCCGTCATTTCTTGATCGAATTAAACCCACCCGCACGACCCTTGACGGAGGTCAACAAGGCCGCACGACTACCCTAACTCAATCTGCATCATATGCATAAACAGATAAATACTGGTTAGCTACCGCACACTGCGCCTTGACGGAGGCCAACAAACGCAGCACGAATACTAAACAGCACTTATCTGAAATGACGGAGGGCTACGACAGGTTTTTCTGAAAACCTATTGCGTAATGAACTTGATATCGTTGTAGAATCGAATGATTTTGAAATGGAGTGCTTTTGAGGCTTTTCTAGTTTTGCTAAAGGAGTCACTCCCGGTGAAGGGATCGTCGGTCCTTTCCTCGTCGAATGAGGTGCGGGATATATCATATATATCGCTGTGCAAAGCAAAAACACTTAAAAGCAATCAAAAGACAAACCGAGTGTGTAGCATCTGCCAGTTATTGCTAAAGGAGTCACTCCCGGTGAAGGGATCTCGGTCCTTTCCTCATCGAATAAGGTGCAGGATATATCACATATACCGCTGTGCAAAGCAAGAACTGTAGCTACCTGTTTTAATTTTTGAAATTCGATTCTACAACATCTTAGGTTTCTTTTATTTCATTAATCTCATTAATGAAGTCCCATCATTTAAGTATCTAAACATCACAGATAAATACGACGTACACTTATGCCATCCGCATTCGCCTCGATGTCCCCTCGTGCACCGTTAGGTTAGGTAACTAACGGCAGAGCAGGGCAGGGCTAGCGCGGGTGTAAAACATAAGTAACGTCTATATAATATATCATATATACTATATACTGTATCTATCACAGAACATCACAGATATCGCAGCAGAAGAATCATATGAAATATTGGATATACTAGGACGTCCGTGTTTTCAATACGAGCCAGTATAAAACACGGATTCCACGGTCGTGATGAATAGCCAAACCCACACCCCTAGACCCCTACGAGAGCGGCAAGCAACCCTACCAATTCTAGAGTTAGGAGACCCGGACTCGACTCCTCGAGTTGGTCTCCCTCTGGACCCCAGAACCCGGTTACTTATGCTCCCCTCCTTAGGTCTATCCTAGTGCAGAAAAGTAAATAATATACAAACGGTGACAACTTCCGCAACCTGGAAGTGCCCCAATATAAGAATATTACATACAAGTTTTTACATGAATGAAAATGAAAAACACTCATCTCACATAAAAACCCCCGGCTATTCAAACACGACGATCCAATATAACATATCCAGCAACACATAACATCACATGTCATCAACGTAAGTAAATATGCGCATCCCAATTGTCGTTGACATATAGCAACGAAACCGGCGATATCACATATTACACTTACGGTCACAGAAAAGAAAGTGTAAAACTACAACAGTTGGAATCCACAACCACCTCAGACATCGCATGCCTGACCAAATGAATTACTTAGACATCGCATGCCTAACAATTATAAACCCCGCATTTTAGTCTCATTATCGAAAACACTTTTCAATATCAAGTCGGGCAATTCAACAAGATTCCCGAAAAACTGATCGAATGCTCGTCGCAAACTTTAGTAGGCGGCCGCACCCTTGATACCGTCGACGAAGTGCACCAAGGCGGAACACCGCTACCGTGAGCACCCGAACGGATGCTTTCGACGACGGGGTTCTCCTACAGTCACTTGGTCGGGGCTATGGAGTGAGGCTGTCTATTAAGTTTACCCGGCGAGTATCCGCGTACGCTACGTGATTGCGACGGACTTTTGATCACATCAAAATTTCATGGCAACCGATCAAGTGAGACTAAAGTGCTATGTTTATAACATTCATTTAGTTATCTCATAACTCTTGTGAATTCCAATTATTGTATCCCATTCCAGATAATTAGAAAATGTTAAACTTTCCGATCGAGCAATCGAATACCCAAGTTTTCCCGATACAACTCAACACATGAAATAAGTCTAACAATATTCAGTTCGTGCCTCAGTACCAACGGTCCAGCCGTAGAAGGGTCAAGCCAACGCCTCACATGTGGCACGCCGTACTGCCCCAAACCCTAAGGTTCAAAGGGCAGTTCAAGACGGTCACATAATCGAGTTAAGGTTTGTTGTCTTCTAGAGGGTCCATCGCGTTACTTGCACTACTTAGAACGTCGTTAAACTACGGAAAAATCCAACACTTGGAAATTTCCCGGCAGGGGAAAAGTTGGGTATTTATATCCGGTCGAACTTTTTAGCATATTCTAAAAATTATCCGGAAATACACAAATGACGAAATTTGATAATCCGATCGAAATACCGAATCCCCAAAACAACCCTGAAAATTAAAACTCTGGAAAAAACATTAAAAATTCCCAGGAAAATCACCACTGGAAACTAAGAGTTACTGTGCAAAAAACTTTAAATATTGAGGCCGTACGGCCGCGGATCCGCCGCATGAGCCATGCTCATGCCGCGGATCCGCGCCGGTTTAGTGGAATTAGGCTGACGAATTTTACAGTATCCCTTAGAATATCCTGCTGATTTTTCTGAATATTTTTAATCTGGAAAAAATCACGATTTTGAAAATTGTCCAGAGAGCTATTTTGGGTTTGGGTTTTCGGGTCGTTCGGACTTCAAACTCCGTCTAGACTTCGCCTAAGGCTCTAGCTAGGCTCTGATACCACTGTAGGGTTCCTAGGCACTCCCAAGAGGTCTCACAAGGCATCAACCATGCCAATTTCTAATTTTAACGGTGCCGAGAAACCCGACTACGGATCGTTGGCTAGAAAACTAGGCGAAAAAGCAACTAGCTAACAACTTTAACTAAGAGTACGGAAATACAACCTTTGTAGATCCGGTCCTCCACCTCCACGGCTCCGTGATGAAGTCATCTCCGCTGTCCAAATCAAAATCCGGGCTCAAGCATCGGCTTCATCGGAGAAAGAGCGGGCGAGGTCGTCGGCTTCGTGCCGAAGATGATCTACGTCGAGGTATCGCTAGATCAAGCTCCAACTTCACCAAGTGATGAAACTTGTGAAGAAAACACACTCTACTACTTGGCAAGAGGTAGAGGATGAAGAAATAGGAAGTGGGTAGACTTTAGAATTAGATTTCTCACTTGTTTTCATCAATCACCATTGATGAAGCTTGGTTTTCTTCTTGAAGGAGAAGAAGAAGAAGAAGATAATTCTTATGATAAGTTGTTTTTCAAAAAGAAAAATAAATGAATACTTATCATCAAGAAACCATGGTTTAGTGTAGAGTATTAATCATGGTTGAAAGGAATGGTTAGGGTTAAGCATGAGACAAAATGGTCACAAGGTCAAAACTTCATGAACCTTCATGAATAAAACAAAGAAGGCCACCATTTCATCTTATGTTAATATTTTTCCAAAAAAATAAACAAATGAATAAATGAATAAGCAAATAAAAACCCTAACCATTTCTTTAACCAAGGTTTAATACTTTACACTTAACCAAAAAGCATGTATCATCAAACATGATACAAGCAAGTGCACAAAATCATATCACATATATAATGCGCACAAACCAAGTGAGAAAATCCGTTTAAAGTGAACCAATACTAGTTAGTGCAAAGTAATATATCAAATATATAATTATGCATTAAATCATTAAATCAACACTTGATTCAATGATCCGGTCATGTCACACACAACCGACTAGTATTCAATGTATCGGCTTATCGAATCAATACTTGATTCGATAACTAGGTTATATCGTATATAACCAATCGATACATTCATCGCGAGAATAGAATACGGTATCACATACACGCATTATTCTTGGTCCCGCACATATCTCATAAGCACTCCTATTTCGTTTCGCTTGAGCCAGGAAACCTCTGTGTAGGACTCTAAAGACTCGTCAATACGCCGGCAGCAGGTGATGATCATATCAAGCACCCACAAGCCGCAAGCGGTCTGCTAAACGTAACGGCCACCCGGGTATTGAGCGATCAGAAGATCGACGAGCAAGCCCGCTCACACTCCAGTGAATCCAACCAGTAACACTACCGTACAGTCCGGTCTGATCGTCTGATATGTCGCATATCTCGCCTAGGGGTGGTAAACGTCAGACCCCAATAGCTCGATAAGTCGTGTCGATATGAGGTCTATAACAATTCGAGAAACTACTGGTAACACTTACCAGTAAATCTCAGCAACCCTGGCCAGGGATTTCCTGTTATAGCCAATCGAACACAGCGCAACATCAACTCCCTATACCGGGAGAGACGAATCCCCTCCTATCGCTCATTGCCTCCATGTGACTCGGGACTGTACCCAAAAACCACCATTTTGCATGCCCTCTTGGACGTGGTAAGATGGAAATCAAAGCACAGTGGGAACCACACAAGACTCTATGACGATCTCGGGTCAACAGACTACTCTGTACCAGTGTCACCAGAGAACTGCCATCTGACGTTAGGTATAATACCATCTGGGAGTTCTCGGCGAGTCCGTCCAGTGTACCCAGTCTCTACTGAGCACCAGTATATCATCTCTGATGTCAAACACCAATGGATATGGGATCATCCATCTCCCATCTGTATGGGTCGAGAAGGTATACGCTAGTCTACTCTGGTATATCGATGCCCCGTCTCGATACACCCACGACTAGGGACTTTGAAGGATGTACTTATGGACTACCATGTCCCTACTAGTATGATCCGCATCATAGTCCAGGTAGTCAAGTACACATCCTAAGGGCTTTACCAACATGTAATAGAGAGACAATCAGTGAACACGTTAAGGTAAAGATCAACCAGATAGCATACTATCATGTCGAGCAAGAAAGTCCTCCCTATATATGTCCCAGCATCCACTACAATATACATCCTATGTACAGTAATGGCCTCTAGGGCATACATATAACTAACAAATACAACCTATGTAGACCGGTCCTTCACTTATAAAGCTCCGTGTAGTAGTCCCTTCGCTGCGAGTATCGATCTCCCGAACTCTAGTATGGGTTCTCCCGGAGAAATGAACAAGCTTGCTGGAAGTTTTCGAGGCCGAAAATGATCTACGTTGAGCAGACTCAAGCTCATGCTACCTCTTCACTAATTGTGAAATTAGTGAAGAAAACACCGTAAACTAAATGGAGAGTAGTAGAGGATGATGAAGTAGGAAGTGGGCTCTCTTTAGATTTTTCTCACAACATTTTCTCACCTTGAGAAAAGCTAGTAAACTTTTCTCATGAGGATGAAGAAGGTCAAGTGAAGAGAGAGGAGAGAATGAACTCAGGAGGTGAGAATGTGAACCATGGGTGAGTTAGTGTCATACACTAACTCATGTAGAGAGTTTACCATGGCTAACTATAATGGTTAAGTTAATAAATATTTACAAGTAAAACAAATGAGTGGACTTAGTCAATGGTTCCACAAGCTTGAACCATGTGATTAATTTCCTCTAATTTGGTTTGCTTTAGATAAAAAAAACCTTACATTATATAAAGCATGGTGTAAGTCTCATACACCCGTGTCACATAGGCCATCTAGCATGACACAAAAGTTGTACATTAATATATATCACATATACACTAATGCACACAAGTGAGAAAAGAAATCATAAATGAGCTAATATTAGTTAATGTAATCTAGTATATCTAATATACAATTATACATTAAATTATTAAATCAACACTTGATTTAATAATCTGGCTATATCACATATAACCGACTAATATCGAATGCAGCAACTTATCGAATCAACACTTGATCCGATAATCCGGCTATATCTCATATAACCGACCGATGTCACAAATCGCGAGAATAGAATATGGTATCACATACGCGCATCAATCTCGGTCCCGCACATATCACATATGTGCTCCTACTCCGTTTCGCATGAACCAGGAAACCTTTGTGTAGGACTCTAAAGAGTCGTCAATACGCCGGCAGTAGGTGATGATCATATCAAACACCGACAAGCCGCAAGCGGTCTGCTAAACATAACGGACCCCCGGGTATTGAGCGATCAGAAGATCAACAAGAAAGCCTGCTCATACTCCTGCAAATCCAATCAGTTACAGTCCGGTCTCTTCTTCTGATATGTCACATATCTCGTCTAGGGGTGGTAAACGCCAGACCCCTGTAACTCGATAAGTCATGCCGATATGAGGCTCATAACGGGTCGAGAACCTACTGGTAACACTTACCAGTAAATCTCTGAAACAGCCCTGGCCAGGGAGTTCCTGTTATAGCCAATCGAGTACTGCGCAACATCAACCCCTAATATTGGGAGAGACAAATCCTTTCCTATCGCTCATTGCCTCCATGTGACTTGGGACTGTACCTAAAAACCACCGTTTTGCACGTTCTCATGAACGTGGTAAGGTGGAAATCAAAGCACGATGGGAATCACACAAGACTCTATGACGATCTCGGGTCTACAGACTAACCTGTACCATTGTCACCAGAGAACTGCTATCTGACGTGAGGTATAATACCATCTAGGAGTTCTCGGCGAGTCCGTCCAGTGTACCCAGTCTCCACTGAGCACCCGTATACTATCTATAATGTCAAATACCAATGGATATGGGATCATCCATCGCCCATCTCATGGGTCGAGAAGCGTATACGCTAGTCTACTCTGGTATATCGATGCCCTGTCTCGATACACCCACGACTAGGGACATTAAAGGATGTACTTACCGACTACCCTTGTCCCACTGGTATGATCCGCATCATAATCCAATCCAAGTAGTCAAGTACACATCCTAAGGGCTTTACCAACATGTAACAGAGAGACAATCAGCGTACATGTTAAGATAAAGAGTAACCAGATAGCATACTATCATGCCGAGAAAAAAAGTCCTCCCTATATATGTCCAAGCATCCACTACAATATACATCTCATATACAGTAATGGCCTCTAGGGCATACATATAACTAACAGGCTATGCTTAAGTCCATCCGGATCCTACTTGCCATTGCTGCATCCCATGAAAATCTGGCAAATAAAGATTAATACCGCTTTTCTAAATGGTGATTTAGAAGAGAGCGTGTATATGACACAGCCAGAGGGCTTCGTAGACCGTGGTAACTATGGAAAGTTATGCAAGCTGCTTAAATCAATCTATGGATTAAAGCAGGCATCGCGGAGCTGGAACATCTGTTTTGATGTAGCAGTCAAAGAGTTTGACTTCATCAAAAATGTAGATGAACCCTGTATATATAAAAAGGTAGTAGAGAGTAAGGTTGCATTCCTCGTATTGTACGTGGATGACATACTCTTGATAGGAAATGATGTTCTTATGCTGCACTCAGTAAAACTCTTCTATCATAAAAGTTCTCTATAAAAGATCTGGGTGATACCTCCTACATACTGGGAATAAAGTTCTATAGGGATAATTCTAAAAAGATGTTGGGATTGTCCCAATCCAGGTATATAGACACCATACTAAAGAGATTTGGTATAGAAGATTCCAAGCGTGATAATTTACCTGCTTGCTCAGGAATCACCCTCTCTAAAGAGATATCTCCAAAGACTGATTTGGAAAGGGCTCGCATGAACATGATACCTTATGCTTTTGTAGCCGGGTCTATAATGTACATGATATTATATACCAGACCGGATAAAGCTTACTCACTTAGTGTGGTAATTAGGTATCAATCAGACCTAGGGAAGAAGCACTGGATAGCTATGAAGAACATTCTTAAGTACTTACGGAGCACTAAAGAAATGTTCTTAGTGTATGATAACAGAGAACTCCAAGTGGAGTCATTTACCGATTCGAGCTTCCGGAATGATAAGAATGACAGCAAGTCTATCTCGGGTTTTATCTTCACCCTGAATGGAGGGGCGGTAAGTTAGAAGAGTTCCAAAAAGGATACCGTTGCAAACTCGACGATGGAGGCTGAATACATCGATGCTAACAATACTGCCAAAGAGGCCGTCTGGATGAAGAAGTTCATCACTGAACTTGCTATGGTTCCATCCATTGTTGATCCAATACCCTTATATTTTGATAACAATGGAGCTGTGGTTTTGGCCAAGGAACCCCAGTCCCATCAGCGATCTAGACATATTCTGAGACGGTATCACCTGATCCGAGAGATAGTTGATCACCATGAGATCGAGGTCAGGAGAGTTGATACGAAGGAGAACACGGCAGATCCACTCATGAAGGCTCTTCCCCAGACGCAGTTCGAGAGTCTTTTTGGGATGTTGGGTATGTGATACTACAACAACTAGTCTTAGTGCAAGTAGGAGATTGTTAGTGATATGTATGCCCTAGAGGCCATTATTGTAAATTATAGTAGATGCTCAGACATATATATAGAGAGAGAGAGAGGACATTCTTGCTCAACATGATAGTATGCTATCTTGTAACTCTTTATCTTAACATGTGCATTGTTCTAGTTTACTATTTCATTGATACATGTTGATAAAGCCCTTAAGATGTTTTCTTGACTAGCAGGAATATGATGTAGATCATACTAGTGGGGCCTGGGTAATCTACAAGCACATCCTTGAAGTGTTCCTAGTCGAGAGAGTATCGAGACAGGGTATCGATATTCCAGTGTAGACTACCGTGTCTGTTTCTTGACCCTGTATGGGGCGATGGTTGATCCTACAACCATTGTCATTTGACACTAAAAATTGTACACATGTGCTCATTGGAGAATGAGTACTTCGAACGGACTCGCCGAGAACTCCTAGATGGTACCATACCTATCGTCAGATAGCAATTCTCTAGTGACACTTGTACAGGTTAGTCAGTAGACCCAAGATCGTCATAGTATCTTGTGTGGTTCCCACTATGCTTTGATTACCTCCCTACTACAGCTCTACCGAGTCATGCAAACAGGTGGTAGTTGGGTACAGTCCCGAGTCACATGGAGGTAGTGAGCGATAGGAGGGGTTTCGTCTCTTCCGGTATTGGGAGTTGATGTTGTGCTATGCTCAATTGGTTATAACCGAAAGTCCTTGGCCAGGGATAATAAGATTTATTGATAAGTGTTATCAGTAGTTTCTCGATTGGTTATAGAACACACATCGGCATGAATCATCGAGTTATTGGGGTCTAATGATTCCACCCCTAGACTCGATATGCAACATATCAGACAAAGAGACCGGACTGTACGGTAAGTGTTACTTATAGGCTCTACGGGAGTTTGGACAAGTTTACTTGTTGATCTTCTATTCGTTCAATACCTGGGTAGCTGTTACGTGCAGCTCGTACTGCTAACGTGTTTGTAGGTGTTTAATATAATAATTACCTACTTCCAGCGTATAGGCGAGTTTTTAGAGTCCCGCATAGAGGTTTCCTAGCTCAAGCGAAACGAAGTAGTGCATATATGGAGATATGTGTGGGAGCTTGATTAAATACGGATATAAGATACCGTATTCTAATCTAGCGTTATTTGAAATTAGCCGGATTATATATGATATAACCGGATTATTAAATCAAGTGTTGATTTAATAATTTGATATATATATATATATATATATATATATATATATATCAACTAATATTATGCTCACTTGATATTTTCTTTCTCTTTATATATTTATATATATGATATAAATAAATAAACATATATGTGTGATATGGTTGTTTATACACAACAGTTATGTATATGAGAATCACATTAGGTTAAAGATGAAAGGATAATGATTTACTTAATTGAATTTGCAAAAAGAAAGAACGAGTCATTGTTTTGGAACATGCTAGTTTGCATGACTCATTTTTCTTTTTCTTTTTTCATATATGTTTATTTCATTTTCTCTTATCCAAATTCCAAGCTCATTCTCATCACCATCTTCATCCTCTTTATCTTTTCTCTTGAAACACTATTCACTCAAAAGAAAAGAAAAGGAAAAGAACTTTTAATGAGCAAAAAACCTACTTTATCAACCTAAACCAAACTAGCAAATTAGTTTAGGTTAATTACTTCACTAATACTTTGATTGGTGAAGTGTGAGCTTGAGTGTGAGTTGTCTCAAGGTGGATCATTTTCGACAAAGAAGACTTCGAGCAAACTCAGTCAAATGGAGCCCTAAAAGGAGTTCAAGGGATTACTACAAGGAGGTATTGAAGTGAAAGACTTGGCTATAAAGGTTTTAGCTTCTCTTCACTTAGTTTAGAACTCTAGTTTGCTAACTTGTTAACCCTAATCCTTTAGTATAATCTTGTAAGTAGATTTAGTGCTATAGATTTTTTTAAATTGCATACTTATATTTATAAAACCCTAGTAGAAGTGTTAGGATCTACATTCAATTATTACTAAGTTAAATGCCATATTTCATGTTAAATCTCCACCTCTTATATTTCAATGGCCCTGGATATATGAACCCACTCAATAGAACACTGCACAATTACCAACGATTACCATGTTGCACAATCACATATGCATATGCTACACTACACATCGTTGGTACTGCCATGACACTTAGAAACTGCTATGCTATTCGTATTTTAATGAAATCCATGCCAGTAGAAATGATTGTTTACTACGATCTTGATGTTGAAATTTAATTGTCCTATATATTCAGGTGTTGTAGTTGCCAACTATTGCAAGACTGGACTATTCATTGTTGATATCATAAATTTAATATTTCTATGAATTTGAGAAATCGCAGTTATCTTTTTTAAAATAGATTATGTTTTCAAAAGTGCGGTTTTCTCATGATATGATGATTTGGTTTCCACCATGAGTTTTGGTTTTCATGATGAGATATCCGAATCGAGTGAGGGGTTAACTGATTACGTATACATGGTGGACCTTGTATAACTCCGAGGAGCAGGAAGATCGTAGGGAGGTACATGAGCCTAGAGAGGATGATCGATAACGGAGGTGACATTGGAGCGCGGCGAATATCCGAAGGATTGTGATCGTGGCTGATTGGATATCAAGAGAAGGCCGATCGGTTAGACGAGTTTGATGAGGATTTGATGATGATTGATATTATTCTTATGCGACTTCATTTATATCGCACTTGAACCATTATTACACATGCCATATTATATCTTGTGATGTATATTTATATTCACTGAGTTGGTAACTAAGCCATGTTGTGTGTAACGACTTTAAAATCATTGTATGGAAATTTTTCTGTTAATATACAAGAAATGAGTTTTACAGCCTGAGTTTGAATTATAAGTTACTTTTGTTAAATAAAAGCAAGAAGCAACTTGTAGCTCACTGGTAAAGCCCCTGCAGTGCTATGACGTAGACTGTGTGTTCAATTCCCATCAGAAACAATTTTTTTCTGATTTTTCTTTTAAATTTTTGGAAGCCCAAAAGATTGCACATGCAATACGTGGGGAAATGAAAAGTTCAGAAAAATCAAACATGTGAAAAATAGAGTAAGCAGAGAGTTGATCTGGTGGCACGAATCTCGAGGCCAAAGCCTCAAGATCGACCAGCCAAATAGCCCTAGGGGCCGGCGCCGACGGTCAGATGGTGGCCAATGAGCTCCGTGCTTTGCACACATGACTCTTCACCTCCTATTAACTCCTCTGCATTGTTTGATTTCCCGGCAATCAACAGAGACCTTTCATTTCACAATTTAACACTATTTTAATGCTTTTTAATCCACAATTTTAATTCCCAAATCCTAATTCTCTACTATAAATACCACCCCACATTTTGTTTCAGCACCCTTCTAAAAATTCTAGCCAAAACTCTCTAAAAAATTTCTAAGTGCAATTGGAGTAAAGTGGAGTTAGCCGAGCGAACTTCTTCCGACGAAGATAGAAGCCGATTCCGGAGCTCCCGCAACGCCACAACGACATTCTTCCTTTCCTCAACCTCTTCCTAAGTTTTCTAAACCATAAGTCCCTTCCTATCTCTCTTTCTCTTCATTGAAATTCAATTTTCAAACTTATATCGGTAAGTGGAGTTAATACCGATATCTTTTCTCTAAACCCTAGAAACTTCTTCTCCTTTATTCTTTGATCAACCAAGTTTTTACACAATACTTGTAAACTTAAATATAAATGTTTAGAATCAATTTTAACTAATAATCTCATGTGAAACATCCATAATTGATCTTTTTCATTAAAATACAATGAACTTTGATATCATTTCTTTTAGTTCGTTAAAACTATACCTTTAGGAAAAAGTTCATGGGGTAACGACCTACCCCACACGAACACTTGGTTTCATAGCATGATACCTATTTGTATGTACAATTGTTTGAAATAAAATCTTTACAAAAAAATATCCCATACTTTAAATCCGGGTTTCTTTTAAAACGGTGTTTCATATTCCTTTTGTCACGACCCGAAATGGCACGTGACTGGCACTTGAATCATATGAAATCTAGAGAACCCCACCAAATTCAAGTAAGCCGAAAGCCCAGAAATCTAAATCATTTAAAAGAGAGTGAAGGAATACTTATTTAAAATTTAACATATAAATTCACTTTGAAAGTCGTAGCAAGCATTTTTAAAAGTATCAAGTCTTTTCCAAAAATTTCGGCAGAGTTTCCTTTGTAAATACTGGCCCCAAACGGGTACAAACATGCATAATATACGTAATGAATAAAGGCATCCCCAAGCGGGAGCTAGCTCTTCCCCAATTGGTGAAAACAACCACGCAAGCAATATAATATATAATGCCGAAGGGCGAGAATCAAAAATCCGAAAGAAAACCCAACATCCTTAAGAAAACCAGAATAGAATCATAATAATACAGCGCGCGACTCTAAGGTCGAAAGAATATACAACTGGTCTTCTAAGTTTATCAAATAATACAAGTCTGGTTGATGGAGTTTACTAGATACAACTGAATATAAATAAAAGTACAATGGTGGTCACGATGCAAGTGAACCCACCTACCAAAGCAATCACCCAGAAGGAAGCAGTATGCCAGCAAGCCGCAACGAAACCTTTACGGCAAAACCTGCAAGAAACTGTGGCACAACGGGGGTGAGTTGCCAACTCGTGAGTAGAAAACATCACCGAGCATAAATCGCATGTATGACTCTCTCCTAGGTCATACAATAATATCCTCATAATATATAACCTAAAGCATCTAATTATGGCAAGGTAATCATCTAACATACGTATAATACCAAGTGCTCGTGTCAGTGCCTCGGGTAGTAACATGTCACATATATGATGTACAAATGTATTAATAATGAAAGTAAAATACATTATGTACGAGAAATCTGTTTTCTTATCTCAATGAGATTTTTGTATAAAAACCGAAGTATCATCAATGAAATCAACAGAGAATCTGTGTCAAGTATCGACAGTAAACATATATCTCAATATCTCAATATCTCGGGCTCCGGCAATCCGGGCTGGCCCATATCATCAAATCTCAATATCTCGGGCTCCGGCAATCCGGACTGGCCCCGGGATCCGGCAATCCGGACTGGCCCAAATCATCAAATCTCACGACTACTTCGGTATCCTCAGGATATCCGCCGCGTCATAAATAACCGGTCGGTAGTGCTCCCCTACCGGGCTCAACGCCATCATCTGCGACCATCATGCCCCGGGATACCGCACCGGGTCCACTATACACCCGCAGACGGTTCATCCTCCTCCTCGAATCGGGTGTATGATACTGTTCAAGAGCCGAGAAGACTCATGGTGGACACCTCTCACATCATATCACGAGAAAACCGCAATTTTCTATCGTTTAGAAATAAAAATGAGTTTATAAATCCATGCGGTTTCTCCAAATCCAGAAATCTCATGGAAAAATCTGAAATCCCAAACTTGAGAATAAATAAACACTGAATTACCGGCATAAAACCCTATAATATTTCATGACAACGAATATACACATGCATGGGCATCTATATAAAGAATGCAATATCTAAACTAGCATAGCAATCGTATATTGGAACTATCAGCTAGCAGTTATATCCCTGAAGTAATATACTCTAAAGTGTACGTGACATGGCAATTACCGATGATGATGTGTGTGAGCCGGCAAGCAAGTGTTCGTGGACATACGCATCATCGGTAATGGTGCTGGTGTCCTAACAATCGATATCATAATAGTTAATGAAACACGTATAAACATCCAATGCAATGAGAACATGAATAGTAAATGCAATATTGAAGACTATACATTTCTATATATGAGTCATACAGTTTTTGGTGTTTGAAATAGCACGAATTGTGGTTTTTAGAAAATAGGGGCTATGGTGTTTTTATGAAAGGGTACATCCTTTGAAAAATCCGTAATATCCCTCAGGTTGTCTTTGAAAAATACTCACGATTTGTTGGTTTTGAAAATAAGTATGACTCGAGCCCAGTCTAACATCTACCTAATAAAATACAGGACTAATCGAAAGAGTAAGGAAATCCACCTAAAGTCCGAGTCGATATATCTAGTAGTCGGCGATCCCGCCTCAAATAGCGTCACGGACGGTAAAATTTATAATACGACATCCTCGAATCAAAAGTGCGGATCAATCATCATTTTATACCTCGTACGGTAAAATTCATCGTACAGCATCCCAAAAATCGGGGTACGGGTCAAATATCACATATACCTCATTATCATATAGCATCATTATCATAATATCATGAACTAAGGGTACTTATCTAAAGTCTAGTACATTCCGATACCATCAACATATATCCACGTGTGTATGAAACACATCGCCCATCGATCCGCTATAATATCATGTCATATATCATAATACGACCCAAATCACATAACCGATCACACGGCATCATACCCGATCATATTGACTCTCCTCCGAGTATCATATACTATCCTCATCACCCGTGTATACGTATGTGTGTGTGTGTATACATATAATCATATACACCTAAAACAAATCACATGTTTTGATGTGTGTTTGTGTACCAACCTATACTCTAGGGTTTCGCGGCTAAGAAACTAAACTAAAAACACATTCATCCAACTACACTAAATCCAACCCCAAGTCACCTAACGCTTCCCTTGCTAAGTATACACATCTCACAAACACATATGTGTATGTGTGTGTGTGTGTGTGTGTGTGTGTATATATATATATATCATAACATGGCATATCCTACGAAATTGCGGGGGTGCTATACGCCATCCACCCGACTTCCCCTGTAGATATACATCTACTCACCTTGATCCTTGCATGCCGAAGTCGATGTCGCCATTCTCCTCCTTGTCATCTGAAGTCCACGTTAGGGTACCTACACATATAAACACATAGTATCGTAAATCGAAATCGCGCACGAAAACCAAAACGGCACAAGTATCACGCATAGGTTAAAACCTATGGTCTACCCACGCAAAAGAACCAAACAACCCTCGACATCGACGTACAAACGCCAATCGATAGAGACAAAACACATTAACCAAACTTCAAGTCATTAACAACAATGAAACCGAAACAGTAACTTTGAAAAATTGCTCTAGATTTTTGGTCAGGTGAAATTGGGTTAAACAAGCAATACAGTGGGGTAATATATGGGGTATGTGAGCTACAGAACCAATTCTAACACCAAAACCCACGAATGACCCGGCGAGATCATCCCAATATCCGGCGAGCTCGGTTTATCATGGAGTTAGGGTCTCGTCTTCTCAGGGTGGTCTCTTAGTGGTCCATCTAGGTCTCTGGGGTTGCTAGTTTTTCTAGTAAAGGTTCGAGGTCACTCCAAATTTCCTGTAGGCACAATTTAACACAAAAACCGACATTGAAACATCTAAATACAATTGCATGGTCTAGGCTCCGTTTGATCTGGTTTTTAACACTAATGGGGGTTTTTAATCACCAACTACACTCACTTGCACCATCACAATTCAAATAAAACCCTAACCTTCATCTTGGAATTTTCCAAGATCACTAAACCTTATATAAACACTTCTAAACTAAAATAGAAGTTAAAGGAAATGAATTACTACACTAATAGTGAAGGGAATACCTCATTTGGCAACTCAAGAATTTTCTTGAGTTGCCTCAAGTGCTAAAAATCCAAACTTTCTTGATCCACCATGCTTGTAGTGAGCTTGTGCATGAAATTTGTGAAGGGAATGTATGGTTTTGATGTGGAAATGGGGTGTAGTGAGGAGGTAGAGGGGTTGGGAGAGAGAAGGCAGCCATAAGAGGAGAGAGGAGAAGAAAATGATGAAGAAGAAGTGAGAAGAAAAGAGCTATGGTAAAAGGAACCCCTCACCCTCTCTCTCTCTCTCTCTTGCACATACCTCAATTCTTTATTCATTTCCTTTTTCTTTTCTCTTTTTTTTCTGAAAAGGAAATACAAAGCAATAAAAACCAAGTCACAAAAGATACAAGCATGGTTTTTCAATCAAATTAAAAAATGTAACAAGTGTTAGCAATATGGCATGGTGCATGTCACATACAAAATCATACTTAATGCATAATTAGTAATTTTAATCAAGCTTAGGCATAAACTTGTATATAATTAATTGTATAAGATTTATAAAGTGTCTAAATCATATAATATTCTTTCAAAATCAACATTCAAATGCAATTTTCCAATATCTTTCCAATCTATCGATATATGATCATACCATAACATTAAAACTAATCTCCACACATTAAAATATTCATAATATTTATTATTCAATTATATAAATTCCCAAAAAATAATATTTTATTTTTCTGAAATATTACACCTTTGCAATTATGCATCTACAACCCTTGTTAGGGGACCCGCTAATGGATGGTGCGGATTATCGCACATCCTAGGGATAGTAGAGCAAGATGCAGCACTTATCACGGAGTATTCGATCTCGAAAAGATATAAATACGGTTTTTAAGAAAAACGAATTTTCTAAATAAAACTAATTTTTCTAAAAATTAAAAATTATATAAAATGATAATTTTTATTTTATTATGAAACTATATTTTTCTAAAAATAAAAGATTAAAAAAATGTCAATAAAACATCATCAAGTTACTCAAAACACTATTTTTCACTAAAATACCATAAATTTTTTAAAGCTAAATATTTATTATGAAAATACCCTAATAATCAAAATACATGCTCACGAAAACCCTAAGTAATATAAACCACACTCAAGTTTTATTTTTAATCAATATTAAAAAATATTTTTCATAAAACCCCCTTGAGATATACAAAACAATATTTAAGGACTTTAGTAAATATAGATTTAAACGGGATCAATTCTCTTGAACCCCAGAGAGCCGGAGAAAGTGAGTGCTTGTCTATTCAGGTTAGAAACTTAACAGGAATTATCAATGGCAATTGTCTTGAAAAAAGACACAAATCCTGCCGTCCATGTGCAGCAGTTGCCGATAATTCCCGAACCAAAGAATTCAAAAGTTAAATCAGGACAAGTGTCTGACTCAGTCTGAGTCCAACCTCAAACCTAATCCAAATTCAAAATGAATACTTGATCATGAACATGAATACTCGAACTCAAACATCAATATCAAACATTTATACTTCACTTGATTTGACCGAACCATGGTTATAACTTGACATAACCACTTGAATACATGATTACATCCTGAACATGAATACCTGAACATTTTATATCCATGGTTTCAGAAAGACTTGTAAATATAATCTATACAATACATTACGCGGGGATAAAGGGGTAGATTGGTACAGAACGTATATCGTGGCATGAGAGGTCGCTTAAAAGACACCTACATGAATTCTCGTGCCATTGTCCCGTGGGTTATGACGGGACCTTGTAATACATGTTACCATAGTCCACGGGGTAAGATGGACCTCTCTCGTATACATGAATATATTCTTTACCAAACTATAAACAACCACGTTATAACAACTATCATATACCTGTAATCAGTTATATACACTTTACCTGTTCATATCACTTATTATACTATCTTCTCTTTCTTCTTTTGGAACTTACCGAGTGTTAGTTCGCTGACGATATTCCCTTCTATTTCTTTCTTTGGAATGTTCATCAGGAGGGTCGGACTCTAAGGAGACAAAACCGAGTCAGGAAGACTTGGACCAGATTACTGTTGAGCCGGACTACTAGTTCTTCTTGCACTTATTTTCTGTATGCCATTGTTTAGGAGTTTATTTTATATCATTGTATCTTTTCATTTCAAACAGTTGTATATAAAGTTGAATGTAAATAAAGTTGTTCTTTATTGTATTACTTTTTCCATTCTTGTTCATTTTATATATTGCTTAATTACGCTTAACGTATTTATTTCTTAGTAAATACGTTGTGGCCTGCTACATCACTGTTTCCGTCTACTGGGAAGCGGTGCATGACAGGTTTTGTTGGCGGCCCATGCAGGTCAGATCTGCATGAAGTCTTAAGCAATATATCACAAGAATTATAAGAATCAGCAACTATACATTTCTTACATTTCTAATTTCTTGAATCTATCCTAGCTATTCCTTTTCTATCAAGGTAATGGATTCTCCGAACAACACCGGCACGTATGTCAACGGCAATACCCCACCGCCTACTCTACCACCACCACCTACCATTGCAGCTTCCATCAATAAGCAAACGGTACTGCTTGAGGCTATTAAGAGCCTATTTGAAGGTCAGCAGCAGCAGACTGATATCCTTATGCACCGCCCCGAAGTCGAGACACCCGGAGTAAAGCAATTTCGGGCATTGCATCCAAAACACTTCTCGGGAAAAGAGAGCCCACTAGAGGCAGAAAATGGGCTCAATCGATCAAAGATGATCTGGCAGCGTCTCAAGTGCCAGATATTACCTGGGTGAGAGTTGCTAAGCTGCAACTGACAGACAATGCTAGAGTCTGGTGGAAAGCTGAGGAAAGCCGTCTCACCCAACCTATTGAGTGGAAAACGTTTCGCGATCTGTTCGATGCGAAGTTCTTTCTAGAGACTGCTCGATTTGAGATGGAGCAACAGTTCATCCACCTACAACAAGGTTCTATGTGGGTAAAATCGGTGGATGAATATGATGATGAATTCATCATGCTTAGCAGGTAAAGAATTCGTATCAAATATTGTTCTGTTAAAACACATCTCTATCCTGACATCAACATCTTACTAGCTTCGCGGCACATTTGATCCCGACTGATAAGATTCGGGCTAGACAATTTCAACAGAGCTTAGACCCGAAGATTCAGTCGGTGTTAGCCACAAGAGATTACCCGACTCATGAACTCGCCCTGAAGGCAGCTTGCCGTTATGAAGCTGTGGTGAAGAAGAAGGGTAATCCCCAAACAGCTGGAATCAAACATTCTGTTGCACTGATGTCAGGAGGAACCTACTCTTGGCTAACCTTTGCACCTAAGAGACCGGGAGGATCATTTAACTGGTCCAGTCTATACTTTTGTTTCTACTGCAAGAGGACTGGATACCTGGCGAAGGACTACAAACGTGCAAATAGCCTGTGTTTGGTTTGTGGCACATCCACTCGCGCCATAAGAGTATGTCCATACCGTTTCAACATAGCACCAACACCCAGACTATCAATCACAGTCCGGCAGTAGCTAGCCATTCAGGCTCCTGCACCCCGCCTAGCTTTCCCTGCACCAGCTCCACATGGACCTCCTACACAGTCTCAACGTCAATTCCATCAGGCACAGAGAAACATGCCTCAAGGGTAGAGAAACGTGCCCCAAGGACAAAGGAATGTGCCTCCAACAAGGAGTAATGTACCACGACGTCAGGTTTTCACAATGACGGTCGAGGAGGCCGAAGCCACAAGACAAGTCATCACTGGTAATCCTCCAATCCTTTCAATTTTTCAATCTTTGTGTATCACTATAACTTTTCTTATATCTAAACCCAACCTCACACAATTTAGGTACTATACTAGTAGCCACCCTTCCTGCACTCACACTTTTCGACACTAGAGCTTCACACTGCTTCATGACCCAACGATTCGTAAGAACGCATGCGATTCCCGTGAAGCCACTCATTTCAAGCTGGAATGTCAGTTCCGGGAATGGAGTTCTTAAAGCAACTATGGGGTTTGATCAGTGTCCAGTTGTAGTTTGCGGACGAGAATTCTATGTAAATTTCAAAGTACTGGACATACTAAATTTCGAAGTTGTATTGGGAATGGATTGGTTAGGAGTATTCTATACTATGATTGACTGCCGTCAAAGGAAGGTAGTATTTGAGATACCAGATCACCCAGTCTTCTATTTCAAAAATGGAGATAGAATTTTGGAGCCAAGAAGATACTGTGCTAAACCAAAGAATGCAGAAGTGTTCTCTCTACCGGCAGAAGAAGAAAAGCCCGAGGTAGTTTGAGAGTTCGAGGATGTATTCCCGGAATATATATCAGGTTTGCCTCCCGAACGAGCTCTTGAGTTTAGTATTGATTTACAACCTGATGTGCAACCTGTAATCAAAGCTCCATACTGGCTAAGTGCAAAAGGATTGAAAGATATCCGCATTCAGTTGGACGAATTCCTAAAGAAATGTCGGATTCGTCCCAGTACTTCAAGCTGGGGATCTCCGGTATTACTCGTGAAGAAGAAAGAAGGTTCATACAGGATGTGTGTGGATTATCGAGCTCTAAATGAAGTGATGATCAAGAACAAGTATTCACTAACGCGCATCGATGATCTTTTCGATCAGCTAAGTGGGTCTTGTGTATTTTCAAAGCTAGATCTTCATTCAAGTTATCATCAGGTGAAGGTCAAAGAGTCCGACATTCTGAAGATGGCTTTTAAGACTCGCTGTGGTCATTATGAATATCTCATAATGCCATTTGGAGTGACCAATGTGTTCACCGCCAGAAGACAGGGACGAACCGGGATGGATCGTTTTGCCTAAATTTGGGGGCAGATGCTATTTGGATTTATCCGTCCACCTCTCCGAAAATACCAAGTTGATTTATGGCACCATATATCGGAGGTTTGGATAGACGTGACCATTGTAGCAGACCTTATCAGATTCCACCTCATTTGTGAAGGGTTTTTGATTGTGGGGACGCTCTTCCTTGCAGGTGCAATCCCCTACAATTAATTACGTTACAGCATTGCGATAACCACTTTCTCCTGCTCCGGCAGTTCACTTCATGTCGTGTGTATTTTTTGTTTGTTTAGGTTGTCCATGGATTGTATACGGAGACTAGTATATGTCGTCGCCCGTAGGACGCGGATTAGTCCAAATCCGTATATATTTTAGATTTGGGCTTAGGTTTATTTAAGGACTGTTAATCTGGTTTGAGATTAAGATCGACTTAAAACATATAAGCATTTGGGCCCAATTATTTGAAGGACATCATGGACCATTATCACCATGTTTGAGGCGAAATTTTAGTTTAGGGACATTTCGGTCCAACATTCATCTTGCACGCACATGTATTTGTTACGTGGCGGAGTGAACGATGGTAACATGAAATGCGCCCAATTTGGGGTGCGATCCGATTTGAGGTGTGCACGTCAATTTGGAAGTGCATTAATATGAGATGAACGAAACTGTTGTTGGTTGTCGGGATCCGCCACCTCTCTGAAGGCGTTAAGGAATTACAATGACATATATTAGAGGTGTGGAAAGATGTACTATTGAACCAAATCCCGTATTTGAGGGAAAGGGTTTGTGGTGGTCCTGAGAATCGTTAGTCGTATTTGAGACTTAGATTACTTTAGGAGATACGAGATGAATATCATTTTGGATGTCATCAATGAGAGATCATCAGTCATATTTGAGACTAAGATCAGTTTAACAATGTTTTCAAGGATCATTTTTACTTAAGATCCAGCAAAAGAGCATTTGGGCTCAGCTGCAAGAAAACTTCGGAGACTTAGCCAATTTGGGCTTAGTCTGCTTATTCTTTTTCTTTTTCATTCAAAAGTGCTAAGTACTTATTTGGTCTATGTTTGTTCAGCCCTTTTCTTTTTATGTAAAAGTGCTAAGCACTTATTTGAACTCTGATGCTCACATATATATTATGTGAAGCATTCAGTCATGAGCGCTGCCCAATGAATGTTGAACACTTTAGTCCTTTTGACTAAATGTGAAGTGCTAAGCACTTCCTATGGCGTCAACATAAGGTGCACGTGTGGCGCTGGGCGCTGCCGAATCAGTGCTAAGCACTCAGCCGTTTTAGTTGTATATGAAGTGCTAAGCACTTTTATATGGCGCCAATGTGAGGAGCACGTGAGGCGCTGGGCGCTGTCCAATCAGTGCTAAGCACTTAGCTGTCTTCGGCTGTATATGGAGTGCTGAGCACTTTTATTCAGCGCCCATGTGTGTTTCACGTGAGGCGCTGGCCTTCTGTTTTGGGCGCCCGCATGTTTTCACGTGAGGCGCTAGGCGCTATTAAAAGGGCGCCCACGTGGGAAGCACGTGAGGCGCCAGTTTTTTTTATATGGAGATTTAATCTCTGTTGATATTTTTAGAGAACTTAAATCTCTGTTAATGGTATTTTGACCATTAATGCTCGCCAAAATCACTATTTTTTTTAGGATCTCGAGTTGATTTTTTAAAGAACTAAGTTCTTGATTTGAAGGAACTGAGTTCCTAGAGTATCATGGACTCCATCTTCTTTCTCTTTAAATTTGTTCTTTCCTGAATCTTTGATTCTCAAGAAAAAGATCTTCCCGATGAGAATTAAATTCTCAACTTATGGGAGACTTGTCTTGTGGATCTCAGATCAAGAAAAAGAACTAAATTCTTTTTAAAAGGGTTAAACCCTTAGATGTGATATCACATGTAGAAGAGATATTTTGATCTCTTTTCTTTACCTAGGGTTTTGAGAAAGAAGATCTTCTTCTTTGAGAATTGAATTCTCTATTCTTTCTATATGTGGTCTCTTCCTCTCTGTGTGTGTTTTTGTGGTCGTCCATCTGAGACTTGAAGTCTCGGATCCTTTATATAGTGGAGGCAGATTATTAATTAGTTTTGAGAAAACTCTCATTGAGAGATTCCAATTGATTTAGTCTCAAAATTGATTTGGGGAATTTTACCCACCGCTGGATCTTTGATCCAAGGACTTCTGTTTTACAGAATATGTTTTCTTGTTTTTAACAAGATTTGGAAGATATTCTCCCATATACAGAATTTATTCTGTCAAGTGGTGATTTATAAGCACCACTGGATTTTTAATCCAAGGCTTCTCTGTTTTACAGAGAGCAATCTTTTTTGTTTAGAAAAATTGAGAGAATATATTCTTACGATAAAATTTTATTCTATTATTGGATCATTGATCTAAACGAGAGTATCTTTCTTATTTAGAAAGATTTGGGAGATATTTTCTCCTAATAGAATTTGATTCTATATTTTGATAATTTATCATCTCCATTGGATCTTTGATCCAACGGCTCTGTTTAACAGAGAGAAACATAGAATTTAATTCTACTTGGGCGCCGGCATTCATGTTTTGTGCATGTGGGCGCCACTTAAGAATTTAAATCTTAAGATGGGTATTTCTGTGCTTTGCACATTGGTGCCCGCGTAAGGAGCACGTGAGGCGCCACCATACGATTTTAATCCTATAAGACTGGCTCTAGCGCTGGCACCCTCGTCGAGAGCACGTGAGACGCTGCTTCATTAAATTCCAACAAAGCTTTGCTCTTTTACTATGTTTAAATATTGGGAGAACACAATGCACCTGCCATCTTTATAAACCTGATGAACTAAGTTTTCCGAGAGTACTTAGACAGGTTCGTTGTCATCTTCATCGAAGACATCCTGGTGTATTCAAAGAATCGGAAAGAACACGCCAAGCACTTACGGATTGTCCTGGAGACATTGCGACAACATCAGCTCTACGCCAAGTACAGCAAGTGTGAATTTTCGCTAGATCAAGTCAGATTTCTCGGACATATCGTTTTAGGCGACGGAATCTCAGTAGCTCTAGCTAAGGTGTCTGCTGTCAGTGAGTGGCTGACACCAAGGATGGTGAAAGATATATGAAGTTTCTTGGGATTAGCAGGATACTACCGACGATTCATTGAAGGCTTCTCAAAGATTACAGCACCCATGCCTAAGCTCACACGTAAAGATGAAGCATTCGTGTAGTCAGAAGCATATGAAAAAGATTTTATAGAACTCAAGTCAAGATTAACCTCTGCTCCTATCCTCGTAATACCGGATCAATCTGGAGGATTCGTTGTGCATTGTGATGCGTCCGGTAAAGGATTAGGATGTGTTCTACACCAGCATGGAAAAGTTGTGGCTTTTGCATCAAGACAGGTAAAGGTACATGAGCACAACTATCCAACGCATGATCTGGAGTTGGCAGCCGTCATCTTCGCACTTAAGATTTGGCGCCACTATCTTCTGGGAGAACGAGTGAATATATACACTGACCACAAGAGTCTGAAGTATGTATTTACTCAGAAGGAACTAAACATGCGGCAGAGAAGATAGCTAGAACTCATTGCGGACTTCAACATCAATCTACAGTATCATCGTGGGAAGGTGAACGTAGTTCCTGATGCATTTAGTCTCCAGCCATTAGCAATAAACCTCACCGCTCAGTGGAAGCTACAGCAAGGATTGCACGGATTGGCGATCGAAATAGTTATGCCAGGTAACGCTTCATAATTGATGAACTTATAAGTCTAGTCCACTCTTGTCAATCAGATCAAGGCAGCTAAAGCAAATGATGCCAACCTACAAAAGATCCGAGAAAAAGTAGAAAGTGGACTTCGAACTGACTTCATCATCCAGGTAGATAGATCCTTGAGAAATGGAAGTCGAGTATGTGTACCTATCGGCCCAGTTTGGGAAAAGTTGATAAAAGAAGTTCACAGCTCTCCTTATTCTGTACACCCCGGTGGTATAAAGATGTACAAGGATCTATGACAACACTACTGGTGGTATGGAATGAAGCGCGAAGTAGTAAGGAGCGTAGCCAAGTGTTTGGTATGTCATCAAGTCAAAGCTGAACATTACAGAACTGCTGGTCTACTTCAGCCGTTACCAATCCCAGAATGGAAATGGCAGCACATTACCATGGACTTCGTGACTGCCCTTTCTCTCAGCACGAAGGGTAAAGACGCAATATGGGTTATTGTGGATTGACTCACCAAGTCGGCACACTTTATTCCATTTCGAGTTGGCCAATCAACCGAGACGTTAGCAAAGAAGTACATGGAGGTAAGTATAAATCTAAAGTAAGATTTAAACCTTCAAGATATACCATATTTGATACCCATGAACTCATGCAGGAGATTGTGAGATTACATGGAGTACCTGTTTGCATTATCTCCAATCGTGATACAAGATTCCGATCCCAATTTTGGCAGAGTCTGCAAGCTACCTTGGAACGAGTCTGAATTTCAGCACGGCTTATCATCCACAAATGGACGGACAGTCCGAACGAATAATTCAAATTCTGGAAAACATGTTAAGAGCCTGTATGTTAGACTTTGGAGGTTTGTGGGAAGATCACCTACACCTTGTGGAGTTTTTATACAACAACTATCAGGCAAGCATTGGAATGGTACCATTCGCAGCACTCTACGGACAGAAGTGTCGTTCACCGCTAAGTTGAGACGATGTCGTAGATCGTGAACTCCTTGGACCAGAGATGAACGTGGCAACTGTGGACGTAGTTCGGACGATCAGGGAAAGAATGCGCATAACCCAATACCGACAGAAACATTGGGCAGATGCAAAATGGCGACATCTGGAGTTCCAAACTGGAGACGATGTTTTCCTGAAGATCTTTCCAAATAGAGGAGTGATCCTCTTTGGCGAGAGAGGTAAGCTAAGTCCAAGATACATGGACCGTTCGACATACTCGAACGAGTTGAAAAAGTGGCATACCGTTTAGCACTACCACCGTTATTGGAAGGTGTGCACAACATGTACCACATATCCCAGCTATGACGATATGTGAGTGACCCTAGCCACATACTTGATCACTCAGAGCTCACAGTATAGACTGACCTAACTTGTGAGCAACAACCAGTTGAGATCCTGGACCAAAAGGTAAAGACATTACGGAACAAGGAAGTAAACTTGGTCCGAGTGATGTGGAGAAAACATTCGCAAGGGGAATCATCATGGAAACGAGCAGAAGACATGCGTGCAAGATATACTTACCTATTTCAAAATTAATCCCTATGTAAATGTAAATTTCGAGGACAAAATTTTTCTAAGAAGGGTAGAATGTAACGACTCTAAAATCTTTGTACGGAAATTTTTCTGTTAATATACAAGAAATAAGTTTTACAGCCTGAGTTTGAGTTATAAGTTACTTTTGTTAAATAAAAGCAAGAAGCAACTTGTAGCTCACTGGTAAAGCCCCTGTACTGCTGTGACGTAGCCTGTGTGTTTAATTTCCATCAGACACAATTTTTTGCTTATTTTTCTTTTCAACTTTTTGGAAGCCCAAAAGACTATGTTGGCTATAGTGCCCTCAAGGCAATTATCGTAGTCGCAGGCAGGTGATTATGATGATTGAGGGAGGACCTATACCGGTAGAACAGTCTTACTCGAGATGATAGTATGCTATCTGGTTTGTCTTTATCATCACTATTACATGTTGATAGAGCCCATATGATTCTTGCTTGACTATCAGCATTATGATGGAGATCATATACGTGGGAGATGGTATTCTATAAGCACATCCTTAAATGTCCCTAGTCGTGGGAGTTTCAAGACTAGGCATCGATACTCCAGAGTAGACTAGTGTATATTGATCGAGACCCCGACGAGGGGTGGTGGCCAGGTCTCACAAGCCATTGGTGTTAGTTTGTTCACCTAAGCCAGTATACATGTGCTAATTGGGTTATGAGTACACTGGACGGACTCGCCGGGAACCTGCTAGTTGGTACTATACCTATTGTCAGATAGCAGTTCCCAGGTGACATGTGTACAGGTTAGTCTGTCGACCTGAGATCGTCATTTGTCTCGTGTGAGTTCCCACTGTGCTTTGATTACTACCCTACCACGGCTCAAAGGAGTCGTGCAAACAGGTTTTAGTTGGGTACAGTCCTGAGCCACATGGAGGCAGTGAGCGGATTGTCGGGGATTCGTCTCTCCCGGTATTGGGGGTTGATGTCGCAGAGTGCACGGGTGGTTAACACCAGAAATCCTTGGCCAAGGTAGTTAAGAATTACTGATCTAAGATCGGTAGTTTCTCGTATGGTGATAGGCTTCATACCGAAACTGAATGTCAAGTTATTAGGGGTCTGACTTTATCCACCACCCTAAACTCGATATGCGATACTCATAGACGAACAGACCGGACTGTACAGAAATTGTCACTGTCAGGCTCAGTAGGGGTTTCAGGATGAGTTTGCTCGTCGGCCTCCCTTTCGCTCAATACTTGGGTAGCCGTTACGTACAGCTAGTGCTGCTGACGTGCTTGTGGTTAAACCCACTGCCAGCGTATTGATGAGTCTTTAGAGTCCCACACAGAGGGTTTCCCTGCTAGTCTACCATGGAGTATCGATACCATGTCTCGATACACCCTCGATTAGGAACAATTATAGGATGTACCCGTTGACTACCCTAGCCCCACTAGTATGATCTCTATCATAGTCCTAGTAGTCAAGTACATATCCTAAGGGCTTTATCAACATGTGAGAGCAAGACAGTAAACCAATACAAGTCAACATGTTAAGATAAAGAGCAACCAGATAGTATACTATCATGTCGAGCAAGAAAGTCATCTCTATATATATCTAAGCATCCACTATAATATACATCATATGTACAATAATGGCCTCTAGGACATATACATAACTAACAATCTCCCACTTGCAGTAAGGCCAGCTGTTGTAGTATCTCATACCCAACATCCCGAAGAGTCTCTCAAATTATATCTGGGGTATGGCCTTCGTGAGTAGATCCGCAGTGTTGTGCTTCGTATCAACTCTCCTGACCTTGATCTCCCGGCGATCAACTATCTCCCGGATCAGGTGATACTGCCTCAGAATATGCCTGGATCTTTGATGGGACCTGGGTTCCTTGGCCAAAGCCACAGCTCCATTGTTATCACAATACAAAGGTATTGGATGATCAATGGATGGAACCACTCCAAGTTCAGTAATGAACTTCTTTATCCAAACAGCCTTTTGGCAGCATCGTTGCCAGCGATGTATCAGCCTCCATCGTCGAGTCTGGAACGGTTTCCTGTTTGGAACTCTTCCAACACACCGCCCCTCCATTTAGGGTAAAGACAAAACCCGAGAGCGACTTAGAGTCGTCCTTATCACTCAGGAAGCTCGAATCGGTAAAGGACTCCACCTAGAGTTCTCTGTTACCATACACCAAGAACATCTCTTTACTCCTTCTCAAGTACTTGAGAATGTTCTTCACAGCTGTCCAGTGATTCTCTCCAGGATCTGCTTGATACCGACTCACTACACTTAGTGAGTATGTTACATCGGGTCTGGTACATAGCATCACGTACATGATAGAGCCTACTGCCGAAGCATAGGGTATCCCTTGCATGCGAGCTCTCTCCAAAGCAGTCTAAGGAGACATCTCTTTGGAGAGAGTGAGTCCAGAGATCGTGGGTTGGTTCTCACGCTTGGATTCTTCCATACTAAAGCTCTTTAGTATAGTGTCAATGTATTTGGATTGGGACAATCCCAGTATCCTTTTCGATCTATCGCTATAGATCTTAATTCCCAAAATGCAGGAGGCATCACCTAGATCTTTCATTGAGAATCTATGTGATAAGAAGAGCTTGACCGAATGCAGCATAGGAACATCATTTCCTATCAAGAGTATGTCATCCACGTACAATACGAAGAAGACAACATTACTCTCTGCCACCTTCTTGTATATACAAGGTTCATCTATGTTCTTGATGGAGTCAAACTCTTTGACTACAACATCAAAACAGATATTCCAGCTCCGTGATGCCTGCTTTAACCCGTAGATGGATTTAAGCAGCTTGCATACATTTCCACTGCTCCCACTATCTACGAAGCCCTCTGGCTGAGTCATGTACACGCACTCTTCTAAATCACCATTTAGAAAGGCGGTCTTAACATCCATTTGCCGGATTTCGTAGCCATGGTATGCAGCAATGGAAAGTAGGATCCATATGGACTTAAGCATAGCCACTGGAGAAAAGGTTTCGTCATAATCCACACCTGGTCGTTGACGAAAACCCTTTGCAACAAGTCTAGATTTGAAAATTTCAACTTTTCCATCTACACCAAGTTTCTTCTTAAAGATCCATTTTCTCCCAATGGGTTTTACCCCTTCAGGAGCAACTTCCAAAGTCTATACTTTGTTGGTGTACATGGATTCCATCTCAGATCGCATTACATCTAGCCACTTCACAGAGTCACCACTCGTGATGGCCTGCTCGAAGCTAGTCAAGTCATCATCTTCCATGATGCAATCCTCGCTCCCACCATCTATGAGAAAACCGTAGTATCTCTTAGGTGGATGAGGAACCCTACTAGATCGGCGGAGCGGCTGACGTTCATCGGGAACTACTGAATCTTCTGGTTCTACCAAATCTTCTGTCGTAGTTTGTATAGCTGGAACCTCTTCCAGTTCAACCTCCTTGCCACTTATTTGTTTCATAAGAAAACCCTTTTGTAAGAAGGTGACATGACGAGAAACAAACACTTTTTGTTCCTCGGTGTGGTAGATGATATACCCTTATGAGTTTTTGGGATATCATACAAACTTGCACAGGACAGACCTTGCCTCGAGTTTGTCCGGATTGTTCCTTTTGACATAGACCGGACAACCCCATATCTTAACATAATTAAGAGATGGTCTTTTCCCCTTCCATATCTCATATGGAGTAGTAGGCACTGATTTGGTAGGAACCATATTCAATAGGTGTATGGCTGTCTCAAGCGCATACTCCCAGAAGGAAATAGGCAACTCGGCAGTGCTCATCATAGAGCGCACTATATCTAATAGGGTGCGATTTCTCCGTTCCGATACACCGTTCTGCTGTGGTGTATAAGGAGGAGTAAGATGAGAGAGAATCCCATTCTCTTTTAGATAGTCTAGGAACTCATTGCTCATGTATTCTCCTCCTCGATCTGATCGAAAGATCTTAATACTTTTAACCGTTTGGTTCTCTACTTCGTTCTTATATTCTCTGAATTTCTCAAAAGCTTCAGACTTGTGTTTCATCAGGAACACATGTCCGTATCTTGAGAGATCGTTAGTGAATGTAATGAAATACGAGGAACCATTCTTGGCATTATAGACATGGGACCACATACATCACTATGTATTATCCCCAAGAGTTCAGTAACTCTTTCTCCGTGTCCACTAAACGGAGTTTTGGTCATCTTTCCTTTGAGACATGAATGTCAAGTATCATAAGATGATAATTCGAACGGATTAAAATATCTATCTTTATGTAACTTAGCTAGTCATGTCGCATTGATATGACCTAATCTACAATGCCACAAGAAGGATTCGTTCATTTCTGAACTCTTCCTCTTGTGTGTGTTTTGTACATTAAGAACTGTAGTTTGATTTAAAACGTATATGCCATTATTTAACGAGCCTGATCCAATCAACTTTTAATTCAGGAAGATGTTCATAACATTATCCTGTATTACAAAATTATGTCCTTCTCTACTTAATAAAGAAACAGATATAAGATTGCATATCAGGGTCGGAATGTAATAGCATTCGTTCAGAATCAATGTATTACCATTTGGCAATATATGGTGATATTCGCCAACTGCTTTGGCTGCAACATCTGCACCATTCCCTACTCTTACGGAATGATCACCCTTTCCCGGTTCTCTACCTTTCCTAAGCCCATGCAACATATTGCATATATGGGATCCTGATCCGGTATCTAATACCCAGGACGTAGAGTGAACAAAGAAACAGTTCTCCATAACTAACACACTTGAAGAAGATACATCAACATGCTCATTCTTCATTTGGGTGGCATGAGAATCCGGATATTCTCCTATTTCCTGCTCAGTCTTATAACACTTATAAGAAAGAACGGGACCAACGTTCCCCTGCTCAGTAAAACAATCGGGTTCGGTCAATATATCCATATTATTATCTTGATTAAGGCCTGACATGGTCGCTACCGGGAGAGAGAAAGAAGAAAACACTTTAGCGTGCGCTCTTGCAAAATTAGATTGGTTATTATCTTATCTAATCAGGATGGCTCCCACTGTTTTAATCAAATCTTCCTTCAAACCCTAAAAAGTTAGATTAGCCGGGATTAATTACACCTTACAAGTTTGCCAATCTTTCATCCAGGCCAGTGTTGGTACTTTGAGGGAGGTTCCCCGTGCTTTCACACGGACCTAATTAAAATAAATCTCGTTTTCCTAGAGGCATAACCCCGTTAACACCTTTCTAGTCACCTACTTGATCGGCTAATTGTCTTGTGTAGAATTCTCCCAGGAGTAACTCTTACTCGCAGTGGGTATCAGGATCCAACTATCTCATAGAAGGTATGCAATCTTATTGCAAATTTCAACACTTGAAATTTTCGATAAATCTTTTACCCCTAACGTGCTATGACCTTGACGAATGCCAAACAACCCATAGTCCGCTAGTCAAGTTCAACCCGTACATTTCTTAATTGAATTAAACCTACCCGCACGACCCTTGACGAAAGACAAACAACGCCGTATGAATACCCTAATCCAATCACATCATATGCAGTAGATAAGCAATAAATAGCTACCGTACACTACGCCTTGACGAAAGCCAAACTACCGTAGCACGAATACTAAATAATACTTATCTGAAATGTCGGAGGGCTACGCAGGTTTTTCAGAAAACCATGAGCGTAATGAACTTGATATCGTTGTAGAAACAAATGGTTTTGAAAAGGAGTGTTTTTGAGGCTTTTACTAGTTCCGCTAAAGAGGTCACTCCCGGTGAAGGGATCTTGGCTCTTTCCTTATCGAATAACGTGCAGGATATTTCATAAATACTGCTATGCAAAGCAAGAACTATAGAAGCAATCAAAAACAAAACTGAGTGAGTTTGTAGCATCTGCTAGTTTCGCTAAAGAGGTCACTCCTGGGGAAGGGATCTCGGCCCTTTCCTTATTGAATATGGTGATGGATATTCTACAAAGAATACCGCTATGCAAAGCAAGAACTATAGCTACCCTTTTTGAAAATTTGATTCTACAATATCTTTTAGCTTTCTTTTCTTTCATTAATCTCAATAATGAATCCCATCAATTATGCTTCCTAAGCATCACAGAAAAAATGAAAATGCAACGTACGCTTATGCCATCCGCATTCGCCACAATTTTCCGTTATGCACCGTTAGGTTACTTAACTAACGGCATACCGGGACGGGACTAGTGCGGATGAAAAACATAAGCAACGTCTATTATATATCTCATATATAATATATATCCATTCATCTCAGAATCTACAGCGATCACATCACAGAGCAGCAGAAGATAACATATGAAATATTGGATATACTAGGATGTCCGTGCTTTATTTTTGAGCCTGTATAAAATACGGATTCCACGGTCGCGATGAATAGCCAAACCCACATCCCTAAAACCCTACGAGAGCAGTAAGCAACCCTACCAATTCTAGGGTTAGGTGACCCGGTCTCGACTCCTCGAGATGGCCTCCCACTGGACCCTAGAACCCGGTTACTTGTTCTCCCCTCCTTGGGTCTATCCTAATGTGGAAAAGTAAATAATATACAATGGTGACATCATCCTTAACCCGGAAGTGCCCCAATAAAAGAATATTACATACATTGAATTTTAAATAAATGAAAATAAAAACTCTCATCTCATATAAAACCCCCGGCTATTCAGAACTCGACGATCCAATATAACATATCACAGCAACACATAACATCATATGTCATCAACGTAAGTAAATATGCGTATTCCAATTGTCGTTGATGTAAAGCAATGAAACCGGCGATACACCATATATTACACTTACGGTCGCAGAAAAGAAAATGTAAAACTACAACATTTGGAATCCACAAACTTCTTAGACATCATAAATCCGAAATATCACATACTTCACATTTCATGCCTAACTATATGAATTCCATAATTGTATCACATTACAGAAAAAACTAGACGATGTTAAACATTCCGATCGAATCAACAAACACTCAAAATTTCCCAATTGCTCAACACTTGAACTTAGTTTAAAAGCATCCATCACATGCCACAGTAGAAATGAACCAGCCGTAGAAGGGTCAAACCAACGCCTCACTTGCGGCACCGCTAAACCACCACAAACCATAGGCTTTAGAGGCGGTTTTGACGGTCACAAAATAAAGTTAAGGTTTCGTTCTTCTAGAGGGTCCACCGCGTCACGTGCATGATTTTTGAATGTTCTTTAACTAAGGAAAAATCCAACACTTGGAAATTTTCCGGCAGGGGAAAAGTGAGTTATTGATATCCGTTCGAACTTTTTAACACTGTCTAAACAATCCGAAACAAAGGTAGAATCGCGAATACGAAACACTCCGAATTACCTTTTTAGTAAATAAACATCTCATGCAAATTTAGCAAAAATAAACAACACCAAAAGTACCAAACCCCAGAGACTTGAACACCACCCAAAAACCAAACCCTAGCTCCCTCAGAAATCCGAGCAGGCCGGATTTTCTGGCCTTCTGGCCGGCAAAAATCCGAGCAGGGGGTTTGGGTTTTGGTGTGTGTTCATATTGTATCTCATACAACATTCTGCAACTGTTTGAAAATTTTTTTGACACCTAAAATAATTCGACAGAAATTGAGGTTTTGCATCGGGTGTTTCAGAGTTGTTTCGGTTTCGTAATCCTACACTAATCCGTCTAATTCTCTAGCTAGGCTCGGATACCACTGTTGGGTTACCTACAACAGCAGCAAGGTTTCGGGAGGCATCATCCATACCAAGTTTAAATTTTTGGCATTCTAGATAACCTTAACCCTAAATCTTTAACAAAACAATATGTTAACAACTTAACATCTAAGAGTTTTGGATTACAACCTTTGTAGTCCGTTCCTTCGCTTCATAAGCTCCGAGTTAAAGTCCCTTCGCTGCGATCATCAAGCTCCCGGACTCTATAGAGGCTCCATAAGGTGAATGAAACATGCTAGCTTGAAGTCTTCACTAATCAAAGATGATCTACCTTGAGGAATCACAAACCCAAACTTTCACTTCACTAATGAGATATTAGTGAAGGTAACACACTAATCTATATGGCTAGTATAGAAGAAGATGATGAAGTAGGAATTTTGTTATCTTTAGAATTTCATTTCTCACAATATATCATCACTTGATCAATGGCTAGTGAGCTCAACTCATGAGCAAGAAGAAGATGAAAAAAATAATGATTAAGTGATGAAAATATCTCTTCTCATTTGGATATATATGCAACCATGGGGGTGAGAATATCACAAACCCTAACTCATGTAGAGAGTTAACCATGGTCAAGGGTTAATGGTTAGGTCACATAATATCTTAAGTAGAAATAAAAGAGTGGACTAAGTCAAAGCTTATCCAAAAGCTTCTCCAAGCTTCTAGCTTTAATTAAGTCCACTAATTTGTGATTACTTAATGATAAATGAAACCCAAACATAAACCTTAAAATGGTATGAGTCTCATACATACATATTGCATGTGTAACCAAACATGTCACAATATTATATATCACATATATAATATATTTATGTAACAATAGAAAACAATACAATAAACATATATCATATATATGTTAAATGTATCATGAGTGAGAATAATAAATACTTAAGTGGGCATATAATATATATATATATATATATATAAGTATATATCATTCCATCGAATCAACACTTGATCCGATAAGCCGGCTATATCACATATAACCGGCCGATATCACATATCGCGAGAATAGAATACGGTATCATATACGCGCATCAATCTCGATTCCACACATATCACATATGTGCTCCTACTCCATTTTGCCTGAGCCATGAAACCTATGTGTAGGACTCTAAAGACTCGTCAATACACCGGCAGTAGGTGATGATTATATCAAACACCCACAGGCTGCAAGCGGTCAGCTAAACGTAACAACCACCCGGGTATTGAGCGAGCAGAAGATCAACAAGCAAGCCTGTACACACTCCTGTGAATCCAATCAGTATTACTCCCGTACAGTCCGGTCTCTTCGTCTGATATGTCGCATATCCAGTCTAGGGGTGGTATATGTCAGACCCCAATAAACGATAAGTCGTGCCGATGTGAGGTCCATAACGGTTTGAGAAACTACTGATAACACTTACCAGTAAATCTCAGCAACCCTGGCCAGGGATTTCCAGTTATGGCCAATCGAGCACAGCGCAACATCAACTCCCAATATCGGGAGAGACGAAAACCCTCCTATCGCACATTGCTTCCATGTGATTCGGGACTGTACCCAAAAGCCACCGGTTTGCACGTTCTCTTGAAAGTGGTAAGGTGAAAATCAAAGCACAATGGGAATTACACAAGACTCTATGACGATCTCGGGTCTACAGACTAACCTGTACCAGTGTCACCAAAGAACTGCTATCTGACGATAGGTATAATACCATCTAGGAGTTCTCGGCAAGTCCGTTCAGTGTACCCAGTCTCCACTGAGCACCCGCATACCATCTTTGATGTCAAACACCAATAGATGTGGGATCATCCATCGCCCATCATATGGGTCAAGATACGTATACGCTAGTCTACTATAGAGTATCGATGCCCTATCTCGATACACCCTCGACTAGGAACAATTATAGGATGTACCCGTTGACTACACTGGACACACTAGTATGATCTCCATCATAGTCCTAGTAGTCAAGTACATATCCTAAGGGCTTTATCAACATGTGAGAGCAAGATAGTAAACCAATACAAGTCAGCATGTTAAGATAAAGAGCAATCAGATAGCATACTATCATGTCGAGCAAGAAAGTCCTCTCTATATATATCCAAGCATCCACTATAATATACATCATATATACAATAATGGCCTCTAGGGCATATACATAACTAACACCACGTCACTGTTTCTGTCTACTGGGAAGCGGGACGTGGCATTGTTCCTTAGCTCCTTGCAGGACAGATCGCACTGACGCATAGCGGTGTCGTGGATACATACTTTGGGGTTTACCGCAGATATTGCTAGGTAGGTTACACGCACAGTAACCGCTTCTTTATATATATTGCATCTTATATCTAGTGTCACTCCATCAGACCAGCTGTATTATTTTACTTAGAGAGAGTGATGACTTTATGTATATTGTTTTGGGTTGAACTCGAGTTAAGTCGATGAGTTAGCTTTACTTATGCAGTTTATTTATATTTTGCTTATGATTCTTCGCATTTAAGCGTCGTATATTAACTGCGTGGTTTTGATTCCGCCGATTGGCGTTGAGATAGCACCCAAGTGGGGATGTTGTTATATTTATATATTATGTACTTGTATTTATCAAAAATAACAAAGGAGGTGCTACCGAAATTTCAAATGACGAAAACATTTTCAACCCTATTTCAAAACACTTGACACATGTTTTTAAACAAACAATACTTATAAATAAAATTGTATTCATGTTAAATACCTTTTTTGAAAACTTCACCTTCTTTATTCTTTTAAAAGGTTTAGATCTTGGTTTTTGGCTTACTTGAATCACGTCGAAATTTTTAGACGTCACGTCATCAAAGTGCCGGTCACGTGCCGATTTGGATCGTGACAAAGTTGGTATCAGAGCGTTAGGTTTAACCTTTGTCGAGTCCCAGGTTTGACTATGTGGAGTTTAGGGTATATATTTTTGGAACCTAGGCATAATCTTACGGAACTTAGACTTGACTTTGGGGGTACTAGACCCGAATTTTCGTTACATAGATTGACCTTGGTATGATGGAGTAGACAACTCAGGTAGAGTAACGCAGCGTATGTATATTCCGTGACATATTTACGATACGATACTCCACTTAAGTGACCTTAGGATTTATATCTTGTTAATTATTTCCTTGACTCTCTGTATCCTTTTGTTCCCGTTGTTATACCTTACCAACTCTCATTTCCTTGTTCCAGTTGCCATAGTCATATGAGCAAAGAGAGCCCCGGCTAGGGATGCAGCCAGGGCAGATCCGCCAGTGATGGGGACTGACCAGCAGAGCATCCCTATGGCATAGGGACATGTCGATCCTCCTCTCCCCGACCGGATGACTAGATTAGAGGAGGGCATATTGGGCATGCAACAGATGATGGGACAGTTGGCTGAGGCCATTTGGATTTAGAGGCGGGATCATGCATCGCCTATTCTAGAGCCCCCCGTTTAGACAGTTGCACCTATTATCGCAGGGTTTATGGAGATATCGCTTCCGTAGTTTATAAGGCTGAAGCCTCCGGTGTTCATAAGGGCAAATGCAGTAGAGAATTAGTAGGTCCTTGAGGTGTTCAAATGAGAGGTTGGTGGACCAGATTAGTTTTCGGTTGGAAGGACTTGCCCATACCTGGTACGAGTCGATTGAGAGAAGTTGAGCAGCTGATCTTCCTCCGATGACTTAGGCAGAGTTCTCCAAGATTTTTTTAGCCCGATTCTTCCCACAAAGCATGAGAGATTCCAGAGATCGCAGCTTTGAGGCGTTTGATTGATCAAAGAATATTTATAACCGCAATCAAGAACGGCGTCGCTTGGTAGCTAGCCGGTGAGTACGGGTCGGTCTACAGGGATTTTGTGTATTCTCTAATCGTTCTAACGAGTTAATTCCAAACGGTGTGAATGGATTGATTAAATCTAAAAACTAAAGTTTATCTAAATCTTGCTAGGGTTAGGTTCAGGTTAAGTTTGGAAAGTCAATATTCCTCACCGCTTTCTATGCCCATATTAAGATCTATTAGGTGTTATGGTAATTATTAATAAAGTGGATCAGTACCATCGGGAAGAAACGGTGTTTCTTCCTCTAGGTTCTTGTCCTTCCTTTCTTAATCCTTACCCTAACCTCCATGGAAGACACGCTCAACCTGTCTTTTATACTACGGTATCACCGCTATCTCATAGGATAGGGTGCCGTAGGGCGCAGTGTGTGCATGTATGCATGGAGTCCTATAAAAACGTGTGATGGGCAAGAAAGGGGTGAGAGATCTTTATCTCTCAAGCCTTCCCCAAATCTAACCCTAACAAGCGAGGAGACTACTCGCTCATTAGGGAATTGAAAAACATTTCTAAATTAATTAACTAGGGTAGATAATTAAATCTAAACTAGGGCAAGAATAGAAAATTATACTAGGGCAGATAATAAAATTAATTAGGGCAAGAATTGAAAACTTACTCTAATTTGATGCACTCTTCATTCTTTACAGAAATTTACAGATCTGAATTTGAGATTTACAATGAGGCACAAGAAGAGGCATAACCTAAAAAAGGTTTTAAGCCTTCTATTTATAGATCATAGAAACCCTAAGGTTACAATCGACGCACATCTACAATTACAAGTTTACCCCCTAAGAAAAGTCTAGTCAACGCACCGCCAGACTTCACAAGAATTTCGCACCGACACGGGCATTATATGGCCGTGAATCCACGGCTAAAACCCCTGTTTGGCCGCGGTTCCGCGGCCAAATAGAGTGATCTTGGTCTGAGCTTTTTAGGGAATATTCTGGTGGACTTTAGCTTCTTGTTTCTTTGCTTGTTTTCTCAGGTTGTCTTCTAGTTCTGTTCCAGATCTCCACAGTGAATAATGTAATGGACTTTTACCGTTGCTTCGTGTTGAAGTCTTGAACCTTGCGCTGCCTTTGTGCTTTGTGAACTTGTTTATTAATCTTCGTTTAGTCTCCAAACTGTAAGCTTGATCCAGATTCTTCCATTTGTTGGTCGTAGTCTCACTTTTGTATCGTCTTTTCATCTTTTTCACTATTTTTGTTCTGAGAACCTGTAACCTGCAACTATGTAGCAGACATGGGTCAAAAGCACATGTTTATTTGTAAAATGAATAAGAATGGGGAATATAATAATACAAAATTATGGTATGAACAAATAGATCAAAGAATATTTATAACCGCAATCAAGAACGGCGTCGCTTGGTAGCTAGCTGGTGAGTACGGGTCGGTCCACAGGGATTTTGTGTATTCTCTAATCGTTCTAACGAGTTAATTCCAAACGGTGTGAATGGATTGATTAAATCTAAAAACTAAAGTTTATCTAAATCTTGCTAGGGTTAGGGTTAGGTTAAGTTTGGAAAGTCAATATTTCTCACCGCTTTCTATGCTCATATTAAGATCTATTAGGTGTTACGGTAATTAATAATAAAGTGGATTAGTACCATCGGGAAGAAACGGTGTTTCTTCCTCTAGGTTCTTGTCCTTCCTTTCTTAATACTTACCCTAACCTCCATGGAAGACACGCTCAACCGGTCTTTTATACTACGGTATCACCGCTACCCCGTGGAATAAGGTGCCGTAGGGAGCGGTGCGTGCATGTATGCATGGAGTCCTATAAAAACGTGTGATGGGCAAGAAAGGGGTGAGAGATCTTCATATCTCAACTCTTCCTCAAATCTAACCCTAACAAGCGAGGAGACTACTCGCTCATTAGGGAATTGAAAAACATTTCTAAATTAATTAACTAGGGCAGAGAATTAAATCTAAACTAGGGCAAGAATATAAAATTATACTAGGGCAGATAATAAAATTAACTAGGGCAAGAATTGAAAACTTACTCTAATTTGATGCACTCTTCATTCTTTACAGATCTGAATTTGAGATTTACAATGAGGCATAAGAAGAGGCATAACTTAAAAAAGATTTTAGGGCTTCTATTTATAGATCATAGAAACGCTAGGGTTACAATCGACGCACATCTGCAATTACAAGTTTACCCCCTAAGAAAAGACTAGTCAACGCGCCGCCAGACTTCACAAGAATTTCGCACCGACACGGGCATTATATGGCCGTGGATCCACGGCCAAAACCCCTGTTTGGCCGCGGTTCCGCGGCCAAATAGAGTGATCTTGGTCTGAGATTTTTAGGGAATATTCTGGTGGACTTTATCTTCTTGTTTCTTTGCTTGTTTTCTCAGGTTGTCTTCTAGTTCTCTTCCAGATCTCCACAGTGAATAATGTAGTGGACTTTTACCGTTGCTTCATGTTGAAGTCTTGAACCTTGCGCTGCCTTTGTGCTTTGTGAACTTGTTTGTTGATCTTCGTTTAGTCTCCAAACTGTAGGCTTGATCCAGATTCTTCCATTTGTTGGTCGTAGTCTGACTTTTGTATCGTCTTTTCATCTTTTTCACTGTTTTTGTTCTGAGAACCTGTAACCTGCAACTATGTAGCAGACATGGGTCAAAAGCACCTGTTTATTTGTAAAATGAATAAGAAAGGGAAATATAATAATGCAAAATTATGGTATCAACAAATACCCCCAAACATATCTTTTGCTCGTCCTCGAGCAAACCCAGTTTTATTCTCGAAAAAGACCTAGCCTCACTTTCGCAGAGAAACGCGATTGCACTGAGCTCGTGCAACAAGCCGTTAAACCTCTAGGTGTCCCTAGTAGGAGGAGTGTTGTCTCCTGAGGGTTTTCAGCGGATACTACCCACAAAATCCTATCAATTCGGCCCATTGACTTTTATTCTCCAATTAGGTTTTCTAACAAGAAACTCTATTATCTTAGACTCAGAAATTATCCACCCGTATTCTTCACGCCTCCTTATCATTTAACTTAAGATTATATATATTCTTGTGAATTTACTTAGCTTTTAGCATCTTTTAAGTTTTCCTTCTAGGGTTCCATCTTAACTTAGGAATTTTTATCATCTCTATTAAAGATATAAGTCCTATTTTTCATTCTTATCTCTTATCTAAACCCCAATCACATACCCCTATGTGTGTGTATATATCACCCCTACACTTGGAAATTCAAGTCAAGCTATTATAATCTTGTCCATCGTCCAAAGTACTTTTCAATTGGTAAATTTTTATATGAAATTGCCCACACATTTTTCATGCGACCGTTAATACTTTTTGAGGTACCAACGACCGATTACAAAATATATTTGCACATTAAGGCATAATCCTAGTCTTATAACACCTAAGGTTTTAGCAGTGACTCCCAAACCAGTTGGTCTAAGGCACTAGGAGATGAAGCACCCTCGCTAAATATTTTTTTCTATTAATGCAGCCTTAAGTAATTACAAAAACCAGTGTTCATTTTTTTATTATCTCTTTATTCACATTTGTATTTTTATTTTATTTTTCTTCGTACTAAGGACTGTAGACAAGAGCATTTCAAGATCTCTTCTACTATTCTAAGTTTCAAGGTTCGTGTTTGTGCAATTTGTAGGATATATATTTTGAGAATTTAGACTTAAACTTAGGAATTATTTTTCAAACTTATACTTCAATAAAAATATCAATACTTTTCTCTTGTTTTAATTTAGCCCAAGAAGTCAACTCGAAATTTTCCTATTTCTAAATAAACTACAAAGACATATGCTTTCTACCATTAAATTTTAAGAAAGGTTATTTTTAGGGTTTTTAATTTACTAAGTCTAAGATCTAGTTGTTTCTAGCTAGTTAACCTTTTGTCAAACTCAAGTTAATTATGGCCAAAATTGAATGTTTTGATTTTTATAATTTTTAAAAATTTTCAGTTTTTATGGATTTTAAAATAAGTATGCAAATGCAAAAATATACATATGAATGCGAAGGAAGAAGGCTTACCGAGCACACCCCCAAACTTAAACTTGACAGTGTCCTCACTGTCAGGCTATACCAAGAGGGTCAAAATGTCGGCACTCCCCTGTTTATTTATTTACAGTTTTTTTTATAATTTTTATAATTTTTATGGGTTTTTTTTAAAATAAAAATATATATATATATATATACAAAAAGGCCCCCCCAAACTTAAGTGGGACAGTGTTTCCACTGTTTTAAGTATTAAAGTTCAGAGTTACGGAGGAGAAAAATTAAACTATACAAGGCCTTACACAGACCAAAGATTAGCACCAACCATTCAAAAATTCTATCGTGATAATGGTAGGGTTGGTGAAAAAATGGAGTGTAGAGAAAAGAGTTGAGAAATACACGAGACCGTATGGAGATAGAAGCGGTATACGGTCTCGGTGTATTCGGAGAAGAATGGCGTGAGAGAGAAAGAAGTGTATTACGAACTTGAGGGTGTAAATTGAGTGAATAAATTAGCGCAATTTGTGATGACCGATGTGTTAAAAACGATTGTGCTAATTTATCAACCTGTCGAGAAATGGGGTCAAATCCCTCAAAATTCGCAAGAAAACATGGTTACATTGAACTTGGTAAGCCATCCATTGGAAGAGGAAACGCGACGGATTCTTGCGCGGTCGAAACGATGGAAAGGACGAAAGGGAGTGATTTAGGGATAGTCTAATTCTCACCTAAGTAATCTGTCTCAAACTTGAAGGATTCCATCAATGGTTCGAAATGACTGTAAGCAACCGAGTCTGATGGTTCAACTAACTCATCTGAAAATTCAAAGGACTCAAACTCGGGCGGTGAGTCTTCAAAATCGTCCGAAAAAGTGAAACACTCGTAATCGTTATCGGCTGTGAGAACTGTGTCAGATTCAAAGAGGTACGCACTAGTGGCGTCCAAACTGCTGTGATCGAAGAGAAATTTTTCAAACTCACAGTCCTCAAGCGTGATCATTTGCGTGGTCGGAACGATGGAAAGGAGGGGGTTTGATTTAGGAAGTATAACAGTTAAAGGTTCAGGAGGACGAATTGGAAAATCCGACACATCAAACAAAAATGGTTCATCCTTAATATTATCCTCAATACTCTCCTCAATACTATCCTTATAATTCTCCTCAAAAGTTATCTCATCCATGCAATTATCATCAAAATCAAGACGCATATGAAGTTCGGGAGAAACATTTAATGACTCGGGATGATGAAATGGAGAGAAAATTTCAGTCAAATCTACTGGTTCATCATCCAAAATATTCCCTGCGTCAATATCCTCAATCAAGTGAAAATCAATTTTTTCGGACACCTCATCAAAAGAATGGATGTTTATCAATTCAGGTTCTAGATTGGAGGTGTAGATGTCGAAAGGATTGGTGACGGTTTCACTCGAAAGGGGCTCTTCACAATCTGGCAAATCAAGCACTACAAAGTCACACAACTCATTAAACATCTTATTTTCAACTGGTGAATCATTTGGGACACTTGTTTGAAAACCGAAGTTGTGGGATTCAATTGGGTATGGGTAGGTTTGATTTGGAAGTGTGTAGAACTCACTCTCACCACTCAAATTCTCACTCTGTCCAACCGCCTCATCATACATCGGAAGATTTGGAGCTAGTTGGAAACTAACTACTGAGTCACTAGGTTGTATCAGGGCGGTGATGGACGCATCCACATTCCTCATCATTTGGTCTTTCGCTACAATGTACGCTTCCAACGACTGTTCTAGACTAGACATAGGTTGTGAAGGGGTTTCAGTAAAAAATTCAAAGTTGTTTGGATTCTGGAAACTCCCAAATGGCTGTGTAGAAGCAATGTCTAGGGAAGGTGTGAAAGTCGGGTAGGACTGGTAGGAATTGAATGGTTGGAGAGGAGTAGGATCAATATTTGGATAAAAAGGTGAATGGATTCGTTGATCCCAAGAACTAGAAGTGTTGAAAGGAGTGAAAGATCGGTTACGAGATTGTTCAATATGTTCAGCAATAGACATGGGTTTAGGAGTTACAACAGGACTCGAAGAGGGAGTATCAACGTAAGAAGGTGGTGACGGTTGAAATGGTTGATACAAAGTGGATTGCAGAGTCGAACTATTTCTCCTAGACGCTTCTATTCGATCTTTCAAAGAAATTTTGGGCATGGAGGGGTCATCCGTAATTCGACCAAAACAATTCGCGTAGGAAGCAAAATTTGGTTCAGGATACCAAAGTTCGGCAAGAGTTTTATGAGGTGGGGTACCCATGATGTAGGAAAGAGAAGAAAAAGAATGTGGGGTGCACGAATTTCTTAGCGACAAGTTGCAAGTTTTTGTAATAATTTTTCCTTTTTTCTTTTTGTGTTTTTTTTATGGAGCTTTTTGCAAAAAGATTTTTGATAAAAGGCTTAGACACACGTTCAATCAACCACAAATGCACAATCAGGCCTAGATCTAGGGTCACCTAGGTCAGCTAGACAGCTCCTAACTGTTCCAAATGGCAAGAAGTAGGACCTCAAACCGCCTCTTCACCGCCAATTGTGGCCAGGTAAGTGGGAGGTTCTCCACTACGTAAGTAGTGGGCCTAATTAAATAACCACTCGCCTTAGAAACACTTGCCTAGACACCACAAAGTAAGGTTAGGATCAACGGTCGATGCCTACAACTATTCCTCTGTCCTATTGAGCGTGAAGTCCTTAGGGCTGAGTCTAATCTTTTTTTAATTAAATGATGGTTTATGCAATATGCCTTATGTGATTTCTGGGGTCCTGGGAAGGGTGATGAAATCCCCACCCAATCTGGATTGGTTTCAAGCCCCTTAAAGTCAAATTAAAATATGCAAAGCAGTAAACATAATTAAACACTTGCAAAAAAAAAAAAAATTTAGCGCGGCGCAAAGAATCCTGCACAAGATCAATTATTGGAAGGGGGGAGATTTTTAAGCACAAAAAATCCTGCAGGAAAATTTACAGAGGAGATATCAGGGGTTCAGAAAAAGAGAGAGAAAGCTCACAGTGATTTTTCCACGCGATGACATCACCAGAGCGCCGCAGTTCCGCCGCCGAAACGCACCTTTGACCGAGGTTCCGCGGTTGACTTGTTGACTCGGTCCACCAAATTTCTTATGTTGTCTGTTGTGATATTCCTCTGTTTGTTCAGAATTGATATTTGCTGTTTTGCTATCTGGATTTTTCCAGATCCGAACTCGTTCGTCTATCCTGCAAAATTCACACGAAAATACCCTTCAAACGATACAAAAAAAAATTTATATTTTTTATTTTTTTAGTTTTTATGAATTTTCAATTTTATATTAACCCGAAATTACAAAAAGAAAATAACATGCAATCCCCGGCAACGGCGCCATTTGATTGATCAAAGAATATTTATAACCGCAATCAAGAACGGCGTCGCTTGTTAGCTAGCCGGTGAGTACGGGTCGGTCTACAGGGATTTTGTGTATTCTCTAATCGTTCTAACGAGTTAATTTCAAACGGTGTGAATGGATTGATTAAATCTAAAAACTAAAGTTTATCTAAATCTTGCTAGGGTTAGGTTTAGGTTAAGTTTGGAAAGTCAATATTCCTCACCGCTTTCTATGCCCATATTAAGATCTATTAGGTGTTATGGTAATTATTAATAAAGTGGATTAGTACCATCGGGAAGAAACGGTGTTTCTTCCTCTAGGTTGTTGTCCTTCCTTTCTTAATCCTTACCCTAACCTCCATGGAAGACACGCTCAACCGGTCCTTTATACTACGGTATCACCGCTACCTCATGGGATAGGGTGCCGTAGGGAGCGGTGTGTGCATGTATGCATAGAGTCCTATAAAAACGTGTGATGGGCAAGAAAGGGGTGAGAGATCTTCATCTCTCAAGCCTTCCCCAAATCTAACCCTAACAAGCGAGAAGACTACTCGCTCATTAGGGAATTGAAAAACATTTCTAAATTAATTAACTAGGGCAGAGAATTAAATCTAAACTAGGGCAAGAATAGAAAATTATACTAGGGCAAATAATAAAATTAAGTAGGGTATGAATTGAAAACTTACTCTAATTTGATGCACTCTTCATTCTTTACAGAAATTTACAGATCTGAATTTGAGATTTACAATAAGGCACAAGAAGAGGCATAACCTAAAAAAGGTTTTAGGGCTTCTATTTATAGATCATAGAAACCTTAGGGTTAAAATCGACGCAATCTGCAATTACAAGTTTACCCCCTAAGAAAAGACTAGTCAACACGCCGCCAGACTTCACAAGAATTTTGCACCGACACGGGCATTATATGGCCGCGGATCCACGGCCAAAACCCCTTTTTGGCCGCTGTTCCGCGGCCAAATAGAGTGATCTTGGTCTAAGATTTTTAGGGAATATTCTGGTGGAATTTAGCTTCTTGTTTCTTTGCTTGTTTTCTCAGGTTGTCTTCTAATTCTCTTCCAGATCTCCACAGTGAATAATGTAGTGGACTTTTACCGTTGCTTCGTGTTGAAGTCTTGAACCTTGCGCTGCCTTTGTGCTTTGTGAACTTATTTGTTGATCTTCGTTTAGTCTCTAAACTGTAGGCTTGATCCAGATTCTTCCATTTGTTGGTCGTAGTCTGACTTTTGTATCGTCTTTTCATCTTTTTCACTGTTTTTGTTTTGAGAACCTGTAACCTGCAACTATGTAGCAGACATGGGTCAAAAGCACCTGTTTATTTGTAAAATGAATAAGAATGGGGAATATAATAATGCAAAATTATGGTATGAACAAATAGATCAAAGAATATTTATAACCGCAATCAAGAATGGCGTCCCTTGGTAGCTAGCCGGTGAGTACGGGTCGGTCCACAGGGATTTTGTGTATTCTCTAATCGTTCTAACGAGCTAATTCCAAACGGTATGAATGGATTTATTAAATCTAAAAACTAAAGTTTATCTAAATCTTGCTAGAGTTAGGGTTAGGTTAAGTTTGGAAAGTCAATATTCCTCACCGCTTTCTATGCCCATATTAAGATCTATTAGGTGTTATGCTAATTATTAATAAAGTGGATTAGTACCATCGGGAAGAAACGGTGTTTCTTCCTCTAGGTTCTTGTCCTTTCTTTCTTAATCCTTACCCTAACCTCCATGGAAGACATGCTCAAGCGGTCCTTTATACTACGGTATCACCGCTACCTCGTGGGATAGGGTGCCGTAGGGAGCGGTGTGTGCATGTATGCATGGAGTCCTATAAAAACGTGTGATGGGCAAGAAAGGGGTGAGAGATCTTCATATCTCAAGCCTTCCCCAAATCTAACCCTAACAAGCGAGGAGACTACTCGCTCATTAGGGAATTGAAAAACATTTCTAAATTAATTAACTAGGGCAGAGAATTAAATCTAAACTAGGGAAAGAATAGAAAATTATACTAGGGCAGATAATAAAATTAAGTTGAGCAAGAATTGAAAACTTACTCTAATTTGATGCACTCTTCATTCTTTACAGAAATTTACAGATCTGAATTTGAGATTTACAATGAGGCACAAGAAAAGGCATAACCTAAAAAAGGTTTTAGGCCTTCTATTTATAAATCATAGAAACCCTAGGGTTACAATCGACGCACATCTGCAATTACAAGTTTACCCCCTAAGAAAAGACTAGTCAACGCGCCGCCAGACTTCACAAGAATTTCGCACCGGCACGGTCATTATATGGCCGCGGATCCACGGCCAAACCCCCTGTTTGGCCGCGGTTCCGCAGCCAAATAGAGTGATCTTGGTTTGAGATTTTTAGGGAATATTCTGGTGGACTTTAGCTTCTTGTTTCTTTGCTTGTTTTCTCAGGTTGTCTTCTAATTCTCTTCCAGATCTCCACAGTGAATAATGTAGTGGACTTTTACCGTTGCTTCGTGTTGAAGTCTTGAACCTTGCGCTGCCTTTATGCTTTGTGAACTTGTTTGTTGATCTTCGTTTAGTCTCCAAACTGTAGGTTTGATCCAGATTCTTCCATTTGTTGGTCGTAGTCTCACTTTTGTATCGTCTTTTCATCTTTTTCACTGTTTTTGTTCTGAGAACCTGTAACCTACAACTATGTAGCAGACATGGGTCAAAAGCACATGTTTATTTGTAAAATGAATAAGAATGGGGAATATAATAGTGCAAAATTATGGTATGAACAGCGTTGCGCAAACCTGCGAGTATGTCGATAGCCGACTACGATTTACAGTTCACCAGCTGCCACGATATGCTTCGTACTTGGTTCCTACCTAGGAGCTTAGGATGAAGAGATATGTGAGGAGTTTTGATACCTAGTTGTTCCTTGCTCTCAGTGCCCAGCACTTCGCTACATATACCGAGGCCATGGATGCAGCGATATAAGTAGAGGAGCGACTGAATGAGACGACGGTTGTTCCAGAACCGAAAAAGGTCGGTTCTAGCATTCCAATTTCCAGATAGAGAGGCTGTGGCGGATTCATTCCTGGACGTGGCGGCGTAAGAGGTTAGACTATAGCCAGATGTATACATCGTATCGTGAAGGGCAAAGGTCGCCGCTGACATGTTTTAGCTGCGAAAGTCCAGATCATTTCTACAAGGACTATCCCACGAGACGTCAGGGCGGGACTGTGAGTTTTCAGACCGCTTTACCCTCTCTACCCCATCCTCAGATAGCTTTACTTACTCCGCCTGACACTACTCCGTGCCAGACATTCGCTCTGAGAGCCTATGGTGTTGGTGGCCGTGCACGGAGGGAACATAGAGGCAGGGCAGAGGACCCTAGGGAAGAGGTGGGATCAAGCTAGGGTTTTCGCCTTGACTCCACAGGATGCTCAGGCATTTAATGCAGTAGTTACAGGTATTCTTCTCGTATGTTCCTTTGATGCACATATTTTGTTTGATCCCGGTTCTACGCATTCTTATGTATCTTCACACTTTTCACCGACACTGGGTAGAGATTCGTCATTGTTAGACGTACTGCTAGTTGTGGTTACTCCAGTGGGAGATTTTTTCATAGCACGACACGTATTCAGATCATGTTCTATGTAGAATGGTGACAGGGATTCATCAATCGATTTGATTCTTCTTGATATGTTGGATTTCGACATACTTCTCAGCATGGATTGGCTGGCCGATTGTTATTCGTACGTTGATTGCCGTGAGAAATCGGTCAGATTCTATTTTCCTGGTGAGCCAGTTTTTATGGTGCAAGGGTATCGCAGTGCTACTCCTGATAATATGATTTCAGCACTTTGTGTTAATCGGCTTTTGAAGAAGGGATGCCGTGGGTTTTTAGCGTTTATTTAGGATATCAGAGCCGCAGAGGTCCCGTTGGACCAAGTTCCGGTCGTGCGAGAGTTTCCCGATGTGTTCCTTGATGAACTACCAGGATTGTTGCCAAAGTACGATATCGAGTTCCGCATTTATCTGATCCCCAGTGCGGGGCCTATTTCTATACCGCCCTATCGGATGGCCCCGATAGAGCTTAAGAATCAGTTGCAGGAGGTGCTTGATAGAGGACTTGTTCGTCCTAGTGTATCATCCTGGGAAGCTCCTGTCATGTTCGTTAAAAAGAAGTACGGCAGTATGAGATTGTGTATTGATTATCGTCAGCTGAACCGAGTTATGGTGCGGAATAGTTATCCATTACCTCGCATTGACGATTTGTTCGATCAGCTGCAAGGATCAAGTTATTTCTCGAAGATTAATTTTCGGTCTGGGTATCATCAGTTGAGAGTTCGGAATGATGACATTCCGAAAACTGCTTTCCGGACACACCTCAGGCATTATAAGTTTTTGGCGATGTCGTTCGAGCTCACCAATACCCCAGCAGCGTTCATGGATCTGATGAACCGGATTTTCAAGCCGTTCCTCGATCAGTTTATCATCGTGTTTATTGACGATATATTGATCTACTCAAGGAGTCGAGAGGATCACGAGCAGCACTTAAGGATTGCGTTGCAGACTTTATGAGAGCATCAGCTTTTTGCCAAATTCTCGAAGTGCACTTTCTGGCTTGACAGTGTGGAATTCTTAGGTTACATCGTTACAAGAGACGGGATGCAGGTTGATCCAAAGAAGATTGAAGCGGTACAACATTGGTCCGGACCTATTTCAGTGACTAAGATTCGTAGCTTTTTAAGTTTAGCAGGTTATTATCGTCGCTTCGTGCAGGATTTCTCACGTATTGCTGCACCTATGACCGGTTTGACCCGAAAAAAGGTTCCGTTTCTGTAGACTGATGAGTGTAAGCAGAGTTTCCAGCAGTTGAAGACTCCTTTGACGACTATGCCACTTCTATCCTTGCCTTCAGGCTCAGGCGGTTTCATTGTGTATTGTGATGCGTCTCGTGTGGGCTTAGGTTGCGTATTGATGCAGCACAGCAGAGTTATTGCTTATGCTTCTCAATAGCTGAAGAAACATGAGCAGAACTACCCTGCCCATAATCTAAAGATGGCCGCAGTGGTCTTCATACTTAATATTTGAAGACATTACTTGTATGGAGAGTCGTGCCAGATCTTTACTGACCATAAAAGTCTGAAGTATATATTTCAGCAGCGGGATTTGAACTTAAGGTAGCATCGTTGGATGAAGCATGTGAAGGAGTATGATTGTGAGATTCCTTATCATCCGGGCAAGACGAATGTAGTAGTAGATGCATTAAGTCGAATGCCTGGAGGTAGCTTTTCTCATTTTGGCACAGTTCAGAAACAGTCGACTGTGGATTGGCAGATTTTGTGCGACAGTGGCATACGGTTTGAGTTTACATCCATAGGTGACAGTTTGCTCATGTTCATGCTCGTCCATTTCTGCTCGATCGTATTAGGGAGGCATAGTCCGAGAATGCCTGTATATCTGAGATTATGGAGCAGGTTCGGCAGAGGAGAGATTCTGAGTTTGTGATCGATAGCGAGGGAGTGTTGCGGTTTGGAACCTGTTTATGTGTGCCCGACTCTGATGGGCTGAGGCGTGAGATCTTAGAGGAGGCACATCAGTCTACTTACAGTGTTCATCCAGGGTCTACCAAGATATATCATGATTTACAAGACGTGTACTGGTGGGAAGGGATGAAACGGGATGTGTCAGAATTCGTTTCGAAATGCCTGACTTGTCGGCAAGTCAAAGCCGAACATCAAAGGACGGCAGGACAGTTACAACCCTTACCCATTCCGGAGTGGAATTGGAAGCAGATCTCCATGGATTTCATTATGGTTCTACCTAAATCCAGCCGAGGGTATGACTTTATTTGAATGATTGTGGATCGGTTGATGAAAGCGGCTCATTTCCTTCTGCTAAAGACTACTTTCGGATATGCTCAGTATGCCTATATTTACATTGATGAGGTTGTGCGGTTGCACGGCATTCCGACATGTATAGTTTCCGATAGAGGCACTAAGTTTACCAGTCGCCTCTGGTAGAAGCTTCAGGATGCATTGAGCGCTCGCTTGAGTTTCAGTACTGCCTTCCACCCACAGAGAAATGGTCAGTCAGAGTGTATTATTCAGACTCTTAAGGATATGCTCCGAGCATGTGCACTAGATTTGGGTGGCAGTTGGGATCGTCACTTGCCTCTGATTGAGTTCTCCTACAATAATAGTTTTTAGGAGACGGTTCAGATGTCACCTTTCGAGGCTTTATATAGGAGAAAATGCCGATCGTCGGTTTAATGGACCGAGCTTAGTAAGAGCAGCCTCCTAAGGCCTCGGTTGGTTCAGGAGAGTACCGAGAAGATCCAGTTGATACATGATAGGATGAGTACAGCCCAGAGCATGCAGAAATCTTATGCTGATCGTCGTTGCCGTAGAATTGAGTTCGCTGTGGGTGACCATGTGTTTCTCTAGGGTTTTTCGATGAACGTGGTGATGCGATTTGGGATAAAAGAGAAGCTCGGTCCCAGATATGTTGGACCCTTTGAGATTCTAGAGACAGTGGATGCCGTAACATATCGGTTAGCGCTCCTGCTCGGTTTTCCGGATGTGCACCCTGTGTTCCATGTGTTCATGCTCCGCAAGTACCTTCATAATCCTTATCATGCTATTCAACATCAGACTATACAGCTAGAGCGTGATCTATCTTACACTAAGCTGCCAGTAGCCATTCTCGACCGGCAAGTGAAGAAGCTGAGATCTAGGGTACTCCCTTCTGTAAAAGTTCTATGGCGTGGACCGAATAGCAAAGAGGTCACCTGGGAAGTCGAGGATGAGATAAGGAAGAAATTTCCCCATCTCTTCGAAGGTACGCGTAGTTAGATTTTAAATTCGGGAACTGAATTTTCATAAAGGAGGGATATTGTAACATTTCAGAAAAATTTTAAATGTTGTTTTAGAATTTTAAATAATGATAAAAAGGGTTTTATTAAAAATTATGGTAGTTAAGTGTAGTAGTAATTATTTATAAAAGGTTTCTATTTGTAAAAAAAGGTTTCTATTTGTAAAAAAAGGTTTTTATTTGCAAAAGGGTTTTTTAATTGTAATGAGAGGAAATGGTATGTGTTAAGGTATTTTATGCATACACACACATCACAACACACTATACCCTCTCATCCCTTCTCATCCCTCCACGGCATACTTACACTACATACCTCCTACTTCACTTTCTCTCATAATTCTTATAATCAAATCATTCTTAAACTGAACCTGTCTTCTTCCTCAAACCTTCATCAAAAATTTTACTAGTTCATCACAATTTCATAAGGAAATTTGAGTTCTTCATGAAGATTTTTTTTCAAACTCAAGCTAAAGCTAATACCAAATTCAAAAAGAATCAAGTTTGCACTCCATGAACTTGGCAGTTCTTTAGCATCTATCTAAATAGGTAAAAACTCATCTTTTACAAGTTATTTAAGTGTTAAGTCTCAAATATTTTGTGTGATATCAGAAAAAATTAAGTTTTTGTAAGTTTTTGATACTCAATTGGAATCTGCTCTAACTTGGAATCTCTGAATAATATTCTAAGAGTTTTCTGAAATGGTGAGAATAATTATAGACCACACCCAAAGCTTGTACCTACCTGGAGTTGTTTTGGCCGCAGATTTAATAGGATTGGCCGCAATTTGCGAACGGGGTAGTGAATTAGGGTGTAAGATTTTTACTGTAGCTCCTAGATATCTTAAATAGGCTAGTGTATTCTTGTTTTTGCCCTAGATTACTCGTATCAAAATCTGGAACACATATCCTATAAAAGTTTAATATTTTATATCTTAAAAACTTAAGTTTTGATTTCGTTATTGCCGAGAGATAGTTCGATATTGATAGCACGCGTTAAAATACGTCGATCGTACGTTCTAATCTTTGTGCGTTTGAAGTGTAGTAACGTTTGCATTTCGATTCTTATATATACGCTTGGTTTAATGTATAGGATCGGTCGCGGAGACGTCCGACATGACGAAGAAGGTCAAAGCATCTGCGAGCTTCGTTTAGGAGAGTAGGGGGACATTTACAAGTGGGAACTTGGGTGGATGGCGTATGGCACCCCCAACTACAAGGAATTTTATAAAACTTCATGTCGTTTTTTCAAACTTATTCGCAACACTTGATTACATTACAATTCTATTAGGATTTATTGAGTATCACCCAATGTTCCATATTTATATACTTGCTAGAAATTCTAGGCTATCTATACTTGTTTGCATTACCACGTTGTATTGTTACTAAGTTAAATGCCATATTTCATGTTAAATCTTCGCATATTATATTCCGATTACCTTGCATAATGAACCCGCTCGATAGAACACTGCACAATTACCAACGATTTCCATATTGCACAATCACATAAGCGTATACTGCACTACACATCGTTGGTACTGCCATGACACTTAGAAACCGCTATGCTATTCGTATTTTAATGGCATCCATGCTAGTAGAAATGGTTGTTTACTACGATCTTGATGTTCGAATACTATTGTCCTATTTATTCAGGTGTTGTAGTTGTCAACTATTGCAAGACTGAACTATTCATTTTTGATATCATAGATTTGATGTTTCTATGAATTTGAGAAACCGCGGTTACCTTTTTCAAATAGATTATGTTTTCAGAAGTGTGGTTTTCTCTTGATATGATAATTTGGCGTCCACCATGAGTTTTGGTTTTCATGATGAAATATCCGAATCGAAGGAGGGGTTAACCGATTACGAATATATGGTGGACCCAGTACGACTCCGAGGGGCAGGAAGACCATAGAGAGCTACGTAGGCCTAGAAAGGATGATCGATACCAAAGGTGACATTGGAGAGCGGTGGATATCCAAAGGATTACGACCGTAGCTGAGTGGATATCAGGAGAGGGTCGATCGATTAGATGGTACCTACGATATCCAGATTTTTGTGTCGGTGATGGGCACGAGTTTGATGAGGATTTGATGATGATTGATATTATTCTTATGCGATTTCATTTATATCGCACTTGCATTCATTATTACACATGTCATACTATATCTTGTGATGTATATTTCTATTCAATGAGTTGGCAACTCACCCCCGTTGTGCCTTGGCTCCTTGCAGGACAAACCGCACGGACACATAGCGGCGTCGCAGATACATATTTTGGGGTTTACCGCAGATTTTGCTAGGTGAGTTACACACACAGTAACCGCCTCTTTATATATAGTGTACCTTATATCTAATGTCACTCCATCAGACCACCTGTATTATTTGACTTAGAAAGAGTGGTGACTTTATATATATTCTTTTGGGTCGAACTCGAGTTAATTCGAGAAGTTAGCTTTACTTATGCATTTTACTTATATTTTGCTTATGATTCTTCGATTTTAAGCGTCGTATATGTTGGTTATAGTGCCCTCAAGTCAATTATTGGATCGAAGGCACGTGATTGCAATGATTGAGAGAGGACCTATACCGGTAGAACAATCTTACTCAAGATGATAGTATGCTATCTGGTTTGTCTTTATCATCGTGTACATGCTTTAGGTGACATTACAGATCACTATTACATGTTGATAGAGTCCATAGGATTCATGCTTGACTTCCAGCAGTATGATGGCGATCATATACGTGGGAGCTGGGTGGTCTATAAGCACATCCTTAAAGTGTCCCTAGTCGTGGAAGTTTCGAGACTGGACATCGATACTCCAAGAGTAGAATAGTGTATACGGATCGAGACCCCGACGAGGGGCGGTGGCCGGTCTCACAAGTCATTGGTGTTAGTTGGTTCACCTAAGATGTATACAGGTGCTCATTGGGTTATGAGTACACCGGACGGACTCGTCGAGAACATACTAGTTGGTATTATACTTATTGTCAAATAGCAGTTCCCTGGTGACATGTGTACGGGTTAGTTTATCGACCTCAGATCGTCATTCGTCTCGTGTGAGTTCCCACTGTGCTTTGATTACTACCTTACTATGGCTCAAAAGAGTCATGCAAACAGGTTTTAGTTGGGTACATTCCCGAGCCACATGGAGGCAGTGAGCGGATCGTCAGGGGATTCGTCTCTCCCGGTATCGGGGGTTGATGTCGCGGAGTGAACGGGTGTCTATCACCAGAAATCCTTGGCCAAGGTAGTCAAGAATTACTGATCTAGGATCGGTAGTTTCTCAGGTGGTGATAGGCTTCATACCGACACTAAATATCGCGTTATTAGGGGTCTGACTTTATCCACCCCCCTAGACTCGATATGCGATATTCAAAGACGAACGGACCGGACTGTATGGAGATTGTCACTGTCAGGCTCAGTAGGGATACGGATGAGTTTGCTCGTCTACCTTCCTTTCGCTCAATACCTAGGTAGCTGTTACGTACAGCTAGTGCCGCTAACGTGCTTATGGTTAAACCCACTGCCAACATATTGACGAGTCTTTAGAGTCCCACACAGAGGGTTTTCACGGTTTAGGTGATATGGTGTAGATGACGTATGTTGGTACATACAGGTGTCCAATTAAATATGTGTAGAGGTTGCATAGACTTTAATCGGACGGTTGATAATACTAGCGGCTTAGGATTGAGCCGGATTATTAAATCAGGTTTTGATTTAATAATTTATATATGTATTTATATATATATATATATATATATATATATATATATATTCTAGTATTATTGTTCGCTATTTATTTTCTCTCTTGGCTATTCGTATTTTTGTACGAATACGCGTATATGTATTTCGATACGTATACCGGGTTGTATTCCGTATTTATACGGAATGGCTTCTAGATGATGGACACCTCATTTTGTATGATTTTCTTTTTTAGAAAATCATTTGTTTTACAAATGAAGTGGAGGGGGTGACATGGCATGAACAATGCAAGGCATGTAGAGAGGTATGGTTTGCATTTGTTTATTAGTTAAATGAAAAGAGATATTTTTGTGTGTGCATGATGGAAAAAAAGAGAGAGGCAGCCACCATTTTTTTTTTCCTGCATGCCTTGCTCATTTTTTTCTTGACTTGCTTCATTTTTCTCGCTTGGAGAAAAACACTTAGCATATTTTCTTTAGTTGTTCATGCCACATGTTTCCTCACCTCCTTCGTCTTCTAGGGTTGCTCTTTGAGAATTTATGATGAAAGAAAAACAATAGTGAGATAATTCTACACCTCCATTCTCCATTGCTAGCAACCTTTGAGCGTCGGTTGCGTCGCTAGGCGGGGCTGGAGCTTACACCGTTTCTCTCGGGTGGATCATCATGGATGGAGGAACATCCAAATCCGATCCGCAACACCTCAAGGATCTTGGAAATGGTAGAAGATCGAAGGACACGATCCGTTCGGTATAACCATCTAACTCCTAGTTTATATATTGCTAGTATAGGGTTTTTGGTTCAATCTTGCGCGGGTTTTGTTTGCGCCAAAGTTTTGAAAATTTTCATCCCGCGTTTGGCCACGGTTTGATGGCCGGGGCGCCGAAAAAACTCAACATGGTATCTAAGCCACCCAAATACCTTAAACTAGCTAGTTGCGACATTAGAATTCACATTTTTTCGGGTACCGAAAACTGTCGAAAAAACAGTCCCGAAATTTTGAGTTTGAGATGTTTGCACACCCCGCGGGCTCTCGGGATGAACCGAAAAGCCGCGGGGTGTTGCGTGGGCACCCCGGGAGGGACCAAACGGCTGGGCCCACTCCCCATGACCACCATAAGGTGGTCTTGGGGGTGGGGACCCGAAACTGCCCCTGCATAGGCAGTTTCAGGTCTACCACACCCTTTGGCCACCTCGTGGTGGCTTCGGGGGTAGGGTACCCCCTAGAGGACCCCCGACTCGATATTAATTTCGTTCTCTAACTCCCCGATAAGGTTCGGGCATGTTTCGTTTTGATTCGGACCTCCGAATTGGTTCAAAAATCAACTTTTTTAGATGTTTAGTGCACTTGTTTTTTATCCTTAGTATATTTGGGATGTGCGCTAATTGTGTTTTGGAATTCTAATGTCGTGACTTCGTTTGCATGCGTGGATGTGTTAGTAACGTTGTCTAATTGCTTTATGCTCAATTAGACAGGGTTACATACTTGATTCGGTTACTTGCTTCTGTGGATATATATCTGGTTATGGTTTGTGCGAATTGTCGTGATGGATAGCCTTAGGTGCAATGGTAGTGCAGATTAGTTTCATTTTTACATTTGATATTGCGGGGCAAGCTTCCGACATGTGGATTGTCATCACTTCCAGTTTGTATATTATTTGTTTGGGGCACGACCGGGTTGAGAACGATGTCACCCTTGTATATATTATTTTCTTTTTTGTACTAGGATTACCCCGCGGTGGAGTGCACGAATAGCCGGGTTCTAGAGGGCAACGGGTCCGCATCTCATGGCGTTAAGACGGAGGGGGCCTCACTCTAGAATTGGCGGGCTATTCGCCGCACTCGTAGGGGGTACAGGTTGACCCAAGAAGGGGTGCTCAAGTTACCGGATTCCGTGAAGTGTCGGGTGACCCATTCACTTTGATGAAGGGGGTTGCCTCACTTCTGGTTTTGGCAGGTAACTTTTCGCACTCGTAGGGGTCTAGGTTTTTATTGCACAGGCTATCCATACGAACAGGGGAACGTCGGGTTTCACTTGCGGCTGAAAGGAAACCCGGGGCTCCCAGATTATCCGTTTGTTCTGTGATGCTTATCGCTATTTTATGATGTTACTTATATCATGCCTGGGACGAATGTTATATATATATATATATATATATAAACACACACTAGTAGATGTTGTATATGTTTTGCACCCGTGCTAGTCCACCCTCCGCTCTGTCGTTAGTTAAGCAACCTAACGGGTGATAACGGGGCCCAGTGGCAAATGCGGATGGCATATACGTACATCATATTTTCGTTCTTTTCTGGTGTGATTAATTGATGGTACTGCGTTGATTCTGATCAATGCGGGGAAAATAAACCTATTTGATGTTGTTGGAACCAATTTTAAAAATGATATTATAGACGTTTTCTTTTGCTTTGCACAGCGGTATTCGATTATGAATATCCAGCACCTCATTCGACGAGGCAAGAGCTGAGATCCCTTCACCGGGAGTGACCTCTTGAGCAAAAGTTTGCGTAAGCATAATAACTTCACTATAGTCGTTTATTTTGCTTTACATTATGGTATTCGGTTAGGAATATCCTGCACCTCATTCGACGAGGAAAGAGCCGAGATCCCTTCACAGGGAGTGACCTCTTTAGCAAAAGTTTGCGCCACTATATATTTGAAAAGCTATCTGGTTCCTTCAACGATATCAAGTTCATTACGTTAAAGTTTTTTCGCCAAAAACCATTCGTAGCCCTCCGTCATTTCATACGGGTAGCACTTAGTATTCATGCTATGTTTGTTGGCCTTCCTCATGGCATAGTGTATGGTAGCTATTTGTTACTTTTCTGTTGCATAGATAGATGCATTGTTTTGGTACAGTCATACCACTATGTTGGCCTTCATCAAGGGTATGTATGGGTGGGTTCGAATTAACCTGGACAATGATGGGTAGAACTTGACATGTGACTTATGATATGTTGGCCTTCGTCAAGGTCATAAGAGCATGGGGCAGAAATCACATCGGGAGTTTCAAACTTACAGGAAACTTGCCAAATATGTGCATACCTTCTAGAGTGTAATAACTTGAGTGGATTCTATCAAGTTACCATGCGATGATAGTTGGATCCCGATTCGCACTGATGAGTTGGTTTACTCCTCGGGTGATTTTAGATGATCCCGACTAATTCTTCTTTCGGGTTTGTAGGAGAATTTGAGGATACAGTGGGAGACATCCCGATTAGATAAAGTGATTAACCATTCTGATCTAGGTTAGAGTGCACGCTGAGTGTTTCTTTTCTCTCTCTCTTTGGCAGCGACCATGGCCCGACCCTAAACTAAAACTCATGAACCAAGTTAACCGAACTTTCGTAAAAAACTTTGGCTTTTGGATTGTCACTTAGTCGCATATATCATTGCAACTTCTATATCACCTTTGCGTTTCTCTAGAACACCCTGTATCACTACGAAGATCCACATTTCTTAGATATTCCATCGTATAGTTACATACGAACTCGAAGGAACTCGTTCCAGTTCAAGGATGGATTCTGATTCTGGAGCAATTGAATAGGATTATTCGGTTGTCTTTTCTTTTTACTTTCTCTCAGGTTGTGAGGGCTCATAGGATTAGGAGAGGGTACACCTATTACGCTTATTGGATAATCTTTTTCCAAACCATAGGCCGGTGCCAAAAGGTAGGGAATGAAGAAAACCAATTAGCCTAAATGTGGTGTACAGGAGGTAATAAGTAAAGACAAATAAAGGGATTAGAAAGAGGGCAAAGTAAAATGTGACTGTTATCATTCATGAAGAAACCGTGTATATCATCGCCACTCCTACTTCACCTTTGCATTTCTCCTGAACATTCCGTATCACTACGAAGATCCACATTTATTGGATAAGCCATCGTATAGTTACATACGAACTCGAAGGAACTTGTTCCAGTTCGAGGATGGTTTCTGGTTCAGGAAAAATAGAATAAGGATTATTTAGCTGTCCTTTCCTTTTTACCTTCTCTCGGGTTAGGAGGGCTCCTAGGATTAGGAGGGTACATCTATTACGCTTATTGGATAGTCTTCTTCCAAACCTTAGGCTGGTGCCAAAAGGTAGGGAAGGAATAAAACCATTTAGCCTAAGTACGATTTACAAAAGGTAATAAGTAAAGACAAATAAAGGGATTGGAGATATGGCAAGGAAATATACGGTTACAGTCATGAATCTGGTTACTAGAAGAGGCATTACTAGGAATACCCGGTTACCCCTTCGAAACATTTTAATGTTTCAGTTTCATTATACGTTGTTAATTGAAAACTGATTTCCCAATTAGATCCGTACTTCAGGGTATGTATTTACCAGGTTTGATTCTCACATCTGTATGGTTTTACAGATGATGAGTGGGAATAAGTTATTGGGAATTAGGTGATTATATCCTCATTATATCGGAATTTGTTGTAATTGGTGATATTTGAGGAAATCACCTGGGTTTTTGCCGGACAGTAAATATTTGGTTTTGAATATCCGTAGTTATACACCAGTTTCAAACTGATATATCTGTACGTTTATTTTATAAAGTGAGATATAACTTTTTGAAATTATGTCCATGACATTTACCTATATCAGTTGATGATTGGGTAAGGAGCATTAAACAGCGATGTAATTCTTCTTAACCATAGTACAGTTTTCAACCTACGACGAACAGGGTTTGAGTTATTCAACTCATGGCACTTATACAAAGTATTGTATGTTGTCCAGTGTCAATTAGGACAAAGGGGTTGGTACTCGTACAATATTCTGTTTACTTGTGACTTCTTTAGTTTTTAGACAAGTATTTCGTAAAAATACAAGGTCCAAGTTTTGAGAAGTTATAGGTACAATAATAAAGTAGAGAACCATGTGGTGCAAGTATCAGGATTCTTCAAGGTGATCGAAGATATAGATACTTGTGTTTGGTATTCAGTTGATAGTAATAGTTTTTGAGAACTTGCTTCTCTTTCAGGTTACTCATATCTGGATGCACTCCTAGTTGAATAATGCTAATCGGCCTCCTTCCATTTGGTTGACATGCACTGGAGACAGCTGCATGATTTGAATCTGGTTCCAATTAAATCAGTGCCTCTGTTTCTATATTTTATATAGAATGGTTCATATCTTAACGATGTTAAGGTATATGGAGTTGTCCGGCTTATGCTTAAAACCCGACTCTGGATAACTCTAGGCACGTTTCTGTAATGGCAGTTTTTGGGTTATCCCGGGCTATGACGAGGGTTAACTTTCTACCATCTGAAAGATCAATAGTGATATTATTCTTGACTCACCACAGTTTGAATAAAATGTACTTTTTCATAAAACAGTAGTAGGAATATGGTAGAACTGGAAGTGATTCCAGAACCACAAACGATTACTGAAAATTTAATAGAACCTAAAGATTCAATTGGGTTTGACATTCCATTAGCCACTCCGCAGATATGGTGGGTAACTTCAGGCGCCCGAGAGGTACTTCAGTATCCTCAAAGACGGTGACAGGGAGATTCTTGTTTACCCAGACTTGCCATTACTACTGTTCTAGACTATGAGACCCGGCATGGGGATGAGTATAGCGCCGTTCTAAACTAGCTTTAGAAGTGCACATGTATATGACTCTGCCAGAGGGTTGTTGTAGTCAATGGGAGCAGCGGAAGCATAGTGGACAAGTAGCTTATGTCTATTTATAGACTAAAGCAAGTGTAGCAGAAATAGATCATCTATTTTTGATGTGACAGTCATAGGATTTGACTTCATTGGAATAGGAGATGGATCTGGTAAGAAGGTAGTAGGGTGTGATGTCCTGGTATTTGGATGACATACATTTTGTAGGAAGTGAAATTCCTATACTACGATCGGTTATACTTTGGTTGTCATACAGTGGTTTCTCCACATAGGATATGGATATTATATCAGGCATTCTGGTTACTAGATCTATGGTTTTTGATCTAGATTTGGGTAGTTTCCCAATCTGGGTACTTTGACACTATTCTAAAGATGTTTTAGAATGGACGACTCCTGGCATGGTAGTGTACCTGCAGGTGATGGAGTCACCCTCTTTAAAGGTGTCTTATAGACTAAAGGGGAAAGGGATGTGCATGATTAGCATATCAGTTGCTTAGGCAATTGAGTCAATCATGAGATTTCAAGTACCACACCAGATGTTGTTTTCGCACCAGCTGCAATAAGTTTATATATTAATCCAATCCTAGAGAAACGTTCGAAAGCAATTTATGAACATAAGTGGATGTTCTAGGGATATGGTAACGGCAGCCTCCTTCGGGAGAAGGTTATCATTCCAGGCTTCCAAGGTGACCTGGATGACAGAGTTACTGTCAGAGTTATAAGTTTTCCCTCTTAACGAGGGGCAGTTGTTTAGACAGGTGGTCCAAGAGGATACTGAGGGAGGCGTCGCGCAAGATACTGATTAAATTTACTGGACGATACAATCTAAGAAGTTTGCTGGATTTGGAGTTCATTTGTGAACTAAGTCCCATCAGATATCCAGACATATTCTAAGACAAGTATTGCTCATTTAGGGAGATGGCTTTCTCCGCAAACTTGAGATAAAGAGAGACATAGAAAGAAACATTGGAGTGGATCCACTCACTGAGGCTATTTCTCGAACGCAATAGTCTTAAAAACGAGCTTTGTGAAACTGATTAGTAAAGAAGTTAGGTGTTCGATATTACACGGGCTGTGAGTATGCGACACCGCAATAATTAGCCTTAAATGCAAGTGGGAGATTGTTGGCTCTAGTGCCCTCAAGTCAATTATTGGATCGCAGGCACGTGATTGTAATGATTGAGAGAGGACCTATACCGGTAGAACAGTCTTACTCGAGATGATAGTATGCTATCTAGTTTGTCTTTATTATCGTGTACATGCTTTAGGTGACATTACAGATCACTATTACATGTTGATAGAGCCCATAGGATTCATGCTTGACTTCCAGCAGTATGATGGCGATCATATACGTGGGAGCTGGGTGGTCTATAAGCACATTCTTAAAGTGTCCCTAGTCGTGGGAGTTTCGAGACTGGATATCGATACTCCAAGAGTAGACTAGTGTATACGAATCGAGACCCCGACGAGGGGCCGTGGCCGGGCTCACAAGCCATTGGTGTTAGTTGGTTCACCTAAGATGTATACAGGTGCTCATTGGGTTATGAGTACACCGGACGGACTTGCCGAGAACATGCTAATTGGTATTATACCTATTGTCAGATAGCAGTTCCCTGGCGACATGTGTACAGGTTAGTCTATCGACCTGAAATAGTCATTTGTCTCGTGTGAGTTCCCATTGTGCTTTGATTACTACCCTACCACGGCTCAAAGGAGTCGTGCAAACAGGTTTTAGTTGGATACAGTCCCAAGCCATATGGAGGCAGTGAGTGGATCGTCTGGGGATTCGTCTCTCCCGGTATTGGGGGTTGATGTCGCGGAGTGCACGGGTGGCTATCACCAGAAATCCATGGCCAAGATATTCAAGAATTACTGATCTAGGATCGGTAGTTTCTCAAGTGGTGATAGGCTTCATACCGATACTAAATATCGCGTTATTAGGGTTCTGACTTTATCCACCCCACTCGATATGCGATATTCAAAGACGAACGGACCGGACTATACAGAGCTTGTCACTGTCAGGCTCAGTAGGGGTACGGATGAGTTTGCTCGTCGGCCTTCCTTTCGCTCAATACCTGGGTAGCCGTTACGTACAGCTAGTGCCGCTGACGTGCTTGTGGTTGAACCCACTGCCAGCATATTGACGAGTCTTTAGAGTCCCATACAGAGGGTTTTCACGGTTCAGGCGATATAGTGTAGATGACGTATGTTGGTACATACAGGTGTCCAATTAAATATGTATATAGGCTGCATAGACTTTAATCGGACGGTTGATAATACTAGCGGCTTAGGATTGAGCCGGATTATTAAATCAGGTTTTGATTTAATAATTTATATATGTATTTATATATATATTCTAGTATTATTGTTCGCTATTCATTTTCTCTCTTGGCTATTCGTATTTTTGTATGAATATGCGTATATGTATTTCGATACGTATACCCGGTTGTATTCCGTATTTATACGAAATAGCTTCTAGATGATGGACACCTCATTTTGTATGATTTTCTTTTTTAGAAAATCATTTATTTTACAAATGAAGTGGAGGGGGTGACATGGCATGAACAATGCAAGGCATGTAGCGAGGTATGGTTTGCATTTATTTATTAGTTAAATGAAAAAAGATATTTTTGTGTGTGAATGATGAAAAAAGAGAGAGAGGCAGCCACCGTTTTTTTTCCTACATGCCTTGCTCATTTTTTTCTTGACTTGCTTCATTTTTCTTACTTAGAGAAAAAAACTTTGCATATTTCTTTAGTTGCTCATGCCACATGTTTCCTCACCTCCTTCATCTTCTCGGGTTGCTCTTTAAGCATTTGTGATAAGAGAAAAACAATAGTGAGATAATCCTACACCTCCATTCTCCATTGCTAGCAACTTTGGAGCGTCGGTTGCCTCGCTAGGCGAGGCTGGAGCTTGCACCGTTTCCCTCGGGTGGATCATCATGGATGGAGGAAGACCAGCAACCAAATCCGATCCGCAACACCTCAAGAAGCATGGAAATGGTAGAAGACCGAAGGACACGATCCGTTCGATATAACCATCTAACTCCTAGTTTACATATTGCTAGTATGGGGTTTTTGGTTCGATCTTGCGCGGGTTTTGTTTGCGCCAAAGTTTTGAAAATTTTTGTTCCGCATTTGGCTATGGTTTGATGGCCGGGGCGCCGGCAAAACCCAACATTTGCTTATGATTCTTCACTTTTATGTGTCGTATATTAACTGCGTGGTTTTGATTCCGCCGATTGGCATTGAGATAGCTCCCAAGTGGGGATGTCGTTGTATTTATATGTTATATACTTGTTTTTGTCAAAACTTACAAAGGAGGTGCTGCCGAAATTTCTAATGACAAAAACATTTTCAACCCTAATTCAAAACACTCGAGACATGTTTTAAAACAAACAATACTTATATATAAAATTTTGTTCATGTTAAATACTTTTTTTTGAAAACTTCACCTTCTTTATTCTTTTAAAAAGTTTAGATCTTAGTTTTTGGCTTACTTAGATCGCGTCGACATTTTTAGACGTCACGTCGTCTAAGTGTCAGTTACGTGCCGATTTGGGTCGTGACATATCCACAAGGCCAGAGGCCGTTGTTGTTGACATATTATATTTGTGGGAGGCTAGGTCATTTGGCCAGAAGGTGTCCCAAGAGACGTTAGAGCGGGATTGTTTCCATCTTTACTCCTCACCAGACGGTTGTATCGAGAGGCCATAGATTTGGTGGTCCGTAGAAAGGATGAGGAACCAGAGGCATAGGATGCCAGACCGTGCGCAGAAGGCAAGTGGGAGTCCTTGCTCTGCCAGCTTCGGGTGCTCTGGCACCTATCGACGTTGAAGAAGGTATACTTCAATATCAGCTGTGTTGATTTGTGTTTTAGTGATCATAGTATCATACTTTCGATATTGAAGAAGGAATACTTCGATGTCAGTTGTTTTGGCTCTTGTATTTTGATGATTGAGTTTCATGTTGATGTTTTCGTGCAAATCAATTGCACTTGATTGAGATTTTCGTGCAAATCAACTGCACATGATTGATGTTTTCGTGCACACCAGTTGCACTTGATTGATGTTTTGTGCACACCAGTTGCACATGATTGATGTTTTCGTGTGTATACTGAATCTTTAATTCTCAAGAACATATCGTGCACATCATTTGCACTTGATTTCATTTTAGTGCACATCCGTTGCACTTGATTGATATTGTTTCGTGCACACCCGATGCACGTTTTCGTGCACATACATTGCACATGATGTTTTCGTGCATACTAGATGCATGTTGTTGTTTTCGTGCACATTCGTTGCACATGATGTTTTCGTGCACACCCATTGCACTTGATTTATGATTTCGTGCACACCCGTTGCACTCTATGATGTTTTCGTGCACACCCGTCGCACGTAGTTTGGTTTTCATGCACACCTATTAAGGTTGATTTCGTTTTCGTGCATAGCACTTTGGATGAGATATATTATGTTTATAGTAGCCGAACAAGATTGGTCTAAGAGTCAGTACCTGAAATATTATTTTCATATATCGATATTTATTAAAGAGGTTTTCAAAGGAGATATAGTCTCATTGTTTTCTACGTGTTTACGACCGACACAAGAATCTTTTAAATGAAAACCCTTTAAATCATTTTCAAAAGGCGGGACATATATCTTAAATGAAATGATTACTTCTTCACAAATTAATGTCCGCTGCTTGTGCCCTGATATACACATCATACGGCTATTTTGAAAGGATTTTACATATATACATCTTTTGACTACTCTATATGATTTCACGTGGATGCATGCTATATATGTATTACAGCTTTGATTATGTTTGTTCTTGGTCGTATGTTTGATTTAAACGGTTGATTTCGCACTTTGCACTTTGCATCATAACTTGTGTGATTCTTATAGCATTTGCTAGAGTTTCAGTTATATGAGTTTCACACTTTTGTTTTCATTCGTACGCGTTGCGTAATGATATTTCTAGCTTGTGTGGGATTTCGGAGCCACGTTGATTTAATTTGATATGATTGGACAAAATGTTTTAAGATTTGGATTTAAATTTAAATTCGGGGACCGAATTTCTTTAAGTGGGGCATATTGTAATATTTTGAAAATTATAAATATTATTTTATAATTTAAATAAGGATATTATGAGTTTTACGGAAATAATACCAAGTATGGATTGGGTTTTCATAGATTGGTATATGTATGTATATTTATTTTTGAGAATTGAAAAATGTGATATATTTTGAAAATGGCAAATATTTTGTGTTAGGAAAAAATATGGGATTTTAGTGTTAATTGATAGATTTATTTGGATAGAGAGAGAGTGTGGGGGGGGCATGCTTTTCCCATGCTCACTCCTACCCTTATCCTCACGCTCCTCTCTCCTCATCCTCTCATTTTTTCCATCCCATTCTCTCTCCTCCAAAATATCTTCTCCTCTCTCTCAAAAATATCTTTAACCCCCAAACATCCAAATTCCCTCCATTAAAACCCTAGCTTTTCTACATCAAAATTCATGGTTGATACCAAGAATTGCAATTTGAACCCCCAAGACTTCAAGTGGAGTCATTCTCAACCTCTCAAACCCTTAAAGCTTCATCAATAGCTTGGATCTTCACTTTTTCCCACTCCAATAGGGAAAGATCACTCCTTTCACCAAGTTCTACAAATTTTAAAGTGTTTGGACATGGAAAAAGTATAGTTTTTACTTTAAAATGGTATTTTTGGGGTTGAACTCTTTCAAGTTAGGGTTTTTGAAATGATCCACTAGTAGTGATGGATCTAGTATGGTTTACTTGGTGTTTATATCTTGTTTGGGATAGTTGAGAGTATTTTGATGCTAGAATTCTTGCTTGTAAAGTGTTTAAAGTTTTAAAATGGATTTAAGATTTCAAAACTAGAATTTTCCATGATGTTTTAGAGTTTAAGTCTCTGCTGGAGCAAATCATGACCTCTGAAAAATATTTGATAACTTGTTTTGAGCTAGTTAAACTATTCTAAGCACCCACACAAAGCACGAGCACTTTATTCTTTTCCTTGTCCGACTAATCCTATCCCCCGTCGGCCCTACTTCCAAGTTAGGCTCTGGAATTTTTACTATAACTCGCTATTATGTTAATTAAGCCTATTTTATATACCAAAAACTCCCAGATTGCCTATAGTAAAATCTGGAAGTGTTTTATGTGAGATTTCCGATGTTTTTAAGCTTTTAAACTTGAATTTTAGGTTTCTAAATCTTGATTCGTTTACTTCACATTTAAATGACGATGTCGGGGGTAGTTCTACGCAGTTGGACACGGCTGGCACGTGTTAGCCATATGTTCTAGCCTATGTGTGCTTAAATCGTTTGTGCCGATATCGGTATAGATTTTTATACGATTTGCGTTCTTGTTTCTATTGTAGGTTCAATTATGAGGACTTTCGAGACGGCGAGGAAGGGTGAGGCGTCGTAGGTTTCAACTAGTTCGAGACACGTCGATGAGGAGATTTATCTACGGGGAAGTCGGGTGGATGACGTATAACACCCTCGAAACCAATTAAGTAGAACACATTATTTAATATAACTCATAGCTTATATTCATGTAACTCGTATACCTAGTGTATACTGTTATGTTAGAAAACGTATAAACGAAACCCGTATGCTTAGTCTATAACTATAATTTAGTCTATAGCTCGTAACTCATATACGTAGGCTATAACTATGTAGTTTGTCTATAATTCATAACTAGTAGGCTATATATAAGTATATATGATTAATGATATATGTCGTATGTGACTAGATGTCCGTACTATATGAGCTATGTATTTGCGTACACGACTTGAGGTCGGTACTGGTTGAGATTGGATATTTGGATTGAGATCGTACGATGTGAGATTCCATACTGAATATCTATTTTAAAAACATTGCAGCCTCCTCATTTCCAAAGTAACGTTTCATTCTATTTTAAACTATAATTATATAGCTCGTAAGTAATTATCTATTTATAATGCTCACGTTATGATTATTTTACTCATTATACGCTCACACTTCGATTACTTTATTATATACGCTACGCTTATACCATTAGTTCTAATTAGCTTCATATGCTAGTTTAAAATTGCCATGTTTATATGAATATACTGATAAAATACTGCACAACTACTAATGATTGCTATGTAGCACAAATCACAAATGCGCATGCTACACTATACATGATTGGTACTGTCATGACACTGTAGAATTGCCATGCTAAATTATATCCATGTTGATGTAAATGCTGTCTATTATGACTTCGTTATATATATGTGATTGATTGATATATCCGTGCATCTAATCATCAACTGAAGGAAGTTGCATGATGCATTGTTGACGATTATGATATTGATTTTTCCGATAGAAATCGAGAGCTATTCTTGTACGAATACACTTGATATAACACTTGCATAACTACTGATGATTACCATGTTGTACGATCACAGACGTATATGCTACACTACACATCATTAGTACTATCTTGACACAGTAGCAACTGCCATACTCATTCGTGTTTTAGTTATATGTGCTAGTATGCATGATACTTGCTGATTTTGATATACAAATATCATTACCATGGATATTCGTATATGATTGCTGCCAACTGTGGCAAAGATGAATTATGTATGTATTCTTCGGAACTTAATATTTTTCATGGATTTAGGAAGCCGCGGGATGCGTTTTTATAAAACTTGTGTATGTTTACAAAAATTGTGGTTCTCTCTTGATATGATGATTTGATGTCCACCATGAGTTTTCTGATATTCATGATATGATATCCAAATCGAGGTAGGAGATAACCGATTATGGATATATGGTGGGTCCGGTACGACACCGAGTGGCAAGATGTCTGTAGGGAGGTACGAGGAGCTTAGCGAGCTTGATCGATACCGGTGATAGTTTAGATCATGTTGAATATCCGGACGATACCGCTGGTGATAGTCTTGAACATGAAAGATGTCATCCGGGGTTCGAAGACAGAATTAATGATGATTTCAAGTGTCGATGATGGACATTCAGTTGATGATTTTGAATGTCGATGTACACTCATTTGATGATGATGTTATGGATGATATATTTCCATATGATGATCATGTTCGCGCGATCCGATATGACGCGTTGTTATTAATATTGTTGTATATAACTATGTTATCACATACTATGATAGTATATGTTATGACCTATAGGTAGGTCGTTATGAATTCAATTTCTGTATCGTGATATCTTTTTACTCACGAGTTGGCAACTCACCCCCATTGGCCTTAGTTTCTTGCAGGACCGACCGCTTGGAGTAGTAGCGTCTTGCCGACGCATTTCTTTTTCGGGTGATTGTTGTTGGTGGGTGGATTACATGGTTTTGTCATAACCGCATCTTGTATATGTATATTCTCTTGGATCTAGATAAAAACTCCAACGACCACTTGTATATTTATGACTTAGAAGCGACACTTAGATATTTATGTGTTTCGGGTGTCGTACTCGTGTGGAGTCGACTTGATATTGGTTTTATTATGTTTATGGTTTCGCTTGCTATCCTTCGCTTTGGGCGTCGTATATTACTGCATGGTTGCTCTGCCGTTTGGGCGTGAAAGCTAACTTCCGTTTGGGGTTGCTTATTTATATTATATGCATTATATGGGGTTTTCTTCAAAATTTACAAAAGAGATGCTATCTGATTTTTAAACGACGAAAATATTTTCAATCAAACTTTACTTACACTTTTAAAACAACAACACTTTCAAAACAAACTTGACTTCGTTTTAATAAACCTTTTCAAAACTTCACCTCTATTATTTTTTATAAAAATGGTTTAGATTTCTAGTTTTTGGCTTACTTGGGTTACGGTGAGGTCTTATAGATTTCACGTGATTCAAGTGCCGGTCACGTGCCATTCCGGGTCGTGACAAGTTGTCCTACTATCCCTTGCATTATAGGTGACAAGATCATCAATAAGGCTTTACTTGACTTAGGTGCTAGTGTAAACCTACTTCCCTTTCGGTTTATGAGCAGTTAGGATTGGGTAAGCTTAGACCCACAAAAGTAACTTTGCAATTGGCCAACCGATCTATCAAAACGCCTAAGGGTGAAATACAGGATGTATTGATTAAGATATGGGGAATTTATACTCCCTGTAGATTTTATTATTCTAGAAACATAACCCGTATCTAACCCTAAGAACCAAATTCCAGTCATTATAGGTCAACCTTTTCTAACCATGTCTAATACTTTAATTAATTGTCGAAACGGATCAATGCAACTTTCTTTTGGAAATATGAAAGTTGAATTAAATATTTTTAACTTAGGTAGTCAACCTCGTAACCTAAATGACCAAGCTCTTGAAGTCAATGCAATTCAAGAAATTTCTTATGAGGAGGAATTTGATTCTATAGACGGTAGTTTTGGGGGAATTTTTGAAGAAGAACTAATAGTAAATTATAAGGAGGGGGTATTGAATTTTGAAGAGGGCTATTTTGGGAAAAGAAGTTTTGAAGAAATTTTTAAGGAGGAACTCACGATTGTGGGCCAAGATGTAGAACCGGTTGATGACATTTCTTATTTAGAGTCAAGCTTTGAAGAACTTTTTGAGGATGAACTTTTGATTTTGAATGAATTAAATGTACCACATTCGCACACTTTGCATGTAAAAAGAGAACATCCTATTTGCAATCAATTAAACCCTTCAAAATTTTATGTTCTTAGTTACCACATAGATACTGTCATACAAACACATGCTGCTAGGAGTAAATTGCAATCTATTAAAGTTCTAACTATACCACCTCAATTTACTTCGCGCAAATTTAAACACGGTAATATTATAGAAACTATTGCATTTATCTTACATGTCAAGCTTTACTGTTATATCATGTTTTACCAATCGTATATGTATACTGACAAATTATTTGATTGGTTTAATTCTTATTTTTGGACTCTCTACAGCTTTGGTTGAACAGTTTTTAGGAATGAATGATGATCAAGAGGAGAAGTTCATGGTTCTCCATGAGCTGGAATATTTAATAGAAAATCATAACTCCTTTTGTATATTATGTATTATACTAACTTTTGTTTTTTGTATTTTTTTAGGTTTTATATGCTAATCTTGTTTTTTGAAGGTCTTATGTGCAAAATTATCAAACCCCTTATATATATCAACCCAAGATCCTTCTCCATGTTCTAAGAGTAGATATAAAACCCTAAAAGAGAGAAGAGGTGGCCACAAAAATTTCAAAGCGATCAAAGCAAAAATTCCAAAGCGATCAAAGCAAAAATTCCAGCCCGATCTTCAAAATTTTCATCCAAGGCCAGAAAATTGAAGCAGAATCCCCCCAGATTTCTGGGAAAGGTAACTCTTTCCTTCTCCTTTCTGTTTTCAATGTAGTTTTTGGATAAATTGCTCTGTTGGTCATGGATATGCCTGAGTTAGATATCAAACGTAATTTCATGAATTCGAGATGGTGGACGGGGTAGAGGACAGTGAGGACACTGTCATATTTTAGTGTGGGGGTGGTTTTGTACAATTTATTTTTTTAAGGTTTTGTATAGTTTTTAGGTCATATTCTTCAATTTTTTTCAGTTTTAGGTTTTTTTTCATTTTTTCAAAAAAAGTTTTTGAATCAAATTAATAATAGGTAATCTTGAATTTGAAATCTGAAAAGTTGAGTGAAATAAAGGAAAATTATTGAATCTGAGGAAAGAACTGGATATGAAAAATATTTCTTTATCTTGAATTCAAATTTAGAGAATATACATCTTAAAAATTTCATAAATACGAATTTTGAAACTTGAGATAGTAGAGCATATCTAGAAATGTCTTTGCCTTAATACCCAAGTATAAAAAAATTAAAAAATATTTTTTTCTTCACGAAGTAGCTGGGAATTCATGCCTCGAGAAGTATTGGATACTCATGACGATAAATGATTAAAAATATTAAAAATATTTAAAAATAAATATAATAAGTATGGTTTTGTAATTACTTAGGACAAGTAAAACTTCAGTCTTGAGGATGCTTCATCATCTAGTGCCTTAGACCAGCTGGTTTGGGAGTCGCTGTTGAAGGGTCTAGATAGTTGCAAGACTAGGCATAATTAAACCCACACATGGAGTGATCGGTTGGTTAGTGTCTCATGAAACATTAGCAGTCCAATTGAAAGATGTTGTGAGTATATCCATATATATTTATATAAAATAAAATACGAGGGTATAAAGATGTTGATACTATAGCTTGAATTGAATTCTCAAATGTAGAGATATGTTACACACACGTAGGGGTATATGATCGATATTTGAAGGAAAGATAGAAATGAAGAATATGATTAAGTTCTATTGAGAGAGAATAATTTCTGGAGTTGAACGATACTATTAGGATGAAAAATTCTTGAGAGCTGAAAAACTAGTGAGATTCAAATCTTTTCTTTTCTTTAATTTTCTTTAGATATATTTTTTCGCTTTCTTAATTTTTATTTTTCTTTCATTTTATTTTTCTTTTTCTTTTTGGGATTTTGTGGGTAGCATGCGCTGAAAACCCTCAGGAGATAACACTCCTCCTACTGTGGTCATCTAAATGTTTAACGGCTTGTTGCACGTGCTAAGTACAATCGCTACGCCTGCGAAAATGAGTATAGCAGTTAGATTTTATTTTTCTAGGATTTTTGTTTTTAGTTTTTTTTAGGCTTTAGATTTTGCTCGAGGTCTAGCAAAAGATAAGTGTGGGGGTATTTGATTGGTGCATTTTAATACATATTTTATATCCATATTTATCTTTATTTTTCTTATTTAATGCTACTCCGGGTAAGCCTTATTGAATAATGCAGATTATATGACTAAAAGGGAAAAAGTTCACAAAAGCGTATTACATGCATTTGATGTGGACAACTTTATACTAAAATAGATATAAGGGTGAAATTTACCAAAAAGCAAACATGGAAAAACATTCACAAAGTTGATACAAAGCTACAAAAAAATCTGGAGGCCAAATCTTACTAAATTTTGGTTGGGCCGAAATTTACCATGTTTAGGCTGAAATTTTTGGGACTTAGACTTGGAAATTTCGAGGGTTCTCTTGAAAGTCGACCCTAGCACCACCATGAGATTTTAGTAGCATCAAGTATGCCAAATTTTAATTTTATTACGTGCTAAGCTAGACTAACAAGATCTTTACTAGATTATTAGGATTTGCCTATGATGATGTGATGAACTAAAGAGAAGAAAATAGCATACAACCTTTGTAGTTCGAGTCCTTCTCTTCAATAGCTCCGGGTTGTGGTCCACGCGACTCCACTAGGCTCCTCTTCAAGATGAAAGAACCTCCTTCGCGATCTTCGCGCCAAAGACGATCCACCCGAAATCCACTAGCTCAAGCTAACCCTTCACTAATCTCATTAGTGAAGGAAACACTCCACATCAAATTGCTAATCTAATATGAGATGGTGAAGTAGGGGTTTAATTTGCTCACAAGGGTTTTCACAAGTTCAATGATTCACATCACATGTGAGGGTTTGAACTTGGAAGTGAGGTGAAGAAAACTGTAGAGAGCAAGAGAGAGCAAGAGCTCATGAAAATGGCTAAGGCATGAAGAATGAAAAATGATGAGAGTATACTCAAATGACTCTCTCTTTCCTCACTTATTCAAGCATGTAATTAAAATGCAATAATAAATTGCAATCATGCTTGAATAGTGAGTTAAGAGTAATATACAAATAATAAAACTCATACCTTGCCCATTCCATAAATATCTCCACAATTTACACCTCATTTTGTATTTTCTAAAAAATAGAAAATAGATGCCATGCTTCATATAATATATATATATATATATATATATATATATACACACACATACATATATCAAATATATATATATATATATTAAGAAACATAATTAGCGAGCTAATAATATTTGTTAAGATATAATTATATCATATATAATATATATCACATTATTAAATCAACACTTGATCTAATAATCCGGTTATATCACATATAACCAACTAATATCATTAATCTGAATATCACATTATCAAACCAACACTTGATTCGATAATCTGGTTATATCATATATAACCTGACCGACATCAGATAACTGCCAGATTATAATACGGTATCACATACTCATATTTAATCAGGCCCATGCACATATCAACATATGTGCCCTACTTCGTTTCGCTCGAACCAGGAAACTTCTGTGTGGGGCTCTAAAGACTCGTCAATACGCCAGCAGTAGGTGATGATCACATCAATCACCTACAAGCCGTCAGCGGTACTAGCTGGACGTAACGGCTACCCGGATATTGAGCGATATGAAGATCAACAAGCAAGCTCATCCATACTCTCCATGAAGCCTATCAGTAAGACTACCGTACATTCCGGTCTCTTCGTCTGGTATGTCGCATATCATGTCTAGGGATGGTAAACGTCAGACCCCAGTAACGTGATAAGTCATGCCGATGTCTGGCCTATAATGGTTTAAGAAACTACTGATAACTCTTATCAGTAAATCTCAGCAGCAGCCCTGGCCAGGGACATCTATTTATAGCCAATCGAGTATAGCGCAACATTAACCACCAATACCGGGAGAGACGAAACCCCTCCTATCGCTCATTGCCTCCATGTGACTCGGGACTGTACCCAAAATCCACCTGTTTGCACGACTCCTTTGAGCCGTGGTAGGGAGGAAATCAAAGCACAGTGGGAGCCATACAAGACTCTATGACGATCTCGGGTCTACGGACTAACCTGTACTTGTGTCACCAGAGGACTTCTATCTGACGATAGGTATACTACCAACTAGGAGTCCTCGGCGAGTCCTGATCGGTGTACCCATTCTCCAATGAGCACATGTGTACAATCTTTGATGTCACACACCAATGGTTGTGGGATCAACCATCGCCCTTTAAGGGACAAGAAACATACACAATAGTCTACACAGGAATATCGATGCCCTGGTCTCGATATTCCCATGACTAGAAACTGATTAAAGGATGTACTTTTGGACCACCCTGGCCCCACTAGTATGATCTCATCATAATCCTAGTAGTCAAGTACACATCCTAAGGGCTTTATCAACATGTGAGAGCAAAACAATAAAAAATACCAGTCAACATGTTAAGATAAAGAATAACCAGATAGCATACTATCATGTCGAGAAAGAAAGTATTCTATATATATGTCCAAGCATCCACTATAATATACATCACATGTACAATAATAGCCTCTAGGGCATACATATTCCTAGCAATCTCCCACTTGCACTAAGCCTATGTGTTGTAGTATCTCATACCCAACATCCCAAAAAGTCTCTCAAACAGTGTCTGGGGGAGGGCCTTCGTGAGTGGATCCGCTACGTTGTCCTTCGTGTCAACTCTCATGACCTAGATCTCTCGGCGATCTACTATCTTCCTGATCAGGTGATACCGCCTCAGAATATTTCTGTATCTCTGATGGGACCTTGGTTCCTTGGCCAAAGCCACAGCTCCATTGTTATCACAATACACAGGTATTGGATGCTCAATGGATGGAACCACACCAAGCTCAACAATGAACTTCTTTATCCAGACAGCCTCTTTGGCAGCATCGTTAGCAGCAATGTATTCAGCCTCCATCGTCGAGTCTGCTACAGTGTCTTGCTTGGAACTCTTCCAACACACCGCCCTCCGTTGAGGGTAAAGACAAAACCCGAGACTGACTTATTGTCGTCCTTATCACTCTGGAAGCTCGAATCGGTAAAGGACTCCACCTAGAGTTCACCGTTACCATACACCAAGAACATTTCTTTAGTCCTTCTCAAGTACTTAAGAATGTTCTTCACAGCTGTCCAGTGGTTTTCCCAAGGATCTGATTGATACCTGCTCACTACACCTAGTAGTAAGGTACATCCGGTATGGTGCATAACATCGCATACATGATAGAGTCTACTGCCGAATCATAGGGTATCCCTTGCATGCGAGCCCTCTCCAAATTAGTCTTGGGAGACATCTCTTTGGAGAGAGTGATTCCTAAACAAGCGGGTACATTACCTCGCTTGGAATCTTCCATACTAAAGCTCTTTAGTATAGTGTCTATGTACCTGGATTGGGACAATCCCAAAATCCATTTAGATCTATCTCTATAGATCTTTATCCCCAGAATGTAGGAGGCGTCACGAAGATCTTTCATGGAGAACTTGAGTGATAAGAATAGCTTGACCGAGTGTAGCATAGGAATATCATTTCCTATCAAGTGTATGTCATCCACGTACAATATAAGGAAGACCACCTTACTCTCTACAGCCTTCTTATATATACAAGGTTCATCTATATTTTTTATGAAGTCAAACTCTTTGATAGCTTCATCAAAACAGATATTCCAACTCCGCGACGCATGCTTTAATCCATAGATGGATTTAAGCAGCTTGCACACCTTTCCGCTGCTCCCACTGTCTACGAAGCCCTCTGGCTGTGTCATGTACACGCTCTCTTCTAAATCACCATTTATAAAAGCGGTCTTGATGTCCATATGCCAGATTTCGTAGTCATGGTATGCAGCAATGGCAAATGGATCCTGATGGACTTAAGCATAGCAACAGGAGAAAAGGTTTCATCATAGTCGACGCCATGTCGTTGACGAAAACCTTTTGCTACAAGTCTAGCTTTGAAAGTCTCAACTTTTCCATCAACACATATCTTCTTTTTGAAGATCCACTTGCTCCCAATGGGTTTTACCCTTTCAGGAGAAACTTCCAAAGTCCATACTTGGTTGGTGTACATGGATTCCATCTCGGATCTCATAGCATCCAGCCATTTCACAAAGTCTCCACTTGTGATGGCCTACTCGAAACTAGTTGGGTCATCATATTCCATGATGCAATCCTCACTTCCACCGTCTATGAGAAAACAGCAGTATCTCTCAGGTGGATGAGGAACCCTACTAGATCTGCGGAGTGGCTGGGGTTCGTTGGGTACTATTGGATCCTCCGGTTCCACCAAATCGTCAGTTGTAGTCTGTGCTGCTGGAACTTCTTCCAGTTCGACCTCATTGCCACTAATTTCTTTTACAAGGAATTCCTTTTCTAAAAAGGTGGCATGTTGAGCAACAAACACTTTTTGTTCCTCAGTGTGGTAGAAGATATGCTCTCGCGAATGTTTGGGATATCCTACAAACTTGCACAGAACTGACCTTGCCTCGAGCTTGTCCGGATTTTGCTTTTTGACATAGGCCGGACAATCCCATGTCTTAATGAAACTAAGACATGGTCTCTTCCCATTCCATATCTCATATGGAGTGGTAGGTACAGATTTGGTGGGAACTCAATTCAATAGATATGCAGCTGTCTCCAGCGCATAACCCAAAAGTAAACAGGCAACTCAGCGGTACTCATCATAGAGCGCACCATATCTAATAGGGTGCAGTTCCTCCACTCCGATACTCTGTTGTGTTGTGGTGTATACGGAGGAGTAAGCTGAGAGAGAATCTCATTCTCTTTTAGATAATCATGGAATTCCGTGCTCAAGTATTCTCCTCCCCGATATGATCGAAGGATTTTAATACTCTTACCTGTTTGGTTTTCTACTTCATTCTTAAATTCCTTGAATTCCTCAAAAGCTTCAGATTTATGTTTCATCAAGAACACATATCCGAACCTTGAGAGATCATCGGTGAATGTAATGAAGTACGAGAAACCATTCCTGGCATATGAAGACATTGGACCGCATACATCACTATGTATCAGCCCCAAGAGTTCTGTAGCTCTTTCTCCGTGTCCAGTAAACGGAGTTTTGGTCATCTTTCCTTTGAGACATGACTGGTAAGTTTCATAAGATGAAAATTTGAACGGATTCAAAAATCCATCTTTATGCAACTTAGCCAGTCTTGTCGTATTGATATGACTCAGTCTACAATACCACAAGAAGGCTTCGTTCATTTCTGAACTTTTTCTCTTGTTTGTGTTCTGTACGTTAAGAACTGTACTTTGATCAAGAATGTATATACCGTTACATAACGTACCAAATCCAATCAACACTTGATTTTGGAAAATGTTCATAACATTGCCCTCTAATGTGATATTATATCCTTCTTAATTTAGCAAAGAAACCGATATAATGTTGCACATCATTTTTGGTACGTAGTAACATTCGTTCAGAATCAATGTATTACCAGTTGGTAACACAAGGTGATATTCACCAACTGCCTTGGCTGCAATAATTGCACCATTCCTTACTGTTAGGGATTTATCACCTTTTCCCAGTTCTTTACCTTTCTTTAGCCCATGTAACCAATTACATACGTGGGATCCTGATCCGGTATCCAATACCCAGGACGTAGAATAAACTGAGAAACAGTTCTCGGTAACGAACACACCCGAAGAAGATGCATCAACATGCTTTTTCTTCGTACAGGTGGCGCGGGAATCCTGATATTCCCTTATTCCTTGATCAGACTTATAACAATTATAAGGAAGAGCGGAACCTAGCCCAGTATAATAAGTAGGTTCGGTCAATACATCCATATTATTATCTTGATTAAGGCGTGACGTTGGTTGCTTCCTGAAGAGAAAGAGAAGGAAACGCATTAGCATGCGCTCTTTGTAAGATTAGATTGGTTATTATCTTATCTAATCAGGATGGCTCCCATTGTTTTTATCAAATCATTCTTCAAACCATAAAAGGTTAGATTAGTCGGGATTAATTACACCCTACAGTTTCGCCAATCGTTCGGCCAGGAAGGTATCGGTTGTCACGGCCCGAAATAGCACGTGACTGGCCCTTGAATCATATGAAGTCTATAGGACCTCATCTAATTCAAGTAAGCCAAAAGCCCAGAAATCTAAAACCATTTTAAATAATAAATGGAGGAAAACTAGTTTTAAAGAAATGAAAAAAAACATGTTTTAAAAACAAGGTTTTTAAAACAGTAAGCCGAATATGCATTTTTAAATCCTCAATGTCTTTTCTCAAAATTTCAGCAGAGTTTCCTTTGTAAAAACTGGCCCCAAACGGGGCACAACATGAATAATATAAGCACAATGATAAAAGGCATCCCCAAGCGGGAGCTAGCTCTTCGTCAATCGACGGTCATAACTACGAAGCAATATAGTATACAACGCCGAAGGACGAGGATCAAAACTCAAAAGAAACTCGAAATATCAAGAAAAAATCATAATACTACAACGCGCGACTCTAAGGTCGAAATAATACACAACTGGTTTTCTAAGTCTGAATAAATATACAAGTTTGGTTGATGGAATTACTAGATACAACTGATTAAAATAAATATAAGGGTGGTCCCGATGTGAGTGAACCCACCTACCAAAGCAATCACCCAGAATGGAAGCAGTGTGCCAGAAAAGCCATAATGAAACCTGTACGGCAAAACCTGCAAGAACTGTGGCACAATGGGGGTGAGTTGCCAACTCGTGAGCAGAAAACATCACAGAGCATAAATCGTATGTATGACTCAATCCTAGGTCAATACGATCAGATATATATATAAACCTCAAAAGAATAAGTCTGAAGTATGATAAGGTGGCAAGGGTAAACATCTATACATAAGTGTAGTACCAAGTGCTCGTGCCAGTGCCTCAGGTAGCAACATATCATAAATATGAGGTGTGATCAATGTAATCAACATGGATCAATGTCAACTGTATCATGACGTCTAAAAGTATGTGGATATCATCCAACTATGTGATCAATGTCTGTATGTATGTGGATCTCGTCCATGTGTCAACCAATGACATAAAACATCATGCATGTAAACATCATAAAGCATATGCATGGAAGTATGAGGATATAAATCAACGTGTGTCCCTCGCGACACATCAAAATTATGGAACCTGAGTTTCTAGCATCGACACTCGAAAACATCATGAAACATGTGCCCAGCATCGGCATGTAAATCCTCATATATCGGGCTCCGTCAGTCCGGATCGGCCCATATCATCTCTCGACTCCGGTCAGTATCCTCCGGATATCCGCCGAGCCCAAATACTATCACCGGTAGGTAGTAGTCCCACTGCCAGGCTCACCGTCTGCAACACAGCGATCCGTTCTCACCCCGGGGTACCATACTGGGTCCACCATGTACCCGCAATCGGCCTCATCTGCCTCCTCGAATCGGGTTTCACATGTCGCTCTCAGAACCGAGAAAACACATGGTAGACGCACTGTAATATCATATCAAGAGAAACCGCGTTTTTAAAACAGTACATGCTTTCTTTTGAAATCTCTATGGTTCTCAAATCCAAAAATCTCATGAAAACAGCATATCTCAATGCGTAAGATCATAAAGCATAATGTATGCGACATATAAAAGAAATGTAAGCATGTCAGTATATCATGCAACATGGAATAGTAATATGCACATATAGAGGGAAACCGCTCTTTTAAGATGAATCCAGTTTTAAAATATATCTTGTGGTTCCCAAATCTCAAAAATCAAGCCGGGATCATCTATGTATGTGCAAATATGTATGTATGCAAGTATGAGTGTACAATATGTATGTATGCGAGTATGAGTGTACAATATGTATGTACACAAGTATGTGTGTACACAAGTATGTCATATCCTGATGCAATAATCCTACTGTGTAGTGACATGGCAATTATCGATGATGAAGTGTGTGAGCCGGCAAGCAGGTGTACGTAGAACACACGCATCATCGATAATGGTGCTGGTGTCCTGACAGCATGGTTTTAATATAACAATAACACATTTAAACATGCCATGCGATACAAACAGCAGAATATGCGGAAAATGAATGATAAACACAACAGTGAAGAATCTACATCAATACATACATACATATATATATATATATATACATATATATATATATATCATACAGTTTTGCCATTTGAAATAAGACGAATCGGGGTGTTTAGAAAAATAAGGGCTACGGTGTTTTTAAGAAAAGATGTGTCTTTTGAAAATATCCGTAGAATCCCTTTTCCTGTCTTTAAAATACTCACGATTAGTTAGTTTTGAAATAGGTATGACTCGGGTCTAGTCTAACATCTACTAAACAAACTACAGATCTAACTAACAAGCTAATCGAAAGGGTATGGAGACCACCTAAATCTGAGTCGATATATATATATATATATATATATATATATATATATAATAGTCGGTGATCCCGCCTCAATAGTATCACATACGATACAATTGTAAGTGCACGGCGGCGCCCCGGCCGTCAATCCGACGCCGGAATGCTGAAACGAAAAACTTTGCAAACTAGCAAACCGGCACCACCGCGCACTAAAACCCGGATTGTGCCATTAAACTAGTCCTAGCTAACTAAAGAGCGGGTAGAGAAATATACCTGGTGATCTGAGTCCTCCGGCCTTCTCGTCATCGTCCCGATCTCCCGCGGAATCTCCGGTCTCCACCTCCTCGCCGGAAGGGCACCACGTCGCCGGCTTCTTTTACGGGCTCCCACCTCTATACCGAGGCAACTCGGGCACAAAGTTGACGAGTCGACGTGCCCAAGATTTGCTGTAGAATGTAGTGTAGAGAACTAAGTCTCTTTTGGGGTTGTGGGAAGTTGCCTTTTGGTGGAGGAAATGATATATGAACTTTTGTGGAGGAACTTGGGGATTTTTCCAGCATCAAGAGAACAAAATCCCCCACTCCAAGAATTTGGACAGCCCCACTTTTCCTTGGCCGGCCATAATCAAATGGTGAGGTGAATGAGAGGAGTGTGTAGCCATGAAAAAGAATAAGCCCCCCATAATGCAAGAGAGAGAGAGAAGGTTACAATGATAAACAATGATCATAAAAGGAGAACTTCACTCCATCAACCTCATCATTTCCAAAAGTCAAGTAATCATGAAGATAGAAGTCAAGCAATGATGGAGTGAACAAGTCAAATGATGGTGCAACCATCATGACACCATCATGAAACAAAAGTATGCAAAGACAACCCTCCAAATAGCTAATTTGCACAAATGCAAATAAGCCCTCCTCCACCAATCTTCGGCCAATGAAAGATACAAATGAAAATGGCTGAAACGGAAAGCAAACTGGCAACTCCAGAAAATTGGTCCCGTAATAAATTATAAGAAAACCCCGATACTGTGTATACACACCCGCATCTGTATTCCGACCGAATACAAATGCAATGAGACAAAATCTACACTGTACTATACTAGGATCCGGCTTAAACCAAAGCCCGCTAGTATAAACCGTCCGATCAGGATCCGTGCAATACCGCACGTATCTGATCGAACCCTGCCATATCTCCATACGGCCTCTACAGCGTTTCGCCCGAAAACTTGAGCAACTGAATGTGGGGGACTCTAAAGACTCGTCAACACCTTGGTTGTGGATTTAACCACTAGCACGTCAGAGGTATAAGCCAATACGTGACGGGCCACCAGCTATTGACCAAAAGGGACGTTGATGAGCGAACTCATCCTGATACTCTACTGAGCCTGTCAGTGACAATATCCGTACAGTCCAGTCCGTTCGTCTATGAGCATCGCATGGCGGGCCTAAGGGGTTGGTAAAAGTCAGACCCCCAAAAGCGGTACAAGTCGTGTCAGAGATCAGCCCAGAACACCCTGAGATACTACTGGAATACCTACCAGTAAATCTCCTACCTTGGCCAAGGACTTTTCATGTTCTGGCTCTCCTAGACACAGCGCGACCTCACCCCCAATACCGGGAGAGACGAACCCCCGAAGATCCGCTCACTGCCTCCATGTGGTTCGGGACTGTACCCAACTAAAACCTGTTTGCACGTCTCCTTTGAGCGTGGTAGGGTAGTAATCAAAGTACAGTGGGAACTCACACGAGACAAATGACGATTCTCAGGTCGATGAACTAACCTATACACATGTCACCAGGGAACTGCTATCTGACGTCAGGTATAAGACCAACTAGCATATTCCCGGCGAGTCCTGTCCGGTGTACTCATAACCCAATGAGCACCTGTATACATCTTGGGTGAACCAACTGACACCAGTGGCTTGTGAGACCGGCCACCGCCCCTCGTCGGGGTCTCGACTGTATACACTAGTCTACTCTGGAGTATCTATGCCCTGTCTCGAAACTCCCACGACTAGGGACCATTTAAAGATGTGCTTATAGACTACCAGCTCCCACGTATATGATCGCCCTCATACTGCTGGCAGTCAAGCATGAATCCTAAGGGCTCTACCAACGTGTAATAGTGACATGTCAGGTCACCTAAAGCAGTACACGATGATAAAGATAAACCAGCTAGCATACTATCATCTTGAGTAAGACTATCCTACCGGGATAGGTCCTCCCTCAATCATTGCAACCACGTGCCTGTGATCCAATAATTGACTCTGAGGGCACTATCTCCAACAACAATACACAATATAACGTCCTCGAGTCAAGAGTGCGGATCTATCATCAATATAAAGCTCATACGTAAGTCCGTCGTACGGCATCCCAAATCTGGGTACGGGTCAAATATCGCATTCATCTCATCACTTATCTGGTATCCTCATCATCATATCTCATGAACTGGGGTACTGATCTAAGTCTAGTACAACTGATACCATCTATATAAATGTGTGTGTAAAACACACGTCCAAAGGCCCGCTAAAATCTCATGTCGTATCCCGAATACGAACCATATCATATCACCGATCTGATGTGTCACGACCCGAAAGTACGGAACGTAACCGGCACTTAGATTACGAAGCGTCTAGAGGCGCAACGTAACCTAAGTAAGCTGAAGCCCAGAAATCTAAACCATAAAAAGAAGAAGAAGTAAAGGAAAACATGTAGAAAACAAGTTTAAAAGCAACATCCAATTTTCTCAAAAATTTCGGCAAAGTCTCCTTTGTAAAAACTGGCCCCAAACAGGTACAAACAAGAATAATATATATACAAACAATAAAAAGCATCCCCAAACGGGAGCTAGCTCTACGCCAAAAGGCGGAAACAACTACATCAATGCACAATAGTATACAACGCCAAAGGGCGAGACTCAAAACTCAAAAGAAAACAAAACCACCAGATATCATAATAATACAAGCGCGACTCTAAAGTCGAAATAAACAACTGATCCAGTAACCTATCAAGTAATACAAGTTTGGTTGATGGAGTTTTCTAGATACAAATGAAATAATAAAAGTACAATGGCGGTCCAGATACAAATGAACAAACCTACCGTGCAAATCACCCTGAATGAAAAGATGTGCCAGCAAGCTGCCAGGAAAACCTGTACATCGAACCTGTAATAAAATTTGGCACAACGAGGGTGAGTTGCCAACTCGTGAGTAGAAGATATCTGCGAAAAGAAATCGAATGCACGACGCTGTCCTAGGTCATAATAATATACTAATATACTACTAGTCATCAAGTAAAGACAGGATAATAAGCTACGTGTAAGTGCAAATGCTCCGTGCTCGTATCAGTGCCTCATATAGAACTATGTCATGTGAATGAGTATGCATGCACCATGAATGTGAAATAACCAATCCTGAAATCTAGATATATCTGTATAAGAAATCTTTAACTTTTATCATGGTAAAATGTGTATAGAAATCTGAAATATCAACGATGAAATCCATGGAAATACGTGTCAAGCATCGACACAAAACATGTAAATCTCAAGTCTCAATACCTCATAATCTCAATGTCTCATAGTCTCAATATCTCGGGCTCCGTCAGTCCGGATCGGCCCATATCATCAAATCTCACGACAACGGTCGGTATCCTCAGGATATCCGCCACGCCAGACATCATCGGTAGGTAGTCCTCCCCTGCCAGGCTCATCGTCTACAACTCGATCTTCTTGCCCCGGGGTACCATACCGGGCCCACCATGTACCCGAGACGGTTCATCCACTCCTCGAATCGGGTCTCGAAATCCAACAGAAAACAAGAAATCTCATGGTGGACGACACATACATCACGAGAAAACCGCATATTATGTTTTAAAAAGATAGGAGGAGAGAGAGAGAAGTTTTGATATATTCTTGCGGTTTTCCCCAAAAATCCAGAAATCTCATAGAAATCCAAAATCCCAAAATCATAAGTAAGTATATGATAAGTGTCGGCATATGCCCCATAATACTGCATGATAACATGAAAATGCGAATGCATGAAATGTCTAAGTAATAAATACCATATCTATACTAACACTAGAGAGTAATCATAATATTATATCGATCTAGCTGTTAGCTGATTGTATCAATAAAAGATAATATGATCTAAAGTGTACGTGACATAGCAATTACCGATGATGATGTGTGTGAGCCGGCAAATAAGTGTGCATGGAATATGCGCATCATCAGTAATGGTATGGTGTCCTAACAGGCAAAGTTTTATTCTGATTATAGAAACATATGAATGAACATGCACCATTATGATTACGGTATGAATGTAAAGACGGATGTGTAATAACCACTCATCTGTGATATACAAGTATAACTACAACTATATGACTCGAGCATAAACTAGTGTCCATCTACCCTCCTAAAAAAACTAAACCTAAGAAACTAGTCAATAAGAAATAAGAGTCCACCTAAGGTCTGAATCCATATCTCTAATAGTCGGCGATCCGCCTCAATTGCGTCACGTACGTAGTACGGATTCCTCGAATCAAAAGTGCGGATCAATCATCATATCTATGCCTCGTACGGTAAAATCCATCGTACGGCATCCTAATATCGGGGTACGGGTCAAGTATCACCTACGTGTCTCATCATTCGTATAATATCATCATCAACACATGTCAAGATCAAGGTGCTATACTGTAATCGCATACATCAATCATATATTATTGTCAGCATAAATATACATCGTTAATTTATCCTCAGAATATCATGTCATATATATCATATTGTGATTAAGTCACACCTATATGATATCGTAATCAAGTCACACATATATGATATCGAAATCAAGTCACACCTATATGATGTCGTAGTCAAGTCACACCTATATGATATCATATCAGAATTTCAGACACAGGTTACGGTCCGGGTTCTATTTTAGAGTCCCATATACTTCAATATCATCACCACCCTTCATTATTGTTCAAGTATACAAACCCATTATCTCATTTTCTAATGATCCGCTAACATCATAACACGACTGTATAACCAAGAATCACGGCATCAGTCCAGTTATATTGTTTCATCCCCGTGTATCATATCACATCCTTATATCACATATACGTATTGTGTATATATATACCTACACCTAGTCCTATATATATATATATATATACACACACACACACATACACGTATACACCACGTCGAGTCTCAGTGTGTGCGTGTGTGTGTTTCTACCTAAAACCTACGAATCTCTTCCAAGGTATTCATCCTCTGGTATGGTCTTTCTAAATCAGTCTAGTCCAACCTAGGGTCATTACTAGGGTCCTACTCATCAAGAATCTAAGGTCACGTTTGGCTTCCTAATGACAATAAGTACTATCCCTATTCTACGTTTGCGGGGGTGCTAAACGCCATCCACCCGACTTCCTCCCGTAGATATACATCTACTCACCTGGTCGTTTTCTGCCGAAAATGATGTCGCCATCCTCTTCTTCATCGCCCGCAGTTCACGTGAGGGATACCTATACGCAAACATATATATAGTATCGTAAACTGAATCACGGACAAAAGTCAAAACGACGCACGGAACGCGCATAGGTTAAAACCTATGTCCCGCTCATGCAAAAGAACCAAATATCGCTCGATGTCGGCGTACAAACGCCGATTGATCGAGATAAACATCAGCAAACAACTTGTAGTTTAAAAACTCATTACTTATAATATAAAACATGATTTAATCCATCGAAACCCTAAAAATCGATCAAATCGTCCGATTCCGTAAAACCTGAAAACACCAATTTACCGTTTTACTTCAAAACTTGATGTTTAAAAGAAACTAATGGTCATAATATTCATTAATTAGCATAACTAGACTATATAAACCATCACTATATTTTTAACACCCTAATTTATATTAGTTTGAAAATTCTAGTTTGCAAACTTTCTCGATTTCGATATTTTAAAGGAAAATTTCACAATATCACATCTAAACTGGATTTTGCATGAATTAATGCATTAAACTACAATTCATGATGATAATGATATAACGAAACCATAAATTATATTTTAAATTTCATTTATTTAAGAATTTCCAAAATCTAGTTAGCAAAATCGCATTTTTATTAATATTTTTCAATTATCAATAGAAACTAGTAACCAATTTAAGTTTTTCATTCCACCAACAAGTTAATATCCTCATTAAAACCACAATCTAGTGTTACAAACATTAATTGGAATTTTATCTCTCCAATATATACAATATATAGAAATCTAGTTTGCAAAATGGATTAATTTAAACAATTTTGGATAAACAATTTACAATTTATCATCCATACAAGATTTTCCACTTCTAAAAATGTTAAACTAGTTATTATAACCTTACTTAATTAATAAAAACCATAACTTAATTTTATAAACCCTAACTTGAATTTTAAAACTTATAGATAGAAATTATTTATTAAATCTAATTATGCTTAAATGAAACATCTAATAACAATAAATCGAAAGAAAAAAATTTATACCTCCACAACATGAAATCCAAACATGAAAATAAGCCTCCAAAATGAATGCTTTACTTCTCCAAAATCCATGTAAAGATGAGCAAAGAATAGAGGGTAGGAATTTATTTGGATTTTGTGGATTTTTTATTGAATTTTTGATGAATTTTGATGATTTTTAATGCAAAAATGATGGGGGGAAAATTTTGGGGCTGCCCATGGAGGTGAGGCTGGCCATGAGGTGAGGAAAAGAGAGGAGAGTGAGAAAAGGTGAAGAAAAGTGTAGAAGGTTTCACAAAAATATCACACAATTAAGTCTTTTCATGAATTTATTTAAAAATTCTTTATTTTCTTCACTCCATTTGACCTAGAATGGTCTAGAACCATTGTAAAATTTTGAAAATAAATTTGTCATGAAACACACTTGATTCTAAGATGCAATGGTTCATTTTTGCAAATTTAACCCATTCAAATTTGTAATTTACACTAATTTAGTGTAAAAATAAAGCTTATGTTAATATTTAAAATAATTAATTTAAGAAAAATATTTAATTAAACTAAAAATTTATAAGTGGCTAAATAACACCATTTACTAGTAATAACATAATTAAAATAGTTATTTTTAAATTTATAGCGAAAAATAATTACGGTTTAGTTTTATGAAAACTACGTTTTACTTTACCGAAAATTATAAAATTCACTTAAACGATTTTATTTATTTATTTAATTATTTAATTATTTTTAAAATGTTACAATCTTCTCCCCTTTAAGAAATTCGGTCCCCGAATTTAAATTAAAACTCCCCCCAATTACTAAAACATTCAGCCAAAACACTCAAATCGTCGGGGCTCCGAAATCATCAATACATAACTAAAATCAACTCCGTCAAGCATAACAAAATCATCGGAGTTATGGTAAAAATAAAATACCAAAACCCAATACGAAAACCAACATAATATACATCAAAACTATAACTTATATATTGTGCGCATCATAGTAAAATCGTCCAAACATCTGGATAAAGAAGTATGCAAGAACCCCTTTTGAAAATCGCCGTGTGATGCACGTGCCACGGCATAAGTAGCGGACGTTTATTTTTAAAAAAATAGCTATATATATATATATATATATATTTTATTTAACATACACGTCCCGCCTGGTTACCAAATCAATAGTAATGATTATAAAACATACTGATCAAACTGAAATCAATCCCAATCATATCATAAAAATATCATGTGCGTCCGATGCGCACTGAAATCGAAACCAAATACAGATGCCACGAATTCACACAAAAACCAAACTGAGTGCAACAGGTGTGCACCAAAAACATCTGTCAAGTGCAACGGGCGTGCACGACTCTAATATCAGGTGCATCTAATCTGCACAAAACCACGATTTAGTGCATCTGGTGTGCACAAATCGTATCAGGTGCACCGAATGTGCGCAAGAATCTCAATCAGGTGCACATGGTGCACGAAAACATACACCGAATATCAAAATCGAAATCACAGTACGAAAATGCATGAAAACTAGGTCGAAGCATATGTCAAAATCATGTGTAACCCATATGCACGAAATCAAATCAAAATCTCAAAATGTATAAAACCAAATCGAGTGTACTGGGTATGTACAAAACAACATCAATACAACTGATATATGAAGCACGAATAGAATGTAATGAATGCACACATAAGAAATACCAATCGTAGAACAAAATCCTCAAAATACCAAAAAAAAATCCAATCAACGGAAATATGAAATTCAAATCACCAAATCACAATCGTAAACACTATCGTCAATGTGCGCCTCTTTCCCCCTTTTCTCTGGTGTCGACTGCTTCGAACTTGTCTCTTCATAGGTGCGCTGACTGCGCTACCAACGGCAATACTCATATCTAAAGTCTCCCACGTAGTCGATCCCTTCACCTGATATTCGGACTACATTAAACTTTTCGATCGATCCATCAAAATCCCATAATTCCCCGAGAGCTCAACACTCAAGTACAGTTTAAAAATATCCGGTACATACCCCAGCATCGATGGTCCAGCCGTAGAAGGGCAAACCCAAGCCTCACTAAAGGCACCGCGGAACTGCCGTAAACCCTAAGGTTCAAGGGCGTTCTCATGGTCATTATGTCGCGTTAGGGTTTCATTCTTCTAGAGGGTCCATCGAAATACCTGCATGTTCTTCCGAATACTTTAAACTTGGGAAAATGGGTTTCTGACAATCGTTCGAAACCTTTAACTTCGTCTGGACGGCATGTGAATACCCTTTTCCCGCACGCTAAACAATGCTTCAATCCTCAAGAATAACCCATACCCTAATGGTTATCGCATTCGAGCCGCAGCTCCTTCTGCCCGTGCGCCCGTGGTAACAGAAACCACCCTCCGATGTTGGCGAAGACAGATCAAAGGAACGAATGAAATGCGGTGCAAACAAATGTACATTCTAAGGCTACTTAAGAAGAGTAGCGTATCGTAAGTATGCCGCGGATCATACCCACGGTACGTCACTCTACCTAAGTCGCCTACTCCATCAACCAAGGGTCACCCTAGACATATACAAGGTTAAACCTAGCGCTCTGATACCAACTTTGTCACGACCCGAAAGTACGGAACGTGACCGGCATTTTGATTACGAAGTGTCTAGAGGCGCAACGTAACCTAAGTAAGCCGCAGCCCAAAAATCTAAACCATAAAAAGAAGAAGAAGTAAAGGAAAACATGTAGAAAACAAGTTTAAAAGCAACATCCAATTTTCTCAAAAATTTCGGCAGAGTCTCCTTTTGTAAAAACTGGCCCTAAACGGGTACCAACAAGAATAATATATATACAAACAATAAAAAGCATCCCCAAACGGGAGCTAGCAATACGCCAAAAGGCGGAAACAACCACATCAATGCACAATAGTATACAACGCCAAAGGGCGAGGCTCAAAACTCAAAAGAAAACAAAACCACCAGATATCATAATAATACAAGCGCGACTCTAAGGTCGAAATAAACAACTGATCCAGTAACCTGTCAAGTAATACAAGTTTGGTTGATGGAGTTTTCTAGATACAAATGAAATAATAAAAGTACAATGGCGGTCCAGATACAAGTGAACCAACCTACCGTGCAAATCACCCTAAATGAAAAGATGTGCCAGCAAGCTGCCAGGAAAACCTGTACATCGAACCTGTAATAAAATTTGGCACAACGGGGGTGAGTTGCCAACTCGTGAGTAGAAGATATCTGCAAAAAGAAATCGAATGCACGACGCTGTCCAAGGTCATAATAATATACTAATATACTACTAGTCATCAAGTAAAGACAGGATAATAAGCTACGTGTAAGTGCAAATGCTCCGTGCTCGTATCAGTGCCTCATATAGAACTATGTCATGTGAATGAGTATGCATGCACCATGAATGTGAAATAACCAATCCTGAAATCTAGATATATCTGTATAAGAAATCTTTAACTTTTACCATGGTAAAATGTGTATAGAAATCTGAAATATCAACGATGAAATCTATGGAAATCCGTGTCAAGCATCGACACAAAACATGTAAATCTCAAGTCTCAATACCTCATAATCTCAATGTCTCATAGTCTCAATATCTCGGGCTCCGTCAGTCCGGATCGGCCCATATCATCAAATCTCATGACAACGGTCGGTATCCCCCGGATATCCGCCGCGCCAGACATCACCGGTAGGTAGTCCTCCCGTGCCAGGCTCATCGTCTACAACTCGATCTTCTTGCCCCGGGGTACCATACCGGGCCCACCATGTACCCGAGACGGTTCATCCACTCCTCGAATCGGGTATCAAAATCCAATAGAAAACATGAAATCTCATGGTGGACGACACATACATCATGAGAAAACCGCATCTTATGTTTTAAAAAGATAGGAGGAGAGAGAGAGAAGTTTTTATATATTCTTGCGGTTTTCCCAAAAAATCCAGAAATCTCATAGAAATCCAAAATCCCAAAATCATGAGTAAGTATATGATAAGTGTTGGCATATGCCCCATAATACTGCATGATAACATGAAAATGCGAATGCATGAAATGTCTAAGTAATAAATACCATATCTATACTAACACCAGAGAGTAATCACAATATTATATCGATCTAGCTGTTAGCTGATTGTATCAATAAAAGATAATATGATCTAAAGTGTACGTGACATAGCAATTACCGATGATGATGTGTGTGAGCCGGCAAATAAGTGTGCGTGGAATATGCGCATCATCGGTAATGGTAATGGTGTCCTAACAGGCAAAGTTTTATTCTTATTATAGAAACATATGAATAAACATGCACCATTATGATTACGGTATGAATGTAAAGACGGATGTGTAATAACCACTCATCTGTGATATACAAGTATAACTACAACTGTATGACTCGAGCCTAAACTAGTGTCCATCTACCCTCCTAAGGAACTAAACTTAAGGAACTAAACCTAAGAAACTAGTCAATAAGAAATAAGAGTCCACCTAAGGTCTAAATCCATATCTCTAATAGTCGGCGATCCAGCCTCAATAGCGTCACGTACGTAGTACGGCTTCCTCGAATCAAGAGTGCGGATCAATCATCATATCTATGCCTCGTACGGTAAAATCCATCGTACGGCATCAAAATATCGGGGTACGGGTCAAGTATCACCTACGTGTCTCATCATTCGTATAATATCATCATCAACACATGCCAAGATCAAGGTGTTATACTGTAATCGCATACATCAATCATATATTATTGTCAGCATAAATATACATCGTTAATTTATCCTCAGAAATATCATGTCATATGTATCATATTGTGATTAAGTCACACCTATATGATATCGTAATCAAGTCACACATATATGATATCGAAATCAAGTCACACCTATATGATGCCGTAATCAAGTCACACCTATATGATATCATATCAGAATTTCAGGCACAAGTTACGGTCCGGGTTCTATTTTAGAGTCCCATATACTTCAATATCATCACCACCCCTCATTATTGTTCAAGTATACAAACCCATTATCTCATTTTTTAATGATCCGCTAACATCATAACACGACTGTATAGCCAAGAATCATGGCATCAGCCCAGTTATATAATTTCATCCCCGTGTATCATATCACATCCTTGTATCACATATACGTATTGTGTATATATATACCTACACCTAGTCATATATATATATATATATATATATATATATATATATATATATATATACACCACGTCGAGTCTCAATGTGTGCGTGTGTGTGTATCTACCTGAAACCTACGAATCTCTTCCAAGGTATTCATCCTCTGGTATGGTCTTTCTAAATCAGTCTAGTCCAACCTAGGGTCATTACTAGGGTCCTACTCATCAAGAATCTAAGGTCACATTTGGCTTCCTAATGACAATAAGTACTATCCCTATTCTACGTTTGCGGGGGTGCTAAACGCCATCCACCCGATTTCCCCTCGTAGATATACATCTACTCACCTGGTCCTTGTCTGCCGAAAATGATGTGACCGTCCTCTTCTTCATCGCCCGCAGTCCACGTAAGGGGTACCTATACGCATACATATATATTGTATCGTAAACTGAATCACGGACAAAAGTCAAAACGACGCACGGAATGCGCATAGGTTAAAACCTATGTCCCGCTCATGCAAAAGAACCAAATATCGCTCGATGTCGGCGTACAAACGCCGATTGATCGAGATAAACATCAGCAAACAACTTGTAGTTTATAAACTCATTACTTATAATATAAAACATGATTTAATCCATCGAAACCCTAAAAATCGATCAAATCGTCCGATTCCGTAAAACCTGAAAACACCAATTTACCGTTTTACTTCAAGATTTGATGTTTAAAAGAAACTAATAGTCATAATATTCATTAATTAGCATAACTAGACTATATAAACCATCACTGTATTTTTAACACCCTAATTTATATTAGTTTGCAAACTTGCCCGATTTCGATACTTTTAAGGAAAATTTCACAATATCACATCTAAACTGGATTTTGCATGAATTAATGCATTAAACTACAATTCATGATGATAATTATATAACGAAACCATAAATTATATTTTAAATTTCATTTATTTAAGAATTTCCAAAATCTAGTTAGCAAAATCGCATTTTCATTAGTATTTTTCAATTATCAATAGAAACTAGTAACCAATTTATATTTTTTTTATTCCACCAACAAGTTAATATTCTCATTAAAACCACAATCTAGTGTTACAAACATTAATTGGAATTTTATCTCACCAATATATACAATATATAGAAATCTAGTTTGCAAAATGGATTAATTTAAACAATTTTGGATAAACATTTTACAATATATCATCCATACAAGATTTTCCACTTCTAAAAATGTTAAACTAGTTATTATAACCCTAATTAATTAATAAAAACCATAACTTAATTTTATAAAGCCTAACCTGAATTTTAAAACTTGTAGATAGAAATTATTTATTAAATCTAATTATGCTTAAATGAAACATCTAATAACAATAAATCAAAAGAAGAAGATTTATACCTCCACAACATGAAATCCAAACATGAAAATAAGCCTCCAAAATGAATGCTTTCCATCTCCAAAATCCATGTAAAGATGAGCAAAGAATAGAGGGTAGGAATTTATTTGGATTTTGTGGATTTTTTATTGAATTTTTGATGAATTTTGATGATTTTTAATGCAAAAATGATGGGGGGAAAATTTTGGGGCTGCCCATGGAGGTGAGGCCGGCCATGAGGTGAGGAAAAGAGAGGAGAGTGAGAAAAGATGAAGAAAAGTGTAGAACGTTTCACAAAAATATCACACAATTAAGTCTTTTCATGAATTTATTTAAAAATTCTTTATTTTCTTCACTCCATTTGACCTAGAATGGTCTAGAACCATTGTAAAATTTTGAAAATAAATTTTGCATGAAACACACTTGATTCTAAGATGCAATGGTTCATTTTTGCAAATTTAACCCATTCAAATTTTTAATTTACACTAATTTAGTGTAAAAATAAAGCTTATGTTAATATTTAAAATAATTAATTTAAGAAAAATATTTAATTAAACTAAAAATTTATAAGTGGATAAATAAACACCATTTACTAGTAATAACATAATTAAAATAGGTATTTTTAAATTTATAGTGAAAAATAATTACGGTTTAGTTTTATGAAAACTACGTTTTACTTTACCGAAAATTATAAAATTCACTTAAACGATTTTATTTATTTAATTAATTATTTTTAAAATGTTACATGATGGCACTATACCCAATCTCATCGACTCATCTCCAATCATCATCTACTATCCTCATCATCCAGGTATAAGTATAACAAGTAAGCATGTGTGGGGGGTGTAAACCTATTCTAGGGTTCGCAACTAAGAAGCTATACTAGTTTACTTCTAAAAACCCTGATCTAACCATAGTACACCTAATCACATCTTGAATATCCATGTCACTCATAAGGCTATCATATATATATAGTATATATATAGTATACTAAATATCGAACTGCGGGGGTGCTATACGCTATCCACCCGACTTCCCCCGTGATATAATCTACTCACTTGATCTTCGTTTGCCGATACCGACGTCGCCACCATCTTCTTCATCGTCTCGAATCATCGTGGGGATACCTACATATCACACGCATCGTATCGCATTAAAACCAAATCGAAACCAAAACGACACGCGGAACTCACATAGGTCAAAACCTATGGTCTACTCCCGCAAATCAACCCGATATCACTCGATGTAGACGTACAAATGTCACTTGATCAAGATAAAGCACAAATACAAAAAATCTAGAATTGAAAATACACAAAACCATAACTCAAAATCAACCAGCAACTAGAGAAAGTGGTCTCAGATTTTTACTCAGTCCAAAACAAGGAAAGAAAACAACACTAGGGTAATATATAGGGTGCATGTGACCTACTGAAACAACCTGGCCACCTAATTTATCAGGGGGGCCGGCCACATACCTCAAAATTCCAGCCAGGACAGTTTTGCTAGGGAGTTAGGGTCTCGTCTGGTCAGAGTGGTCTCATACTGGTCCAATTTGGCCTCTAGAGTTGTTTGTTTGTCTCATAATTTCCCCGGGTCATTCCAGATTTCTCTGCACACTCATTTTCCTCACAAACCGACATTCACAGTTTTCTATTTTCAGTTCCAGGTTTTTGTATGGTGTTTGGTCTGGGTTTTTATCATTATAGGGGGTCTAAGGCCCAATTACACCATCTCTACTCAATTCAAACCCTAATTCCAAACTTGAGATTTCAAAGTTCACTAAACTTCGCGAAAATGATTTTAAACTTGAAATGAGGCTTAAGCATATGAAACGCTACACTAATTGTGAAAGGATTACCTCATTTAGGACCCAAGAATCCTCTACAGCACCAAAATGCGAACTTTCTTGGTCCAATGGGTAGCTAGAGGGCTTGTGCACAAGTTTTGTGAAGTGAAGTTTGAGTTTTGAGGTGTTTTTCATGGAGTTTGAGAAGGTTGAAGATGGTAGAGGAGGAGGCGGCAGCAGCAGCAGCAAAGAGAGGGAGGGGAAAGGAAATGAGTGAAGAATGAAGAAGGAATGGCCAAGTCAAAGTAACCCTCACCTTTCTCTCTCTCTCACCCATACCTAATATTCTATTCTTTTCTTTTCCTTTTCTTTTCTTTTCTTCTCTTCTCAATAGTAATCCCAAAACAAATACCCATACACCCCAAATCATGTAGGAAAATGTAATACAAGTGTAAAAATGATATAGTGCATGTTTTGCACAAAACAAGATTAATGCGCGATTAGCGATATTTAATCGTGATTAGTACTAAATTAGTGTATAATTAAACATAAAAACTTATAATTTGCATAATTCACGTAAAACACCCTTTCTTTAGTAATTTCCATAATTTTCCAAATTTTTCCCAATTTATCGGTATTTAATTATACCGCCTTATTAAAATATTCAATATTTTATTATTTAATTATAAAAATTCCCAAAAATAATATTTTATTTTTTTGAAATGTTACAATCTTCCCCCCTTAAAGAAATTCGGTCTCCGAATTTAAATTTAAACCCCTCAAATACTAAAACATTTCAGTAAAAAAGTCCAAGTCGTCGGGGCTCCGAAATCACCAATACATAAAACGCATCATAGCGCAATGCACGCGCATGAACAATGAGCAGATAACTCAAAATCAAAACTCCGTCAAGCATCCCGCAATCATCGGAATCATGGTGAAGACATCAATATCTACATCCAATACGAAAACCAATATGATATACATCAACACTATACATATAAACATCAAATCTGTACATGTAAACATCTGAAAAAAATGCATGCCAAACCTTTCATGTTGTTGTACGATGTGCATAACACTGCACAGTGGCGGACGTCAATTGTAAGAAAATATCCATATATGTATATATCTTTTGTTTAAATGCACATACCGCCGTTTTAAAACAATTTAGAAGGGTTTTCTTGTTTTAAACGTTTCGTTTCATATCAGACACGTAGGTAAATACTGAGACTATAGCTCTCTTTTTGGAAATCCCTTCGATAACTATTAATGCATGCAAAATATATCTAGGTAATGTCCTCCGACTAGTCCTGCTCAGTACGAAAATAAATAGCAAATATCATAAAAACGTACTGGTCCATAAGAAATCAATCACCAAAAAATGTGCATATGAATGATATGTGCGTCTGGTGCGCACGAAAATCATAATCCATATATGTTCCATATATGTCCACAGAAACAACATCTAAGTGTAACGGTGTGCACGAAACACCTGTCAAAGGCAACGGGTGTGCCTGATCGCAAAATCAGGTGCATCTGATATGCACGAAGAATCTCGCTTCAGTGCATCTAGTGTGCACCAAAATCGCATCCCATAACATGCGCCCAACATGCACGAAAATCCAAATCAAGTGCATCCATCATGCACGAATAAAATCTAAATCATGTTCATCCAATATGCACGAAATCATGAAATCCAATATCAAACGCCGAACATGCGCAAAGTCCAACCCAAGCGCGCCAAATATGCGCAAGAATCCAAATCAAATACACGGAGTGCAAGAAATCAACATCAATATCAGAATCGAAATCGACGGTATACTGTAAAGCTAAATCCAAATCAGGTATACCGCGGTATATAATCTCACAACCATGTGCATCAGCATGCATAAATCAAATCAAAACACTAAAAGTGCATGAAAACTATGCCGAAAGTATAAGTCAAATCATATGCATGCCTAGGCATGAAGTCAAAATCAACATATCCATGACATCCACCAAAGTCAGATGCAACTGGGGTGCACAAAATGTAAACTCAGTGCAACAAAAGCACAAAATATAAATCCGGTGCAACAAATGCACGAAATATAAATCTGGTACGATAAACGCACGAAATATAAATCTGGTGCGACAAATGCACGAAACATAAATCTGGTGCGACAAACGCATGAAATATAAATCTGGTGCGACAAACTCAAGAAAGATAAATCCGGTGCGACAAACGCACAAAATATAAAACTGATGCGACAAACGCACGAAATATAAAACTGGTGCATCCTGTGCAAGAAATACAAATACAGTGCATCCTGTGCATAAATACCCAACAATAACTCAAATGCATAAATAGCAACACCGAGTGTACCAAGATGTAAAAATCATAAACGTGTGAAACTGCGTGCACAAAACACATATCAATGCACTACAAGCACATATAAGCTATACCGAGTGCAAAAGCCAAATCGTGTGCATACCATGTGCACAAAATCAACCCAACTGTATGAAATCATAAACATGTGCGACTAAGGCACAAAACGATATTAAGTGCAATCACTGTGCACAAATCATAAATCAACACTACAGTGTATAAAGCATATCTCAAGGGTAATAACTATACACAAAATATGAATACCTAGTAGGTGCAACCATGGTGCACGAAAACAAATATCATAAAACTCAGTCATCAAGACTAAATCATGCAAATAGATCGCCCATAATACCGAAATCCAAGGTGACAGATTCGTGATAATCGAATCACCAAATCACAATTCATAAATACCGTCGTCAATATTTCCTCCTTCAAAGTCGAGAAGGTGTCGGCGCATCCAATGCTAGCAGAGCAAGATATCTATTTGCCTACTGCTCATGGTCTGGCGTCCTCTGTCTCTGGGCCCTTATCTTCTCTGTGGATTACCAATCTCGCAATCCATCGGCTCGTCGGCCCTGTCAGGTGTGCTAACAGGGACGATTCCGTCCTGGCACTTCTCTGGTCATCTCTCGGTCAATCCTCACGACCACTCGTAAGGCAACACGTCACTGGCGTCGGCTTCTGGTTCTCTGAATACACATCACACATCTGATCCTGGTGCAAATCTTATCGCAGCAGTGTCCTGGAAAGGATCCTGCTCAAGGTCTCTCCCGATCTCTCCTATGCCGAACTGTACGGAGGCTGGTACTCTTGCATAATCTTTTCTCGCTCTCTGGACATCTGCGTCCTCAGCACAGCCTTTTCTCAGAAACTGGTCGCATCCCAACGCCTCTGTAGACATATCCGATCTTTAATCTTAACGGGGAGTAACAACAGCTCGTCAGCATCTCGCACGAACCTCTTATTCCACTTGTCTGTATCATCGTCCACTTCGACGTCACGTCTCTATCTACGCACTGCAAATGTTCTCGGCTACGGTCAATCCGAAGTCTCTCACACGGACTCGAAATCATGAACTCGGTATCTTCATCACTCTGTGGAAGATATCTAGCCGAACACGTCCTCGGGAACTCGTCCCAACCTGTGGAGGTATACTCCGTACCCATCCGTTCTTGATCAATTCACAACACATCTAGGTGAGGTCCTCTATCCGAACCCGGTCAGCTTACTGGCCTCCTAGGTGTGCGTAACATGACTGATCCTGGGTCCAAGTCTTCTCGTATAGTATTCCAGAAAGGTCCTGTCGAGGTCTCTCTCAAATCTCATTTCTTCCGAATTTCCCTGAAGTTACCACCCTTACTATATCTGTTTCTTATTCCGGAATGGCTGCATACTCATCGAGACTCCTTCTGGAAGGTATATCAATAATCAACGCCTCTGCATCCATATCACATCTCTGATGTCGGCGGAGTGGGACGTCACCTCATCAAATCTCATGCGAACTCTTTACTCCACTCTGTTCCAATGTCGACTGATTCGGACTCGTCTTCTCGTGGCTACATGGACTACGCTCCAACGGCTATACTCGTATCTGGAGTCTCCCAAGCAATGCATCCCATCACATGATATCCGAAAGATGTCGAACCTTTCGATCACTTCGTCAAAACCTCATAATCCCCCAAGAGCTCAACATCTTGGGTACAGTTTAATAGTATCGAGTACATACCATAGCATCGGTGGACCAGCCGTAGAAGGGAAAACCCAAGCCTCACTAATGGCACCGAGGAACTGCCACAAACCCTAAGGTTCAAAGGCTTTCACACGGTTATTATGTCGAGTTAGGGTTTCATTCTTCTAGAGGGTCCATAGAATTGCTTGCACGTCTTTCCGAATACTTTAAACTTGGAATTGGGTTCCTGACATTCGATCATCTCCATCGACTCTAAACGTACCTGCGTGAAGTCGTCTCTAGCTGGAATCAATCTATCTGATGACCTCGCATCGGGGTAAGCGAACGAACCGCAAGTCCTAGTCATTCATCCTTGGTGACTAGTGATCTTCTATCATATCTCAAGTATAAACTCGTGCTGCAACAGCTCCAAACATCTGGGGCGATATCTCATCATTCGCAGCAGCAACTGGCTCATTCGTCTGCACGCTGAACAGTGCCTCAATCATCAATAATAATCAGTGCATCGACGGTCATCACAATCTGGCTAGCCTCTATCAGTGGTCCAATCCTCTAGTGCTGATCTGCACATCCGAGTAATCTTGTAAAAGCAATCCATTAAACGCTAATGGCGCGAAAATACAATAACACGACGCCTCTCTATGCAAATCGTATCTCCCTGGAATAACGCCCTGGTCAGTCCTCGTCTGTGACGAGCTCATGCTGACCGCAACACTAGTCGTAGCTCTCTCTGCCCGTGTAATCGTGGCAGCAAAATCATAACCACTATCGATGAGGATAGATCATAGGAATGAATATAATACTGTGCAAGGAAATGTACATCCTAAGATTTCTTAAGCGGAGTAGCGTATCGTAAGTATGCCGCGGAACATACGTACGGTACGTCACTCTACTCAAGCTACCTACTCCATCAACCAAGGGTCATCCTACGCGATGAAAATTCGGGTATAATACCCCCTCGACTAAGTCTAATTTCCGTAAGGTCAAGCCTAAGTTCCGTATATATATATAAACGCTCTAGGCTCCGCATAGTCAAACTTAGACTCGAACCAAGGTTAACCTAGCGCTCTGATGCCAACTTTGTCACGACCCGAAATAGCACGTGACTGGCCCTTGAATCATATGAAGTCTATAGGACCTCATCTAATTCAAGTATGCCAAAAGCCTAGAAATCTAAAACCATTTTAAAAAATAAATGGGGGAAAACTAGTTTTAAAGAAGTGAAGAAAACATGTTTTAAAAACAAGGTTTTTAAATAAGTAAACCGAATATGCATTTTTAAATCCTCAATGTCTTTTCTCAAAATTTCGGCAGAGTTTCCTTTGTAAAAACTGGCCCCAAACGGGGTACAACATGAATAATATAAGCACAATGATAAAAGGCATCCCCAAGCGGGAGCTAGCTCTTCGTCAATCGACGGTCACAACCATGCAAGCAATATAGTATACAACGCCGAAGGGCGAGAATCAAAACTCAAAAGAAACTCGAATTATCAAGAAAAAACCATAATACAACAACGCGCGACTCTAAGTTCGAAATAATACACAACTGGTTTTCTAAGCCTGAATAAATATACAAGTTTGGTTGATGGAATTAGTAGATACAACTGATTAAAATAAATACAAGGGTGGTCCCGATGCGAGTGAACCCACCTATCAAAGAAATCACCCAGAATGGAAGCAGTGTGCCAGAAAAGCCGCAATAAAACCTGTACGGTAAAACCTACAAGAACTGTGGCACAACGGGGGTGAGTTGCCAACTCGTGAGCAGAAAACATCACAGAGCAGAAATCGTATGTATGACTCAATCCTAGGTCAATACGATCAGATATATATATAAATCTCAAATGAATAAGTCTGAAGCATGATAAGGTGGTAAGGGTAAACATCTATACATAAGTGTAATACCAAGTGCTCGTGCCAGTGCCTCAGTTAGCAACATATCATAAATATGAGGTGTGATCAATATAATCAACATGAATCAATGTCAACTGTATCATGACGTCTAAAAGTATGTGGATATCATCCAACTATATGATCAATGTCTGTATGTATGTGGATCTCGTCCACGTGTCAACCAATGACATAAAACATCATGCATATAAACACCATAAATCATATGCATGGAAGTATGAGGATATAAATCAATGTGTGTCCCTCGCAACACATCAAAATCATGGAACCTGAGTGTCTAGCATCGACACTCGAAAACATCATGAAACATGTGCCCAGTATCGGCACGTAAATCCTCATATATCGGGCTCCGTCAGTCCGGATCGGCCCAAATCATCTCTCGACTCCGGTCGGTATCCTCCGGATACCCGCCGAGCCCAAATACTATCACCGGTAGGTAGTAGTCCCACTGCCAGGCTCACCGTCTGCAATACAGCGATCCGTTCTCGCCCCGGGGTACCATACCGGGTCCACCATGTACCCACAATCGGCCTCTTCCGCCTCCTCGAATCGGGTTTTACATGTCGCTCTCCGAACCGAGAAAACACATGGTGGACGTACTGAAATATCATATCAAGAGAAACCGGGTTTTTAAAATAGTACATGCTTTCTTTTGAAATCTCCACGGTTCTCAAATTCAGAAATTTCATGAAAACAGCATATCTCAATGCGTAAGATCATAAAGCATGATATATGCGACATATAAAAGAAATGTAAGCATATCAGTATATCATGCAACATGGAATAGTAATATGCACATATCGAGGGAAACCGCTCTTTTAAAATGAATCCAGTTTTAAAATATATCTTGCGGTTCCCAAATCTCCAAAATCAAGCCGGGATCATCTATGTATGTACAAATATGTATGTATGCAAGTATGAGTGTACAATATGTATGTACGCGAGTATGAGTGTACAATTTGTATGTACGCAAGTATGTGTGTACACAAGTATGTCATATCCTGATGCAACAACCCTACTGTGTAGTGACATGGCAATTATCGATGATGAAGTGTGTGAGCCGGCAAGCAGGTGTACGTAAAACATACGCATCATCGATAATAGTGCTGGTGTCCTGACAGCATGGTTTTAATATAATAATAACACATTTAAACATGCCATGCGATGCGAACAGCAGAATATGCGGAAAATGAATGATAAACACAACAGTGAAGAATCTACATCAATATATATATATATATATATATATATATATATATATATATCATACAGTTTTGCCATTTGAAATTAGACGAATCGGGGTGTTTAAAAAAATAAGGGCTACGGTGTTTTTAAGAAAAGTTGCGTCTTTTGAAAATATCCGTAGAATCTCTTTGCCTGTCTTTAAAATACTCATGATTCATTAGTTTTGAAATAGGCATGACTCGGGTCTTGTCTAACATCTACTAAGCAAACTACAGATCTAACTAACAAGCTAATCGAAAGGGTATGGAGACCACCTAAATCTGAGTCGATATATATATATATATATGTATGTATGTATAATAGTCGGTGATCCCGCCTCAATAGTATCACATACGATACAATATACAATATGATGTCCTCGAGTCAAGAGTGCGGATTTATCATCAATATAAAGCTCGTACGTAAGTCCGTCGTACGGCATCCCAAATCTGGGTACGGGTCAAATATCACATTCATCTCATCATTTATCCGGTATCCTTATCATCATATCTCATGAACTGGGGTACTAATCTAAGTCTAGTACAACTGATACCATCTATATAAATGCGTGTGTAAAACACACGTCCAAAGGCCCGCTAAAATCTCATGGCGTATCCCGAATACGAACCACATCATATCACCGATCTGGTGGCACTATGCCCAATCTCATCGACTCATGTCCAATTATCATCCACTATCCTCATCATCCGGGTATAAGTATAACAAGTAAGCATGTGTGTGGGGGGTGTAAACCTATTTTACGGTTCGCAACTAAGAAGCTATACTAGTTTACTTCTAAAAACTCTGATCTAACCATAGTACACCTAATCACATCTTGAATATCCATGTCACACATAAGGCTATCATATATATATATAGTATATATATATAGTATACTAAATATCGAACTGCGGGGGTGTTATACGCCATCCACCCGACTTCCCCCGTAAATATAATCTACTCACTTGATCTTCGTTTGCCGATGCCGACGTTGCCACCATCTTCTTCATCGTGGGGTACCTACATATCACACGCATCGTATCGCATTAAAACCAAATCGAAACCAAAACGACACGCGGAACTCATATAGGTCAAAACAAATGTTTACTCCCGCAAATCAACCCGATATCACTCGATATAGATGTACAAACGTCACTTGATCGAGATAAAGCACAAATAAAAAAATCCAGAATTTAAAATACACAAAACCATAACTCAAAATCAAGCAGCAACTAGAGAAAGTGGTCTCAGATTTTTACTCAGGCCAAAACAAGGCAAGCAAACAACACTGGGGTAATATATAGGGTGCATGTGACTTAATGAAACAACCTGGGCACCTAATTTATCATGGGGGCCGGCCACATACCTCAAAATTCCGGCCAGGCGGTTTTGCTAGGGAGTTAAGGTCTCGTCTGGTCAGAGTGGTCTCATACTGGTCAAATTTGGCCTCTAGAGTTGTTTGTTTGTCTAAGAATTTCCCCGGGTCATCCCAGATTTCTCTGCACACTCATTTTCCTCACAAACCGACATTCACAGTTTTCTGTTTTCACTTCCAGGTTTTTGTATGGTGTTTGGTCTGGGTTTTTATCATTATAGAGGGTCTAAGGTCATCTCTAAATACTTAGACTATAGCACTCTTTTTGGAAATCCCTTCGATAACTATCAATGCATGCAAAATATATCCAGGTACTGTCCTCCGACTAGTCCTGCTCAGTACGAAAACAAATAGCAAATATCATAAAAACGTACTGCTCCATAAGAAATCAATCACCATAAATGTTCATATGAATGATGTGTCTGGTGCGCACGGAAATCATAAACCATATATGTGCCATATATGTGCACAGAAACAACATCTAAGTGCAACGGGTGTGCACAAAACACCTGTCAAAGGCAACGGGTGTGCCTGACCGCAAAATCAGGTGCATCTGATATATGCACGAAGAATCTCGATTCAGTGCACCTGATAGACGAGTCTTTAGAGTCCGACACAGAAGGTTTCCCTGCTTCGGGCGAAACGATGTAGAGGCCGTATGGTTTTACAGAAGGGTTCGATCACATACGTGTACTTGTGCACGAATGATGTTCGGACGGATAATACTAGTGGGCTTTGGTTTAAGCCGGATCCTAGTATTATATTTGTTGGATTATTTTCGTCTCTTTGTATTCGTATTCTTCGGAATACGGATGCGGGTATGTATATACGGTTGAGGGGGATTCTTGTAATTTATTACAAGATTACTTTTAGAAAATTACACCTCATCATGGTTTAGACCTTTTTGGATTAAAAGGTTATTGAGGTGTAGGATGAGGTGTTTATTGCATTTTTTGTGGCATGGCTAATTAGTGACCCATGGTGACTATTCTACCATACTTAGGGTTTTTGTTTGTTGTGAGATTATGTTTGACTTGAGATATTCATTCGATAGACGTGATTCCCCGAAGGCAGGACACACGCAGTTCACTCGGCCTATTCTACTTTTTTGTTGACTAAGATATTTTGGAGACATGGACATTTATGTGATGGCTCCATTATTTCTTATCACACTCACACAACAAACAAAAACACAAGCCATTATTCATTTCTTTTTCTCTTTCTTGAGTTACTCTCAACACCTCATTCTCATGGCATCTTCTTCTTGCTCTAGCTCCACCCAAACCCTCTCATGAGTTGAGAATCTTTGGATGTCTTGAGACAAATTAATCCTTCATCACTCTCTACTTCATCTACAGTATCTAGAGTAGACTCTCGGGTGGATCATTTTCGATGGAGGGAGACAGGAGATCAAGCTTGATCAAGGAAGCCCCTAGGAGCTTGGGATGATGTTTGAAGACCAAAGGACACGGATCTATTCGGTATAACCATTCTAACTCCTTTACACGTTTTGTTATCTAGGGCATATAGGTAGATACGGGTAATTGGTTATGGTAGCGCCAAGTTTTTTAAATTTTTGTTCCGCATTTGGTCACAGATTGATGGCCGGGACGCTGCCGTAACCCAACATGGTATCAGAGCCATTCCATAAGCCTTATTTAGATCATTGCGATATTAGAAATCCGGCGTTTTTGTCATGCAAAAACTGCCGACAAAAACAGTTCCGAAAACTGAAAGTTTGAGATGTTTGCACACCCCGCGGGCTCACGGCTTGAATTGAGAAGCCGCAGAGTAGTGCATGGGCAACCCGGGGAACCCCCGGGGGGACCGAATGGCTGGTCCCACTCCCCAAGACCACCACAAGGTGGTCTTGGCAGTGGGGACCCGAAACTGCCCCACCTTAGGCAATTTCGGGTCTGCCTCACCCCGTGGCCATTTCGTGGTGGCCTCGGGGGTGGGGTACCCACTCTAGGCCTCCTGACTCGAAGTTAATTCCGTGCTCTAACTTCCGACAAAGGTTCGGGCGCGTTTTGTTTTGATTCGGACTTCCGAATTGGTTTTAAACGGTCGGTTTTTGGAACTTTAGCTCACTGTTTTTTCATGGTTTTGGAAATTGGATTAGTTTGCTAATTGCATGCGGAATTCTAATGTCGTGGTTTTCAGTACATACATTACTATCTACGACCGTGAATGTCATTAGAGTGGTATAACTCGTCTAACTGCTATATGCTCTTTTAGACGGGTTTGCGAACGTGACATTCACGTTGACGTTCTGTGTTGTGTTGTGGCTGTGGCGGGATCGTCGTGGTGGATAGCTTGGATGCAATGGTAGTACAGTTTGGATTTATTTGTACATTTGATATTACGGGGCGAGCGTCCGACATGTGGACTGCCGTCACTTCCAGTTTGTATATTATTTATTTGAGGCACGACCGGGTTGAGGTCGATGTCACCCTTGTACTTATTTTCTTTTCTATACTAGGATTACCCCACGACGGAGTGCACGAATAGCCGGGTTCTAGAGGGCAATGGGCCCGTATCTTATGTCTTTAAGAAGGAGGCCTCACTCTAGAATTGGTGGACTATTCGCCGCACTCGTAGAGGGTATAGGTTGACCCAAGGAGGGGTGCTCAAGTTACCGGATTCCGTGATGTGCCGGGTGGCCCATTCACTTTGATGAAGGGGGTTGCCTCACTTCTGGTTTTGGCAGGTAACTTACCGCGCTAGTAGGGGTCTAGGTTTTCATTGCACAGGCTATCCACACGACCAGGGGAACGTCGGGTTTCACTTGCGGCTCAAAGAAAACCCGGGGCTCCTAGATCATCAGTATTGTTATGTGATGCTTATCGCTTATCTGTGATGGTGCATATATCATGCCTAAAACGATCATTATATATTGTTATATATATATTAGTAGATGTTGTATATGTTTTGCACCCGCGCTAGTTCAGCCCCAGCTCTGTCGTTAGTTAAGTAACCTAACGGGTGATGACGGGGCCCAGTGGCGAATGCGAATGGCATATACGTACATTATATTTTTGTTCTTTTCTGGTGTGATTAATTGATGGGACTGCGTTGATTCTGATCAATGCAAGGAAAACAGACCTATTTGATGTTGTTGGAACAATTTTCAAAAGCTGTTATTACAAGGACGTTTTCTTTTTTTTTTGCACAGCGATATTCGGTTATGAATATCCAGCACCTCATTCGATGAGGCAAGAGCCGAGATCTCTTCACCGGGAGTGACCTCTTGGGCAGAAGTTTGCATCAGGGTAATAACTTCACTATAGTCGATTACTTTTTGCTTTGTGTCATGATATTCAGTTAGGAATATCCTGCACCTCATTCAACGAGGAAAGAGCCGAGATCCCTTCACCGGGAGTGACCTCTTTAGAAAAAGTTTTCGCTATTATATATTTGTAAAGCTATCCGGTTCCTTCAACGATATCAAGTTCATTACGTTAATGGTTTTTCACGAAAAACCATTCGTAGCCCTCCGTCATTTCAGACGGATAGCACTTAGTATTCATGCTATGTTTGTTGGCCTTAGTCAAGGCATAGTGTATGGTAGTTATTTGTTACTTTTCTATTGTATAGATAGATGCATTGGTTTGGGACAGTCATACAGCCTTGTTGGCCTTAGTCAAGGGTGAGTACGGGTGGGTTCAAATTAACCTGGACAATGACGGGTAGAACTTGACATGTGACTTATAATTTGTTGGCCTTAGTCAAGGTCATAAGAGCATGGGGCAAAAATCGCATCTGGAGTTTCTAAAGAAACTGAAACTTGTCAGGCATGCGCATACCTTTTGGAGTGTGATAACTTTAGTGGATTCCATCAAGTTATCATGCAATGATAGTTGGATCTCGATTCCCACCGATAAGTTGGTTTACTCCTCGGGTGATTTTAGATAATCCCGACTAATTCTCCTTTGGGTTTGGGGGAGGATTCGAGGAAACAGTGGGAGCCATCCTGATTAGATAATGTGATTAACTATTCTGATCTAGGTTAGAGTGCCCGCTGAGTGTTTCTTTTCTCTCTCTCTCTGGCAGCGACCATGGCCCAACCCTAGACTAAAACTCATGAACCAAGTTAACCGAACCTTCTTAAAACACTTTGGCTTTTGCATTGTCAGAGTCGCATTTATCATTGTCGCTCCTACTTTTACCCTTTGAATTTCTCTGGAACATTCCGTATCACTATGAAGATCCACATTTATTGGATAAGACTATCGTATAGTTACATACGAACTCGAAGAAACTTGTTTCGGATTCGAGGATGGTTTCCGGTTCAGGAGAAATTGAATAGGACTGTTCAGTTGTTTTTTCCCTTTACCTTCTCTTAGGTTGCAAGAGCTCCTGGTATTTAGAAGAGTACACCTATTACGCTTATTGGATAGTCTTCTTTCAAACCTTAGGCTGGTGCCGAAGGATGGGGAAGGAAGAAAACCAATTAGCTTAAGTGTGGTGTACAGAAGGTAATGAGTAAAGACAAATAAAGGGATTAGAAAGAGGCCAAAGTAAAATGCGACTGCTATCATTCACGAAGAAACCGCGTATATCATCGCCACTCATACTTCACCTTTGCATTTCTCCAGAACATTCCGTATCACTATGAAGATCCACATTTATTGGATAATCTATCGTATAGTTACATACGAACTCGAAGGAACTTATTCCAGTTCGAGAATGGATTCTGGTTCTGGAGAAATAGAATAAGGATTATTCAGTTGTCTTTTCCCTTTACCTTCTCTCAGGTTGCGAGGGCTCCTAGGATTAGGAGGGTACACCTATTACGCTTATTGGATAGTCTTCTTCGAAACCTTAGGTTGGTGCCAAAAGGTAAGAAAGGAAGAAAACCATTTAGCCTAAGTATGGTGTACAGAAGGTAATAAGTAAAGATAAATAAAGAGATTGGAGAGATGGCAAGGAAATATACGGTTACAGTCATGAATCTGGATAATAGAAGAGGCATTACTAGGAATACCCGGATACCCTTCGAAACATTTTCATATTTCAGTTTCACTATGCGTTCTTAATTGAAAACTGATTTCCCAATTAGATCCTTACTCCAGGGTATGTATTTACCAGGTTTGATTCTCACATCTGTATGGTTTTACAGATGATGAGTAGGAGTAAATTATTGGAAATTAGGTGATGATATCCTCATTATATTGGAATTCGTTGCAATTGGTGATATTCGAGGAAATAGCCTGGGGTTTTTTCTGACGGAAAATATTTGGTTTTGAATACCCGTTGTTATGCACCAATTTCAAACTGATATATCTGTACGTTTATTTTATAAAGTGAGATATAACTTTTTGAAATTATGTCCATGAAATTTACCTATATCAGTTGATGGTTAGGTAAGGAGCATTCAACAGCGGTGTAATTCTTCTTAACCATAGTACAGTTTTCAACCTACGCCGCGCAGGGTTTGAGTTATTCAACTCAGGGGACTTATACAAAGTATTGTATGTTGTCCAGTGTCCATTAGGACAATGGGGTTGGTACTCGTACTATATTCTGTTTACTTATGACTTCTCCAGTTTTAGACAAGTATTTCGTAGAAATACAAGGTCCAAGTTTTGAGAAGTTATAGGTACAAGAATAAAGTAGAGAACCATGTGTTGCAAGAATCAGGATTCTTCAAGGTGATCGAAGATGTAGATACTTGTGTTTGGTATTCAGTTGATAGTAATGGTTTTGAGAACTTGCTTCTCTTTCAGGTTACTCATATCTGGATGCGCTCCTAGTTGAGTAATGCTGATCTGCCTCTCTCCATTTAGTTGACATGCACTGGAGACAGCTGCATGATTTGAATCTGGTTCCAATTAAATTAGTGCCTCTGTTTCTATATTGTATATAGAATGGTTCATGTCTTAATGATATTAAGGTATATGGAGATGTCCGGCTTATGCTTGAAACCAGACTCTGGATAAACTCAAGGCACGTTTCAGTAATGGCTGTTTGTGGGTTATCCCGGGCTATGTCGAAGGATAAATTTCTACCATCTGGAAGATCAATAGTGATATTGTTCTTGACTCACCACAGTTTTAGCAAAATAGACTTTATCAGAAAACAGTATTGGGAGTGTGGTAGAACTGGAAGTGATTCCAGAACCACAAACGATTACTGAAAATTTAATAGAACCTAAAGATTTGATCGGGTTTGACATTCCATTAGCCACTCCGCAGATATGGTGGGTAATCTGAGGCGCCCGAGAGGTACTTCGGTATCCTCAAAGACGGTGACAGGGAGGTTCTTGTCTACCCAGACTTGCCATTACTGCTGTTCTAGACTATGAGACCCGGCAGGAGGATGAGTTTAGCGTCGTTCTAAACTATTTTTAGAAGTGCACGTGTATATGACTCTATCGGACGGTTGTTATAGTCAGTGGGAGCAGCGGAAGCATAGTGGACAAATAGCTTGTGTCTAACTAAAGGAGGTATAGCGGAGATAGATCATCTATTTTTGATGTCACAGTCATAGGCTTTGACTTCATCAGAATAAGAGATGGATCTGTTAAGAAGATAGTAGCGTGTGATGTCCTAGTATTTGGATGACATGCACTTTATAGGAAGTAAAATTCCTATACTACGATCGGTTATACTGTGGTTGTCACACAGTTGTTTCTCCACATAGGATATGGATATTATATCAGGCATTCTGGTAATTAGATCTATGGTTTTAGATCTAGATTTGGGTAGTTTAACACTATTCTAATAGTGTTTTAGAATGGACGACTCCTGGTATGGTGGTGTACCTGCAGGTGATGGAGTCACCCTCTCTAAAGGTGTCTTAAAGACTAAAGGGGGGAGTGATGTACATAATTGGCATATAATTTGCTTAGGCAATTGAGTCGATCATGAGATGTCAAGTATCACACAAGATGTTGTTTTTGCACTAGTTGCAATAAGTTTATATTAATCCAATCCTGGAGAAACGTTCGGAAGCAGTTTATGAATATAAGTGGATGTTCAAGAGATTTGATAATGGAAGCCTCCTTCGGGAGACGGTTATCATTCCAGGCTTCTAAGGTGGCCTGGATGACAGAGCGACTGTCAGAGTTATAGTTTTCCCTCTTTTGAGGGGCAGCAGTTTGGACAGGTGGTCCAAGCGGATACTGAGAAAGGCATGGCGCAGGATACTGATTAAATTCAGTGGACGATACAGCCTAAGAAGTTTACTGGATTTGGAGTTCATTTGTGAACTGGGTCTCATCAGATATCCAGACATATTATAAGACAGGTATTGCTCATTTCGGGAGATGGTTTTCTCCGCAAACTTGAGATAAAGAGAGATATAGAAAGAAATATTGGAGCGGATCCACTCACTGAGACTATTTCTTGAACGCGATAGTTTCACAATAGTGGTTTGTGAAACTGATTAGTAGAGAAGTTGGGTGTTCGGTATCACACGGGCTGTGAGTATGCGACACCGCAATAATTAGCCTTAAGTGCAAGTGGGAGATTGTTGGATATAGTGCCCTCAAGTCAATTATTGGATCACAGGCATGCGATTGTGGTGATTGAAGGAGGGCCTATACCGGTAGAACAGTCTTACTCGAGATGATAGTATGCTATCTGGTTTGTCTTTATCATCATGTACAATATTAGGTGGCATTATAGATCACTATTACATTTTGATAGAGCCCATACGATTCTTGCTTGACTACCAGCAGTATGATGGCGATCATATATGTGGGAGCTGGGTGGTCTATAAGCACATGCTTAAATGTCCCTAGTCGAGAGAGTTTCAAGACTGGGCATCGATACTCCAGAGTAGACTAGTGTATACTGATCGAGACCCCAACGAGGGGCGATGGCCGGTCTCATAAGCCATTGGTGTCAGTTTGTTCACCTAAGATGTATACAGGTGCTCATTGGGTTATGAGTACACCGGACGGACTCACCGGGAACATGCTAGTTGGTATTATACCTATTGTCAGATAGCAGTTCCCAGGTGACATGTGTACAGGTTAGTCTATTGACCTGAGATCGTCATTTGTTTCGTGTGAGTTCCCAATGTGCTTTGATTACTACCCTACCACAGCTCAAAAGAGTCGTGCAAACAGGTTTTAGTTGGGTACAGTCCCGAGCCACATGGAGGCAGTGAGCGGATCGTCGGATTCGTCTCTCCCGGTATTAGGGGTTGATGTCGCGGTTGTGCACGGGTGGCCATCACCAGAAATTCTTGGTCAAGATAATCGAGAATTACTGATCTAGGATTGGTAGTTTCTCAGGTAGTGATGGGCTTAATACCGACACTAAATGTCATGTTATTAGGGGTCTGACTTTATCCACCCCTTAGACTCGATATGCGATACTCATAGACGAACGGACCGGACTGTACGGATATTGTCACTGTCAGGCTTAGTATAGGTTTCAGGATGAGTTTTCTTGTCGGCCTCCCTTTCTATCAATACCTGGATAGCCGTTACGTACAGCTAGTGCCGCTGCCGTGCTTGTGGTTGAACCCACTGCAAGCGTATTGACGAGTCTTTAGAGTCCCACACAGAAGCTTTCCCTGCTTTGGACGAAAACGATGTAGAGACCGTATGGTTTTACGGCAGGGTTCGATCACATACGTGTACTTATGCACGGATGATGTTCGGACGGATAATACTAGTGGGTTTTGCTTTAAGCCGGATCCTAATATTATATTTGTTGGATTATTTTCGTCTCTTTATATTCGTATTTCTCGGAATACAGATGTGGGTATGTATATACGGTTGAGGGGTATTCTTGTAATTTATTACAAGATTACTTTTAGAAGATCACACATCATCATGGTTTAGACTTTTTTGGATTAAAAGGTTATTGAGGTGTAGGATGAGCTGTTTATTGCATTTTTTGTGGCATGGCTAATTAGTGACCCATGGTTACTATTCTACCATGCGTAGGGTTTTTGTTTGTTGTGAGATTATGTTGACTTGAGATATTTTTTGTTGACTAAGATATTTTGGAGATATGGACATTTATGTGATGGCTTCATTATTTCTTATCACACTCAAACAACAAACAAAAACATAAGCCATTATTCATTTCTTTTTCTCTTTCTTGAGTTGCTCTCAACACCTCATTCTCATGGCATCTTCTTCTTCCTCTAGCTCCACCCAAACCCTCGCATGAGTTGAGAATCCTTGGGTGTCTTGAGACAAATTAATCCTTCATCACTCTCTACTTCATCTACGGTATCTAGAGTAGCGATCTAGGTTCCCTAGTTGCCTCGGATATGAAGTTGGAGCTCGTTGCATAGACTCTTGGGTGGATCATCTTCGATGGAGAGAGACCGGAGATCAAGCTTGATCAAAGAAGCCCCTAGGAGCTTGGGATGATGGTTGAAGGCCGAAGGACATGGATCTATTCGGTATAACCATTCTAACTCCTTTGCATGTTATTTTATCTAGGGCTTGTGGGTAAATCTGGGTAATTGGTTGTGGTAGCACCAAGTTTTATAAATTTTTGTTCCGCATTTGATCACGGATTAATGGTCGGGGCGCTGCCGTAACCCAACAACTACGCTTTGACGGAGGTCAACAAACGCAGCATGAATACTAAATAGTACTTATCTGAAATGACGGAGGGCTATGCAGGTTTTTAAGAAAACTATGAGCGTAATGAATTTGATATCGTTGTAGAATCTAGTGATTTAGAAAAGGAGTGTTTTTTAGGCTTTTGCTAGTTTCGCTAAAGAGGTCACTCCTGGTGAAGGGATCTCGGCTCTTTCCTCATCGAATGAGGTGCTGGATATTCATGTATACCACTATGCAAAGCAAGAACGAGAAAAGCATTCAAAAGACAAAACCGAGTAGGTTGTAGCATTTGCTAGTTTCGCTAAAGAGGTCACTCCCGGTGAAGGGATCTCGGCTCTTTCCTCATCGAATGAGGTGCTGGATATTCATCAAGGAATGCCACTATGCAAAGCAAAAACTAGAGCTACCTTTTTTTGAAAATTTTATTCTACAACATCTTTAGGTTTCTTTCTTTTCATTAATCATATTAATGAAGTCCCGTCATTTAATATTTCCTAAACTTCACAGAAAAATGAAACAAAAATAGAACGTACGCTTATACCATCCGCATTCGCCACGGGGCCCCGTCATGCACCGTTAGGTTACTTAACTACCAGCAGAGCGGGGGCTGGACTAGCACGGGTGCAAAACATAAGCAGCGTTTATTATATATCATATATATAATATTACATTCGTCTCACGCAGTTATATGATCAACATCACAGAATCAAGCAGCAGAAGCAATATATGAAATATTGGATATATTAGGATGTCCGTGTTTTAAATTTAGCCAGTAATGTAAAACACGGATTCCACAGTCGTGATGATAGCCAAATCCACATTTCTAGACCCCTACGAGAGCGGCAAGTAACCCAGCCAATTCTAGAGTTAGGAGACCCGGTCTCAACTCCTTGAGATGGTCTCCCACTGGACTCTAGAACCCGGTTACTTGTGATCCCCGCCTTGGGTCTATCCTAATACGGAAAAGTAAATAATATACAACAATGGTGACATCATTCTCAACCCGGAAGTGCCCCAATAAAATAATATTACATACAGATTTTACATGAGTGAAAATAAAAACTCTCATCTCACATAGAACCCCCCGGCTATTCTTTCACGACGATCCAATAAATCATATCAACAGCAACACATGATATCACGTATCATCAACATAAGCAAATATGCGTATCCCTAAAACTTGTTGACATATAACAACGAGATTGGGATACCATACATGTTACACTTACGGTCGCAGAAAAGAAAACAGAAAACTACAATAATTAGAATCCGCAATATCCTTAGACATCATAAACCCGGAATATCTCATATTCCGGATTCCATGCCTAACTTATAAAACTTGCATTTTAGTCTCAAATTGAAAACTCTTTTCAATTGATTGTCGGATAATTCAACAAGATGCCTAACTTAGTGATCGCATATAATACGCAATTGCGACGGAGTTTTGATCTGAATCAAAACTTCGTGGCAATCGATCAATTGAGACTAAACGGCTAGGTTTACAATATACTAACTAGTTTTCATAAAACTAATTAATCGGGATTCTAATAATTGTATCACACATCACAAAGCTTGTAAAGTAACCGCAACATTAGAATTCCGCACACAATTAGCAAACAAAACCAATTTTTCCAAGACATGAAAAATCCAATGAGCTAAACTTCCAAAACCGATCCTTTTAAGCCAATCCAGGAGTCAAAATGAACTCGAAACCCGCCCGAATCTTCGCGGGGGCGAAGATCCAAAAATTAACTATCGAATGGGGGGCCTCGGGGGGATACCCACCCCCGGGATCCACCTCGAAGTGGCCCATAGGGGAAGGCAGACCCGAGAGCACCCAGTTGGGGTGCTCTCGGGTCACCCACCTCCAAGGCCACCTTATGGTGGTCTTGGGGTGTGGGTCCAGTCTCTAGACCCCCCGAGGTGTCCCCGAGATGCGCACGCTCCACCCCGCGGCTTATCGGTTCAAACCATGAGCTCGCGAAGTGTGCAAACAACTCAAAACATCATTTTAGAAACTATTTTTATCGGCAGTTTTTGCGCGACAAAAACGACGGATTTCTAACGTCGCTACAAGCTACCCTAATGTTCTAGTTTGACTTTGATACCATGAAAGTCGACCCTAGCACCACCATGAGATTTTAGTAGTATCAAGTATGCCAAATTTTAATTTTATTAGGTGCTAAGCTAGACTAACAAGATCTTTACTAGATTATTAGGGTATGCCTATGATGATGTGATGAACTAAAGAGAAGAAATGAGCATACAACCTTTGTAGTTCGAGTCCTTCTCTTCAATAGCTCCGGGTTGTGGTTCACGCGACTCCACTAGGCTCCTCTTCAAGATGAAAGAACCTCCTTCGTGATCTTCGTGCCAAAGACGATCCACTTGAAGTTCACTAACTCAAGCTAACCCTTCACTAATCTCATTAGTGAAGGCAACACTCCATATCAAATTGCTAATCTAATGTGAGATGGTGAAGTAGGGGTTTAATTTGCTCACAAGGGTTTTCACAAGTTTAATGATTCACATCACATGTGAGAGTTTGAACTTGGAAGTGAGGTGAAGAAAATTGTAGAGAGCAAGAGCTCATGAAAATGGCTAAGGCATGAAGAATGAAAAATGATGAGAGTATACTCAAATGACTCTCTCTTTCCTCACTTATTCAAGCATGGAATTAAAATGCAATAATAAATTGCAACCATGCTTGAATAGTGAGTCAAGAGTAATATACAAATAATAAAACCCATGCCTTGCCCATTCCACAAATATCTCCACAATTTACACTTCATTTTGTATTTTCTAAAAAATAGAAAATAGATGCCATGCTTCATATAACACACACACACTCACACACACACACACACACACGCACACATATCAAATATATATATATATATATATTAATGTATATTAAGAAACATAATTAGTGAGCTAATAATATTAGTTAAGATATAATTATATCACATATAATATATATCACATTATTAAATCAACACTTGATCTAATAATCCGGTTATATCACAAATAACTAACTAATATCATTAATCTGAATATCACATTATCAAACCAACACTTGATTCGATAATCCGGTTATATCACATATAACCTGACCGACATCAGATAACTGCCAGATTATAATACGGTATCTGTCACGTCCCGAAAGTACGGAACATGACCGGCACTTAAACTACGAAACGTCTCGAGGCGTACGTAATCTAAGTTAGCCGAAAACCCAGAAATCCAAACCAAGAAAAGTAGTAGAGTGAAGGAAAGCCAATTTAAAATCAAGTAGTTTTAATAGCATAAGCCGAATTATGCGGTTTAAAAACATCAAATATTTTCTGAAAATTTCAGCAGAGTCTCCCTTGTAAATACTGGCTCCCAAACGGGATACAACATGAATAGCATACGAAATCAATAAAAGGCATCCCCAAGCGGGAGCTAGCTCTTCGTCAATCGACGGTCACAACCACATAAGCAATATAATATACAACGCCAATGGCGAGGATCAAAAACTCAAAAGGAAACTCAAAACCACAAGAAATCCACAGAAATATAACGCGCGACTCTAAGGTCGAAAGAATAACATCACTGGTCTCTATCTCAAAAATAAATACATGTTTGGTTGATGGAACTTCTAGATACAATAGAATAATGATATACAAGATATATAATGGGGGTACGATACAAGTGAACCCACCTACTAGCAAGTCACCCGGAAACGGGAAGCAGTGCCAGCAAAGCCGTAATGAAACCTGTACGGCAAAACCTGCAAGAAACTGTAGCACAACGGGGGTGAGTTGCCAACTCGTGAGTAGAAAAACATCTACGAACAGAAATCGCATAAATAACGCAACCTAGGTCAAAGATCATAATATATCCTCAATTATATATATAACATGTAACCTATAACAAGGCTAGGGTAAATATCTAACCCGAGTGTAATCTCATGTGCCCGTGTCAGTGCCTCAGGTAGCAATATATCATATGAATGAGGTATGAATGCATGGAAACAGAATACATGTAAATGAAGAACTGTTTTCATAATTTAGTGAGATTTCCTTTGTATTTTTAAAATGAGGTATCATAATGAAATCAGCATAAAACATTGCCTAGTATCGGCACAAAACGTAATCCCAATATCTCGATATCTCTGTATCACAGTCTCTGTACCTCAATATCTCGAAATCTCAATGTCTCAATCACAATATCTAGGACGCCGTCAGTCCAGACCGGCCCCTACCATCCATCTCAAGACCACGACGGTATCCTCCGGATTTCCGACGCGTCGGGTAAAATCACCGGTAGGTAGTGCTCTCCTGCCAGGCTCACATCGTCATCATCACGCGCTTCTTGTCCCGGGGTACCTTACCGGGTCCACCATGTACCCGAAACGGTTCATCCGTCTCCTCGAATCGGGTCTCGAAATCCATCAGCAAACTCGTGGTGGACGACTCATACATCATGGGAAAACCGCACTTTTTATTTTAAAAGAGAGAAAAGGTTTATTTATGTTTTTGCGGTTTTCCTCCAAATCCAGAAAATCTCATGGAAATCCGAATCCAAAACCTCAATAACACGTAAAATAGTGAATATATGCATGAGAATCCATGAATGCGGCATAACAATGAATAACAGTATGCATGAAGTAGCAGGTAATAACTACAATGTCTAAACTAACATATGAGGCAAGTACACTCATATCATGTCTAAACTATTAGCTAACAGGCTATGTCAAGCAATAATATTTTCTAAGGTGTACGTGACATGGCAATTACCGATGAAGATGTGTGTGAGCCGGCAAGTAAGTGTACGTGGTACATACGCATCATCGGTAATGGTGCTGGTGTCCTAACAGCATGATATCAATAATGGAGTATGAAACATAATATAAGCATGCGATGCGAAGCGAACCACAATAATGAGCGGGAGCTGAATACTAGACGCAACTATAACTAATCTGCATTAATCTAATATAAGTCCTACAAATGGTGCCTTTTGAAATAACACGAATCATGGGGTTTTGAAAATAGGGGCTACGGTGTTTTTATGAAAAGATACGTCTTTTGAAATATCCGTAGGATCCCTTGGGCTGTCTTTTAAAATACCCACGATTCGTTAGTTTTTGAAATAGGTAAGAATCGAATCTAATCTAACAACTAAACTAAACTAAAGGGCTAAGCTAACAAGCTGGACTACAGGTAAGGAAACCGCCTAACATCTGAGTCGATCCATATACATACCTGTATATATATTCGTCGGTGATCCCGCCTCAATAATATCATATCCGATACCATATCTATAATCAGACATCCCAAGTCAAGAGTGCGGATCAATCATCAAGATATAGCTCGTACGTAAATCCGTCGTACGGCATCCCCAAATCTGGGTACAGGTCAATATCATATTCCTCACACTATTCCTCTGGTATCCTCTTTATCCAAGATCATAGTCTAGGGTACTGACCTATGTCTAGTACAATACTAATATCCTCAATATACTCATGATCTGACTACTGATCGACAATCTCGTACAAACCGATATCGTCAGCACATATCATCATCAAGGGGTATACATCGCCCGATACGGCCTAATATCAATATCCTAGCATATCATGCCTCATATCACGATCACATGTCGACCATTTTATTTATAACACTATTCACCCGTATCGTCGCCCCAAGATCCGCTATAACACCAGGACGTACCTCAAGTACGAATCCTGCCATATCACCGATATCACAACCACAAAACAAATCTCATCGACTCAGCTCAATCCCAAGTATCATCCTCAAATCCGTATGTGAACACATAGTCCCATACCCATGTGAACACATAACTATAAAGAATCCCATGAGCACATATAAATAGGGATGTATGCAAGTATGTATGTGTAGTGCAACACTACCCTAGGGTTCGCAACACTAAAATAATCCAACACACCAATATCCATCCTAAATATCGTTATTAATCCCAAATAACATGTAATAATTGTTGGTGTGTATACGCATCCGTATACACCACCACGGACTGCGGGGGTGCTATATGCCATCCACCCGACTTCTCCCCGTAGATATAAATCTACTCACCTGGTCCTCGCTCGCCGGTGCCGACGTCGCCACGCGCTTGCTTGTCGTCTCGAAGTCCACATGGGGGTACCTACATATCATAACGCACCGTATCGCATTAAAATCCGACTCATGACCAAAACGACACACGAATCCCACATAGGTCAAAACCTATGGTTGCTTCCACAAATCAACCCGAAAACCCTCGACATCGGCGTACAAACGCCAGACCATCGAGAAAAACCCAAATCACTCATTTGCAAATTCGCGAACACTAATTTTAATATAAAATAAGTTAAAACTCACAAAAACTCCAAATTCACTTTAAAAGCCGTTTTTCCGAAAAACTAGCAAGAAAAATTTCCCGTTTTAGTACAAAACTCGACGTTTAAACAATTCTAGCGGCCATAATACTTATTAAATAACTTAAATAAGTCATATAACCCATAACCACAATTTAATCTCATCAAACTATATACGTTCAAAAAAAAACCAGTTTGCAATTTTACCCAAATTTCAACCATTTTAGCAAAAATGCATAAACAACAATTTAGTTTGGATTTGCATGATCTAAAATATTAAAATACAATTTAAAATGTTAATAATACCATGGATACCCTAATTAGATTTTTATCCTAATTGATTAATTAAATACCCAAAACCTAGTTAACCAAATTAGTGTAATTATCACAATTTTTAACTAACAACTAACAACTTAATTTGATTTAGCAACCATTAATATGTCAAAACATCACACAAACATAATCTCACAACATAAAACCCTAACATGATTCAAATTCTTCTCTTGAATTTCACAAACCCTCACTTGCATTCAAGTTCTTTTCTTGAACTTTCAAACACACAATTAAACCACCATTAAACTTATAATTAAGCTAGACTAAAGTATTAGCAACAAATTAAACAAAAAGCCAAGATTTATACCTCACAAATCCATGATCAAACATGAAATCTAGACCTCCAAAATGAAATCCTTGCACCAAGATCCATGCATCTAAGGCTACACTAAAATGGGTAAGAACTAGATTTAGATTTTGGGATTTTTTTGATGGGTATTTGATGAATTTTTTGAAGCAAAAGAGATGGAACAATGGGGGGGAGAAAGAGGGCTGTTGGTGCAGGATTTTCGGCCAGCAAGGGAGTGGGGGAAGAGAGAGAGGGATGTGGAGAAAAATGGGGAGAAAAAGACAAAGTCTACACCCCCTTTTGACTTTCTTTCATTTCCCTTTTTCTTTTCTTTTCTTTTCTTTTGAAAGGTGAGGTAATTGGAGAGAGAGAGGGGGGGCTGTCAAGGTGGGGCCAGCCATGTGGGGAGGGGGAGAGAGGGTGAGGTGTGGGTGTATGTGGGTTAGGGAAAAAGATGAATGTATTACCCCAATTCCCATTAACACTAATTTCACCGAAAAAAGCCTTTTTCTTCGATATTTTCTAAACCGTTTTAGCCAACGATTTCATTTCAAAAACCACATGATAAAATTTTATTTAATGTTTTATGATGTACAAAATTTGTTTCAACTCATTCCAATTTGTAATTTTCCCTAATTAAATGTATTAGTGACGGCTTAAAATAATAATAAAATAAATTTTTTCAGAAAATTTGAAATTTCACCAGTGGCTCAATAAACACCAAATACTAGCAATTACATAGCTAGAATATATATATTTAATTTTATAATAAAGATATTTGCATTTTGACTTTTTACAGAAAACCCCCTTATTTTACTGTTTTTTCGAAATTTCACCGAAACGATTTTCAAAACGCTACAATATTCCCCCCTTAAAAAAATTCGGTCCCCAAATTTAAAGTAAGACTCCCCCCAAATACAAAAACATCTAAGCAAAATCATCAAGTCGTCGGGGCTCCGAAACCATAAGTACATAATACGCACCATAGCGCAATGCATGCGCATGAGCAATGAGCATATAACTCAAATCAAAACTTCGTCAAGCATCCCGCAATCATTGGAGTCATGGTAAAGACACAAATGTCAAATCCAATACAAAACCAATATGATATAACTCGAAACTATACACGTAAATATCAAATCTATATATGTAAATAACTGAAGGAAATGAATGCCAAATATATTCAGGTACTGTCCTCTGACTAGTCCTGCCCAGTACGAAGACACATAGCAAATATCATAAAACGTACTGCTCTATAAGAAAAATCAATCCCAAAATACGCGTATGAATACTACGTGCGTCTGGTGCGCACGGAAATCAAAATCCAAATATGTGCCATACATATGCACAGAAACAACATCTAAGTGCATCGGGTGTGCACGAAACATCTGTCGTAGGCAAAATGTGTGCCTGACAGCAAAATCAGGTGTATCTGACATGCACGAAAAATCTCGATTTAGTGCATCTGGTATGCACCAAAATCACACTTCAAACATGCGCCCAACATGAGCGAAAATCCAAATCAGGTGCATCCATCGTGCACGAAATCATGAAATCCAATATCAAGTGCCGAATATACGCAAAATCCAATCAGGTGCACAAGGTGCACAAAACAAATATCGAACATCACCATCGAAATCGAAGTCCAGGGCATCTAAATGCACAACATACGTAACACTGCACTGCAAGCATATATGAACTATATCGAGTGCAAAAACCAAATCGTGTGCATGCATACGCACAAAATCAACTCAAATGTCTAAAACCGTAAAATCACAAACATGTGAAACCAAAGCACGAAAACTATATCAAGGGCAACACTGTGCAAAGATCGTAAATCCTCAATCATCAAAATCAAATCATAAGAATAAATCACCCAAAACATCGAAATCAATAATGGCGGAATAGTACCGCTCAAATGCATCCTCTAAAAATCTCGGGCCAACTGTCGCGGTCACTAGTGGGACGTCTCGTCGATGATCATGAACTCTGGCCTGCTGGTGTACGTAACATGACCACTCCTGGGTCCAAGTCTTCTCCGTGGATTACCAATCTCATGATCCATCGGCTCATCGGCCCTGTCAAGGCAGCATATCACTGGCGTCGGCCTCTGGCTCTCTGAATGCACGTGACACATCTGATCCTGGGTGCAAATATCATTGCATCAGTGGCCTGGAAGGATTCCTGCTCAAGGTCTCATCTAAGTCTCGTCTCTGCCTAACTGCCCGAAAGTCATCGCCCTTTACTACATCTGCTTCTTGCTCCGGAACGGCTGCATACTCATCACGACTGCTTCTGGAAGGTATATCCAAGTACAATGCATTGGCATATGCATCGCATCTCTGATGTCAGCGGAGTGGAACGTCATCATATCCAGATCTTGTACGAACCTCTTACTCCACTTTTCTCTAATGTCGACTGCTTCGGACTCGTCTCATAGCGGCTGCATGGACTGAGCTCCAACGGCTATCCTCGTACCTGGAGTCTCCCAAGAAATGCATCTCACCACCTAGCATCCGAATTAAGTCGAGCCATCCGATCGAGTAGTCAAAACCCCATAATCCCCCAAGAGCTCAACATCTTGGGCACAGTTTAATAGTATCGAGTACATACCACAGCATCGGTGGTCCAGCCGTAGAAGGGCAAACCCAAGCCTCACTAATGGCGCCGTAGAACTGCCGCAAACCCGAAGGTTCAAAGGCTTTCACACGGTCATTAAGTCGAGTTAGGGTTTCATTCTTCTAGAGGGTCCATAGAATTGCCTGCATGTCTTTCCGAATACTTTAAACTTGGAATAATAGGTTTCCAACATTCGATCGTCTCTGTCGACCCTCATATCTCTGCGTGAAGTCGTCTCTAGCTGGAATCAATCTATCTGATGATCTCGCATCGGGGTAAGCGAACAAACCACATGTCCTAGTCATTCATTCTCGGTGACTAGCGACCTTCTATCATCTCTTCGTACTACTCGTACTGCAATAGCTCCAACATCTGGGGCGATATCTCGTCGTTCGCAGCAATAACTAGCTCGCTCGTCTGCACGCAGAACAGTGCCTCAATCATCACGAATAAGCAATACGCCAACGGTCATCAAAATCTGGTTGGCCTCTATCATTGGCTCGATCCTCTGGTACTGATCGGCACGTCCGAGAAATCTCGTAAAGGCGATCCGCCAAACGCTCATGGCGCGAAAACATCATAAAAAGACACATCTCCGAAATCGTGTGTCGCCGGAATTACGCCCTGGTCAGTCCTCGTTCGTGACGAGCTCGTGCTGACCGCAATTCTAGCCGTAGCTCTCCCTGCCCATAATCGTGGAAGCAAACCCTAACTGGTACCGATGAGGCTAGATCAGGAATGAATATAATACTGAGCAAAGAAATGTACATCCTAAGGCTTCTTAAGTGGAGTAGCGTATCGTAAATATGCCGCGGAACATACCCACGGTACGCCACTTTACTTTAGTCACCAATTCCATCAACCAAGGGTCATCCTACGCTCCGAAGGTAAAACCTAACGCTCTGATACCAACTTTGTCACGTCCCGAAAGTACGGAATATGACCGGCACTTAAACTACGAAACGTCTCGAGGCGTACGTAATCTAAGTTAGCCGAAAACCCAGAAATCCAAACCAAGAAAAGTAGTAGAGTGAAGGAAAACCAATTTAAAATCAAGTAGTTTTAATAGCATAAACCGAATTATGCGGTTTTAAAACATCAAATATTTCCTGAAAATTTCGGTAGAGTCTCCCTTGTAAATACTGGCTCCTAAACGAGATACAACATGAATTGTATACGAAATCAATAAAAGGCATCCCCAAGCGGGAGCTAGCTCTTCGTCAATCGACGGTCACAACCACACAAGCAATATAATATACAACGCCAATGGCGAGGATCAAAAACTCAAAAGGAAACTCAAAACCACAAGAAATCCACAGAAATATAACACGCGACTCTAAGGTCGAAAGAATAACATCACTGGTCTCTATCTCAAAAATAAATACATGTTTGGTTGATGGAACTTCTAGATACAACAGAATAATGATATACAAGATATATAATGGGGGTACGATACAAGCGAACCCACCTACTAGCAAGTCACCCGGAAACGGGAAGCAGTGCCAGCAAAGCCGTAATGAAACCTGTACGGCAAAACCTGCAAGAAACTGTGGCACAACGGGGGTGAGTTGCCAACTCGTGAGTAGAAAAATATCTACGAACAGAAATCGCATAAATAACGCAACCTAGGTCAAAGATCATAATATATCCTCAATTATATATATAACATGTAACCTATAACAAGGCTAGGGTAAATATCTAACCCGAGTGTAATCTCATGTGCCCGTGTCAGTGCCTCAGGTAGCAATATATCATATGAATGAGGTATGAATGCATGGAAACAGAATACATGTAAATGAAGAACTGTTTTCATAATTTAGTGAGATTTCCTTTGTATTTTTAAAATGAGGTATCATAATGAAATCAGCATAAAACATTGTCTAGCATCGGCACAAAACGTAATCCCAATATCTCGATATCTCTGTATCACAGTCTCTGTACCTCAATATCTCGAAATCTCAATGTCTCAATCACAATATCTAGGGCGACGTCAGTCCAGACCGGCCCCTACCATCCATCTCAAGACCACGACGGTATCCTCCGGATATCCGACGCGTCTGGTAAAATCACCGGTAGGTAGTGCTCCCCTGCCAGGCTCACATCGTCATCATCACGCGCTTCTTGCCCCGGGGTACCTTACCGGGTCCACCATGTACCCGAAACGGTTCATCCATCTCCTCGAATCGGGTCTCGAAATCCATCAGCAAACTCATGGTGGACGACTCATACATCATGGGAAAACCGCACTTTTTATTTTAAAAGAGAGAAAAGGTTTATTTATGTTTTTGCGGTTTTCCTCCAAATCCAGAAAATCTCATGGAAATCCGAATCCAAAACCTCAATAACACGTAAAATAGTGAATATATGCATGAGAATCCATGAATGCGGCATAACAATGAATAACAGTATGCATGAAGTAGCAGGTAATAACTACAATGTCTAAACTAACATATGAGGCAAGTACACTCATATCATGTCTAAACTATTAGCTAACAGGCTATGTCAAGCAATAATATTTTCTAAGGTGTACGTGACATGGCAATTACCGATGAAGATGTGTGTGAGCCGGCAAGTAAGTGTACGTGGTACATACGCATCATCGGTAATGGTGCTGGTGTCCTAACAGCATGATATCAATAATGGAGTATGAAACATAATATAAGCATGCGATGCGAAGCGAACCACAATAATGAGCGGGAGCTGAATACTAGACGCAACTATAACTAATCTGCATTAATCTAATATAAGTCCTACAAATGGTGCCTTTTGAAATAACACGAATCATGGGGTTTTGAAAATAGGGGCTACGGTGTTTTTATGAAAAGATACGTCTTTTGAAATATCCGTAGGATCCCTTGGGCTGTCTTTTAAAATACCCACGATTCGTTAGTTTTTGAAATAGGTAAGAATCGAATCTAATCTAACAACTAAACTAAACTAAAGGGCTAAGCTAACAAGCTGGACTACAGGTAAGGAAACCGCCTAACATCTGAGTCGATCCATATACACACCTGTATATATATTAGTCGGTGATCCCGCCTCAATAATATCATATCCGATACCATATCTATAATCAGACATCCCAAGTCAAGAGTGCGGATCAATCATCAAGATATAGCTCGTACGTAAATCCGTCGTACGGCATCCCCAAATCTGGGTATGGGTCAATATCATATTCCTCACACTATTCCTCTGGTATCCTCTTTATCCAAGATCATAGTCTAAGGTACTGACCTATGTCTAGTACAATACTAATATCCTCAATATACTCATGATCTGACTACTGATCGACAATCTCGTACAAACCGATATCGTCAGCACATATCATCATCAAGGGGTATACATCGCCTGATACGGCCTAATATCAATATCCTAGCATATCATGCCTCATATCACGATCACATGTCGACCATTTTATTTATAACACTATTCACCCGTATCGCCGCCCCAAGATCCGCTATAACACCAGGACGTACCTCAAGTACGAATCCTGCCATATCACCGATATCACAACCACAAAACAAATCTCATCGACTCAGCTCAATCCCAAGTATCATCCTCAAATCCGTATGTGAACACATAGTCCCATACCCATGTGAACACATAACTATAAAGAATCCCATGAGCACATATAAATAGGGATGTATGCAAGTATGTATGTGTAGTGCAACACTACCCTAGGGTTCGCAACACTAAAATAATCCAACACACCAATATCCATCATAAACATCGTTATTAATCCCAAATAACATGTAATAATTGTTGGTTTGTATACGCATCCGTATACACCACCACGGACTGCGGGGATGCTATACGCCATCCACCCGACTTCTCCCCGTAGATATAAATTTACTCACCTGGTCCTTGCTCGCCGGTGCCGACGTCGCCACGCGCTTGCTTGTCGTCTCGAAGTCCACATGGGGGTACCTACATATCATAACGCACCGTATCGCATTAAAATCCGACTCATGACCAAAACGACACACGAATCCTACATAGGTCAAAACCTATGGTTGCTTCCACAAATCAACCTGAAAACCCTCGACATCGGCGTACAAACGCCAGACCATCGAGAAAAACCCAAATACACTCATTTGCACATTCGCGAACACTAATTTTAATATAAAATAGGTTAAAACTCACAAAAACCCCAAATTCACTTTAAAAGCCGTTTTTCCGAAAAACTAGCAAGCAAAATTTCCCGTTTTAGTACAAAACTCGACGTTTAAACAATTCTAGCGGCCATAATACTTATTAAATAACTTAAATAAGTCATATAACCCATAACCACAATTTAATCTCATCAAACTATATACGTTCAAAAAAAAAACCAGTTTGCAATTTTACCCAAATTTCAACCATTTTAGCAAAATTGCATAAACAACAATTTAGTTTGGATTTGCATGATCTAAAATATTAAAATACAATTTAAAATGTTAATAATACCATGGATACCCTAATTAGATTTTTATCCCAATTGATTAATTAAATACCCAAAACCTAGTTAACCAAATTAGTGTAATTATCACAATTTTTAACTAACAACTAACAACTTAATTTGATTTAGCAACCATTAATATGTCAAAACATCACACAAACATAATCTCACAACATAAAACCCTAACATGATTCAAATTCTTCTCTTGAATTTCACAAACCCTCACTTGCATTCAAGTTCTTTTCTTGAACTTTCAAACACACAATCAAACCACCATTAAACTTATAATTAAGCTAGACTAAAGTATTAGCAACAAATTAAACAAAAAGCCAAGATTTATACCTCACAAATCCATGATCAAACATGAAATCTAGACCTCCAAAATGAAATCCTTGCACCAAGATCCATGCATCTAAGGCTACACTAAAATGGGTAAGAACTAGATTTAGATTTTGGGATTTTTTTGATGGGTATTTGATGAATTTTTTGAAGCAAAAGAGATGGAACAATGGGGGGGAGAAAGAGGGCTGTTGGTGCAGGATTTTCGGCCAGCAAGGGAGTGGGGGAGGAGAGAGAGGGATGTGGAGAAAAATGGGGAGAAAAAGACAAAGTCTACACCCCCTTTTGACTTTCTTTCATTTCCCTTTTTCTTTTCTTTTCTTTTCTTTTCTTTTGAAAGGTGAGGTAATTGGAGAGAGAGAGGGGGGGGCTGTCAAGGTAGGGCCGGCCATGTGGGGAGGGGGAGAGAGGGTGAGGTGTGGGTGTATGTGGGTTAGGGAAAAAGATGAATGTATTACCCCAATTCCCATTAACACTAATTTCACCGAAAAAAGCCTTTTTCTTCGATATTTTATAAACCGTTTTAGCAAACGATTTCATTTCAAAAACCACATGGTAAAATTTTATTTAATGTTTTATGATGTACAAAATTTGTTTCAACTCATTCCAATTTGTAATTTTCCCTAATTAAATGTATTAGTGACGGCTTAAAATAATAATAAAATAAATTTTTTCAGAAAATTTAAAATTTCACCAGTGGCTCAATAAACACCAAATACTAGCAATTACATAGCTAGAATATGTATATTTAATTTTATAATAAAGATATTTGCATTTTGACTTTTTACAGAAAACCCCCTTATTTTACCGTTTTTCGAAATTTCACCGAAACGATTTTCAAAACGCTACAGTATCACATACTCATATTTAATCAGGCCCGCACACATATCAACATATGTGCCCTATTTCGTTTCGCTCGAATTAGGAAAATTCTGTGTTGGACTCTAAAGACTCGTCAATACGCCAACAGTGGGTGATGATCACATCAATCACCTACAAGCGATCAGCGGTACTAGCTGGACGTAACGGCTACCCGGGTATTGAGCGATATGAAGATCAACAAGCAAGCTCGTTCATACTCTCCATGAAGTCTATCAGTAACACTACTGTACAGTCCGGTCTCTTCGTTTGATATGTCGCATATCATGTCTAGGGGTGGTAAACGTCAGACCCCGGTAACGTGATAAGTCATGCCGATGACTGGCCTATAACAGTTTAAGAAACTACTGATAACTCTTATCAGTAAATCTCAGCAGGAGCCCTGGTCAGGGACTTCCAGTTATAGCCAATCGAACATAGCGCAATATCAACCCCCAATACCGGGAGAGACGAAACCCCTCCTATCGCTCATTGCCTCCATGTGACTCAGGACTGTACCCAAATCCACCTGTTTGCATGACTCCTTTGAGCCGTGGTAGGGAGGAAATCAAAGCACAGTGGGAGCCACACAAAACTCTATGACGATCTCGGGTCTACAGACTAACCTGTACCAGTGTCACCAGAGGACTTCTATCTGACGATAGGTATACTACCAACCAGGAGTCCTCGGCGAGTCCTGTTCGGTGTACCCATTCTCCAATGAGCACATATGTACAATCTTTAATGTCACACACCAATGGTTGTGAGATCAACCATCGCCCTTTAAGGGACAAGAAACGTACACACTAGTCTACACTGGAATATCGATGCCCTGGTCTTGATATTCCCACGACTAGGAACTGATTAAAGGATGTACTTTTGGACCATCCTGGCCCCACTAGTATGATCTTATCATAATCCTGGTAGTCAAGTACACATCCTAAGTGCTTTATCAATATGTGAGAGCAAGAGAGTAAATAATACCAGTCAACATGTGAAGATAAAGAGTAACCAGATAGCATACTATCATGTCGAGCAAGAAAGCCCTCTATATATATATCCAAGCGTCCACTATAATATACATCACATGTACAATAATGGCCTCTAGGACATACATATTCCTAACATCTCTAGTGCTTCAAAAAGATTTTCTAAACTATTCTTGTAAGTGGCCAATTACCTATATATAATGCTGTATAGTCTCTTTATGATTTCATCTCTCCATGGATTATTTGTGTTAGTTTTTGGAAGAGTTCAAAGATATTTTTGAAAGTTATTCTTAATATGAAGTTTGTTTATTTGCTTTTTCTTTCTTCTATTATGAGTACCTAATTTATTTTCCAGGGCTTTTGAGTTATACTTGCTTTGATTGGTGTTTAATTTCTTCGATCTATTCTTTTTTATTTTGGTTTTCTGATGAATCTATGATAAAAATTAAGTCTTTTTTATGCTAAAAATTAAGTCTTTTTTATGCTAAGTCTTTTTTATGCTATCCTAAGAAACTAAATAAATCGATGAATGTTTGACAACCATAAGGTTTGTTTAGGTAAATGTAGTACCATCAACAAACTAATTAGTTTAATGAAAAATTGACGACCTTGAGAATTAATTAGGAAAGGTAAAGATAGATTTTTTTATTATAGTTGTTTAACCTAATTGATCTAGTGTAGATTAAACTATACCAAAAATATAAGATAAACCATAGATTAACAACTTTTGTGTTTATTTCATATAAGGTAGATCTAACTATTGCTAGGTTAGTTAGAACTTAATATTTAAATTGATTGCTAAGTGATTTTATTTTATTTATAGAGTATTATTATAATTGTTGTCACGCCCCGCATCTCAGTAGACAGAAACGGTGACGTAGTAAGCCCGCTGATTGATTCGTTTTCGATGTCGTGTTTAGAATGTTTCACAACCAAAGAAATTTATACCGCAATCAATTAACGGTGTCGATGTAGCGCGTTAATGAATACGGATCGTCCACTGAGATGTGTGTTTTGATCGATATTTTTTTAGATGAGTCGAAATGAAAAGATAAAAGAAAATTGCAAGAAAATTGATTCAAGATTTGTGAAATTTAGTTTCAAGAATCATAAAGACTAGATCTAAAATCAAGAATCAATAAAGTTCAAGAAGATGTCCAAATCGAATGAATTATCAAGATTTGTAAAGAGGCTTGTAGGAATCGATCCAATTGATAGTGATGATGAATACTTATAATTACAAATTCTTATCTATTGATGATTTGTTGCTAGATCGATGACGATCAACGAGAATTAGAGATCTATTAAAGAAACTAGGGTTTCTCCTTCTATCCCTTATCCTTTCGTTGATTAGCATTCAAATTCTAGCCTCTAAGAAATTCAATCATCGATCGTTGATCTCTAATTTGGAGCGAAAACATTCAATAAAACATCTCGCTCAAATTAGGTTGTCGATGATGTAAGTCTACGGTAGCGCCCCGGCCGTCTAACAGACGCCAAATGCGGAACAAAAACTTTTTAACTGGCGCTATCGTATACTATAACCCGGATCTGCCATTATTGCTAAACTAACAAACTACAAAGAGGGTAGAAAGGTTATACCGAACGATCCGAGTCCTTCGTTCTTTAACCATCATCCCACGCTTGGTTGCGGCTGCTCCGATCTCGTCGATCTTCGATCTCCTCGTCCAGGTGGCACCACGTCAACGGATCTTTAAACGGGCTCCCGTCTCTGACTCGAGGCAACTCGGTCATCAAGTTTGCTAAAAGAGATGACCAAGATTGATGTAGAGAATGAGTAGAATACTTTGTCTCACTTCGTCCAAAGCCATGGACGAACGGTTATTGAAGTTGCCACTCGAAATGAAATGGAATGAGAAAATGAACTATGAAATTTCCATACATCCAAAACTTTATTCTTTTTCCAAATGAAAACCATCTCTCTCTCTCACTCACAAGGGACCGGCCATAATATAAGAGGGGGGTGAGTGTAGGAACCAAAAAGGTGACCTTAAGTACTAAAACAAATGAATGGGTCATATAGAACACCTTGCATAACATTAATTGCATACAATGAACCTTAACAACACATCATCAAAACAATTAATGCACTAAGCCACCTCACCATCCTAGTCATCAATCTAGAAGCTTCTAGAAGCACGACTCACCCTCATGACTCACCCGAGTGACGGAAAGATAAATCCGCATTTAACCGAATGTCAAATACGGAAACTGGAAACTGGAAACTGGAAACTGGCAACTGGCAACTTCCAAAAGCGATCCTGAAACGAATTTCAGGACAACCCCGTAACTGTATAAATATACCCGCATTTGTATTACGACCGAATACAAATGTAACTGAGACAAAGATATTATATCTACTCAATATAATACTCGGATCCGGCTTAAACCAAAGCCCACCAGTATCATCTGCCCGAAATATGACACGTGCATAAACGCACGTGCATTTTCCGAACCTTGCCATAAAACCATACGGCCTCTACAACGTTTCGCCCGAACTTGGGAAACTATCTGTGGGGGACTCTAATGACTCGTCAGTACCCTGGCAGTGGGTTTAACCACCAGCCGTCAGCGGGTTTAACCACAAGCCGTCAGCGGCACTAGCTGTGCGTAACGGCTGCCCATGTACTGACCTCAAGGGAGGCCGATGAGCGAACTCATCCGGAAACCCTACTGAGCCTAACAGTGACAATGTATATACAGTCCGGTCCGTTCGTCTATGAGTATCGCATATCTGCCTAGGGGGCAGGTAACGTCAGACCCCCAATAGCGGTATAAGTCATGTCGGAGTATAGCCCAAAAACACCTTGAGATACCACTGGAGTACCTACCAGTAAATCTCCTGCCACGGCCGTGGGCTTTGTGTAATGGCTCTCCTAGACACAGCACGATCTCACCCCCAATACCGGGAGAGACGAATCCCCTGCCGATCCGCTCACTTGCCTCCATGTGGCTCAGGACTGTACCCAAAAAATACCTGTTTGCACGACTCCTTTGAGCCGTAGTAGGGTAGAAATCAAAGCACAGTGGGAACTCACACGAGACAAATGAGGACCTCAGGTCGATGAACTAACCTGTACACATGTCACCAGGGAACTGCTATCTGACGATAGGTATAATACCAACTAGCAGGTTCCCGGCGAGTCCTGTCCGGTGTACTCATAACCCAATGAGCACATGTATACATCTTAGGTGATCCAACTGACACCAGTGGCTTGTGAGACTGGCCACCACCTCTCGTTGGGGTTTCGACTGTATACACTAGTCTACTCCGGAGTATCGATGCCCTGTCTCGAAACTCTCACGACTAGGGACCACAATTAAGGATATGCTTATAAACCACCCAACTCTCATGTATATGATCGCCATCATACTGTTGGTAGTAAAACAAGATCCTAAGGGCTCTATCAAAGTGTAACAGTGATCAGTCACCTGAACCTATACACGACTGATAAAGGTAAACCAGATAGCATACTATCATCTCGAGTAAGACTGTCCTACCGATATAGGTCCTCCGCAATCATTGCAATCACGTGCCTGCGATCCAATAATTGACTTTGAGGGCACTATATCCAACAATCTCCCACTTGCACTTAAGGGTAATTATTGCGATGTCGCATACTCACAGCCCGTGTGAAAACGAACATCCAACTCCTCTACTAATCAGTTTCACAAAACCCGTTTGTAAAACTATTATGTTCGAGAAATAGCCTCAGTGAGTGGATCCGCCTGGATGTTTCTTTCTATGTCTCTCTTAATCTCAAGTTCGCGGAGAAAGCCATCTCCTGAATCAAGTAATACCTGTCTTAGAATATGTCTGGATATCTGATGGGACCTAGTTCATAAATGAACTCCAAATCCAAACTTCTTAGACTGTATCGATCACTGAACCTAATCAGTATCCTGCACCATGCCTCCCACAGTATTCTCTTGGACCACCTGTCCATAATACTGTCCCTCGTCAGAGGGAAAACTATAACTCTGACAATCACTCTGTCATCCATGTCACCTTTGAAGCCTGGAATGATAACCGTCTCCCGAAGGAGGCTGCCGTCATCAAATCCGTAGAACATGCACTTATATTCTAAAACTGCTTCCTTATGTTTCTCCAGGATTGGATTAATACAAGCTTATCGCATCTAGTACAAAAACAACATCTGGTGTGGTACTTGACATCTCACGATTGACTCAATTGCCTAAGCAAGTGATCTGCCAATCATGCACATCCCTCTCCCTTTTAGTCTGTAAGACACCTTTAGAGAGGGTGACTCCATCATCTGCAGGTACACCACCATGCCAGGAGTCAACTATTCTAAAAACTATCAGAATACTGTCAAAATACCCAGATTGGGAAACTACCCAAATCTAGATCTAGAAACCAGAATGTCTGATATTATATCCATATCCTGTCTGGAGAAACAACTGTGTGACGACCACAGTACAACCGATCGTAGTATAGGAATTTTACTTCCTACTCTGTGTATGTCATCTAAGTACCATGACATCACACCCTACTACCTTCTTAACAGATCCATCCCCATGTTCTGATGAAGTCAAACCTATGACGATCACATCAAAACTAGATGATCTATCTCCGCTATATCTGCTCTAGTCTATAAATAGACATAAGTTATTTTCCCACTATGCTTCCGCTGCTCTCACTGACCACAACAACCCTCTGGCAGAATAATATATACGTGCACTTCTAAAGCGAGTTTAGAACGACGCTATACTTAACCTCCTGCCGGGTCTCATAGCCTGGAACAACAGTAGTGTCAAGTCTGGGTAGATAAGAATCTCCCTGTCACCGTCCTTGAGGCTACCGAAGTACCTCTCGGGTGTCTGAGGTTACCCACCATATCTGCGGAGTGGCTAATGGAATGTCAAACCTGATTGAATCTGTAGGTCCTATTAAATTTTCCGTAATCGTTTGCGGCTCTAGAATCACTTTCAGTTCTACCATACTCCCACTACTGTTTTCTGAAAAAATCCATTTTACTAAAACTGTGGCGAGTCAAGAACAATATCACTATTGATCTTCCAGATGGTAGAAAGTCAACCCTCGACATAGCCCAGGCCAACTCACAAACTGCCATTACAGAAACGTGCCCTGAGTTATCCAGAGTCTGGTTTTAAGCATAAGCCAGACAACTCCCCGTACCTTAACATCGTTAAGATATGAACCATTCTATATCCAATATAGAAACTTTGGCACTTATTTAATTGGAACCAGATTCAAATCATGCAGCTGTCTCCAGTGCATATCAACTTAATGGAGAGAGGCTAATCAGCATTACTCAACTTAGGAATCCATCCAATTATGAGTAACCTGAAAGAGAAACAAGTTTCTTAAAACCATTACTATCATCTGAATACCAATCACAAGAATCTACATCTTCGATCTCTTTGAAGAATCCCAATACTTGTGACACCTGGTTCTCTACTTTATTCTTATACCCACAACTTCTCAAAACTTAGATCTTGTATTTCTACGAAACACTTATCTAAAAACTAGAGAAGTCATAAGTAAACAGAACATAGTACGAGGACCTACCCCTTTGTCCTGATGGACACTTGGACAACATACAATACTCTGTATAAGTCCGCTGAGTTGAACAACTCAAAACCTGTGCGTCGTAGGTGGAAAACTGTACCCAGGCGATTTCCTCAAATATCACCAATTACAACGAATTTCGATATAATGAGGATGATCACCTAATTCCCAATAACTTACTCCCACTTATCATCTGTAAAACCATACAGATATGAGAATCATACCAGGTAAATACATACCCTGGAGTAAGTATCTAATCGAGAAAACAGTTTTGCTTTAACAATGCACTGAAACATGAAAAATTTTCGTAGGGGTATCCTGGTATTCCTAGTAATGCCTCTTCCATAATCCAATTCATGACTTCAACCGTATATTTTATTGTCATCTCTCCAAATCCCTTTATTTGTCTTTAGTCATTACCTTCTGTACACCATCGTTAGGCTAAATGGTTTTCTTCCTTCCCTACCGTTCGGCACCAGCCTATGGTTTGGAAGAAGACCATCCAGTAAGCATAATAGGTGTACCCTCCTAAACCAAGGAGTACTCGCAACTTGAGAGAAGGTGATCATAAAAGACAACTGAATAATACCTTATTCTATTTCTCCCGAACTGGGGAAAAAAGCAAAGGTGAAATAGGAGTGGCGATGAAGTACGCGGTTTGGTCATGAATGATAGCAGTCGCAATTTACTTTGCCCTCTTTCTAATCCCTTTATTTTGTCGTTACATATTACCTTCTGTACACCCTACTTAGGCTAATTGGTTTTCTTCATTCCCCACCTTTCGGCACCTGCCTTGTTAGTTATATGTATGCCCTAGAGGCCATTACTATACATAGGATGTATAATGTAGTGGATGCTTGGACATATATAGGGAGGACTTTCTTGCTCGACATGATAGTGTGCTATCTGGTTGCTCTTTACCTTAACGTGTACACCGATTGTCTCTCTGTTACATATTGGTAAAACCCTTAGGATGTGTACTTGACTACCTAGACTATGATGCGGATCATACTAGTGGGGACATAGTAGTCCAAAAGTACATCCTTCAAGGTCCCTAGTCGTAGGTGTATCGCGACGGGGCATCGATATACCAGAGTAGACTAGCGTATACCTTCTCGACCCATACAGATGGGCGATGGATGATCCCATATCCATTCGTGTTTGACATCAGAGATGATATACGGGTGCTCAGTGGAGACTGAGTACACTAGACGGACTCGCCGAGAACTCCCAGATGGTATTATACCTTACGTCAGATGGCAGTTCTCTGGTGACACTGATACAGGTTAGTCTGTAGACCCGAGATCGTCATAGAGTCTTGTGTGATTCCCACTGTGCTTTGATTTCCACCTTACCACGTCCAAGAGGGCGTGCAAAACGGTGGTTTTTGGGTACAGTCCCGAATCACATGAAGGTAATGAGCGATAGGAGGGGATTCGTCTCTCCCGGTATAGGGAGTTGATGTTGCGCTGTGTTCGATTAGCTATAACCGGAAATCCCTGGCCAGGGTTGCTGAGATTTACTGGTAAGTGTTACCAGTAGTTTCTCAAACTGTTATAGACCTCATATCGACACGACTTATCGAGCTAGTGGGGTCTGACGTTTTCCACCCATAGGTGAGATATGCGACATATCAGACGACGAGACCGGACTGTACGGTAAGTGTTACTGGTTGGATTCACAGGAGTGTGAGCGGGCTTGCTCGTTGATCTTCTGATCGCTCAATACCCGGGTGGCCGTTACGTTTAGCAGACCGCTTGCGGCTTGTGGGTGTTTGATATGATCATCACCTGCTGCCAGCGTATTGACGAGTCTTTAGAGTCCTACACAAAGGTTTCCTGGCTCAAGCAAAACGAAATAGGAGCGCATATGAGATATGTGCGGGACCAGGAATAATACCAGTATGTGATACTGAATTCTATTCTCACGATTTGTATCATCGGACGGTTATATGAGATATAGCTGAGTTACCGAATCAAGTGTTGATTCGATACATTGATACACTAGATATTAGTCGGTTATATGCAATATGACCGGATCATTAAATCAAGTGTTGATTTAATGATTTAATGTATAATTATATATTTGATATATTACTTTACATTAACTGGTATTTGTTCACTTAAGATTGCTTTTCTCACTTGATGTGCACAAGTTGTATATGTGATATATTTTTGTGCACTAGTTTGTATCATGTTTGATGATACATGCAAACTTGGGTGTGTGTATCACTTTACCCATGTTTAGGTTAATGGTTAGGTTTTATTTATTTTATTTATTTATTTTTGCAAAAATAAAATGGTGGCTTTCTTGTTTTATGCTTGAAGCTTCTTGAAGCTTTGAAAAGTCTAGCCATTTTGTTTTATGCCTTAACCTAACCATTACACCTAAACCCTACTTTATTCTCTACATGTGTTAACTTCACCCATGGTTGCATTATGATAAGAATCACTTGAATTTTCTTTTTGAAATAATTCTTTTTTCTTCTTCTTCTTCTTCTTCTTCTTCATGAAGAAAAGAAAAGCTTGCTAGAAAATTCTAAGTGATGAAATCAAGTGAGAAATCCAAATCCAAAGTGAACCCACTTCCTATTTTTTCATCCTCTACCACTTGCCATGTTGTATAGGGTGTTTTCTTCACAAGGTTCATGACCTAGTGAAGATGGATCTTGAGTTTGAGTCGCCTCGACGTAGATCATCTTCGGCATCGAAGTCAACGACCTAACCCGATCATTTCTCCGATGAAACCAACGCTAAAGTCCGGGATTCCGATGATCGCAGCGGAGGGACGTCTACACGGAGCTAAAGAAGTGGAGGACCGGATCTACAAAGGTTGTAGCCCCTTTCACTTATTAGCAAAGTTGTTTGCTTGCTTGTAGTTTCGCCTATCCTCCAGTTAACGATCTTGCATTAGGGTTTCTCGGCACCTAAAATTTTGATTTTGGCATGGTTAATGCCTTGTGTAACCTCTTGAGTGTGCCTAGGATCCCTACATGCCTATGGTTTGGAAGAAGACTATCCAATAAGCGTAATAGGTGTACTCTCCTAAACCAAGGAGCTCTCGCAACCTGAGAGAAGGTGATAATAAAGGACAACTGAATAAACCAATTCTATTTCTCCTGAACCAGGATCCATCCTCGAAGAAGTCCCTTCGAGTTCGTATATAACCGTACGATGGATCTATCCAATGGAACTGGATGTCCGCAGTAATACGGGGTGTTCTGAGAAATGCAAAGGGTAAAAGAAGGAGCGGCAATGACTTATGCAACTCGGACAATCCAAAAGCCAGTATTTTAAGAAGGTTCGGTTAATTTGGTCACCGAGTCATAGTCTAGGGTCGGTCAAAGGTCGCTGCCAAAGAGAGAGAGAAAAGAAACACTCTGCGTGCACTCTAACCTAGATCAGAATGGTTATCACTTTATCTAATCAGGAAACCTCCCACTGTACTGTCAAATTCTCCTCCAAACCTGAAAGAAGAATCAATCGGGATCACCCGAAGAGTAAACCAACCCATCAGTGGGAATCGGGATCCAACTCTCATCGCATGATAACGTGACGGAATCCACTCACGTTATCACACTCCAGAAGGTATGCGCATACTTGGCAAGTTTCAGTTTCTTTAGAAACTCCCGATATGATTTTTGCCCCATGCTCTTATGACCTTGGCGTTGGTCAAAATGTCATAAGTCACATGCCAAGTTCTACCCATCACTATCTTATCAATTTGAACCCACCCGCACATGCCCTTGACGTTGGCCAAAATGGCAGAACGACTGTCCCAAACCAACTCATCTATCTATGCAACAAATGAATACCCAGCAGCTACCAAACACTATGCCTTGGCGTTGGTCAAAATACATAGCTTGAATACTACTGAATACCCAAAAGAAATGACGGAGGGCTACGGCTGGTTTTTGGCGAAAAACCTTTAACGTAACGAACTTGATATCGCTGAAAGAACCTGATAGCTTTTTATAAAAATATAGTGGCGAAAACCTTTGATAAAGAGGTCACTCCCGGTGAAGGGATCTCGGCTCTTTCCTCGTGGAATGAGGTGCAGGATATTCCAACTGAATACCGCGATGCAAAGCAACTTGTAATCGACTATAGTGAAGTTATTACCCTGACGCAAATTTCTGCCCAAGGGGTCATTCCCGGTGAAGGGATATCGGCCCTTGCCTCGTCGAATGAGGTGCAGGATATTCCAAATGAATACCTCTATGCAAAACAAAAGGAAACGTCTTTGTAATAACACTTTTTAAAAATTGTTCCAACAACTGCCAAATAGGTTTGTTTTCCTTTGCATTGATCAGAATCAACGCAGTCCCATCAATTAATCATACCAGAAAAGAACAAAAATAAAATGTATGTATATGCCATCCGCATTCGTCACTGGGTCCCGTCATCACCCGTTAGGTTACTTAACTAACGACAGAGCGGGGACTGGACTAGCGCGGATGCAAAACATATACGACATCCACTAGTATATATCAATATATAATATTCGCCCCAGGCGTGATAATATGCAACATTACAGAAAAGTAATAAGCATCACAGAACAATACAGAAAATCTGGGATCCCCGAGTTTCACAGAGCCGCTGCTGAAACCCGACGGTTCCCTGGTCGTGTGGATAGCCTGTGCAATGAAACCTAGACCCCTACGGGTGCGGCAAGTTACCCGCCAAAACCTGAAGCGAAGCAGCCCCCTAAAGCAAAGTGAATGGACCACCCTGCACTTCACGGAATCCGGTAGCTTGAGCACCCCTCCTTGGGTCAACCTGTACCCCCTACGAGTGCGGCGAATAGTCTACCAATTCCAGAGTAAGGCCCCTCTGTCTCTCAAAGCCATGAGATGCGGACTCGTTGCCCTCCAGAACCCGGCTATCCGTGCACTCCGTCGCGGGGTAAAATCTAGTACATAAATGAAAAATATGTACAATGGGTACATCGACCTCAGCCCGGTCGTGCCCCAAAAGAATATTATACAAACAGGCAGTGACGACAGTCCACATGTTGGACGCTCGCCCCGCAATATCAAATGTACAAATAAATCCAAACTGCACTACCATTGCACACTGCTATCCACCACGACAAATCCGCAACATCACAGCACAACACAGAATATCAACGCGAATGTCACGTTCGCAAACCCGTCTAAAAGAACTATAGCAATCAGACGCGGCTTACCGCTCAAATGACATTCACGGTCGGAGATATAAGTAAGTACTTTAAACTAACATGTTTAAATTTCGATCGAATAAATATCACGAAGTGGGCCCCATGTACATCTGCTGTACAGTAACAAAATCTGGGCCCAAAAGAACATTACCAAAAACCACAATTTTCCAAGTAAAGCACACTAAAGAAATATGGAGCACTGTTCCTATATACTGGCCGCGGATCCGCGGTCAAACCTAGGGTTTGACCGCGCATCCGCGGCGGTATAGTAAGATCACATGACCGGATTTTTGCAGTATGCTTAAAAAACCCTGCTCAATTTTCTGGGATCATCAAAATAATTTTTAAACCAGATTTAAAATCGACAGAAACATTGAACAGAAAAATTGTAGTTTTTGATATTCGGTCCGATCGAAGTTTTAATCGCGTTAGCACAAGTTAGTAAAGCATAATGGTGAGGCTCTGATACCACTGTAAGTATACGGTAGCGCCCCGGCCGTCTAACAGACGCCAAATGCGGAACAAAAACTTTTTAACTGGCGCTATCGTATACTATAACCCGGATCTGCCATTATTGCTAAACTAACAAACTACAAAGAGGGTAGAAAGGTTATACCGAACGATCTGAGTCTTTCGTTCTTTAACCATCATCCCACGCTTGGTTGCGGCTGCTCCGATCTCGTCGATCTTCGATCTCCTCGTCCAGGTGGCACCACGTCAACGGATCTTTAAACGGGCTCCCGTCTCTGACTCGAGGCAACTCGGTCATCAAGTTTGCTAAAAGAGATGACCAAGATTGATGTAGAGAATGAGTAGAATACTTTGTCTCACTTCGTCCAAAGCCATGGACGAACGGTTATTGAAGTTGCCACTCGAAATGAAATGGAATGAGAAAATGAACTATGAAATTTCCATACATCCAAAACTTTATTCGTTTTCCAAATGAAAACCATCTCTCTCTCTCACTCACAAGGGGCCGGCCATAATATAAAGGGGGGTGAGTGTAAGAACCAAAAAGGTGACCTTAAGTACTAAAACAAATGAATGAGTCATATAGAACACCTTGCATAATATTAATTGCATACAATGAACCTTAACAACACATCATCAAAACAATTAATGCACTAAGCCACCTCACCATCCTAGTCATCAATCTAGAAGCTTCTAGAAGCACGACTCACCCTCATGACTCACCCGAGTGACGGAAAGATAAATCCTCATTTAACCGAATGTCAAATACGGAAACTGGAAACTGGAAACTAGAAACTGGAAACTGGCAACTAGAAACTTCCAAAAGTGATCCTGAAACGAATTTCGGGACAACCACGTAACTGTATAAATATACCCGCATTTGTATTACGACCGAATACAAATGTAACTGAGACAAAGATATTATATCTACTCAATATAATACTCGGATCCGGCTTAAACCAAAGCCCGCCAGTATCATCTGCCCGAAATATGACACGTGCGTAAACGCACGTGCATTTTCTGAACCTTTCCATAAAACCATACGGCCTCTACAACGTTTCGCCCGAACTTAGGAAATTATCTGTAGGGGACTCTAATGACTCGTCAGTACCCTGGCAGTGGGTTTAACCACAAGCCGTCAGCAGCACTAGCTGTGTGTAACGGCTGCCCATGTACTGACCTCAAGGGAGGCCGATGAGCGAACTCATCCGGAAACCCTACTGAGCCTAACAGTGACAATGTATATACAGTCCGGTCCGTTCGTCGATGAGTATCGCATATCTGCCTAGGGGGCTGGTAACGTCAGACCCCCAATAGCGGTATAAGTCGTGTCGGAGTGTAGCCCAAAAACACCTTGAGATACTACTGGAGTACCTACCAGTAAATCTCCTGCCATGGCCGTGGGCTTTGTTTAATGGCACCCCTAGACACAGCACGATCTCACCCCCAATACCGGGAGAGACGAATCCCCTGCCGATCCGCTCACTTGCCTCCTTGTGGCTCGGGACTGTACCCAAAAAATACCTGTTTGCACGACTCCTTTGAGCCGTGGTAGGGTAGAAATCAAAGCATGGTGGGAACTCACACGAGACAAATGACGACCTCAGGTCGATGAACTAACCTGTACACATGTCACCAGGGAATTGCTATCTGACGATAGGTATAATACCAACTAGCAGGTTCCCGGCGAGTCCTGTCCGGTGTACTCATAACCCAATGAGCACCTATATACATCTTAGGTGATCCAACTGACACCAGTGGCTTGTGAGACCGGCCCCCGCCCCTCGTCGGGGTCTCGACTGTATACACTAGTCTACTCCGGAGTATCGATACCCTGTCTCGAAACTCCCACGACTATAGACCATAATTAAGGATATGCTTATAAACCACCCAACTCTCACGTATATGATCGCCATCATACTGTTGGTAGTAAAGTAAGATCCTAAGGGCTCTATCAAAGTGTAACAGTGATCAGTCACCTGCACCTGTACACGACTGATAAAGGTAAACCAGATAGCATACTATCATCTCGAGTAAGACTTTCCTACTGGTATAGGTCCTCCGCAATCATTGCAATTACGTGCCTGCGAAATAATTGACTTTGAGGGCACTATATCCAACAGATGATTCAATTTCCTAAAGTTTACAAAACTCATAATACTTAAGAATCGTTCAAGAATTTAATCATCATCATCTACCTATTTTCTCGATTTCTCCACAAGCGGAGTTTTCACTCAAATATCATGAAAAAGATAACAATCAAGAATCGATAACTCTTCATAATGCTCAAATTTAAAGAAAAGAAAGATCAAGAATTTTCACCTTTTATAAATCAACGTTTCGTTACAATTCACTCAAAGATTACAAGATTTTGAGGAGAGAACTCAATCGTCGAAACTAGCTTCGCATCGTCTTCTTAAGTCGCGAATCGTCGTGGATCTCTTGCTCGGATGAAGATCGGCGTCGCTTCAAAAGGCTCGTTGAATGCTTGCTTTGGCTCAGTACTCCGTGGATCTTGATTTGGATCAAATTGTTTCACTCAATTTGATTTTGAAATGATTTGGATCTACAATTTTCACCACTCAAAATGATTTCCCTCCAAATCCAACAACCTCTAAATTCTAGATCTAGATCCATTTTTATAACCACTCATTTGAATCTTCCCTCCAAAGCTAGGTTGTCAGAGAGAGTATTCTAGAAGAAGTTTGTTGGAGAGAATATTCTAGAATAAGCAATATTCTAGGATAAGGTTGTTGGAGGGGAGCCTTCTAGAATAAGATTGTTGGAGAGAGCCTTCTAGAATAAGATTGTTACAAGGAGGTTTCTAGAAGAAGGTTGTTATAAGAAGCCTTCTAGAAGAAGGTTGTTAGAGAGAGCCTTCTAGAATAAGGTTGTTGCAGGGAATATTCTAGAGTGAGTTTATTATGAAGAGCCTTCTGGAAGAAGCCACGTGGTTTTTGAGAGTCTTCTAGAAGCAAGGATTGTTACAGGGAATATTCCAGAGGATTTTGGAGGGCCAAAGAGCTAACCAGGCTGCGGATCCGCGGCGGATAGGCCAACTTGGCCGCGGATCCGCGGCCGATTGGCGGAGTTACTGCATGCAAATTTCTGTGCTGATTTTTGTTGGATTCATGGTACTTTCCTGATATCTGGAATATTTTTATACTTTTTTGTTTACTGCCAGATCACAGGTCTTGAACTTGACGTATTTTATCAGCACTTTTAGCAGTTCCGGCTCTTTTTCCTGGAGATTTTCCTGCACACAATCTCGAGACAAGTGTTGATTCACAAAAGATTATGTGTGCAATAATAAACACTCAATTTCCCTCAAAATGCCGGTTATAACGTATAACACATGTTATTTGGTATTTTGCAGACAAATTGCTAATATGTGCTATATTTATACCAAACACCTTTAGATGATTGCAAATAGTAGGGAAATTGATGTGTTAAAAATGCAATATTTTCGACTGATCAAATTCTCCCAAACTTAAATTTGGTCGTCTCGAGCAAACTTGTTTTATTAAAAAGAGAAAGAGAAAATAAAGAAAAAGAAAAACTAACTAGCACACTTTCGTAGGCAACACGATTGCACTGAGTACGTGCAACAAGCCTTTAAACCTCTAGGTGTCCCTAGTAGGAGGAGTGTTGTCTCCTGAGGATTTTCAGCGGATTGCACCCACAAAATCCAATAATAAAAGGAAGACCGTGAAAGTTACATGTAAAAATAAGAATTATAAAGAAAGACTTTGAAAATTAGAGTTTCCAACTACACTAGCTTTTCGGTTGTCATGAGCCCTATCTTAATAGTCATGAAAAGATATTAGAAATCGCATCATCCCTCAATAAAACATCGTCTTTATTCATCATTCCTATCTTTCTTCCAAATATCGATCATATACCCCCACGTGTGTGTAAAAGACATCTCTACACTCGAAGAATTCAATTCAAGCTATCATACTCTTGTCCATCGACCTCAGTACTTTTTAATCAATGAATATTTAGATGGATTTGCTCACATATTTTTCATGCGACCGTTAATACTTCTTGAGGTACTAACCGACCGATTACTCATGTGCTTGCTTATTAGATGTATTAGTATTTTCCTCGTCTTGCACTACCTAAGGCTTAGCAGTGACTCCCAAACCAGTTGGTCTAAGACACTAGGTGATGAAGTACCCTCGCTATATTTTTTTATTGCTGCCTTGGTGATAACAAAACCCGTGTTCATTTTTTTACACCATTTTATATTTTCTTCATTTATAATTTCCTTCATACTTTGGCTTTTAGACATGAGCATTTCAAGGTATTCTCTACTATCCCGAGTTTCAAGACGTGTGTAAGTGCATATAGTAGGGTATCAACGTTCAAATGTTTGGCTTTCACAATAGGAACTATTTTTCAAATTTATTTTTATCCTCAGATTAGTGACTTCCTTCATCTTACTAACCCTTGGGACAACAGGTCATAACTACTTATTACTAGTTCATTTAAGAAAACTTCTAATTTTCTAAGTTTTCTTAAATTTTTTCAATCTTTTGGATGTAATTTTTCACTATCTAATCTTTTATTATCTTATTTATGTACAAATTTTTTTTAAATTTTTTTATTATATGTTTTGTGCTTATGCAAGATGCAAAGTGATGCGTAAATAAGCACAAACCTCCTCCAAACTTTTTTTCAACAGTGTCCTCACTGTTGTCTTCTACTAAACCTCAAAAAACCTGTAAGCTTGGGAGGACATTTATTAATGGGGGCAAAATATATTAAAGTAAAAATCCTCCCCCAAACTTATTTTTGGCTCACAATATTGAGGACAACGGTTATTTTTAAGAGCCAAAAATACAGCCCCCCCCTCAAACATAAGTTAGACAATATTAAGCATTTCAAGAGAGGGTGAGTCATTTGGTCAAAATAAGACTTTACAAAGACCAAAAGTTAATACCAACCATTCAAAGATTTTATCAGTGTAGTGTATAGGTCGGTGGAAGAATATGTTGTATCGAGTCAGAAAAAGTGTGGAAGAGATAAGTGGTGGTCTGGAAAGGGTTTGAGTTTTAAATTAGAGAAATGAAAGAATGAGGATGAATGACAGGGAGAATGCGAATGATTAGGAAGAAGGAGTGCTGGCGGTTCAACTTCTATAGGTTGAGCTTGATCAATCACAAAATCCATACTGTTTAGGAATGCAAGTTCGTCAGCAAAAAGTTCTTCAAAACTTTCATCGATGATGTGATCAAATATTTTGCTGTCAATAAATTTTGTGTCATATTTTACCATACTTGATTTGTCAAAATACATGGAGGTAGAAGACTCGAAAAACTCATCTATCTCATTTTCAAAAATATTCAAATCAAGTTGGCTTTCTGGGATTTTCGAACTTGAATTAACGGATTGTGATTCATCAACGCTCACTATCATTACCGGAAAAGAAGAAGAACCGGAGAAAGTAGAAGGTGAAACGGGTAGACAAATTGGTGTGTCGAGTATTGCTGAACCAGATGTGGAAGATGAAGGCTGAATTTCGGTCTGATCTTCGGTTATACGATTATCATCAACTTCAAGACGCATTTAGGGTTCGGGAAGAATTAAAGGCTCAAGATGATGACCATAAGGAAGTGAAAGGATCTGATGAATTGGTGGGACAAACTCATCCAAAATTTTGGGTTCATCAATCAGTATATCCCCAACGTCAGTCACCTCATTCAAGTGAAGGTTAAAATTCTCAAACACCTCATTCAAAGTATGGTTTTCAATCAATTTTGGTTCAAGAGTGGAGGTGTAGAGATCACAAGGATTTAGCATGGTTTCACTCGAAATGGACCCTTCACAGTCGGGTAAATCAAACACTGCATTATTACACAACTTCTCATACATTCTACCGTCCATTGGTGAATCTTTTAGTGTACTTGATGAATCTGTGAAACTGGGGTTGTGGATTTCAGTTTGGAAAGGGAATGTTTGATTAGGAAAGGCGTACAGTTCTCTCTCACTACCCAAATTCTCATCTTGTCCTAAGCCCATATTAGACATTAAAAAATTTTAGCTGGTTCGGAATTGTTTGCTTGCCTCCACTCTATCATTTCCTTCCTAAATTGGTTCGACAATTCCAGAAATTTTTCTAATGTCTGCTCCAGACTAGACTTGGGTCAATAAAGGGTTTCCGTATAAGATTGAAATTCTTGTGGATAATTAAAACTCCCAAATGACTGATTAGAAGAACCATTTAGAGAAGGTGGAAAAGTCGGATTGGATTGATAGGAATAGAATGGTTGCGAAATTTGGGTAGGAGTCGGGTCAATATTATGATAAGAAGAATATTGATATTGGTTGGTTGGTTGGCTATTAGACATCATACATGCCACAAACCGATTATGAAATTCTTCTTTGGAAAGTGGAGGTGACGGTTGATATTGGTCCGGGTTGAAACTTTGGCCTTTAGCCCTAGCTATATGCTCAGCAATGGGCATGCGTCTAGGGGCATCCTCACCCGGAGTATCAACTGAAACGGATGTAAAATTAGGATACGGTTGATATTGGTCTAGATTGAAACTTTGGCCTCTAGCTCTAGCTATATGCTCAGCAATGGACATGCGTTTAGGGGCATCCTCACTCGGAGTATCAACTGAAACGAATGTAGAATTAGGATACGGTTGATAAGACCTGGACTGAGGTGGCCAACTGTTTCTACCCGCTTGTTCTATCCGATCTCTTAAGGACATGGGAGAGTCGGATGGTATACCGAAGGGATTACGAAAACAAGAAATATCTGGTTGTGGACAGCAAAGCTCGGCAAGAGTTCTTCTGTTTGGGTCACCCATTATAAGAAGAGAAGAGGGGAAAAAGGGAGAAAATAATTGGTTTGTTCTGAAAAAGAATGGATTTATGAAAATTCACACAAATATGCACAAGCAACCCTATATCTAATAGTCACCTAGGTCAAGTCTCTAGACCGCTCCTAGACTTCCAGAAGAAAAATTACAGGATAAATGCTCTACTGCCTCTTTGCCCCTTCTGTGGCCAGGTAAGTGCCAGGTAAGTGGGAGGTTCTCCGCTACGTAAGTAGTGGGCCTAATTAAATAACCACTTACCTTAGACACACTTTCCTAGACACCACAAAATAAACGCGGATAAGCAATTGATTACCCATGACCTCCTTCTGTCCTAAATGAGCGCGACGGTCCTTAGAGTCTTGTCTAGATAATTTTTAGTTAATGAAGGTGATGCGGATGCAAGTTTTTGTGATCTTCGGGGCTTAGGAAGGGTAATGAACTCCCCACCTAATCTGAATTTGGTCTATGCCCCTTAATTTCCGTATTATAATATGCAAACAACCAATTTCAAGAATCGCAACAAATTTGTTTTTTAGCGGCGCTGAATTTTGCAAAGAATCCTGCAAAAAATTGATTATTGGACAAGATCAGAAAGAAGAGGAGAATACAGAGAGCAAACCTGAGAAATTTCACACTGTGAAAGCCCTAAACGGCGGCGTAACCGCCGCAAAAACACCACTATGGCCGCGGATCCGCAGCGCTATGGGGGAATTAGGGTTACAAAATTTTTGTGCAGGTCTCTGTGCTTCTCTGGATTCTTCAGATGTTCTCTGAATCTTGATCGCACTGGTGAAATGATTCCAGATTCCCTCGCAAAAATTCAAACACTAATTGTTAAGCACTTGAAGCGAATCTTGGATGAAAATTTGATGGAATAATAATTTTTCAACTCAACTAACAAAAACGAACAAAATAGCACACATTCCCGGCAACGGCGCCATTTGATTGATTCGTTTTCGATATCGTGTTTAGAATGTTTCACAACCAAAGAAATGTATACCACAATCAATTAACGGTGTCGATGTAGCGCGTTAATGAATACGGATCATCCACTGAGATGTGTGTTTTGATCGATTTTGTTTTAGATGAGTCGAAATGAAAAGATAAAAGAAAATTGATTCAAGATTTGTGAAATTTAGTTTCAAGAATCATAAAGACTAGATCTAAAATCAAGAATCAATAAAGTTCAAGAAGACGTCCAAATCGAATGAATTATCAAGATTTATAAAGAGGCTTGTAGGAATCGATCCAATTGATAGTGATGATGAATACTTATGATTACAAATTCTTATCTATTGATGATTTGTTGCTAGATCGATGACGATCAATGAAAATTAGGATCTATTGAAGAAACTAGCGTTTCTCCTTCTATCCATTGTCCTTTCGTTGATTAGCATTCAAATTCTAGCCTCTAGGAAATTTAATCATCGATCATTGATCTCTAATTTGGAGCGAAAACATTCAATAAAGCATCTCGCTCAAATTAGGTTGTCGATGATTCAATTTCCTAAAGTTTACAAAACTCATATGACTTAAGAATCGTTCAAGAATTTAATCATCATCATCTACCTATTTTCTCGATTCCTCTACAAGCGGAGTTTTCACTCAAATATCATGAAAAAGATAACAATCAAGAATCGATAACTCTTCATAATGCTCAAATGTAAAGAAAAGAAAGATCAAGAATTTTCACCTTTTATAAATCAACGTTTCGTTACAATTCACTCAAAGATTACAAGATTTTGAGGAGAGAACTCAATCGTCGAAACTAGCTTCGCATCGTTTTCTTGAGTCGCGGATCGTCGTGGATCTCTTGCTCGGATGAAGATCGGCATCGCTTCAAAAGGCTCGTTGAATGCTTGCTTTGGCTCGGTACTCGGTGGATCTTGATTTGGATCAAATTGTGTCACTCAATTTGATTTTGAAATGATTTGGATCTACAATTTTCACCACTCAAAATGATTTCCCTCCAAATCCAACAACCTCTAAATTCTAGATCTAGATCCATTTTTATAACCACTCATTTAAATCTTCCCTCCAAAACTAGGTTGTTAGAGAGAGTCTTCTAGAAGAAGTTTGTTGGAGGGAATATTCTAGAATAAGGAATATTCTTGGATAAGGTTGTTGGAGAGAGCCTTCTACAATAAAATTGTTGGAGAGCATATTCTAGAGGAAGGTTGTTACTAGGAGCCTTCAAGAAGAAGCTTGTTGGAGAGAGCCTTCTAGAATAAGATTGTTGCAAGGAATATTCTAGAGTGAGTTTGTTATGAAGAGCCTTCTGGAAGAAGCCACGTGGTCTTTGAGAGTCTTCTAGAAGCAAGGGTTGTTACAGGGAATATTCCAGAGGATTTTGGAGGGCCAAAGAGCTAACTAGGCCGCGGATCCGCGGCGGATAGGCCAACTTGGCCGCGGATCCGCGGCCGATTGGCGGAGTTACTGCATGCAAAGTTCTGTGCTGATTTTTGTTGGCTTCATGGTACTTTCCTGATATCTTGAATATTTTTATACTTTCTTGTTTACTGCTAGATCACAAGTCTTGGACTTGACGTATTTTATCAGCACTTTTAGCAGTTCCGGCTTTTTTTCCTGGAGATTTTCCTGCACACAATCTCGAGACAAGTGTTGATTCACAAAAGATCATGCGTGCAATAATAAACACTCAATTTCCCTCAAAATGCCAGTTATAACGTATAACACATGTTATTTGGTATTTTGCAGATAAATTGCTAATATGTGCTATATTTATACCAAACACCTTTAGATGATTGCAAAGAGTAGGGAAATTGATGTGTTAAAAATGCAATATTTTTGACTGATCACCCGCCATATTTATTCAGAGAAGGTCATTCCCTAAATAAATATTCTAAACGTATTAAAGCAAAAATACACAATATATGAATAAATAGAGACTGAAAATTTTTCAACAAATTTTTTTATTTAGATTCAAACTTGAAACATTTACAATACATGAGTTCAACTCAAAAGAAAATATGTAAACAGAAATGCCTAAACAGATGACATATATAAACTGAAAAAAAAGAGATAAGCTAAGCTAAGCTTAAGTAGTGGTCTGATCGTAATCTTCCTCAGTACCATCAATTTTCTCTGTCTCAACAGTACCTGACGAACATTCCAAGAAAACAAAGGTGGGTGGAATGCCCGTCAGCGAACTAACGCTCGGTAAGTACTAAAGGTAAGATAAATATGAAAAGTGACAAGTATAGCATAAAATGAAGTAATGCATAAGACGAGTAAAAGTGTGTGAAAGTGAACATGGGTATATGTTCTACAGGTCTTTATATGGTAACTATGTTAACGTTAAGTTCCAAGTGTGAATGTCAACGCAACTGTAGAAACATTCACGAGCTCAAGGTGGGGCCCCATGAGCAAGGAAACACTGGCCCATTTCATGTGTTAGCGTCGGGATTCCAAGCTGTGGAGGAGTCGACCCGACTAAGATTCGAGTAAATACAATTCAAGTAGGTCAGTACAGGACTCATGAAGTTCCGTTGGATTCACACTTGTAACTACCCCAAACACCCTGAGTATAATAAATTATAATTGTTAGATTGACTTAGTTGATTTGATTGGTTGATTATGACATGTCTTGATCGAAACCATAAATTGCAAAAGGTGAAGAATGAACTCGAGTAAGTCAAGTAGAATACGAGTCATGTCAGTTGCAATGCTGGGTCGAATCAAGTAAAGTGTTCAAGTTCAAGTTAGATTAGGATTCAAGTCAAGTTCGGATTTAAGTTAAAGTTCTAATTATATCTTATTTAAAATATTTAACTTTTTAAATTCTTAAGTTTGGGAATAATCGGGCAACCGTTGCATATGAACGGCAGAATTTGTGTATTTTTCAAAGACGATTGCGATTGATGATTCCTTTAATTTGTAATTTTATCTGAATTACATAGGCAAGCACTCAATTTCTCAAGCCCCTCGAGGCCTGTAGAAAGATGTCGCTTAAACACATTATTATCTAAATATCTTAAAAATTAAACAGATTATATATTATAGGTATTTACGTGATTTTCGCCATTAAATTTCTCGAGTTTTTTTAATGTAAAATATTCTTTAAAACGTTCTCGAGAATATTTGATAGAAATATTATTTATATTTTCAAAGTGTTTTAATAAAATATATTTTTGGTAAATTAGATATTTTAGTGAAACTTAACTTTAGGGTATTTTGGTAAAAGCTTAGCTTTTTAAAAGTTATTGGTGTTTTCTAAAAAAATTTAAATTTTGAAACCTTATTTTAATTATGAAATTATAAGTGATGGGTATCATTCAGAGATGTCATCTTTTCTTTCATTTTTTAAATATTTTTTTATAGGAGGCGTATTATTTTAAAAGTTCGTATTATTCTTTCCTTTCAAGACCATACTCTATGGAAAGCTATGAATTTTATTTCACTAGACCATGATATTCGATAATCCGCACGATCCTCAACTGGGTTCCCTTAACTAGGATTGTAGACGCAAGTTATGCCAGGGAAAGATAATATTTAAATATTATTTAATGTGCTCCTTTTCATATTATAACTGTTACCTATTAAAACTGAATTACATATCATCAATTTGTAAACATTATTTCAATATTTTATACCTGATCATAACGACTCCATTCATATTACTCCAATAATTTGCATTTATTATGATTATATTTTCATCATTTAATTAGTTAAAATTAATTATAAATACTAATTACTTTTTTTTTCCTTTCAGATGGGTGAGTACAAATTAGGGTTGTCTCTGTAGATGGAAGCACTAGAAATCTATTATCAAATGTCTTGCACTCATAAACCATTTGAGAAGACAGAAATTTGTTACAACTATAATTATATATGTTTTAAGTCTCTAATTAAAATTTAAAACTTTGTATGTAGGGATGTATATTGTTGCACTTGAGTAGCTATGTTACATCATGGTATATACTCCATGCTTCAAAAACCCCTAAACAACTTGAATGTTTTCAAATCCCTTTGTCATTCCCACCCTAATTGCTGAAATTCCAGCAAATTCAAACATAAGGATGGACGCATGAACATATATCACTGTCGGAAATAGTACAACATTGTTCAAAAAGTAGAATTGGTATAGTTGTGTTTCACTCTTTTTATGTAGTTGTATAATTATGCAAGCATACATAATATGGTGGAACACAACATGAAAGAGAGAAGAAGAGGGAGAGACGGATCACAAGTGGGACTTACCGGTGGTTAGAACATAAGGAAACGACGGAAGTTTTTATTGAGGTGTTTTATCGAACACCTTCGTACGCAAAACCGAAACGTCGACGGAACGGAGATCCGGAGGTATGGAATTGATCGTGGCGCTCACGTGGACTCGGACCTGGTCTTGGATCCTCGGTTATTGCGCGTATGGGGTATTACACAATATTTTATTAATACGAAAGTATAGAAATTTTGAGGTCGTTACAATTGTATGATTTATACTTTCTTTTAATGATTGATATTTCATTGCGATAAAAATTTATTCTATACTTTTAAGTGATTGATAGTTAATGAATTTAAATACGGAAATTAGAATAGAATAAATATCTTATAAAACACCATAATAATTAGTAAAGATAATTCAAAACCCTGGACGGGTTCTTATTATTTGAAACTTCTTTTTAAAAGTTTGCAATTTAATTTCTTTCCTTTATTTGCCTTTAATTAGTATAATTAAAATCAAATCTTTTACTTTAATTCGTAATAAGTTAATTGAAGTTCACATGCCTTTCTGTTATTCAATCCGTAAGTACTATAATGAATTAACTGTGCACTTACGGTTAAAATTTCAGAGACTAATTAAATCTCCACTACAAGTTCTTTAGAGGAAGGGGAACTGATGCAAGAGCATTAATTGAGAATGTTTAAAGCATTCATATTGGTGTTTTGAATATTCACGATTATCATTTATTACTTTTATTTCATAGTATCAAAATTTATGTTTAGAAGTTTGGATATCACCTTCATTTATTTTTTTCCCATTATAAGTTTTATGGAACCTACCTATTGTAAAGCCTATAAAAGTCCCCTATTTCTTATATTTAGAATCAAGTTATGAAATAAATAAATTATCATTTATTTAAAAGTGTTACTCTTGTGTCGAGAATTCAACCGTTTACCCATCCGACCCATCCTCCGCAGATTCTCGTTCCGGCGACTTCTCCGAAAGATCTCTGCCCTTTTATACCCCTCGTAGGTGTTCGTTCCGACGATTCATGCTAGGCTTTGAGGCATTGATCGTCTTACGATTGGTGGTCCAGTTATTCCCTCCACTTCACTCGTGTTCTTGACGGCTTTGATCCTTTGCTATTCATCCCCGTTACCGCGTCAACTACCCTCTACTTTTTAGTAGCCATTTTGCATAACTTATACCTATTTTTAGGCATCAATCTTTACGACTTCTTCATATCTGTTTCTTATTAAGTGTACTTTTTAACTAAACCGATCTAAAGGCCAGCTAGTGGTATCTTTGCTATATATAAATACTTTATATATCAATCAACACCAACATATTTTAGCAAGATTTGCTACTAAATCTATCACATAGAAACAGAGCTAATTATAAATCAAATCTATTGGCTAATGATATGTTTAAAAAGTTTGGAAGTTATTTCACTTATCTTCAATAAGTTATTCACTACATATAGTATTTTATCCAAATTAACATATATTTTACTTTCGGTTTTTCCGCCCAAGTTACTTTTATCCTCCAATTTTAGTTAGTAATATCTATCAAAGACAATATCAAAAGCAACATTGCATTATATATCTATAACTTTTATAAATAAACAGTTGGATAAAATTCTTGTGCGCCTCATTTTATCATATTTATTGTTATATGGAAGCTTAAGTGAATTTTTTTAAAATGTTACCACTTTAAATTAAGAGAATACATCTAATTTAAGAGTATATGCTTCGTAACTTTTTTAAATTTTGTGATCATTTCATATTTTGAACCCCTCAAAAAATATATTTTTTGACAACTTTTAAGCTTGCAAAAAAGAACGAGCCGTGCAACTAGATGTATTTATATCCCGTCCCTCGGGAAAAACTTCTATGCAAGGGCTTGTGTCATACAAGCCACTTGCAAGTTTTTGGATGGTTTTGGGTTTTGTGTAAAGGAAACCATTTAAGAGATTGCAAGTGACTTGCACCATGCAAGCCCTTAGATACTTGTTTTTTCCCGTCCCCCAAGCTTAGAATCCTGGTTTTGTCCCTGCTAAAGGGGTCGCATCTGGAAAAAAAGGACTATGGATTTAGCCTAGGTATTTAATAAGTGGTTTGCTCCTTTTTTATTTTAATGACAAGAGTATCTTTATAGAAGGATGATGGAAATTTTCTTTGGGATGTCCCGATCAATAAAGATTTGGATACTAAACATGTTTATATTAGATTATTGATAGAAAATACGAACAAAATGGTTTCGTGGTGTAGTTGGTTATCACGTCAGTCTAACACACTGAAGGTCTCCGGTTCGAACCCGGGCGAAGCCAGGTTTTAATTTTGTTCATTTTGCAGTTGGCCTTAACTTGATCATTCTTATGAATGTGGTAGGATTAGTTACATGCACCCTGCTACCTTATTTACTAAACCCTATCTATCTTATTTACTAAACCCTATCTATCTTTTTGAGGGTTTTGAGATAACCCTATTGAATTTTTAAAATGCTATAAAACCGTATTGAACTATCAATATTGTATGAAATCCTTAGTTCGATTAACTCGTGCAAGACACAATTGGACTGAATGGCCCCAAAATGTCTTTCGGATAGATCGAGTAGACTCAAAATGAACAGAATATGATATTTCTTGATAAAAATATCATTCATTTTTTTACGAAAATACCCTTCAATGGTGTTTTATATCATTTTAAAGGTTCATTGGGGTTATCTCCAAACCCCAAAAGATGGATGAGGTTTAGTAAAATTTACCCTAAATAAAATAAGGTAATGAGGTGGAGGTAATTCATCCTACCACATTCATAAGAATGATCCAATTAAGGCCAACTCAAAAACCTAAAAAGGCAGATGGGGTTTAGTTAAATATACCCTTTTATTTATCGGCTTAAATGCAACAATCTCTCTTATATTTTCAGTCCGTGGCAGATAACTACACCATACTTTAAAAAAAAGTAGATAACTATCCTATTTAACGGTATCTCATTAGTATTAACGGCCCACATCATCCCCATGTCAACATTAACGGCCACGTCATCACAAAAATCCAATCATCCCCAAAATACCTTCATCTTCATCAAACCCTCTCCATCATCGTCATCATCATCGATCCCTTTCTCGACTTCTCACGCCGCCGCCGCCGCCATCATTGTCAACTCCTCCACCATCCCTTCCTCGATCTTCTTCAAATCACTGCTACAATCATCTTCACCACCACCACCACCACAACCAACCCCTCCTCCATCCTTTCCTCTCCCTCCCTCAAAATTGCGGCCACCGTCAGCTCCACCACCACCATCATCATCAACCCCTCCACCCCATTTCACCACCGCTGCCATCTCCTCCACCACCACCTTTCGCCGCCGCCGCCGCCGCCGCCGCCGTTATCATCATCCCGTCCATCACCCATGACTTCCCTCAAAATTAGCGCTGCCACCGCCTTTCGCCGCCGCCGCCGCCGTCACCACCGTTATCATCATCCCGTCCATCACCCATGACTTCCCTCAAAATTAGCGCTGCCACCGCCTCCATCATCATCATCATCACATCCATCACCCATGAATTTCCTCAAAATTATCGCTGCCACCGCCTCCATCATCATCATCATCATCATCCTTTCCATCACCCCCTTTCTCGACTTCCCCTAAAATTGTCACCGCCCTCTTTCGCCGCCTTCTCCATCAACATCATCATTATCATCCTTTCCTCCAACATCACCCATCATCATCACCCTCTTGGTTTTTTAAATTTTTATTGTTTTTTCAGGAAAAATTACCGGGATAAAATTATCTTTTTACCCATGGGTTAACAGTGTTAACTTCAATTCGTTAGATATGATAGTTATCTGCAATTTATAAAGTATAGGATAGTTATCTGCCACGGACTGAAACCATAAGAGAGTTTGTGCATTTAAGCCTTAGTTATTTTTTAAAATAAATGGTAGTGGGCTAAATCAAGCATGGTTCGAATCCCAACCTTCCGTAAATTGAAAGAAGGTTTTGCCAATAGCCTCCAATTGGGAAATTATTCATGCTACATCCTGACAGGAGAGAGAAAGAGATGAAAATTTTCGGGCACCCTTTGAACGGCTTGGTGAGGTCCGTATTCTTATAACTTTCTCTCTCATGACTAGACATATATGACTGACACAACATGCCACATTATCTTATTGTAGGCAGTTCGTTCATCTTAATCAAATCAAAAAAAAATTAATTAAAGGTTTCCGTTTGCAATTTTAAGCAGAACCAAGACTAATTTATATTTTAAAATAAAATCTATGGCAAAACCTCGGGACAAATAAATTGCAAAAGAGGAAATCCATCATGGATACTTTACATGTAGCATCTCTGTACCACCAGGATAATTAAAAGGGTATTTTAGACTTTTTTTAAGTCGGTTTAGTCCTTCATATAAGAATAAATCCGGGTTGGGTCAGATGACTTTTTCATCAAATTTATACTTGACCCGAAAATTTAATTCTAAACCCAAAACCCTCTCAAACTCAAAAGATTTACAATATCCAAACCCTCAAGGACGTGTTGGGATGGGCTTCAAGAGCGATTTCGGGTTTTGGGGTTTTCGAATTTTACGCATTGATTAGATCTATGAATTATTAATTTTTAAAACTATAAAAAAGTTCATAGAATATTATCAAAAAAATTTAAAAATATATATCTTCTCTTTCTTTATTATAGTGCAAAATGCAGGGGTCTCCAATTTTAAAATTGATTTGAAGTTTTGGATATCTAATTTGCAAGAGAAAATCAATAAAAAATATATATAAAAAATCAAAACTCAAATTGTAACTGCAACTAAATCCATATTTCTCTTCCAATAACTAACCCCACAAATTCTCTCTACAAACTAACCCCATACAAATCTTTTTTCTAATTACACTTAATATATAATGTGTATCGCACGTGTAAAACACTAGCATATATAGAAGCTAGTTCATCCAGCTCTGGATCCTCTGCTCGCAGAGAATCCTGCTTGCGAAATCCGACGGCGGGAAGAAAGGGTAAAACAGGGAGTTTTGGAATCCAACCGTGGAAGAGGGCTGAGCAGGATTTCTAAGGGGTTTTGGAATCCCTGCATCCCACAAGTTAGAACATTTCACAATTTTTATACAAAAAATAATTGGAACACAAGTTTCATGTTTTTATATGTAGCTATTGAAACTTGGGTGTTTTTTGCATTTGGTGAATAGATCGATATATCGAAGCGGATATGAGTTGGACAGGTCAGGGAGGTTAGGGGATGGGCAAGTTTATGTGCCGGTTTTGAGCCAAACTCATATATACAGGGTCTAAATATTACGTTTTAATGAAAGTTAGACCTATCCGGATTCAGAAGGGTATGCGTGAGCAAAAAAACCCGGCGGGATCGGGTTATCAGCCCGGTCCAACTTCCTCCATACTTCCCACAAGTTTATAACAGTAATAATACTCCAAATAAATATTTTCGTCTATTGTTCTGGTTATAGCAGTAATAATATTCTTAAGGCCTTGTTTGGTTAGCACATATCCCATGGAGAGAAAAAAAAAACCCAAATTCCATTTTCCCACCGGATTCGCCAAATCCTGTAAAAGGGGCTGTTTGGATATGTTTTTTGTTGTTTGATCCAAAGGGAAAAAACCCACTACTTTGGCCCTGTCGATTGGATTGAAAAAAATGAGTCCAAACCAATTTTTACACAACTTTCACTCGTGTCTCCCTGTCTCGGTGCCTCTCTCTTCTTCTTCTCTTCTCTTAAAATTGGTCTTTTAACCCAAAAAAAAAACCTAATAAAAATGGAAGCAATGGCCATGGCAGCTTCAGACATTCGTCTCGAGCTCCTCCTCTCCAACCGGTTCCACACTCTTTCACCATCACCGACGCCGCCCTCTTCTTCCTCGACATAGTTTCCGATCTCAGGCATCGCCCCACGATTCCATCGTCGATTTCGAGCCTCTCGCCGTCGATGTCGTCGCATTCAAGAGCTTCACCGTCAATGTCGCCGATCTCAAGCATCTCCCCCTCAATTTCGAGCCCTCCGCCATCGAGCTCTGTTGTTCAATAGATCACATAAAAATCAACTTGTGATGGAGGTCCTTTTCGGGTCTCCGTCAGATGTTGTCTTCCGTCGATCTCCCGGTGGATCTTGGAGGTGATCTCCTGTTTGCGTGTGGGTCTCAATGGGTTTTGAGGAGATTGGTGGTTTTGAGGAGTCAACGCCGAGTACCTGCAAAGAAATCCCGGGATGGTTTGGTACCACCGAGGACCCTCCGACGATCAAGTTAGTACGAGATCCGAGCAGAGTAACGACTAAGTGGGGTGAAAAGGCTTACTTGACCCCGCTGCGATGGGGGTTTATATAGCGGCGGCAGCGCGCAGCAGCAGGCGCGAGAATCTCGCCGGCAGTTTTGCTTCCGACGTCACGCCCGCGTAAACAGCGGATCGCCCGTTAATGGGGATCGTGATGGCGTGGAACGTGGGATGTTGCTGGCGGAGAATCTGTGCATGGCGAGTGTAGGGTGTTTTTTCGTCACCCCATTGAGATGGGAATACGCGCACGCTGGTCAGGCGTACTACAGATTCCCCCTGCCTAGGGTAGGCCGGGGTTTAATGATTGTGGGGATCCGAATCTCCGGCAGCCGCGGACTAAGCTGCCGTTAATTACCCCTCGCCTTTGGGGCGAAGGAACCTCCGATTCACGGGTTAAACTGGTCATGCGAACTCAATGTGCAGTGTACGTGTGTTCTGTTCTGAAAGGGGGGTTTTGGATATATCGGGAGCCATGCAGAATTTTTACGGGGGTCCCGCTATCCGGATAGCGGGCTGGGGGTCAAGGGGGCTAGCAGCCCCCTTGCGGGGTTCGGGGCAGCGCCCCGGCCCGAAAATTTTTTTGAGGGGGAGAATGTTGCGGAGTATGTGTATGTGTACATTTGTATACATATGTATATATATACATGTATATATAAATAAATGGGAAAAGACATCCAAAGGATGCGTGGGGCAGCACCTTGGACGCTGTGCGCTTAGGTGCTGTGCGCTCAGGCGCAAGCGCGCCACGTGTCGGCACGCGGGCGTTTTGCGCATGAGCGCTGCGCGCAAGCGCGCCACGTGTCGGCACGCGGGCGCTTTGCGCACTTGCGCAAGCGCGCAGGTGCGCAAGCGCGCGCGCCACGTGTCGGCACGCGGGCGCTTTCCGCACTTGCGCAAGCGCGCAGGTGCGCAAGCGCGCGCGCGCCACGTGTCGGCACGCGGGCGCTTTGCGCACTTGCGCTGCGCGCTGCTAAAACAAATTTCTCAGAAGAGAAATTAGAGAGGAGTTGGACTCCTGAGTGTGTTTTTTTTTTTTTTTTTTTTTTGGGTTTAGTGAACGATGTTCTTCTTCCTCCTGTTGCTTGCTGGATCTTGAAGATCAAGAGATGTGAAATCTCAAAATCTCTTCTTTTTCAGATCTAATGATAGATCCAAGTTCCCCTTTGTGGGTTTTGTGGTGAAAAACTAATTTGTTTTGAAAAAGGAAGAGTAAAACTCTTGATTTAATTCAAGAGAAAGAAGAAGGTTTTGGAACCTTGAAGATGGAAGAAAGAGCTCAGCTCTGAGACTTTTTTTTGGAGAGAGAAAAAGTTGTTGGGATATTTCATTATCCTTGCCTTTATAGGCCATACATTTTACACATAGCCCCTTGGGCTTCACAAAATGGCATTTTGCCTATCCCATGGCTCATGTGCCATTTCTTTTTGCACATAAGCCATGGGCTTTACAAAAATTTGGCTTTATGCCTATTTTTCTTACATTTATCCATAAATAAAATAAAAGAAATGCAACAAAATTATTTATTACAAAATTTTTATCTTGGCATGGGGAGGTCGGCCGCTTCATGTTCGGGCTCGACCCGGGCATGGGCCCACTGGGTCGGCGCCTGGGCCCACTTGGCTTGGGGTTGACTTGGATTTTGACTTGGTCAACCGGGGTGTAAATTTTTACCCCAACAGCGAGATTTGCGGAGCGGCGGTTATGCCTGTGAGTGGTGGAGTTGGTCGGTCGGAGGGACCAAGGAAGATGGCCTCGGCAGGGGAGCTCGGGAACGAGCGGGAGGGCCGAGGAGTCTCGGTCTTGTGGCAGCTCGGGGCGAGCTGAGAGGCCGAGGAGGCCAATTTGCAGGGGGTCCTGAGGAGAGCCAGCTTGTGCTTGCAGGTCGGGTACAGGGGTGGCCTGGTCGGCCCCTATGGGCCCTTTCTTCTGAGTTCTGGGACACGTCATCTGCCACGCGTCCTGATCTTGGAGATCGCCAATAAAGAGCATCATCATTAGCCCCCCACTCTTGTCCTGACCAGCAAGCGGGTCGGGTCAGGAGTGGACTGCCAAGCCGCCCGGGGTGAGCTCCTCCCTAAGGTTTCGTCTGGACGCGTCCCCGGGATGTCAGCTGTTTTCTCTGCCAGCGAACCAGGGCGAGATCTCTGCATTTAATGAAGGTGTGCCGGTTCGCGCATCCTGTCACTGAAGTGACGGTCCACGTGTCAAGCGTCGGTTGGCCGACGCGACGTGTGCAGACCTGCGACGTCTGATGGAGTGCGGTCCAGTGTGGGAACGACAAGTGGAGCAATCGGAGCCGTTGGACGCGAGGAGGCGTTTTAGCGGGAGATGAAGGGCACCCTTGGATGAGGGCGATTGCAGAGACAAATAGGGGTGGGGCCCACTCCAGGGTCCCTACTCCTTCTTATTTCCTCGCTATAAGCCCTGATTGCTCGGCGCTCGTCTTCTTTCTTCTGCTTTCGTTTCCCGAGGATCCCTCTTCTCCATGTTAGATGTCTTCTTTCGTGGAATCTGTAGATGTCGTAGGAGTAGGTTCTAGAGACCCTTTAGTTGAGCCTGAGTCTTCCCGGGGAGCAAGGGTCAGATCCTCTTCCCGGGATCGTGCGGCGGGGGAAGCCTCCAGGGAGGAGGCGGTAGACGCTGCCCCCGACGCGTCGTGTTGGGTGAGGCATGAGGACGAGCTCGCCAATGCTCGGGCTCGCTTTCGCATCCCTTCACGTTATACGCTTCGTCTGGCCAAGGAAGGAGAGAGGGCAGACCAAGTACGGGGTAGGGAGATCGCCCTGTACTTGGAAACTTTTTGGGGTGGAATGCGCCTGCCCTTCTCTCCCGAGGTCGTCGAAGCGCTGAACTTCTTCGGGTTAGCCCCTGGCCAGTTAGTGCCGAACTCATGTAGGATTCTCCTCGGGTTCCTGATCCTCCTGAAGTTACAGGCGGTTCCCTTCAGCCTTTCCCTCCTTGATTCTTCCCTCGTTTTCAAAAATCATCCTGGGGGTCGAGCGGGCGACCCGAGGTGGGTCTACCTCTCTTTTAGAAAGCGACAGGGGGGCACCGCCGGGACAGGGGTTGTGGCCCTGCCTTCTTCCATTCACGACTGGAAGAAGAATTTTTTCTTCGTTTCCCCTCCCGAGGGCGAGGACTGGCCCGTGCCTACCAAGTGGTCAAGGGAAAAATGCTTGCCGGGGAACCAGTCCAATGACCCCGCCGCGGTGAGAGTGGCGTCGTGGGAGCCCGTTCCCCGATTCGACGTGCTGCTGTCTGAGAGGGTTTTGAGTTGGGCCGGGCTCAGTCCCGTTGAGTTCGTCGGTAAGTTAGGCTTGCTTTTTGGCTTTTATATTGCATGTGTCGCTGACTTCTTTGCATTTGGTTTGTGCAGGACCCATGGACATGAACGAGCTCCGAGACTCCATGCGCCAGCAGAGGAGGGTCATGAAGGCTGGAGGCGCTAGCTCTTCCTGCTCAAAGACCGCCCCGGCTCCTTCTCCTCTGGTGGTCGGGTCCCGTGAGCATTCGGGGGCGGATCCCGCCCCGGGGCCTAGCAGAGCGTCGGGCCGGAAGCGGGCTCGGATTCTGGAGGACCCGGTCTCGGAGGAGGAGATCAGCTCTCCATCGGAGCCGCTCAAGAGGGGTTCCCGGAGGTCTTCCCGAGGCCCGCCCTCGCCGATCATGGTGGAGGAGGGGGGCTTCCAGTTCGTGGTGCCCTCGGGGCTATCCGTCGCGGATAGTCGGCTGCATGAAATAGAGAAATCGGTGGGGGGTAGGGTCCCCGGGGGACCTTCAGGGCCCAGATGGCGTCCATCGCCCAGGAGTCCGTGCAGGTAAGTGTTTGGTTTTTTGCGAGATACGGTGCCTCCTTCGTCTTTCTGATCTCTTTCCAATTTTTCAGATTCTCCAGCATGTTGCCCTTGCCTTGCGCATGGAGGCTGAGGTGATAGCCCCGGCGATGAAGGCTGCGGGCCAGCTTGTCTCGCTGGAAGAGAGCTCCAAGCGGGAGCTAGAAGCGGTGATGGTGAGGGCTGCAGCCCTGGAGGGCGGGGTGGAGGCCGGGAAACTGGAGGTTTCCCGGTACCGCGAGGCCGCCGTGGCTGCCGAGGTCAAGCTTGAGGACACTCAGGTGCTCGCCGACAACCTGAAGAAGATGGTGAAGACCCTCCGGAAGGAGCTGGGGGCGGCGGCCGAGGCGGCGAAATTGGCCGACCTCTCGGTGGCGAGGTTGGCCGACCTGTCGGTGGCGAAGGCGGTGGAAGGTTACAAGAAGTCGAAGGACTTCTATGATGACCTAGCCATGGCCACAACCCGCATCTGGCACAAGGCCTTCGACGCCGTTAAGGCCCGGATGCCGGAGTTCGTCGACGAAGAGCTCCGGGCCGAATACCCCCTTTGCGGATGCCGATGTGCAGGGGGAAGAGATTCCTGACGAGGGGGTGGCCGAGGACCTTGCTCGTCTCGTGGTGGATGTCGAGGATCCCGAGGTCGCGCCTGGCCCCGGGGCCTAAAACCTCCGTCTTCCTCCTCCTTTTATTTTGTCGCTTCTGGGATTTTTGTAAACCTCCGGGCAGTCTGTAAGGGTAGGTTTGATTTTGAAATCCTCTCACATTCTCACTCTGTCCAATCGCCTCCTTATACATTGAAAATTTTTGAGCTAGCGGGAAACTAGCTACCGGTTCACTAGGTTGCATAAGGGCGGCCACGGACGCTTCCACATTGCTAGTCATTTTGTTTGTTGCTGCGATATATGCCTCCAACGACTCTTCCAAACTAGACTTGGGTGGTAAGGGGGTTTCGGTAAAAGATTCGAAATCGTGTGGATATGCAAAACTCCCTAATGGCTGTGTGGAAACAGTGTCTAGTGAGGATGGTAAGGTCGGGTAGGACTGGTAGGAAGTGGGTAATTGGACAGGGGTAGGGTCAACATGTGGATAAAAAGGTGAATAATCGTGCGGATCCCTAGAACTAGATGAGTGGAGAGGGGTGAAAGATCGGCTGCGAGATTGAGCAATATGCTCAGCAATAGATATCGGCTTAGGAGTGACAGAAGAACTCGAAAAAGTGGTGTCAACATATGGAGGTGGTAAGGGTTGACTTGGTTGACACAAGGTGGGTTGAAAAGTCGTACTGCTTCTCCTAGACGGCTTTATTTGATCTTTCAAAGATTTTTTAGGCATGGAAGGATCGTCTTTAAATTGACCGAACAAATTGACGTACGACGCAAAATTAGGTTCGGGATACCAAAGTTCGGCTAATGATTTTTTATGTGGGGTACCCATGTTAGAAGAAGAAAGGTGACAAGAAGGAAGGTTGGGTGGTGCAAGGATTTATTTGTGGCTAAAAATTTTTGCAAGTTTCTATAAAATATTTGTCCTTTTTATTTTCATTCTTTTTCTTTTTATTTGGAAAAATTTTGTTACAAAAAGATTTTAGAGAAAAGATATGCAACAGCAAAATATTTTATAGAAAACATATGCAACAGCAAAATATTACTTGCAATCAATTTTATTTCAAGCAGAGCGCAAAAATCCTGCACAAGACTGTTATATGGAAGGGAATATATTTTTAAGGTGCACAAAATCCTGCAGGTATTTTTCAGAAAATATATTTCAAAAATTACAGAGAAACTTACAGAGCCATTTTTACGAACTGAATGCGCCAATACGCCGCGTTTCCGCGGTCCTAACGCTGATTTCACCGGGGAAAGGCGGTCAAATTGCCGGTGTGGATCCCAAAAAAATTTCTGACGTTCTGATTCGACAAGATGGCCACGGTTCCGCAGCCTAAGGTAGGTTTTGGCCGCGGAATCGCGGCGGGATGGGAGGTTCACTGCTCAAAAAAATTTGCACTGTTCTGTTGTTCAAAATCTCTTCTGTTCCGATATTTTGTTTCCTGTTTTGCTTTCTGAAAATCTCCAGATCCGAATTTGTATATCCTGCAAAAATTCAAACAACAAAGTATCCCTTCCAAAAATAACAAAATATATATATTTATATATATATATTTTTTCATATTTTTATGATTTTTTTAATTTTAAAATTAACCAGAAATTGCGAAAAGGAAAGTTCTACGCCATCCCCGACAACGGCGCCATTTGATTTGTATGTCAAAAACTATTTCTAAACCGCAATCAAGAACGGCGTCGCATGAAGCTAGCCGGTGAGTACGGGTCGGTCCATAGGGATTTTGTGAATCTCCTAGTCGCGCTAACAAGTTAATTCCGAAGGGTGTTCGGATTGGTTATTAAATCTAAAAACCTAAATTAATCTATCTACGATTATCTAGATCTATTCTTGCTAGGGTTAGGTTTAGGGATGGTTTGGAAATGCAATTAAATCTCAACGCTTTCTATACCCGAATGAAGATCTATGAGGAGTTATGGTAGTTATCAATAAAGGGGATTGGATCCATTCGGGAAAGTGTTCCTTCCTCTAGGTTCTTGTCCTTCCTTTAGAGATCCTTACCCTAACCTCCATGGAAAACGCGCGCAACCGGGCCTTTAAACTACGGTGTCATCGTTACCTCGAGGGGTAGGATGCCGTAAGGCGCGGTGTGTGCGTGTATGCATGGAGTCCTATTGTAAATATTTGGTGGGTAAGAAAGGGATGAGATATCTCATCTCTCAAAATCCTTTCCCAAAACTAAACCCTAAACAAGTTCCTAGGGCATGAAATTAAATCTACTTAGGGCAAAGAATTGAAATCTAAACTAGGGCGAGAAATTAAATCTACTTACAGATGCATCCCTCCAATCATCCATGCAGGTTTGTCAGATTTGAATTTCTGAATGGAAAAGAAACACCGATGCTCTCCAAAAGAGATCTGGAATTTATTATTAAAAGGAGGCATAAAGTTTACAATGATTAGAGTTCCTATTTATAAAGAATAGGAAACCCTAGGGTTACATTTGTTTCGCATGTCTAAATTTACAAAAATAGCCCTAGGAAGACTTAGTCAGCGCCGTAAGAATTTTGGTAGAATTTTTACTCTCTTCAGACTCAACTCCGCCGCGGAACCGCGGCCATAGGCCTGGTTTGGCCGCGGTTCCACGGTCAAACAAGGGAATTGACTGCTGGTCTTTCTTGTGTTGGCTCCTGCTGACTTGTAATTCCTACTTTTATATGTCTTTTTCCATTTGGGCTTCTAGGTTGGTTCCAGATCTTCAGCGAACAATTTGCAATGGTTTTTTAACCGTTTGTCTTGACATTTTGGGATCTTGCGTTGCCTTATTAATTGTGAACTGTTCTTTGATGTAGGCTTGACTAAGATCCTCCCATTTGTTGGTCAAAAGTTCATATTTTCATCGTCTTTACATTGTTTTCACTGTTTCCTGTCCAAGAACTTGTAACCTGTAACATGTAGCAAACATGAGTCAAAAGTACCTGTTTATTTATAAAAAGAATAAAAATGGGGAATATAATAATGCAATATTATGGTGTGAACAGGTAGCCGCTCGGTTGCCTCTTGCGAGGGCTTTGTCCTTCAGGATGGGGACCGAGCAGGGTTACTGTAATACCCGGTTCTTTTATATACACCTATATCCGTATATCTCTTTAACATATAAAATTTATTTATAATTATTTTATTTTCAAAATCCCATTAAACCCAGACCTTACCTTTCATTCCCTCCGGCCCAGCCGTTTCCTTTTTCCATTTTAAGTTAAGATTATTTGAGCCCAGCCCTTTCTCTTTCTTAAAGAAAATTTATCGCCTTTATTTTCCCTCAGCCCCGCACCAATTCCTAAGCCGTTTTCCTTTTATTGAAACTAAACCCAAAACAAATCTTATGTATATTTTTCCGTCTAAAGTCAGCCCCTGAACCCAAACCCTAGTTCTAATTATTTATCCTAAACCATAACCTCAAGTCCATGTTTAATCACATTTTTCTTTAAACTAAAATCCCCCAGCCCAACTTCCCTATTTCTTCTTCTCAAAGCCCCAGCCCTTTTCTTTTATTAAAAATAAAACCCAAAACCCATTTTCCCTCAGCCCATCTCTAAATGAAAAAGGATTTTATTTTATTTAACACACATTCCTCAGCAAACGGGCCGGCCCTCTTTCATTCCCTTACAATACTTTTATATATTTTTTTAAAACCTTCAAGCTCGCTTCACCCTCAGCCGCCCGCTCCTACCCGACCCGGCCCACTACCATCCCCTCCTTCCCCAACGTCTCTCTTATTCTCCTGCCCACGCCCATTGATTCCTCGATCCACTTCCGTCGCTTCCGCCCACGCTCGCGCCCACGCCGCTTGGCCGTTACCCCTCGCGACTTCCCTAATCTCGTCGCCCGATCTCTCTCACACCCTCCCCCCACTCTCTCTATTTCTCTCTCTCTCTCGTTCTCTCTCTCATTCTCCCTCGAACCCACACCCACGCCAGTGTGTCGCACTCACCGCCATTCCCTCACCGTCGCTCGCCTCCACCTCGCCTGCCTCACGTCGCTCGCACCCACCTCGCCGCCTTCACCCTCGTCCTCAGCCCTCGTCGCACCCACCAATTCGCCTACACCCGAGCTACTCCTCTTGCCGGCCAAACCTCCAAGCTTCGACCACCGCAGGCACCCCGACGACGCCGACGAACCCCCACCTACACCGACTACCTCATCACCTCCTTCGGCCGTCGGCGTCTCCTGCCTCCAGCCACCATCCGAGAACCCATCTCCTTCTTCCCAAACTCTTCACCGCCCGAGCCTCCATCACCTCCATCTCCTCCTTCGAGCTCTGCATCCACCGAACCCATCAACTACACAAACCCAATACCACCAGCTTTATTGTTCCTTCACCTAAACCCATCGCCGGAGCGAACCACCATCGACCCAACCCCATCTCCTTCCTCTGCAACTCCTCGTGATCCCCATATCTCAAAACCCTCGAGCAAAGCCAACCCAACCAAGCTCACCCAACATCCGTGGCACCATTGGAGCTCTACCGTGACGCCGCCGGCCTCCTCCCTGCCATCTCCGTCACTACCCGCTGCACATCAGAGCCCCCAAACTCCATGTCTAGCCAGGGCCAAACCGCAGTTGAGGCCAAACTCTTGCCGTTGTTGCCGCATGTGTCGTGCCCGTGCATACCGTGCCATCAATTCATCGTCTCTAGAAAAGTTCATACTTGCTACATGCTAATTGATATTAGTTACGAACTATAATTTTATAGATTCCATACTTACTATCCTCGATAAATTATGTGACGCAACTGTTCGATGCATGACCTTAATGGAGATCATCATTTAATTTGGTGGAACTCAATTGTATAGTCTGGCCCGTATGGCTGTGGATCTAGTGTGTGAATTCCATTGGAAAATATGACCGTTAATGACTAAAACGAGTACCCCCTAATACATCCGTAAAACTGGAAATTCCCCGTACCTGAAAACCGTTAAAATCACCATAAATTATATACACACTGGAATGATGCGTTCAAGGGCTTAAATCGAAGACTACTCGACGAACTATAACCCTATGCAAGGTTCTCATGGTTTCTGTACTTAAATAGTGACAATAATTGGATCGGAGTGCGACTCTGGACTGCAGTCCAGAGCGACTCTGTTTACTGTGTGCGATCCCATAATGAGCACCACCCTGTTTCCTTAACTCGTAGGTTATGGAACTCTGCATTTTATTAAAGGTGAATCTATTATCTAGATAACACAAGTGGTTTCACCCTGTTTCGTTATCATTTGCTATTTAATCTGTAATTTAAAAGATCGGGACGTATAACAGTCCTAACAGAATCAGGATTGACATACTAGTATTGAACAGCGTATAACTCTTAACGTACAGACGCGATTGAGGATCCGTCTATTGCGTTGAAAACCTCGCTGAAAACCCTAGATTTAACTCAACTGTATAGTCGCTAAAATCTGATCCCACTTGGGATTAAAATGCGTTGCGCAATGGACTTCCGATTCTGAAACCGGATTTTCCAGCTGTGGACGCTTAAAATGAAATGGCCATAATTAGTGATCCTGGAACCCGATTGGCATGAAACCAAATTCACTGGATAGATAACTGAACATACTATTTATTCCCCGTTCATCGTTTCGCTAAACTGTACACATACGGTTTATGATAAATCGTGTAAGTGATAGGATATTGTTTCATGACATCCTAATCATGCTTTACATACTGTTTACGCACCATATCATACATATGTCACTGCATTGATAACTTAGTGATAATGTGCATTACCTAGTGTTAGGTATTAGTGATGATTGTGGCAAGTACGTTAGTTTTCGTGTATAAGTGAATAAGTGAAAGTGACACGTACTTGTACACAATTAGTGAATCTTATTATTCTATTGCATTGTCGACGTCTGTGAGACGCGTGTACGTGTGACTATAAGTGGTATGGGACACTTATGAAAGCTCTTGCATGGGTGTCACAGATAAGACACCAGACACTGCCATTTACCTTAGATATTAGTCGGGACGTGCTTGTTGGAGATCCTGTCTCCAGTTCTCGTGCAGACTTGTCACAGATCGACTGATAGTTGAGGTTATGGTTAGCGTTTGATGTAGACCATGGGGTGTGGGGTAGTTTAAGTGTGAGTTCAACAGAATCTCGGGAGTCCCTTACCGGCTTATATATATGGAGATATATGGAGATCTACAGGGTACATGATTATTACCGTGAGTTACATGTTGGGCCCGTGGTCCCTTGCCCTTGGGTCCTACCCTTGGGTGGAGGTGGTTGATTCTCACACTTGGACTGACGATAGGCTTAGTGACCTGTACAGTGAGACTTAGAGACTGATAGGGATGATGGCATCGATATACATACTTACTGTGTTGACATACTTGGCATATTATTTTACTGCTTTTACTGTTCCACTGCATGTCATACATATACCGTCATTGATTTACTGTATATATATTTATTATCACTGTTAGAGTTGTCACTTGGATTTATATATTATATTGCTATTGTGTCGCTCTGACGACCTGAGTATGCATGCTCAGTGTGAGGAGAGAATTTAGCCTGGACCAGGACTAGACGTACACCACGGACATCTTGATTTGCTATCCAGAGTTATACCCTTTTGTTTCCCATCAGGTCATTTTTGTATAATGTTTTGTTCCAGTTACTGCATTTCTCATTACCTGCGCATTATTTACTGCTTACCACGTAAAGCTAGAAGCCGAAGTATGACTACAGCAGGATATTTCCTTGATCGTAGGAGCATGGCTGGCATTGTCAACCCCTCGTATTCCGTATTTTGGGAAGCGGGGCGTGACAGTTACTGCCCAGTGCCTTTTGGCGAGGACTTTGATCCCTATCGGTTGTGGTAGGAAGCTACCAGCCAGGGATAGCCGAGCAAGGGTCGGGCTCGACTGCCTCTGGGAGGATTTTGGTTCTTAGCGCGGGAGGGGCTGTAAGAAGCCTACCAAGGACCCTTGGCCGGGCAGGGTTATTGCCCGGTGCCTCTTGGCGAGGGCTTTTGTCCTGAAGGATAGCCGAGCGAGGGTCGGGCTCGACTACCTCTGGGAGGGCTTTTGATCCCTGTCGGTCGTGGTAGGAAGCTACCAGCCGGGGATAGCCGAGCAGGATAGCTGCTGAGCTGCCTCCAAGGAGGACTTGGATCCTTAGCGTTGGAGGGGCCGTATGAGGCCTGCTAAGGATATCCAGGAAGTGAAGCTGCGCGGTTGCTTCTTGGCGAGGGCTTCGACCCCTAGCGTTGCGAGTAGGGAAGCTACCGACCAGGGATAGCCGAGCAGGATAGCCGCTCGGCCACCTCTGTGGAGGACTTTGATCCTTAGCGTTGGAGGGGCCGTAGGAGGCCTGCTAAGGATAACCGGGCAGTGAAGCTGCGCTGTCGCCTCTTGGTGAGGGCTTTGATCCCTGGAGTTGCGAGTAGGGAAGCTACTGGCCAGGGACAGCCGAGCATGGTAGACGCTTGGCTGATTCTTCATGAGGTCTCTCCTGACCATCTCGTGGTAGGTATGGGGAACAGGGACGGTCGCGGCGATCTTGCGCGTAGCATGCATATTGAGTGTGCGGGGAGGCGAAGCCCCAGAGTCGCGTCGTTTCAGTCCTGCCAGGAAAGGCTCAATGATCGCCGCGTGGTAGCACTTTGTGGGTGAAAACGGACGACTGTTGGGTTCCGTTGGAGTGAATTGGGCTATATAAGGCTGAAGGTGCACTGGTCCTTTCTTTCTTCGTAAACAGATCGTTGAGAATGCAAGACTTCCTCTTTACTATCCCCGATATCATCCACTTCGAAGACGTACACCTCTATGACCAGAACTGCACCGAGGACACGGTGCAGTTGGTATATGGGAGCATCGAAGACCACTTCGGCCGGCTTCTTCCCTGGTGCTCCTCCCTGCTACAGCTACTGATGTACTCCATTTGGAGGGCGTCGCCGGGGCTTTACAACCCCTTGTCCGTGCAGCTCTACGATGAGGCCGTGGGCAAGCTGCGGTCCCTGAGGCGCTTCAGCCCGATTTCCGTGAATCGGCTGGCTTGCTCAGCGGCGCTCGTCCGTGAGTGCTACGAACTGAGGCTCGGGGTCAACGCCCACGGGGGGGGGGGAATCGAAGTCTGAGGTTAGATCTCGTGAGGCCTCGGCTGGCGGAGATCTTTACCAAGTACCATGAGCAGTGCTCTCTGCACCCCCTTCCCTCGCTGCTGTAGTTTTATTTTTCTTTTTGTATGTATGGCTGAGGAGCCCATAATACCTTTTTGAATAAATGAGACCTTTCCTTCTTTTCGCAATGTTCCATTGATCTTTATTAAATTAACAATAGACCCTAGAAAGAGTTTACATTGCCCTAAAAGAAAAGTACATGCCAATAGATGACCTTATTAGCGTGGCCCGAGCTCCCCGGAGGCTTGTTGGTCTCCGTGCTCGGTACCGGGTATGGGGCTCCCTGAGCGCCGGAGTGGTCATCTGCCGAAACGAGCATGATCTGGCCGATGGTCAGCTCGGCGGGAGGGGGACGCTGCTCCTTCTCGCGGTCGGCCTACCATTTGTCCCTCAAGTAGGCAGCGAGGTGCCCCGATCGGATGAGCTCCTCGATGTAGTCCCGGAGTTGCTTACAATCCTCCATGGCATGGCCCAGCGTCCGGCGGAAGGCGCAGTAAGGGCCCCGGGTTCGCTTCGAGGCCTGACGCGGGATTAGAGGGAATTTGAAGAACCCCTCGCCCTGGGCCTCCTCTAGTAACACCGCGAGGGAGACGTTGAGCGGGGTGTACTCCTAGAACTTCGGGTGATAGGGCCACTGACGCTCCAGACTTTCTTCCCGAGCCCTCTTCTTCTGGTCGGACCTGTCTGCTCGAGGGAAGTTCGCGTTCACCTCGGACTCCAGCTGAACCTCGCGCTCGGTCCACGCTTTGACTTCGGCTATGGTCTTAGGCTGTGCCAACGCAAATGAGCGCAACCACTCCTTGTGCCTAAGACCAGATCTGAGCGCCATGATGACAGTCTCGTCTCGGTGCTCGGGGACCTCGAGGAGGGCGTTGTAGAAGCGGGTGATGTAAGTTTTGAACGTCTCCTTGTCCCCGCTCTTAATTGTGAAGAGATAGTCGACCATGCGCTTCTGCCGACGGTTCCCGACGAAGTGGCCGAGGAACTGAGTAGCTAGCTCGTCAAAGGTCGAGATTGAGCGAGGCTCGAGTCCTCGGAACCAGTCCCGACCAGAGCGGATGAGGGTGGCTGGGAAGGTCTTGCACTGGGCGGCGGCGGAATGATCCTAGAAGATCATCCCCGCGGTGAAAGCATCCAAATGGTCTTTCGGGTCGGTTTTCCCATCGAACAGAGAGATCTTCGGGGGCTTGTTGCGCGAGGAGACGTGGACAGCGAGCAGTCACTCGGTAAACAGCTTGGTGAGCGAGTCGGCGGCGTACTTAGCCCCGCCGCCCGAGAGGTGACCTTCCCGGCGCATGCCCTCGATCTTCTTTTCGAGGGCATCGAGTCGGCCGTGGTACCCCGAGAATTCGGCGCCTTGTGATCCCTAGCCTTTGCTGTGGGAGACCTGTGTCTGGGCGCGTCCCCGGTTCCTCTCGATGAGGTTCCTCAGATCCCCAGACAAGGTGGCCCTCGAGCCGTCGTGGCGAGCCCCTTCTGTGTGACCCCGTCGAGGGAGGAGGTGTCGATCATGCCTGTGGACAGGCGAGGTGACCGACATCTCCTCAGGGGGGTAAGGGTCGCGAGGAGGCTCGAGGCGAGGCGCTCTGGCGGCGGATCTTGGTGTGGAGCTGTGGGGCGCCCAGCGGGCCTCATGGAGTATCGGCCCGTGAGATTTGTGACCAAGGGTTGTAGCCTGCCGGTGGTCAGCCGTGCCGACGAGGGCAGAGCCTTCTAGAGGCGGAGGAGCGGCGATCTGGGGCCCTGGCCAGGCTGCTTAGACACGGACAAGCGCATCCACGAGGGACTGTAGCCGATCTATTCGGTTGGCGAGGGCGTTGATGACGGTCGCCGGAGGAGGTTCATCCGCACCTCCGGTGAGGAGGAGGCGGCGGCTGGTGCCTGGATCTTCAGGGTGATCGTTTTCCATGTGGATGGAGATCGGAAAGTCAACTTTGTTTTTGTGGAGTTTAGTTTCCCACAGACGGCGCCAACTGATGGAAGACCTTTTCGGGTCTCCGTCAGATGTCGTCTTCCGTCGATCTCCCGGTGGATCTTTGAGGTGATCTCCTGTTGCGTGTGGGTCTCAATGGGTTTTGAGGAGATTGGTGGTTTTGAGGAGTCAACGCCGAGTACCTGCAAAGAAGTCCTGGGGTGGTTTGGTACCACCGAGGACTCTCCGACGATCAAGTTAGTACAAGATCTGACCAGAGTAACGGCTAAGTGGGGTGAAAAAGGCTTACTTGACCCCTCTGCGATGGGGGTTTATATAGCGGCGGCAGCAGGCACGAGAATCTCGCCGGCAGTTATGCTCCCGACGTCACGCCCGCGTAAAGAGCGGATCGCCCGTTAATGGGGATCGTAATGGCGTGGAATGTAGGATGCTGCTGGCGGAGAATCTGCTCATGGTGAGATTTGCGGAGCGGCGATTACGCCTGTGAGTGGTGGAGTTGGTCGGTCGGAGGGACCGAGGAAGATGGCCTCGGCAGGGGAGCTCGGGAACGAGCGGGAGGGCCGAGGATCTCGGTCTTGTGGCAGCTCGGGGCTAGCTGAGAGGCCGAAGAGGCCAATTTGCAGGGGGTCCTGAGGAGAGCCAGCTTGTGCTTGCAGGTCGGGTACAGGGGTGGCCTGGTCGGCTCCTGTGGGCCCTTTCTTCTGAGTTCTGGGACACGTCATCTGCCACGCGTCCTGATCTTGGAGATCGCCAATATAGAGCATCATCAACTTGGGTCTTCTCAAAACCTTCTCCATTTCATTCTAAAGGTTACAGAAATTGAAGCCTAGGGCTTGTTCTTCACCTTCCTCCTCCTTTCTTTTCACATTTGGAGTTCTGCAGGTGAGCATCGAAGCCAAAGTTCTCATTTTATGCATCCCTTTGATTTCTTAGCATTGTAAGAGGATAGAACATGTAGAAGATACCCATCTCTCCAATCTCTAAAAAATAACTAATAATGATACAAATTGTTTGATTCTAATATTGCGATGGTTTTCTTTGATTCATGGGTTTAGTAATCATAGTCAGTTCAGTGCACTTTGCATGTTGAAAAAAAAGATTCATGAATGATTCTTGCTATTTTTTCCCTTTGTTAGAATATCTTTATTCCAATCTATCTAAACACCCATTTAAGTTGAAAAGGCTCTGCATTTTCACCCAAAAAGAATGCAAGTACATTCTGAGATATTCTAGTCTCAAATTAAATCTTATGAATTTTAATCCTAACCATCTAAAAGAGTCGTGATATATGTTGAAATGAAGCTACATAATTAATTTATCACCGCATACCCCCAAATAGCTAACTTAATCCACCACATACGTCTGGGTTAACTTAAATATAAATGAAAAATCAAATTTCGATTACTATATCTTTAGTATCAATATTTTGAGATATCACTTCACTACAAATTTTCCAAATACAAAAGTAGAGAAAGAGCAAGGTGTAATCGTTATCATGTCCCATATCACCCCGAGTCACTCCACAAGTGTAAAATAAAATGAGACCAACAAACTGAATAAATAATTCTTCCGTTGTATCATCGTCACCTCTCATGTATTAACCATCGTCCCCAACCACGCTCATACTCTCTCTATTACAATGGAAAGTTTTTACGACAAGAATAATAATGCATAAAAAAGGGTAAAACCAATATTTTTACAACATAAAGGAGATAATGTTGCATAAATAGGTTAAACTAGACCCACCACATCCTTGTAGTTACCCGGTTCAATCTCCTTGTATCAAGGAAATTCTATAGCAAAAATAGATTACTCCCCCCCTTTTCACTCTCTTCTCTAACATTCAAAATTTTCGCTTCAACCTATTCAAGAAAATAATTTAAAAAAAGGTTAAAACAAAACAAACAAATAAAATCGACCATGTCTTGAATGAAGAAAAGAGATGGAAACAGAACTCAAAAGTCTCGAAGCCTACCCCTCTCGCTCCACGAGGGTCATCCTCGAAAATGATGATCAAGATGTCAGATACACCAGCCTCAAGGATATTCTCTCAGGCTTAGATTATCCAGCCAGCTCCATCAACAATGCCGACGCCATCAACTCATCCACGATCTCAATCAAGAACCATCTTGTGAAGCACGCGGCGTCAGCTTACCTTCAGTCTGCCGTCGTCGTGACTCATGACCAGAATTGGTTTACAAGGATGTGGCAGCAATTGATGAGGCAACATCGTTGGATGATGACGTGGCAGGAGTGCACACAGAGTCCTGTTGGATTTTGCGTAAGGACCGCGTTAAGGACGGTGAGAAGGTTGATGGCTTACGTTATCTTGAGGACGAGGTCTTCTTCCGCTTGAAGATTCCAATATTGAAAAAACAACCAAACCATGGATTTGACAGTTTACGATGTAACCGACGTGTTCATGTCATCACCGAAGATGGTTTATATCCATGCTTTAGGGATTTTATTTCTTATTTTTGTTTGGAAAGTTGCATAGAGAAGTTGTTGACATATCTATTGATTTCATTGTTTGGATACTACAACTGGTATTTTGGGATGGAAGTTCAATTTTCTAATGTATTTTTAACATAATGTTTTTAACAAAAAGTGTTTCAAATTTTTAGAATTATGATCAATCCATCACGAAAATTAATTGAAAGTGCAAACTTACCTTAGTTTGTTCGGTTAATTCCTTTTTAACACTAGTTTTTGGTATGCAAGATACACATGGTCATAATTAGAGGAGAGCTATTTAAACTACCATGTTTTTTTTTATGGAAATATGTATCGTATAATAATTAAGGAATTTTTTCTTTTTCTAATTATTTCTTTGAATTAAAATTGGAAGTTGCACACCTTTGTGCTTGCATTATATAATAGTAGTGGAAATAACATGCTTGCTTCCTAATTAGAATAATATATGCAAAAAATAAAAATAAAAATCTATATGGGGTATTAACTTTAATAAATTAATAAATAGGTTAAACTAAACCCATGGCATCCTTGTAGTTGCCCGATTCAATCTCCTTGTATCAAGGAAATTCTGTAACAACATAGAATATACCCCGCCTTTTCACTCTCCTTTCCAACATTCAAAAATTTCTCTTCAACCCATTCTAGAAAATCAAACTAAGGGAAAATAATAGTAAATAAACGAATACAACAAATAAAATCGACCATCGCTTGAATGGATAAAAAAGATAGAAAAAAAACTCAAAAAGCCTTGAAAGCTACCATTCTCGCTCCACAAGCATCATCCTCAGAGATGATGATCAAGATGCCACGTACATCAGCATCAGGGATATTCTCTCAGACTTAGACTACTCCCCCGGTTCCATCAATAATTTCAATGTCATCAACTCATCCACGGTCCCGATCAAGAACCATCTTATGAAGCATGCAGTGTCAACTTACCTTCAGTTTGTGGTCATCGTGACCCATGCACTAGTACAAAGATGGCTTGTCCCTATGGATAATAAAATCCGTAGGGGCAATTAACGAATGCCTCTACGGATTAATCCGTAAGGACAACTAATGCCCATACGGATAAGATCGTAGGGGTATATATAAATAAAATTTTGTTAAAATTTAATTTATGCAGTTGCCTTTACGGTGCCGTAAGACAAGACTCTACGGATATATCCGTAGGGGCAAATTTCAAGATTCAAAAATAAATAAAAATCAAAGATTATCGTTCCCATCATCACATTATACCCTAATTCCTCAATTGTCCCCAAAATTTCCCCGTGCACGCTCGTCGCCTCATTCGACCTCACGTCGCCTCCTCCGACCTCTCGTCACTTCCTCCCTTGTCGTCTTCTTCGGCCTCCTACGACCTCCAGTGCTGCCTCCTTCACCTCCAGCGTCGTCCTCTTTATCAACGTCGTGCTCCTTCCTGGTTTATTCGTCACCGTTGAAATCGTCAACCGATTAGTTAACTTATTGATCAATTTAAATTTTTATTTTTGTAAATTGAATTTGGTGAGTAGAACTTCAATTTGGGGATTTTGTGAAAGTATGTCTTAGCACCTCTACAAGCTTTCTATAAACATCAAGTATACAATTTTAAAAATCTAGAGAGCTAAGTCTACTAAAACAAGATCATTCTAGAGATCGGGGTTTTAACAAAACGAGAATGAGCACCTAAAATGAAAGATCGTACAGTCACTACAGGAATGGGGCGATGGCGGCTAAACATAATAAAACAAGTTCTAAACTAAGTGAAGAGAGACTGCAACCTTAATTTGTGTTCTAATCATTCACTTCAAAACCTCCAAGTAGTAGTCCCCAGAACTTTTCTTTAACTCCACTTGAAGGATAGAACGAGCTTGCTCGAAGTCTTCGTCATCGAAAATGATCCACCTTGAAGCAACTTACACTCAAACTCACACTTCACTAATCAAGATAATAGTGAAGAGAACAATCTATACTAATTTACTAGAGTAATGTAAGTTCATGAAGTAGGGATTTTGCTCACTAAAAATCTCTTTCTTTTGTAGGGTGTTTTTCGTCACCCCATTGAGATGGGAATACGCGCACGCTTGTAAGGCGTACTACAGATTCCCCCTGCCTAGGGTAGGCTGGGGTTTAATGATTGTGGGGATCCGAATCTCCGGCAGCCGCGGACTAAGCTGCCGTTAATTACCCCTCGCCTTTGGGGCGAGGGAACCTCCGATTAACGGGTTAAACTGGTCATGCGAACTCAATGTGCAGTGTGCGTGTGTGTTGTTTTAAAAGGGGGTTTTGGATATATCGGGAGCCACGCAGAGTTTTTACGGGGGTCCCGCTACCCGGATAGCGGGCTGGGGGTCAAGGGGGCTAGCAGCCCCCTTGCGGGGTTCGGGGCAGCGCCCCGGCCCAAAAAATTTTTTTGGAGGGGGAGAATGTTGCAGAGTATGTGTATGTGTACATATGTATATATATACATGTATATATAAACAAAAGGGGGGAAAAGACATCCAAGGGATGCGTGGGGCCAGCGCCTTGAGCGCTGTGCGCTTAGGTGCTGTGCGCTCAGGCGCGTGCGCGCTACGTGTCGGCACGCGGACGCTTTGCGCAAGGGCGCTGCGCGCAGGTGCGCAAGCGCGCCACGTGTCGGCACGCGGGCGCTTTGCGCACTTGCGCAAGCGCGCAGATGCGCAAGCGCGCGCGCCACGTGTCGGCACGCGGGCGCTTTGCGCAAGGGCGCTGCGCGTAGGTGCGCAAGCGCGCCACGTGTCGGCACGCGGTCGCTTTGCGCACTTGCGCAAGCGCGCAGATGCGTAAGCGCGCGCCACGTGTCGGCACGCGGGCGCTTTGCACACTTGCGCTGCGCGCCGGCGAGGATAAGAGGCTTTTAGCCTCGAAAAAAAGATTTCTCAAAAGAGAAATCAGAGAGGAGTTGGACTCCTGAATGTGTTTTGGGGTTAATGGAAGGGGTTCTTCTTCTTCCTCCTGTTGCTTGCTGGATCTTGAAGATCAAGAGATGTGAAATCTCAAAATCTCTCTTTTTTGAGATCTGATGACAGAACCAAATTCCCCTTTGTTGGTTTTGTGGTGAAAAACTAATTTGTTTTATAAAAAGAAGATTAAAACTCATGATTTAATTCAAGAGAAAGATGAAGGTTTTGGAACCTTGAAGAAGAAGAAGAGATCTCAGATCTGAAACATTTTTTTTGGAGAGAGAAAAAGTTGTTTTTATTCATCATCATTTTGCCTTATATAGGCTTACATATTTACATATAGCCCCTTGGGCTTTACAAAAATGGCATTTTAGCCATCCCATGGCTCATGTGCCATTTCTTTTTTGCACATAAGCCATGGGCTTACAAAATATTGGCTTTATGCCCACTTTGCATACATTCATGCACAAAAATTATATAAAAATTATTTGTTACATGATTTCATTTTGGCATGGGGGAGGGCCGGCCGCTTCATGTTCCGGACTCGACCTGAGCATGGGCCCACTTGACCTGGGCTTGGGCCCACCTGGCTTGGGGTTGACCTTGATTTTGACTCGGTCAACCGGGGTGTAAATTTTTACCCCAACAAAGTGCCCCCCATCAATAAATGCACACCGCACATGTGGATCGTGTGCATGAAATTGATGGATCTTCTTTCACGTGGAGGCGACTCGCTTTGGTTTCCACTTTTTGGGATGCACTGCCCTTTTTACGACATGGACGGTCGACGCTTGACGCTTGACGCGTCTCCGAGACAGAGTGTTCGTGGTAGACGTTTCCCTTGCCCGGAGCGATCCGGTTCCTGCTTTGTAGGAAGCCTGCACTGCCCTTTTTGCGACATGGACGGTCGACGCTCTGTTACGAAGCGATTTGGGTTCCCAATTTGCGGGAGCCTGCACTGCCCTTTTTGCGACATAGACGGTCGACGCTCTGATCCGGAGCGATTTGGTAGACGTGTCCTCGGCACGGAGTGTCGCTGGTCGACGTTTTCTCGAGACGGAGTGCCTGTGGTAGGACGTTTCCCCGAGACGGAGTGCCTGTGGTAGGACGTATCCCCGAGACGGAGTGCCTGTGGTAGGACGTTTCCCCGAGACGGAGTGCCTGTGGTTGGACGTATCCCCGAGACGGAGTGCCTGTGGTAGGACGTTTCCCCGAGACGGAGTGCCTGTGGTAGGACGTTTCCCCGAGATGGAGTGCCTGTGGTTGGACGTATCCCCGAGACGGAGTGCCTGTGGTAGGACGTTTCCCCGAGACGGAGTGCCTGTGGTAGGACGTTTCCCCGAGACGGAGTGTCTGTGGTAGGACGTTTCCCCGAGACGGAGTGTCTGTGGTAGGACGTTTCCCCGAGACGGAGTGCCTGTGGTAGGACGTTTCCCCGAGACGGAGTGTCGCTGGTTGACGCAGAGGTCGATGTTGGAATTGGTTGGTTTGATTTGTTTGATTTGAGTTGACATCAGTATCGCTATACTGGAATATGGTACCAGGAGCGAATCATCATCTGTCTTTGAGAGGATTTGGGAATTGGGGTTTTTGTTTGGCATCTGCATTGCTGCACTGGAATAATGCCAGGAGCAACTCATCATGTGCCCCGAGAGGATTTTGATTGGGTTTGTTTGGCATCAGTATCGCTACACTGGAATATGGTACCAGGAGCGAATCATCATTTGCACCGAGAGGATTTGGGAATTGGTGGCTTAGGAGACAGGTTTAGATCCCTATCACCTAAGGCTTTTCAATTTTATGGGCCGTGAGGGTCCCATAAAAGCATTTTCTCCCTACGGGTCGTAAGGATCCCGCAGGTGTATTTTCTCCTTAGGAGTCGTGGGGACTCCTATGTGTGTTTCTCCTTTGTGAGTCGCAGGGATCTCACGCGGGAATTTTCTCCTCACAAAGTCGAGAGGACTTTGCGAGTGCATTTCATTTCTTTTTTTTTTACGAGTTTGCGCCCTTTCGGGTTTTCACAAACTCGCCGGCAGTCCTGCTGTTTTTACTCACGGAGCCCTTTCGAGTTTTCATCCGTGCCCATTTTGCTTGTGGACATACCGTTCTTCTTTTTTTTGTTTTCCCTTTTTTTTTCTTTTTTTTTTCTTTTTCTTTTGGAATCTTCCCTGCCGGTGGGACTTTGAATGTGGTCTCGCCGGTAGGACTTAGGAGAGATTGGGATCGTTTTACGCCCGTGGATTGTATACGGTTTTGCAGGATGTATGATCCAGACCGTAGGGCCGTAAAAATTTTGGGACTTTGTTGGCGTCTGCATCGCTGCACTGGAATGTGGTACCAGGAGCGACTCATCATTCACCGTCGGGATTTGGAATTTGGATGGCGTCTGCATCGCTGCACTGGAATGTGGTACCAGGGGCGACTCACCATTCGCCACTTGGGGATTGGGGAGCGATGGCTTAGGAGACAGGTTTAGATCCCTGTCACCTGAGACTTTTCAATTTTATGGGCCGTGAGGGTCCCATAAAAGCATTTTCTCCCTACGAGTCGTAAGGATCCCGCAGGTGTATATTCTCCTTAGGAGTCGTGAGGACTCCTAAGTGTGTTTTTCCTTTGTGAGTCGTAAGGATCTCACAAAGGTTTGTTCTCCTCATGTATCGTGAGGACACATGAGTGGGTCTTTTCAATGGAGCATAATTCTAAAGGCGGAGACCAGCTGCGTAACTGGTGGTTGCGGTGGGGCATGGGTATGCTGAGAATTATTTGAGCCCGTGGATTGTATACGGTAGTCAATTTGGGGACTGGCCGTAGGGCCGAAAGAATTTTGGGAAATTGGATTTTTGTTTGGCGTCTGCATTGCTGCACTGGAATAATGCCAGGAGCAACTCATCATCCGCCCTTGTTTTTTTTTTTGTTTTTTTTTCCTTTTATTTTACCACGAGTGCTCTATCATTTCAGCTTTTCTTATCGCGAAGGTCGCGATTGCCCTATCATTTCGGCTTTTATTCGCGGTTGCCCAATCATTTCGGCTTTATTTTCATTTTTATTTTACTCGCTGATTTTTATTGCGAGTTGCCCCATCATTTCGGCTTTTTATTTATTTTTTATTTATTTGCACATTCATTTTTTTTATTTACATTTTTTTTACATTCCCAGTTTAACGACTTAGAGGTCGATTGTTTCCCAGTTTAATGACATGGTGGTTGATTATTCCCAGTTTAAAGACTTGGTGGTCTGTTGTTTCCAGAGAAAGGCGGGTGTTTGAGAGAATCAGGTCCCTGAAGGACTTCGGTCCCCGTTTGTATGAAATTGACGGTCGCAGCTTGATTGTTTGTTAACACGCCAGGGGACAATGATATTTCTCCTGCCTTGTATTGTTTCTCGACCCAATCCTTGAAGATGCAACAGTCTTCAATAGTGTGCCCCAACACTCGGTGGTATGGGCAAAAGTTGGGATGATCAGTCTTGTTTGCTTCACTTAGCCTTTTCGGTTCTGGTAGCCGCAGGCCATTCTTCAGAGCATCTTTAAAAATTTTGTGGACCTTGTCCCTTCGGAATGAGTAGACCTTATTTCTTCTTTCCTCCAAAGTTGGCTCTCGAGGCTGGTCAGTTTTTGCTCCGCCCGTTCTCTGCTTATTTGGAGAATCGGTGATACTAGAACTTCCGCCTTTTCGGTTGTCGTCCCTCCAAGGTTTCGGTCTGTTTGTGAACTGAAGATCCTGAGCGGACTCGGGCTTTGAGCGTTCCAACGTTTGGACCTTTTTGGTCAGCTCTTGGAATGTTTTGAGACCCGCGGTACATAGAAACGGGGCCATCCAATTGTTGAGATTTCCGACGAGGAGACTGACAGATTGGTCCTGCTCTATCGGTGGTTCACATTTGATGGAGAGATTGCGCCATCGGGTTATAAAATCCGTGTTGCTTTCGTTGTTCTTGGGCTTGGTCCTTACGAGCTCGGCAATGGTGATCTTATCGCTGACGCTCATGAACCTTTGTCGAAACAAAGATTCCATTTGGACGAAAGTAGTAACGGAGCCATCTGGTATGCTCGCGTACCAGTCGAAAGCAACATCGGTCAGGCTATTAATGAACTGGCGGAGGAGAAGCGCATCATTGCCCCCAGTATTCCCGCAAGAGGCTTTGAAGTGGGCGATGTGTTGATTCGCATTTCCCGTCCCATCGAATCTTCCGAATTTAGGGATGACATAGCCGCTAGGAAATTCCACCAGATCATACTGAGCAGGATATGGTCTCCCACTACTGCTGATATCTTTTTGCGCTTCGGCTTCGGCCACCAATGTTTTGACTTTGCTGGAAACCATATCCATGATTTGATCTTGAGTTAGCGGGCTACTGTCATCGGTAGCCAAGACATTTCCTGAGATAGGATGCGATTGACTTTCATGAGGTCCGCCCACTTTTGGATTTGAGGGAATAGGCGTCGGTTGCTTTGGGACACCGTTTCCCGGTTCATGAGCTGAGCCCTGTGCTTGATTGGGCGGCTGAGAGGCAAGTTGGGCCGTAAGCCGTAAGACGACATTTGTCAAGTCGTCGATCTTTGAGTAGAGCTTGGCCATCTCCTTATCTTTGCTTCTGAGCTGTTTTCGGAGCTCTTGGAGAAGTTGCTGCTCTGTGGTCTTAGGACGGAAAGTTGGCTCATCTTCGCTTTCCGAGCCTGACTCCTCATGAATTGAGGGCTCTCTCTGCCTATCAGCCTCATCGAGAGGGTTTTCATCATCCAGCGGAGGCGGCTGTTCTTGGGAAGTGGCAACCACATTAAAGCCAGATTGGATTTGAGATATGGTAGCCCCGTCCTTGCTCTTGCTGCGCGTGCCCACCACGTAGACAGTGTGGATAACACATTCAGCCATCCCCTCATCTTTGGCGGGGTAACCCTGTTCTTCGAACCTCATGAGGTTTAGCCTGGCAGTAGCCCTAGCCCTTTTGTTGGCTCTATATCTGAGCCTTTTCTCCCTCAGCTTCTCGATTTTGAAGGCTTGGCCGGCATCTGCTACCCGGGAAGCCATTGTGAGTTGATCAGAGGGGAGCTTAGAGAAGACACCCGATCGAGCAGTGGTCGAGGGCACCGCTGGAGCTTGCTCGAGACGCATTGTACTTTTGTTGGTGTTGGTGGCCTTGCCCTCAGCTGGGGCCATGGAGAGTCGTTCGGAAACGGACTTGCGGTTGGGCTGAGGTGCCCTCACGACCACCACATTTGGTCTCCTGCCTTTCGAGACCGGTTTGTCTGCCACTGGGGCTTGAGGAGCAGGGATGGCGCCAACTGGCATGAACATGATAGAGCCGAATGGTAGCAGCGGCTCCTCCCATTGTCGCCCAAGACTGGCCGGAAGGACCGTCCTGGAGTCTATCTTCATCGTGTATGAGATGGGAGCCGTGTTGAGAGCTGAGCAGGTTTTTGGAGACATTGTTGAAAGGTGATCGCTTGAAAATCCTGCATGAAAAAAAGTATTATTTTTAGTATAAATATAGGTACATATATTGATTGAGTTCGCATGAACGCTTAACCCGAAATATGGGAGGAGAGATTGGTCCCACCGGGCGTGCCAGAATCTGTAGGGTGTTTTTCGTCACCCCATTGAGATGGGAATACGCGCACGCTTGTCAGGCGTACTACAGATTCTCCCTGCCTAGGGTAGGCTGGGGTTTAATGATTGTGGGGATCCGAATCTCCGGCAGCCGCGGACTAAGCTGCTGTTAATTACCCCTCGCCTTTGGGGCGAGAGAACCTCCGATTAACGGGTTAAACTGGTCATGCGAACTCAATGTGCAGTGTGCGTGCGTGTTGTTTTAAAAGGGGGTTTTGGATATATCGGAAGCCACGCAGAGTTTTTACGGGGGTCCCGCTACCCGGATAGCGGGCTGGGGGTCAAGGGGGCTAGCAGCCCCCTTGCAGGGTTCGGGGCAGCGCCCCGGCCCAAAAATTTTTTTTGGAGGGGGAGAATGTTGCAGAGTATGTGTATGTGTACATATGTATATATATACATGTATATATAAACAAAAGGGGGGAAAAGACATCCAAGGGATGCGTGGGGCCAGCGTCTTGAGCGCTGTGCGCTTAGGTGCTGTGCGCTCAGGCGCGCGCGCCACGTGTCGGCACGTGGGCGTTTTGCGCAAGGGCGCTGCGCGCAGGTGTGCAAGCGCGCCATGTGTCGGCACGCGGGCGCTTTGCGCACTTGCGCAAGCGCGCAGATGCGCAAGCGCGCGCACCACGTGTCGGCACGCGGGCGCTTTGCGCACTTGCGCAAGCGCGCAGGTGCGCAAGCGCGCCACGTGTCGGCACGCGGTCGCTTTGCGCACTTGCGCAAGCGCGCAGATGCGTAAGCGCGCGCCACGTGTCGGCACGCGGGCGCTTTGCGCACTTGCGCTGCGCGCCGGCGAGGATAAGAGGCTTTTAGCCTCGAAAAAAAGATTTCTCAAAAGAGAAATCAGAGAGGAGTTGGACTCCTGAATGTGTTTTGGGGTTAAGGAAGGGGTTCTTCTTCTTCCTCCTGTTGCTTGCTGGATCTTGAAGATCAAGAGATGTGAAATCTCAAAATCTCTCCTTTTTGAGATCTGATGACAGAACCAAGTTCCCCTTTGTGGGTTTTGTGGTGAAAAACTAATTTGTTTTATAAAAAGAAGATTAAAACTCTTGATTTAATTCAAGAGAAAGATGAAGGTTTTGGAACCTTGAAGAAGAAGAAGAGATCTCAGATCTGAAACTTTTTTTTTGGAGAGAGAAAAAGTTGTTTTTATTCATCATCATTTTGCCTTATATAGGCTTACATATTTACATATAGCCCCTTGGGCTTTACAAAAATGGCATTTTAGCCATCCCATGGCTCATGTGCCATTTCTTTTTTGCACATAAGCCATGGGCTTACAAAATATTGGCTTTATGCCCACTTTGCATACATTCATGCACAAAAATTACATAAAAATTATTTGTTACATGATTTCATTTTGGCATGGGGGAGGGCCGGCCGCTTCATGTTTCGGACTCGACCTGGGCATGGGCCCACTTGACCTGGGCTTGGGCCCACCTGGCTTGGGGTTGACCTTGACTTTGACTCGGTCAACCGGGGTGTAAATTTTTACCCCAACATCTTTTTCTTTTTCTCAACCTAGAAAGAAAACTAAAGAGAAGAAGAAGAAAATGAACTTTGAGATGGGAGTATAAACCTTGAGGATAAGATGAGATCAAGATGAATGATGAATATATATGAATAAAACAAAGAATGAAGATGAGTCATGGCTTCTCAAAACTTCTCAAAGCAACCATAGAAAATGACTTATTCTTCTTTTCTTTAATTCACACATATAAATCATTATCTTTCCATCTTTATCTCTAATGTGATTCTTACACATCCATATTCCATGTATCATTAACCATGATATATATATATATATATATATATATATATATATATATATATATATATATATATATATAAAGAGAAGAAAATCTTAAGTGAGCTTAATATTAGTTTATATATAAAAATATATATCAAATTATTAAATCAACACTTGATTCAATAATCCGGTTATATCATATATAACCCGGCTAATATCAATTAATGCTATATTAGAATACGGCATTATATACTCGTATTTAATCAAGCTCCATCACATATCTCCATACGTGTCTTACTTCGTTTCGCTTGAGCTAGGAAACCTCTATGTGGGACTCTAGAGACTCGCCAATACGTTTGCAGGGGTAATGATCATATCAGATGCCCACAAGCAGTCAGCGGTACTAGGTGGACGTAACGGCTATCCAGGTATTGAACGAATAGAAGATCAACAAGCAAACCTGTTGTAAATCCCCAGTTTCCATATATATATTTTTCCGTATTTTTCAGATTTTTCCTAGAATTTTTGCACATTTTAAAAATATTTTTATTATTTTATTTATTAAATTATTACCTGAACTTAAACTCTAAAAATCCTAACCCTACCCAACCCCGACTTGACCCGACCCATGCCCGACTCGACCCGACCCCCTCTCCTTCTTCTTCTTCACTCCTCTTTCATGCCACTTCTTTTTCTCCAACGTTCCCCTCGACTTGCGCCCACCTTTGCGAGAATCGCGCCCCACTCGCCAACTCCCCGAGATCACCTCCAACAAATCCTCACTGCTCATCTCTCTCTCCCTCTCGCCGACGTCTCTATGAGAAACCCCCCCGACCTCATCCTCGCTACGTCTCAACCCCCTCCGAACTCTCGCGGCTCATCCCCTGCGACCCCCATCTCTAACAACTTGATCTCTCTCCTTCTCTCTTAATCGTTTTCTCTATCTCTCGTCATCTCTCTCATTTTTCCCACAGCAAACTCCACCACCAATCATCTCTCGTCGCCAACCCCATCTCCCTCATCGCAGTCACCTCCTCACCACCATCGCCTCGACGCCGACGTGCTCCTCCAACACCTAGCCCTCATCCCCTGCACACCAAGCTCCAACACCCCCGAACGCGACCACCTCTGCTACCACCACGTCGCTGCCGTGGCCCCTCGCCATGACCACCTCAGGCGACCACCGATGCTTTCGAGCTCCCAAGCTGACCCAGCTCCATTCCTCGGAGCTCCACCTTCACAGCCGACGAGCTCCTCCTCCTTCAGCTCGAGCTCACCAACGCCACGAACCCACTGCCACCTTGTCGTCTCCATCGACCCACCGAGCCTCTGCATCCATCGTCTCACCCGAGTCACTGCGAACCCGCCGACGACCCAATGTTCCGTTGCCGCCACCACTGCAACCCTACTGCATCGTGCCGAGTCCCAAGTCCTCACCCGAGCCATGCCCATTGCGCGCGTATCATGCCGTGATGTCTCTGTGCCATGGTTGTAGATCGTTGCTGTGCTTCCACCATTCATCGTCGCCATCCCGACTATCGAGCCATCGCTAGGCAAGTGAACCCCTCACTTGCTCATACATGCTTATATTATACTAATTAGAGCTAAGTATTTATTTAAACTATATATATATTTATATATTTGTAGTAAATGGTCGTTCGTATTACAATGACGCCGTAATGCTTGGATTTCTATGCGTGAATGATTGGGACTGAGTTTAGAATCAAGTGTTAAAGGTATAGAGACTATAGGGATCGATATCATATTCGGGTTGGCTAGATTGAATAAGATCCCAAAAATCCTTGATATGTTGTGCTAACTGCTCGATGCAAAACCTAAATCAAAACATATCTTGTTATGGCGGAACCTGCGATAGTTAGATCCATTTATTGATTACGAATTCCGTGTAGGAATTTGGATGCAAAATATCGTGTTTATAGTCATGTAAAGTCGCCCCCTAAAGGCGACACTAAATCTAAAATTTTACCGCGCTGCTTTATTTAAATCATTGTAAATTAAATACAGATTGGAATGTGATGTTTTATGGCTCGTATCGAATCCGCTTCAATACTATAGAACCATTTATAGTTTATTTTTCGATATTGATAGATTATTGTAACCAGAATTGGCTAGAAATAAAGCACTGGACTGCAGCCTGGGGCAGCATTCCTCGAGAATACCTGAATTTAAGCTCCTGTATATCCCTATGTAGAACGAAAAATGCACCGAGCCTCATATATTCGCGTATATAATTTAGTTAGCTAACACAAGAATCTTGTCCCGTACAGTTTCACAGTTGTTTGATATTTAGTTTGTATTTTAGAATATCGACGTGTTCTGCAGTTTCTTCAGTGACATTTCATACCCCTTCACATTAAACAGAACATAACTTCTATTATGGAAAGGCTATCGTTAATCTGTTTGATGCGTTGGAAACCTAACAGATAGAAATAGATTTTATTCAACTGGGGCAACACCTGAATCTGAAGAAAATCCCTAGTAAATCTCGTGTGATGTTGGACTTCCAGTTCTGAAACTGGAATTCCAGCAACTGATCGCTGATTTAAAATGATGATAAGTCCCTAACCTATTTTCCGTTTGACATGAAATTAATTTTATTGTTTAGACAATCAAGTGTACTTTGTACGCCTTTTATATTGTTTTGGTTGATTCTATGCGTGTGATTTATGATAAATTTTGCAAGTCATATGGCGTTGCGTGTCATAATTTAGTGAATAGCTATTTAGTGCAATTCTGCTTATTTTGTGCTTGCTTTATACCTGCTGCATAGTGATCATTCACATTGAGACCTAGCGACTGTTTTGCATTATCGATATATAAGTGTTAATGACTGGTTGTGGTAAATACGAAAGTGATATTGATAAATGGAAACGCGATTGAAAGTGAAAGCGATATATATTTGTTCACAGCCTGTCTAATACCTGAAAACATACTATAACTTAGGGAATGGGGAAATCAAGGTGGAATTGAACTCGTATTTAGCGAGGTACAGTGATTTAGAGGATGATCATTCGCTAATAGTGATATACACACACACACACATTAGGTCGTAGACCTAGCGGTACGGCTGTAGGGTTATATCCTGGGCAGCAGTGGACTGTAGTCTCGGGCATTCACGAGACCCTTGTTAAACACGAGCATCCTTTCCACCAATTGATTTCATTGACTGATAAGTAGTGACATACACATTGCCTGGTTTATTGGCATGATACTTATATCGCACTATTCATATTCAGATGATGTTCATTATTCGCATGCTCTGTATTCTGTTGCACCTTTCATGTTTAATAGTATTGTGCCCATCATATATATCTATTGCTATATGTGTCGTCCTGGACGACCTGAGTGTGCATGCTCAGAGAACAAAGTGGACCCAGTACAGGAGCAGGATCTGCCATTCAAGATCGCAGAGGTCTAGACTACAACATCAACGCCATTTCTTTTGCTTTAAGCACCTTGTATTTCGTTGGTTAGTTTTTTCTTATGCAAAATAAATGTATCTCAAACTCTTTTATTGTATTGTAATAAAGTTGCGAACAGTGATTTTTCTTTACTCTAGTATTGTTTACTGACCACCATGTAATGCTAGAAGCCGAAGTGTGACTACGGCGGGATTATTCCCTGGCCGTAGGAGCATGGTTGGCCTATTCACCCCTCATATTCCGTATTTTGGGAAGCGGGGCGTGACACTTGTCCACATTCCCGTAGAGCCTATAAGAAAGACTTACTGTACAATCCGGTCTTTTCGTCTGATAAGTCACATATCGAGTCTGGGGGGTGGAATCGTCAGACCTCAATAACTCGATAAGTCATGCCGATGTGTGGCCTATAACTTTTCGAGAAACTACTGATAACACTTATCGGTAAATCTTATCATTCCTGGCCACGGACTTGCTGTTCTAGCCAATCGCGCATAGCACAACATCAACTCCCAATACCGGGAGAGACAAAACCCCTCCTATCGCTCACTGCCTCCATGTGACTCGAGACTGTACCCCAAAACCACCTGTTTGCATGACTAATTTGAGCTGTGGTAGGGAGAAAATCAAAACACAGTGGGAACCAGATAAGACATTATGACGATCTCGGATCTACAGACTAATCTGTATAAGTGTCACCAGGGAACTGCTATCTGACTATAGGTATGGTACCATCTAGGAGTTCTCGGCGAGTCTTATTCGGTGTACTCATTCTCCAATGAGCACCTGTGTACAATCTTTGATATCAAACACCAATGGTTGTGGGATCAACCATTGTCTCATACAGGGTCAAGAAACGTACACACTAGTCTATTATGAAATATCGATACCCTGTCTCGATACTCTCTCGACTAGGAACTGTTAAGGATGTGCTTGTGGACTACTCAAGCCTCACCAGTATGACCTATATCATAGTCCTGGTAGTCAATCCAACATCCTAAGGGGTTTATCAATATGTATCAAAAAGATAGTAAACTAAAGCAAGTGTACATGTTAAGATAAAAAGCAACCAGATAGCATATTATCATATTGAGTAAGAAAGTGATCTATATATATGTCCAAGCATCCACTGTAATATACAATAATAGCCTCTAGGGCATACATATTCCTAACATTTGAATTGTGGTGGTGGCTGTGGCGGTCAGTGGTGGTGGGCGGTGGCGGCTGGCGACCCCCGAGGCGGAGAGAGTGGCTCTCCTACATTCTCCAGATTTTGTCAGAGTCGTCGTAGACACATACCCTTTCTTATGCCGGTATTATGAGTCTGAGTGCAAACAGCTTTATAATTTAAATGTAATTCATTATTTAGTATATAATTTATTTTTTGTGTTGCTAAATTAGGAAACTAAATCTGATTTTGTTGTACAGAAACAGATGGATCGAAACAAGGAGAATAGGAAGTCGGTGAAGAGGGGTCACCCCATTCACATAGGTGGCTCGAAGAAAATTACTCGTGCCATGGAGATATCGGTAAATTACAATAGATCTATTTTGATATAATGTAATATTAAGAGTTGTTTTATAATATATATAAATTTTTGGCGAATTGCAGAGAGCTTTGGCGTAGGGTGGTACACCGAGCGTGTTGACCGCGTATCTTGCCATCCACGACACCTCGACAGATCCCGCCATGGGCGAGTTTTGATTCCCCAACATTGCTACCAAAGAGTATTGCGTAAGTGTTAATATTTATTCTAATTCGAATGAAATTTTTGTTTTGAAAAGTTCAAATTTAAATGATATATATACTTTTATTTTAATGCTTAACGTGGGTGTAGGTGCGGATAGTGGAGCAGGCAGAGGTATCGGGGATCGATTTCAGTGGACAGATCGATCCGATCATACTGACCCCCGTCCTAGACACCGTACACGGAGGGCACCACGGAGGTTGGGAGAGAGGCCGGGGTCTTGGTCCAAGCAGGATCCATATGAAGTTGGTCTCCACTCCGGCGGTTACTTCCCCTACCCCCCATGAGCGACGTCTGGAGCATGATGTTGCAGCGTTGAAGACCACCATCAAGAAGTTTGAAGGGGATGTTGGTACGTATATTAATTATTAGTAAAATATTATATCAAATTATAAATAGGAGCATATGCAATATTAGTAGCAGCTTATTTGGTTTTAGACTTAAGTTTGATTAATCACACTTACATAAAACTAATTAATTAAACTGAACTCTATAATCATAACCATGCTCTATATTTCTTCATTTTGGAGTTTAAAAAGTTATGATTATCCAAACTCAAAACTTGAGAAGAAAATATTGCTTTGTAAATTAGATAACTCCAAAACCAAGTATCCAATCAAAACTAAACAATTAAGAAAAAATACAGGCTGAAAAATTATAGTAAATATCATTTCTACCTCCACTTAAAATAAATACAGTTTTCCAAACTAGATACCCAAACTAGACCTAAGCCCCTAAGTACTCTTAGATTGGGAGGAAAAGTATAGCCTGAATGTGTGAAATTTCAACATGTATAAATTCTCATACATAACATATGGATTTCAACAGAACGTGTGGAATCTCAACAAAATATATATAAATTCGCAATTCCATAATAATACGATAATGATACGAATTCGACTAAAATCTAATATACCGTCTTTACTCGTTTATTACACAAATACAAATTTTTTTTATAGATTCGACAGGCTACTTCGGCTGCGGCTCCACATGCCTCTTCTTCGGCTGCGGCTGCGCAGGCCACTCTTATGGCTTCACAGCCCACTCAGACTCCTGCACGGACCGCTCCTTCATTAGTCGAGTTTTTGATGATCCAGGGCTGCACCGAGGAGCGTGGCGATTATTAGAGGTGGAGGAACTGGACCGGGTTAGGATTGATTTATTTATATTTTTGAGAATGGATGCACTTATTTGATACATATTATATGTTTTGGACGATATCGGTGGTTGTTTAGATATTTACGATAATTTTATATTGATTTCGTTTTCTGTTTGTTTATTTCTTTTATATATTATGCGTGAGATTTTGTTTATGAATATTTCTGTATTTGGCTATATGATATATATTATTATGCACACGGCGGGAAAAAAAGGGAAGCCTTTTTTTAATAAAAAAAACCCTGATATAATGTCCCTACTGATTAATCCGTAGGGAAAACAGTTGCCTATATGGATTAATCTGTAAGGGCACGTTTTGCCCCTACACATTTATCCGTAGGGACAAAATATCAGAATATATGATATTTTGTTTCTACGGACTCAGTAATATGGGCAAAACTTACCTTTACGGACTCAGTAATATGGGAAAAATTTGCCTCTACGGTGTAATCGATAGGGCATTTAGAAGGCCCTACGGATAATTCCGCAGGGGCAATTATTTTATTTTATAAACAGATAAATTAAAAAAAAGATTGTCCCTACGGAATAATCTGTAGGGCGAATTGTTCCTACGGATTACACCATAGACGTAATATTTACTCCGTAGGGACATGTTTAGAGCAAATATTTGTACCTGCGGCTTTTGAACCTATGGAGTTATTTTATGTCCCTACGGATTAATCCGTAAGGGCCACGGTTTACCCCTATGGCTAAATCTGTAGGGACAAGTGGATATTGTAATAGTGGTGACCAGAATTGGTGCACTAGGATGTGGCGCCAATCAGTGAGGCGGCACCGTGGATGAAGCATGGCAAGAGTGCGCACAGGGTCCGGTTGGATTCTATGTCAAGATCGTGTTAAGGACGGTGAGGAGGTTGACGACTTACTTTGTCTTGAGAACAAGGTCTTCTTCCTCTTGAAGAGTCCAATATTGAAAAACCAACGATACCATGGATTGGACAGTTTACGATATAACTGATGTCACCGAAGATGATTTATATCCATGCATGCTTTAGTGATTTTTTTTCTTATTTTTGTTCGGTAAGTAGCATAGAAGTTGTTGACACATCACTTGATCGTCATCGTTTGAATGCTATATCTGGTATTTGGATGGAAGTTCAATTTCTAAAATTACTGATATTTTGGACAACTTATGACATATGTAAACTCTCAATATGGAAAATAATCCAGGTTGGTCTTATAGAAATTTCATTACGTTCTGTTTGTTTGGAAAAACATTTAGATATTGTTGTGGAGTATGAAATTCTCTCTGCTATTGCTGACATTTTAGATAGGATAACTAATTATGAAATCGACAATGTAATAGTGTGATACCATCATATTACAATCCATATTCCATATCCATCAAACTATGTCAGAAATTTGGATCTCAAGTCATGCAAAGATTCGGTTTTTTCTGATATATGACGTGGGCCTAAGATGCTGTAAAAGTATGAAAACACCGAGAAATACTTTTCATCAGGAAAAAATATACCGCGTTTTATACAGCCTATATGTCTACCTTAGTTTTCCCGTGCATACTGCTTTTGTGAAAGGTGGTTGCCTTACGTGATCACGGCATCAAAATAGAAAACTTTATTCCTTTGTAATAAATATACTATGCTTTAATATATTATTCAACACAGAAAAGTGCGTTCATCACTTTCCTCCTTTCCATGTTCCTTATTTATACCCAAATAGCATATATATATATAGAGAGAGAGAGAGAATAATGGAGGAAAGATGCCATAGGAGGGAATTTCCTTCCATGGCGTCGAAGAGACACACCCTCCATTGTGTTTTCCGACGATCGGAATGCATCATCTTCATCGTTATCATCTAAGATGTGGGTACACCAAATTTCACGTGATTCTACAACTTTTTCACCGTTGAATTAGTGGGTTCAAAATTAACGGTTTACCGACAATAGAACTTTTTACATTGCTAAATCAACGGTGAAAAAGTTGTAGAATCACATGAAATTTGGTGTACCCACATTTTAAATGATAACGATGAAGATGATGCATTCCGATCGTCGGAAAACACGATGGAGGATGTGTTTTATCGACGCCATAGGAGGAAATTCCCTCCTATGGCCTCTTTATATATATATATATATATATATATATATATATAGCGGTGATGATATGCAGTGGTCGACGGTGGGTAATACCGGCCTGGTTTGTGAGTCCATGACTACCTATCTCCGGCAACCCACGAGCTGAAAACATTGAATTATTGTTATCAGCGTTTTATATTCCTTAATTATTATGATTATAAAGCTGGGATTTTACATGCATATGAGTTGTAGTCTCCAGAGTTATCCCCCGTCAAATTTTCCAGCCTCCCAGAGTTATTTGGTCGGAGTTAGTTCAACTCACATGGGTTGTTCCAAGCCCATCAGACCTAGCTCACTGCAACATTTCCCTATCTTTTGTTAGCCAAATCAAAGTTAATTCGTGCATGATCATCGTTAACATTGCATCCAACAACCTAGTTTGGATGCTTTCATAGCATTTCTTATCTTTTAACGATGAATTATACAACCTGATGGAGGGTGTGATCTCCTTCAGATGTTGTCCTCCGTCGATTCTGCGATGGCGATCTTGGACGGCTGAGATTTGATTTGGAAGTTGTCTCCTCGAGCGTGTGGATCTTAATGGGTTGAGTTTGAGGAGAAAGCCGAGCTACCTGCAAAGAAGTCCCAGGGTGGTTGTACCACTGAGGACCCTCCGATGATCAAATTAGCTGAGATATTTGGGCAGAGTAGCGGCTTGTTGGATTAAGTGTCATATCTGAGTCATCTGGGAGAGGCGTTTTTATAGTGGTCGCATGGAGCGAGCCGGTGCGAGATCTTTGCCATCAGTTACGCCCATGACGTTACGTCTGCGTGAAAGACGGGATCCCTCCATTAATGACGAGATACGCTCGTTAATGGGGGATACGCCAGCGTGGAACGCGGGACGTTGGGTGGTGGATATCTTGCTTCTGGCGAGATACGCAGAGCCGTTGCGGAGGTGCTTGGGCTCTGCGTTCTCGGTTGCTCGGGAGAACCGGAAGGCTTAACTCGGAGGGTGGCTTGGAGACGAGCAGGAGGCCGAGGAATCTCGATTCTGTAATAGCTCGGAGGCGAGCTAGGAGGCCGAGGAAGCTTAGCATATAGGTGGGCTCGGAGGCGAGCCGATGGCTATTTGTAAGGCGAACATAGGGGTGTTCTGAGAGGCCATTGATGATCGGGTGATTCCTCGGGGCGGAGGCCTGAGGAATGTCTTCAAAGTATTGCGTTCACTCCTGTCTCGTAAGTCCCGGGACACGTCATCCGCCACGTGTCATGATCTGGGGAATTCCCACTTGTGAACATCATCATTAGCCCCCCACTCTCATTCCGACCCATTCATGGGTCGGGTCGAGAGTGGCCTGCTCGGTTTCCCCCGCTTAATCTGGCATCGAGAACCATTAGTGTGGATTTTTCGGGACGATGTGGAGTAGGACAGTTGCATCGTTTTGATCTTTGAGCTCACGTGGCCCTTCCTTCCGAGCCTTAATTTTCGCGCGTATCTTTGATCGACCTCAGCGGATCGGCGAAATGATCGCGCATTTAATGAGGGGGCACCGATTTCGTTCGTCTGTTAGGCCACAGGCCACGTGTCTGAAGCGGGTTGGCGGAAGCGGCAGGCTGTCATTGTCATCTGCAACCGAAGGGACGCCTCCAATGGTCGATCGCCATGTGGGGGCTCTGGTGACCGATGGGTGCGACGTTCTGTTTTGGAGGGAACTGATCTGGGCCGTCAGATGCTTTCTTTAGGGTGTATAAATTGAAGGGACCATCTCAAGGCCAACACCTTTGCCCTAATTCTCCCTTGCTGTCGAAGATTGCCCGGCGCGCCCTTCTTTTTTATCAGATCCTCCAGTGAATTTTCATCGGTGAGTCTCTCTTCTTGAATCAAATCTGATGTCTTCTTCTGGGAAGCCAGTTGAAATAGTTAGGGTTGAGTCGGACGATGAGGTTCCAGTTGTTGGAGCCAAGTCTTGGGGATCTTCCCTCCCTTCGGCTCCAAGTAGCCGAGAGGGTTCTCTTGACGCGTCATCCGTGTCGGGCTCACCCTGTAGATCTAGGGCTACCCGCGTCACTCGCCTTCGGACGGTGACCAGGGACTAAGGCGCGCAACGAGAACGTTCGTGATGCGTCTTCTGTCCTAAGGGATGTGGACGAACTTACCGAGATTCGGGCTCGATTCCATATCCCTTCTAATTATTCGCTTCGCTTAGCTAGACAGGGCGAGCGGGCAGACCAGGTGCAGGGGAAGGAGATTGCCCTGTACTTAGAAGCATTCCAGGCAGGGATGCGTCTGCCCTTCCTAACCGAGGTATGTTGGGTACTTCGTTGTTTCCATCTTGTCCCGGGCCAGTTAATGCCGAATTCGTGGAGAATCCTCCTCGGGTTTCTTGTCCGGTGGAAACTTGATGACATCCCTTTCAGCTTGACCCTTCTTACTTCCTTCCTCAGCTATAAGAACCACCCTGGCACCAGCAAGGATGAGCCGAGCTTGGTGTATATTTCTTTCAAAAAGCGTAAAGGTGCGGTGGCTGGGTCGGGCATAGTAATCGTCCCTTCTTCCATCTACGAGTGGAAGGAGAAGTTCGTATTCGTCGGGCTACCCAATGGGGAGGATTGGCCCGTGCTTACACAGTGGCATCGGGCTGACTGCCTGAAGACGAAAAGCTGTCCACACCTGAGGTGAGGGCGGTATCCATATGGGAGCCGATCCAGCGGGCTGATGTCCTGCTTTCCGAGCAGGTTCTTAGCTGGGCCGGGTTCAACCCCGCATGCTTCATGGGTAAGTTAGGTCTTTGGATGATCTGTTTAGACTTGAATGACTTTTTTTGCCCTTTTTCTAGCGTCGCTAACCCTTTCTTATGTATTCTTCTTTTTGCAGAACAAATAGACAGGTCCAAGATTTTATCTCCCATAGCCACCATGTCCTAAAAGAAGGCCGGGGGCATGAGCTTGTCCAGAGCTGGCCTGAGCTCGGCCCCAAGACCATCTCCACTGACGAGGCCTTCGGCAGCGCCCCGAGCCCTCGACGACCACCGCGGGGGTAGCTGAAAGCAGGCGTGAGACCCGACGCCCGGGGCGTGGGAGGAAGAGGAGGGGGCCGGGGTTCCCCTCAAGAGGAAACGGACGGTCTCCCATGTACCGTTGACTGAGATCCCTGTGGGGATTCCCGTGCAGGAGGGGGATGTCTGCTTCGAGGTTCTCTCGGGGCTTTCCATCGCCGACGGCTTGCTCGCAGACATGGAGCAATCGGCCGTGGGCAAAATTCCCCAGCGGAGCCTGAAGGCCTAAGTGGCCGCCATTGCTCAGGAGGCAGTTCAGGTCGGTATCCGTTTCTTTTAAGGATTTTCTTAAGTGCTCTTTCTCAGTTTGAGTATTTCTGACTCCATCCGCTGCTTTCTTAGGTCCTCCAAGGAGATTGCCCCGGCCATGAGGAAGGCGAGGGAATCGTCTTCGCTGGTGGAGGATCTGCACCTTCAGCTGCAGCAGGAGAAGGAGAAGATAGCCGCTCTCAAAACCCGGTTGGCCGCCGGGGAGCTAACGGTCTCCAAGTGCCAGGAGTCCCACCGACTTCTGAGTGAGTCCCACCAAGCCGTCCAGGCTAAGTTGGAAGAGTTGGGTAAGCGCTATGCCACGATGAAGAAGGCGAGGGACGTCAGCAAGAGGGAGACCAAGGCGGCGCTTGAGGCCGAGCTCCGAAGGCGGTGGCGAGATGGCGTCAGACCAGTTTTACACCGATATCACCGAAGCCTCGGTTATTATTTAGCATGAGGCTCTTGATGCTGTCAAGACGTTAATGCCGGAATTTGCCGACGGTGAGCTCCGCGCCAGGGTCCCGATCTCGGAGGATACGCCGCAAGTGGCCAGCGCCGGGGGAGAGGCGATTACAGAGGTAGAAGCCGCGGTCCCGGATGACGTTGTCGAGCAAGGCAGGACCTAGGCAGAGCTTGCAGCCTGAGCCTTTTTGTCTTGTGCCTTTTTTGTTTTTCATTTTTTTCAAATTTTGTAAGCCTCCGAGCACTTTTTGTAAGCCTGAGGAGCCTAGAATACCTTGTAAAAATCTTTGGAACATGAATAAAGACGAGCTCATTTTCCTCTGCATGACTATGTGTTTTATGTGTGAGTACTTCGGCTCGTTCGTCTTTTCTGCTTTTCTTCGAATCGAGTGTTAGGCCATAGGTCGATGCCTGGCCTTTTAGATCACGATCGCACATTGAGTGTAAGTCGATGTTAGCCAAGTGCAGGAAGGTCCATGATACCCTCCCGCCTCCCAGAGTCAAGGCGGCGATCATTCACTTAGGATAAATTGGAAGATACCCAAGTGTTGGAAGGTTGGTATCAGCCCATTCCTTAGAGTCGGACTGACGACCACGTCTCTTACCATGAGTTGAAAAACGGCCAAGTTAGAGTAGGTCGGCATTGGCTGATTCCTCCTTGATGTAGTTCCTAGACCCGTGTCTTTGCGGGGTAGGAATTTATCCCTCAGAGATTAACCGGGCAGGTATATGCGCGGTTGCCTCCTTAGGTAGGCTTCAAATCATCGGTGTAGAGGGGTAGGTATCTACCCGCCAGGGATTGACCGAGCACAGAAACTTCTTGGTGGCCTCTTGATGATGGATTCGATTCGCAGCGTAGATGGGCAGGAAGTTTCCCGTTGCGGATTGATCGGGCAGGAAAGCTGCGCGGTGGCCTTGTGAGGAGGGCTTTAGATCCCTAGCATAGATGGATAGGAAGCTACCCTCCAGGGATTGACCGAGCAGGGAAGTTGCTCGGTGGCCTCTTGATGAGGGCTTCGATCCGCAGCGTAGATGGGCAGGAAGCTGCCCACTGTGGATTGACCGGACAGGGAAGCTGCGTGGTGGCCTCGTGAGGAAGGCTTTGGATCCTTAGCGTTGGTGGGTAGAAAGCTACCCGCTAAGGATTGACCGAGCAGGGATGTCACGACCCAAAATTGGCCCGTGACGGCCCTAGTACTACGCAACGCCCTAAGATGTAACGTAGTAAAAGAAAACCAAAACCCAGAAATCTAAACCATAAAAATACGGAAAAGATAATATAAGTTTTTGAAACATTTGAAATCGCAACCCAAATTCTTTAAAATTCTTACTTTATTTCTTTAAAATTTTGGCAACACCCTTTTTTGTAAAAACTAACCCAAGATGAATACAACACAAAAATATGAAGCTATAGCGAAGAAATAAAGACAATAGAGAGAAAGCTGTATATAAAAGACAACAACCCACAAATAATATACAGTAACGTTCTCACCAAGTCTCTAAATCAATAACATAATAGTAGATGGAGAGTACAAGATACAACGAATGTACAATACAAAATACAGATGGCCACCAAAACCCACCTAAGCAAAATAGTACTGTGAGCTGATGCGGTATCTGTAGCAAAAGATGATAGCTGAAAAGCTGAATAGCCTGTCTCGACTACTCTGGGGAACAACCTGAAACACCTGTGGCACAACGGGGGTGAGTTGCCAACTCGTGAATAGTAGATAACATATGCAGGTAATCGCAGGAATGTACGTACAGCATGAATCTAAGATATGCGATTACAGTAATAACATGTCATGCAAATGCTGAATAAAGGAAAGTACACTAGCAGGTGCAATCAATATATGAAGCAATAGTAACATGACAATAATATGCAATAACCATGCAATAGGGATATGAGAATGTAAATATGCAACTATCATAAGGGTACACTAACAGGTACTACCAATATATGAATCTGTGCATAGAATAGATAAGTATGAGGTATAGGGTGGAATATGTCATTTCTACGGAAACCTGACATCGTGGCAGGATCATAATCCATCAAGACACTCAAATCCACAATTCCTCAAATCAGCCCCCCCAAACTGGGCTCTCACATCATATAAGTCTCACATCACCTCAATGTACAATATCGAATAGCTCTCCTGTATCTCGAATGTACAAATCAACAATCTCTTTCATATCCAATATCCAATCTCAATGAATCACCTATATCCCAAGTCGAATCTCAAGTAAGTTTCTAACATCCTAAAGGTATATATATTTGCAGAAATAAATATGATGGGGGTGTTCCCCTCCGAACGGCGGCCTGCGACGTTAGGACGTCACGTGCCTGAGGTTCGGGGCAGATGCTATTTGGTTTTTATCCGTCCACCTCTTCGAAGATACCAAGTTGATTTATGGCACCGTGTATCGAAGGTTTAGACGGATGTGGCCGATGTAGCAGACTTTGTCAGATTCCCCCTCGCTTGAGGGGTTTTTGATTGTGGGGACGCTCTTCCCTGCAGGCGCAAGCCCCTGCAGTTAATTACGCTACCGCTTTGCGGTAACAACTTTCTCCTTCTCCAGAATTTCACTTCGTGTCGTGTGTGTTTGTTTTATTTGTGGTTGCCCGTGGATTGTATACGGAGACTGAGTAATGCCGTCGCCCGTAGGACGTGGATTAGTCCAAATCCGTATTTGCTTAGATTTGGGTTTGGTGTTTTTTTTTTTTAGTTTAAGGATGCATTAGTCGCGTTGCGGCTAAGACCAGCTTAAACGTTTGTCAAGGATACGTTAGTCCTGTTTTGAACTAAGATCGACTCGACGCAATGATTGATTTAATTATCTGGCCGTCGGGACTCGTCACCTCTCTGACGTCGTTGAGGGATTACAACGACAGGCGTCAGAGGAGTTCAGAGATGTACCCTTGAACCAAAGTTGATTTGGGAGTTTTATTATTTATTTAAATATCTAAGGACGCGTTAGCCGCATTTGGGGCTAAGATCAACTTAGACGGGACCGTTTAGATCCGGCAAAAGAACGTTTGGGCTCTTTTGTGCCAGTTTAAGGACGTGACGGTCCGTTGCTAGTTTTAGGGACATGGTGGTCCATTATTAGTTTAGGGACGTTTCGGTCCGTCGCCAGTTTAAAGACGTAGTGGTCTATATTCCAGTTTAGGGACGTGGTGGTCCATCGCCAGTTTAGGGACGTGGTGGTCCGATGTTAGTTTAGGGACGTTTCGGTCCAATGTTAGTTTATAGACGTCTCGGTCCGATATTAGTTTAAGGACGTCTCGGTCCAATATTAGTTTAGGGACATCTCGGTCCAATATTAGTTTAAGGACGTCTCGGTCCAATATTAGTTTAGGGACATCTCGGTCCAATATTAGTTTAGGGACATCTCGGTCCAATATTAGTTTAGGGACATCTCGGTCCAATATTAGTTTAGGGACATCTCGGTCCAATATTAGTTTAGGGACATCTCGGTCCAATATTAGTTTAGGGACATCTCGGTCCACGAGTTTAAGGACCCCGCAGTCCATATCGATGTGTGGTCGTTGGGACCCGTCACCTCTTTGACGTCGTTGAGGAATTACAACGATGGATGTCAAAGGAGTTCGGAGATGTACCCTCGAACCGGATGTAAATTGATTTAGGAGAGCCATTTTGCTCAATCAATTTAATTTAAGGACTTATGGCCGCGATTGGGCTAAGTCCATTTCAACATTTTATTTGCATTGCATTTTTTTTATTTAGGCTCTACTCACAAAAGATACAGAATATCAGTTTATTTTGGGCTCTGCCCATTTGCAAAAGCATCTACTTCGTTTGGGCTTTGCCCCTTTTTAAAATGCATAGCATTCTGAATATTTTGTTTGGGCTCTGCCCATTTATATATGATGCAAAGCATCTGTTCTTGTTTGGGCTCTGCCCCTTAAAATAATGTATTTGCGCTTTATTGAGCCTGTTAGGCCTTCTCTTAATTGGGCTTGGCCCTTTTTAATGCATCTGCGCTTTGCGCTAAGTAATGAGCGCAAGTCCATATGGTGATGACACGTGTCGTGCTCTGATGAGCGCAAGCGCACTAGCGCAGTGCAATGCGCTGTTGACACGTGGCGCGCTCTCAGCGAGTTGCGCCAATTCCAGAGAGCAAAGCTCTATTTCAAGGCGCGTAGCGCCAGTTGTTCTGCAGCTGACACGTGGCGCGCTCTCAGGAGCGCAACAGCGCAGTTTGGAAGTGCAAAGCACTAAGAATCTTTTTAGATTCCAGAACAGAAGTGCAAAGCACTAAGAATCTTTTAGATTGCAAAGCTCTGTTCAAGTTCTTGGTCTAAATTAGATCAAAGAAAAAATAAATTTCTTCTTTATTCGAAGAACCAGAGGTTCGCAGAAGTGCAAAGCACTATTCTTTTATTGTTTACATCGTTTTTAAAGAACCGAAGGTTCACAAGAAGTGCAAAGCACTGTTTTCTTCTTTTTTTATAAAGATCATTGATCTTTTTTTTGTTTTAGACTAATGGTCTTTTAGAAGGAATTTCTTCTAATCCATGAAGGTTCTTTACCTCTTTCTTGAAATTTTCTCGGAGTTCTTTCTGTTTAGGGTTCTTGAATTCTCAAAAAAACTCGATGCCTTTGAATTGAGGCCTAAGGTCCTTTTTATAGTGCTCACAAATTAGTTAAATTTGTTAAAGAGATCATCCTCTGAGTGATTTGGGGAATTTTCCCTACCGTTGGATCTTTGATCCAAGGGCCTCTGCCTTGCAGAAGAAAATCTTCTTGTTTCAACAAGAACAGAAAAGATTTCTTAAAAATCTTAATTTAATTTGGCGCAGATGCCCCAGCGCATGACACGTGTCGCGCAGCGCAGAGCGTAGCGCAACTGCGCTAGTGCATCTGCGCTGACACGTGTCGTGCAGCGCAGAGCATAGCGCAACTGCGCTAGTGCATCTGCGCTGACACGTGTCGTGCAGCGCAGAGCGCAGCGCAACTGAAGCGTTGCTTCAGGCAAATAGAGCTCTGCTCTGATTGGGCGCGTCTTCTTGGGCGCAGCGCTGATACATCTGCGCCTGACACGTGGCGCGTTGCGCTCAGCGCAAAGGATCTGAAGCGTTGCTTCATTTATTAAATTTTTGAGAACCAGAAGCGCCGCTTCATCTCCTCTTTTCAAGTCAAACTTGTATTCCCAAAAATTCTGATTTCCCGGGCCTTGGCAATGATTTCATTGTGCACAGAATTTTCTGTGCTTGGGTCTATATATATAACTCAAGGCTGAGCCTTTTCTTCTCTCATTTTCAGAGAACTTCTTCGATCATGGCTTGCAACCGCCCTCATGCCTGCCGACAACCATGGGAGGTGCCGATCCGGGACATCGTTCCTCGTTTTGCTGCACGTCTGGTGGACCCTTCTCTCTCGGACGAGCAATGCGACGCTGCAATGCACGAGCTTTTGACTCGTGTGGGGTCTCCTCTTCCTCCGAATTCCATTTGGCTTCGGATGATCCTTGCCTCGGCGCTTGCCGACATTCCCCCTCCTCCAGCAGAGATGTCCTCAGCAATGCTGGATGCCGCCGAAGATAAGATTGAGTGCTTTCTCGAAGCGCACTTGATCACCAAACCCTTGAGGGACTGCTCTTTCCATTTGCTGAGCCAGATACGGGCTCGTCGAGTCGTCATCGCCACTTTCTCCCAGGAATGCGGCGTCGACCGTTGGATGGCTACCCCTCGGGAAGATCGCCGCTTCGACGCGATGGAGAAGGCGGAGAGGGAGCTGAATAATTTTCTTTTCCTTTTTGTAAACCCTTGTCTCTCTGATCCCGTATTTGGTGATCTTTTTTAAATTTAATAATAAATAAATGTTTTGATTAGGTATTTTATTATCTGTTAAGTGTTCTTTTTATTTGAACTCTTTGTTGTGCTTGTGCATCGTATTTTAATTTGTTGTTATCAAGTGCATGTAATTTTGCATGGCTAAATTGCCTTTGGCACTTAGCCCCTTTTTCTGCACTAGCGCATCTGCGCTGACACGTGTCGCGCAGCGCAACTGTGTTGCCACGTGTCGCACGGCGCAGAGCGCAGCGCGGCGCTTCCTTTAACAGAGCCTTGCTCTAATTGGACGCGCTGCGCTAATGTATCTGCGCTGGACACGTGGCGCAGAGCGCTAGCGCAAAGGATCTGAAGCGTTGCTTGCTTTAAACAGAGCTTTGCTCTGATTGGGTGCGCTGCGCTAATGTATCTGCGCTGGACACGTGGCGCAGAGCGCTAGCGCAAAGGATCTGAAGCGTTGCTTCCTTTGAACAGAGCTTTGCTCTGATTGGGTGCGCTGCGCTAATGTATCTGCGCTGGACACGTGGCGCAGAGCGCGCAGCGCAAAGGATCTGAAGCGTTGCTTCCTTTGAACAGAGCTTTGCTCTGATTGGGTGCGCTGCGCTAATGTATCTGCGCTGGACACGTGGCGCAGAGCGCGCAGCGCAAAGGATCTGAAGCGTTGCTTCCTTTAAACAGAGCTTTGCTCTGATTGGGTGCGCTGCGCTTGAGACTTGAAGCGTTGCTTCGAAAATTTAAATTTTGAATTCAAACAGAGCTTTGCTCTGATTGGGCGAAACAAATGCCCCCCCAACGTTGCGCTCACGTGGCGCACACGTGAGTGCAACGGTGGCAACCCCTTCTGACCGTTGGATTGAGGGGGAATTCCAAGAGGCGCAAGCGCCTTATAAATAGGGCCTTTTAACCCTCAGAAAATCTCACCATTTTCTTGGATTTAGATTTTCAGAGCTCTGCTCTTGTTTTCAGAACTCTAGAGCTTTGCTCTTATTTCCCAAAGTTTAGAAAACTTTAGGTAATAATTAATTTTTAAAATTAAGTTAAGTTAATTTAAATCAATTTTAACCAATAGAGCTCTGCTCTCATGGATCTTTTGATCTGAAGAAATTCCTTTTGGGGTTTCATTAACAGAGCTTTGCTCTCACAAATCCATAGATCTACAGAGATCTTATTCATGGGTTCTAACCCATGAACAGAGCTTTGCTCTTTGAATCAAATGTAGATCTTTTAGATCTGAAACAAATGAAGAATTTTTCTATAAGCTTTCATGGATCTCTTTTTTTTTTTTTTTTTTTTTTTTTTTTTTTTTTTTTTAGGATTCCAGAAATTTTAATTTTAAATTTCTTTTCAAAAACTTTCTTTTTGATGGAATATTATAGAGCTAAGCCCTTTCTTAAGGAATTTTAATTCTTTTGAGACCAGAATTTGACAAGTGTCACTCTGTGACAGAGCTTTGCTCTGAAAGAGGAGATTCTCTCCTTGTCTCTAGGGATTCTTTCCCCCCTTTTTTATTATGGGAATGTTCCCCCCAAGGACCAACTGACAATCTCATCCAATGATGAGTTTGTCTTCTTAATTGACGTATTGTCATTTAGATTTTGTGGGTCCCTCTTTGGTCCCCTACTCACTGCACTGTGGTGCGGTGTAATTAATTAATTTTGATTTTAATTTAATTAATGCATTTTCTTCTTTCAATGTCAAACGTTGGGATTACAACACTGACGGCTACATTGCTCTTTTTGCAGCGATCATGTCTGAAGACACTTCATTCCCGTTTGTCCGCTCGGAGGAGGGATTTCCAGAGGCACCCTTGGACCGTGAAGCCCTAACCATGATTAGAGAGTACGACCCTGAGTACAAGAAACTCCACCTTTGGGGGTCTTGGTATAACCAGATTATTATGGGTCGACGCAGCTTCACTTGCGCGGTGCCGTCAGAACCTATCACGGCAATTCATTATGCTAACCCACCTCCAGTGCAGTATGCCGTGGAGATGATAGACTGGACTGCGAACAGCTTTCTTCATCCCGCTATGGATGCGGTCCCGGTCCAGCGTCCTATGGTTTTGGATATCCTAGGACGCCGTATTTGTCAGGGAGAAGCACGACCCTGGGGGCAATCATATAACCTTGGTTTGATTCCCCGCCATCCAATTGGATATCTGCCGTGGGCCCGGTACATCCTGTCGACGAGGAAGTCGCAGTTGATAAGACTAGGACTGTATACTGCGGTCTACGTCTCTCTTTTTCAATATCCTACGCTCCCCACTTGGTGGTTCAAGGCTTTCTTGGAGCAATGGAATATTCCGACCCACACTTTCCTTGCCATGGATCGGGAAGTGTCCATTTCCTTGGAGGAATTCGCGGAGGTATCCGGCCTACCAGTCATGGGGGAACACTATGAAGAGCTGCTCCCGACAGATGAATACGTCTTCGGTGCTAAGCCGATGGTAAGGGGGATTACGTCGGAAAATGCCGTTCAACACCAATTCCCAAGCCTGATCAAGGTGTTGAACATCTACGAGTCCCTTTTCATCGAACACGGGAGCCGAGGAGTTAATTTTGAGGACTTCATTGCTCGCTTCCTCCGTCCTAGTGTCATTTCGCCAGGAGCCGTCAAATCTGCTATTCTGGATGATCCTTTTGGTCTAGGTTTGGCTAACCTGCCGACGAAGGAAATAGACCAAAAGGCTTTCTTCCTCCCAGACTTTCCTACCATATCTTTCGCGGAGATTGCAGTCCCTGGGATGGATGAGGAGGCCTTTTTCTTAGGATTTCTCGGGCTGTGGCTGAGTTGGTTCGCGATCCCAATGCATTCTCATCGCATGCGGCCCTCTGTCTTTTATCCAGCCCATCGCATGGTCATTGGGGTAAAAGTGGCCGTGGGGATTGCCGGCCTGGCGCACCTATATCATGGCCTCAGCCGAGCAGCGGATGCCAATGAGCCCGGGGCACTGCATGTGGTCTTCCCGATGCACTACTTTGCATCGTGGCTCGAGTTACACACGGCGGGTGTCTTTGGTATGCATAAAAGGCCTTCATTCTTTGACAAGTGCGGTTTCCCTCGCGTTTTACATCTGATTGGCTCATCAATCGTGACCCCTTCACCACGGGACGCCAGGGGTTTACTGCTTCGCCCTCACACCGTTGGAGTCGGGATGTCCTTTATTGATAAGGTATTGACCATTGGGAAGGCGTCCACCACTGCGGTGCGACCATTACAGGACTCCTTCAAGGATGGAGCTTCAGTATTGACGGCCCGGGAGATCCTCCATTTGTATTCTATTAGACCGGGTTTCCTAGTCTTCAGGCAGGGCGGTGCAGCAGTCTTTATGAGATATAACCCGCATCGTTTTGCCCGACAACTGGGTTACGATCAAGGGGTACCCTTAGAGGCTTTCTTATTGGAACCTGCTGTAAATGAAGAAGGGATGGAGAACGCGTTACACCACTTCATGCGACTGAACACGGGTTCTCGTTTTTTCATTAGCCCGCCGGTCTGTGCTCCACGACTCCTTAATGTATATAAAGACTGGTACAATCATGCGACGGGGGCTGTTATAAAGGAAGAGAGGCGAGTGTTGATTGACCGTAAAGAAGTACCCCCCGGTACCAATCGTAACGCTCCCTTGGCACCAAGGATCCTGGTGGTCCCTCCTCTAAAAGATGCTGGGGGCAGACCATTACGTGCGCAAAGTCCTCCACGTGAGCTGCCAATCCCTGATATCACAGACGCACCTACCGCACCCCGTGCTTCAGTGGAGGCAGTGGTTGTACCCTCGCCAGAGTCTGGCGTGGGTGCGGACATCGGGACTCGTCGCCCCAAAGCGGCTGCTAAACGGAAGTCGATCCCCCACGAGCCTAGGGTTGGAGGGCAAAAGAAAAAGAAGTCACTCTTTGCTGCGGACGTTGCGTTCGGCCAGGAACCTCATGCTCCCTATTCCGAGGGTCTGCTCGAATATGGGACTAACGCCGGGTTGGTGATGCCGCCGCCGGACGATACAGACTTGGAGGCTGCTCTCAGAGCTTCGGCATGGCTGGTGAAGCGTGACGCGTGGCTGGCTAAGCTTGCGCAATCAGGTAACTACTAGTCACTTTTTCTTTATTGCAACGTATTTTCTTCGTTATTTCATTATTTTTGACTAACGCTTTTCTTTCTTTTCTTTCAACAGGCATCACCGATGAAGAAGCCATTGCCGCTTCTCTGAAGACCTTTCAGGAGGAGGAACGTGCCAGGGCATCTGTGGGCCTTAGTAAGTTTCGACTCATCGAATTTTTCATTTTCCTTTCGTTATGGTCGATCTAACCTTTCCATTTTAATTGCAGGGACCTCAATGCCGCTCCCTCCTAGCGACGCAGATGTTCTACCAGTGGCCGATGTTCCTGTTTCCTCTGGGACACCGCAGGAGGCTCATCTCGGAGAGCCGATGAGAGATGCCTTAAAGGCTCTAGAGGCATCCCTGAATGAAGACGATGATGCCTTGAAGGAGGCATCACGGAGGTCCCTCATGACCGCTCGGGAGGAGAGGAAACGGTTGAGGCGTGAGGCGAAGGCGCGCAGGGCTGCCTTGGCTATGGGAGCGGGCCCTAGCACCGTTCCTCGAGCTGACACTCCCTCTGAAGAGGCCCCTGTCGCCCTGTCCACTGCCCGCAGAGAGGTGGCACGTGCAGCTCGGAGCGCGAACGGTAAATCCGCATCAGGTAATGTTTCTCTTGGAGTTTTTGTTATAAGTATCTTAATGTCGTTTGTCTTTACATCTCTCATCTTGCAGGACCAAGTCCGATCGAGGGGGAGGCGGAAACCGTCAATCTCGAAGGGACAGAGGGGGCAGTACCTGCCGAACTCGAGCCGACGGTGGGCAACGTCGTTGTGGCTTTGGAGCTTGGGGTAGAGGTTGAGGGGCCTGCGGCCGATAAGGTCATGGATGCCGAACCCGAAGTGGTGGCAGATGATGTGATCATTATAACTGAGCTCAGAGTGGCGGCGAATGAAGCGCTCGAGACCGGTGATCCCCCGGCGATGGTGGACGATACAACCGCCACTATTGAACCTGAGATGGTAGTGGGCGAGGTGGCCACGATTCCTGAAGACGAGCCAACCGCTCCTTCTCTGGAATCTGGCAATACTCCAGTCATAGCTCCTCCCGTCTACGGTCCTCCGCCGTCTCCCGGGCTTGCGAGCACGACGACAGTCCCTATTGAATCGGGCGATGAGGCCACAGGCGGTGGTCTCATGTCGATAGAGGAGGGAGTCGTTTCTGTTTCCGCCGGGAGCTCCTCAGGTACACCTTAAGTTTTTGTTTTTTTTTTTTTTTTTTTTTTTTTTTTTTTTTTTTTTTTTTTTACAATCTTTTCTGACAAGTTCATTTTTCGTAATGCAGGTGCAGCTAGTGTTGATGCCCCACTACTTGAGGGAGCTCCCTCCACGACTGCTTTGGCGATGGTTACCCCTCGGCCCTCTCTTACACCGTCAAAGATGTTGGAAGGTATGGGTTTACAACTTACTAAACCCATCTTTCCAACGTATAATCCATATACTATATTCACATTATTGTGTCTTTCAGGAGTTCTTTTTGACCATTTGTATCAAGTGTTGGTCCCACACTTCTCCTTTTCATCTGAACTCGCCTCTCCCTCTGGTGGCGCCGGTGAGTACTGTTCCTGATTGATATCTTTGTTTTTCCAGTGGTAGAATTATTTCTAACTCTCTCTTGTCTTGACTGCAGTGTTACAAATCGAAGGGGGAGAAGACAGATCGGTTGCGCTACCGGCCCTTCCGTCCTTGCCACCTACTCCCACCGGTATAGTAATTATCTTGTCAATGATTTTCTCCATATCTATTGGATCGTCATCTAATCACATTTTGTCTTTTTCAGCTGTCGTTTCAGTTTCAGTGCCTTTTGAGTCTCGTATTACAATATCGGGTGGCCCTTCCCAGCGACGTCCGTCTTCGAAAGGTGCCGCAAATAGTTTGCGCATGCTGAGCGACTACATCGAGGAATTCGACATCGAGGCTCCGGTGTCTGCTGAGGATTTCGCCACGACGGTTAACCCGATGTTGGCGATATTTGCTACCTTCCATGACGAGGGTGCTGTCGCTTCTTGGGTTAACTATTGTCGGGAAATCGAGGCTTGCCTTCATCAGCTAGAGTCAATGTGCCTGTCCCCTGAGACTTTGGCCTCGAGCACTCAACGGGGATCGTGGCTCGAGCAAAGCGCTTCTCATTTCCGTCATCTGGAACAAGAAGTGGTTTTGAGGCTGAAGGAGTGCCAAGAATCTTCAAGCAACGCTGCTCGCCTGCGAGCTGAAGTTGAGACGAACGCCGCTGAGGTAAAGGCCGTCTTCGAGGGCCTTCTGGAGCGCATCTCAAATGGGCTGAGACTGAAGCGGGCACTCGATATTGCCGAGCGTGACATCGCAGGCCGTGAGGCTACTCATCAGGCCGTCAGGGACCAGCTTGCCTCCGTCGCACAGCAACGGGCCCAAGTGGAGGCGGAGTTGGCAGTGGTGGCCAATCGGGAAAAGGCATGGAAGGAAGTGTGCGAGCAATTGCTGGATCTGTGCAAGACGCTTCCTTCTCAGTAATTTTCCTTGTATCGTTGGTATTTGTAACATATATGTATATCTTGTATTCTTTAGTATGATGTATCCTAAACTCAATCAAATTTTATGAATGAAGGATGCATATTTTTGTAATGTCTTGCGAGCAATTGCTGGATCTGTGCAAGACGCTTCCTTCTCAGTAGGGCACGCATCTTGACTTTCCTAATAATCAGCGATGGCTTAGGTTGCAGGTTCAGATCTGCTGCCTAAGACTTTTCAACTCCATAAGCCGTGAGGGTCTCATAGAGAATTTTCTCCCTACGGATCGAGAGGATCTCGTAGGTGGGTTTTCTCCTTAGGAATCGTGAGGATTCCTAAGTGTGGTTTTCTCTTATAAGTCGTAAGGATCCTACAAGAGAGTTTTTCCCTCTTACGGGTCGAGAGGACCCACAAGCGGTTGTTTCCCTCCTCATCGAAATTCGACTTTGGAGAGTGAGACCCGTGAATAGTATGCAAGAGACCATTTAGGATTGACTTGCAGGATCCCATTACCCTTCTTACGAGTCGAGAGGGCTCGTAGGCGGTTGTTTCCCTCTTTGTCGAGAATCGACTTCAGAGAGTGAGACCCGTGAATAGTATGCAAGAGACCATTTAGGATTGACTTGCAGGGTCCCATTGTTCAGGAAGTAAGTTTTTGAATCCTTGCTGCCCGAGATGTGAGTCAAAGAAGCTCTCGTCACGGAGTGTTTGTATCCGTGAGTTGAGTATTTTGCTAGGGATTATTTGTTTCCCAAGCGCCAAGGATTATTTGTGTCCTTGGGGTTTGAAACGAATCGATGGTTCCCGCGGAGGCGCTGGTGGCTCTGCGAGTCGACGCGGATCAGAAGGCTCTCGTCAAGGAGTGTTTGTATCCGTGAGTTGAGAAGTTTTGCGAGGGATTATTTGTTTCCCAAGCGCCAAGGATTATTTGTTTCCTTGGGGTTTGAAACGAGTCGAGGGTTCCCGCGGAGGCGCTGGTGGCTCTGCGAGTCGACGCGGATCAGGAGGCTCTCGTCAAGGAGTGTTTGTATCCGTGAGTTGAGGAGTTTTGCGAGGGATTATTTGTGTCCCAAGCGCCAAGGATTGTTTGTGTCCTTAGGGTTTGAAACGAGTCGATGATTCCCACGGAGACTCTGGTGGCTCTACAGGTCGACGCGGATCAGAAGGCTCTCGTCAAGGAGTGTTTGTATCCGTGAGTCGAGAAATTTTGCTAGGGATTATTTGTGTCCCAAGCGCCAAGGATTATTTGTGTCCTTGGGGTTTGAAACGAGTCGATGGTTCCCACGAAAGCGCTGGTGGCTCTGCGAGTCGACGCGGATCAGAAGGCTCTCGTCAAGGAGTGTTTGTATCCGTGAGTCGAGAAATTTTGCTAGGGATTATTTGTGTCCCAAGCGCCAAGGATTATTTGTGTCCTTGGGGTTTGAAACGAGTCGATGGTTCCCACGAAAGCGCTGGTGGCTCTGCGAGTCGACGCGGATCAGAAGGCTCTCGTCAAGGAGTGTTTGTATCCGTGAGTCGAGGAGTTTTGCTGAAGTCACTGGCTTCTTCGGTTGAAATGAACCGTTGAGGTTTGGCTTCGTCGTTTGACGGAATCCGCTGGGGAAGTATGGTTCCTTCTTTGTTTACGCCCTTGGATTGTATACAGGGATCGATGTGATCCTAACTGTAGGGCCGAAGTTTCATCATTTCTACTTTTTGTTTTATTTTATTTCCGCGATGCTCTATCATTTCAGCTTTTATATCGCGAAGGTCGCGATTGCCCAATCATTTCGGCTATTTTTTCGCGGTGCCCAATCATTTCGGCTTTTTTTTTTATTTTATCTTTACTCGTTGCTTTTTATTACGAGTTGCCCAATCATTTCGGCTATTTTGCATGCATACATTTTACTTGCTGCTTTTTATTGCAAGTTGCCCTATCATTTCGGCTATTTTGTATGCATGAGCGGCCTACTGGCTTTCGCCATAAACCTGAAATTGGACACCGATTTCGACATCAGCACCGCTACAACTGGGATATTGCCAGGAGCGGATCATCATTTGCCTCTGTCGTTGTCAAACAAAGGAGGCTTAGCGACCAGGGTTAAGGTCCCGTCGACTAAGGCTTTTGACTTCATGAGCCGTAAGGGTCTCACAAAGTTATTTCTCCCTACAAGTCGTGAGGATCTTATAGGTGCATTTTCTTCTTAGGGATCGTGAGGATTCCTAAGTGTATTGTTCCGCTGTAAGTCGTAAGGATCCTACAGGAAGGTTTTCTCCTTATAAGTCGAGAGGACTTACAAGTGTTGTTTGCTGTACAAGCACATCCCTAGTCATGGATGGGACTTTGTTAGGGAAATATTTATTTGTGCCCGTGGATTGTATACAAGGGTCAACATGAGCCGCTTGTAGGGCAGCATTGGAAGTTTGTGGGGGTTTGCTTAAGCACAGGTTTAGGTCTCTGTGACTTAAGACTTCCAAATCTTATGAGCCGTGAGGGTCCCATAAGAGAGTTCTCCTTACGAGTCGTGAGGATCTCGCAAGTGTATTTTCTCCTTAGGAGTCGTGGGGATTCCTAAGTGTGTTGCTCCCTTGTGAGTCGTAAGGATCTCACGCGGGTGGTTTCTCCTTATAAGGTCGTGAGGACCCTATAAGTGTCTTCAACGAGGTTGCGCCCTTTCAGGTTTTCACAAACACTCGCCGGTAGTCCTGTTGTTTTTACTCACGGAGCCCTTTCGGGTTTTCATCCGTGCCCATTTTGCTTATGGACTTACCGCTTTTTTTTTTTTTTTTTTTTTTTTTTTTTTTTTTTTTTTTTTTTTTTTTATCTCGTCAGCCTAAAGATGCTGTGGTAGTAGTTTAAAGACGTTTCGGTCTGTTATTAGTTTAAGGACATCTCGGTCCGCTATTAGTTTAAGGACATTTCGGTCCAATGTGGAGAGGGCTGACTACTGCTTATAAAGCTTGGGCTTAGGAAGACAGCGAGCGGACATAGTCGTCGTCATCTGCTATTGACCTAGGCTGTGGCCCATTAAGCGTAGTATTTCTTTAAGAAGCGACCGTTTATTGGTCTGAAGGGTCTTTCACCGTGCATGTCCATGAGTAGATAGGCCCCGCCCTGGTAGACCTTATCGATGATGTAGGGTCCTTCGTAGTTTGGCTCAAACTTTCCCCGCTTGGCGCGATTGGGGATCATGGGCCTTTTGACCACTAGCACTAATTCGCCTTGATGGAACGTTCTCGGTCGGGTCAATCTTTCGTATGAGCGCGTCATCTTTGCTTTATAAGCCTCTAGATTTTGTTGCGCTATGAGCCGTGTTCCTTCAAGGGCGTCAAGCTCCTCAAGCCGAAGGTGAGCATTTTCTACGTTCGTCAGCTCGTGGTGGACTGCTACTCGTAGAGAGGGTAACTCTATCTCGAGGGGGAGTATTGCTTCCGTCCCAAATACCAACGCGTATGGCGTTGTTTTTGTGGCTGTCTTGAACGTAGTTCGATACGCCCAAAGAGCTTCTTGCAGCCTCTCGTGCCAGTCTTTTTTATTTCGGGATACTGTTTTCTTTATGATCTTCGTCAAGGTCTTGTTGAAGGCCTCAGCTAGACCGTTAGCTCGCGGATTATAAACTGATGAATATCTCCAGTCTATATTGTGCTGCTGTGCGAAACGGCTAATCTTATGACTTCGGTAGGCTGGCCCATTGTCAGAGATGATCCTTCTCGGGGTTCCGAACCGGTATATGACGTGCGTTTTGAAGAAATGGAGAATGTTCTCCGTCTTCACTTCCCTCAACGGCACCGCCTCCGCCCATTTGGAGAAGTAATCAGTCGTTGCCAAGATGAAACGATGTCCTTTTGACGATGCTGGTTCGATGGGACCGACTATGTCAGTTCCCCACATTTCGAACGGCCAACTAGCCACTGTTGGGTGCAGTGGATTAGGATGCTGATGGATGAAGTCCCCATGAATTTGGCACGAGTGACATTGTCCGGCGTATTCCAGGCAATCCTGCATCATCGTAGGCCAGTAGTAGCCCATCCGCTTTATCTTTAATTTCATTTTAGGGCCTGCTTGGTGGGAACCACAGAGTCCGTCGTGAACCTCTTGGACGACCCTTCTCGCCTCGTCAGGTCCTAAGCATCTTAGCCACAGAGAGTCGAATGACCTTTTGTACAAAGTATCATTGACGAAGGCGAAAGACAGAGCCCGTTTCGTGAGCTGATGTCTTGTGGACGCTTCTTCAGGTATTCGGTGGAACTTGAAGTAATCTATGAAGACTTCTCTCCAGTCCTCGGTATTTTCCCTGTCTTTTGTTTGCAGGGTTGTCTCCTCTTCCGCTTCTTTTTCTTCAGACGATTTTGGAGATATTTCTGTTGGGGCGAGCACTCGACGGCTTTGTACTATGATTTTAACGTCGTCGAAGTTCTCGTCAGCCAATTCTTTAGCAAGTTTGGCTAGTGCGTCTGCTTTGCTGTTTTCCGCACGCGGTATGCTTTCCAACGTGTAGGAGGGAATTTGGGTTAGCAGTTGCTGCACTTTTTCACCGTATTTTATTAATTCCGGTTTACATGTTTGGTAATCGCCGTTCACTTGACTGACGACCAATTGGGAGTCCCCGTATATGAGGAGGTTCTCAATTCCCATATCGATGGCGATCTCGAGGCCTGCTATCAGAGCCTCATATTCAGCTTCATTATTCGTTCTCGGTTCTGTCAAGGAGAAGGCGAAGCGCATTATCCCTCCTTGTGGAGTCACGAAGATGAGTCCCACCCCCGATTTGATCATTGGCGTACTTTGTTTGTGCTTTTTCATGGAAGATGCTCCGTCGAAATAAAGTTCCCAACGGGTATCACCACTGTCGATTGTGTCAAACGCATGTCTGTCTGGCAAATCGCAGTTTAAAGGAGAATCGGCAGGTATGGGATGCTCAGCAAGGAAGTCGGCGATGGCCTGGCCTTTTACTGCCCTGAGAGGTTGATATGTTATCGAAAATTCCATCAAGAGTAGGGCCCATTTAGCGAGACGCCCTGTCAATATGGCTTTTGACATTAAATATTTGAGAGGGTCCACTTTTGAAATCAGACGGACCTCGTGCGCTAACGCATAGTGCCTAAGCTTTGTTAGCGCGAAGATCAACGCCAGGCAGTGTTTCTCAATGGGAGAGTAATTGCTTTCTGCCCCCAGCAGAACTCGACTTAGGTAGTAGAGTGCTCTTTCTTTCCCTTGGTCGTTCTCTTGTGCCCATAATGCGCCTAAGGAACCTTCGAGGGCGGTTGTATAAAGAATGAGAGGCTTCCCTTTAACCGGGGCAGCCAGCACGGGTGGGTTCTGCAAGTATTGCTTGATCTCATCCAGTGCGCCTTGACATTTTTGATCCCAAACGAATGGGGTTCCTTTCTTCATCAGGTGACTATAGGGACGGCACTTTCCTGAAAGGTTGGCTATAAATCGCCGTATGTATGCGAGTTTCCCTTGGAGAGACCGAAGTTGCTTGAGAGTTCTCGGCGGAGGCATTTCTATGATCGCTTTAATCTTTGAAGGATCTATTTCAATACCTCGATGCCGAACAACGAATCCCAGGAATTTGCCCGAGGAAACCCCGAACGCACATTTAAGAGGATTCATCTTCAAGTTGTACTGCCGCAGACGTTGAAACACGGTCTTCAGATGCTCAAGATGTTCGTCGTATGATTTGCTCTTGACCACGAGATCGTCGATGTAGCATTCGACGATTTCGTGTATAAGGTCGTCGAAAATCTTTGTCATGGCCCTCTGATAAGTAGCACCGGCGTTCTTCAAACCAAAGGGCATCACTTTATAACAAAATATACCAAGAGGAGTTCTGAAGGCTGTGTGCTTCTGGTCTTCGGGATGCATTTTTATCTGGTTATACCCCGACGAGCCGTCCATGAAGGAGAAAACCTCATGAGTGGATGTATTGTCTATCATAAGTTCAGTAACTGGCACTGGGAAATCATCTTTTGGGCAGGCTTTATTAAGATCCCGAAAGTCTACGCAGATGCGCACTGTCCCATTTTTCTTCATCACTGGGACGATGTTAGCGATCCATTCAGGGTATTGAACTTCCTGGATGAAACCAGAGTCTATAAGCTTTTTGACTTCGGCGTTGATGCTCATCTCAAGCTCGAGTCGCATTCTTCTCGGCGCTTGTTTGACTGGCTTAATGTCCGGGGATATCGCCAACTTGTGTACTGCAATTTCTGGATCTAGTCCCGGCATTTCGGAATAGTTCCACGCGAAGCAATCTTTGTGTTGCAGAAGCACATCCTTTAACGCAGCCACCCTTTCTTCAGATAGCAGTTCGCTGATGAATGTCGGTCGCGGGTCATTTTCCGTCCCCAACTCAATTTTCTTGAGATTATCTGCAGTGGTATGGATTCCATCCTCCAGTTCTTTCGGAGCTGGGGGAAATTCTGAGATTACCTCATCGCTGCCGCTTTCAAAGCACCAAGGGAGGTTGTTCATGTCCTCGAACCCTTCTTTTAATATTGTTATCACATGGCAGGTGCGAGTTTCCTGCTGATCCCAATGCGAGGTTGGTCTTGTTCTTGTGTTTTTGGGTTCGTGCTTTTGCGGCGGCGCTACCTTCCAACTGTCAGACAATGCGAACTTGCCAAGCTGATATTGATCCTCCGCCCAATTCTTAAAGGTGAAGCAATCTTCGAGTGGATGCCCTATTACTCGATGGTAAAAGCAATATTTTGGGTTGGAGACTTCGCCCGCCTGCTCAGGATGTTTAGACTCTGGCAGAGTAAGCATTTGATGTTTCAGAGCAAGCTCAAGTATTTTCCTTGTTTTGTTCTGAGGAAATGAGTATGTTCGACCCATTTTCTTCATGATGGCTTGGTCAACAACGCTTGACTCTCGGATGCGTGGCTTCTTAGCTTTGCTTTGCGGTTGTCGAGCGCTTCTCTTGCCTTTCGACTTATTTCCGCCTTCGAGTCGAACTTTCTTAATAGTAGGTTGACAAGGGGCGGCGTTTTCGTCTTTCATCGCCCGCTGAAGGAGGCGCCGTGTCTTGGCCTTCTCATAGATTGCCATTTCACGATCATGATCATCTCGGGATTCTCGACTGGCATCCCTCGTAGGTTTGCTCATTTGGCCTTCAGACGATGGGTTAGGAGGTCTTGCATAGGGAATTTTCACTGATTCCGGATTAGTTTCTTCCCAGTGAGCGTCTGCTTCTTCATCAAAGTCATACATGACATAACAGCTGTTTATTAGCTCACGTTTCTTTGAGCGAATATACCCGAGCCCTTTCGTTTCCGTTCTCCCGTTAGGCAGTTTGCATTGAGTTCCGGGAACGTTCCAGACCTTGTCATAGAATTTGGCCTTTCTGACGGTCTGTGTGAAGGACATCCCTTGGCGTTTCAGCAGCTTCTTCAAACCTTCGGTATAATACCTGGGAAGACGGATAGGCTGGAGCCTGTCGAGCGTGGGATCCGCGCCGTGCCAAATTTCCTTTTCCACCTTGTTTTCTTCAGAACGGTAGAATAGGATTGCTTTCTCGCCTTTTCGTCCAGGAGGGATATAGAATGTCTGCAATTCTTCTATGCTGTTGGTGTCGAGTGCATCCAGTTCTTTGTAATGCTCGAGCGGCACCAAGGTTATCTGTAGACTTCGCTCTTCCTCGGCAGAAGCCCGTATCGAAGGCCGAGCAGGGAATACAGCATGAACTTCATCCTCTGAGTCACTACCGAAGATCAATGAAGGACCAGATGGTCCTGGCCTGGTGGACCGGGACGGACCTGAATAAATTATATCCTCCTCCTCCTCGGTGTCACTGCCGAAGATAGGGATGGTTGCGTTAGTTTTGTTCTCCGGTTTGTGACACCTTTCCGCGTCTTCGAAATTCGGTAAGAAGTATTTGGCATCTTCATACTTGCGAACTTCGTTCACGGAAAATGGATTCAACTCTCCTGCCACTGTGTACTCGAGGCCGTCCCTAGAATACTTCATGCACTGATGCTGTGTAGAAGGGATGATATTGTATTCGTGTAGCCATGGTCGGCCTAGCAGAGCATTGTAGCACGTCTTGGCGTCTATAACATGGAATTTGATGTCTGTGACGAGCACCCCGAAGCGTAGCGTCAATATCACAGATCCGAGAGTCTTTGAGGATTGAGAGTCGAAACCGGAGATGGTGATTTTGTCCCGGGCGAGGTGTTGGACACTCATGCAAATCTCCTTTAACACTCGCACATTGAGTAAATTGACAGACGATCCGTTATCGACCAAGATTTTTCCTATCTTTATGTCATGGCAGTATCCTGAAACATAAAGTGGGCGATTGTGCTCACATGTTCCGAGGAGAAGGTCTTCATCACCAAAAGCAACGTCGGCTGTGTGCACCTCTTCCAATTCATCCTTCATCTTTTGTTCGGCTAGGAAAGCCTGGAACTGGTCCGGATCTTGTAGGGCCTTAATCAGAGAATCCCTCGCTTCTTTCGATAGCAATAGGGCATCGAGAATGCTGAGTTGTGAGGGTAGCTTTCTCAGATGCGCCAAGACATTGTAATCTACTTTATTCCTTTTTGGGGGATTCTTGGCGGTTAACTCTTCCGCAACTTGGTCATCCAAAGCGATGTCTTCAGAGACCTTCTCTTTCCCTTTGTTTTTCTTATTCAAGGGTCCGAGGTTCTTTTCGGGTAATGTTCGATTGCGCAGCTGTATATTCTCGCAGGCCTTTAGTTCTTTTTCTTTTCCTGAAGTGGATTCTTCGAAGAGAGGGCCAAGCTCTAGCTCTTCATCGGAGTCGCTCCCAAATGTAGGCACTTGTGACCCGGTAGTGTTAACCATGTGACAATTGCCGGCAGTTCTTTCAAGCTTTTTGGTCGTGTTTCTTTGCTCCCTACGAATTTTGCGCTTTTCCCGTTTAAAGCGTTGTCGATTGGCGACGTATCCTTGCCACCATCCATTGAAAGCTTTGCAATCTTGGGTGGAATGCGAGACCTTCTGATGATATAAGCAATAAGAGGGGTGCATTCCTACCACGCCAGTAACTTTTTCTTCAGAGGGTGGTGGCTTCATGCCCATCGATATGGCCTTAGCAAACTTCTTTTTTATCTTGAATTGGCTTTTGTCAGCGTTGAAGGCATTTTGCTCCAGCGGGATCATTTCGGCTCCTTCCTCAAGTCGCTGACGCTTGGCCCTTTCGAATATAGCCGTCTCGCGTTCTCGATCAGCCTTGCTTTTCAACCGTGCTTCATTAAGAAACGCGCTAATCATTTCAACTGGTAACCCTGGGGTTCTTGATTCGGCATTTGCCCCCAGCGTTTCAGTGCCAGAAGTTCCTTCATCGTTCGTGGTCGAATGGGAGATCATATGACAGCTTGCTACATATTCGTCAGATTCATCCGATGAACTTTCTCCTTCATCTTCTTTTTGGAAGACGTGATCAAGGAAATCTTGGAGCGTGATGGGAGTTCGCGCCTTTTGGTTATATTCATCCAGCGCATCGATTTGCTTTTGTAAGTCCGTGCGCTTGTCGCCAGGCTTCACGGGCTTCTTAGATTTCTTCTTCTTCTTTTTCGAAGATTTTGACGGCTGGCTATGAACGCTTGAACTACTACCATCGGTCTTCGGAGTCGGTCGTGGCTTCAACATCCCTTCAATAACCTGCGGTTCAAAGGGGTTCTTCCACTTGACCGCTGGGCAGGTTTGAAGATCATTTAGCATTCTCCTCGTTTTGGCCGATAATACAACCTCCCAGGGAGCCTCTTCAATAACGGAGCATGTTGCCCCCGGCGTATTCGTCCCCTTATAGGTGTGGGGCTGCGGAGGGTTCACCTTCCATCTGTCAGACAGCGCAAATTTGCCCTGACGGTATTGATTCTCAAGCCAATTTTTGAAAACGTAACAGTCTTCGATTGGATGTCCCAACACTCTGTGATAAGGGCAGTAACTAGGATCGTTGACGTCATTCGGTTGTGACGGACGTTTTGGATCTGGCAGATTTATGAGCCTGTTGCGCAACGCCAGCTCGAATAGCCTCCTTGTTTTATCACGGGGGAAGGAGTAAGCACGTCCCATCCTGTCCTCAAGGGGTACGTATGGGCGTGTATTGTTTGGACGAGCAGCCGGCTTCGAGTCGCTCGGTTGTTGTTGGGCATTGGCGACGATGATCGCTTTTCCCTTTCCTTTATCGTTTCGGGGGTCTGGCTTCGGGAGAGGGGGTTTATGGCCCATCTGGTCCATCTGCGCCAATTTGTCGATCAAAGCCTGGAAGGAAGTCGGCTTGAAGAACATCATAAATTGTGAAATAGTTGCTTGTGGATCAAGGGTTCCAACAAACATTCCCACTGCAGGGGCTTCTTCTATGCGCTGTTCACATTTAGACCATAGATTACGCCACCGTATAGCGTACTGAACCCACGTCTCGCCGGGCTTTACCCTGGCGTTAATCAGCGCCGTCATCGGAGTACGCTCGCTGGCGCTTGCAAAACGTTGGGTGAAGAGCAGCTCCATCTCCGCAAAGGTTTTAATAGAGTCGTTGGGGAGCTCGGAATACCACTCGAAAGCCGTGTCTGATAAGCTTCCAACGAATTGGCGCAGCAAGAGTTTGTCGTCGCCTCCAGTGTTACCACACAGCGCCCTGAACTGGGCAACGTGTTGATGGGGGTTGCCGGTCCCCTTGTAGACATGAAACTTAGGAATTGTGTAACCTGGCGGGTACTTAATTTGATCATACCAGCCCGGATATGGCCGCCCCGTTTTCACGATCTGACCGGCTGCTTCAACCGCCTGATGCGCCCGTATTTGTTGAGCAATATATTCATCCAAATCAGCTTTTGATATGGTATCCTCTTTAGCTGCGGATAGAGCCGGTGGAGGATTCGATGTCTCTCCCCTATCATCTTCAAGAATGATCGGGGAATCTCCAGCAGGTGGATCTGGTTGAATCATCATACCCACCACATCCTGGAACAGGAGGGCCATTTTCTTTATGTTGGCCGCCTGTTCCGCAGCCTCTTTGTCTCTCTTTTCCAGTATTCGGCGGAGGAACTCAGCGTCGGTCTCCTCCTCTTGGCGTTCATCTAAGGACGTCTCAGGATTCTCTTTTGGCCCCGTGAGTGCAGCCATTGTAGTCATCATCTCCTGGAGCTTTTGTTGCTGCTCCTGAGACCTGGTCACTGACCGGGTAAGCGGTCGGTGACCTGTAGAAGTACGACTTTCTTCTTTTCCTGAGGCCATATAGATTGTATGAACTGTTATGCCCCCTGACTTGGGGCGTTTAGGTTCACCACTGTTAACTTTTGCTGCTGTTGCGGGAGCTTTTTCTGGCCTCCTTCTTTTGTAGACCTTTGAGGTTGAAGGAGCCGTCGAAGCGGGCATTCTAGCATTTGTTGCCCCCTGCTGTTTAATGGGGCAGCTTTTGTTATTCTCCACCTTCGCCTTCTTCTGGTGACGCAGGTGGTCCGGATCGATCACAGAGTTTTGAACCCTGCGCCATACTTTATAAACTTTTGATGACAGCCGTTGAGGGGGCTGTTCCTGTTTCGTCTCCGGAGCTTTTTCCATGGGTGGAGGAGACCTTTTCAATGTAGCAACCGGGGAGTTCTTTCTCACCTTCCTTAGCAATTCAAAGCTGTTCCCAGTTGGAACAGCAGCGTTGACCTCCGCCACTGGAGCAGGCGGGGTTAACCCTGAAGGGGAGTTGCCTCCTGCTTTCCTTAATCGCTGCCAATGGCGACGTCGCGCACGACGAGCCATTGGGACTGGCTCAGATATCGGGACAGTTTCTTGTTGCCCCTTGTTTGGGAGTGGGGCAACTGCCGGTGTCAGCCTATCAAAGACTGATGCTTTTTGATCAGCTGAAGGAGGAGTAGGAACCGTCAATCTTGTGAAGACTGACTTTCTGATAGGAGAAGCTGCTTCAACGACTTCCGAAGCTGTGGCCGTTGCCCTCTTTGGGACAGCCACTTTATGATCCTGACCTAGCCTGGTGAAAACAGAGGCTGTCAGCTTAGTAGCGGGCGACCCGTTGACAGGGGTCGTAGTAGCAGCGAGCCGGTCGAATACCGACTTCTTGTTCGCTTCTGGTGCGGATATCGGCATAGAGAAGCTTGCAGGGGGGACCATGGTCCCGAAAAATAGGCCGGTGGTGGCCTGGGTCACCTGCTCTACCGGCAGAGTAAGGAAAGAGGACGCTTGGGGCCCATATGTTACACCTCTCGGTGAGGTGGAGCGTCCGTTGCAATGGTGCTTCGCGCATTTGGTGCAGTGGGAGTCCATGGATGCTTGAGTTCTCTCTGCGCCAGATAAAAGACCAAATCTTAGCAACTTGAAATCCGAAGACAACCATTTAATAAACCGCGATTGATTCGCGAAGACGACACACGAAGTGTGGAGTGGAAAGAGGAAAAGGTCCCACCGGGCGTGCCAGAATCTGTTCCCCTCCGAACGGCGGCCTGCGACGTTAGGACGTCACGTGCCTGAGGTTCGGGGCAGATGCTATTTGGTTTTTATCCGTCCACCTCTTCGAAGATACCAAGTTGATTTATGGCACCGTGTATCGAAGGTTTAGACGGATGTGGCCGATGTAGCAGACTTTGTCAGATTCCCCCTCGCTTGAGGGGTTTTTGATTGTGGGGACGCTCTTCCCTGCAGGCGCAAGCCCCTGCAGTTAATTACGCTACCGCTTTGCGGTAACAACTTTCTCCTTCTCCAGAATTTCACTTCGTGTCGTGTGTGTTTGTTTTATTTGTGGTTGCCCGTGGATTGTATACGGAGACTGAGTAATGCCGTCGCCCGTAGGACGTGGATTAGTCCAAATCCGTATTTGCTTAGATTTGGGTTTGGTGTTTTTTTTTTTTAGTTTAAGGATGCATTAGTCGCGTTGCGGCTAAGACCAGCTTAAACGTTTGTCAAGGATACGTTAGTCCTGTTTTGAACTAAGATCGACTCGACGCAATGATTGATTTAATTATCTGGCCGTCGGGACTCGTCACCTCTCTGACGTCGTTGAGGGATTACAACGACAGGCGTCAGAGGAGTTCAGAGATGTACCCTTGAACCAAAGTTGATTTGGGAGTTTTATTATTTATTTAAATATCTAAGGACGCGTTAGCCGCATTTGGGGCTAAGATCAACTTAGACGGGACCGTTTAGATCCGGCAAAAGAACGTTTGGGCTCTTTTGTGCCAGTTTAAGGACGTGACGGTCCGTTGCTAGTTTTAGGGACATGGTGGTCCATTATTAGTTTAGGGACGTTTCGGTCCGTCGCCAGTTTAAAGACGTAGTGGTCTATATTCCAGTTTAGGGACGTGGTGGTCCATCGCCAGTTTAGGGACGTGGTGGTCCGATGTTAGTTTAGGGACGTTTCGGTCCAATGTTAGTTTATAGACATTTCGGTCCGATATTAGTTTAAGGACGTCTCGGTCCAATATTAGTTTAGGGACATCTCGGTCCAATATTAGTTTAGGGACGTCTCGGTCCAATATTAGTTTAGGGACATCTCGGTCCAATATTAGTTTAGGGACATCTCGGTCCAATATTAGTTTAGGGACATCTCGGTCCAATATTAGTTTAGGGACATCTCGGTCCAATATTAGTTTAGGGACATCTCGGTCCAATATTAGTTTAGGGACATCTCGGTCCAATATTAGTTTAGGGACATCTCGGTCCACGAGTTTAAGGACCCCGCAGTCCATATCGATGTGTGGTCGTTGGGACCCGTCACCTCTTTGACGTCGTTGAGGAATTACAACGATGGATGTCAAAGGAGTTCGGAGATGTACCCTCGAACCGGATGTAAATTGATTTAGGAGAGCCATTTTGCTCAATCAATTTAATTTAAGGACTTATGGCCGCGATTGGGCTAAGTCCATTTCAACATTTTATTTGCATTGCATTTTTTTTATTTAGGCTCTACTCACAAAAGATACAGAATATCAGTTTATTTTGGGCTCTGCCCATTTGCAAAAGCATCTACTTCGTTTGGGCTTTGCCCCTTTTTAAAATGCATAGCATTCTGAATATTTTGTTTGGGCTCTGCCCATTTATATATGATGCAAAGCATCTGTTCTTGTTTGGGCTCTGCCCCTTAAAATAATGTATTTGCGCTTTATTGAGCCTGTTAGGCCTTCTCTTAATTGGGCTTGGCCCTTTTTAATGCATCTGCGCTTTGCGCTAAGTAATGAGCGCAAGTCCATATGGTGATGACACGTGTCGTGCTCTGATGAGCGCAAGCGCACTAGCGCAGTGCAATGCGCTGTTGACACGTGGCGCGCTCTCAGCGAGTTGCGCCAATTCCAGAGAGCAAAGCTCTATTTCAAGGCGCGTAGCGCCAGTTGTTCTGCAGCTGACACGTGGCGCGCTCTCAGGAGCGCAACAGCGCAGTTTGGAAGTGCAAAGCACTAAGAATCTTTTTAGATTCCAGAACAGAAGTGCAAAGCACTAAGAATCTTTTAGATTGCAAAGCTCTGTTCAAGTTCTTGGTCTAAATTAGATCAAAGAAAAAATAAATTTCTTCTTTATTCGAAGAACCAGAGGTTCGCAGAAGTGCAAAGCACTATTCTTTTATTGTTTACATCGTTTTTAAAGAACCGAAGGTTCACAAGAAGTGCAAAGCACTGTTTTCTTCTTTTTTTATAAAGATCATTGATCTTTTTTTTGTTTTAGACTAATGGTCTTTTAGAAGGAATTTCTTCTAATCCATGAAGGTTCTTTACCTCTTTCTTGAAATTTTCTCGGAGTTCTTTCTGTTTAGGGTTCTTGAATTCTCAAAAAAACTCGATGCCTTTGAATTGAGGCCTAAGGTCCTTTTTATAGTGCTCACAAATTAGTTAAATTTGTTAAAGAGATCATCCTCTGAGTGATTTGGGGAATTTTCCCTACCGTTGGATCTTTGATCCAAGGGCCTCTGCCTTGCAGAAGAAAATCTTCTTGTTTCAACAAGAACAGAAAAGATTTCTTAAAAATCTTAATTTAATTTGGCGCAGATGCCCCAGCGCATGACACGTGTCGCGCAGCGCAGAGCGTAGCGCAACTGCGCTAGTGCATCTGCGCTGACACGTGTCGTGCAGCGCAGAGCATAGCGCAACTGCGCTAGTGCATCTGCGCTGACACGTGTCGTGCAGCGCAGAGCGCAGCGCAACTGAAGCGTTGCTTCAGGCAAATAGAGCTCTGCTCTGATTGGGCGCGTCTTCTTGGGCGCAGCGCTGATACATCTGCGCCTGACACGTGGCGCGTTGCGCTCAGCGCAAAGGATCTGAAGCGTTGCTTCATTTATTAAATTTTTGAGAACCAGAAGCGCCGCTTCATCTCCTCTTTTCAAGTCAAACTTGTATTCCCAAAAATTCTGATTTCCCGGGCCTTGGCAATGATTTCATTGTGCACAGAATTTTCTGTGCTTGGGTCTATATATATAACTCAAGGCTGAGCCTTTTCTTCTCTCATTTTCAGAGAACTTCTTCGATCATGGCTTGCAACCGCCCTCATGCCTGCCGACAACCATGGGAGGTGCCGATCCGGGACATCGTTCCTCGTTTTGCTGCACGTCTGGTGGACCCTTCTCTCTCGGACGAGCAATGCGACGCTGCAATGCACGAGCTTTTGACTCGTGTGGGGTCTCCTCTTCCTCCGAATTCCATTTGGCTTCGGATGATCCTTGCCTCGGCGCTTGCCGACATTCCCCCTCCTCCAGCAGAGATGTCCTCAGCAATGCTGGATGCCGCCGAAGATAAGATTGAGTGCTTTCTCGAAGCGCACTTGATCACCAAACCCTTGAGGGACTGCTCTTTCCATTTGCTGAGCCAGATACGGGCTCGTCGAGTCGTCATCGCCACTTTCTCCCAGGAATGCGGCGTCGACCGTTGGATGGCTACCCCTCGGGAAGATCGCCGCTTCGACGCGATGGAGAAGGCGGAGAGGGAGCTGAATAATTTTCTTTTCCTTTTTGTAAACCCTTGTCTCTCTGATCCCGTATTTGGTGATCTTTTTTAAATTTAATAATAAATAAATGTTTTGATTAGGTATTTTATTATCTGTTAAGTGTTCTTTTTATTTGAACTCTTTGTTGTGCTTGTGCATCGTATTTTAATTTGTTGTTATCAAGTGCATGTAATTTTGCATGGCTAAATTGCCTTTGGCACTTAGCCCCTTTTTCTGCACTAGCGCATCTGCGCTGACACGTGTCGCGCAGCGCAACTGTGTTGCCACGTGTCGCACGGCGCAGAGCGCAGCGCGGCGCTTCCTTTAACAGAGCCTTGCTCTAATTGGACGCGCTGCGCTAATGTATCTGCGCTGGACACGTGGCGCAGAGCGCTAGCGCAAAGGATCTGAAGCGTTGCTTGCTTTAAACAGAGCTTTGCTCTGATTGGGTGCGCTGCGCTAATGTATCTGCGCTGGACACGTGGCGCAGAGCGCTAGCGCAAAGGATCTGAAGCGTTGCTTCCTTTGAACAGAGCTTTGCTCTGATTGGGTGCGCTGCGCTAATGTATCTGCGCTGGACACGTGGCGCAGAGCGCGCAGCGCAAAGGATCTGAAGCGTTGCTTCCTTTGAACAGAGCTTTGCTCTGATTGGGTGCGCTGCGCTAATGTATCTGCGCTGGACACGTGGCGCAGAGCGCGCAGCGCAAAGGATCTGAAGCGTTGCTTCCTTTAAACAGAGCTTTGCTCTGATTGGGTGCGCTGCGCTTGAGACTTGAAGCGTTGCTTCGAAAATTTAAATTTTGAATTCAAACAGAGCTTTGCTCTGATTGGGCGAAACAGGGGGCAATACACATATATTAGCGTCCCATTCCACTAATATTGGTGTAAGGGTATATATAACAACGGCCAATCCCCTGTTATATATACAAAGGTGTTTAAAAGAAATATCATGAAAACAATGTGCCAAGCATCGACACAGAAATCCTGATAGGTACGTATCATACGCTGTCCCGAAAGCACGAGTGCCTAGCTCTGACCCTCGCCTTTCGACGTATGCATACGTGCATGACTCCCAACGGTGTCTCCATGACCCCCGCCGAGTCATTGGTACTGTCACCGGATGGTATGGTTCCCCTGCCGGGCTCATCGGCTCATAGCACATCGACATCCCTTTCTTGCCCCGGGGTACCTCCGGCCCCCACCATGTACCCTCTACGGCCTCGACGCCTCCTCGTAGGGATATATATAATCAGCACCGATAAAACTCATGGTGGATGCGTAAATATCATATCAAGAAAACCGGGTTTTTCAATGTATGCATAATTTCATGAACTCCCGCGGTTCCCAAATCCAGAAAACATCATATAAAATCCAAATAATAATGCGCAATTCAGGAATAAACATATGCGATATATCTGAAATGCGAGCATATAAATGAGAATATGTAGCTGAAACCAGATGTATACGAAACCAAAAAGGTACAGCTAAGTAACATCAGTAAAGATAAATATGTAACTGCAAATGAATATGTGTGTAACATACAGGTGTAGCAATGTATAGGTATCTACCTATAAGAACTGATATCGTATACCCCCTGGGTATAAGAAGAATATGAGTAAGATATACCTGTAGATGTATCGTAAAGGGTATGTGTATCTATCACTAATGGTACGATACTCTATAGGTATATAGGTATGGTAATGTCATATGTGATGAGCAGTACGAATCAATGTCACAAGGTCCCTAACCAAGCAATATAATGTCTATAATGGTTTGTGTGTGACATGGCAATTATTGACGGTGTGTGTGTAGCATACAATCCGTGCTCGTGCAACATGAACCGTTAATAATATGTGCAGTGTCCTGCGGCTGCTAGTCACAGTATAACTACATCAAGGAAATAAAGTAAAGGCGCAATTCTAACAATGACGTAGAATATGTGACAAGTATTAGAATCCTAGCCCAGACGCATAACGCCATGCGGGCGATTCCCCTGTAGATGTTAAATCTACTCACCTACTCTCCACGCTAGGTGAATCCTACCATCTGCTCCCCCCTGTAGTAGTGTCCGTAGTCCCTGCCTGCAAACCTGCAAATAAGACATGGAAATCACATTTAAGCCAAATATTCCGCGAAACGCGATATCGAACCAAAACGAGAAACTCGCATCGCGAACTAAACGCGCGTGTGCACGATACGCTGAAACGTGTGTGTACGCGTCTAAAACCATCGCGACACGCCGCGATACGCTGGATCATAGAACCCTCTCACGTATCGCGCGTATCGCGCAAACACAACGAACATCAAATACGATATATAGTCCCAGATTTTCCTACAGATAAAATATTACAAAACTAGACATGCCACAGCCCTAGACAATACAGAAGAGAGCCCTACACAAAACCCCAACACCCAACCCCTCTTCCTGACCGCAAATTGCGGCCAGATTGAATAAATCTGCGGCCAAGTTTTGGGATGGGTGGCTCGTATTCTGGTGGCGGTATCTAGACCTAGTGTATATGCTCCAGTCTTCTCAATTTTATCCTGTAGGGTCCGGGTCAAAAGCAGATCACAATTAGCCAATATATCGCTTAAAAACGCTAATTTGCACAATTAAGAAACCCTATGGTATTTTAGTGTAATCTGGGCTATTTCTCAGTTGAAGTGACCCTATTAACACTAAAATAGGTAGGGTTATCTAACACAATCATCAATTTGCCACAACATCTCACAAATCATCATAATTAGCACTAAACTAGCTAATTTAACACTAATCGAAGCTAATCCACACACAAGCTAGGAAAACTAGGGAAAGAGCTCAGAATTATACCCTAAGGAACCCAAGGAAGCAAGAGAAGAAGTGTGTGGAGGAGATGATGGCTGCTGCAGTTGCTGGAGCTCCAACTGCTGCTCCAGAAGTTGTTGCTGATGCTGCTTTGCTGTTGCTGTTGCTTGCCTCTGTTGCTGCTGCTTCTCTCTGCAGGTGAGTGTGTGTGTGTGTGTTTGTGAGAGAGAAATGAGAGGATGAGTGAGAAATGAGGGAACACACAAAACCCCCTCTCATTCTCTTTCTCTTTCTTCATTTAAAGAAGCATGGCTTGGGCCATGTAGCACCATGCTTCTCTCTCTCTCAAGTCAACATTCAACCAATAAAATAAAACCCTTTTAAAAATTCATTTTCTATTTAAAACAACCATGCACACTATTAAACCCAAAAGCACCTAAACAATAATTAACCTAAAGAGAAAGGGGTTAATCCATCATGCTTGCTAAACACGGTCTAACCCCATCTCTAAACCCTAGTTATTATGCACAAGTGTGTGTGTGCCTAGAAAAATCCTAATAAAACACTCAATAAATAGGATAAAATAATTTAAAACCCAATTTGGTAAACTTTTTATTAAAAACCATACATTAAAATATAATTAGCTACAAAACACATTCTAAGGTGTTACAATCTCCCCCCCTTAAAAGAACTTCGTCCCCGAATTTAAAAATATACCGATACGCGTACCTTCAAAGAGAAGATTACAACTCTCAGATCTCGCTCGCAGCCTCCCAAGTGATTACCTCACTATACGGCTACGCCCAAGAAAACCCTTCACAGATGGCAAGACCCTTGGCCGACGTTTCTCTGCCTGCCGAGTCATCAACACAATTGGCTGCTGGCGAACGAAAGATCGCGTCCAAGCTAAATGGTCTGGTGCCAAATCATGTGAGAAAGGTCAAGAAGGTAATTGTAGAGTATCATCACAAGGAATACGGGGTGAAAATCCAACAATCTGGGCGGAAGTGCCAAATTAAAGGCAACGAAACTAATTTGCTTATAGGATCTCAGAAGGACCTAAATTCTGGGACAAGCTTCCCAAAATCCCACACGTCATTCATCGGAAAGTCCGTAGGAATACATGATCTGTCCATGCGAGCTCGAGTCTATGACCAACACAGTCGGCATAAGACCTCAGTTCGCAATGGACAATTCCCATCCTGACCTAACACAACTGGACTATCTCTGAAGTCTCTAGGCTAGCTGGGGTCCAAGGTCCTACTTACGCAGAGTCAGAAGGACAACAGACTGGTGATCGACACGACCTAACCCCTAAACCTAAAGGTGGCCAATTGGAGTGTCTCCTGATAACAGCTATTGAAGGAGAAATCTAACGATGGCGAGTGACGATCCCAAACTGCTGACAACAATCAACACAACACACAACTTAACAAAAACAACTGAGCACATTGAGTATAACCGGAAGAAAAGAATCCGAATGGAGTCACACCCTGACTAAACTTGGGTAGAAACCATAACGAAATTCGTGGAGATCTGCTCCCACTCCTACTTCGGAACGGTAAAAGATTGCAACTCTCCAGCCGGCCTCAGATGCTCGACCAAAGCACTCAACAAAACAGACACCTTGAAACGAAACCTGAAACTTCTCTTTACATCTCTGTCCACCCGTAACTATCTCACAAGTCACGTTAAATGTTGGTGGAACTTGAATGCATACAGAGAGTTGACAGATATGCATATTCTAGGATTACACGTCTCTACCCAATGATACCAGGTACACAAACGCGTCCCTAACTTAGCACACCATTGTCACAAATCAAGGTCTCTGAATCATTACCCAGCCGAGTATGCTCAAGTATCACTGACGAACGAGTATCGGCGGGCAGTGTCTCGCGAAAACGATTTAAGGAAAGTGGTCGGGCACGGACATGAGCAAGCTATCCCCTCCGTAGAGACGAACTTAAGCTGTACTCAACGATCACACAAGAACTGTAAATCTGCAGAAGACTAACACAACAATCAAAATCTGCTGCAGGAAGATATTCATTAAGCTCTAGTGGTCCATGGAAAATCTGACACGACTCTCAAACAAGTAGTGTCCCCAAATCTCCAACGCAAAACCACCGCGGCCATCTCCAGATCATGAGTGGAATATCCTTCTCGTACTTCCTCCAATGTAGGGAAGCAAAAGAGATGACTCTGTAGTGTCACATCAGTACACACTCGAGCCTACTCAAGAAACATTACAGTTAAACAACAAAGTCGCCCGAACCAAAGGCAAAGAAAGAACTGATGCATTTGTTAACCGAATCTCCAACTGCCGAAAATTCTGTACACCTGCCTCAGTCCACAGAAAAGAAACCTCCCTTCCGGTCCATTCAGTCGACGGTGCAACACTACTCTAGCAATCCTGCATGAAACGGCGGTAAGAACCTGCTAAGCCCAAAAATCTACGGATCTCCGTCCTGCACACAAGTCTGGATCTAAGCTGTACGGCCACGATCTCCCTCGGAACCATACGAAACCGTCTCCCATGACTACAAGACTTAGGAGTCAAACAAAACAAGCCTTAAGAAACATTCCGAGAATCTAGCAAACTGCTGGTGCTCTCCCAGTATCTGCATATCAAATCCTCAAGTGCTACTACTGTTCCTCAAGACACATTAAATAGACCATAATGTCGTATATAACACAACAAAAAAACTGGTCGAGGAACGGCCTGAAGAAATCTGGTTCATCACCTTTACAAATGCTGCCAGGGCATCAGTGAATCCAACGAATCACAAAAACACACAAAGCCCGTAGCACGCACAAGGCAGTCTTCAGAATGCCATCACTCCGAATCCGCAATAATGATGACCTGATCCCAAGCAAACTTAGAAAATGTCTCGCACTCTGGAGCTGATCGAAGAAATCGTCATGGCGAGGTGAAGGATACCTATCCGCACCGTAAGCCGGTTCAATTAACGATCCGTCGATATGCAACCCTAAACTGCCGTCTTTCTCCTTGACGAACAGAAATAGGAGCTCCCTAATGCGAAGCACTCAGACACACAAAACTCCTCAAACCACAACTCTGCAGCTGATCCTTAAGCTCCCCAAGCTTTGCCGGCTTATCCGGAACAACGTCGGAAAAACTTTCGCACGAAAGGAACCTAGTCCAACAATCCCACTGTGGCTCCGGTATCACGAATGAACACCAAGAATCCACGACATCTCCTCAGTAGCCGACTAGCGAAAAAAGGCTGAATTCAAGCTGTGAGAGGCGGCACAACTATCCACCTACACAACAAGAACTGACTTGCCGGGAAAAACAAAACCTAACTTGTTTCCTCACGGTAGTCCACAGACGCCTAACACGTAACTAAACAGTCCGTGCCCAGGAGAACGTCCATTCCAACATCTCTAGAAGGATCAAAATGACGGACGAATCTCTATCTCCTATCCGATTGGCACAAAACTGAAATACGTGTCGCGCAACAAAAGAATCGCTGACAGAAGTTAACACAATTACGACTAATCTACCCAACCACGGTACAAGCAAGAAAAAAAACGAATACGTCAAAAGAACATATAAATAAAAGATACCTAAAAACTCCACATTGGACGTCTGCGCGTCCCGATGAGTAGAAGCAAACTCCTGTGTCTGCCCTCTACCCGCAGCTGGCTGAACTCCTCTGGTAGACTGAGACCTCTGAGCCAACCTTCCACGTCCACGGTCTCTCTGAGTACGATCCTGACGCCGTGCAGAGGAACAATCCCTGACGAAGTGCTGAAGGCTTCCGCATCGAAAACATCCATGCGCTGACTGCTGACCATCCTGGGGATGAGAGCTGAACGACTGTCCTCGTCCTAAGCCTCTGCTACTCCCGCGACGGCCACGAAATCTGTCTCAACGACCAAACCTCTGCCTCTAGGCTGGTACACTGGTACGAGTCCTCCACTGTCCTGGAACTCTCTGAGCCTCTGGAATATGCGCCTCATCAACTGGAGCTGCAACCACTGGTGCTATGTAGGTGATGGACTGCTGCATGCCGATCGCAAGTGACAACTGAGTAACAGGGGTGACAACCTCCTGTCGTAGCTCCCGAACGATATCAACCAAAGAACTCATAGTTTGGCGGAAGTCCTGCATCTCTGCCAAAAGTCTATCAATAGTATATGTCGTAGGCTGATTCGTCTGCATCTGTGCAACTAGAGTGCCATCCTGGTCAGTACTCGTCTCACCCGAGCCAATTCTGAACTCGGCCCTCGCTGCATCACTCTGAGTCCCCATAGTCATCGGCGGCAAGGCTATAAATAGATATAAGATTCGATGAGAATAAGGAATCGAATCTCAAGGGTATGAATCATCAAGGAAGGAATTTCAAGCAAATTTGTACTTAGGTCACTTAATGCAAAGTACCGCACCGTGGGTATGCTGCAGACATACACACGCTATGTTACTCTGCTTAAGCTACCTACTCCATCATACTAAGATCATTCTACACTCCGAAAGGTAAAACCTAGCGCTCTGATACCAACTTTGTCACGACCCAAAATTGGCCCGTGACGGCCCTAGTACTACGCAACGCCCTAAGACGTAACGTAGTAAAAGAAAGCCAAAACCCAGAAATCTAAACCATAAAAATACGGAAAAGATAATATAAGTTTTTGAAACATTTGAAATCGCAACCCAAATTCTTTAAAAGTCTTATTTTATTTCTTTAAAATTTTGGCAACACCCCTTTTTGTAAAAACTAACCCAAGATGAATACAACACAAAAATATGAAGCTATAGCGAAGAAATATAGACAATAGAGAGAAAGCTGTATATAAAAGACAACAACCCACAAATAATATACAGTAACGTCCTCACCAAGTCTCTAAGTCAACAACATAATAGTAGATGGAGAGTACAAGATACAAAGAATGTACAATACAAAATACAGATGACCACCAAAACCCACCTAAGCAAAATAATACTGTGAGCTGATGCGGTATCTGTAGCAAAAGATGATAGCTGAAAGGCTGAATAGCCTGCCTCGACTACTCTGGGGAACAACCTGAAACACCTGTGGCACAACGGGGGTGAGTTGCCAACTCGTGAATAGCAGATAACATATGCAGGTAATCGCAGGAATGTACGTACAGCATGAATCTAAGATATGCGATTACAGTAATAACATGTCATGCAAATGCTGAATAAAGGAAAGTACACTAGCAGGTGCAATCAATATGTGAAGCAATAGTAACATGACAATAATATGCAATAACCATGCAATAGGGATATGAGAATGTAAATATGCAACTATCATAAGGGTACACTAACAGGTACTACTAATATATGAATCTGTGCATAGAATAGATAAGTGTGAGGTATGGGGTGGAATATGTCATTTCCACGGAAACCTGACATCGTGGCAGGATCACAATCCATCAAGACACTCAAATCCACAATTCCTCAAATCAACCCCCCCAAACTGGGCTCTCACATCATATAAGTTTCACATCACCTCAATGTACAATATCGAATAGCTCTCCTGTATATCGAATGTACAAATCAACAATCTCTTTCATATCCAATATCCAATCTCAATGAATCACCTATATCCCAAGTCGAATCTCAAGTAAGTTTCTAACATCCTAAAGGTATATATATTTGCAGAAATAAATATGATGGGGGCAAAACACATATATTAGCGTCCCATTCCACTAATATTGGTGTAAGGGTATATATAACAACGGCCAATCCCCTGTTATATATACAAAGGTGTTTAAAAGAAATATCATGAAAACAATGTGCCAAGCATCGACACAGAAATCCTGATAGGTACGTATCATACGCTGTCCCGAAAGCACGAGTGCCTGGCTCTGACCCTCGTCTTTCGACGTATGCATACGTGCATGACTCCCAACGGTGTCTCCATGACCCCCGCCGAGTCATTGGTACTGTCACCGGATGGTATGGTTCCCCTGCCGGGCTCATCGGCTTATAGCACATCGACATCCCTTTCTTGCCCCGGGGTACCTCCGGGCCCCACCATGTACCCTCTACGGCCTCGACGCCTCCTCGTAGGGGTATATATAATCAGCACCGATAAAACTCATGGTGGATGCGCAAATATCATATCAAGGAAATCGGGTTTTTCAATGTATGCATAATTTCATGAACTCCCGCGGTTCCCAAATCCAGAAAACATCATGTAAAATCCAAATAATAATGCGCAATCCAGGAATAAACATATGCGATATATCTGAAATGCGAGCATATAAATGAGAATATGTAGCTGAAACCAGATGTATACGAAACCAAAAAGGTACAGCTAAGTAACATCAGTAAAGGTAAATATGTAACTGCAACTGAATATGTGTGTAACATACAGGTGTAGCAATGTATAGGTATCTACCTATAAGAACTGATGTCGTATACCCCCTGGGTATAAGAAGAATATGAGTAAGATATATCTGTAGATGTATCGTAAAGGGTATGTGTACCTATCACTAATGGTACGATACTCTATAGGTATATAGGTATGGTAATGTCATATGTGATGAGCAGTACGAATCAATGTCACAAGGTCCCTAACCAAGCAATATAATATCTATAATGGTTTGTGTGTGACATGACAATTATTGACGGTGTGTGTGTAGCATACAATCCGTGCTCGTGCAACATGAACCGTCAATAATATGTGCAGTGTCCTACGGCTGCTAGTCACAGTATAACTACATCAAGGAAATAAAGTAAAGGCGCAATTCTAACAATGACGTAGAATATGCGACAAGTATTAGAATCCTAGCCCAGACGCATAACGCCATGCGGGCGATTCCCCTGTAGATGTTAAATCTACTCACCTACTCTCCACGCTAGGTGAATTCTACCATCTGCTCTCCCCTGTAGTAGTGTCCGTAGTCCCTGCCTGCAAACCTGCAAATAAGACATGGAAATCACATATAAGCCAAATATTCCGTGAAACGCGATATCGAACCAAAACGAGAAACTCGCATCGCGAACTAAACGCGCGTGTGCACGATACGCTGAAACGTGTGTGTACGCATCTAAAACCATCGCGACACGCCGCGATACGCTGGATCACAGAACCCTCTCACGTATCGCGCGTATCGCGCAAACACAATGAACATCAAATACGATATATAGTCCCAGATTTTCCTACAGGTAAAATATTACAAAACTAGACATGCCAAAACCCTAGACAACATAGAAGAGAGCCCTACACAAAACCCCAACACCCAACCCCTCTTCCTGGCCGCAAATTGCGGCCAGATTGAATAAATCTGCGGCCAAGTTTTGGGATGGGTGGCTCGTATTCTGGTGGCGGTATCTAGACCTAGTGTACATGCTCCAGTCTTCTCAATTTTATCCTGTAGGGCCGGGTCAAAAGCAGATCACAATTAGCCAATATATCGCTTAAAAACGCTAATTTGCACAATTAAGAAACCCTATAGTATTTTAGTGTAATCTGGGCTATTTCTCAGTTGAAGTGACCCTATTAACACTAAAATAGGTAGGGTTATCTAACACAATCATCAATTTGCCACAACATCTCACAAATCATCATAATTAGCACTAAACTAGCTAATTTAACACTAATCGAAGCTAATCCACACACAAGCTAGGAAAACTAGGGAAAGGTCTCAGAATTATACCCTAAGGAACCCAAGGAAGCAAGAGAATAAGTGTGTGGAGGAGATGATGGCTGCTGCAGTTGCTGGAGCTCCTGCTGCTGCTCCAGAAGTTGTTGCTGATGCTGCTTTGCTGTTGCTGCTGCTTGCCTCTGTTGCTGCTGCTTCTCTCTGCAGGTGAGTGTGTGTGTGTGTGTTTGTGAGAGAGAAATGAGAGGATGAGTGAGAAATGAGGGAACACACAAACCCCCCTCTCATTCTCTTTCTTTTTCTTCATTTAAAGAAGCATGGCTTGGGCCATGTAGCACCATGCTTCTCTCTCTCTCTCAAGTCAACATTCAACCAATAAAATAAAACCCTTTTAAAAATTCATTTTCAATTTAAAACAACCATGCACACTATTAAACCCAAAAGCACCTAAACAATAATTAACCTAAAGAGAAAGGGGTTAATCCATCATGCTTGCTAAACATGGTCTAACCCCATCTCTAAACCCTAGTTATCATGCACAAGTGTGTGTGTGCCTAGAAAAATCCTAATAAAATACTCAATAAATAGGATAAAATAATTTAAATCCCAATTTGGTAAACTTTTATTAAAAACCATACATTAAAATATAATTAGCTACAAAACACATTCTAAGGTGTTACAAGGGAAGCTGCTCGGTGGCCTCTTGGTGAGGGTTTTGGATCCTTAGCGTTGGCGGGTAGGAATCTACCCATTAAGGATTGACCGGGCAGGGGAGCTGCGCGGTGGCCTCTTGGTGAGGGCTTCGATCCCTGGCGTAGATGGGTAGCAGCTACCCGTCAGGGATTGACCGAGCAGTGAAGCCGCTCGGTAGCCTCTTGGTGAGGGCTTCGATCCTTAGTGTAGATGGATAGGAATCTATCCGCTAAGGATTGACTGGGCAGGGAAGTTACGTGGTGGCCTCTTGGTGAGGGCTTCGATCTTTAGCGTAGATGGGTAGGAATCTACCCGCTAAGGATTGACCGGGCAAGGAATCTGCACAGTGGCCGCTTGGTGAGGGCTTCGATTCTTGGCGTAGATGGATAAGAAGCTACCCACCAGGGATTGACCGAGCAGGGAAGCCACTCGGTGGCCTTTTTGTGAGGGCTTCGATCCTTAGCGTAGATGGGTAAGAATCTACCCGCTAAGGATTAACCGGGCAGGGAAGCTGCGCGGTGGCCTCTTGGTGAAGGCTTCGATCCTTAGCGTAGATGGGTAGGAATCTACCCTCTAAGGATTGACTGGGTAGGGAAGCTGCGTGGTGGCTTCTTAGTGAGGGCTTCGATCCTTAGCATAGATGGATATGAATCTACCTTCTAAGGATTGACCGGGCAAGGGAGCTGCGTGGTGGCCTCTTGCTGAGGGCTTCGATCCCTGGTGCAGATGGGTAGGAGCTACCCGTTAGGGATTGACCAATTAGGGAAGCTGCTCGGTAACCTCTTGATGAGGGCTTTCCAGACTCCCTTGCGCCTTCGTGGGGGCGTCGTTCAAACTTCTGCGGTCCTCATGCACGGGAGTGCGGGGTCGTTCAAACTTCCATGGCATTAACCGACGGAGTTCGTGAAGACCGGCATGGCCGACACGTGGCGGTTCCATATCGGGAATTTAAGGAATCCCGCGATTCGTGCCGCCGTGTGCATAAACATTGGCCTTTGGAATTCTTTGTCGAGGCTATAAATAGCGAAAGCATGCTAGTTTCTTTCAAACCTTGAGTTGCTGAAAATGGCTGGGTACATATATTCCATCAAGGAGATCATTTCCCGTGACGACGTGTACATGTACGATCAGAAGTGCACCGAGGAGATGTACCAAACGGTGATAGAGCGCGTGGAGGACCACTTCGGCCGCCTACTTTCCCGGCGGTCACCTCTCCTCCAGTTGCTCATGTACGCGATTTGGAGGATGTCCCTGGGGCTGCACAACGTCTTGTCTCCGCAGCTGAGGGACGAGGCGCTTGACAAGCTGCACACGCTTCATCACCACGGCCTCATCTCGAAGAGCAGGCGGGACCGATCGGTGGCTCTTCTTCTGGAGTGTTTCCAGAAGAGGCAGATCGCGGACTCTTGTCCGGTGGGCGGGAGCTCCGGCGCTTCCGTGGCATCTCGGGTCCGCGGGCAACATCAGAGGGAGCGGGCTGAAGAGGTTAAAACCTGTCACGCCCCGCTTCCCAAAAGAAGGTGAAGGATGACGTGGCAAAGTCCGCAACCTAGCTGTATTGAAGGTGGTCTATTCAATACAGTTACGTTAAGCGTATGAATATCTAACATGCAGGATATGTACCAAAATCAAAGTAATAAAAGCGAAAGGCATTTATTTCCATTAACCAAACTTTATTACATCCTAAAAGAAAGAGTAAAATAAACTAAGTAGTTTAATTACATCAAAGGAGAAACAAAATCCCTAAACATGTGGGCAACAACAAAAATTAAATCTAGCTAATTTTCCATCTTCCAATCTGCATAATCTTCATAAGTTGGCTTCACACCTTGATCCTCGCCATAATACTCATTCTTATCTGACGGACATTCCAATGATAGAGGAAGAAAAGGAAGGTCCGTCAGCGAGTTATACTCGGGTAGAATTGCTTCATAAGGAAGTAAAGGTATAGAAATGAACAGGTGTATATAATGAATATGATGTACATGTGTATAAAGGTATGAGATTATATACAAATTAGATATGTGAATATGAGTAGGTTGTGTGAGGTATTTTTTGGTAAAGGTTCAAGTCAAGTCAACAGATATTCAGTCTAAGAGTTAGATCAGGTTAAACAAGGTGTGCATGGATGGAATTGACGGGTGAACATACTCGTATCCTTGAGGTATCCGATGACTAGCTGGAAGCAGTATGAGCTCGTGCTCGTGCCTGGGATGTCAATGTGGTAGCGTGAACATCCTCGAAAGGTGTCCCATAACTACGATGGAGCTTTGTCTAGCGTGAATATTACTCAAGTGCACAGATATTACCACCCTTCAGTTCCATAATAAACAACAAGTCTAAAATGGTAAAATATCCACATCCAAGATACTGAATAACTCGTGTCTCATGAAGAAAGGTAGATAAAGTAACAGGTGGGTATAGCACAAGATGTGAGTTTAGTGTTGAGTATCAATAGGTATTGTAAACGTTTTAGTTTGTCAAACAAGGGTCCGGATACTCGCGATTATTCCTTTGTGGCCACGGAACAACAATTGGGGAAGTGAAATGTACCGTTTCACTTACCGGGATCATGATCGAGTAGTAGAGGAATCCGAGTTCCGAATCTCCTTACCTAATCAAACTACCCATCCCCTGGTTCAGTATAAAGGTTTTGACGAATTAGAGTTAGTGCGTATACCTCTAGGCATGGAATTTCCACATTGTATGTCATCCACATATTGGATCATTCGCCCTCAAATAGGGTTAGTATTCGCCCGAATATCGGGTTAGTAGTCGTCCACACTTTAGACTGGTCACCCTGCCTGCAGGGATCTTCATATTTGTATAGTCATCCGTACATCGGACTGGTCATCCGGAATATCGGGATCTTCTCAATAAGTATTCCATACCTAGGTCCTTGCATTCTAACCCTAGCCGTATCATATGTCATGTATGTCATAAACTAGAAATTTTTAAAGTATTGATCTCGTTTAATATGGCCTTCCACAACTACTCGTTTTATTTTCTAAAGTTCGTAAAGTACTTCGTGCCATCTTAGGGAATGCTTAGTAAAAAAGAATAATAGTGTTTAATTATCTTTTATTACTTCTAAGAAAAACCATGAGATTTGGAATATTTATCATCTTGGAAAAATATAATGTTTTACGGAAAAATATCCTTTCGATAAAAGGTTGTGGTGTTTATTTGAAAATTACCTTTTAATAAGGTACTAGATATTCCTTTTGAAAAGATGTCGTTATACGGATTATGGTCCTTGTTGAAAAATGGCCTTTTAATAAAGGTCGAGATATTTAAATGAAATTAATAATTTTATGACATTATAGTGTTTTAGGTTCAGGGTAACGTTTTAGAAAATACGTTCGTGTTGGAAAAACCATAAGCCGTTGTTTAAATTTAGTATTTGTAACAACCCTAAATTTCCTATACAAAATTTTTCAAATATTTTTTCAAAAATCCACAAAGGGGTATTTTAGCCTGAGCACAAGATATAGGTAATTATTTTGTTTTTAATTACAAGCTACAAGAATGTAATAACTCCATTTTTAATGTACAAGAAATTACTTTAAATTTAATGTATACTTGGAGTATTTACTCTTGCTGCTATCATTTTAAGTAATTAAATAGCACAATAATTACAAGAAGGAGCTTGTAGCTCATTGGTAATACCTTGCACTGCTGAACGAAGCCACCAGAGTTCAAATCCCATACCCCACATTATTTTTCGATTATTTTTCTTTTAAATTTCTTGGAAGCCCAACAGTCCACAGGCCATAACTCCCAAAAGTTGAACTGAACCCTAAAAAGTGAATATACCATGAGCTACGTCTGAAGACCCCCCACCCGACAACCACCGGACTCGGCCGGGATCGGCCGAGTTGGCCGGCGGACCGGCCAACTCGGCCGGCGCCGCCGGCCGGACTCGGCCGGACGGCCGAGTCGCCAACACGAAACTTGTGGCTTTTCACATTCTATAACCCCGTGTTTACTCCATTTTAATGGATCGGTTCCCTAATGTTAAATACATCCTATTTAATACAAGTTTTAATGATTCTTTCTTTAATTTTTACATTTTTTTTAAAAATAAAAACCTTTCACCTACCCTACCCTAGTCTACCCTATAAATAGACCCCTACCCCCTACCCTCTCATCCCCAAACACTAGATTTACTCTCTCAAAATTTCTACAAGAAGGGTGTACTTTGAAATCGAGTTCACGGCGAAGCTCTAACGGAATTCCGGCGACGTTCTTTGAAACAACAGGCGACGAAATAATGCCTCGGCCACTCCCCTAGTTCCCCTATACTCTTTACTATAGATCGAAACCCGTAAGTCCCATTCTTTCCTTCTTTCTACTTCTTAAAAATACGGAATTTCGAAACCCGACGGAAATCGGAACAAACCGATTTCTGATTCGGTTTTTCTATAAAATCTCACTTGTCACCAATTCCATAATACCTAAACTTATCCATGTTGACTATTAATCACATAACAACTAATTTGGACAAAATTTCTCACATGAAATGATAGCTTTTGCAATATCGTATTCTTTTTCACTTTAATACCATAATGTTTATTTTTTTTTACTTCTAATCAATTCAATCATGTCTAAACATCCTTATCATGATTATTAAACTTGTAAAAGTCAATTTGAATAAGTTTTCACACATGAAATGATAACCTTTTCAACTTACCGTATTCTTTCACTTTAATACCATCATTTTTCAATCTCATATTTAACCCTTTAACATTGCTATACCTTAAAATAGATCACGAGGTAATGACCAACCTCCTCACACACACATATGAAACCATAATACGCTATCTTGAAAACTCCTAATACGATAAAACAAGACTTTACATTAAAATACCATAATCTTAATAAAACCATTCTTAAAGGTTTAGATTTGTTACACTTTTAAGTAAATACTTCTTACTAGGAAAATACGATAAGTTGTGCACATCGATCGTTTATCTAAAGCTGACTTTGTGGTGTCTATGCTAGGCAGGTGAGCTTGGGTAACTTTAAAAGGCCCGTCTCACGATTCGTGAGCGGATCTCTCCCTCCTCACTTGTACTTACCTGGCCACAATTGGTGGTGAAGAGGCGATTTGAGGCTTCTAACGACTCGTCATTTAGACATTTTAGAAATAGGCTAGTTGGCTTAGGAAACCCTAGAACCTAAAATACGGAAAATTACACTTTGCAAATAAATACCTTTTACTTTATAAAACCGTTTTCTAAAGAATTAGTATTTTACAATCTCTGCAAAGCGCCGCTAAAACCCATCTTTGGGGTACCCGTTCGGGATTGTGCGGTTTATCACGTACTCTCGGGCTAGTAGTGCGAGATTCAGACCTCCGCAAGGAGCATTCGGTCTCGAAAGGTTTAAAATACGACATCTTAAGAAAATGAGATTTTTGGAATATAAAATAATTATTAAAAATTATTTTTGTATATATATATATATATTTATCATTTAAATATCTATTTTATTATAATATAAATTTTCCACCTTTTTCCTAAAAATCACAAAGAATATATTTTACACTAAAATACCATGAACTTCAAATAAACAATATTATAACTAGGATATTCTCACTAGAAATATCACAATATAAAATCCACCCTCATTACCACTCTGAAGACGAATAATAAATACTTGAGGTGTATTTTGAAAAGTATATAAAAGTATTTTTATATAAAACCCCCTCAAGTTTTACAAATTATCCTAAGGACTCTAGAAATTATAAGACTTCGATTCACAGTTCTGATTGTCTGAGTCGGGTTTGAGTCTAATTAATCCGACTTGAATATGATTCAAGTCAATCTATAATATACAATATTCCAATTCAATATGAACACATGAATCCATGAATACAATTATCAGTTTATACAACTTGACTGAACCGAACCATGGATATATATTCCTTTTACATGATTCTCAGTATTCCATTTACATGACTCTACGGTTATAACCGTTTCCTAATATCATGGTCTCGTTCAGTCAGTCAATCAATCATGCAATCAATACAATTTTACAAGATAACAATACAAACAAGACATCGCGGGGTTTAAGGGGTAGATTGGTACGGAAGGTGTTAAAATTGACACGAGACAGTAAGATTAAGACACCTAACATGAATCCAATTGCTGTTGTACCGTGGCATAAACGGTTCCTTGAGTTCCTGATACCTTAGTCTCCGGGGCAAGTGAGACTCCTCTCGTATACACTGACATTCTTCCGTACCAAGCAACAAACAACAGCGTTAACACAATACTACAACAATATAACAATATAATACAATTATAATAATATACTCTATCTCTATCTTACTCTCTATCTATTCTCTTCTTATCTTTGGGACTTACCGAGCGACCTGTTCGCTGACGACATTCTGTTTCTCTCTTCTTTGAATGTCGTTAGGTGATTTGGACCCGGCAGAGGTGGAGCCATCGCAAGAAGACTTGGAGCAGTTTACTGAAGACCCTGCACTGTAGTTTCATTGTACACTTTTCCTTCCTATATTTTTCAGTTCCTGTTATGCCACTGTTTAGACATCTTTTATTCCAGTTGTATTTCCTTTCATGTATTGTACAAAGAATGTTAATAAATAAAAGTTGCTGTTCTTTTCATTTCTTGTCTCTTGTGTATTCTTTTTATATTGCTTAGATACGCTTAGCGTATGTACTTCTGAGTATATACGTAGCGGAGCTTGTCGCGCCCACTTCGCCGTACACTGGGAAGCGGGGTGTGACAGGTTTTGTTGGTGGCCCATGCAGGTCAGAGCTGTATGAATCCCTATCATGCAGTTCTGGTCGGCGTGAACAACCTAAGCAATATAACACAAGAACCAGCAACTAAAACATTCTTTACAATTCATATTTCTCGAATCTTATAAATTTCTATTCCTCGAATCTTATCATTTCATGTACTTGAATCTGTCATAACCTAAATTTTTCTTCAGGGTTATGGATTCTCTGAACAACACCAGCACCAACGTCAACAACACACCCCCAGCACTACCTCTCACACCAGCTGTTCCTGCGCCACCTACCGAGCAAACAGTGTTACTTGAGGCAATCCGCAGCCTTCTCGAGGGACAGCAACAACTCTTGAACCGTCCCGAGATTGTTGCTCCTGGAGTAAAGCAATTCAGGGCTTTACATCCAAAGCAGTTCTCAGGAAAGGGGAGCCCACTAGAAGCTGAGGAATGGGCTCAAAGTATCGAGGATGATCTGGCCGCAGCACAAGTGCCAGACGTCGCTTGGGTCCGTGTAGCGAAACTGCAACTCACGGACAACGCTCGCAACTGGTGGAAGGCGGAAGAAAGCCGTCTTGCGCAGCCTATTAAATGGAAAACGATTCGCGAGAAGTTCAACGCGAAATACTTCCCTGTGACTGCCAGGTTTGCCATGGAACAGCAGTTCATTCATCTACGGCAAGGGTCAATGTGGGACAAATCGGTAGATGAATACGACGCTGAATTCACCATGTTAAGCCGATTCGCGGCACATTTGATACCGACGGACGATATCAGAGCCCGTCGTTTTCAACAAGGACTGGACACAGAAATTCAGGCTGCACTAGCCACAGGGAAATTTTTGACACATGAAGATGCTTTGGAAGCTGCCCACAGTTATGAGGCGGTGATAAAGGCAAGGGGCAGACCCCAATCTGCCGGTTTGAAACGCCATGCCTCTCAAATGGCAGGAGGAGCCTCTTCCAGGCCAACGTTTGAACCCAGGAGAACTGAAGAACCCAATCACCAGCCAAGACCACATTTTTGTTTCCATTGCAAGAGAGATGGACATTTGATAAAGGACTGTAAGCGCGCAAAAGGCATGTGCCAGTTTGTGGCGCGTCCAATCACAGAATTGAGACCTGTCCATATAGATACAACTCAGCTCACACATACACCAACTACCCGCAGCGGCCAGTTATCCAGGCTCCTGCAACTCGTCCTGCACTACCTGCTCCACCACCAGCACAGCCTACTCGCCAATTCCAACAGGCAATGAGAGACATGCCTAGAGGGCAGAGAAACAGGCCCCAAAGGAAGAATGTGCCTCCAGCTAGAAGGAATGTACCATGGCGACAGACCTTCACATTAGAAGCCGTAGAAGCCGAGACTGTAGGTCAAGGTAACACCGGTAAGCTTTTTTTTCACCCTTGTATCTCTTTGTTATTTTATACACTATCTATACTACAGCCACCAAACTTCTTTGCACCGTTACACTTTCCTTTTACAAATTTCGAGGACGAAATTTTTATAAGGAGGGTAGAATGTAACAACCCTAAATTTCCTATACAAAATTTTTCAAATATTTTTTCAAAAATCCACAAAGGGATATTTTAGCCTGATCACAAGATATATGTAATTATTTTGTTTTTAATTACAAGCAATAAGAATGTAATAACTCCATTTTTAATGTACAAGAAATTACTTAAATTTAATGTATACTTGGAGTATTTACTCTTGCTGCTATCATTTTAAGTAATTAAATAGCACAATAATTACAAGAAGAAGCTTGTAGCTCATTGGTAATACCTTTCTCTGCTGAACCAAGCCACCAGAGTTCAAATCCCATGCCCCACATTATTTTTAGATTATTTTCTTTTAAATTTCTTGGAAGCCCAACAGTCCACAGGCCATAACTCCCAAAAGTTGAACTGAACCCTAAAAAGTGAATATACCATGAGCTACGTCTGAAGACCCCCCACCCGACGACCACCGGACTCGGCCGGGACCGGCCGGCGGACCGGCCAACTCGGCCGGCGCCTTGGCCGGCGCCGCCGGCCGGACTCGGACGGACGGCCGAGTCGCCAACACGAAACTTGTGGCTTTTCACATTCTATAACCCCCTGTTTACTCCATTTTAATGGATCGGTTCCCTAATGTTAAATATATCCTATTTAATACAAATTTTAATGATTTTTTCTTTAATTTTTATATTTTTTTAAAAATAAAAACCTTTCACCTACCCTACCCTAGCCTACCCTATAAATAGACCCCTAACTCCTACCCTCTCATCCCAAAACACTAGATTTACTCTCTCAAAATTTCTGCAAGAAGGGTGTACTTTGAAATCGAGTTCACGGCGAAGCTCTGACGGAATTCCGGCGACGTTCTTTAAAACAACCGGCGACGAAACAATGCCTCGGCCACTCTCTAGTTCCCCTATACTCTTTAGTATAGATCGAAACCCATAAGTCCCATTCTTTCCTTCTTTCTACTTCTTAAAAATACGGAATTTCGAAACCCGACGGAAATCGGAACTAACCGATTTCCGATTCGGTTTTTCTATAAAATCTCACTTGTCACCAATTCCATAATACCTAAACTTATACATGTTGACTATTAATCACATAACAACTAATTTGGACAAAGTTTCTCACATGAAATGATAGCTTTTGCAATATCGTATTTTTTCACTTTAATACCATAATGTTTATTTTTTTTTACTTCTAATCAATTCAATCATGTCTAAACATCCTTATCATGATTATTAAACTTGTAAAAGTCAATTTGAATAAGTTTTCACACATGAAATGATAACCTTTTCAACTTACCGTATTCTTTCACTTTAATACCAACATTTTTCAATCTCACATTTAACCCTTTAACATTGCTATACCTTAAAATAGATCACGAGGTAATGACCTACCTCCTCACACACACATATGAAACCATAATACGCTATCTTGAAAACTCCTAATATGATAAAACAAAACTTTACATTAAAATACCATAATCTTAATAAAACCATTCTTAAAGGTTTAGATTTGTTACACTTTTAAGTAAATATTTCTTACTAGGAAAATACGATAAGTTGTGGACATCGATCGTTTATCTAAACCTGACTTTGTGGTGTCTAGGCTAGGTAAGTGAGCTTGGGTAACTTTAAAAGGCCCGTCTCACGATTCGTGAGCGGATCCCTCCCTCCTCACTTGTACTTACCTGGCCACAATTGGCGGTGAAGAGGCGATTTGAGGTTTCTAACGACTTGTCGTTTAGACCTTTTAGAAATAGGCTAGTTGGCTTAGGAAACCCTAGAACCTAAAATACGGAAAATTACACTTTGCAAATAAATACCTTTTACTTTATAAAACCGTTTTCTAAAGAATTAGTATTTTACAATCTTTGCAAAGCGCCGCTACAACCCATCTTTGGGGAACCCGTTCGAGATCGTGCGGTTTATCGCGCACACTCGGGCTAGTAGTGCGAGATTCAGACCTCTGCAAGGAGCATTCGGTCTCGAAAGGTTTAAAATACGACATCTTAAGAAAATGAGATTTTTGGAATATAAAATAATTATTAAAAATTATTTTTGTATAAATATATGTATATTTATCATTCAAATATCTATTTTATTATAATATAAATTTTCCACCTTTTTCCTAAAAATCACAAAGAATATATTTTACACTAAAATACCATGAACTTCAAATAAACAATATTACAATTAGGATATTCTCACTAGAAATATCACAATATAAAATCCACCCTCATTACCACTCTGAAGACGAATAATAAATACTTGAGGTGTATTTTGAAAAGTATATAAAAGTATTTTTATATAAAACCCCTCAAGTTTTACAAATTACCCTAAAGACTCTAGAAATTATAAGACTTCGATTCACAGTTCAGATTGTCTGACTCGGGTTTGAGTCTAATTAATCCGACTTGAAAATGTTTCAAGTCAATCTATAATATACAATATTCCAATTCAATATGAACACATGAATCCATGAATACAATTATCAGTTTATACAACTTGACTGAACCGAACCATGGATATATATTCCTTTTACATGATTCTCAGTATTCCATTTACATGACTCTATGGTTATAACCGTTTCCTGATATCATGGTCTCGGTCAGTCAGTCAATCAATCATGCAATCAATACAATTTTACAAGATAACAATACAAACAAGACATCGCGGGGTTTAAGGGGTAGATTGGTACGGAAGGTGTTAAAAGTGACACGGGACCGTAAGATTAAGACACCTAACATGAATCCAATTGCTGTTGTACCGTGGCATAAACGGTTCCTTGAGTTCCTGATACCTTAGTCTCCGGGGAAAGTGAGACTCCTCTCGTATACACTGACATCCTTCTGTACCAAGCTACAAACAACAGCGTTAACACAATACTACAACAATATAACAATATAATACAATTATAATAATATACTCTCTCTCTATCTTACTCTCTATCTATTCTCTTCTTATCTTTGGGACTTACCGAGCGACCTATTCGCTGACATTCTGTTTCTCTCTTCTTTGAATATCGTCAGGTGATTTGAACCCGGCAGAGGTTGAGCCATCGCAAGAAGACTTGGAGCAGTTTACTGAAGACCCTGCACTGTAGTTTCATTGTACACTTTTCCTTCCTATATTTTTCAGTTCCTGTTATGCCACTGTTTAGGCATCTTTTATTTCAGTTGTATTTCCTTTCATGTATTGTACAAAGAATGTTAATAAATAAAAGTTGCTGTTCTTTTCATTTCATGTCTCTTGTGTATTCTTTTTATATTGCTTAGATACGCTTAGCGTATGTACGAGTATTTACGTAGCGGACCACGTCGCGCCCACTTCGCCGTACACTGGGAAGCGGGGCGTGACAGGTTTTGTTGGTGGCCCATACAGGTCAGAGCTGTATGAATCCCTATCATGCAGTTCTGGTCTGCGTGAACAACCTAAGCAATATAACACAAGAACCAGCAACTAAAACATTCTTTACAATTCATGTTTCTCGAATCTTACAAATTTCTATTCCTCGAATCTTATCATTTCATGTACTTGAATCTGTCCTAACCCAAATTTTTCTTTAGAGTTATGGATTCTCCGAACAACACCAGCACCAACGTCAACAACACACCCCCAGCACTACCTCTCACACCAGCTGTTCCTGCGCCACCTACCGAGCAAACAGTGTTACTTGAGGCAATCCGCAGCCTTCTCGAGGGACAGCAACAACTCTTGAACCGTCCCGAAACTGATGCTCCTAGAGTAAAGCAATTCAGGGCTTTACATCCGAAGCAGTTCTCAGGAAAGGGGAGCCTACTGGAAGCTGAGGAATGGGCTCAAAGTATCGAGGATGATCTGGCCGCAGCACAAGTGCCAGACGTCGCTTGGGTCCGTGTAGCGAAACTGCAACTCACGGACAACGCTCGCAACTGGTGAAAGGCGGAAGAAAGCCGTCTTGCGCAGCCTATTGAATGGAAAACGTTTCGCGAGAAGTTCGACGCGAAATACTTCCCTGTGACTGCCAGGTTTGCCATGGAGCAGCAGTTCATTCATCTACGGCAAGGGTCAATGCGGGACAAATCGGTAGATGAATACGACGCTGAATTCACCATGTTAAGCCGATTCGCGGCACATTTGATACCGACGGACGATATCAGAGCCCGTCGTTTTCAACAAGGACTGGACACAGAAATTCAGGCTGCACTAGCCACAGGGAAATTTTTGACACATGAAGATACTTTGGAAGCTGCCCGCAATTATGAGACGGTGATAAAGGCAAGGGGCAGACCCCAATCTGCCGGTTTGAAACGCCATGCCTCTCAAATGGCAGGAGGAGTCTCTTCCAGGCCAACGTTTGAACCCAGGAGAACTGAAGAACCCAATCACCAGCCAAGACCACATTTCTGTTTCCATTGCAAGAGAGATGGACATTTGATAAAGGACTGTAGGTGCGCAAAAGGTCTGTGCCTAGTTTGTGGCGCGTCCAATCACAGAATTGAGACCTGTCTATATAGATACAACTCAGCTCACATACACACCAACTACCCGCAGCGGCCAGTTATCCAGGCTCCTGCAACTCGTCCTGCACTACCTGCTCCACCACATGCACAGCCTACTCGCCAATTCCAACAGGCAATGAGGGACATGCCTAGAGGGCAGAGAAACAGGCCCCAAAGGAAGAATGTGCCTCCAGCTGGAAGGAATGTACCACGGCGACAGACCTTCACATTAGAAGCCATAGAAACCGAGACTGTAGGTCAAGGTAACACCGGTAAGATTTTTTTCACCCTTGTATCTCTTTGTTATTTTATACACTATCTATAGTACAGCCACCAAACTTCTTTGAACCGTTACACTTTCCTTTTACAAATTTCGAGGACGAAATTTTTATAAGGAGGGTAGAATGTAACAACCCTAAATTTCCTATACAAAATTTTTCAAATATTTTTTCAAAAATCCACAAAGGGGTATTTTATCCTGAGCACAAGATATAGGTAATTATTTTGTTTTTAATTACAAGCTACAAGAATGTAATAACTCCATTTTTAATGTACAAGAAATTACTTTAAATTTAATGTATACTTGGAGTATTTACTCTTACTGCTATCATTTTAAGTAATTAAATAGCACAATAATTACAAGAAAGAGCTTGTAGCTCATTGATAATATCTTGCATTGCTAAACTAAGCCACCAGAGTTCAAATCCCATGCCCCACATTATTTTTAGATTATTTTTCTTTTAAATTGCTTGGAAGCCCAACAGTCCACAGGCCATAACTCCCAAAAGTTGAACTGAACCCTAAAAAGTGAATATACCATGAGTACGTCAGAAGACCCCCCACCCGACGACCACCGGACTCGGCCGGGATTGGCCGACTCGGCCGGCGCCGCCGGCCGGACGGCCGAGTCACCAACACGAAACTTGTGGCTTTTCACATTCTATAACCTCCTGTTTACTCCATTTTAATGGATCGGTTCCCTAATGTTAAATACATCCTATTTAATACAAATTTTAATGATTTTTTCTTTAATTCTTACATTTTTTTAAAATAAAAACCTTTCACCTACCCTACCCTAGCCTACCCTATAAATAGACCCCTACCCCCTATCCTCTCATCCCAAAACACTAGGTTTACTCTCTCAAAATTTCTACAAGAAGGGTGTACTTCGAAATCGAGTTCACGGCGAAGCTCTGACGGAATTCCGGCGACGTTCTTTGAAACAACCGGCGACGAAACAACGCCTCGGCCACTCCCCTAGTTCCCCTATACACTTTAGTATAGATCGAAACCCGTAAGTCCCATTCTTTCCTTCTTTCTACTTCTTAAAAATACGGAATTTCGAAACCCGATGGAAATCGGAACAAACCGATTTCTGATTCGGTTTTTCTATAAAATCTCACTTGTCACCAATTCCATAATATCTAAACTTATCCATGTTGACTATTAATCACATAACAACTAATTTGGACAAAGTTTCTCACATGAAATGATAGCTTTTGCAATATCGTATTCTTTTTCATTTTAATACCATAATGTTTATTTTTTTTACTTCTAATCAATTCAATCATGTCTAAACATCCTTATCATGATTATTAAACTTGTAAAAGTCAATTTGAATAAGTTTTCACACATGAAATGATAACCTTTTCAACTTACCGTATTCTTTCACTTTAATACCATTATTTTTCAATCTCACATTTAACCCTTTAACATTGCTATACCTTAAAATAGATCACGAGGTAATGACCAACCTCCTCACACACACATATGAAACCATAATACGCTATCTTGAAAACTCCTAATACGATAAAACAAGACTTTACATTAAAATACCATAATCTTAATAAAACCATTCTTAAAGGTTTAGATTTGTTACACTTTTAAGTAAATACTTCTTACTAGAAAAATACGATAAGTTGTGGAAATTGATCGTTTATCTAAAGCTGACTTTGTGGTGTCTAGACTAGGCAAGTGAGCTTGGGTAACTTTAAAAGGTCCGTTTCACGATTCGTGAGCGGATCCCTCCCTCCTCACTTGTACTTACCTGGCTACAATTGGCGGTGAAGAGGCGATTTAAGGTTTCTAACGACTTGTCGTTTAGACTTTTTAGAAATAGGCTAGTTGGCTTAGGAAACCCTAGAACCTAAAATACGGAAAATTATACTTTGCAAATAAATACCTTTTACTTTATAAAACCGTTTTCTAAAGAATTAGTATTTTACAATGTTTGCAAAGCGTCGCTACAACCCATCTTTGGGGAACCCGTTCGGGATCGTGCGGTTTATCGCGCACCCTCGGGCTAGTAGTGCGAGATTCAGACCTCCGCAAGGAGCATTCGATCTCGAAAGGTTTAAAATACGACATCTTAAGAAAATGAGATTTTTGGAATATAAAATAATTATTAAAAAATTATTTTTGTATAAATATATGTATATTTATCATTTAAATATCTATTTTATTATAATATAAATTTTCTACCTTTCTCATAAAAATCACAAAGAATATATTTTACACTAAAATACCATGAATTTCAAATAAACAATAGTACAACTAGGATATTCTCACTAGAAATATCACAATATAAAATCCACCCTCATTACCACTCTGAAGACGAATAATAAATAGTTGAGGTGTATTTTGAAAAGTATATAAAAGTATTTTTATATAAAACCCCCTCAAGTTTTACAAATTACCCTAAGGACTCTAGAAATTATAAGACTTCGATTCACAGTTCTGATTGTCTGACTCGGGTTTGAGTCTAATTAATCCGACTTGAATATGATTCAAGTCAATCTATAATATACAATATTCCAATTCAATATGAACACATGAATTCATGAATACAATTATCAGTTTATACAACTTGACTGAACCGAACCATGGATTTACATGATTCTCAGTATTCCATTTACATGACTCTACGGTTATAACCGTTTCCTGATATCATGGTCTCGGTCAGTCAGTCAATCAATCATGCAATCAATACAATTTTACAAGATAACAATACAAACAAGATATCGCGGGGTTTAAGGGGTAGATTGGTACGGAAGGTGTTAAAAGTGACACGAGACGGTAAGATTAAGACACCTAACATGAATCTAATTGCTGTTGTACCGTGGCATAAACGGTTCCGTGATTTCCTGATACCTTAGTCTCCGGGGCAAGTGAGACTCATCTCGTATACACTGACATCCTTCCGTACCAAGCTACAAACAACAGTGTTAACACAATACTACAATAATATAACAATATAATACAATTATAATAATATATACTCTCTCTATCTTACTCTCTATCTATTCTCTTCTTATCTTTGGGACTTACCGAGCGACCTGTTCGCCGACGACATTCTGTTTCTCTCTTCTTTAAATGTCGTCAGGTGATTTGGACCCGGCAGAGGTCGAACCATCACAAGAAGACTTGGAGCAGTTTACTGAGGACCCTGCACTATAGTTTCATTGTACACTTTTCCTTCCTATATTTTTCAGTTCCTGTTATGCCACTGTTTAGGCATCTTTTATTTCAGTTGTATTTCTTTTCATGTATTGTACAAAGAATGTTAATAAATAAAAGTTGTTGTTCTTTTCATTTCTTGTCTCTTGTGTATTCTTTTTATATTGCTTAGATACGTTTAGCGTATGTACTTCTGAGTATATATGCAGCGGACCTCGTCGCGCCCACTTCACCGTACACTGGGAAGCGGGGCGTGACAGTATTTTCTTTTTTAAAAAGGTTGAAGGGATTTAACAACATTATAGTAGTTGATGAAAAATGGATGTACGTAAAAATATATCTATATCGTATCTAAAAATACCTTCCAATTATCTTATCAAATAATTATAACCTTTTTAACAAAACGATGGTCCTTTTTGTGGAAAAAAACCTATTTCGAGATCACAACAATAGTATGGGTGAGAGTAGGTGTGAAAGGGGTGAATTAATATTCGTGAGTTATAAACATTAGGCCTGTCACATTCCATGTAGTATGAGGGTACAATATTTTTTTGGTCTATACGAGTGATTAAGGAACCCATTTTAATTAAGGGTTAAGATTATCATCATTAAGGGTACAAGGAATAGGCATGCACGAATATTATAACATCATTTTAAATAGGGGGTTGATGATTAGAAGTTGGAACTAAGGGTATTGAGAAAAGAAGAAGGCAACAGAATGAGGGGAGAGAGGCGGATCCTACCTTTGATTAGAGTTGGACGTAGACGGTTGAAGACGTAGGCTTGTGCAAAACTCCTCAAAAGCTCCATGCTTAGATTTTTCCTTGGTGATTGTGTAAGTCGATGTTCAACACCCCAATACTTGTGGGGAGGCGGAAATATGAATAACAATCTTGTTCTATGATCAAACATCGATTAACCGTATGAATCGTTTGCTAAACAAGTTTTAACAAAAACTATAGAGTTCTAAACTACTATGTTAAGAGATTATACCAAACGGTTCTAGTCCTTCATCTTAATGTTATCTACGGCCTCTTTGGATCTCCACGTCCTCTTCGGCTTTCTTCCGTGATAGACGATCCACCCGAGAACCCTAATCCAAGCTATAACCTCTAAACTTGAGGTTACTTAGTTTCTCTAGTTGCTAAATAGAGTAGCTAAGGTGATGTAGAGATAGGTTATGGAGTAATTAGTCTTTCCTAATCCTTGTTCTCAACTCATGAGGGGTAGGATTAGGCTTGGTGAAGGAGAGAGAACTTGAAGAGAGAGAGTGAGAAGATGATAATGAAAATTATATGATAATAAAAAAGCTTCTCACTTGATATATGAAACATAATGAATAAAAAAGAAAAGAATAATATGAGATTATTCATCATGTTTCATTAATGCAAGTGGGTGATTCATTATGTGAGTCATTAAGCATTTAATAATGCATTAATGACATGATGAATCACTCACTATGAGTCACTTAATCATTAAATGAAAATGCCACCTCTCCCTCCATGTCACATCCTTCTAGAAGCTTCTCGGAAAATTACGAGAACGCCCCTGTCATCCGTGAAAGCACGGAAAAACTTTAGACTGTATAAATCCAATAACCTGATACTAGAATCTGGCTTAAATCAAAGCCGACTAGAAAAAACTGTCCGAATGTCGTAGGTGTGTTCAAACACGTATGCGTCCGAACCTTTGTCGTAAAACCATACGACCTCTATATCTTTTCCCCTGGGTTTGGGAAATCTCTATGTGGGACTCTAAAGACTCAACTACTACGCTGGCAGTGGGTTTAACCACAGACAGCAAGAGGCACTAGCTGTACGTAACGGTCCCTAGGTAGTTGTCGATAAGAAAGCCGATGAGGTAACCCATCTGAAATCCTACTGAGCCTGTCCATGACAATATCCGCGCAGTCCGGTCTGTTCGTCTAAGAGTATCGCATGTATGGTCTAGGGAGGTGGTGGACGTCAGACCCCTAATAACCGTACAAGTCGTGTTGGTATGGCTCTATCACCATCCGAGAATCTACTGATCAACCTACCAGTAATTCTCAATCAGCCCTGGCCAGGGACTTATGGTAATGACCAACCGATCACCGTACGGTATCAACTCCCTATACCGGGAGAGACGAATCCCTAACAGTCACTCACTGCCTCCACGTGGCTCGGGACTGTGCCCAACTGAAACCTGTTTGTACGACTCCTTTGAGCCGTGGTAGGGTAATAATCAAAGCACAGTGGGAACTCACACGAGACAAATGATGACCTTAAGTCAACGGACTATCTGCACACATGTCACCTGAGAACTGCTATCTGACGTTAGGTATAATACCATCCAGTCAGTTCTCGGCGAGTCCTGTCCGGTGTACTCACACCCAGTGAGCATCTGTATACAATCTTAGGTGAACACCACCAATGGTTGCGGGACCAATCCATTGCCCCTCGTCAGGGTCTAGATATGTATACACTAGTCTACTCCGGAGTATTGATGCCCAATCTCGATACTCCTGCGACCAGGGACATCTAAGGGTGTGCCTATTGACTATCCAGCTCCCACTAGTATGACTGCCATCACAACGCCGGTAGTCAGACAAAACACCCTATGGGCTTTATCAACATATATATATAAATACCAAGTAAAATATATCATACGTTAAGACAAAGTCAAACCAAATAGCGTACTATCATATCAAGCAAGACTGTTATGTACATACATATCCCAAGCATCCTATACAATGTAGGCCTCTAGGGCATATATATCCAACAATCTCCCACTTACACTAAGGCCTATAATTGGTGCAATGAGTACCCACTGTCTCTACCCGATCCAGTTGCTGACGTACCGCATGCCCAACATCTCAAATAGCCTCTCGAACTGTACTTGAGGAATGGCCTTGGTGAATGGATCTTCCGTGTTGTCTTTTGTGTCTACTTTCCGTATCTCGATCTCCCGACGATCCACGATCTCCCTGATCAGGTGAAACCGCCTTAAGATATGCCTGGATTTCTGATGGGACCTTGGTTCCTTCGCTAAAGCTACAGCGCCATTGTTATCGCAATACAAAGGTATTGGATTGGCAATGGACGGAACCACCTGAAGTTCAGAAATGAACTTCCTTATCCAGACAGCCTCTTTTGCGGCTTCACTAGCAGCTATATACTCAGCCTCCATAGTTGAGTCTGCGACGGTATCTTGTTTGGAACTCTTCCAACATACCGCTCCTCCATTGAGGGTAAACACAAAACCCGAAATAGATTTAGAATCATCCTTGTCACTTTGGAAGCCGGAGTCGGTAAAAGCCTCTACCTGGAGGTCCTTATTACCGTAAATCAAGAACATCTCCTTAGTCCTTCTCAGGTACTTGAGAATGTTCTTCACCGCTATCCAATGTTTCTCACCTGGGTCAGACTGATACCTGCTTACCACACTAAGTGCGTAAGCTACATCTGGTCTGGTACATAACATCGCATACATTATTGATCCTACCGCCGAAGCGTAGGGTATAATGCCCATGCGAGGCCTCTCTTGATCAGTCTTTGGAGACATCTCCTTGGAGAGGGTGATTCCGTGACAAGCGGGCATATTGCCGCGTTTGGAATCTTCCATACTAAATCTCTTTAGTATAGTGTCTATATACCTGGACTGTGAAAGTCCCAATATTCTATTAGATCTATCTCGATAGATCTTAATGCCCAGAATGTATGATGCATCTCCCAAGTCTTTCATAGAGAATTTCTGTGACAAGAAGAGCTTCACTGATTGTAGTATAGGGATATCATTCCCTATTAGTAGTATGTCGTCGACGTATAAAACGAGGAAGACTACTGCTTCTTCTACAATCTTCCTATAAATACATGGCTCATCTACATTTTTGATAAAGTCAAATTCCTTGACTGTTTCATCAAAGCAGATGTTCCAACTCCGCGATGCTTGCTTTAACCCATAAATGGATTTAAGCAATTTGCACACTCTTCCGCTGCTCCCACTGTCTAAGAAATCTTCTGGTTGATCCATGTAAACACTCTCTTCTAGATGTCCATTTAGAAAAGCTGTTTTTACATCCATTTGCCAGATTTCATAGTCATGGTAGGCAGCAATGGCAAGCATGATCCGAATGGATTTAAGCATAGCTACTGGTGAAAAAGTTTCATCATAGTCCAATCCTGGTCTTTGACGAAAACCTTTTGCTACTAGTCTAGCTTTGTAGGTTTCCACTTGTCCAAATGTACCAATCTTCTTTTTGAAGATCCATTTGCACCCAACTGGTTTTACCCCAGGAGGAGCAACTTCTAAAGTCCATACTTTATTGGTGTACATGGATTCCATTTCGGATTTCATTGCATCTAGCCACTTCACTGAGTCGCTACTTGTGATAGCCTGCTGAAAACTAGTAGGCTCATCATCATCGATGATGCAATCCTCTCGATCCCCATCAAGAAGAAAACCATAATATCTTTCAGGAGGATGAGAAAGCCTACTAGATCTGCGGAGTGGCGTTGGTTCGTCATGTTCTATTGAAATCTGAGATTCTTCTAAGTCCTCGGTTGCAGTTTGAGGTTATGGAATTTCTTCCAATTCTACCGTGCTCCCACTAATTTCTTTTGCAAGAAATTTGCTTTCTAAGAAGACAATGTGACGAGCGACAAACACCTTTTGTTCTTCAGTGTGGTAGACCATGTACCCCCTTGAATGCTTGGGGATTCCTATAAACTTGCATAAAACCGATCGTGCTTCGAGCTTGTCCGGATTATGCTTTTTAACATATACCGGACACCCCCATATCTTGATATACTTGAGATATGGTCTCTTCCCACACCACATTTCATATGGAGTGGTAGGTACAGACTTAGTTGGAACTCTATTTAATAGATATGCGGCTGATTCTAGAGCAAATCCCCAGAAGGAAAGTGGCAACTCAGCACTACTCATCATTGAACGCACCATATCTAATAGCGTGCGATTCCTTCTTTCTGATACACCATTATGCTGAGGTGTATAAGGTGGAGTAAGCTGAGAGAGAATTCCATTTGCTTTCAAGTATTCAAGGAAACTGGTACTTAAGTATTCTCCACCTCGATCAGATCGAAGTGTCTTGATGCTTTTACCAGTTTGTTTCTCTACTTCATTTTTATACTCCTTAAACTTCTCAAAAGCCTCGGATTTATGCTTTATTAAGAACACATGTCCATACCTAGAGAAGTCATCAGTAAAAGTGATGAAGTAGGAGTGACCACTTCGTGCATGTATAGACATCGGACCACATACATCACTGTGTACTAGTCCCAAGGGTTCAGTGGCTCTTTCTCCATGTCCGGTGAACGGAGATTTGGTCATTTTTCCTTTGATACATGATTGACAAGTTGCATATGATGAATATTCAAACGGATCTAGATATCCATATTTATGTAACTTAGTCAACCTTGTTTCATTTATATGACCAAGTCTACAATGCCATAGGAAGGCTTGATTCGAATCTGGAGCCTTTCTTTTACGCGTGTTTTGAATATTGAAAATTTGTGGTTGATTAAGTATGTATATGCCGTTTTCCAGTGTGCCAAACCCAATCAGTTCTTGATTTAGGAGAATGTTCATGACATTTCTTTCAAGCACAAAATTATACCCTTTATTAGACAACAAAGATACTGATATAATATTACACAACATACTGGGAATACAAAAACAGCTATACAATACCAAAATGTGTCCACTATTCAACCCTAGGTGATATTCCCCTATTGCAACTGCATCTACATGCATTCCATTGCCCATCCGGAGAGTCATATCACCTGCCCCCAGTACTCTACTATTTCTCAGATCCTGCAAAGAATTACAGATGTGAGAACCAGAACCGGTATCAAGTACCCATGAAGTAGAGTTTACTGAAAGACAATTTTCGATTACGAACACACCTGAAGTAGAAGCAACTGCTTGCTTCATGTCCTTGGCTTTGAAGGCCTGACAATCCTTCTTCCAGTGCCCCTGCTTGTGACAATGGAAACACTCGTTCTTTTCTGTCTTCACCCTTCCTGCCTTGTTCGTTCCCTGCACCTTCTTGACCCCACCCTTCGGTTTGGTGGCTTTCATCTTTTTCTTCCCTTTAGCTTTCGCTTTAGATTTAGAAGAAGATGATTGGCCAACATACAGAACGGGGGTCTTCTCCTTTTTCAAGGAGGTCTCTGCTACCCTCAACATATTGAGGAGCTTTGGAAGATCCGCTTCCATTTCGTGCATGTTGAAGTTCAGCACGAACTGAGAGAAGGTGTGGGGAAGGGACTGCAAAATTAAGTCGATATACAAATCGTTCTCTAGCACGCATCCCAGGTTTGCGAGTTCCTCAATGAGGATGATCATTTTGAGGACGTGCTCTCCAACAGGCGATCCTGGAGCTAACCTCATCTGGAAGAGTTTCCTTGAGGTTTCGTACCTCGCGATACGGGAGTGTTCACCATACAATTCTTTGCAATGGAGGAATATGGATACGATATCCATACTCTCGTGCTGTTTCTGGAGTTCATTATTCATGGACGCCAGCACGATACACTTAGCTCGCTCACAGTCTAGATCCCAGGTTTTGCGAACTTCCTTGTCCGCAACTGAGGAATCTGGTCCTGGGATAAGGGGAGGAACAGTGGTGGTAACATATGCAACTTTGTCATAAGTCAGCGCAATATTGACGTTCCTTAGCCAATCTTTATAGTTCTGCCCGGTCAGTATATTCTTTTCAAGTAATAGTTTTAGTCCAGTCATGGTAGCTGCCAGAGAGAGAGAAAAGAAACACTCAGCATATGCTCTTGCAAGTTTAGATTGGTTATTTAATTTATCTAAACAGGATGGCTCCCACTGTTTCCTCAAATCCTTCTTCAAAACCTAAAAGAAGAACTAGTCAGGATTTAATCACACGTCACAATTCTTGCTTAACCTTTCAGCCAGGCTGGTGTTGGTACTTCGAGGGAGGTTTTCCAACGCTTTCGTGAAGTTCCTTAATTAAAGAACCTCTTTTCCCTGGAGGCATAGCCCCTCTAACACCTTTCTAGGCACCTACTTGGTTTATAGCATTGATTGTTAAGTGAGAGAAATTCCCGAGAGTAATCCTACTCATCAGTGAGATCGGGATCCAACTATCATTGCATGATGCCCTAGATGGAAGCCACTCTAGTCACCACACTCCAGAAGGTAAGCTAAATCTGCAAGTTTCCTTTATGTTTGAAACTCCCGATGTAATTTTTACCCCAAGCTCTTATAGACCTTGACGTAGGCCAACAAGTCATAAGACGCAAGTCAAGTTCTACCCGTCGTTGTCCTGATCAATTTAAATACATCGTACAAGCCCTTGACGTAGGCCAACAAGGTGTACGTCTGTATTAAACTAATGCATCTATCTATGCAACAAATAGGCACACACACTGCTACCATTCACTATGCCTTGACGTAGGCCAACAAGCATAGCATGAATACGATGTGCTGTCTATCTGAAACGACGGAGGGTTACGGCTGGTTTTTGGCAAAAACCCGTTAACGTAGTGAACTTGATTTGATCGAAGGAACTAAGATAGCTTTTAAAAGGAGTGGTTTAAGCTCCGCATTTTAAAATTTTGCTTTTCCAAGAAAACCGAGTGGTTTTTAGAAATTGTTCCAACGATTCAGTTTAGGTTTTATTTTCTTTGCATTAATAATAATGCGTCCCATCTTTAACCTATCATTACAGATAACAACGAAAATACGACGTCCTCTTATGCCATCCGCATTCGCCACGGGGTCCCGTCATCACCCGTTAGGTTACTTAACTAACGACAGAGCAGGGGCTGGGATAGCGCGGGTGTAAAACATAAGCGACGTCTAAATAGCTATCATATATATAGATATTTTACATTCGTCTGACGCAATGATATTCATTCCAGATCACAGATGAACTTAATTGGATTTGCAAGCAATCCGTGTTTGTTTTGAGCCTGCAACAAAATACGGATTACACAGTTGTGATGAATAGCCATTACCCCACCCACGACCCCTACGGGTGCGGCAAACTACCCGCCCGGCAGTTTGTGCACCCCACCTTGGGTCTGTCCTAGGAGCAAAAACAGTAAAATGAAATAATAATATAACGGTGGCTACAACCGCAACCTGGAAGTGCCCCGCAAAATAATATTACAACAAATTACATTTACATCAAATGAATTAAATAATAACCCATCACATAACCCCGGTTATACATCACAACAGTCCAACACAGTTCATATGCACAAACAGATAAAAACCATTTCAGAAATGTGCAACCCCCTGCCAACTGACATACTAGCAGTTAGGGGAGGTTTACGAACACATTATACAATCACAGATATAATCCAACAAGCAAATACTGTACAATTTCGATCGATTAAACACTTTTAATCTTGCTCCAATACTTCTCTGCAAATCTGAAACCTGAGCAAAAATTAAATATTCCAGAAAATCCCAAATATTACAGAGAACCAACACAAGAAAAATGGGTCCCTGGATCGTCAAATCGGCGGCGGAAGCGCGGCGGGATCAGTGCTATCCGCCGCGGTTCCGCGGCGCCGTTGGCGATTCAGGGGACCAAATTTTTTGTGTGTTCTTATAATGTCATTTTAAGCTTTCTGAACATCCCTGAAAAATTTTTGGACTTCATTTAAAAAACGACAGAAACTGATATTTTCGGGCTTTTCCGGTTTCGTTTTTTTTCGTTCGAAATTCATAAAAATTTGCAAGTAAGTTAAATATTGTTTAGCAAGGCTCTGATACCACTGTAAGTCGATGTTCAACACCCCAATACTTGTGGGGAGGCGGAAATATGAATAACAATCTTGTTCTATGATCAAACATCGATTAACCGTATGAATCGTTTGCTAAACAAGTTTTAACAAAAGCAATAGAGTTCTAAACTACTATGTTAAGAGATTATACCAAACGGTTCTAGTCCTTCGTCTTAATGTTATCTACGGCCTCTTTGGATCTCCACGTCCTCTTCGGCTTTCTTCCGTGATAGACGATCCACCCGAGAACCCTAATCCAAGCTATAACCTCTAAACTTGAGGTTACTTAGTTTCTCTAGTTGCTAAATAGAGTAGCTAAGGTGATGTAGAGATAGGTTATGGAGTAATTAGTCTTTCCTAATCCTTGTTCTCAACTCATGAGGGGTAGGATTAGGCTTGGTGAAGGAGAGAGAACTTGAAGAGAGAGAGTGAGAAGATGATAATGAAAATTATATGATAATAAAAAAGCTTCTCACTTGATATATGAAACATAATGAATAAGAAAGAAAAGAATAATATGAGATTATTCATCATGTTTCATTAATACAAGTGGGTGATTCATTATGTGAGTCATTAAGCATTTAATAATGCATTAATGACATGATGAATCACTCACTATGAGTCACTTAATCATTAAATGAAAATGCCACCTCTCCCTCCATGTCACATCCTTCTAGAAGCTTCTCGGAAAATTACGAGAACGCCCCTGTCATCCGTGAAAACACGGAAAAACTTTAGACTGTATAAATCCAATAACCTGATACTAGAATCTGGCTTAAACCAAAGCCGACTAGAAAAAACTGTCCGAATGTCGTACGTGTGTTCAAACACGTATGCGTCCGAACCTTTGTCGTAAAACCATACGACCTCTATATCTTTTCGCCTGGGTTTGGGAAATCTCTATGTGGGACTCTAAAGACTCAACTACTACGCTGGCAGTGGGTTTAACCACAGACCGCAAGCGGCACTAGCTGTACGTAACGGTCCCCAGGTAGTTGTTGATAAGAAAGCCGATGAGGTAACCCATCTGAAATCCTACTGAGCCTGTCCATGACAATATCCACGCAGTCCGGTCTGTTCGTCTAAGAGTATCGCATGTATGGTCTAGGGAGGTGGTGGACGTCAGACCCCTAATAACCGTACAAGTCGTGTCGGTATGGCTCTATCACCATCCGAGAATCTACTGATCAACCTATCAGTAATTCTCAATCAGCCCTGGCCAGGGACTTATGGTAATGACCAACCGATCACCGTGCGATATCAACTCCCTATACCGGGAGAGACGAATCCCTAACAGTCACTCACTGCCTCCACGTGGCTCGGGACTGTGCCCAACTGAAACCTGTTTGCACGACTCCTTTGAGCCATGGTAGGGTAATAATCAAAGCACAGTGGGAACTCACACGAGACAAATGATGACCTTAAGTCAACGGACTATCTGCACACATGTCACCTGAGAACTGCTATCTGACGTTAGGTATAATACCATCCAGTCAGTTCTCGGCGAGTCCTGTCCGGTGTACTCACACCCAGTGAGCATCTGTATACAATCTTAGGTGAACACCACCAATGGTTGCGGGACCAATCCATTGCCCCTCGTCAGGGTCTAGATATGTATACACTAGTCTACTCCGGAGTATTGATGCCCAATCTCGATACTCCTGCGACCAGGGACATCTAAGGGTGTGCCTATTGACTATCCAGCTCCCACTAGTATGACTGCCATCACAACGCCGGTAGTCAGACAAAACACCCTATGGGCTTTATCAACATATATATATAAATACCAAGTAAAATATATCATACGTTAAGACAAAGTCAAACCAAATAGCGTACTATCATATCAAGCAAGACTGTTATGTACATACATATCCCAAGCATCCTATACAATGTAGGCCTCTAGGGCATATATATCCAACAGATTGGGTGGAGCCGTAGCGTCGGCGTTGTCGATACGAAGGCGCTGGTATTTTTTTCAGAATTTTTGGAGTTCTGAGGTGTGAGAAATCAATGTTTGAAGGTGTCTATTTATAGGGCTTTTTTACCAACCATAAAATCCAAAACTGTTAAAAAAAATCCTCAAAATCCGCCCCCCCAATCATTTACAATGATTTTGCCGCCGCCGCCTCTCATCTCACCCGTTGGATCATGATCCAACGGGCGAGATCGCGCCGCTAAGAGCCGCCGCCGCCACGTGCCCGCGTGGAGGGGATCACGCGTTTTCGCGTGGTCCCCACCACGTGGGCGCCGTCGTGTTAGGTCCACATTACCCATCCCGGTTCTTTCGGGGAGGCGGAATAGGTAAAAATCAAAATTTTCTCATAAGGTAACATGGACCATCAATGAAGGATCTTTGCTAAACAAAAACTAACACACTACTACAAGTTCTAGCTACTATGTAGAATGGTTATACCTAGATCTTGAACTCCTTCTCTTCTTGTTGTGGTTCTCCTTCTTGCTTGCTCCTTATAGTAGCGTAGACGGCTCCTCCTCGTCGTCTTCCCTTTGCCGAAGATAGATCCATCCGAGGGCCTCTACCTTGAGCTCCTACCTCAACCAAGAGGTAACTAGAGTGCTTGGTTTGCTAGACATAGAACCCTAAAAAGAGTAGAGAGATGTTTTGTTGTTTTGTCTCAAGAGCTTTTGATTTTCAACACATGAAAAATTAATGCTTTGAGAGGAAGAGGGAGAGCTCAAGAACATGAGAGAGAAAGAGCAAGAGAGAATGAGCTATATTTTTCAACCATACTCTCATATAAGAGAATAATGAATTAATAATAATAATTAAAAAGAAATTGTGATGGTTCATTTGGAATGACCATTATCATTTCATATTAAATGAATTTTGTAAGAATCAAGAAGCATCTTCCATGTGAAATGATGATGGTCAAATTGTCAACATAAGTCAACCGGTCAACCAAAGTCAAAAGGTCAACATAAGTCAAATGTTCAACCTAACCATGGCACAATTATCTTTAATTAATATCATTAATCATATTTCTCATTCTCATTAGGGTTTGGAAAAAGTCAACAGTCAACAACCCTAATGAGAATCCTTTGCCTCTGTCAACTGTGCATACACACCCGCATCCGTGTTCCGAGGAACACGAATACAATGAGACAAAACCAATCCCAAAACAAATACTAGGATCTGGCTTAAACCAAACCCCGCTAGTAATAACTTCTAGGAAACCAAACGTGCACAAATGCGCGAATGTGAACGAACCCCGTCGCAAAACCATGCGACCTCTACTCTGTTTTGCCCAAAGGCGAATAACCCTCTATGTGGGACTCTAAAGGCTCGACACCATGCTGGCAGTGGGTTTAACCACAGGCCGCAAGCGGTACTAGCTGTACGTAACGGTCCCCAGATAGATGCTGATAAGAAGACCGACGAGGTGAACCCATCTGAACTCCTACTGAGCCTGAACATGACAATCTCCATACAGTCCAGTCTGTTCATCTGAGAGTATCGCATGGCGGGCTTAGCGGGGGAGGGGGGTAAACGTCAGTCCCCTAATAGCGGTACAAGTCATGTCGGAGTGTAGCCCAGAACACCCTGAGAAGCTACTGGTAACACTACCAGCAAATCTCTCTTGCCCTAGCCAGAGACGACTATGTGTAATGGTTATCCTTGACACAGCGCGATATCATCTCCCAATAACAGGAAAGACGAATCCTGTCTAACCGTCACTGCCTCCAAGTGCTTCGGGACTGCACCCAACTACTAGCTGTTTGCACGACTCAATAAAGCCGTGGTAGGGTAGCAATCTAAGAACAGTGGGAACACACTTGAGGCGAAGTGGCAGTGTCAAGTCAACGGACTAAGATGTACTCATGTCACCTGGGAACTGTTAACTGACGATAGGTATAATACCAACCAACAGTTCCCGACGAGTCCTGTCCAGTGTACTCGTAACCTAACGAGCACCTGCATACTATCTCCAGTACGAGGTACTGATGGCTGTGGGACAGACCATCTCCTCTGCTGGGACGAGAAGCGTATGCACCAGTCTACTTTGGAGTATCGATGCCCTGTCTCGATAATCCTATGACTAGGGACCAAAATAAGGATGTGCTTATAGACTATCCAGCCCCCACTAGTGTGATTGCCATCACAACGCCGGTAGTTAAGCAAAGATCATAAGGGCTCCATCAATATGTATTAGCGATATGTTAAAAGAAACATATACACATATTAAGATAGAAACAAACCAAGTAGCATACTACTATATCGAGCAAGACTGTCGTAAACCCGTATATATATCCCAAGCCTCCAAAATGTATTATACAAACTAGTACTATACAATAATGGCCTCTAGGGCATACATATCCAACAATCTCCCACTTGCACTAAAGGCCAGTAATTGGTGTACCGCATACCCAACGTCTGCACTAAGGCCAGCTGCTGGCATACCGCATACCCAATAGCTCAAAAAGTCGCTCGAACTGTGTTTGAGGGAGGGCCTTTGTGAATGGATCTGCCGTGTTGTCTTTTGTGTCCACTTTCCGTACTTTGATCTCCTGGCGATCAATGATCTCCCTGATCAGGTGATACCGCCTTAAGATATGTCTGGATTTCTGATGGGACCTTGGTTCCTTCGCTAAAGCTATAGCCCCATTATTATCGCAATACAAAGGTATTGGGTCAACAATGGACGGAACCACCTGAAGTTCACTAATGAACTTCTTCATCCAGACCGTCTCTTTTGCGGCATCGTTTGCAGCAATGTATTCAGCCTCCATCGTCGAGTCTGCGACGGTATCCTGTTTGGAACTCCTCCAACACACCGCCCCTCCGTTAAGGGTAAACACAGAACCCGAGACAGACTTGCTGTCATCTTGTCACTCTGGAAGCTTGAATCGGTAAAGGACTCGACCCTGAGGTCTCCATTACCGTAAACCAGGAATATCTCCTTAGTCCTTCTCAGGTACTTGAGAATGTTCTTCACTGCCGTCTAGTGGTCCTCACCTGGGTCTGACTAATACCGGCTCACCACGCTCAGCGCGTAAGCTACATCTGGTCTTGTATATAGCATCGCATACATTATAGATCCTACCGCCGAAACGCAGGGTATAGTGCTCATGCGAACCCTTTCCTCGTCAGTCTTAGGAGACATCTTCTTGGAGAGGGTGATTCCGTGCAATGCGGGTATATTACCGCGCTTGGAATTTTCCATACTAAATCTCTTTAGTATGGTCTCTGTGTACCTGGACTGCGAAAGTCCCAGTAATCTCTTGGATCTATCTCTGTAGATCTTGATCCCCAGAATGTACGAGGCATCATCCAGGTCCTTCATGGAGAACCGTTGTGATAAGAATAGCTTGACCGATTGTAGCATAGGAATTTCATTTCCTATCAAAAGAATGTCGTCCACGTACAAGACTAGGAACATGATAGTTCGTCCTACAATCTTCTTATAGACACAAGGTTCATCTTCGTTCTTGATGAAATAAAATTCCTTGATTGCCTCATCAAAACAGATGTTCCAGCTCCGCGATGCCTGCTTTAATCCATAAATGGATTTAAGCAACTTGCACACCTTCCCGCTGCTCCCACTGTCTACGAAACCTTCTGGCTGATCCATGTAAATGCACTCTTCCAAACAGCCATTTAGAAAAGCCATTTTTACGTCCATCTGCCTGATTTCATAGTCATGGAAGGCAGCAATGGCAAGTAGGATCCAAAAATGGATTTGAGCATAGCCACTGGAGAAAAAGTTTCGTCATAGTCCACACTAGGACTTTGACGAAAACCTTTTGCAACGAGTCTAGCCTTATAGGTTTCCACCTGCCCATCTATACCAAGTTTCCTTTTGTAAATCCATTTGCATCCAACGGGTTTTACCCCAGGTGGAGAAATATCCAACGTCCACACTTTATTGGTGTACATGGACTCCATTTCGGATTGCATAGCATCCAGCCACTTATCAGAGTTCCTACTGATAATGGCCTGCCTGAAACTGGTAGGGTCATCTTCTTGCAAGATGCAATCCTCTCGATCCCCGTCTATGAGAAAACCGTAGTATCTCTCGGGCGGATGAGAAATCCTACCAGATCTGCGGAGTGGCTGAGGATCGTCTGGGGTTATTGAACCTTGAGGTTCTGTCAAATCTTCAGTTACATTTTGTGGTTCATGGATTTCTCCCAGTTCTACCGAACTCCCACTAGTTTCTTTTGCAAGGAACTCCTCTTTCTAAAAAGTTAACATGGCGAGATATAAACACCTTCTGTTCCTCAGTGTGGTAGAACAGATATCCTAGTGAATCTTTAGGATATCCCACAAATTTACATAGAACTGACCGTACCTCTAGTTTGTCCGGTTTCTGTGTTTTCACATAGGCCGGACAACCCCATATCTTAATAAATTTAAGACATGGTTTCTTACTGCTCCATATTTCATACGGAGTTTTAGGCACAGATTTGGACGGAACTTGATTCAAAAGGTATGCCGCTGTCTGAAGCGCATGTCCCCAGAATGAAAAAGACAACTCATCACTACTCATCATGGAGCGAACCATATCCAATAGGGTACGATTCCTCCGCTCCGATACACCGTTGTGCTGTGGTGTATAAGGGGGAGTAAGCTGAGAGAGAATACCATTCTCTTTTAAGTAATCTAGGAATTCCGTGCTTAAGTACTCCCCTCCTCTATCCGATCGGAGGATCTTGATACTTTTGCCAGTCTGGTTCTCTACTTCGTTTCTGAATTCCTTGAATTTCTCAAAAGCTTCAGATTTATGTTTCATAAGATACACATATCCGAATCTAGAGAGATCGTCAGTGAATGTGATGAAGTACGAGAACCCACCCCTTGCATGTATAGACATTGGACCACACACATCACTGTGTATGAGTCCCAAGAGCTCTGCTGCCCTTTCTCCATGTCCGGTGAACGGAAATTTGGTCATCTTTCCTTTGAGACAAGACTGACAAGTTTCATAGATGAAAACTCGAACGTATTCAAGAGTCCATCTTTATGCAACTTACTTAGTCTTTTCTCTCTGATATGACCAAGTCTACAATGCCATAAGTAGGATTCGTTCGTATCTGAACTCTTCCTCTTGCATGTGTTTTGTACATTGAGAACTGTATTCTGATTTAAAACGTAGATACCATTACACAGTGTACCTTCTGCAACCAGTACCTTATGAAGGTAGATGTTCATGATATTTCTATCAAGAACAAAGTTATATCCATCTTTATTGAGTAAAGAAACTGATATGATGTTATAAACCATGGAAGGTACATAGTAGCATTCGTTCAAAATCATAGTATTGCCATTTGGCAACACTAGGTGATATTCACCGACGGCTGCAGCATTAACTTGTGCTCCGTTCGCTATCCTGAGCGACATATCACCAGGTACAACTTTCCTACTTTTTCTCAGTCCCTGCAATAGATTACAGATATGAGATCCTGATTCGGTATCAAGTACCCAGGAGGTAGGGCTGACCGTAAAGCAGTTCTCAATTACAAGAACACCTGAAGTAGATGCAAAACTATGCTTCTTCTTCAACTGGGTATCCTTAGAATCCATACAATTCTCTTTCCCTTGCTCATACTTGTGACTGTTGTCACAAGTTAGAGCCGAACCGACGTTCCCCAGCTCTGAATAAGAATTCGGATAGGTCAAGCGATACATTTTATTATCTTGATTAGGGCGTGAAATGGTTGCTACCTGGAGAGAGAGAGAGAAAAGAAACACTCAGTGTGCGCTCTTGCAAGATTAAATTGGTTTATCAATTTATCTAATCAGGATGGCTCCCACTGTTTCCTCAAATTCTTCTTCAAACCCTAAAAGAAGAACTAGTCAGGATAAATCGCACGTCACAATACTTGCTTAACCTTTCAGCCAGGTTAGTGTTGGTATTTCGAGGGAGGTTTTCCAACGCTTTCGCAAAGTTCCTTAATTAAATAACCTCTTTTCCCTGGAGGCGTAGCCCCGCTAACACCGTTCTAGACACCTACTTGGTTTATAGCATTGATTGTTAAGTGAAATAATCTCCCGAGAGTAATCCAACTCATCAGTGGGATCGGGATCCAACTATCATTGTGCGATGACCTAGATGGAATCCACTCTAGTCACCACACTCCAGAAGGTATGATAAATCTGCAAGTTTCAGTTTCTTTAGAAACTCCCGATGTGGATTTTTGCCCCTAGGACCCAAGTGACCTTGACGAATAATCAACAAATCAAAAGGTCCTAGCCAAGTTCAACCCGTCGTTATCCAGGATTGCATTAGACCCGCCCGCATGATCCTTGACGAATAATCAACAAAATCATGTGACCGTCCTAACCAATCGCATCTATCAGTACAACAGAGAATTATTATTTAGCTACCGTTCACTGTGCCTTGACGAATAATCAACAAACGCAGCACGAATACTAAGTATTAATTATCTAAAACGACGGAGGGCTACGGCTGGGTTTTTGGCGAAAAACCCGTTAACGTAATGAACTTGATGTAGTTGAAGGAACATGATGGCCTTTTTTAAAAATATAGTGGCAAAAACTTTTGCTAAAGAGGTCACTCCCTGTGAAGGGATCTCGGCTCTTTCCTCCTCGAATGAGGTACATGATATTCCAAACTGAATATCTCGATGCAAAGCAAGAATAATCGAATATAGTGAAGTTATTACTCTGACGCAAACTTTTGTCCAAGGGGTCACTCCCGATGAAGAGATCTCGGCCCTTGCCTCGTCGAATGAGGTGTTGGGCATTCATAACCGAATACTTCTGTGCAAAACAAAAGAGAACGTCCTTGCAATAACAGCTTTTTGAAAATTGTTCCAACATCGTCTTTTAGGTTTGTTTTTCTTTGCATTAATATAATCCGTCCCATCAGTTAATCCTACCATTGCAGAAAACAACGAAAATATGACGTACGCTTATGCCATCCGCATTTGCCATGGGGCCCCGTCATCACCCGTTAGGTTACTTAACTAACGACAGAGCGGGGGCTGGACTAGCGCGGATGCAAAACATAAACAACGCCTACTAGATATCATATATAGATATATACATTCGTCAGATGCAATGATAGCCATTCCAGATCACATATGAACACATTGGATATGCTAGGAATCCGCGTTTCATTCGAGCCTGCAACGAAAGACGAATTATACGGTCGTGATGAATAGCCAAACCCCATCCTAGACCCCTACGGGTGCGGCATATTACCTGCCAAGTACCCGAAGTGAAGCAACCTCCCTCAACAACGTGAGTAGGCCACTCGGCACTTCGAGGTACCCGGTAATTTGTGCACCCCACCTTGGGTCTATCCTAGGAGCAAAAATAGTAAAAGAAATAATATACAATGGCGGCTACAATCTCATCCCGGATGTGTGGCCATAAAATAATATTACATCAATTTACATATTACATCAAATGAAAGATAAAGAAAACTCTCATCTCACAACCCCCGGCTATTCATCCGCGACAATCCAACAAGTTCATATACACAATCCAACAACATTACAGATCACAGATATACACAACCCCCACTAATCGACGTATAGCGATTAGTCGACGTTCAGTGCATATAACACATTACAGATATAACCAATTAGCTAAAGTCTACAGAACTTCGATCAAAAATACGGATTTATAACTACCCCAAACACAACATTGTTCTCTGGATAATCTGGGAAGAAAAAAAAGTATTTTAAAAATCACAAAACATCACACTGAAGAAATTGCAGCAAACCCGAGTCGCGGCCGAGTCAACTCGGCCGCGGATCTGCGGAGAAACGCGTGGTTTCGCCGCGGTTCCGCGGCGCGTTGACCGAGTCGTGGGCTCATTTTTTCTGCATGTTCCTAAAACACCCTGCACCGATTTTTAATGTATGTGGAATTATTTTTAGAGCAGTTTTAAAAATCGGCAGAAAGTGCACGATTTTAGATGAATTTTGCGATTTTTTCCGGATCGAAGTTCTAAACACTTTGCTAACAGTTAGTTGTTGTTTAGCTAGGCTCTGATACCACTGTTAGGTCCATGTTACCCACCCCGGTTCTTTCGGGGAGGTGGAATAGGTAAAAATCAAAATTTTCTCATAAGGCATGGACCATCCATGAAGGATCTTTGCTAAACAAAAACTAACACACTAACTACAAGTTCTAGCTACTATGTAGAATAGTTATACCTAGATCTTGAACTCCTTCTCTTCTTGTTATGGTTCTCCTTCTTGCTTGCTCCTTGTAGTAGCATAGACGGCTCCTCCTCGTCGTCTTCCCTTTGCCGAAGATAGATCCATCCGAGGGCCTTTACCTTGAGCTCCTACCTCAACCAAGAGGTAACTAGAGTGCTTGGTTTGCTAGACAAAAAACCCTAAAAAGAGTAGAGAGATGTTTTGTGGTTTTGTCTTAAGAGCTTTTGATTTTCAACACATGAAAAATTAATGCTTTGAGAGGAAGAGGGAGAGCTCAAGAACATGAGAGAGAAAGAGCAGGAGAGAATGAGCTATATTTTTCAACCATACTCTCATATGAGAGAATAATGAATTAATAATAATAATTAAAAAGAAATTGTGATTGTTCATTTGGAATGACCATTATCAATTCACATTAAATGAATTTTGCAAGAATCAAGAAGTATCTTCCATGTGAAATGATGATGGTCAAATTGTCAACATAAGTCAACCGGTCAACCAAAGTCAAAAAGTCAACATAAGTCAAATGTTCAACCTAACCATGGCACAATTATCTTTAATTAATATCATTAATCATATTTCTCATTCTTATTAGAGTTTGGAAAAAGTTAACAGTCAACAACCCTAATGATAATTCTCTGCCTCTGTCAACTGTGCATACATACCCGCATCCGTGTTCCGAGGAGTACGAATACAATGAGACAAAACCAATCCCAAAACAAATACTAGGCTCTGGCGTAAACCAAAGCCCGCTAGTAATAATAGCCCGGACACCAAACGTTCACAAGTGCGCGAATGTGAACGAACCCTGTCGCAAAACCATGCGACCTCTAGTCTGTTTTGCCCAAAGGCGAATAACCCTCTGTGTGGGACTCTAAAGGCTCGATACTACGCTGGCAGTGGGTTTAACCATAGGCCGCAAGCGGTACTAGCTGTACGTAACGGTCCCCAGGTAGATGCCGATAAGAAGACCGACGAGGTGAACCCATCTGAACTCCTACTGAGCCTAAACGTGACAATCTCCGTACAGTCCGGTCTGTTCGTCTGAGAGTATCGCATGGCGGGCCTAGTGGGTGATAAACGTCAGTCCCTTAATAGCGGTACATGTCATGTTGGAGTGTAGCCCAGAACACCCTGAGAAACTACTGGTAACACTACCAGCAAATCTCGCTTGCCCTAGCCAGGGATGACTATGTGTAATGGCTCTCCTAGACACAACGCGATATCAACTCCCAATACCGGGAGAGACGAATTCTGTCTAACCGTCACTGCCTCCAAGTGCTTCGGGATTGCACCCAACTACTACCTGTTTGCACGACTTAATAGAGCCGTGGTAGGGTAGCAATCTAAGAACAGTGGGAACACACTTGAGGCGAAGTGGCAGTGTTAAGTCAACGGACTAAGCTGTACTCATGTCACCTGGGAACTGTTAACTGACGATAGGTATAATACCAACCAACAGTTCCCGACGAGTCCTGTCCAGTGTACTCGTAACCTAACGAGCACCTGCATACTATCTCCAGTACGACGTACTGATGGCTGTGGGACAGACCATCTCCCCTGCTAGGACGAGAAGCGTATGCACCAGTCTACTCTGGAGTATCGATGCCCTGTCTCGATAATCCTAGGACTAGGGACCAAAATAAGGATGTGCTTATAGACTATCTAGCCCCCACTAGTGTGATCGCCATCACAACGCCGGTAGTCAAGCAAAGTTTCTAAGGGCTCCATCAATATGTATTAGCGATATGTTAAAAAAAAACATATACACATATTAAGATAGAAATAAACCAAGTAGCATACTACTATATCGAGCAAGACTGTCGTAAACCCGTATATATATCCCAAGCCTCCAAAATGTATTATACAAACTAGTACTATACAATAATGGTCTCTAGGGCATACATATCCAACACGTCGGTGGGTTCTGAGCCGTTGGATCTTATGATCCAACGGTCCAGGATCAAGGGGAATTTAATTTAATTTTTTTAAAAATAAAAATAATATACTGTTTATTATTTAAAAATTGAATTTGGTTTTTAAAATATTGTTAAAAATAGTTAAAAATACGGGAAAATTATGGAAAAAATTCAGAAAATATATTTTATTTAAATTTCTACTATCAAATAATTATTTACGTGTTTCTTTTATAGAAGAATAATTTCTAAAGTAATGTTAATAATTTTCAAAGCATTGAATATGATTAAAGGAATTTTCAAACCATCAACAGTGCTTCCTCAACCCCCTACCCCCTTTGTCGTAATTTTTGTAAGGATGAGGAGCCAATAATACCTCTTAAATGAAATAAAATTTCTCTTTTGAGGCATATTGTTTTCTTTTGTTCCCTAGCACTGTTTACATGTTTTTTTCGAAACGACCTTAGGGGTCTCGGTGCCGAGAAAGAAAACAAGATTTGCGGAAGAAGTCTCTAATAACTCAGGAGACTTAATAACAATAAGAAAAAATTACACCGCTTCGAAAAGAAGAAAATACATTTATTCGTATAATCCGAGCTTTTTCGGCATTGTAAGGCCGAAGAAACTAACGTCCCCGGCGTTTTGCAAGCGGGGAGGATCGTTTATGTCATCGAATGGGAGGCGATGGTGGTTTCCGCCGGTTTTCCGAGCAGGGTCCGAGATAACGACCATAATTTGGCCGATCGTTAGTTCCTCAGGAGGAACCGGAGCTCTTTTCTCCCGGTCTTCCTGCCGCTTTTCCCGCAGGTACTTCGCCAGGTTGCCGGAATGGATCAACTCCTCGATGTAGTCATGGAGTTGCCGGCAGTTTCCGGTCCGGTGACCTTCGACCTATGGAAAGCACAGTACGGGCCTTGGAGATGCTTAGCCGCTTTGTGAGTGACCGGTGGGAGCTTGAAGAAACTCTCATCCTTCGCCTCCTCCAACAGCTCGGTCTGGGAGATATTGGGAGGAGTGTACTCCTGAAACTTCGGGGATGCTTTGGTCGGTTAACCCTCTTCTTCTCTTCCCTGCCCCTCTTCTTTTGGTCGGGTTGATCGCCTTGGGGCAGGTTGGCATTCCCCTCCGCCTCGAGCTGGATCTCCCTCTCAGTCTATGCTTTTACCTCGGCCGTGATCTTAGGTTGCGCTAATACAAAAGAGCGGAGCTACTCTTTGTGCCTAAGACCTGACCTTAGTGAAGTGATGGCAGTTTCATCCCGGTGCTCGGGCACCTCGAGGAGAGCATTATAGAATCGAGTAACGTATCCCTTAAAAGACTCATTGTCCTTGCTCTTTATGGTGAACAGGTGGTCGACCATTCTCTTCTGCCGCTGGTTCCCGACAAAATGACTGAGGAACTGGGTGGCCAACTCTTCAAAGGTCGAGATAGAGTGTAGCGCCAGCCCTCGGAACCAGTCCCGACCCACACGGATGAGGGTGGTTGGGAATGCTCAGCATCGAGTAACGTCTGAGTTATCTTGAAAGCTTATGCTTGCCGTGAACGCATCCAAATGGTCCTTCGGGTCGGATTTCCCATTGAAGAAGGCCACTTTGGGTGGCTTTTTCCAGGATGAGACGTGCTCGGCCAACAGCTCCTCGGTGAAGGGCTTGGTGAGTGAATCGGCAGAGTATCTGGCCCTCTCACCGGATGGACGACCCTCCCGATGTATACCCTCGATTTTCTTTTCAAGGGCTTCGAAGCGGTCATGATACCCTAAAGATTCGGCACAGTCGGAGTGGTGACCTTTTTCGCTCCTGATCTGCACGATGGTGCGACTCCGACTTCTTTCTATCAAATTTCTTAGGTTCTCGGGTGAGGTCCTTTTTGAGGCATCCCGGCGTGTGCCGTTTGCGTAGTCCCGGCAAGAGAGAGGGCGTCGGTCGTGCCTGAAAGCAGGCGAGATGACCAACACCTCCTTGGGAGGGTCGAGAATGTGGGGGGCCGCGGGATGATGGCCTCTTTCGCGAGACCGCGACGTAGAGCCGCGTGGCGCCCAGCGGGTCATGGAATCGGTCGCCGTGTGGGAGGAACGGTCTCCGGAGTTAGCACGTCGAGGCTTGGTGGCACCGGCATGGGCGATGTTATCCGCCCTTCTATGAAAGTCGTGATCCTTAGAAGGGGAGCAGCGATCTGGCGAGCTGGGCCCGCCGCTTGGGCACGAACGAGGGCGTCCATCATCGATGTGAGCCTGTCGATCCTTGCCGATAGGGCTTGGACGATGTTTGGAAGGGGAGAAGATCCGTCCGCACCTCCGTTGTGGGGGAGGCCACGGCTTGTGCTGGGATCGTTGCGGTTCTCGCTCGCCATGGGGTCGAGAGCGGAAGATCAACTTTCGATGGGTGGAAGAAACTGGCGCTTCCCACAGATGGCGCAAACTGATGGAATGTGTGGTCTCCTTCAGATATTGTCCTCCGTCGATCCTGCGATGGCGATTTTGGACGGATGAGATTTGATTTGGAGGTTGTCTCCTCGAGCGTGTGGATCTCAATGGGTTGAGTTTGAGGAGAAAGCCGAGCTACATGCAAAGAAGTCTCGGGATGGTTGTACCACCGGGACCCTCCGACGATCAAGTTAGCCGAGGTATTAGGGCAGAGTAGCAGCTTGTTGGATTAAAAGTACCATACCTGAGTCGTCTGGGAGAGGGATTTTTATAGTGGCCGTATGGAGTGAGCCGGCACGAGATCTTCGCCGTCAGTTATGCCCCTGACGTTACGCCTGCGTGAGTGACGGGATCTCTCTATTAATGACGAGATACGCTCATTAATAGAGGAATACACTAGTGTAGAATGCGGGACGTTGGGTGGAGGATATCTCGCTTCTAGAGAGATATGCGGAGCCGTTGCGGAGGTGCTTGGGCTCTACGTTCTCAGTTGCTCGGGAGAACTGGGAAGGCTTAGCTCGACGGGTAGCTCGGAGACGAGCGGGAGGCCGAGGAAGTTCGGTTCTGTCATAGCTCGGAGGCGAGCTGGGAGGCCGAGGAAGCTCGGCATATAGGAGGGCTCGGAGGCGAGCTTATAGCTATTTGTAAGGCGAACATAAGGGTGTTCTGGCAGGCCATTGAAGTTCGGGTGATCCCTCGGGGCGGAGGCCCAAGGAACGTCCTCATAGTATTGCATTCACTCCTGTCTCGTAAGCTCCGGGACACATCATCCGCCATATGTCATGATCTGGGGAATTCCCACTTATGAGCCTCATCACAACCTATCCCCTAACCTATGTCTTCCTTCTTCCTCCTATCCCACCATGGCACCCCCAACCTACAGCCCATCATCTTCTTCCTTCTCAATCTTACCAAAAGTACATATCTCTCTCTCTGAAAAAAATTAATATATAGAGGAATTAATAAAGCAAGCTACATCCACGATATGAAATCAAAATAATTTTCGGTTGAAGAAGGTGAAATCAAAAGAACAACTATACAACAATTTTTTTTTCAAAAATAGAATCACACGATTTGATGTTTTTAGCATTAAATTAAGCTGCAGTTTAGAAGAAATATAATTGCAATAATTTTCACCTAATCAAAAGTTACGAACAAAAGAGTTAATAATGAATCAAAGTAATCAGGCCGACAGACATCTGATCCTTCAAGTAAGATGTCTGATCATGACGACAGACGTTTGTCCCTTCCAGGTCAGACGTCTGGAATTGTCTAGCAAATTCCACATAACGCAGCCAGACGTCTGCGCCTGTAAGGAACAAACGTCTGGATTTGGATTCGGTTTTAACAGAGCGCAGCTAGACATCTGTCCTTTGCGGGTCAGACGTCTGTCCTTGTGCGGGTTAGACGTCTGGCCCTGCGCGACTCTGAATTGTTTGGAAAGATTTTTATCGGAGATTTTGAAGAGATTTAGTTACAACTAAATATGATTGAGAGATTGTATGATTGATTTGATTGTAACAGTATTTTAAAAATTAATAATATATATAGAAAAGTAACAATAAAGAGGATTCTTTCTAAAGCTTCTTCTTCTTGTATCTCTTTCTATTCTTTATGGTATCAGAGCCATGAAGGCTAACGCCATTAAAAAATCTTCTCTCTCTATATTTCTATTATAATGACAACTAACTCAGATCAATCCTCCGTCTCATCAATTCCGCTCCTCGTCCTAACACCAATTCTTAACCCTAATGCATCGTTGTCCTCTTTAACATATGCACTGAATACCATGTCACTTCTCCATATCAAACTCATCCGCGACAACTATCTCAGCTGGAAGATGCAGTTTGAAGCCGTCCTCAAGTCACAAGGGTACATGGATATCGTCGATGACACCGAAAAGTGCCCGCCCATGATTGTTCCTGATGAATAAAATATGTTTCTTCCAGCATACAATCCGGCATATGCTGTATGGATCCAAAAGGATTAATTGATCGTGAGTTGGATATTAGCGTCTCTAACTGAATCTGTAGTTCCCTTGGTGGTTGGTAAAACAACAACATAGGCGGTATGAGAGACACATGCCAAAGCCTTTGCATCTCACTCTTACGCTCGCATCCTTCAACTGAAGACATAACTTCAGAATATCAAACGAGGATCCGCCTCCATCATAGTGTATATTCAGAACATCAAGACTGTATCCGAAAATCTTGCGGTCATTGGGCATAGAATTTCTGATGCCGATCTTGTCATGCATGTTTTGGCCGGCCTCGGATCGGCCTATGACTTCTTTGTTCTTGCTATCACAACCCGCATAGACGATATCTCGCTTTAAGATCTGCATGGCATGTGTTTCCCCCAATCAAAGCAAATCTCTATTCGAAATTCAAAATTTGAACTGAGGCAGCGCCTCACTGCAAAGCACGAGAGCGCTAAGCGCTAAGAGTTAAAGACTCTAAGGCAGCGTCTCATGTGCAAAGCACGAGAGCGCCAAAGCGCCAGCGCTATGAGTCAAAGACTCTGAGGAAGCGCCTCACGTGCAAAACACGATAGCACCAAAGCGCTAAGCGCTCAGAGTCAAAGACTCTGAGGCAGCGCCTCGCGTGCAAAGTACGAGAGAGCTGAGCGCCAGCACCAAGAGTCAAAAACTCTGAGGCAACACCTCACGTGCAAAACATGAGAACGCCAAAGCGCTAAGCGCTAAGAGTCAAAAACTCTGAGGTAGCGCCACACATGCAAAACACGAGAGCGCTGAGCGCCAGCGCCAAGGGTCAAAGACTCTGAGGCAGCGCCTCACGTGCAAAGCACGAGAGCGCTGAGCACTAGCACTAAAGAGTCAAAGACTCTGAGGCAGCACCTCATGTGCAAAGCATGATTGCACCAGCGCTAGAACTAAATGTTCTCCACCGTTGGATCAAAGATCCGACGAAGATGATAAAATCATCAAAATTCAGAATCAAATTCTACTAAGGAAATATTCCTCCCAATCTTTCTAAACAAGAAAGATTGATCTCTATAAAACAGAGCGCCGTTGGATCAAAGATCCGATGGTGATTAATAAAATCACCAAGATTACAGAATAATCTCTGTTTGGGAAAATATTTTCTCAATCTCGTTAATAACAAGAGGAAAATCTTCTGTTAAGCAGAAGACCTTTGGATCAAAAATCTAACGGGGGATAAAATCCCCAAATCAATCAGAAATCTTTCAATGAAAGATTTTCTTAACTGAATCAACAATCAGCCTTCCCTATATAAAGAACCAAAGACTTCAAGTCTGATACAGAGAACAGAGAGAAGAAACCCCCTGATATAGAGAGATTTTAACGATAAAAAATATTTAGTAACCGCAATCAAGAACGGCGTCGCTTGGTTGCTAGCCGGTGAGTACGGGTCGGTCCACAGGAATTTTGTGTTTTCCTAATCGCGCTAACGAGTTAATTCCGATGAATATTCGGATTGATTTATTAAATCTAAAAACTACCAAATTAAGTTATACTAAAATTATCTAGATCTAAGTCTTGCTAGGGTTAGGCTTAGGGGAGGTTGAGAGATTAAAGGTTTCCTCACCGCTTTCAATACCCTATTTTAGATCAATTAGATGTTATGGTAATTATCAATAAAGTGGATTAGAATCTTTTGGGAAGATATTTCTTCCTCTAGGTTCTTGTCCTTCCTTTATCGATCCTTACCCCAACCTCCATGGAAAACATGCGCAACCGGTCCTTTATACTACGGTATCACCGTTACCTCGAGGGGTAAGGTGTCGCAGGGAGCGGTATGTGCGTGTATGCATGGAGTTCTAATTCTTAGGTGTGAAGGGGCAAGAAAGGGGTGAGAGATCTCATCTCTCAAAGCTTTTCCTAAGGCTAACCCTAACAAACGAGGAGACTACTCGCTCATTAGGGGATTAAAAGACATTCTAAATTAAAAGAGAACTAAAGCAAAGAAATAAAAGTAACTTACTAATTTTTATTGATGGCTCTCTCCAAACATCAACGCAGTACAGATCTGAATTTGTGAAATGAAAAGAGGCATAGCCTCATACAGAATTTAGAGTTCCTATTTATAGAGGATAGGAAACCCTAGGGTTACAATGACTCGCACATCTGCTATTACAAAAATACCCCCTAAAAATCCCAACAAACGCACCGACGCACCTGTAGAATTTTTCTGGACCGACACGTGCAGTAGATGGCCGCGGAACCGCGGCATGGGTGGGGGTAGGGCCGCGGTTCCGCGGCCCATTGGTGTGGTCATCTGATGAATTCTTCTGGGCTTTTTCTCTGCTGTTTGGGCTTCTTATTTATGTGGTTCTTTTATCAATTGGGCTTCTACGTTGGTTCCAGATCTCCAGTGAACAATTTGCAGTGGACTTTTAACCGTTCGCTTTGTAATCTTGGACCTTGCGCTGCCATGTTAATTGTGAACCGTTCTTCGTCTAGGCTTGACTAGGATCCTTCTACTTGTTGGTCAAAAGTCCCTCTTTTGTATCATCTTTTGTCTTTTTTTCACTGTTTTCGCTCCAAGAACCTGTAACCTGTACTAATAGCAGACATGCGTCAAAAGCACCTGTTTATTTATAAAACGAATAAGAATGGGGAATATAATAAAGCAATATTATGGTATGAACAAATACCCCCAAACTTATCTTTTGCTCGTCCTCGAGCAAACTTATTTTTTTTTCTCGACAAAAAACCTAACCGCACTTTCGCAGGGAAACGCGATTGCACTGAGCACGTGCAACAAGCCGTTAAACCTTTAGGTGTCCCTAGTAGGAGAAGTGTTGTCTCCTGAGGGTTTTCAGCGGATACTACCCACAAAATCCTATCAATTTGGCTTATCGACTTTTATTCTCCAATTAGGTTTTCTAACAAGGAATTCTATTATCTTCGACCCGTAAATTATCCACCCATATTCTTTACACGTCCTCATCGTTTAACTTAAGGTTATAAATATTCTGCAGACTTACTTAGCTTTCGGCATCTTTTAAGTTTTCCTTCTAGGGTTCCATCTCCATTTAGGAATTTTTATCAACTCTATTAAAGATACAAGTTCTATTCTTCACCCTTATCTCTCATCTAAATCCCAATCACATACCCCTACGTGTGTGCATATATCACCCCTACACTTGGAGATTCAAATCAAGCAATCATACTCTTGTCCGTTGTCCAAAGCACTTATTAATTGGTGAATTTTTAATTGAATTTTGCTTACACATCCTTCATGCGACCGTTAATACTTCTTGAGATACCAACGACCGATTACAAAATGCGTTTGCACTTTAAAGCGTAATTCCTAGTCTTGCAACACCCAAGGCTTTAGCAGTGACTCCCAAACCAGTTGGTCTAAGGCACTAGGTGATGAAGCACCCTTGCTAAATATTTTTCTATTTTTTAGCCTTAAGTAATCACAAAAACCAGTGTTCATTTTTTTTTGTATTCACATTTTTTTCTTTTATTTTCATTGTACTAAGGACTTTAGACAAGAGCATTTCAAGGTCTCTTCTACTATTCCAAGTTTCAAGGTGCGTGATTGTGCAAATTGTAGGGTATATATTTTCAGAATCTAGACTTAAGCTAGGAATTATTCTTCAAACTTATACTCTAATAAAAATATCAATACTTTTCCTTCGTTTCGACTTAGCCCAAGAAGTGAACCCAAAATTTGCCTATTTCTAAATAAACTACAAAGGCATATAATTTCTACCGTTAAATTTTAAGGAAGGTTATTTTTAGGGTTTCTAAGATCTAGTTGTTCCTAGCCAGTTGACCTATGTGTCAAACTCAAGTCAAATAAGCCAAAATTGAATACAATAATTTTTATAATTTTTTGAAATTTTTCAATTTTTATGGGTTTTTAAATAAGTATGCAAATGCAAAAATATGTACAAATGAATGCGAAGAAAGAAGACTTACCGAGCATACCCCCAAACTTAAACTTGACAGTGTCCTCACTGTCATGCTACACCAAGAGGGTCAAAATGTCGGCACTCTCCTGTTTATTTATTTACAAAAATATTTTTTTTTGAATTGTTATATACAGAAAGCCCTCCCCCCGAAACTTCATTGAAACAGAGTTAAACGTCATTGCCAAACTTTGCAAAGACCAAACGTCAACACCAACCAGTCGAAAAATTTATCTGTAAAGAGTATCGGTTGGTGGAAAAATATGTTGTACCGATCCAAAAAGAATTGGGGAAGATAGAAGTGGTGGTATGGAAAGTGTGGAAGTGAATACATAGGAGGTGGTGATGAATCAAAACGAGAATGGGAATGATCAGCAATCAGTGGAATATTGGCATTCTCGTAGCTTATTAAAAGAAATGGGGGTGGTTCAACTTCTAAAGGAGGAGGTTGACTAACCACACTATCCCCAAGATATTTCTGTGGATCCTTTATCGACTTGGCATCATCCATCATATGCATATGATATTCAATTATGAGGGAACTAATCTCCTCGATGTCCGCCATAGTCCAGTCGAAAACTTGCCGCCTATCTTGTAAGACCATTAAAAGAGTGTTCTCTTGCTCGAATGCTAGAGAGGCCGATATGATAACGGAAAAGGTCTCATTCTCACATATGTAAGCATATTTAAGGTGAGACGGTAAGGGCATGAGTTCGAGTTTCGGAGGCGAAAGAATCATAGGTAAAATTGGGGAATCTACCTCGAACTCAAAGGACTCCAACACAGGTTCGAAATCACTGCAAACAACCGATTCGGATGGTTCAACTAACTCATCCAAAAATTCAAAAGACTCATATTCGGGCTGTGAGTCGTCATCATCCGAAAAAGTGAAACATTCATAATCAATATCGGTTGTGTCAACTGTGGTAGGCTCAAGGAGAGATGCACTAGTGGCGTCAAAACTGTTTTCATCAAACAAAAATCTGTCAAGCTCGCAGTCCTCCTGCGTGATTTCGTGAATAGAGCAAACTTCTCGTGTACTAGTTTTAGGCACGGGGGGCAGACTTCCTAACTTGTAAATATTGAACTCACTAGACGTCTTTCTGAAGGATAGAGTCATGGAGCCATTGCGACAGTTTATTACGGCATTGGAAGTGGCCAAAAATGGTCGACCGAGAATCACCAGAATTTGTTCCGTGAGTTAGCAACAGGTTGTGTGTCCATAACAATAAAATCAACGGGGAATATGAAATCCCCAACATTGATCAACACATCCTCTAGCTCACCCCTAGGATGGGTGATTGATCGATCAGCCATTTGGAGAGTACAACGAGTGGGTTTCAACTCTTCAACCCCTAATTGCTCGTACACGGAGTAGGGAAGCAGGTTAACACTAGACCCAAGATCTAAAAGTGCTCGATTAATTTTCTTATCCTCAATTGTTATTGAAATCGTAGGACAGCCGGGGTCCTTTCGCTTTTGGGGTAAGGGTTGAGCTTGGTTAATAGCATTGCTCACTGCACTAGCCACTAGCACTTTCTTGGGTATTTGAGACTACTTTCTCTTTGAGGTGCATAAGCCCTTTATGATTTTCGCGTATGAAGGGACTTGTTGGATTGCATCCAAGAGAGGTATATTTATGCTAACCTGTTTAAATAACTCCACAATCTTCTCCATTTGTGGAGTTGGTTTATTGGGACTCAACCTGTTTGGAAATGGAGCATTTTGAAAATCTGTTGAGTCCAATATCTGTGGAGTAGAATGTGGAATTGGAACGGATCCCAGTGTGGGTGTGTTCGTGAAGTGAGAAGTGGGTCCGTTCGGATTAGAAGAAGAAGAGCCTTTTGAAAAATGAAGAATAGGCACTAGCGGAGAAGATGAAGGTGAAGAAGAGGATGGAGAAGAAGAAGGAGGAGGAGAAGAAGGAGAAGAACCACCGGCGGGGGTGTCATCACTAGTACCCACATTATTTTGCAACACTTTTCCAGATCTCAACGTGGTCACCGCATTTACATTGTGATATTCATGTGCGTTTTGTGTGTGACCGGGATTTGGCAATGGTTGAGATGGAAGCTTTCCCTTTTCTCTCTCGCTCAACGCAGCAGTTAGTTGTGCAATTTGTGCCTCAATAGATTTGATGCTTTGATCGTGTGAAGCATTGTTGTGCACCAAAGACTGGACGCAATTTTCTAATCTTGCTGCGGATTCTGTAGATTGCTTGAGAAACGCATCTAGACTTTTTTCTAGCGAGATAACCTTATCATCATTTGGTTGAACAAAGTTGTTCGTTTGATTTGGATAAGGTTGTGGGTGGAAAGGTTGCTGGTATTGAGTTTGTTGGGGTGCTTGTTGTTGTGGAGGAGGAGGCCTTTGAAAGTTGTTGTTTCCTTGGAGTTGTTGATTTTGATTCCAAGCAAAATTTGGGTGACTCCTCCAACCCGGATTGTAAGTCGAAGAGTAAGGATCATTTCGTTGTCGTTGCTGAAAGGCAGTATTGACTTGATCTTGTCCTTGAATAGGTGGATTGTAAGGACACTCTTCGGTAAGGTGTGATGGATCCGAACAACAAGCACAAACAGTTCGTGGGGGTAAAGCAGAGGCAGGAGAAGACGATGAGATTTTGGTCTCAATGGCTTCTAGCTTTTTCATAAGTGCGGCCATCTCGGCCTTCATAGCAATCGACATATCTAATTGATGTATGTCTGCCCTAGATTGACCAATAGAAGAAGATGAGGTAGTCTTTGTGCTCTCCCACTGAATTGTTTGTTCACTAAGATCCTCGAGAAACTGCCATACTTCCTCACTAGATTAGGTTAGAAAGTGACCTTGACAAATGGTTTCTAGCAACTGCTTCGTTGCCGGGTTCAATCCCTCGTATAATGTTTGGCAAAGTTGCCAATTTTCGATCCCATGGTGAGGGCATTGAACAAGTAGGTCTTTGAATCTTTCAAAACACTTCCAAAATGGTTCGGAAGGAAGCTGGGAAAATTGTATTATCTCATTGCGAATTCTCGCGGTCTTGTGATGAGGATAAAACTTTTTAAGAAAAGCTTTAACAAACCCGTCCCAATTTCTAATTGAATGTGATGCTGTGCTGTATAGCCACTTCTCGGCTAAGTCACATAAGGTGAAAGGAATGACCCTTAGCCTTATAGCGTCATCACTTAATTGGGTTGTTTTCATCATGGCGCAAACGTTTTGGAATTTATTGATAAAGATATAGGCATCTTCGGATTCCAATCCATGAAATTTTGGCAGCATATTGATGAAGTGGGGTTTTATCTCAAAATTGTCCCCATTTGCCGGTGGGGGTGAAAGACTGGTAGGTAAAGAGGTGCGGACAGGATAGAAGAGATCCTGGAACGCGATTCATTGGGGCGCTACAACAGGCGGGAGATTCGGGTTATTCGCACCTAACGGAGGTGGAATCAGTCCCGTGGGTAAGGTGTTGTTGGGATTATATCCCGACATACCTTCGGAAGAAGAATTTAAAGGTGGAGGTAAGGAGGTGGACGAAATTTCGACTTCGGTATCGAAAGGTTCGTCGGTCGGTACCAACGAAACACGGACTAATCGGGCGCTAGTGTCCCTAGTCCAAAGTGACATACACTAAAGGGGTAGTGTAGTCAAAAAAATGAAAGACAGAATGTGGAGGTAAGATAACGTCAATGAGAAGAAAGTGAGTGGTGGTGGGGTTCAAAGATTTTACGCGACAAGTTGCAAGTTTTTTTTATAAAAGATTTTTTTCTTTTTCCCCCTTTTTTTTGGAACTGTTTGCAAAAAAGATTTTTGATAAAGGGCTAAGACACACTTTCGATCAACCAAAAATGCACAATCAGGCCTAACTCTAGGGTCACCTAGGTCAGCTAGACAGCTCCTAACTGTTCCAAAGGGCTAGAGATAGGACCTCAAACCGCCTCTTCACCGCCAATTGCGGCCAGGTAAGTGCCAGGTAAGTGGGAGGCTCCCCGCTACAAGTAGCGGTCCTAATTAAGTAACCACTTGCCTTGACACACTTGCTTAAACACCGCAAAGTCAGGTTAGGATAAACGGCTGATGCCTATAACTAGTCTTCTGTCCTATTGAGCTCGAAGTCCTTAGGGCTGAGTCTAGTGTTTTTTAATTAAAGATTGGTCAATGCACATGCCTTATGTGATTTCTGGGGTCCTGGGAAGGGTGATGAAATCCCCACCCAATCTGAATTGGTCAAAAGCCCCTTAAAGTCCGATTAAAGATATGCAAAACAGTAAATCACTTGCAATCAAAGATTTTTATTTTATGCGGCGCAAAGAATCCTGCAGCGAATCAATTATTGGAAGGGGGAAGAAGATTTTTAGTGCAAAGAATCCTGCAGGAGATTTGACAAAAGATATATCGGGAGATTCAGAGGAGAGAGAGAGGAACTTACAGAAAAAATTTCACCAGATGATGCGACGAGATTGCCGCATTTCCGTGGTCCTAAGTGGGGTCCCACCGCGGTTCCGCGGTCAGGTAGTCGGTGCAGTTCCCGAGAAAAAATCTGTGTTGATGACGTCACTGAACCGCCGCCTTTCCGCGGTCTGAGGTAGGGTTATGCCACGTTTTCGCGGTCTGATGATGTGTTCAGATCCCGAGAATTTTTTCTTTCCCTCTGTTTTGATTTTCCCCTATTTTCCAGATCTTTATTTTTCTGTTTCGCTCTCTGGATTTTTTTCTAGATCCGTCGATCCTGCAAAGATTCAAAAAAAATACCCTTCAAACAATAAATGATAAATTTTTATAATTTTTCTTTTTGCTGTTTTTATGATTTTTTTTTAATTTAGACTAACCCGAAATTGCAAAAAGGAATTGCTATGCCATCCCCCGCAACGGCGCCATTTGATTAGTGTAGGATTTTATAGATCAAAAATATATTACCGTAATCAAGAACGGCGTCGCTTTGCAGCTAGCCGGTGAGTACGGGTCGGTCCACAGGGATTTTGTGTTTTCCTAATCGCTCTAACGAGTTAATTCCGATGGGTGTCGGATTGATTTATTAAATCTAAAAAACTACCAAATTAAGTTATACTAAGATTATCTAGATCTAAGTCTTGCTGGGATTAGGTTAGGGGAAGTTGAGAGATTAAAGGTTTCTTCACCGCTTTCAATACCCTATTGTAGATCTATTAAGTGTTATGGTAATTATCAATAAAGTGGATTAGAATCATTTGGGAAGATGTTTCTTCCTCTAGGTTCTTGTCCTTCTTTTATCGATCCTTACCCTAACCTCCATGGAAAACACGCGCAATCGGTCCTTTATTCTACGGTATCACCGTTACCTCGAGGGGTAAAGTGCCGCAGGGAGCGGTATGTGCGTGTATGCATGGAGTTCTAATTCTTAGGTGTGAAGGGGCAAGAAAGGGGTGAGAGATCTCATCTCTCAAACCTTTTCCTAAGGCTAACCCTAACAAGCGAGGAGACTACTCGCTCATTAGGGGATTAAAAGACATTCTAAATTAAAAGAGAACTAAAGCAAAGAAATAAAAGTAACTTACTAATTTTTATTGATGTCTCTCTCCAAATATCAACGCAGTACAGATCTGAATTTGAGAAATGAAAAGAGGCATAGCCTCATACAGAATTTAGAGTTGGTATGAACACCCCCTCAAAAATCTTCAATTTTGAAGACGAGAGCTATTCTCTTCTCAAGGTAAATAAAAAAAGGGAGAGATCATAACATCTTCTCTACATAGTTAAGAGTTTAACTCTCACATGAGATCATAGTTCTTTTTCTAGATCTTAAATTTATGAGACAAAGTCTCCCATAATCGAGAATTTAATTCTCACAGAATTGAACCAAACAGAACCAGAAAACTCAGCACTTGAGCGCTATTTAATAAGGAGTGCATAGCACTCATTGTCTGGCGCTCAGCGCCGAGCGCCCCACATGCTCCTTATGCAGGCACCAATTAATAAGGAGTGCATAGCACTCATAATCTGGCGCTAAGCGCCAAGCGCTCCACGTGCTCCTCACGTATGTGCTATTTAATAAAAAGTGCAAAGCACTCAGATTCTGGCGCTCCGCGTGCTCCTCACGTGGGTGCTACTTAATAAAAGCGCTCAACACTCACTGTCTGGCACTGAGCGCCAAGCGCTTCATGTGCTCCGCACGTGAGCGCTATCAAGTGTTTAACACTCCATAAAAGAATACAAATAAAACAAAAATAATAAAGGGTGTCAGAGCCAACATTAATGCTCAGCAATGCTGATGCAGCAAGAGGACCAAGCCTAAATAAATCTCGAGTGGGTTGAGCCCAAGGTTGGGTAAATCCCAAATTAACCCAATTCATATGCTTTCAGGTTGTACTTAATCCCAAACAGAATTATCAAATCTTTGATGAACATCCACTGGTTCAAGGGTACATCTCTTCACACCTCTGATATATATCGTTGTAATTCTTCAACGTCTTCAGAAAGGTGGTGGGTCCCGACAACCAACCACAGACTCTAACAGTGGACCGTAATGTCCTTAAACTAACTTTGGACCGTAACGTCCCTAAACTAATAACGGACCCTGACGTCCTTAAACTAAATTTCACAGACTATGACGTCTTTAAACTTTAAACCCTACAGAATATGATGTCTTTAAACTTCACGGACTATGTCGTCCTTAAACTCACGGACTATGACGTCGTTAAACTTATGGACCGCAACGTCCCTAAACTAAAGCAATAGAGTTCAAAAGCTCTGTTGTCGGATCTAAACAATCCAAACCCCCGTTAAGTAGATCTTTGTCTAAATTAGACTAACGTATCCTTAACAAACATTTAAGTTGATCTTAATCTCAAAGAAAGTTAACGATCCTTAAATCAAACCAAAACCCAAATCTAAGAAAATACGGATTTGGACTAATTCACGCCCTACGGGCGACGACATAAATTAGTCTCCGTATACAATCCACGGGCAACCAAAAACAAAACAAATATACACGAGACGAAGCGAACATCTGGAGTAGAAGAAAGCGGTTATCGCTACAGGGTAACGTAATTAACTGCAGGGGCTTGTGCCTGCAGGGAAGAGCGTCCCCACAATCAAAAACCCCTCGTAAAGGAGGGGGAGTCTGACGAAGTCTGCTACAACGTCCGCATCCGTCCAAACCTTCGATAAACAGTGCCATAAATCAACTTGGTATCTTCGGAGAGGTGGACGGTTAAACCCAATAGCATCTGCCCCCAGATTCAACCCACGGGAGAATTCGGCGGTAAACAGATTCTGGTACACCCGGTGGGACCTCTTCCTCTTTCCACTCCACACTTCGTGTGTCGTGTTCGTGAACGAATCATGGTCTAATATGGTTACCCTTGGGTTCGAGGTACTAAGATTTGGTGTTTTGCTCTCGTGCAAAGGATAGAAGATCAGTGTCTTCCAAGTGCACCTGCAACAACAACTCACGCTCCGCCCATGTTTAAGGTGTAACCTACGAGCCCCAAGCGGCTTCCCTTTTTACAATGCCGGTGGAACAAGTCACACAAGCCACCACTGGGCTATTCTTTGGGACCATGATCCCGCCAACAAGCTTCAGCGCCCCAACGCCATCTCAAGAAGCTCCGAAGAAGTCGGTTTTTGATCGGTTTGCAACTGCAGCGGCCTCTCTCAACGGGTTGTCCAAATCTGCGGCTTCAGTCTTCGACAGGCTGAGCCTGAACTCAAGTGGGCCCGCTAAGAGGCTGGCAGCACCGGAGAAGGCCACTCCAACTCCTGCTACAGTTGAAGTTGTCCAAACTGCTCTCCCTACTCGAAGGTCGGCTTTCGATAGATTGACCATTCCCTCTCATTGGACGTCTGTCTTTGACAGACTGGCGCCAACAACAGCCTCTCACCAAAACAGGAGGCATGAAGAAGCTGATCCAACAATAGAAGTAGTCCCGGTCGCACGGCATGCTCGACGTCGCCACTGGCGCCGAGTGAGGAAAGCTGGGGGCAGTTCCCCTTCTGGACTTACCCCACCAGCTCCAACAATGGAAGTCGCAGCTGCTGTTCTGACTGGGAACAACTTTGAACCACTCAGGAGGGTCCGCAAGAACTCTCCGACTGCCGTGCTGAAAAGATCTCCTCCACCTGTGGAGACTGTTACTGAGGCAAGACCGGAGCAGCCCCTTCAGCGACTGTCCTCCAAAATTCACAAGGTCTGGCGTAGAGTCCAAGATTCTGTGATTGACAAAGACTACACCCGCAAACAGAAGAAGATGAAGATTCAACAGGAGGAGGACCATCCCTCTGCCATGCCACGCAAGGTGTCGTCTGCCCGGATGCCTACTGCAACAACCCCCTCAACTTCGACCGCTCAGAAGAAAAAGAGTCCGGAGAAGATCCCCGTACCTGTGAGTAATCTCAAGAGCACTGAACCCAGACACTCCAAGTCTGGGGGCATAGTAGTGCATACTGTTTATATGGCTTCTGGAAAAGAGGTAAGCCGTGCATCAGGGGGCCATCAACCACTCACCCGATCTGTAACGAAGGCTCAGGAGCAGCAACAGAAGCTCTAAGAAATGCTGACGAAGATGGCTGCACTCACATGACCGAAGGAAAGCACCGAAGCGTCGTCAGATCAGCGCCAGGAATAGGAAACAGATGCCGAGTTCCTCCGAAGGATGCTTGAAAAGAAGGACAAAGAGGCCGCTGAACAAGCGGCTAACAGAAAGCAAATGGCACTCTTGTTCCAGGATATGGTCGGGATGATGATCCAGCCAGACCCTCCAGCCGAAGATCCGCCAGTAATAATTGAAGACGACAGAGGGGGGAAATCAAACCCTCTTCCATCCTTTTCAGCGGCAAAGGAGGAGACAATCTCAAAGGCTACGCTCGATGATTATATACCTCAACAGATACGAGCTCATCAAGCGAACGAAGCTGCTGGCCAAGTCGTCAGAACTGGGCGACTATATCCCAGCTGGTACGATCAGATAAAATACCCGCCAGGATACACGATCCCTAAATTGCATGTATATAAGGGGACAGGAAACCCCCACCAGCATGTCGCCCAGTTCAGGGCTCTTTCCGGCAATACTGGAGGTGATGATAAGCTGTTACTTCGCCAATTCGTCGGCAGCTTGGCAGAGACGGCATTCGAATGGTATTCGGAGCTTCCCAACGACTCCGTCAATACTTTTACGGAGATGGAACTTCTATTTACACAGCGTTTCGCAAGCGCTAGCGAACTCACCCCAATCACGGTATTGATCAATGCCAAGATGAAGCCAGGCGAAACATGGGTTCAGTATGCAATCCGGTGGCGGAACCTGCGGTCGAAGTGTGAACAGCGCATAGAGGAAGCTCCTACAGTGGGCATGTTCATGGGAACCCTCAATCTGCAAGCGACCATATCTCAATTCATGATGTTTTTCAAGCCGACTACCTTCCAGGCCTTGATTGACAAGCTGGTACAAATGGATCAGATGGGACATAGACCGTCTTCCTCGAAAATGGATCCTCGAAATGAAAAGGGGAAAGGGAAAGCGACCTTCATCGCTAATGCTCAACAACAGCCAAGTAGTCCAAAACCAGCTGATCGCCAAGGTGATAGAAAGCGGTTCGTCAACGAAAAATTAAAACGTCCCTACTCGTTTCCTCGGGATAAAACAAAAAGGCTGTTTGAACTGGCGGTACGCAACAGGCTTATCAACCTGCCAGATCCGAGATGCCCATTGCAGCCCGGTGACGTCAACAATCCAAATTACTGCCCCTACCACCGAGTAGTAGGCCATCCAATCGAAAATTGCTTCGTCTTCAAAGGCTGGATTGAGGACCAATACCAACAGGGCAAATTCGCACTGTCCGAGAATTGGAAAGTAAGCCCGCCTCAGCCACATGCTCCTAAAAAAGTGGACACGCCGGGGGCATCATGCTCATTTATAGAAGATACTCCATGGGAGGTCGAAGGATCTCCAAACATGCCCGGCGATCAGGTGGAAAAGTCCGCTGGAACCTGAGATCATAGAGAGAATGCTGAAACCACGCCCAATGCCAAGAATTAGTAGCGATATTCAAAACGCTCATGCCCAGCCGTCAAAGTCTTCAAAGAAGAAGAAGAAAACTAAAAAGCCCGTGAAGCCTGATGACAAGTGCACGGACCTGCAAAAACATATCGACGCGCTGGAGGAATACAACCAAAAGGCATGAACCCCGGTCACACTCCAAGAATTTCTTAGTCATGTCCTTGAGAGTGGAGATAACGACGATGACGACGGAGATGACTCATCAGAAGAATCTGAGAATTATGTGGCAAGTTGCCACATGATCTCTCATTCGGCAATAACTAATGAAGAAGCTCTATCGCCGTTAGAAGACAACATCAAGGAGCTGGGGGCAGAACCAGTATCAAAACCCTTGGGACCGTCTGACGAGATGATCGACTTGCTGCTGAACGAAGTCCGTTAGAAGAGCAAGGATGATCAAGAACGAGAATTGGCCATATTCGAAAGGGCCAGGCGTCGGCGTCAAATTGAAGAATTCGCGATAGGGATGGGTCACGAAACACTCCAACCAGATCAAAGCATATCCGCGGTAGATAAAAGCAAGCTCAAGACGAGGAAACGGTTCGCCAAAGCCTTATCCATAGGAATGAAGTTGCCATCTTTTAAAGGGAATACTCCTGGCGGTACGCACCCTAACGAAGCGGATGTACATCCCACCTATTACTTATACCATCAAAGGATTGCACATCCTGCCGAAGAGTGCATAGCATTTAAAAAGTGGTGGCAAGGATATGTTGCTTACCGACAACAGTTCAAGCGCATGAAACGCAAAGCTCGTCGGGAACAGAAAAGCACGACAGATGAGCGCAAAAGAATTGCCGGCAACAGTCACATGGTTGATAGCAGGGGATCACAAGTTCTCACCTTCGGAAATGATTCTGATGAAGAAGTAGCTCTTGACTCTCTTTTCAAAGAATCCACCTCAGAAAAAGAGAAAGAGATGAAGAGCTGTGAGAATATTCAGCTGCGTAAACGCACGTTGCCTGAAAAGAATCTCGGACCCACAAATAAGGGATCGAATAAAAAAGATAAGGGGAAGGAAAAAGTCCCTGAGGATATCGCCCTCGATGATCGAGTCGCCGAAGAGCTCGCAGCCTGTAACGTTTTAAAAATTAAATAAATAAATAATTAAATAAATAAAACCCTTTAGGTGAATTTTCTGATAATCGGTAAAATAAACCGTATTTTCCGTAAAACTCAACTATAACTATGTTTCAAAATAGACTTAAATACGCCTATTTTAATTATGTAATTGCTAGTATTTGGTATTTATTTAGTCACTTATAAATTATTAGTTTACTTAAAAAAATTTCCTTAATTAATTATTTCTAATATTAATATAAGCTTTTAATTATACATTAAATTGGTGCAAATTACAAATTGCAATGGGTTAATTTTACAAAAGTGAGCCATGACATATTAGAATTAAGTTTGTAGCATGTTTTTCTCTTCTTGATTTTTCTTCAAATTTCTAGAGAATTCTAGGTTTAGTTAAGAAAATAAATAAAACCAAAATAATAAATGAAAATACTTAATATATGTAATAATGGGGAGGGTTTCTTCATAAAAATAAAAATAAAAATATTGTAAATACCCCCCCCCCTCCACACACACACCCTGGCCGAGCCTTGAGCTGCCATGTCCCCAATTTCCTCCCTTGATTGGAAAAAAAAGAAACTTTAAAGGGGGTTTAATGAAAAATGGGTGTGAATGCATTAATTGGACTTAATGAGTTGCTTGCTCTAGAAAACTCCACACACTCTCACACCAACACAATTCCCTCACTTTTGGCCGAGCCTCACTGCTGTGAGAAATCCCTAAAATCCCCACTCATTCTTCATCTCAATTCATCACAAATTGATCACAAAATCCAATTAAAAACTCACAATTTCAAAACCAATTCTTCTCCAATTTTTCCTTAGCCTATTCATGAATGGATCTTGGTGTATGAAACCATTTTGGAGGCATGTTTCAAGTTAGATCTCAAGATAATTTTCAGGTAAATTTTTTAACCTAATGGCTAATTTGTTGTTTAGTTATGCTAATCTAAATTTTTCAAGTGTTAATTTGGTCGTAATTGCTAGTTTATGAAATTCTAGAAAAAGGGTTTGATTTTGAATTAGGGTTTTAAGAATTAAAACTAGGTTAAATCAAGTGTAGTTACTATCTTGTTAGCTTAGTTGGATGTTTGCGTGTGATTTTGATTACTAGATCGCTAATTCACGGCGTTTGCACCGAATTCCTAAATTTGAGTGCTTACTAGGTTTTTACAAATTTTAAACATAATTGAGAGAAAAATCTAATTAGGGTATTCATGACATTATTAATATTATAAATTATAGTTTAATATTTTAGATCATGCAAAACCAAGCTTAATTGTTGTTTGTGTATTTTTACTTTGAAATTGTTAAAATTGGATAAATTTGCAAACTAGAATTTTGGGTTTAATGGAAATTGATGAGATTAAATTTAAGTAATGGTTTGTATGGCTTAGTTATGATATTTAGTGAATATTATGGCCATTATTTTCGTTAAAATATCAAGTTTCGAATTAAAACGGTTATTTGAGGCTCTCTAGGTTTTCGGAAATAAATCGATTTAATTTATTTTGAGTTTTTGATGAGTTACAATCTATTTTATATTATAATTAGTGATTTGTGAAACCACGATTGGTGTGTTTGGGTTTTTCTCGATCAATCGTCGTTTGTACGCCGATGTCGAGGGTTATTTGGATATTTTGCATGAGCGGGTCACAGGTTTTAACCTATGCGCGTTTCGTGCGCCATTTTGGTTTTGTCCGCGATTCGGTTTACAATATTATATGTGTTTGGGTATAGGTACCCCTCACGTGGACTTCGGACGATGAAGAAGAGGATGACGGTATCGACTTCGGCAGACAAGGACTAGATGAGTAGATGTATATCTACGGGGGAAGTCTGGTGGATGGCGTATAGCACCCCCGCAAACGTAGAATAGGGATATTACTTACTGTTATTAGGAACTCGGACGTGACCTTAGATTTTTAGCGAGTAGGGTCCTATTGAAGACTTTAGGTTGGACTAGATTGATTTAGAAAGACTTAACCATGAGGATGACTGCCTTGGAGGGAATTCGTAAGTTTCATGTAGACACACACACACGCACACACATAAACTTGACATGGGGGGTGTGTGTGTGTGTGTGTACACACAACATATGTATGTGATATGAGGAGGTTATATGATACATGAGGATGTGTAGATATGACTGGGCTTGATGCCGTGATCTATTGGATATACGATAGAGTTATGATATGAGATGCGTTATGATAGTAGCGGATCGTTAGGCAATGAGATTATATGAAATATATTTATATAAACGATAATAAGTGTTGATGATATTGGAATGTACGAGATTTTAGAATAGAACGCGGAGGGTAATATGTGACTTAATCACAATATGATATATGCAATGACGTTTTAGTGGACCATTTGACGATGTATAGTTACACTGACGATGATATATGTTTGATGACATTGGGATATATGCGATTATAGTACGTACCCTTGATCATGATATTGTTTGATGATGATACTATACGAACGATGATGTATATATCTGATAGTTGACCCGACCCCGAATTTAGGAAGCCGTACGATGGATTTTACCGTACGAGGCATAGATGTGATGACTGGTCCGCACTCTTGACTCGAGGAGGTCGTACTACGTACGTGACGTTATTGAGGCTGGATCGCTGACTACTAGAGATATCGACTCAGATTTTAGGTGGATTCTTATTTCCTATCGACTAGTTTCTTTAGTTTAGTTCTTTAGTGGGTTAGATAGATACTAGTTTAGGCTCGAGTCATATAGTTTGTAGTTAGATATGTATATTCTAAAGGTGCGGTTAATACACATTCACCCTTATATTCAAATTGTAATCATCGCATTGCATGTTCATATATATGTTTCCTTAGTTAATATGAAACCCTTCCTGTTAGGACACTAGTGTCATTACCGATGATGCGCATGATCCACGTACACTTATTTGCCGGCTTACACACATCATCGTCGGTAATTGCCATGTCACGTACACTTTAGAACATATTATATGTTTATTGATATATCAGCTAAATGCTAGTCCAATATAATATTGTGTGATTACTCTCATGTGCTAGTTTAGACATTGCATTTATTACTTAGACGCTTCATGCTTTCACATATTCATATCATCATGCAGTACTGTGGGGCTTATGCCGATACTCATTATTTACTTACTCATGATTTTGGGATTTTTGATTTCTATGAGATTTCTGGATTTTGGGAAAAACCGCAAGAATATATAAAAACTTCTCTCTCTCTCTCCCTCTCATTTTAAAATACAAGTTGCAGTTTTCTCGTGATGTATGTGTCGTCCACCATGAGATTTCATATTTTCTGTTGGATTTTGAGACCCGATTCGAGGAGTGGATGAACCGTCTTGGGTACATAGTGGGCCCAGTATGGTACCCCGGGGCAAGAAGATCGAGTTTTAGACGATGAGTCTGGCAGGGGAAGACTACCTACCGGTGATGTCTGGCGCGGCGGATATCCGGTGGATACCGACTGTTGTCATGAGATTTGATGATATGGGCCAATCCGGACTGACGGAGCCCAAGATATTGAGACTATGAGATATTGAGACTATGAGGTATTGAGACTTTGAGATTTATATGTTTTGTGTCGATACTTGACACGGATTTCCATGGATTTCATTGATGATGTTTCAGATTACCGTACAAATTTTACTATGATACAAGTTAAAGATTTCGTATACAGATATATCCAGATTTTATGGTTGATTATTTTACGTTCATGGTGTATGCATACTCATACACATGACATGTTACTACTTGAGGTACTGACACGAGCACTGAGCATTGCACTTGCGCATAGTTTATTACCCTGCCATCACTAGATGACTAGTGTTATATTAAGTATATTATTATGACCTAGGAGATCGTCGTGCATGCGATTTCTACTCGCAGATGTCTTCTACTCACGAGTTGGCAACTCACCCCCGTTGTGCCAATTTTTTTTACAGGTTTCGATGTACATGTTTCTTTGGCAGCTTGCTGGAACATCATTTCATTCAGGGTGATTTGCTTGGTAGGTTAGTTCACTTGCATCAGAACCGCCGTTGTACTCTTATTATTTCATTTGTATCTAGTAAGATCCATCAACCAAACTTATATTATTGATAATTCAGTAGATCAGTTGCTTATTCTTTCGACCTTAGAGTCGCGCTTATACTATTATGGTTTTCTGGTGGTTTGGTTTTCTTTTGAGTTTTGAGCCTCGCCCTTCGGCGTTGTATATTATAGTGCATTGTGTGGTTGTTTCCGCCTATTGGCATAGAGCTAGCTCCCACTTGGGGATGCCTTTTTATTGCATATGTATATATATTCTTGCTTGTACCCGTTTGGGGCCAGTTTTTACAAAGGAGACTCTGCCGAAATTTTTGAGAAATTTGTTGTTGTTTTTAAAACTTGTTTTCCTACACTTCTTCTTTTAAAGGTTTTAGATTTCTGGGCTTCGGCTTGTTTAGATTACGTTACGCATCTAGACGTTTCGTAATTTAACTGTCGGTCACGTTCCGTACTTTCGGGTCATAACACAGCCAAGGACCCGCCCAAGAAGGGCAAGGTAGACTATAATGTCCTGGTGCACCTGAGGAAGATGCCCTCGCAGTTGAGCATTTTGGATGCCCTTCTTTTGTCTAAAGATGCATGGGAGTCCCTAATCAAAGCGTTACAAGACCCCGGGCAGTTTTAAGCCTTCCTTGCCGAAGAAAAGATGAAGGACGAGCTGGAAGAAGTGCACACAGCCGACATCACCTTTAGCGATGAAGACCTCCTCCTCGGGACGTGCGAGCACAACCGCCCCCTATATGTCACCGGATACTGCCATGACATTAAGATAGGGAAGATTCTCGTCGACAACGGGTCCTCCGTCAACCTTCTGAATGTGAGGGTGCTGAAAGAGATCTGCATGAGCGTTCAGCATCTGGCGCGTGATAAAATTACCATCTCCGGTTTTGACTCCCAGTCATCACGGACGCTCGGGTCCGTAATCCTGACATTACGCTTCGGGTCTCTCATCACTGACGTCAAGTTTCATGTCATTGACGCCAAGACTTGCTACAACGCTTTGCTCGGCAGGCCTTGGTTACACGAGTACAACATCATCCCTTCTACACAATATCAATATTTGAAGTACTTCAAAGATGGTCTCGAGTGTACTGTGACGGGGGAACTGAACCCATTTTCCATGAATGAAGTTCACAAATACGAAGATGCCAAGTACTTCCTTCCAAATTTCGAACACACGGAAAGATGCCATAAACCGGAGAACAAGCAAAAAGCTATCACCACTATTCCAGTCTTCGGAAGCGATACCGAGGAGGACGAAGAGATAGTCTATTCGGGGCCGCCCCAATGCAACAAGCCGGGACTATCTACCCCTATCCTAGTCTTCGGCAGTGACTCTGAAGACGAGGTCAACGCAGTGTTCTCGGTCCGTCCATCAATGCAGGCCCTCACTGGAGATGACCAAAGCTTGCAAATCGCCATGGTTCCGCAAAAGCATTACAAAGAGCTCGACGCACTTGATACCTATAGTGTGCAAGAACTGCAGACGTTCTACGTCCCTCCCAGGCGAAAAGATGAAAAGACAATCCTCTTTTACCGTTCCACGGAAACCAACGTGGAGAAAGAAATCTGGACTGGTGCCGATTCTGCACTTGACAAGCTCCAGCCCATCCATTTGTCCAGATACTACACGGAAGGATTAAAAAAGCTGTTAGGCATACCCTTCAAGAAAACTGCTCGACAAGCTCAGTTCTACAACAGGATTTGGAACGTTCCCGGAACTCAGCGCAAATTACCCAATGGGAAAATGGAAACGATCGGGCTTGGATATGTCCAATCCAAGAAACGAGAGCGATCCTATAGCTGCTATGTCGTGATTGACCTCGATGAAGAAGTTGACGCTCCTTTAGAAGATGCTGACGTTGAACCAGAACGAGGTCCGGCCATGTCACGCCCCGCTTCCCAGAGTGCGCTAAGATCGGCACATGACAGAGCCAACCATACTAGCTGTGGCTAGGAAACATCCCTCTACAGTCACATTACGGCTGTCTATAGATATCAAGAACAGAAAAATAAAAGAAACTATCTAGTACATGTCCATGAGCCAGAAATAAAGAGTTACGAAAAATATGCGGAAGCAATAAATTCAAGGAACAATAACAATCTGGAAAGTACGTCCCATAATACGGGCTCACATCAGGAATGAAAATGCGGAATAAAACTAAACTAACTAGCAACTAACAAGGTCTTCACTGCTCGGTTTGTTGGTCAAAATACTCCTGAACTGCCTGCGACAGAGATAAAGGATCTGGGCCATGCAAAACCAGACGTCAGTGCGTCATAATATCAACAATAATAAGCAACCAGGATACATGATATATGCAGGCATGAATCATAAACAGTAACATGAATGTAATAAGAAAACACGGATATAGAACAGTGAAGTGTATCACTATATATGATGTACAGTGATCAATCTAAACTGTGCTACTGGGTTATCTATTCTAAAGTTGTTTGAAATCAATTAACGTAATCCTCCATGTAACTCAAAGGATATGTCCCGTTATCCCCCGGGACCACGGATTAGGTAGTGGGAATCATGAATGACTCTGTTCCATTATCCCTCGGGACCACGGATCAAGTAAGAATCACGAATGATTCTGTCCTGTTATCCCCCGGGACCACGGATCAAGTAATACCCTTGTAAGCTACATTTTAGTTTACACTTTTGATTTCCCCATACCCCCAAGGTTATGTGTTCAAGTCAGGTATTGAAAATCTGGAGCTAATGCCAACACAGGATCAAGCATGTACATGTTTGGATATGTCTAAATAGACAACAGGATATATCCGTAGGGAAAACAGGTCAAGATTGTCGGCATTAGTAACAAGATCCGGTATCAGGTCAAGCAGTGGTATATCAGGTCATGACAGTTAGTGCACATGTGTCAAGCGGATGCTCATAATAAAACTGTAGCAAGTACGGATGCACGGTAAAAGCATGGATGCACAAATATTTGTCAAGGGTTACATCATGACTATGTAGGATGCACATTATCAAGCATAGGGTGTCACTACAACAATAACATGAATTAATGTGATCTATAGATGCAGTTATATATATTTTAAATGAAATGGATTCAAACGGGTATCCGAAAACAGTAAGACTGTAAAATGGATGCACAAAGTGATAAACGGGTACCACTTTACTCATCTGGATGCACAATACTATACCTAGCATATAGCAAGATGATTTAGCATGCGACTAGACATGTAAATAATGATACGGATGCACACGGACGTCATATAACAGTAAAATGATAAACTGGTAAATGCAGGATGTACAACTAAACAATATGAGATGTAAATATTCCATTAGGTGCAGTATATGGTAATATAGTATGTAACAAGATAGGTTTGTATGCACTAGATGTGAAATAACTTGTACGGATGCATACGGATGTCGTAAAATTGTAAAACAAAACATGGGATGCATGATTTAAAATACAAGTGTTATATTTATTCAAATAGATGTAAATACAGTAACATAGCACATAGCAAGATAAACTTGTCTCGACAAATCGCGATACGGATACGCACAGCACGTCCGACGTCGATAAAACGTCGCAATGCACGCACGACACATAGGACGGGTCTAAACAAAGCAAGAGGGTGATCACACAGGTAAGGTACGTCCACTAGGTCGCCCGGAATGGCAGCGACGTCACGGCTCTAGCGATCTCTGCAATTCCAAGATTCAAGAACAAGAAAAGAAAGGAAAAAGAAAAAAAAAGAAGAAGGGGAAGAAGAAGAGGGAAGGAAGAAGCTTACTGTGGTTGTGCACTGGGGTTAGGGAGACGAGATGGTGGCGACGAGATCAACGGCGATGAGGTGCGCCGGTGAGGAGAAGGCTGGGGTTAGGGTTTCTAGTAATGGTGCAGTTGGGGTCGGGTGTGCAGGCTCCTTGGTGTAGGAGGGAGAAGCGCAGAGGAGAGGGAGAGGAGAAGGAGAAGGAGAAGGTGATGAAGGTGGAGGCGAGAGGAGGAGGTGATCGGCGGCGATGGAGGTATGCAGGGTGGTGGTGATGGGTTCTCAGGTTCTACGGGTGCAGGGTGCTCGGGAAGAAGAAGAAGGAGATGAGAAGGAGGAGGAGGAGAAGGGAATGGAGACGAGGGTTGAGGTCGAGGTCGAGGGCAATGAGGAGTTTTGGGGTTAGGGTTTGAGGAGCTGTGGGTTCTCGTGGGGGTGTGCTCGAGGTTTTTAAAGAAGAAAGAGAAGAAAAGAAAGTAATGAGGTGACGCTAAGGAGAGGAGGCGGTGACGGGATTCGAGATTGCTACAGGATTCCCGAGAGGAGAGAGGAAGTGCACGAGGTGAGAGAAAGAAGAGAGAGAGCACTGCGGAGAGAGAAAGAAAGAGAAAGAGAAAGAGAAAGAGAAAAGAGAGAAGAGAGAGAGCGCTGGTGGGGTCGGGGGAGAGAGAGAAAGGTTATTGAAAATTTAAGATTTTAAATTTAAAAAAAATATGTTCGGTTATAAAATTTAAACTGTTATAATTTTAATAAAGATATTATATTAAATAAAATTGGATTTTCTGGTAAATACAAATTTAGTCCAAAACATGCCCGGGTCGGCTCTAAAAATTTAGTTTTAAAATACAAAAAATATATGCGACGACCAAAATTAAAAATGAATGTCCAGGTAACGAAAATGCATACCCCCAAGAACGGATGCACGTACGTGCGCATAACCATCCAAACAGGTCCGTTTCACTAAACGGGACGATAACAAGATGCGCGGATACTACCACAGGGTTAGGGGTATCATGCATGCCATGCAATGTATTTTTAAAATACTTTATGTGACTTAAAATGTTATATTAAAATGCAGATGCCAGATAACATGCGAGTATACAATGTACAAATAAATGAAAGTGCACGAGTCCATGTAACAGATCAGGATAAATCATAAACATGAATCAAGACTGGTTTCAAGCATGCGGGTCAGGTTGGATGCAAATACAAATGTCAAATATACTATTCGCACCCAAAACACAATAAATCAAGAAAATACCATAAATAAAGAATACTAGAATTGGTATAAATGAACTAGGGTGTTACAGGCTATAAAAATGAAGAGTCCTTCGTTTGAAGAATAGATGGACAAACTGATAAGGGAAGCGAGTCAAAAGGTCCGGGATGATCACAACCGCGAAATGGCCATTTACGAGAAAGCCAGGACGCAGCGCCTTCTTCAGCAGGCTACGGAGAATAACGATACCCTTCGTCGCCAACCCGTCATACAGAAGACCCGATGCGGAGGCAAAAATAAATTAAAGAACGGAAAAAACGTTCGACAGCGGCAAAGCGGGTCCAAGAAACCATGCAAGCGAGAATTGAGCAGTCGGGATCCGTCTCTTATAAAGAAAATGTGTCGAGCATATTCTTTTCCCCAAGACAAGATAAGGAAGTTATTCGACCTTGTCATGAAACATCAAATGCTTATGCTTCTGGAGTCCAAACACCCCGAACAAGCAGATGAGGTCTCTCACCCGAATTATTGCTCCTATCACCGAGCGATAAGACATCCTCTTAAAGACTGCTTTACATTCAAAAACTGGATAGAAGACCAGTATCAGCAAGGCAGGTTCGTTTTATCCAACAGTTGGAGAGTAGCACCACTACATAAGCATGTATCAAAAGCAATGTATACAACAGGAGTAGAGCCAGATCAATATCGGTCTTGGAAGCGATCTCGCACCTATCATGTGATAATGCTGTCGAGAGAAGGAGAGCACAAGAATTTGGACGACCTCTCCTGGTGCTTTGAAAATGAAGATGGAGATGAGTTGATCTTAGAATTTCCACTGGCCCCAAAAGAGTTTGTAACGTTTTGAAAATCGTTTCGGTGAAATTTCGAAAAAACGGTAAAATAAGGGGGTTTTCTGTAAAAAGTCAAAATGCAAATATCATTATTATAAAATTAAATATACATATTCTAGCTATGTAATTGCTTGTATTTGGTGTTTATTGAGCCACCGGTGAAATTTCAAATTTTCTGAAAAATTTTCCGAAATTAATTATTTTAATATTATTTTAAGCCGTCACTAATATATTTAATTAGGGAAAATTACAAATTGGAATGAGTTGAAACAAATTTTGTGCATCATAAAACATTAAATAAAATTTTATCATGTGGTTTTTGAAACGAAATCGTTTGCCAAAACGGTTTAGAAATTATTGAAGAAAAAAGGCTTTTTTTTAGTGTAAATGGATGTTTGGGGTATTGTATTTATCATTTTCCATCACCCCACACCCATACCCACACTCACACACCCCCATTTATTACTTCCCTTGGCTGAATTTCAGCAGCCCCATCAATTTTCCCCACTTGAAGATTTGAAAAGAAAGAATAAAGAGAGAAGAAGTTAATTGAAGTATGGGCTTTGACTTTGTGTTGACTTTGAACTTTCCTCACTTGCTTTTCCCCACCTCACTCTCACTCCTCTCCTCCTCATGGTGCAGCCGAGCCTCCCTCATGCTGTCCCCCCTTTTTCTCATCTCATTTCACTCAAAAACCCTTCAAAAAAAAATCTCCAAAATTCCATCTAAAATCAAGCTAAAACTCAAATCCAATTCTTACCCATTTTTCCTTTACCTATTCTAGTATGGATCATGGTGAAAGAAGCAAATTTGTGAGGCTAGGTTGCATGTTTGATTCAAGTTTTGTGAGGTATAAATATTTTTCTCATGGTTTGATTTTTGATTAGTTACTTAATTGTTGCTATAATACTTCCTTATTATCTAATTAGATGCTTAATTAGGTTTTAAGTTGAAAGCTTGGGAATTCTAGAATGGGGTTAATTGCTAGTTAGGGTTTTATGTTATGAGATTATGCTTATGTGATGTTTTGACATATTAATGGTTGCTAAATCAAAGTAAGTTGCTAGGTTGCATTTTTGTTGATTTAAATTGTGACAATTACGCTAATTTGCTAACTAGGTTTTGAAAACTATGAATATAATTAAGAGAAAAATCTAAATATACTTTTCATGACTTCTTTAACATTATTAAGTGTAGTTTAATACTTTAGTTCATGAAAATCCAAGCTAGATTGTGGTTTGTGCATTTTTTGCTATAAAATTGTTAAAATTTAGGTATTTTGTAAACTAGAATTTTAGGGTTTTTGGAAATTAACGAGATTAAATTATGGGAATTGTTTTTATGACTTATTTAAGATATTTAGTGAATATTGTGGCCGCTAGATTCGTTTATACATCGAGTTTTGTACTAAAACGGGTAATTTTGCTTGCTAGTTTTTCGGAAAAACGGCTTTTAAAGTGAATTTGGGGTTTTTGTGAGTTTTAACCTATTTTATATTAAAATTTGTGTTCGTGAATGTACAAATGAGTGTATTTGGGTTTTTCTCGATGGTCTGGCGTTTGTACACCGACGTCGAGGGTTTTTGGGTTGATTTGTGGAAGCAACCATAGGTTTTGACCTATGTGGGGTTCGTGTGTTATTTTGGTCATGAGTCGGATTTTAATGCGATACGGTGCGTTATGATATGTAGGTACCTTATGTGGACTTCGAGACGACAAGCAAGCGCGTGGAGATGTCGGCACCGACGAGCGAGGACCAGGTGAGTAGATTTATATCTACGGGGAGAAGTCGGGTGGATGGCGTATAGCACCCCCGCAGTTCGTGGTGATGTATACGAATACGTATACACAGATATATATATATATTGTTTAATTTATTGTTTGAGTTTATTGATGATAAATATGGATGGTTTAGTATCGCGAAACCTTAGAGTAGTGGTCGCACCATACATACACACACCCACCCATACTTGCATACATTCTTCTTCCATTTGTGTTTACGGATATATATATATATTGTTCTGTGTTCACATGGGTATGGGACTATGTGCTCACATACGGATTTGAGGATAGTACTTGGGATTTGAGATGAGTCGATGAGTTTTGTGTTGAGATTGTGATTTCGGTGATATGGCAAGTTCGTACTTGAGGTACGTCCTGGTGTTATAGCGGATCTTGGGACGACAATACGGGTGAATAGTGTTATTAATTAAATGGTCGACATGTGATCGTGATATGAGATATGATATGCTAGGATATTGATCCTAGGCCGTATTGGGCGATGTATACCCCTTGATGATGATATGTGCTGATGATATCAGTTTGTACGAGACTATCGATCAGTAGGCAGATCATGACTATATTGAGGATATTAGTATTGTATTAGACATAGGTCAGTACCCTAGACTATGATCTTTGATAAAGAGGATACCGGATGAATAGTGTGATGAATATGATATTGACCCGTACCCAGATTTGGGGATACCGTACGACGGATTTACGTACGAGCTATATTTTGATGATTGATCCACACTCTTGACTTGGAATGTCTGATTATGGATATGGTATCGGATATGATATTATTGAGGCGGGATCACTGAGTAATATATATATACAGGTATGTATATATATATCGACTCAGATGTTAGGCGGTTTCCTTACCTGTAGTCCAGCTTGTTAGCTTAGCCCTTTAGTTTAGTTTAGTTGTTAGATTAGATTCGACTCCTACCTATTTCAAAAGCTTACGAATCGTGGGTATTTTAAAAGACAGGTCAAGGGATTCTACGGATATTTCAAAAGACGTATCTTTTCCTAAAAACACCGTAACCCTTATTTTCAAAACACCGCGATTCGTGTTATTTCAAAAGGCACTATTGTAGGACTTATATTAGGATAATGCAGTTTAGTTATCGTTGTGTCTAGTTTTCCGCTCATTATTACTGTTCGCTCCGCATCGCATACTTATATTATAATTTCTTATTGCATTGTTAATATCATACTATTAGGACACCAGCACCATTACCGATGATGCGTATGTACCACGTACACTTGCTTGCCGGCTCACACACATCTTCATCGGTAATTGCCATGTCACGCACACCTTAGAAAATATTATTGCTTCATTTAGCTTGTTAGCTAGTAGTTTTGACATGATATTAGTGTACTTGCCTTATATGTTAGTTTAGACATTGTAGTTATTACCTGCTACTTCATGCATACTGTTATTCATTGTTATGCCGCATTCATGGATTCTCATGCATATATTCACTTTTTACGTGCTATTGAGGTTTTGGATTCGGATTTCCATGAGATTTTCTGGATTTGGGGAAAATCGCAAAACATATACAAACTTCTTCTTTCTCTTTTTAAATGAAAAGCGCGGTTTTTCCCATGATGTATGAGTCGTCCACCATGAGTTTGCTGATGGATTTCGAGACCCGATTCGAGGAGTTGGATGAACCGTTTCGGGTACATGGTGGACCCGGTAAGGTACCCCGGGACAAGAAGCTCGTGGTGATGACGATGAGCCTGGCAGGGGGAGACTACCTACCGGTGATATTACCCGACGCGTTGGATATCCAGAGGATACCGTCGTGGTCTTGAGATGGATGGTAAGGGCCGGTCTGGACTGACGGCGCCCTAGATATTGAGATTGAGACATTGAGATTTCGAGATATTGAGGTACTGAGATTTGATGATACAGGCCAGTCCGGATAGCCGGAGCATGAGGTTTTGAGACATTGAGATCTATGTTTTGTGTCGATGCTAGACACTGTTGATGCTGATTTCATTTATGATACCTCATTTTAAAAATACAAAGGAAATCTCACTAAATTATGAAAACAGTTTCTTCATTTACATGTATTCTGTTTTCATGCATTCATACCTCATTCATATGATATATTGCTACCTGAGACACTGACACGGACACATGAGATTACACTCGGGTTAGATATTACCCTAGTCATTGTTATAGGCTGCATGTTATACATATATTTGAGGTTATATTATGATCATTGACCTAGGATTGCGTTATTTATGCGATTTCTTTCCGTAGATGTTTTTCTATTCACGAGTTGGCAACTCACCCCCGTTGTGCCCCAGTTTCTTGCAGGTTGCCGTACATGTTTCATTACGGCTTACGGGCATAGTTTCCTTCGGGTGATTTGCTAGTAGGTGGGTTTACTTATATCGTACCCCCCATTATATAACTTGTATATTATTACTCTATTGTATCTAGAAGTTCCATCAACCAAACATATATTTATTTTTTTGAGATAGAGACCAGTAATGTTATTCCTTCGACCTTAGAGTCACGCGTTTTATCTCTGTGGTTTTCTTGTGGTTTTGAATTTCCTTTTGAATTTTGATCCTCGCCGTTGGCGTTGTATATTATATTGCTTGTGTGGTTGTGACCATCGATTGACGAAGAGCTAGCTCCCGCTTGGGGATGCCTTTTTATTGATTTCGTATACTATTCATGTTGTATCCCATTTGGGATCCAGTATTTACAAGGGAGACTCTGCCGAAATTTTCGGGAATTATTTGATGATTTTTTTAAACCGCATAATTCGGCTTATGCCATTAAAACTACTTGTTTTAAATTGGTTTTCCTTCACTCTACTACTTTTCTTGGTTTGGATTTCTGGGTTTTCGGTTTACTTAGATTACGTACGCCTCGAGACGTTCGTAGTTTAAGTGCCGGTCTTGTTCCGTACTTTCGGGACGTGACAGAGTTGGAGGATGGGATACACACCACGGCGGACAACCTGAGAAAGATCGATTTGGGGACGGCAAACGACCCACGGCCTACGTTCGTCGGTGAGTTGTTGTCTAAAGAACAGGTGGCAATGCTAAAAGACGTGCTTATGCAATATAAAGACTGCTTCGCATGGAACTACTTCGAGATGCCGGGACTAGATCCAGAAATAGCTGTGTATAAATTGGCGATATCTCCGGACGTCAAGACAGTCAAACAGGCACCAAGAAGAATGCGGGTTGAACTTGAAATGAGTATCAACGCCGAGATCAAAAAGCTAATCGACTCCGGCTTCATCCAGGAAGTTCAATACCCTGACTGGATCGCCAACATTGTCCCAGAAATGAAGGAAAATGGGACGGTGCGTATCTGCGTGGACTTTCAGGACCTCAACAAAGCCTGTCCAAAGGAAGACTTTCCCGTACCGGTCACCGAGCTGATGATAGACAACACGTCCACTCACGAAGTCTTCTCCTTCAAGGACGGGTCTTCAGGGTACAATAAAATAAATATGCATTCCGAAGACCAGAAGCATACCGCTTTCTGGACTCCTCTGGGCATATTCTGCTACAAAGTGATGCCTTTCGGTCAGAAGAACGCTGGCGCTACTTACTAGAGGGCCATGACAAAGATCTTCGATGATCTCATACATGAAATTGTCGAATGTTACATTGACGACCTCATAGTAAAAAGCAAATTACACGAGGAACACTGGGAGCATTTGAAAATAGTGTTCCAACATCTTCGTAAGTACAACCTGAAGATGAACCCCCTGAAATGCGCGTTTGGAGTTTCCTCAGGTAAATTCCTAAGGTTCATCATACGACACCGAGGCATCGAAATAGATCCATCGAAGATCAAGGAGATTATGGAAATGCCTGCTCCAAGGACTCTAAAGCAATTACGGTATCTCCAAGGGAAGCTCACGTATATCCGACGATTCATAACCAACCTCTCTAGCAAATGCCGTCCCTACAGTCACCTGATGAAGAAAGGAATCCCGTTTGTGTGGGATCGTAAATGCCAAAGCGCAATGAACGAAATCAAACAGTATTTATAGAATCCGCCGGTACTGGCCGCTCCGGTCAAGAGAAAACCCATCATCCTGTACATGACCATCCTTGAAGGTTCCTTAGACGCGCTATGGGCACAGGAAAATGATCAAGGGAAGGAGAGAGCTCTCTACTATTTGAGCCGAGTTCTACTGGGGGCAGAAAACAACTACTCCCCTATCGAAAAGTATTGCCTGGCGTTGATCTTCGCAATAACGAACCTTCGGCATTACGCCTTAGCACATGAGGTCCATCTCATATCAAGGGTGGATCCTCTCAAATATTTGATGTCGAGAGCCATACTAATAGGATGACTCGCTAAATGGGCCCTACTCTTAATGGAGTTCTCGATAACATATCGACCCCTCAGGGAAGTAAAAGGTCAGGACATCGCCGACTTCCTCATGGAGCATCCGATACCTGCTAACTCGCCCCTAAATTGTGAACTGCCAGACGAGCACGCATTTGACACGATCGACGGGGAGAAAGGAGGGAGTAATACCCGATGGGAACTCTTTTTCGACGGAGCATCTTCTGTTGGATATGTATGCCCTAGAGGCCATTATTGTATAGTACTGGTTTGTATAATACATTTTGGAAGCTTGGGATATATATACGGGTTTACGACAGTCTTGTTCAATATAGTAGTATGCTACTTGGTTTGTTTCTATCTTAATATGTGTATATGTTTCTTTTTACATATCGCTAATACATATTGATGGAGCTCTTAGGATCTTTGCTTGACTACCAACGTTGTTATAGCGATCACACTAGTGGGGACTGGGTAGTCTATAAGCATATCCTTATACAGGTCCCTAGTTATAGGATTATCAAGATAGGGCATCGATACTCCAGAGTAGACTGGTGCATACGCTTCTCGTCCCAGCAGGGGAGATGGTCTGTCCCACAGCCATCGGTACGTCGTACTAGAGATAGTATGCAGGTGCTCGTTAGGTTACGAGTACACTGAACATGACTCGTCGGGAACTGTTGGTTGGTATTATACCTATCGTCAGTTAACAGTTCCCAGGTGACATGAGTACAGCTTAGTCCGTTGACTTGACACTGTCACTTCGCCTTGAGTGTGTTCCCACTGTTCTTAGATTACTACCCTACCACGGCTCTATTGAGTCATGCAAATAGGTAGTAGTTGGGTGTAGTCCCAAAGCACTTGGAGGCAGTGACGGTTAGACAGGATTCGTCTCTCCCGATATTGGGAGTTGATATCGCGCTGTGTCTAGAAAGTCATTACACAAAGTCCCTGTCCAGGGCAAGCGAGATTTACTGGTAGTGTTTCCAGTAGTATCTCAGGGTGTTCTGGGCTACACTCCGACATGACTTGTACCGCTATTAGGGGTCTGACGTTTACCGCCCTCTAGGCTCGACATGCGATACTCTTAGACGAACAGACCGGACTGTATGGAGATTGTCACATTCAGGCTCAGTAGGAGTTCAGATGGGTTCACCTCATCGGTCTTCTTATCGGCATCTACCTGGGGACCGTTACGTACAGCTAGTACCGCTTGCGGCCTGTGGTTAAACCCATTGCCAGCGTAGTATCGAGTCTTTAGAGTCCTACACAGAGGGTTGTTCACCTTTGGGCAAAACGAGTAGAGGTCGTGTGGTTTTACGATGGGGTTCGTTCACATATGCGTACTTGTGTGCGTTTGGTGTTCGGACAGTTGATACTAGTGGGCTTTGGTTTAAGCCGGATCCTAGTATTTGATTTTGGCTTGGTTCAGTCTCATTGCATTCGTGTTCTTCGGAACGCGGAAGCGGGTATGTATATACAGTTGACAGAAACAAATGAAGGAGACATCTCATTAGGGTTTTTGACCATTGACTTGATTAAGATCTTAATGAGATGAAGGTAATTGATTAATAGTTTTAATTAGTGATAATTGTGTTATGGTTATTTGGATTGACCATTTGACTTGTTGACCAAAGTTGACTAAGATATTTTTCTTAAGCAAAAGATTCTTTGCTTAGCATTAATGGTGATATGATAATGGTCAAATCAAATGAACCATCACAACTTTTTTCCTAATTAAAATTATTATTCTTTTATGCTAATATGAGAGCTATCTCTTCATTCTATCATATTGATTCTCTCTCCTAGCTCTCTCTCTCCTTCATCCTCTCTCTCAAACCCTAACCTCTTATGTGTTGAGAACCAAGGGAAATTGAGATCAAACCATAAAATCACTCTCTACTCACTCTAGAGTTCTTAGTCTAGCAAGCAAAGCACTCCAGTTACTTCATGGTTGAGGTAGGAGCTCAAGGTAGAGGCCTTCGGGTGGATCTTCTTCGATATAGAGAAGCCGGTGAGGAGAAACCATATGGAAGCTCACAACAAGGAGAAGGAGTTCAAATTTAAGGTTTCTATCATAGTAGATAGAACTCTATTTAGTGCTAACTAGGTTTATGGTGAAGATCCGATTAAGGTTTATTCTAGCGCCAAGTTCGTTATCGCTACGAAATTTTTGTTCCGCATTTGGCCACGGAAGTTAGCCAGGACGCTAGTGTAACCCTTCATGGTATCAGAGCCTACCCATAAACCCTACTAGCTAGTTTGCACAAAATTAAAATCTCGATTGACAAATTTTTCCAAATCACGAATCTATGTTCATGAGCTTGCTGTCGATTTTCGAAGTTGTCCTAAAATTTTTCTGAGTATCTTAGAATTACATGCAGGCAAAACTATAACTACAGAAAATATTTTGGGGCCTAACTCCAAAATTCCACCGTGGAAAGTGAGCAAAATGGCGCATTTTGCGGCCCTTCCACGGAGCTTTTTGGGCTACAGTACCTAAAATTTTTTTTGGGGCTCTAGTTCATGAAAATATGATATTTGTGATATATAGTTTTGGCCTAAGTTTATTTGAGTGCTGGATTTGCTTTTGGGGCCTATTTGGAAAAGTTTAGTCGATCGAAATTTTAAATGTGTATTTTACAGTACATTCACTTTTATCTGCGACCGGGAATGTCACTCGATCGGTAAAACTCGTCTGATTGCTATATGTTCTTTTAGACGGGTTTTGCGAACGTGACATTTGCGTTGATGTTGTGTGCTTGTTCTGTGGTTGTAGTTGGATAGTCATGTAGGATAGCATGTGATGAAATGTTAGTGGTGCGGTTTAAATTCTTTTGTACATTTGTTATTGCGGGGCAAGCGTCCGACATGTGGACTGCCGTCTTTACCGGGTTGTATATTATTTTGGGGCACGACCGGGTTGAGGTCGATGTCACTGTTTGTACATATTATTTTCTTTTTCTGTACTAGGATTACCCCGTGGTGGAGTGCATGAATAGCCGGGTTCTAGAATACCCTGAGTATTTACGATTTTTGCACAGTTGTTGCATTTGAGATAGTTTTCGTGCCTTGGTTTCTCATGTTTGTGATTATAAGGATTTCATACAGTTGAGTTGATTTGTGCGTATATACGCATACGATTTGGTTTTTGCACTCGGTATAGTTCATATATGCTTGTAGTGCAGTGTTACGCATTTTATGCACTTAGATGCACTGGACTTCGATTTCGATTGTGATACTCGATATTTGTTTTGTGCACCTTGTACACCTGATTTGATTTTGCGCATGTTCGACGCTTGATATTGGATTTCATGATCTCGTGCATGATGAATGCACCTGGTTTGGATTTTCGCGCATGTTGAGCGCATGTTTTGAGAAGCGATTTTGGTGCACACCAGATGCACTAAATCGAGATTCTTCGTGCGTGTCAGATGCACCTGTCCTTGCTGTCAGGCACACACGTTGCCTATGACAGATGTTGTGTGCACACCCGATGTACTTAGATGTTGTTTCTGTGCGCATGTATGGCACATATATGGATTTTGATTTCCGTGCGTACCAGACGCACATAGAATTTATATGCACATTTTGGGAATTGATTTCTTATGGAGCAGTATGTTTTTATGATGATTGCTATGAGTTTTTGTACTGAGCAGGACTAGTCAGAGGACAGTACCTGAATATATTTTTCATGCATTGATAGTTATTGAAGGGATTTCCAAAAAGCGAGCTATAGTCTCAGTATTTACCTACGTGTCTGATATGACACGAAATGTTTAAAACAAGGAGACCTTTCTAAATTGTTTCCAAAACGGCGGAACGTACATATTAAACAAAGGATATGTATATATGTAGTTATTTTCTTACAATAGACATCCGCCACTGTGCAGTGCTACGAGCATCGCACAGCGATTTGAAGAAGATTTGGCATGCATTGCTTCCAGATGTTTTAATGATGTATATCATATTGATTTTCATTTTGGATTTAGACATTGTGTCTTCACCATGACTTCGATGATTGCGGGATGCTTGACGGTGTTTTGATTTTGAGTTATATGCTCATTTTTCCTGCGCCTGCGCTGCGCTACGATTTGTTTTATGTATTTATGATTTCGGAGCCCTAACGACTTGATGGTTTTGCTTAGATGTTTTAGTATTTGGGGGGGGAGTTTTAATTTAAATTCGGGGACCGAATTTCTTTAAGGGGGGAAGATTGTAACGTTTTGAAAATCGTTTCGGTGAAATTTCGGAAAATCGGTAAATAAAGGGGTTTTCTGTAAAAAGTCAAAAAACAAATATCTTTATTATAAAATTAAATATACATATTCTAGCTATGTAATTGCTAGTATTTGGTGTTTATTGAGCCACTAGTGAAATTTCAAATTTTCTGAAATTTTTTTTTATTTTAATATTATTTTAAGCCGTCACTAATACATTTAATTAGGGAAAATTACAAATTGGAATGGGTTGATACAAATTTTATAATTCTTGACACACTAAACTAACGTGTAAAATATTATTTCTGAAACGAAATCGTTTGCCAGAACGGTTTAGAAATTATTGAAGAGAAAAGGCTTTTTTAGTGAATTTAGTGTAAATGGATGTTTGGGGTATAGTATTTATCATTTTCCATCACCCCACACCCATACCCACACTCTCACACCCACATTTTTCCTCCCCCTTGGCTGAATTCAGCAGCCCCCCTCTATTGTCCCCACTTGTTTTGCAAAAGAAAAGAAAAGAAATTGATAGAAGTAAAAGGTGGACTTTGACTTTTCTTCTCACTTTCTCCACCTCACTCTCTCTCCTCCCTCACCCCCCCAACAATTTCTGGACGAAATTCCACAGGCCCAACAGCAGCCCCCCCTTCCTTCTTCTCCTCTCTTTTCCATCAAAAAAATTGTCAAAAAAATCAAGTAAAAGCTCACCGAAATCAAAATCCGACTCCTACCCATTTTCCCTCATCTCCTTTAGCATGGATCTTAGAGCAAGGATTTCAAAATGGAGGTCTAGAATTCAAGTTTGATCATGGTTTGTGAGGTATAACTTTGGACCCATTGTTCATTTTTTGATTTAAATTCCTTAATGAAGCTAGTTAGGTGCTTAATTGCGGTTTAATTGAAAGATGTGGGTTTGCAAGAGAAGTTTTACATTAGGGTTTGTGAAAAATCTAGTTAGGGTTTTGTGTTGTGAGACTATGGTTGTGGGATGTATTTGACATATCAATGTTTTGCTAAATCAAATTAAGTTGCTAGTTTGCATATTTATTGATTTAAATTGTGATAATTATATAAATTGTAAACTAGGTTTTTAAAATAATTATATTTTGGTGAGATAAAATTCTAATTAAGCTTGCATGTCATTATAAATATTATATTGAGTGGTTTAATACTTTTATTTAATGAAAATCCAAGCTAAATTGTTGTTTGTTCATTTTTGCTATAAATTGTTAAAATTTGGGTATATTGTAAACTAGAATTTTGGGGTTAATGAAATTTATTGGGATTAAATTATGGAAATTGTTTTTATGACTTATTTAATATATTTAATAAGTATTATGGCCACTAGATTTGTTTAAACGTCGAGTTTTGTACTAAAACGGGTAATTTTTGCTTGCTAGATTTTCGGAAAAATGGCTTTTAGGTGAATTTGGGGTTTTTGTGAATTTTAACCTATTTTATATTATAATTAGTGTTCGTGAATGCGCAAATGAGAGTGTTTGGGTTTTTCTCGATGGTTTTACGTTTGTACATCGACATCGAGGGTTGGTTTGGCTATTCTTGCATGCGTAGGCGATAGGTTTTGACCTATGCGTGATACGCGTGCCGATTTGATTTTCGTATGCCGTTTCGATTTCGAATTTGGTTTTAATTCGATACGGTGCGTTATGATATGTAGGTACCCCATGTGGACTTCGAGACGACAAACAAGCGCGTGGCGACGTCGGCACCGGCGGGCAAGGACCAAGTGAGTAGATTTATATCTACGGGGAGAAGTCGGGTGGATGGCGTATAGCACCCCCGCAGTTCGTGGTGATGTATACGAATGCGTATACACACATATATTGATTATATATTGTTTGAGGTTATTGATGCTAATTATGGATATTTGGTGTGCTTGGATGATTTAGTGTCGCGAAATCCTAGAGTAGTGGTCACACCACACATGCACACACACACACCCATACTTGCATTCATTCTTCTTTCATATGCACTTATATGGGATTCTATATAGTTATGTGTTCACATGGGTATGGGACTATGTGTTCATATACTGGATTTGAGATGAGTCGATGAGATTTGAGTTGAGGCCGTGAGATCAGTGGTATGGCAGGATTCATACTTGAGATACGTCCTGATGTTATAGCGGATCTTTGGATGACAATGCCATGTGAATAGTGATATTAGTAGTGTACTAGACGTAGGTCAGTACCCCAGATGATGATCTTGATAAAGAGGATACCAGATGAACAGTGTGATGAGTATGATATTGACCCGTACCCAGATTTGGGGATGCCGTACGACGAATTTACGTACGAGCTATATATTGATGATTGATCCGCACTCTTGACTTGGGATGTCTGATTATAGATATGGTATCGGATATGATATTATTGAGGCGGGATCACCGAATAATATATATACATGTATGTATACGTATCGACTCAGATGTTAGGCGGTTTCCTTACCTGTAGTTTAGCTTGTTAGTTCAGCCGTATAGTTTAGTATAGTTGTTAGACTAGATTAGACTCCTACCTATTTAAAAACTAACGAATCGTGGGTATTTTAAAAGACAGGTCAAGGGATTCTACGGATATTTCAAAAGACGTATCTTTTCTTAAAAACACCGTAGCCCTTATTTTCAAAACACCGCGATTCGTGTTATTTCAAAGGCACTATTGTGGGACTTATATTAGGGTAATGCAGTTTAGTTATCGTTGTGTCTAGTTTTCAGCTCCCGCATATTATTACTGTTGCTCCGCATCGCATACTTATTGTAATTCATATTTTATTATTGATATCATACTGTTAGGACACCATCACCATTACCGATGATGATATCATGCTGTTAGGACACCATCACCATTACCGATGATGCGTATGTACCACGTACACTTACTTGCCGGCTCACACACATCTTCATCGGTAATTGCCATGCCACGAACACTTTAGAAAATACTATTTCATTTGACATAGGTTGTTAGCTAATAGTTTAGACATGATATTAGTGTACTTGCCTTATATGTTAGTTTAGACATTGTAGTTATTACTTGCTACTTCATGCATGTTATTATTCATTGATATGCCGCATTCATGGATTTTTATGTCCATATTCGCTGTTTACATGCTATTGAGGATTTGGATTCGGATTTTCATGAGATTTCCTGGATTTGGGGGAAAACCGCAAAAACATTTATAAACTTCTTTCTCTTTTTTTTTAAGAAAAAGTGCGGTTTTTCCATGATGTATGAGTCGTCCACCATGAGTTTGCTGATGGATTTCGAGACCCGATTCGAGGAGTTGGATGAACCGTTTCGGGTACATGGTAGACCCGGTAAGGTACCCCGGGACAAGAAGGTCGTGTTGCTGACGTTGAGCCTGGCAGGGGAGCACTACCTACCGGTGATTTTACCCGACGCGTCAGATATCCGGAGGATACCGTCGTGGTCTTGAGATTGATGGTAGGGGCTGGTCTGGACTGACGGCGCCCTAGATAGTGAGATTGATACAGAGATTCTGAGATATTGAGGTACAGAGATTTGATGATACAGGCCAGTCCGGATAGCCGGAGCCTGAGATTTTGAGACATTGGGATTTACGTTTTGTGTCGATGCTAGACACTGTTTATGCTGATTTCATTATGATACCTCGTTTTAAAAATACAGAAAATCTCACTAATTTATGAAAGTAGTTTTCTTCAGTACATGCATTCTGTTTCATGCATTCATACATCATCCATATGATACATTACTACCTGAGGCACTGACACGGGCACATGGGATTACACTTGGGTTAGATATTTGCCCTAGCCATGGTTATAGGTTGCTGGTTATATATTTGAGGATTATATATATTATGATCGTATGACCTAGGATTGCGTCATACACGCGATTTCTATTCGTAGATGTTTTTCTATTCACGAGTTGGCAACTCACCCCGTTATGCCCCAGTTTCTTGCAGGTTTGCCGTACAGATTTCATTACGGCTTTGCGGGCACAGTTTCGTTCGGGTGACTTGCTAGTAGGTGGGTTTATTGGTATCGTACCCATCCTATTACATTGTATATTATTATTCATCTGTATCTAGAAGTTCCATCAACCAAACATGTATTTATTGAGATAGAGACCAGAGATGTTATTCTTTCGACCTTAGAGTCGCGCGTTATATTTCTGTGGAATTCTTGTTGTTTGAGTTTCCTTTTGAGTTTTGATCCTCGCCCTTGGCGTTGTATATTATATTGCTTGTGTAGTTGTGACCGTCGATTGACGAAGAGCTAGCTCCCGCTTGGGGATGCATTTTTATTGATTTCGTATACTATTCATGTTGTATCCCGTTTGGGGGCCAGTATTTTCAAAGGAGACTCTGCCGAAATTTTCAGGAAATATTTGATGTTTTTAAAACCGCATAATTCGGCTTATGCTATTAAAACTACTTGATTTTAAATTGGTTTTCCTTCACTCTACTACTTTTCTTGGTTTGGTTTTCTGGGTTTTCGGCTTACTTAGATTACGTATGCCTCGAGACGTTTCGTAGTTTAAGTGCCGGTCATGTTCCGTACTTTCGGGACGTAACACCCAGTTGAAGAAGAAGCATAGTATTGCATTTGTTTCAGGTGTTCTTGTAATTGAGAATTGCTTTTCGGTCAGCCCTACCTCCTGGGTACTTGATACCGGATCAGGATCTCATATCTGTAATTTATTGCAGGGACTGAGAAAAAGTAGGAAAGTTGCACCTGCTGATATGTCCCTCAGGGTAGGGAACGGAGCATAAGTTAATACTGCCGCCGTCGGTGAATATCACCTAGTGTTGCCAAATGGCAATACTATGATTTTGAACAATTGCTACTACATACCTTTCATGGTTTGCAACATAATATCAGTGTCTTTACTTGATAAAGATGGATATAATTTTGTTCTTAATAGAAATATCATGAATATTTACCTTGATAAGGTACTGGTTGCAGAATGTACACTGTGTAATGGTATCTATGTTCTAAATCAGAATACAGTTCTCAATATACAAAACACACGCAATAGGAAGAGTTCTGATATGAACGAATCCTACTTGTGGTATTGTAGACTTGGTCATATCGGAGAGAAAAAGCTAAGTAAGTTGTATAAAGATGGACTTTTGAATACATTCGATTTTTCATCTTATGAAACTTGTCAGTCTTGTCTCAAAGGAAAAATGACCAAATCTCTGTTCACCGGACATGGAGAAAGGGCAGCAGAGCTCTTGAGACTCATACACAGTGATGTATGTGGTCCAATGTCTATAAATGCAAGGGGTGGGTTCTCGTACTTCATCACATTCACTGACGATCTCTTTAGGTTCGGATATGTGTATCTGATGAAACACAAATCTGAAGCTTTTGAGAAATTCAGAGAATTCAGAAACGAAGTGGAGAACCAGATAGGCAAAAGTATTAAGATCCTCCGGTCTGATAGAGGAGGGGAGTACTTAAGCACGGAATTCCTAGATTACTTAAAAGAGAATGGAATTCTCTCTCAGCTTAGTCCTCCTTACACACCACAGCACAACGGTGTATCGGAGCGGAGGAATCGTACCCTATTGGATATGGTTCGCTCCATAATGAGTGACACTGAGTTGCCTCTTTCATTTTGGGGATATGCGTTTCAAACAGCTGCATACTTACTGAACTACGTTCCATCCAAATCTGTGCCTAAGACTCCATATGAAGTATGGAGTGGACGAAATCCATATCTTAAGCGATTTAAGATATGGGATTGTCCGGCCTATGTGAAAACACAGAAACCGGACAAACTAGAGGCACGTTCAGTTCTATGTAAATTTGTGGGATATCCTAAGGATTCACTAGGATATCTGTTCTACCACACTGAGGAACAGAAGGTGTTTGTATCTCGCCATGCTACCTTTTTAGAAAGGGAGTTTCTTGTAAAAGAAACTAGTGGGAGTACGGTAGAACTGGGAGAGATCCATGAACCACAAAATGTAACTTAAGATTTAGAGGAACCACTAGATTCAGTAATCCCAGACAAACTTCAGCCATTCCGCAGATCTGGTAGGATTTCTCATCCACCCGAGAGATACTACGGTTTTCTCATAGACGGGGATCGAGAGGATTGCATCTTGGAAGAAGATGACCCTACCAGTTTCAGTCAAGCCATTATCGGCAGGGACTCTGATAAGTGGCTGGATACTATGCGGTCGAAATGGAGTCCATGTACACCAATAAAGTGTGGACCTTGTATATTGCTCCACCTGGGGTAAAACCCGTTGGATGCAAATGGATCTACAAAAGGAAACTTGGTATAGATGGGCAGGTAGAAACCTATAAGGTTAGACTCGTTGCAAAAGTTTTTCGTCAAAGACCTGGTGTGGACTATGACGAAACTTTTTCTCCAGTGGCTATGCTCAAATCCATTCAAATCCTACTTGCCATTGCTGCCTTCCATGACTATGAAATCTGGCAGATGGACGTAAAAACGGATTTTCTAAATGGCAGTTTGGAAGAGTGCATTTATATGGATCAGCCAGAAGGTTTTGTAGACAATGGGAGCAGCGGGAAGGTGTGCAAGTTGCTTAAATCCATTTATGGATTAAAGCAGGCATCGCGAAGCTGGAACATCTGTTTTGATGAAGCAATCAAGGAATTTGATTTCATCAAGAACGAAGATGAGCCTTATATTTATAAGAAGATTGTAGGACGAACTGTCGTGTTCCTAGTCTTGTACGTGGACGACATTCTTTTGATAGGAAATGACATTCCTATGCTGCAATAGGTCAAGCTATTCTTGTCACAACGGTTCTCCATGAAGGACCTGGGTGATGCCACATGCATACTGGGGATCAAGATCTACAGAGATAGATCCAAGAGATTACTGGGACTTTCACAGTCCAGGTACATAGAGACCGTACTAAAGAGATTTAGTATGGAAGATTCCAAACGCGGTAATATACCAGCATTGCACGGAATCACCCTCTCTAAGAAGATGTCTCCCAAGACTGACGAGGAGAGGGTTCGCATGAGCATTATACCCTACGCTTCGGCGGTAGGATCTATAATGTATGCGATGCTATATACAAGACCAGATGTAGCTTACGCGCTAAGCGTGGTGAGCCGGTATCAGTCAGACCCAGGTGAGAACCACTGGACAGCAGTGAAGAACATTCTCAAGTACCTGAGAAGGACTAAGGAGATGTTCCTGGTTTACGGTAATGGAGACCTCAGGGTCGAGTCCTTTACCGATTCAAGCTTCCAGAGTGACAAGGATGACAGCAAATCTGTCTTGGGTTTTGTGTTTACTCTCAACGGAGGGGCGGTGTGTTGGAGGAGTTCTAAACAGGATACCGTCGCAGACTCAACGATGGAGGCTGAATACATTGCTGCAAGCGATGCCGCAAAAGAGGCGGTCTGGATGAAGAAGTTCATTAGTGAACTTCAGGTGGTTCCTTCCATTGTTGACCCAATACCTTTGTATTGCGATAACAATGGGGCTATAATTTTAGCGAAGGAACCAAGGTCCCATCAGAAGTCCAGACACATCTTAAGACGGTATCACCTGATCAGGGAGATCATTGATCGCCATGAGATCGAGGTACGGAGAGTGGACACAAAAGACAACACGGCGGATCCATTCACAAAGGCCCTCCCTCAAACACAGTTCGAGCGACTTTTTGAGCTATTGGGTATGCGGTACGCCAACAGCTGGCCATAGAGCAGACGTTGGGTATGCGGTACACCAATTACTGGCCTTTAGTGAAAGTGGGAGATTGTTGGATATGTATGCCCTAGAGGCCATTATTGTATAGTACTAGTTTGTATAATACATTTTGAAAGCTTGGAATATATATACGGGTTTACGACAGTCTTGTTCAATATAGTAGTATGCTACTTGGTTTGTTTCTATCTTAATATGTGTATATGTTTCTTTTTACATATCGCTAATACATATTGATGGAGCCCTTAGGATCTTTGTTTGACTACCGGCGTTGTGATGGCGATCACACTAGTGGGGGCTGGGTAGTCTATAAGCGCATCCTTATACAGGTCTCTAGTCGTAGGATTATCGAGACAGGGCATCGATACTCCAGAGTAAACTGGTGCATACGCTTCTCATCCCAGCAGGGGAGATGGTCTGTACCACAGCCATCAGTACGTCGTACTGGAGATAGTATGCAGGTGCTCGTTAGGTTACGAGTACACTGGACAGGACTCGTCGGGAACTGTTGGTTGGTATTATACCTATCGTCAGTTAACAGTTCCCAGGTGATATGAGTATAGCTTAGTCCGTTGACTTGACACTGTCACTTCGCCTCGAGTGTGTTCCCACTGTTCTTAGATTACTACCCTACCACAGCTTTATTGAATCGTGCAAACAGGTAGTAGTTGGGTGCAGTCCCGAAGCACTTGGAGGCAGTGACGGTTAGACTGGATTCGTCTCTCCCAGTATTAGCAGTTGATATCGCGCTGTGTCTAGGAGAGCCATTACACAAAGTCCCTGGCCAGGGCAAGCGAGATTTACTGGTAGTGTTTCCAGTAGTTTCTCAGGGTGTTCTGGAATACACTCCGACACGACTTGTACCGCTATTAGGGGTCTGGCGTTTACCACCTCCTAAGCCCGACATGCGATACTCTTAGACGAACAGATCGGACTGTACGGAGATTGTCACATTCAGGCTCAATAGGAGTTCAGATGGGTTCACCTCATCGGTCTTCTTATCGGCATCTACCTGGGGACCGTTACGTACAGCTAGTACCGCTTGTGGCCTGTGGTTAAACCCACTGCTAGCGTAGTGTCGAGTCTTTAGAGTCCCATACAGAGGGTTGTTCACCTTTGGACGAAACGAGTAGAGGTCGTATGGTTTTACGACGAGGTTCGTTCACATATGCGTACTTGTGCGCGTTTGGTGTTCGGACAGTTGATACTAGTAGGCTTTAGTTTAAGCCGGATCCTAGTATTTGATTTTGGATTGGTTCAGTCTCATTGCATTCGTGTTCTTCGGAACGCGGAAGCGGGTATATATATACAGTTGACAGAGACAAATGAAGGAGACATCTCATTAGGGTTTTTGACCATTGACTTGATTAAGATCTTAATGAGATGAAGGTAATTGATTAATAGTTTTAATTAGTGATAATTGTGTTATGATTATTTGGATTGACCATTTGACTTGTTGATCAAAGTTGACTAAGATATTTTTCTTAAGCAAAAGGTTCTTTGCTTAGCATTAATGGTGACATGATAATAGTCAAATCAAATGAACCATCACAACTTTTTTGCTAATTAAAATTATTATTCTTTTATGCTAATATGAGAGCTATCTCTTCATTCTATCATATTGATTCTCTCTCCTACCTCTCTCTCCTTCATCTCTCTCTTAAACCCTAACCTCTCATGTGTTGAGAACCAAGGGAAATTGAGATCAAACCATAAAATCACTCTCTACTCACTCTAGAGTTCTTAGTCTAGCAAGCAAAGCACTCCAGTTACTTCATGGTTGAGGTAGGAGCTCAAGGTAGAGGCCTACGGGTGGATCTTCTTTGATATAGAGAAGCCGGTGAGGAGGAGCCATCTAGATCATTCCAAGGAGCTCACAACAAGGAGAAGAAGGAGTTCAAGTTTAAGGTATAACTTTCTATCATAGTAGATAGAACTTTATTTAGTGCTAACTAGGTTTATGGTAAAAATCCGGTTAAGGTTTATTCTAGCGCCAAGTTCGTTATCACTACGAAATTTTTGTTCCGCATTTGGCCACGGAAGTTGGTCGGAGCGCTAGTATAACCCTTCATCTTCCATGAAGAAACGAAAGCAAAGCACCCATATAATCAAATCAAGGGTAGGTCTTATCTTCGTGACTCCACAAGGAGGGATAATGCGCTTTGCCCTTTCCTTAACCAAGCCAAGAACTAATAACGAAGCAGAATACAATGCTTTGATAGCAGGTCTTGAGATCGCTATTGACATAGGGATCGAGAACCTCCTTATATATGGAGACTCCCAGCTGGTCGTTAGTCAAGTAAACGGCGACTATCAAACGTGCAAACCAGAGTTGGTAAAGTACGGAGAAAGAGTGCAGCAACTACTGACTCAAATCCCCTCTTACATTCTTGAGAGCATACCGCTTGCGGAAAATAGCAAAGCTGACGCACTAGCCAAGCTCGCTAAAGAATTGGCTGACGAAAACCTTGATGATGTAAGGATCGTTGTGCAAAGCCACCGAGTTCTCGCACCAGCAGAAATATCTCCAGAGTCGTCTGAAGAAAGTGAGGCAACCGAGCAGACAGCCCTATAAATAGAGGACCAAGAAAAGGCTAAGGATTGGAGAGAGGTCTTCATAGACTACTTCAAATCCCGTCGAACGCCTGAAGATGCATCCTCAAGACTTCAGCTCATGAAACGAGCCCTGTCTTTCATCTTCATCAATGATACTTTATATAATAGATCGTTTGACTCTCTGTGGCTAAGATGCCTGCGGTTCTCACCAAGCTGGGCCAAAGATGAAGCTGAAGATCAGAAGAATGGGCTACTATTGGCCTACGATGATTCAGGACTGCCTCAAATACGCGAAGCATTGCCACTCGTGCCAAATTCATGGGGACTTCATCCACCAGCATCCAAACCCGCTACACCCAACAGTGTCTAGCTGGCCGTTCGAAATGTAGGGAACTGACATAATTAGACCCATTGAACCAGCATCATCCAAAGGGCATCGGTTCATACTGGCGATAACTGATTACTTCTCTATGTGGGCAGAAGCAATACCGCTAAGAGAAGTGAAGAAGGAGAATATTCTCCATTTCTTCAAAACGCACGTCATCTACCGTTCGTCACTCTGCGACGGATTATTTCTGATAACGGGTTGGCCTACAGAAGTCACAAAATCAGCCGCTTCGCCAAGCAGCATAACATAGACTGGAGATACTCTTCGGTCTATAATCCCCGAGCTAACGGTCTAGCTGAGGCATTTAACAAGACCTTAATGAAGATCATAAAGAAAACGGTGCCCAAGAATAAAAAGGACTGGCACGAGAGACTGCATGAAGCTCTCTGGGCGTATCGAACCACGTTCAAGACGGCCACGAATACAACGCTATATGCATTAGTATTCGGCACAGAAGCAGTACTCCCCTTGGAAATAGAGCTACCTTCTCTACGAGTAGCAGTTTATTACGAGTTAACAGACGAAGAAAATGCTCACCTTCGGCTTAAGGAGCTTAACGCCCTCGATGAAACTCGTCTCATAGCGCAGCAAAACCTAGAGGCTTACAAAGTAAAGATGACGTGCTCTTACGAAAGATTGACTAGGTCGATATCATTCCGTCAAAGCGAACTCATGATAGTTGTCAAAAGACCTATGATCCTCAATCGTGCCAAACGGGGGAAATTCGAGCCAAACTATGAAGGCCCATTCATCATAGACAAAGTCTACCAAGGTGGGGCTTACTTGCTCATGGATATGCATGGCGAAAGACCCTTTCGACCAATAAACGGTCGATTCCTGAAAAAATACTACGCTTGACGAGTTCCAACTCAGGTCAATGATAGATGACGACGCCTGTGTCCGCTCGCTATCTTCTTGAGTCAAAACTCTGAAAGCAGTACCCAACACAATTTTGTCTCAAACATGGCACAACGGACCGAAATGTCTTTAAATTAACAACGGACCGAAATATCCTTAAACTAACAATGGACCGTAACGTCCTTAAAATTACCATGAACCGTAGCATCCTTGAGCTAGCGTAAAAAAAAAAAACGGTATGTCCACAAGCGAAATGGGCACGGATGAAAACCCGAAAAGGCTCCGTGAGTAAAAACAGCAGGGCTACCGGCGAGTTTGTGAAAACCCGAATGGGCGCAGATTCGTAAAATTTTTCTGTGTACTTGCAGGGTCCTCTCGACCTTGTAAGGAGAAAATACCCGCGTGAGATCCTTACGACTCACAAGGGAGCAAGACACTTAGGAATCCTCACGATTCCTAAGGAGAAATTACACTTACGAGATCCTCACGACTTGTAAGGAGAATTTTCCACCTATGAGACCCTCACGGCTCACAGGATTCAAAAGTCTTAAGATACAGGAACCTAAACCTGTTCTTAAACCATTATACCCCCCAAAATTTTGCCCTACAGGCGATCAATATCGGCCCTTTATACAATCCACGGTCATAAATAACCGTTCCCCCGCCTAGTTCCACCAATGGTGTGAAGGCTCGGTGGACAACACTTGCAAGATCCTCTCGACTTGCAAGGAGAAAATGCTCTTGTAAGATCCTTACGACTTACAAGAGAAAATATCACTTAGGAATCCTTACGATTCTTAGGGAGAAAATACACCTATGAGATCCTCACGACTCATAGGGAGAAAACCCTTTATGAGACCCTTACGGCTCATAAAGTTGAAAAACCTTAGTGGGCAGACCCCTAACCCTGTCCACTAAGACATCCTTTCTTAAATCAGCAACGGCAAATGATGATTCGCTTCTCGCAACGTTCTGGTAGCAGCGATACTGATGCCTAAATCGGTAATTAAATCCAAGTCCACAAATGGCAAATAATGATTCGCGCCCGGCATCATATTCCGGTACAACAATGCTGAAGTCGAATCCAACTAATGACCTCCTTGTCGTAAAGCAATGCTTCGACTCGGAAACATGTCAACCCCTGACCTCCTTGTCGTAAAGCAATGCTTCGACTCGGAAACATGTCAACCCCTGACCTCCTTGTCGTAAAGCAATGCTTCGACTCGGAAACATGTCAACCTCCTTGTCGTAAAGCAATGCTTCGACTCGGAAACATGTCAACCCCCGACTCGGAAACATGTCAACCCCCAACCTCCTTGTCGTAAAGCAATGCTTCGACTCGGAAACATATCAACCCCCGACCTCCTTGTCGTAAAGCAATGCTTCGACTCGGAAACATGTCAACCCCCGACCTCCTTTTCGTAAAGCAATGCTTCGACTCGGAAACATGTCAACCCCTGACCTCCTTGTCGTAAAGCAATGCTTCGACTTGGAAACATGTCAACCCCTGACCTCCTTGTCGTAAAGTAATACTTCGACTCGGAAACAAGTCAACCCCCGACCTCCTTGTCATAAAGAAATGCTTCGACTAGGAAACATGTCAACCCCCCGACCTCCTTGTCGTAAAGAAATGCTTCGACTCGGAAACATGTCAACCCCCGACCTCCTTATCGTAAAGCAATACTTTGACTCGGAAACATGTCAACCCTTGACCTCCTTATTGTAAAGCAATGCTTCGACTCGGAAACATGTCAACCCCCGACCTCCTTATCGTAAAGCAATGCTTCGACTCGGAAACATGTCAACCCCCGACCTCCTTGTCGTAAAGCAATGCTTCGACTCGGAAACATGTCAATCCCTGACCTCCCTGTTGTCAAGCAATACTTTGACTCGGAAACATGTCAATCCCTGACCTCCCTATCATTAAGCAATGCTTCGACTCGGATACATGTCAACCCCTGACCTCCCTATCGTCAAGCAATGCTTCGACTCGGAAACATGTCAACCCCTGACCTCCCTGTCGTAAAGCAATGCTTCGACTAGGATACATGTCAACCTCTAACCTTCCCGCCGGAGCAATGCTCCGTCTCGGAAGTAAATCAAACTACGAACATCCCAACCCATAAAAGACGGTCTCTTGTGAGATCCTTACGACTCTCAAGAGAAAACGCACTTAGGGGTCCTCACAACACCTAAGGAGAAAAGACACCTACGGGATCCTCTCGACTCGTATGGAGAAAACCCTTTATGAGACCCTCACGGCTCATAAAGTTGAAAAATCTTAAGCGGAAGATCTGAACCTATTTTCTAAGCCATCGCAACCCCACAAAGAGTTCAAGATGAACTGCCACTTATTATCTACAGGCCATACTTGCCAGAGTAACATGCCAACGACACAGCAAAGAAAATAAAGCGATAGTCGGAGATAAGAAATGTGTCCTTTATTCATGAATTTGATTGAATACAAGATACATCATATAAAATTAAAAAAATATGAATGAAATGAATACATATTATTCAAATATTACACATGATCAATCGATACAAAAATCGCTATTGAGAATGAGGCATTTTCAATAAATCATCCAGCTGCTCGCGCACTCCTCTCAACTCCTTCTCATGATCAGCCGCCGCGGCCAGCTCCACTTCGACTCGAGCTCGTTGCTGCATGCAGGATGAAAGTTTCTCATCGATTTCCCATTGAGCAGCTTCGCGATTCTGCGTAACTCGCTCTAGGAAGTCAAGCTTCTGCCTCAGCGCTATCCCATCCGAAATGCATCGCTGCAGATTGTCAAAGACGTCTCTCAGTCGCGCAGCGTTCGCTTCAACCTGGGCGCACGGCTGGATAGATTCGCCTGAAGCTTCCTCATGTTCCTTCCGCCTCAAGGTCACTTCTTGTTCGAAATGGCGGAGGAAGGGAACGCTCTGTTCCACCCATGCGGCCCGCTGGGAGTTCAAAGCCAACGCTTCTAGAACAGGACACCTGAGCTCCATCTCATGCAGGCAGGCCTCGTTCTTCCTACAGTGATTAACCCAAGACTTAACGACGTCTTCGCTATAGAAGTTCACGAGCGTCGCCAGCATGGGATTAACCTTGGCAGCAAAATCTGTAGCGAGTGCAGGGGCCTCCGCGTCAAGCTCCTCGATGGATTCACTCAACATACGCAGGCTGGTCGCAGCGCCTTTAGAAGATGGACGTCTAGAAAAGGGCCCTGCTGGCATTAGGATGCAAGATTCAAAGGGAGTAGGAGCCGGTGCGATTGCTGTAAAATGAATTACGGTTAAAAGCTGACTCACGAAATAAAGAAACCACATGAGCGATGAAGGCTTTTATACCGGCTACGACAGGTGGCAAAGTTGGGAGTACCGGTGGCACGACTATTCTCTCATCCCCTCCTACAATCTGTAATGTTGCAATCAATGCAAAGAAGAATTAGCAACGACTTGGCCGCCCGTAAAAGAAAGGAAAGAGATATTAGCCAAAGACTATACTCACCAACACAACCAAATGAAGCAATCTCCGATTGGAAGGGGAAGTGCGGGCTTAGCACCTAATATAAGTGGTCAAAATGGACTCCTGCAAAGTTGTGACAATGTACTGTTGGTACAAGGAAGATGGTATCCACAATTTGACCAGGTAAATCGCAAACCCATACCTTGCAGCAATTGAGAGGGCAAGAGAGAAGGCGAAGCGACAGCGACCGTCAGAGCAGCAGCCGGTGACGCTTCTTCGAGTGGCATAACCTCAGCGCTCACCACACCTACATTTGAAATGAACAAAATATCATCAAAAGGCACTGAAAGGGATTGTGAAATAAAAAGTAAACAGCGGCCCAAGACCTACTTGAGCGGTCATCGGCCAAAACCGCGACGGATGCATCACCGGGCGTTGCGGCTTCTTCGCTCGCCATCAGTGGAACGGTTTCAGCCCCCGTGGCTTCATCCCCTGATTCTACGGGAGCTATGGTGACGCTTGTGATGCCCATCGAGAGTAGGGAACTACAAGGAAAAAGAGAAGCGGTTTGGGCAGTCCCAGACTCCCGAGAGAGAGTAGCCGCTTCGGACTTTGTGGTCGTCGTCTTCTCACTTACCACCTCATCGCCAATACTTGGCCCTGCAAGATATGATATATCAGAATTTGCGGATGGAGTAAAAGTAAAAGGACCGAGCATTGCATTACCTAGCGATGGATTTGCGGTTGCCTCCCGAGCCGTGCGTACAACCTGTCTATGAGCGGTAGACAGGGGAGCTGAATCATCCTCTGGAGGAATAGCAACAAACGGAGCGGTGCTTGAGCCTGCACCCACAGCCAAGCTGACGTCACGTTCCCTCGCCGTACGCTTTCTACATTTTTTGTCGGCCTTAACAGTGAGAAGTGATCTCCTCAAAACCTTCGTCAAAGAGACGTCATCGTCCGAATCATGAGCTGCCTCTGGAGCCGTTACGGCGTCCGTCATTGGCTGCTTAAGTGAAACCTCCTGCAATACTGACAGGAGAGCTGGGGCCATAATAGCCGGCTCTAGAAGCGTCACCGCATCACCGCTCGGGATTGGCGCTGCGCTTGGGATAACCTGAGTCGAGGTAGTACCTGCAATAAGATGAGAAGGAAGGGTTAAACCACGAATAAAGTAAAAGGGAATGAAAGCACAACGAGCCGAAGTATACCAAGGCCCAAGGAAGCGCGAAGCCTCTCTTCCTCTTCGAAAGTCTTGAGTGAAACCGCAAGAGCCTCTTCGGTGGAGATACCTATTGAAGAAGAAAGTGTCAGTCAAAGCATAATTATATATACATAATCGCGGAAAGATACGACTGAAGTCTACCTGACTGTGCAATGGTGATCAGTGTTGCTTCATCGCGAGCTAGTTGCTTGGAAACCGCGATGGCTGCCTCTAGATCGGTATCATCCGGCGCAATGAATAAACCCTCGTTGGTGCTGTACTCACCCAAGCCTTCGCTATATGGAGCATGGGGCTCCTGGCCGAATGCAACGTCCGGAGCAAATAGCGACTTCTTCTTCTTTTGCGAACGAGTGCCGGTAGCCGCTAACACGAGCTTGCGCTTGGCGGGTACTTTGGGGCGACGAGTCCCGATTGCCGAACCCACCCCAGAATCTAGAGACACTACAGCCACCGCTTCCACGGGCACACGGGGGAGGGGTCGCTCAGGTATAGCGCATGGGACCACGACCGCAGCAGCCTCTCTCATGGGAGGATGAACGATGGTCCACCGCTTTAGGGGAACGGCTGGATTACCAGCAGGGGTTACACCCTTATGATCAAGTAAGAGCCGTCTTTCTTCCCTAATAACGGCGCCTAACGAATGCTGATACCATGCCACATATGCGTTCAAGAATCGCGGAACGCAACTCAGCTCACTGATAAAGAAAATGGAGCCGGTGTTCAACCGCATAAAATGGTGTAATGCATTGCGGATACCTTCTTCTGTAGCAGCTGGCTCAGCTAGGAAGGCCTCGAGCGGGACGCCCTGATTATAGCTTGATTGCTGGGAGAAACAGTGTGGGTTGTACCTCATGAACAACGCCGAATCATTCTGCATAAACACGAGAATGTACGGCCTGATTGAATATAAATGAAGAATCTCCCGAGCTTTCAAGGTAGAGGCCCCGTCTTTAAAAGTGTCCCGCAGTGGCTGCACCGTCTTAGTAGACTCATTGTTGATGGTTAAAACCTTATCGACAAAGGTCATGCCGTCTCCAACCATATGCGGACGAAGGACCACACCCCTAGCCTCCCGCTGTGTCGGAGTTAAAACGGAAGCGTCAACTAGGTGCATAATCCGAGGGAAGTTGTAACTGTAGTAGAAACGAGGCCGTTTGTGAGCACCAAAAGCGTCGAGTATATGCAACTCGATCCATGACATAAAATAGTGCAGCGAGAAAGTGACTGGCTGTACCCCCGGCTCGGTGGTGTCCGCCGCTAAGCTGAGACCATGGTACAAGTGTGTCAACCCAGCGATCCCTATAGCCACCCGCATTCCCGCGACCATGCGATGGGCCGGGTAAAAGGCTGATGGCCTCATGTAACGAGGGTGCATCGGAAGCACGAACCAGTTTAGCCATAAGCCAATGAACCCCAGCACGAACTGTAGTGTTGCTAGGCACACGCACAAGGGTCTACGAGGCATCAACCATGCCCAATTTAAAATTTAGCCGTGCCGAACAACCCAAAGCCGGATCTTTAAACTAGAGATTAGACGAAAACAAGTATGTTAAACTCTTTAACACTAAGTGAGAGGGATTACAACCTTTGTAGATCCAGTCCTTCACTTCTTAAGCATCGTGTTGAGGTCCCTTCGCTGCGATCATCGTGTTCCGGACTCTCGAGAGGCTCCACGAAGAGAAAGATGCAAGCTTGCTTCCGATCTTCGATAACAAAGATGATCTACCTTGATGTTTCATTAACACAAGCTAACACTCACTAAATGAAGTGAACACCCTCATCTAAATGGCAAGGGTAGATGAAGATGATGAAGTAGGATTTTTGCTCTCTTTTATTTTCTTATTCTCACTCATTTTCATCACTTGGAAAAAAGCTAGAAAGCTTTTTCCATGAAAGAAAGAAGAAGCAAGAAGAAGATGAATAATCATTGTTAAACCTTTTGTGATGAATAATGAAAGGATAATGATGAATAATGCAACCATGGTTGCTAAACCTTTGTAGAGAATTAACCAAGGGTGAAGGGTTTGGGTTAGGTTAAAGATGAGTCACTTGTAAATATCTTTTTCATGACAAAAGAAAAACATTCTAGAAACTTCTAGAAAGCATTAACCCAAATCAAACCCTAATCTTGTTTAATCTCTACTAAACATGTTGCATTAGTAATCATATCATGTTACAATATTATATATCACATATATAATATTTATTGTAACAAAATAAAATAATACAATTAACATATATCGCATATATATATATATATATATCAATGTATTACCCGAGTGAGAAAAAGAATCTTTTAGTGAGCAAATATTAGTTAATGTAATTTAATATATCATATATATTATTATACATTAAATTATCGAATCAACACTTTATCCGACAATCCGGCTATATCGCATATAACCGACTAATATCTCATTTACCGATTCATCGAATCAACACTTGATCCGATGACCCGGCAGATATCAAATATCGCGAGAATAGAATACGGTATCTCATATCGCATTATCCTCGGTTCCACACATATCACATATGTGCTCCTACTCCGTTTTGCCTGAGTCAAGAAACCTCTGTGTAGGACTCTAAAGAATCGTCAATACGCCGGCAGTAGGTGATGATCATATCAAACACCCACAAGTTGCAAGCGGTCAGCTAAACGTAACAGCCACCCAGGTATTGAGTGCTCAGAAGATCAACAAGCAAGCCTGTACATTCTCCTGTGAATCCAATCAGTAACACTCCCGTACAGTCCGGTCTCGTCGTCTGATATGTCGCATATCTCGTCTAGGGGTGGTAAACGTCAGACCCCAGTAGCTCGATAAGTCGTGTCGATATGAGGTCTATAACAGTTCGAGAAACTACTGATAACACTTACCAGTAAATCTCTGCAACTCTGGCCAGGGATTTCCAGTTATAGCCAATCGAACACAGCACAACATCAACTCCCTATACCGGGAGAGACGAATCCCCTCCTATCGCTCATTGCCTCCATGTGATTCGGGACTGTACCCAAAAGCCACCTTTTTGCACGCCCTCTTGGACATGGTATGATGGAAATCAAAGCACAGTGGGAATCACACAAGACTCTATGACGATCTCGGGTCAACAGACTACTCTGTACTAGTGTCACCAGAGAACTGCCATCTGACATCAGGTAAAATACCATCTGGGAGTTCTCGGCGAGTCCGTCCAGTATACCCAGTCTCTACTGAGCACACGTACACCATCCTTGATGTCAAACACCGATGGATATGGGATCATCCATCGCCCATCATATGGGTCAAGATGCGTATACGCTAGTCTACTCTGGTGTATCGATGCCCTGTCTCGATACACTCTCGACTAGGAACAGTTATAGGATGTACTCATCGACTACCGTGGCCCCACTAGTATGATCTCATCATAGTCCCAGTAGTTGAGTACATATCCTAAGGGCTTTATCAACATGTAACATAGAGACAATCAGAGTACATGTTAAGATAAAATACAACCAAATAGCATACTATCATGTCGAGCAAGAAAGTTCTCCCTATAAATGTCCAAGCATCCACTACAATATACATCGTATGTACAGTAATGGCATCTAGGGAATAGATATAACTAACACGAATATCTTTTCATCGACGTCTGGAAAAGCAAGCTCCGCGAAGGGAACGACAGGAGCATCTAGAATAAAGAAACTTTTTAAATCCGCCTCCGTCGTCGGTTGGTTAGCCAATCCAAAACCAAACGGATCGTCAAGTTTGGCGAAATGCGCAGCTTCCGTCGATAAGACTTCCGGACGAAGAAAATGAGCGATAATGTCTGCGTAGCTGACTCCGTGCCCCCTGGACTCTAGAAATAAACCTTCGTAAATATTCAACACCTTGATCAAGCTTGAGAATTGATGTTGAATGCCATTCTCCGGGGTAAGACCCATTACCACTGATTTGGTGGCAAAGATGTACTCATCCGGAGGAAGCAGCTCCTCGTAGTGTTCTCCCCTAACGGGTAAGCCAGAGATCTCCGCAAACTCCTCTAAAGAGATCGAGACTTCTCGATCCGATAGAAGGAAGGTGTGGGTTGGAATATTCTATTGTTCCAGAAAAGCATTGACCCACTAAGCAGGGGCATGGAATATTGGAAGAAAGACACATAAATGGTGGGGTACAACCCAAGCTTCAGCAGCAACGATCTCTTGGCCAACAAAATGTAGCGGGCCTACTGCAAATACCCAGCTGTATGATGAGGAGTCAAGCCTATCATGTACAGCTGTCCCCAAGGGCGCAACTCGCCCTGACATATACGCCGCCCCAGAGTATCCAAAGCAATCGGCGGCTGCACGGGTATCGCGGCCATAGAAGGCTGAAGGTAACCCTCTGAGGTCCAGTTGACCTCCTCCACGACATAGTTCACCGGAGGTGCGTCAGCATAATGGATCGCCGAAATGGGCTCCGAAAGTGCTGCGCAAGAAAAGCTACGCCGACCCCTGATGATCTAATTGTACCACATTCCCCATAAATGAAGATTCTTCCGCTCTGGGTCGTGATCCCTGATCAGTGTGAAAACTTCCCGGTCTACTAGCGCGTCATCAAATGCGCTCTCCTGGCGAACAAAGGGGAATGAAGTGTCGAAAGACATAGTACCTGCGCGAAAAAGAACAAAAGTTAGTCGTCAATGCTACAGTTTAAGTTCTGGCATTTGGTACTTTAAATTCATACCACACTGCAATGCAGTGGAAAGGGACCAAAGGGGACCCATACAATCTAGCTGACGGCTCATCATTGATGAGACAGGCACTCATTAATGAGGGAATCCTAATAGGATTTCTCAGTAATGAGAGGCCCCTCAGGCCAAGGAGTAAAACTCCCTTGAAAGCAGCGCTCTACAGACAGAGTGACATCTGTCAACTCTAATGATGAAGGGAATAAAAATTCCCCAAAGAAAAAAATGCTAAAGAGCGTTGCTCTGCGAAGAAGATGAAATAATCCATCAAAACCCTAAAAAGGCAAAGATTTTTACAAAGTTAAAAACTTCAAGATCTTTAAGATCCACAAACGAACTCTAAGGGTTTTCATTAAAGGATTAAGAAACCCTAAAAGGATGTTTTTGATCTATGATCCAAAAAGAGCAAAGCTCTGGTTTTTAATTAACGAGTTAAGAAACCCTTAAAAATCTTTGAGATTTATGATCTAAATAGAGCAAAGCTCTGTTAATAGGTTCAAATCTTACCAAAATTTTGGACAGAGTTTTAACTCTAAAGGAATTTCCTTTGGGAAGAGTGTTGTGCTCTGAAGGAGAATCAAATTCTCAGAAAATTAGAAGGTAGGAAGATGAACAGGAATCATCTTGAGGGCCAAGGGCCCTATTTATAGGAGTTGGAAGTCGATCCAACTTCCAAGTCGATCAGACGGTGGTAAGGTTGCCACCGCTGCACTTACGCGTAAGCCACGTGAGCGCAACGGTGGGGGGGCATTTTCTTCCCCCAATCAGAGCAAAGCTCTATTCAAAATTCAAAATTTGAACTGAGGCAGCGTCTCACGTGCAAAGCACGAGAGCACTAAGCGCTAAGAGTTAAAGACTCTGAGGCAGTGCCTCATGTGCAAAGCAGGAGAGCGCCAAAGCGCCAGCGCTATGAGTCAAAGACTCTGAGGAAGCGCCTCGCGTGCAAAGAACGACAGCGCTAAGCGCTAAGAGTCAAAGACTCTGAGGCAGCACCTCTCATGCAAAGAACGAGAGCGCTGAGCGCCAGCGCCAAGAGTCAAAGACTCTGAGGCAGCGCCTCACGTGCAAAGCACGAGAGCGCCAAAGCGCTAAGAGTCAAAGACTCTGAAGCAGCGCCTCGCGTGCAAAGCACGAGAGCGCTGAGCGCCAGCGCTGAGAGTCAAAGACTCTGAGGCAGCGCCTCACGTGCAAAGTACGAGAGCGCTGAGCGCTAGCGCTAAAGAGTCAAAGACTCTGAGGCAGCACCTCACGTGCAAAGCACGAGTGCACCAGCGCTAGAACTAAATGTTCTCCACCGTTGGATCAAAGATCTGACGAAGATGATAAAATCATCAAAATTCAGAATCAAATTCTGCTAAGGAAATATTCCTCCCAATCTTTCTAAATAAGAAAGATTGATCTCTGTAAAACAGAGCACCGTTGGATCAAAGATCCGATGGTGATTAATAAAATCACCAAGATTTCAGAATAATCTCTGTTTGGGAAAATATTTTCCCAGTCTCATTAATAACAAGAAGAAAATCTTCTGTTAAGCAGAGGACTTTTGGATCAAAGATCCAACAGAGGATAAAATCCCCAAATCAATCATAAATCTTTCAATGAAATATTTTCTTAACTGAATTAACAATCAGCCTCCCCTATATAAAGGACCCAAGACTTCAAGTCTGATATAGAGAACAGAGAGAAGAAACCCCCTCAAAAAACTTCAATTTTGAAGACGAGAGCTATTCTCTTCTCAAGGTAAATAAAATAAGGGAGAGATCATAGCATCTCCTCTACATAGTTAAGAGTTTAACTCTCACATGAGAACATAGTTCTTTTTCTAGATCTTAGATTTATGAGACAAAGTCTCCCATAATCGAGAATTTAATTCTCACAGAATTGAACCAAACAGAACCAGAAAACTCAGCGCTTGAGTGCTATTTAATAAGGAGTGCATAACACTCATTGTCTGGCGCTCAGCACCGAATGCCCTACGTGCTCCTCATGTGGGCGCCAATTAATAAGGAGTGCATATCACTCATAATCTGGCGCTCAGCGCCAAGCGCCCCACATGCTCTTCACGTGTGCGCTATTTAATAAAAAGTGCAAAGCACTTAGATTCTGGCGCTCAGCGCCGAGCGCTCTGCGCCGAGCGCTCCGCGTGCTCCTCACATGGGGCGCTACTTAATAAAAGCTCTCAACACTCACTGCGTGGCGCTCAACGCCGAGCGCTTCACATGCTCCGCACGTGAGCGCTGTCAAGTGTTTAACACTCTATAAAAGAATATAAATAAAACAAAAAGAATAAAGGGTGTCAGAGCCCACATTAATGCTCAGCAATGCTAATGCAGCAAGATGACCAAGCCCAAATAAATACTCGAGTGGGCTGAGCCCAAGGTTGGGTAAATCCCAAATTAACCCAATTCATATGCTTTCAAATTGGACTTAATCCCAAACAGGATTATCAAATCTTTGATGAACATCCACTAGTTCAAGGGTACATCTCTTCACACATCTGATATATGTCGTTGTAATTTTTCAACGTCTTAAGAGAGGTGGTGGGTCCCGACAACCAACCACAGACTCTAACAGTGGACCGTAATGTCCTTAAACTAACTTTGGACCGTAACGTCCCTAAACTAATAACGGACCGTGACGTCCTTAAACTAAATTTCACAGACTATGACGTCTTTAAACTTTAAACCCTACAGACTATGATATCTTTAAACTTCACGGACTATGACGTCCTTAAACTCACGGACTATGACGTCCTAAAACTTATGGACCGCAACGTCTCTAAACTAAAGCAATAGAGTTCAAAAGCTCTGTTGTCGGATCTAAACGATCCAAACCCCCGTTAAGTAAATCTTAGTCTAAATTAGACTAACGTATCCTTAACAAATATTTAAATTGATCTTAATCTCAAAGAAGGTTAACGATCCTTAAATCAAACCAAAACCCAAATCTAAAAAAATGCGGATTTGGACTAATCCACGCCCTACGGGCGACGATATAAATTAGTCTCCGTATATAATCCACGGGCAACCAAAAACAAAACAAACATACACGACACGAAGTGAACATCTATGCAGGAGAAAGTGGTTATCGCTACGCGGTAATGTAATTAACTGCAGGGGCTTGCGCCTGCAGGGAAGAGCGTCCCCACAATCAAAAACCCCTCGTAAAGGAGGGGGAATCTGACGAAGTCTGCTACAACGGCCGCATCCGTCCAAACCTCCGATATACGGTACCATAAATCAACTTGGTATCTTCGGAGAGGTGGACGGATAAACCCAATAGCATATGCCCCCGGATTCGACCCACAGGAGAATTCGGCGGTAAACAACTTGCTACTTACACACGAGAGCCTTTACCAACAACAAGATAAGTCTCTTGATACTACTCCCTTTCCATCTGTCAACACCGCAACAATGGGCCGTGGAGGTTCCTCTTCAGATTCCTATTAGCATGGATATAACACCAAGCACGGTGGTCGTGGTGGTCACAATGTCTGGGGCCGTGGTCGTGGTCCTCCTCACTGCCAAATCTGCATGACAACTGGTCACTATGGCAATAGATGCCCACAGCACTTCAATCAAACCTGCTCTGGCGGTTTAAGAGGTGTTCAACAATTTTCTGCCTCGCAATCTCAAAATGGAAGATCATATGGGTACTATCAAGAACCTGCACCATATGACATGCAGTCATATACACCTCCACTATATTTGCCGATCGGTCCAAGCGTTGCTTCTTCTGAACTCGTACCATGACTCGAGGGGCAAGTTATCACATCACTCCAAACTACACTTAACTTCTCTCGGCAGCCGCTTACAAAGGTATGGATACGGTACGCGTAGGTAATGGTACATGTTTGCATATTCTTAACTATGGTTACAAGTAATTCCATTGTCTTCTCGATCACTTCACATGAACAATGTTTTTCATATTCCTTCAATAACGAAAAATCTCTTATTTGTTCATAAATTTACTAAAGATAACAATGTTATTTTTGAGTTTCACCCTTTTGATTGTTTTGTGAAGGATCCGAAATCAGGGACAATTCTACTTCAAGGCCACCATAATAATGGATTGTACCAATTGCGTCTTTCAAATGTCTTATCTTCCACCACGCTTGTTGGCGAACGTATCTCTACTATCTCATAGCACACTTGCTTAAGTCAGCCTTCCTTAAAAACTGAAGTCAGGATTCTATCTCGTTTTCATTTACCAACTGTTTAAAGTCGTAGAGAGTGAATCTGTTCTAGTCGCATGAAGGCCAAAAGCCATAAACTATCTTTTGAATTTTCATCAACAGTGTCTTCGGCATCTTTAGATTTAATTTATTATGATGTTTAGGGCCATGCTTCTATTTTATCTCATTCTGGTTTCCATTATTATATTACTTTTGTTGATGACTGTAGAAAATTTACCTGGTTATTTTTAATGTGCAATAAGTTTGATTTATTTGATATCTTTTGTCGCTTCCAATGACATGTTGAACACTATTTCAATAAGAAAATCCTTATGTTTCATTCTGATTGGGGTGGTGAATATCAATTCTTTCATCGTCATCTAGTCTCGAAAGGTATCCTCCATTGTGTTTCCTGTCCCCCACACTCCTGAAACGGGACAGCCGAACGCAAACACCGTCACATTATAGTGACCACACATGCTCTTCTTGCTCACTCCTCCATCCCTTCTCATTATTGGGATGTAGTCATCCAAACTTCCGTCTTTCTAATTAACCGTCTCCCTACACCAGTCATTCGCAACGATACCCCTCTCCACAAATTATTTGGTCACTATCCTACTTATATTTTCCTACGCACATTTGGCTGTGTGTTATCCCTGGCTTTGTCCCTACACCCCCATATAAACTTGCTAATCGTTCTGATCGCTGTGTGTTCATGGGTTATAGTACTCAACACCATAGTTATCGTTGTCTTCACGTACAATCCGGCCGAATATATGTGTCTAGCCATGTTATTTTTTATGATAGTCGCTTCCTTTTTTCATGTTTAGATTCTTCCTTAGGCTTGCCGCAGAACACTGAGCCCCTTCCAGGAGTGGGCATCCTTGGCTTTGGCCTTGTTACGAGCCTCACTTTACCACTAGTGTCGGCCACCTCCCCCCTCGTGCAGCTGGCATCCTTGGGCTTTCCCCATGCCAGTCGTTGCAACCTGCTTAACTCAGCCGCTCGTCTACGGTCGCTCCTTCTTCAGCGAGTTCCCCACCATCAACTCCCAGTCTCATTCACACTCGTGCTCCTCTGTCGCTACCTACAGATGAACCCGGTCCCCAACATTCAGCACAATTCTCCCAACTCCCAAACTCCCCTTCCACCACCTTACCGAGCACCTCCGATGAGTCATATTTTTCGCATGCGCCCTCTTGCTGACATCTATGTCTCCACTGACCCGGTTGTTGATTCCCCGCCACCTCATGCACCCACCAGTAATCATGCATTACCTACAATAATTTTTCCAGTACGTCGGTCGAGCCTACCAACTTTATTTAGATTCCAAGAACCTGCCATGGTGTGCGGCTATGCCCTCTGAATTCGATGCTCTGCTTCGCAATGGCACATGGTCGCTCGTTCCTCGCCAATCTCATTTCAATATCGTCGGGTGCAAATGGGTGTTTAAGCTGAAACATCATGTTGATGGTTCGATTGAGCATCACAAGGTGTGGCTTATGGCCAACGGGTTTAGGTAATAACCTGGTGTCGACTACTTCGACACTTTCATTTCAGTTATCAAGATCACCACAGTTCACTTGATTCTTGCAATTGCGGTCAACTCGGGATGGCCAGTGCGATAGTTGGATGTATCGTATGCATTTTTACATGGTCATCTTGAGGAAGTAGTCTATATGGACCAACCCTCGAGCATCACCCACCCTCAATTTTCCAATCATATCTGTTGACTGCATTGCTTTCTTTACAAACTTCTTCAGGCTTCTCGTGCTTGGTTCAAACGTTTGAGTACTCGACTCCTTCAGCTTGGCTTCCTTGGCTCTAAGACCGATACTTCGCTATTCTTTCGTTGGAACCGACGCTCACAAATTTATGTCTTGATTTATGTCGACGATATTCTAATCACTAGTTCCGATTAAGGGGCATTACTGACCTTATTGCCTCTCTTCAATGGGAATTCTCCATTTGTGACTTTAGCGCCGCTCATTATTTCCTTAGGATCGAACTCTGTTCTCACCCCGATGACTGCATTTTATCTCGGTCTTAATATATTGTGGGTATTCTTAAGCGCTCCAAAATTACTGTCGTGCGCCCGATGTCCACACCCATGGCCATCATCACGACTACCGAGGATCCTCTTTCCACTCCCCTCACTTATCTTTCTATATACCGCAGCATTGTGGACGCTCTTCAATATGTCACCATCACTCATCCCGATGTCTCCTTCACAGTCAATTAGGCCTGTTAGCATATGCACTCTCCTACCAATCACCATTGGTCACTAGTTAAGCGCATTCTATGATATCTTCAAGGCACGACTCTCATGGTCTTCTCTACCGAGATTCGCCACGACATCTGCATACTTTCAGTGATGCTGACTGGAATGGGAATACTGTGGATCATCGTTCCACCAGTGGCTACACTATCTTCTTGGGTCACAATCCCATTTCATGGAACTATAAGAAACAAGCAACGGTCGCTCGCTCAAGCAAAGAGACTGAATACAAGGCGCTAGCAAATGCCACGGCCGAGCACATTTTCTTCAATCCTTACTTCATGAACTAGGATTCAATCATTTCCCATCTATGTTGTGGTGTGATAACATTGGCGCTGCATACTTTGCTGTTAATCCTGTTTTCCATGCTCGCGGTAAACACGTTGAAATTGACTTTCAATTTGATCACAAACGTATTGCTGACAACCAACTTATTGTGCGCTATATCTCCACGCGCGATCAATATGCCAGCGCTCTCACCAATCCACTCTCGTGACAACGCTTTGTCCAACTGCATTTCAAGCCCAACGTCATCAAGCCGCCGTTTAGCTTGAGGGGCGTAATAACGAATCAAAATCATCAGGCCGACAGATGTCTGTCCATGATGACAGACGTTTGTCCCTTCCAAGTCAGACATCTAGAATTGTCTAACCAATTCCACGTAGCCCAGCCAGACGTCTACATCTATAAGGGACATACGTCTGGATTTGGCTTTCGCTTTAATAGAGCGCGGCCGGACATCTGCCCTTGTGCGGATCAGACGTTTGCCCTGCGTGACTCTGAATTATTTGGAAAGATTTTTATGGGAGATTTTGTAGAGATTTAGTTACAACTAAATATGATTAAGAGATTGTATGATTGATCTGATTGTAACAGTATTTTAGAGATTACACACACACACACATAAGCCACAATAGAGAGAATTCTCTCTAAGGTTTCTTCTTCCTCTATCTCTTGCTATTTCTTTAAGATACTCTCAAGTTTCCTCAATGCAATCAAAGTCCACCAAATAGGAACAACTGAAGAAACCAATAAATCGAACGGGATATAATGAGGTTGGAGAAGTGAGGTATTTGTTGGCCGCGGTGATCAGATATAGATTGTCGGCAAAAGGGTAAGGTATCAGAGCTATGTGATCGCTACTAAGAAGTACAATTCATGAAATCGATATCAAAATTATGGAGACAAACGAGATGATCCAACCAAAACTTCCGAGGTTTGATGGAAAAGATTATATCATTGGTGTATCCAGATGAGGTGTCTATTCAGATCCCAAGGTTTATGGGAATTAGTAGTGAATGTCTATACCGAGGTGACTAATCAACAAGAATATGATGCGCTTCATGAAACTCAAAAGGTTGCACTTCAAGAAACTCGCAAAAGAGATTACATCTTTCAAGCCGTAGTTAAACCTGTATTTCAGAGAATTTCTCAATAGAAAATAGCAAACCAAGCATAAGATCTATTACAGACGACGTATAAAGTAGTAGAAAAAGTAAAGAAAGTGCGACTTCAAACCCTACGAGGAGGGTTTGAAAGGATAAAGATGGAAGATGATGAAACAATTACAAAATATTTGATCGAGTCATTGCGGTCAGTAATCAGAAATGACTCAATGGAGAAGATATTAAAAACCTAAAATTCATTGAAAAGATCTTAAGAATGGTACTTCCTAAATTTAATACCGTTGTCTTGCAATTGAATAAAGTCAAGATATTGAAAGCTTGACGGTGGAAAGACTCACAGTATCACTTGAAGCCATTGAATATCGTCTTAGCCAAAGATCATCGACATTATCAGTTGAGCAAGCTCTAAAAACTCAATTAACGGTTAACGAACGCTATGAAGGACAAAATGATGGATATTCAAGTTGTGGAAGAGGTCACGGTTATGATCGAGGACGAGGACGAAAACGAAGTTTTGATAGAGAAACAAATATAAGCAATGATGATAGAAGAAGAAATTATGTCTCAAATACATATCAAAGAAGAGGACGTAGGACAACTCAAGGAAACCATAACAATAACACTACGATAAGTCACAAATTCAATGCTATTATTGTAATAAGTTTGGCCATTTTCAATACGAATACCGAAAAAAGTTGAAGGATGAAGAAAATAATGCAAATTACATAGAAGAAAAGGAGGAGGACCCGTCTATGTTGCTTGTATGTAAAATCGAGGAATCTAATTTAGATGATGTATTTAGATACGGGTTGTAGCAATCATATGTGTGGGAAAAAATCTTTGTTTATTGAATTGGGTGAAAAGGGAGAGAAGTGTGTATTTATAGGCTATAGCGAAAATATTAAAGCATATAAACTATATAGTCTAATCACCGAAAAGACATTTTGCAGTAGAGATGTGACATTTGATGAAACAAAGACTTGGATTGGAAATAAAAGGAAAAAGAAAAAGAAAAGAAAGGAATAAATATTTATGTTGACGAAGAAAAAGAAGAGCGAAAAGAAAATATGATAAATAGTCATCACACACCACATCCATCACCCCAATCCGCTACTTCCTCTACACCATCCATATCCACTCCTCATGTTCGAAGGAACCCTCGCACAATTACCGTACCGTCTAGATATGATGATTTCACTAATGATGATATTGATTTTGATGGTGATTTAGTTCACCAAATTTTATTTGCATATTGTGATCCACTTATGTTCGAAGATGACTTCAAAGAAAAGAAGTTGAAAAAAACCAGGGATAAAGCTATTGAAAAGAATACTACATGGTAGTTAATGAAAGTTCTAGAAGGGCAAGAGGCTATTGGTGTCAGGTGGGTTTACAAAACCAAGTACAATAAAGATGGGTTTATAGATCGGCATTAAGCAAGACTCGTGGTAAAAGGCTATAAGCAATATCATGAACTGTTTGCGTCAATTGCTAGATTAGAGTCCATGAGATTATTGATTGCGGTTAGCTGCCAAAAATAAATGGAAAATTCATCAGATAGATGTAAAGTCTGTTTTTCTTAATGGAGTTCTTGAAGAAGAAGTTTATGTGGAATAACCGACAGACTATATACAAAATGGTTATAAAGATAAAGTCTACAAATTAAAAAAGACGCTATACGGATTGAAGCAAGTAAATCGAGCATGGTACACCCGCATCGATAACTACTTTCAGTCAAACGGAAGATGAATATGTGCAGGAGATTCCATGTATCTACCTAGCAATCCAAGACTATACAGAATATCAGGCTTTATGGTCGTCAAATATCGAAGACTTCCTACCAAATTTTTAAAATAAGTTGGATTCACTTTTTCACCTTGTCCTTTTTTGCTTAATTTTATACCGATTTCGACAAAAGTGTCCACAGGCTTCGAATTTAGCATATGAAAATTTAAAACTTCATCTTCATGGCCCTTTTGCACATAACCTGCTGCCGGTTGTTTCACATAAACTTCTTCTTCAATCTGTTAAGAAAAGCAGACTTTACATCCATCTGATGAATTTTCCATTTATTTTTGGCAACCAATGCAATCAATAATCTCACGGACTCTATCTAGCAACTGACGCAAACACTTCATGATAATCTAATCCGGGCTTTTGCTTATATCCTTTTACCACGAGCCTTGCTTTATGCCGATCTATAGACCCATCTTTATTGTACTTGGTTTTGTAAACCCACTTGACACCAGTAGCCTTTTGCCCTTTTGGAACTTTCATCAACTCCCATGTATTTTCTTTTCAATTTCTTTAAGCTCTAAATCCATGGCTTTTTTTCATTTCTTTTCTTTGAAGGCATCTTCCAGTGGATCACAATCTGCAAATAAAATTTAGTGAATTAAATCACCATCAAAATCAATATCATCATCATTAGTCATAATGATATCATCATATCTAGATGGCACAGTAATTGTATGAGGAGGGTTCCTTTGAACTCACGGAGTGGATGTTGATGGTGTAGAGGAAGTAGTGGATTGGGGTGATGGATGCGGTGTGTGAGGACTATTTGACTTATTTTCTTCTTGCTCTTCTTTTTCTTCTTCAACATAAATATTTATTCCTTTCTTTTTTTTCTTTCCGATCCCAAGTATTTATTTCATCAAATTTCACATCTCAACTACAAAATGCCTTTTTGATGATTGGATTATATAATGTGTATGATTTCATATTTCCGCTATAGCCAATAAATACACACTTCTCTCCCTTTTCTTCCAATTTGATAAACAAAGATTTTTTTCTCACACATATGATTGCTACAACCCGTATCTAAATACCATACATCATCCGAGTTAGATTCCTCAATTTTATATACTAGCAACATAGACAAATCCTCCTCTTCCTTTTCTTCTATGTAATTTGCATTATTTTCTTTATCCATCAACTTTTTCGGGCACTTGTACTGAAAGTGGCCAAAACTTATTACATTAATAGTATTGAATTTGTGACTTATCGCACCTTTGAAGGTTGTTATTGTTATAGTTTTCTTGACTTCTCCTACGTCCTCTTCCTTGATATGTATTTGAGATATAATTTATTTTTCTATCATTATTGCTTATATTTGTTTCTCTATCAAAACTTCGTTCTCGTCTTCATATATAATCGTGACCTCTTCAACGACTTGAATATCCATCCTTTTGTCCTTCATTGCTAACCGTTAATTGAGTTTTTAGAGCTTGCTCAACTAATAATGTTGATGATCTTTGGCTGAGATGATATTCAAAGGTTTCAAGTAATCCCATGAGTCCTTCCACTATCAAGCTTTCAAATCTTGACTTTCTTCAATTGCACAGACAACGGTATCAAATTTAGAAAGTACCGTTCTTAAGATCTTCTCAATAACTTTTAAGTCACTAATATCTTCTCCATTGAGTCGCATCTGATGACTGACCGTAATGACTTGATCAAAATATTTTGTAATTTTTTTATCATCTTCCATCTTTATCCTTTCACATTCTTCTTGTAGGGTTTGAAGCCGCACTTTCTTTACTTTGTCTACTCCTTTATACGTCGTCTTTAATAAATCCCATGCTTGTTTCATTGTTTTCTTTTAAGATATTCTCTAAAATACAGGTTTAACTACGACTTGAAAGATGTAATATAATGTCATTTGATCTCTTTTACGAGTTCTTGAAGTGCGGCCTTTCGAGTTTCAGAAAGCGCATCATATTTTTGTTGATTAGTTACCTCTGTATAGCCATTCTCAACTAATTCCTATGGACCTTGTGATTCGAAAAGACATCTCATCTGGATGCACCAATGATCATAATCTTTTTCATCAAAAATCGGAAGTTTTGGTCGGATCAATTCGGTTGTATTCATAATTTTGATTTCGATTTCACAAACTTTACTTCTTAGTAGCGATCATGTGGCTCTGATACCACTGTTGAAGATTTATAAAAATATGGAAATAAATTAATATGGAATAACTACTCAAAACTTTATTGGCATTCAGCTCTCTTAATATTCTTTTTTAAACGTCGAACTTACAACTCTTTAAAAAACCAAATACTATAAGTCTTTTTTTGATATACAACCATAAAAAAACTCCTATTTCTAAAAACAACCATAAGAAAATATAAAATTTAAAAATAACCAACAGAAACTTTAACCTATCTAAATAGGTCCCATTAGTTAAGTTAACAAGTAACTCTGTTAGATATAGTCGTTTGGGGAGCCAAAAAACTGTTTTGCCCTCCCCCAAACGGCTATAATCAACGTTTAAAACCCAAACACCATTAAGAACAGCAGCAACTCCTCCTCCTTCTCAGAACACAGCCTCTCCTAGTCTTCCTCCTCAAAACAGCAGCAGTTTCTCGTCCTCCTCCTAGCAACTCCAACAGCAGCAACATCTCAAGCCCTTGAGTCCACTTCTCACTCGAGTTTAAAAAATGAGTAAAAATCCATCTTCTTCATCGCATCAAAAATTTTGCTATTATGGTGTACCAACAAAGTTGAACACTAGCAAAAAAGAATTAAAATTTCCAATAAAATCAAAACCCTAATCCCAATTGTTTCCACCTAAAATTTTAACATTTGGGCATAGCGGTTAAAAATTGGTGAACTTTGTTCTACAGCAACAAATCAAGTAAAGAAAGAGAACTTTTAAAGAAAAATTGTGATCTAGACTTCTATAGTGATCCAAGTCTTTACCTTTCAAGGTTCCTGAGTCTCGCCGGGAAGAACTTAGACGATCTTCACTTGGTGAATTCTTCGGTAAGAGATTTGAAGGGGAGATTTTTTGGGGATAACGTTTAGGGTTTTGTTCTTCATGAGCTCGGGTTTAAGAGAGATAGAGGATGAAGTTTGATAGAGATGGAGGATGAGGGCATTTAAGACTTTCACCGCCTCAGATTAACCATGATTACCTCGAACTCAGTATCGAAACTGAGTTAATCTAACAAATGGGTCTATTTAGTTAACGGAAAGTTTCTATTGGTTGGTTGTAAAATGTCTATTTTGTGATGGTTATTTTTGTAAATATGATATTTTAGATGGTTGTATATCAAAAAAGCCCATTCCATAAACTAAATCCTATCCAAAACAAAACTTTCAAATAACTGATTCAAATATTCTATCTCATCTCTAATCTAATTTAAAATAAAAAATGGATGGGTTGATGAAGATGAATTGAAAGGCCTCTCTCTTTTTTCTATTTGAAATATTAATTAATGATTACTTTTTGCCTAGTTTAGCAGTAGATACCAACTGAACTACCATCTAGGCAGGTATGGAAACAGGTAGGTAGAATTTATCCTGGTATGAAAAATATTTCTCGAAAATACCATGGAGATGATAAAAGAGCCCTAGAATCTCATGAAGAATTTTGCTCACACTAATCTCTTGAGCTGCAATTAATATGTTGCAGACCTGCCCAATTCCTTCATTCAAAATTTCGCTTACGTGGCAATCAAGAATGGTACTGTACAAAATCTCGCACATCCGAGGGTCAGAATTCATCTCTACCAGCAATAACAAGAATTGAACGGTCCAGATCAATCTGATCCCCTTAATGTACCATCATTAACTTCACTAATTATAGAAAGTGATTAATAAAAACATAATTAAGGCCATTAACATAATTTAATAACGCTCATTTCTTGCTCCTTATATTTCGAATTTCAAAATTTCAACGGTCACATTTCCCTTTCCCTCTCTTCTCTCTTGCGCTTTCTTTTTTTTTTTCTCTCTCTCTTTGTCTAAAATGTAAAAAAAAAAACACATCAAAATCTCTTTTTTTTCCCCTCCTCCTTTCAATGAAATTTTTTAGCGGCCAACACTAATCACTTTCACCCGAGTTTGTCAATTTCTTGGATTTTGGTGAAAATGGCGAGAATCGAAGAAAACCCATCTCTGTTTTGAGGATTCTGGTATGTTTTTTATGTCCCTTTTTGTTGTTTCTATGAAGAAATTTATTCAAACATCATCTGGGCATCTCTCATATTTGAAGAAATTTTTTTGCAGAAAAATCTAAGCTTGAGTCATTTATAAAATCCCCAGAAAATATCCAAGTAACCCCAGATTACATCAGAAGAAACTGCAAGCGCGTTCAAATCACGCCCGTGGAGCTCTCTTCTGATTCAAGCCCTGAAATTTTGAAGAACAAATGTGAACCAATTGCATTAGCTGAGGTTCAAGAACCTTTGGCAGTGGTACCAGAATTTAAAGACGGCGCATTGTGCATAAATGCAGGAGGAATTGAAAACTCTCTAGTTTTCGACAGTTTCGATTTCTAAAAGAATAAGTTTTACAGCGGTGGTGATTACGTTTGTACCGATGTGCGGATTGGTGAAGGCAAAGGGACCTGCATTGTACCAATCTGCTCGCATCGGGGATTTTTCATATAAATTTCCGAGTTTGAAGTCGGGGGATTATCTTGTTGATCTTCATCTTGCGGAGATTGTGTTCACGGAATGGTCCTCGAGTGTTCACGAATGAGAGTTTTCGATGTGTTTATACAAGAAGAGAAGGCAAGAGTTTTGTACTACGCATGTTTTGAATTCAATTTGTTAATATTATGTTTTTTAAAAGTGATTTCTGTTTTCAGGTTGTAGCTGGGATTGACATTTATGCTCAATTGGTGATGGAGCTCTGGATCTCCTTCAGTTGTTATCTTCCGTTGATCTGCTGCGAATATTGATGGACGGCTGAAATTGAGTTGGAGGGTTGACTCCTGAAGTGTGTGGATCTCAATGGGCTTTGTGTGGTTGAGGCCGAGCTACCTGCAAAGAAGTTCCGGGGTGGTTGTGACACCGAGGACCCTCCGACGATCAAGTTAGACGGGATATTTTGGCAGAGTAACGGCCTAGTGGGGTAAAAATGGCTTACCTCGATCGTTTGAGAGAGGAGTTTATATAGCGGCAGCAATGGACAGGCGGGCGCGAGAATCATACCAGCCATTACGCTCCTGGTGTCACGCCCGCGTGATCGGCGGGATCCCGCATTAATGACGAGGCAGGCTCGTTAATGGGAGATCGTGATGGCGTGGAACGCGGGATCGTGGGCGGCGGATATCTCGTGCATGGTGAGATTCGCGGAGCTGTGGTGGAGGCGTTGCGGGTCGGTCGGTGAGATCGAGGAAGATGAACTAGGCGGGAGGCTCGGGGACGAGCGGGAGGCCGAGGCATCTTGGTTCTGTGATAGCTCGGAGGCGAGCCGAGGGCTGGTCTGGAAGGCCACCGAAGGTCGGAAGACTCCTCGGGCCGGAGGCCCAGGTGCCATCCTGACTGACGTTCTTGATCCTTTCTTGTAGGTTCTGGGACACGTCATCTGCAATGTGTCAGTATCTGGAGAGTCACCGATATCGAGCCTCATCATTAGCCCCCCACTCTCGTCTCGATCCGCTCCTGGGTCGGGTCGAGAGTGGTCTGACCGATCATCCGAGGTGAGCTCTCATTCGAAAATATCGTCGGCGCGCATTCCCGGGCAAAAAGTAGTATTTTCTTGATGGCGTCAGCGGATCAGGGGAGAGATCTCGTATTAAAGGGGAAGCGCCGGATCGTGTGTGCGTTCGTCGAAGTGACAACCCACGTGTTTGGCGCTGGTTGGCTGGCGAGATGTGTCGCAGGAGCTCCCGTGCCCGAAGGGACGCACCCAATGTGAGTGCGAAAGGTGGAACGTTGTCGGCCGTTGGTTGCGAAGCGTTGCTTTGGCGGGAGGCGATCGGAGCCGTAGGATGTGTACGCCGGCAGCTATAAGTAGAGGTGGGATCCCCATCAGGGCCCATACCTCTTCATAATTTCCTCATCCCTAGTTGTGTTAGCTCGATGCTCTTCTCCTCAGGTCGGATTCCTTGCGTTTGATCTCCCGAGGACACCTCCCCTTGATCAGATTAGATGTCTTCTTCCGAGGAGTCTGTAAATGTAGTCCGGGTAGAGTCTAGGGAGTCTTCTGAGGTTTCCTCTTCTACTTCTTCCACTTCCTCCTCTGAGTCGAAATTCCCCCCGGGGAGTTAGGGTTAGTAATGCTTCCCGGGGTTGTGCGACGGGGGCGGTCCCCAGAGCGCAGGTCGCGGGTGTTCTTGGCGTGCGATCCACGATGAGGCATGCGGAGGAGCTCGTCAACATCCGGACTCGTTTCCTCATTCCTCCCGGCTATTCGCTTCGTCTGGCCGAGGAGGGGGAGAGGGCAGACCAGGCATGTGGTAATGAGATTGCCTTGTACCTGGAAGCCTTTTGGGCCGGGATGCGTCTGCCCTTTTTCCCCGAGGTGAGTGCGGCGTTGAATTATTTTGGGTTAGCCCCGGGCCAGCTCGTGCCGAACTCTTGGAGAATCCTCTTTGGGTTTATGGTCCGATTGAGATTGAATGTGATCCCTTTCAGCCTGAGCCTTCTCATTTCTTCTCTTTGCTACAAAAACCATCCTGGCGCTCTTAAGGGCGAGTCGAGCTAGGTATACCTCTCTTTTAGAAAACAACGGGGGGAAACTGCCGGGTCGGGGATCGTCGTAGTACCTTCTTCCATTCACGAATGGAAGAAGAAGTTTTTCTTTGTTGTGCCGCCTGAGGGTGAGGATTGGCCTGTGCCCACCCAGTGGCAAGGGGTCAGCTGATCGCGGGTGAGTCGATCGAATGATCCCAAAGCGGTGGCAGTGTCGAAGTGAGAGCCCCTCCCCCGGGCTGATGTGCTGCTGTCTGAGCAGGCCCTCAGTTGGGCCGGGCTCAGCCCCGCCTATTACGCGGGTAAGTTAGGAGCTTTCAGGAGACCTGTTTTAGACTTGTGCATTTTTTCATTTTTCCTGGCATTGCCGACTCCTTGTATTTTGGCTTATGCAGGACCCATGGACCTAAGAAAGTTCCGGGCGGCAGTGGTTGACGTGAAGAAGAGGAAGAAGGCCGGAGGCGCTGGCCCTTCTCGCCCGTTGTCGGCTCCGGCTTCGCCGGCGTCCGTTCCATCCAGGCGCCCAAGCACACCTCGGGCCTCCGAGTCCAGCCGTGCGCCAGTCCGAAAGCATGCTCGGGAGCAAGAGCCCCGGGCTCCCGAGGTGGGAGTCGAGACTGGGCGTCGCTCCTCAAGAGGTTTCATAGGACGGTGCCCCACTCCCCGGCTTCCTCGATCCTCATGGACGATGGGGAGCTTCAATTCGAGTTTCCCTCGGGGCTTTCCGTCGCCGACAGCCTACTCTCGGAGATGGAGAGATCGGCCGGGGGCAGAATCCCTCGGGGGGGCCCTCCGGGCTCAAATGGCGGCCATAGCTCAAGAGGTCGTGCAGGTTAGTATTCGCACCCCGCTTGGTTCTTCATTCTGCGTTTTTGTTCGTGTGATCGGGTGACTCCCTTTCTCTTTTAACCCTCTTTCTTTTCTTCAGGTCTTCCAGCACGTCGCCCCCGTCGTCAACATGGAGGACGAGGAGATAACCCCGGCGATGCGAGCCGCGGGCGAGTTCTCCTCGCGGAAGGAGAGCTTAAGGCTGGAGCTGGAGGCGGCGACGGAGAGGGTCGCTGCCCTTGAAGACCGGGTGGCGGCCGGGAACAGGGAGGTCGCCAGGTGCCGAGAGGCCGTCTGAGCCGCCGAGGCCCAGTTGGAAGACTCCCAGGTGCTCGTCGCCACCTTGAAGAAGACAGCGAACACCCTCCGAAGGGAGAATGAGGTGGCGAAGGAGGGGACGAGGCGTGCCGAGCTTCGGATGTCGAAGGCTGAGCTTCTGGCGTCGAAGGCGGTGGAGAGCTACAAGAAGTCGGACCGGTTCTATGCTGACCTTACTGGAGCTGCCGGCGTTATTTGGCACAACGCCCTCGACGCTGTCAAGGACTAGATGCCGGAGTTCCCTGACGGCAAGCTCCAGGAGGAGTACCCTCGCGAGTATGAGGAGTAGGGGAATGCCCCTGGAAATGCTGTAGGGGAAGAGGTCCCCGGTGGGAGCATGGGGGATAAGTCGGTTGCCCCGGCTACCGACACCGAGGTTCCCACCGTGGGTGCTGACCCTGAAGATGCCGCCCCGGTGGTCGCGGTGGACGCGTGGCTCATCGAGATTCTCCCCGACCCTGAGGCCTGAACTTCTTCGCCTCCTTATTTTCTTTGCGCCAAAATTTTGTAAGCCTCCGGGCGTTTTTGTAAGGCCGGAGAGCCCATAATACCTTTGTAAAGACTTTTGACTTTTTATGAATAAAAAATCTTTTTGCAGTTTCTTTGTGATGCACATTTTTCTTTTATTTGTGGTAAATATTTGTATTTGCACGGTACTGCTTTCATGTTTGGTTGGTTTTTCGTCTAGCGATTGCACGTCGAGTTGAGAGTTTAAGTCGACCATTTGCCAAGTGTGCAAAGACCGGTGAAAAGTCGGTATCTTCATGGCCCCGAAGTCGAGGAGGAGATCGCTTAGACGTGGATAGACCGAGCAGGGTAGCTGCTTGGTGGCCTCTTGGTGAGGGCTTTTATCCTTGGCATCGTGGGGTAAGGAATTACCAGCAAAGGATGGAACGAGCAGGGTAGCTGCCCGGTTGCCTCTTGGTGAGGGCTTTGATCCTTGGCGTCTGTGGGTAAGAAATTACCAGCCAAGAATGGACCGAGCAGGGTAGCTGCCCGGTTGCCTCTTGGTGAGGGCTTTGATCCTTGGCGTCGGTGGGTGAGAAATTACCAGCCAAGGATGAACCGAGCAGGGTTGCTGCTTGATGGCCTCTTGGTGAGGGCTTTGATCCCTGGCGTCGGTGGGTAAGGAACTACCAGCCAGGGAAAACCGAGCAGGGTAGCTGCCCGGTTGCCTCTTGGCGAGGGTTTCGATCCCTGGCGTCGGTGGGTAGGGAACTACCAGCCAGGGATAACCGAGCAGGGTCGCTGCCCGGTTGCCTCCTGTGAGGGCTTTGATCCCTGGCATCGGTGGTAGGGAACTACCAGCCAGGGATAACCGAGCAGGGTCGCTGCCCGGTTGCCTCCTGTGAGGGCTTTGATCCTTGGCGTCGGTGGGTAAGAAATTACCAGCCAAGGATGGACTGAGCAGGGTTGCTGCTCGATGGCATCTTGGTGAGGGCTTCGATCCCTGGCGTCGGTGGGTAGGGAACTACCAGCCAGGAATAACCGAGCAGGATAGCTGTCCGGTTGCTTTTTGGTGAGGGCTTTTATCCCTGACGTCGGTGGGTAGGGAACTACCAGCCAGGGATAACCGAGCAGGGTCGCTGCTGATTGAAAGAATTAAAGTTAACCGCAATCAAGACGGTGTCGCTTTGCAGCTAGCCGCGATGAGCACGGGTCGATCCACAGGGAGACGGAGCGTTTTACGTTCCTGTTCTTACGAGTTAATATGCGTGGGCGAAAAGTTCTTATCTACCCTATGTGTTATATGCAAGTATAAAGTTGTTAGGAAATGATAGGATAATGTAAGTTAATGGATTCCGTATTCAAGTCTGTTGAGCCGAACTTAACGATTGAAGTTAGAGCAATTGGCAACAACGTGGATTAGGGAATTTAAGCACGATATTCATGGAATCCGGCTTATTGACCCTTGTCATTCCATTCTTATCTCTTGCTTTCGCCTCCGGCCAAATCAAACGCAACCGGTCGCGGTTAGGAATCACCGTTACCTTGGTAGGGTAGGGTGCCTAACGGAGCGCTTGCATAAGGTTTGGACGGAGTTTCAAATGGAAAAGACGGAAATAGGAAATGAGAAACGAAACGTTAACTTACAATAGCGGTTTCTTTTTCTAACAACACATATTCACAACATCAACACAACAAACCAAAAAGAGCAAAGAAAAGATAAGCAAAGAAAAGAAAAAATTACAAGCAAGTAATTAAATGACATGGAATTTAAAGTGCATGAAAGTAAAGCAAGGTAATAAATTGCATGAATGTAAAAGCAAGTAAGAAAAATGCAAGAAAGAAATAAGCAAGAAAATAACACTAAGAACCATAGAACCAAATATAAGCCATGGGTTCAATAACCTAATCTTAAACTTGCAAGCTCAATTAAGAGATTGCAAGATCAAAAGAAGGCAAAGAACCCAAGGGAAATGAAGGCACAAAAGAGAAGAGCTTTATTGATTCCATATGAAGATACAACCCTTGAGATCAATAACCAACTCTTAAACTTGCAAGCTCAATGAAGAGCTTGCAAGATCAAGAGAAAGTTAAGAACTCAAGCGGAAGTTATTCACAAGAACTAAAGAAACAAAAAGAGTTACAAAATGTATGGCAAAACTTAAACAAAGTGAGACCCTTGAACCCTTGCCCACTGCCTGCTATATATAGGCTTAAAAACTAAATAAATAAACAATAAAAACATGATGAGGTGGTAACAATGGGGGTCCAGTAGAAAGATGGGACCCATTGGGGGCAGTACGGCCGGCGACCTCGGCTACAATGAGCATGTGCTCGGGTCAAATCCGAGCACATGGGCTCGTGCTCCTGCGGTGTGCTGGGGTTGTCTCCAATATGACTTTGGTGTTGCTGGTTTTCTCAAATTTGTCTTGGTATGCATTCAGCTCTTGAAGGGAAATAAGTAGCTATGCATCACATCACTACTTTATTGCAATAAATGCACATCACACCATATAGCCCACTTGCTCCTAGCCATGATTCATGGCTGCCCCCTAGGTCCATGGTCCAAGCCCCAAGAGTTAGTGTGTACACATGTCATGTGTTGGACCAAAATATTGTACACACACTTGTTTGCAAAATAACTCTTGGGATATCGGTCGGTTTGCGGTTCTGGTTGCAGTGTCAACTCACAAATGATATATCCGTGGTTTTATGTGTTTTTCCAGTATTATGTCACGGATACCTGTAATCTGTATTACTGAGCAAACACCGGTTAATAGTATCGATATATACAAAAAATAGATAATGAATGAGCGGTATTAAAATGGAATATTCTGGTCTGAACAAATACCCCCAAACTTACCTTTTGCTCGTCCCGAGCAAAACAAAATCCTAACCTCACTTTCGTAGGGAACACGATTGCACTGAGCGCGTGCAACAAGCCGTTAAACCTCTAGGTGTCCCTAGTAGAAGGAGTGTTGTCTCCAGAGGGTTTTCAGCGGATACTACCCACAAAATCCCGTCAAGCTAGTTTCATAAGTTAACATCGATTCTACTCCTACAGTTTAGTATCTACGTTAGAAATTCTATTATCCTAAGTTCGAAATATTCAACCCTTATGTTTCACGCCTCTAATCTATTTAACCCCATATCCTATACGTTTTAAAAAAGTTTAGAAAGATGTTGGTATCTCCTGAATTTTCCTTTTAAAGTGCGGTCTCAAATCAGGAATTTTTATCAACTTTACAGAAAACATAAGTCTTATTCTTCATCTCTATCTTTCCTCCAAATATCGATCGTATACCCCTACGTGTGTATATTATTTCACCCATACACTTAAGAATTCAATTCAAGCTATAATACCTTTGCCCTCATACCTAATACTACTTCTTTTCATTTAATGATGGACGGATTTGCTCACACACAGTTCATGCGACTATTAATGCTTCTTGAGGCACTAACAGCCGATTACTGAATGTGTGAGTTTAAAGCGTAAATAGCAGTTTCCAGATCTTGACTTTATTTATTTCTTTTCTTTTCTTTTTCAAGACCGGATATATTTTTCAAAGATACTCTTTTAGGTGTTTAGCTTTAAATACCGTTTTTCTTTCATACTAGGTTTTCGGGCAAGAGTATTTCTAGGTATGCTCTACTATCCCAAGTTTCAAGGTGCGTGTATGTGCAGTTTGTAGGGTATATACTTTCTAAATTTGAATTCAAGAATAGAAACTATTTTTCAGACTTATCCTTCAGTAAAGCTTCAATACTTTCCCATCATCTTGACTTAACTCAAGAACTTAACTCAAGATTACCTATTTCTCAAAAAAAAACTGTAAGGACGTATACTTACCAATTTAAACAAAATGAGGGTTATTTTTAGGGTTTTCAATTTCTAAGCCTAGAATTTAGTTATTTCTAACGTATCAACTAAGGTTTCGGAATAAAATCAAAGTTACCCTATTAGCTAACATGACGACAAAGTTTTTCTATTTTTTTGGAAATTTTTTATTTTTGTGGGTTTTTTTTAAATAAGTATGAAAATGCAAAATATACAAATGAATGCGAAGGAAGAAAGCTTACCGAGCACACCCCTAAACTTAAACTTGACAGTGCCCTCACTGTCAGGCTACACCAAGAGGATCAAAATTGTCGGCGCTCCCTAAGGAAAATTTTATACAAAAGAAAAACAAAAACAAAAATATATATACACAAAAAGGTTCCCCCCCCCAAACTTAAGTGAAACAGTGTTTCCACTGTTTAAGTAGTGAAGTTCAGGATTATGGGGGAAAGAACACGGTATCAAGCTATACAAGGCCTTGCAAAGGCCAAAAGTGAGCATCAACCATTCAAAAATTCTATCTCTGTAGTGTGCTGGTTGGTGAAAGAATGCGGAGAAGAAAGAAATGGAGAATACGCGGGACCGTATGGAGATAGAAGTGTTATACGGTCTCGGTATATGAGAAGAAGAATGGCGAAAGGGAGAAAGAAGTGGAATACGAACTTGAGGGTGAAAATGGAGTGAATAGTTTAGCATAATTTGTGATGACCGATGTGTGAAAAGGGATTGTACTAATCTATCAACCCGTCGAGAGATGGGGTCAAATTCCTCAAGATTCGTGAGAAACCATGGGTAAGCTAAACTTAGTAAACCAGACACTGGAAATGAAAGTGATACGGTGTCTTGCAAGGTCGGAACGATAGAAAGGATAGAGGGAAGTGGTTGAGGAAAGTTATCGGTTAAAGGTTCCGGAGGGTGTACACAGTCAATGAAAGGGATAGGATGAATTGGAAAATCCGACTCATCAAACAAAACTGGTTCATCCTAAAAAATATCCTCAAAATTTTCCTCAAAATTCAGCACATCCATGCATTTATCCTCAAAATCCAGACGCATATGGGGTTCGGGAAAAATATTTAATGACTCGGGATGATGGATTAGAGAGAAAAACTCTGCCAACTCTGTGGGTTCATCATCCAAAATATCCTCAGCGTCAATATCCTCAATCAAGTGAAAATTAATATACTCATACACCTCATCAAAAGCATGGATGTCAATCGATTTTGGCTCTAAAATGGAGGTGTGGAGGTCAAAAGAATTGGGTGTGGTTTCACTCGAAAGGGACCCTTCACAATTGGGGAAATCAAACACTACAAAGTCGCACAACTCATTAACCCTTCTATCTTCAATTGGTGAATCGTTTGGAACATTAGATAGACATTCAAAACCGGAGTTGTGGGATTCAATTTAGGATGGGTAGGTTTGATTTGGAAGGGTCTACAGCTCACTTTCTCCACTCAAATTCTCAGCATGTCCTACCGCCTCATCATACATTGGAAAATGTGGAGCTAGTTGAAAACTAGCTACCGGGTCACTAGGTTGTATGAGGGCGACCATGGACGCATTCAAATCCATCATCTGTTGGTATGACATTACCCTAAAGTCTTCCAACGACTGTTCCAGACTAGACATGGGTTGTGAAGGGGTTTCAGTAAAAGATTCAAAACTGTTTGGATACTGAAAACTCCCAAAAGGCTGTTCAGAAGCAATGTCTAGGGAAGGTGTAAAAGTAGGGTAGGATTGATAGGAATTGAATGGTTGGACAGGAGTAGGATCAACATTTGGATAAGAAGGTAAATGGAATTGTTGATCCCAAGAATTTGAAGTGGTGAAAGGAGTGAAAGATCGGCTACGAGATTGTTTAATATGTTCAGCAATAGACATGGGTCTTGGAGTTACAACAGGACTCGAAAATGGGGTATCAATGTGAGAAGGTGGTGAAGGTTGAAACGGTTGATACAAGCTGGATTGCGGGGTCCAGTTGTTCATCCTAGACGCGTCTATCCGATCTTTCAAAGAGATTTTAGGCATGGAGGGGTCGTTCGATGTTCGACCAAAACAAGAACCGTAGGAAGTAATCTCTGGTTGTGGGTACCAAAGTTCGGCAAGAGTTTTGCGAGGTGGGGTACCCATGATATGAAGAGAGAAAGAAAGGAAGGAAGAGAAAAGGAGGGGAAAAAGAATGTGATTTTTTTTTAAAAATTTTTTAGTTAGTTATTAACAAAAGAATGAAATGTACACACAAAAGAATCTGGACAAAAATAATCATGACACAAAAATACCACACACCTAATCAGTCTAGAGTTCACCTAGGTCAACTAGACCTGCTCAAGAACTTGATTGTCGAGATAAAACCGTGTCGAGAAACGGGCTCAAGATATACTGGTCACGAGGCCAGGTAAATGCAGAGATAAGGGGAGGTTTTCCGACGCTTTCATGAAGGTCCTTAATTAAATAACCCTTTCTCTTTTGACGGTTTCGCCGTTAACACTTTCCTAGACACCCCAGGAACGATATACCGTTAAGCGGTGTTCTAAATACAGTTAACTTCTCCTAGTGAGCGCGAAGTCCTTAAGGCTTAAAGTCTAGTTTCTTTTAAAATTTGTGCGGGTAAACGTTATGCTCAGTTTCGTGATTTGTGGGCCACGGAAAAGGGGATGAAATCTTTTACCGTATGTTGTGGGATTCGCTTGCCCTTAAGTCCGTATTTAATGTATGCAATGCGCAATTCAATAAAAATTCTATAAAGAATCAAACAATCGTTTTTTATATTAAGCACAGCACTGCAACAAATATGGGTTAGTCAACTTTTAGCGTTTGCTAGCGAACTTGCAAAGAATCCTGCAAAGATATTATATTGGATGCGTCGGATTTGAGAAAGAAGGTGTTAACGAGATACGTACCGATAAATTTTCGGGTTTAGAAACCCCCGTTGAAGTTAAATCTAAGTATCTTGAAATGTTCGCTTGCGCGGGTCAAACTACCCGGATCTTTGGCACTGTACTTCGTAATCACCTTAATCTTGAATGTACACTTTGCTCCACATAATCGCAGTTCGCAAATCCGCAAAAATATATAAATGTCGGAAAAATGGATATTAGTACGGAAAAACGATACGAATGCCCAAATACCTGCACACTAAAATTTAAAACAAGCAAACAATACAAATGGGAAAAAACCAGAACAATGGAGCACAGAACAAAATTTTGGAGCAAATGGGGGAGCTCTGGCCGGCATCGCCGGAAATGGAGGTGATGACGCCGGTTTTTCCTTGGAGATAGGGCTCCAAATTTCTTCTGTGAATACATTGTTCTACCAGTATCACACTGGTATTGTTTGGTTTTTTAGTTCAGATCCAGAGTGTTAGCAGGTATGAAATCCAGAGAACAAAATGGTTAGCAAAGTTAGTTTTTGTTTGTTTTGGTTTTGGTTTTGAAATTTTTATGTTGTTTTGAAAATAGGGTTAGTTGTATAAATGAAATGTACAATGATTAACCCGAAATAACAAGAAGTAAAGCGTTACTGTCTCCCTGGCAACGGCGCCATTTGATTGAAAAAATTAAAATTAACCGCAATCAAAACGGTGTCACTTTGCAGCTAGCCGCGATGAGCACGGGTCGATCCACAGGGAGACGGAGCGTTTTACGTTCCTGTTCTTACGAGTTAATGTGCATGGACGAAAAGTTCTTATCTACCCTATGTGTTATATGCAAGTATAAAATTGTTAGGAAACGATAGGATAATGTAAGTTAATTGATTCCGTATTCAAGTCCGTTAAGCCGAACTTAACGATTGAAGCTAGGGCAATTGGCAAAAACATGGATTAGGAGATTTAAGCACGGTATTCGTGGAATCCGGCTTATTGACCCTTGTCCTTCCGTTCTTGTCTCTTGCTTTCGCCTCCGGCCAAATCGAACGCAACCGGTCGCGGTTAGAAATCACTGTTACCTTGGTAGGGTAGGGTGCCTAACGGAGCGCTTGCGTAAGGTTTGGACGGAGTTTCAAATGGAAAAGACGGGAAAAGGAAATGAAAAATGAAACGTTAACTTACAATATTGGTTTCTTTTCCTAACAACACATATTCACAACATCAACACAACAAACCAAAAAGCGCAAAGAAAAGATAAGCAAAGAAAAGAAAAGATTACAAGCAAGTAATTAAATGACATGGAATTTAAAGTGCATGAAAGTAAACCAAGGTAATAAATTGCATGAATGTAAAAGCAAGTAAGAAAAATGCAAGAAAGAAATAAGCAAGAAAATAACACTAAGAACCATAGAACCAAATACAAGCCATGGGTTCAATAATCTAATCTTAAACTTGCAAGCTCAATTAAGAGATTGCAAGATCAAGAGGAGGCAAAGAACCCAAGGGAAATGAAGGCACAAAAGAGAAGAGTTTTATTGATTCCATATGAAGATACAACTCTTGAGATCAATAACCAACCCTTAAACTTGCAAGTTCAATGAAGAGCTTGCAAGATCAAGAGAAGGTTAAGAACTCAAGGGGAAGCTATTCACAAGAACTAAAGAAACAAAAAGAGTTACAAAATGTATAGCAAAACTTGGACAAAGTGAGACCCTTGAACCCTTGCCCACTGCCTGCTATATATAGGCTCAAAAACTAAATAAATAAACAATAAAAACATAATGAGGTGGCATCAATGGGGGTCCAGTAGAAAGATGGGACCCATTGGGGGCAATACGGCCGGCGACCTCGGCTACAATGAGCATGTGCTCGGATCAAATCTGAGCATATGGGCTCGTGCTCCTGTGGTGTGCTGGGGTTGTTTCCAATATGAATTTGGTGTTGCTGGTTTTCTCAAATTTGTCTTGGTATGCATCCAGTTCTTGGAGGAAAATAAGTAACTATGCATCACATCACTACTTTATTGCAATACATGCACATCGCACCATATAGCCCACTTGCTCCTAGCCATGATTCATGGCTGCCCCTAGGTCCATGGTCCAAGCCCCAAGAGTTAGTGTGTACACATGTTATATGTTGGACCAAAATATTGTGCACACACTTGTTTTCAAATTAACTCTTAGGATATCGGTCGGTTTGCGGTTATGGTTGCAGTGTCAACTCACAAATGATATATCCGTTGTTTTATGTGTTTTTCCAGTATTTTGTCACGGATACCTGTAATCTGTATTACTGAGCAAACACCGGTTAATAGTACCGATATATACAAAAAATAGATAATGAATGAGCGGTATTAAAATGCAATATTCTGGTCTGAACAGCTTCCCGATTACTTCTTGGTGAGGGCTTTGATCCTTAGCGCGGGAGCGCATAGAGAGGCCTGCGAAAGATGGACCGAGCAGGGTAGCTGCTCGGTGGCCTCTTGGTGAGGGCTTCGATCCCCGGCGTCGGTGTGTAAGGAACTACCAGCCAGGGATAACCGAGCAAGGTAGCTACCTGGTTGCCTCTTGGTAAGGGCTTTTATCCCTGGCGTCGGTGGGTAAGGAACTACTAGCCAGGGATAACCGAGCAGGGTCGCTGCCCGGTTGCCTCTTGGTGAGGGCTTTGATCCTTAGCGCGGGAGGGCATAAAGAGGCCTGCTAAGGATGGACCGAGTAGGATAGCTGCTTGGTGGCCTCTTGGTGAGAGCTTCGATCCCTGGCGTCGGTGGGTAGGGAACTCCCAGTCAGGGATAACCGAGCAGGGTAGCTGCCCGGTTGCCTCTTGGTGAGGGCTTTGATTCCTGGCGTCGGTGGGTAGGGAACTACCTGTTACGATCCAATTTTGGTCCGTGACCGGCACTTAGATTATTCGACATCTAAAGATGCCGACACAATCTGAGTAAGCCAGAAAACCATTATCAAAACCCTATTTGCGGAATTTAGAAATTTTCAGTTTTTAAGTAAGAAGAGTGAAGGAGCATGTCGAATGTTTTTTTAAAATGAATTTTTAAACAAATGATATTTTGCATTTTTAAAATTCGACAATACCTCCCTTTTTAATTTTAAATAAAAGCAGTTATAAAATGTTTAAATAAGTTACATCCCCAGTTGGAAGCAAAACAACGCCAAACGGATGAAATCAATACACAATAATAATACGTCGCTGAAAGTGAAGAATTTCATGCATAAGTAAAGAAACATAAATTAACACAACTAAACGATCTCACTTAGTCAAATTTAAAACATATACAAGCATATCTCGTTCTAAGTCAAATATACAGGGTCTGATGGAGTAATACTAGATCCAAAATATATATATCAAAATAGGAGCTTACTACATAGGTAACCCACCTAGCAAAATGAGCGATAAAAGCTGACAAGTGGATCCGCACTGCTGCTATGTATCCACGCGTCTCCTGCAAGGAACTATGGCACAACGGGGGTGAGTTGCCAACTCAATGAATAAACTAACACCTAACAGTTGATAATATAAGTATGACGAACTAGAGTTATCAACAATAAATATAAGTATAATGTATGATAACTTGTGGAAGTATGAATATGTATTAACTAAATGTCTTAAAACAACACTGAAATCTCATCAAATATTTTCAATATCATAATTTTCCAAATAAGGCTCATTTTTCCGTGTCCAACATCGACACAAATCTTCTGTTTTCAGCAGACATCGTTCCTCGAGCGATTCTGTCAATCCATAATATCGGTCGGTATCCCCAGATATTCGTCGTGTTTCATTACCATCTCCGGTATCGAGTATTCTCGCTAGGCTCCCCGCCTCACATGCGGCTATCCTACCCTTCGGTCTCGACCGGGTCCACCATGTATCCAATTGTATATCCCCCCACTCAGTCTGGATAACGTATAAATCCGTAACAGTATAGCCTCCCCACTCGGTTCGGAGTAAATTCAAATCATAAAAACGACATCTCATGGTGGACGTATCACATCAATCATGAAGAATCAATGAATATAACTTAATAGTATAATAAACTCAAAAAACCAGAAATCCTTAAATCCAATACATCTGGTGATACAATTAACAACGAATTGAAAGTAAGACATGATAGGTATCAATTAATAACAACGATGCACACAACCACTGATAATGATGCTTATGGTATGAAAGGAATCATATAGAATATGGCAAGTTCTAAGTGATACGTGACATGTCAATATCAATGAGGTGTAGTGTAACATATAGGTATGTACGCGTGCAACATGACTCATCGATAATTCTTTCAGTGTTCTAGCAAGTGTTATTTTATAGATATGAATGCATATAATAAAGTTTCTTAGTTTTAAACATATACTCAATATAAAGGAAATTATTATCCAACTATTAATTACGGGCGTTTAACTCTATCCATACAAAATCTCTCGGTAGATGTTAAATCTACTCACCGGAATACGTCGAAACTACTCAGATGTTATCAATCCTTTTCCTTTCCTTGCGGTCTCCGAAATCTCCGCGGTCGAACCTAACATCGAATTTAACTTTCGTATAAGAAACGGCTAAACTCCGATACGGCGAAAATGTGAAACTACAAAACTTATATACTAAATATGCTACGTACGAATATTGTGAACTATTTAAAACTTAAGCTAACCTGAGCTAACCCTTTGCTGTTCATAACAGGCAAAACAGAATCGCGTCACAAACATCCGTGTCGTATTTAGAACTTTTAACCCCAAAACTGATATTTGCTTCCAGATTTTATATACTGAAAAATTAATATAAACTAGCAATACCAGATATCCTAACACATATACAGAGAGATACCCTAAAAATTTCAACACCTAACTCCCACACAAAACCGGCGAGCACGGAATTTCAATGAATGTCGCCGGCAAAAAATCCGAGGAATGGGTCCATGTTTCTAGTGGTTATTCCAGGTCCAAAATACAAGATGAAAGTACTGTTTGATTTTGTTAAATATTATCTAGACTATCGCAGATTCAAAACAGAGCCTAAATTTACCCAAATACGATATTTCTAATATCAAACTTCTATATTAAAACAGTACTGAACTAAAAATCTGCAGAGTTGAAACTTATACCTATTGAAGGATCAATTGAAAGGCTATTTCCAAGATGCACAAGCACCACTAATCTTAGCTTGAGGGTTGTGGTAAACATCCCTAGTATTTAGCTTCTTTTCCTCTCTTTTTCTTTTGTGTGTTCTAAGATTTTTTTCTTTATTTTCTAACTTGGCCAAATTATTTCTAATTGATATATGAACTGAGCTAAATGAAGAGATAAGGATAATGAAGGATGAAGTTTAGGAGGAGGTGTCACCTAGAAAGAGTATGGCGTATCCATGAAGTAGGTGGTGTAAGCATGAAAGATGGTGGTGTTTTCATGTAAGGAGGATGTGTTACCATGAAGTGTACATGCAAATAAGATGTGCCATCTAGGTTATGATATTCCATGAGTGTAATTTAACCTTAACCATGACCTAACCTTTTTACATAAAAACCCTCACCAAATTTCCAATTTCCATAAATTGGGCTGTCCCCGAGCACATCCGTTTAGTTAGCCCCTCGTAATTAAACTTTTCACAAAACCCCTCATGATACTTATTATTACAAAACAAACTATTTCATTACTAATTTAACCTACTACATATTAAAAGGTCTTATATTACAATTGAAATTTAAATTAACATTTTTTAATTAAATAAATAAATTGATTAACTATCTAAAATATTTCAAATTGTTACACTACCAGCCAGGGATAACCAAGCAGGGTCGCTGCCCGGTTGCCTCTTGGTGAGGGCTTCGATCCCTGGCGTCGGTGGGTAGGGAACTACCAGCCAGGGATAACCGAGCAGGGTCGCTGCCCGGTTGCCTCTTGATGAGGGCTTTGATCCTTAGCGCGGGAGGGCATAGAGTGGCCTGCCAAGGATGGACCGAGCAGGGTTGCTGCTCTCTGGCCTCTTGGTGAGGGCTTTGATCCTTGGCGTCGTAGGATAAAAGATTACCAGTCAAGGATGGACCGAGCAGGGTAGCTGCGCGGCTGATTCGTGAGGTTCTGTCTGACCTTCCCCGGTGTGAACATCGGGAAGAGGGACCGTCGCGGGCGACACGTGTTATGAACGTGTGGGAGAGTCAAAGCGTAAGAGTAACGTCGTTTTGATTTTGCCGAGAAAGGTGGGATGTCTGCTGCGTGGCGGTACAGTTGTGGGTGAAACAAGCGACTGTTGGACTCTTGAGGGCACTGTGGGGCTATAAAACGGAGGGCTTGTTGGGCACTTCTTTCTCCATCCCCAAAACGTAAGAATGGAAACTTTCCCTTTCACCATCCCTGAGATCATAAATTTTGAGGACGTGTACCTGTAGGACCAATATTGCACCGAGGATACGGTGCAGTTAGTGATAGGACGCATTAAGGATCATTTTGGCCGACTGCTTCCCCGACGCTCACCCCTGCTCCAGCTGTTGATGTACTCAATCTGGAGGGCGTCGCCGGGGCTGCGCAACCCCTTGTCCGAGCAGCTGAAGGACGAGATGGTTGGTAAGCTAAGGTCCTTGTGCCGCTTCGGCCTGATCTCGACGGGTAGGCGGGATCGCTCGGTGGCACTCATCCTTGAGTACTACCAATTGAGGCATCACGCCGACGTTCGCGGACGGCATCAGAGGCAGAGGTCCGAGACGGCGAGGGCTCGGCTGGCGGAAATATCCTCGGAGTACTACGAGCAATGTTTCCTGCACCCCTTCCCCCGCTACTGTAATTTTTCTTTTTTTTTCAATGTACGGCTGAGGAGCCCACAATACCTTTTTGAAATAATAAAATTCTTCTTTTCTGCAATGCTCTTTCGTGTCCTTCTTGTTTGTTTAAATAAAAAGAACTTAGAAGAATTTATATTGCTTTGTTGAAGAATCCAAGTAGCGGTCTGCGAACGATAGACCGAGTAGGGTAGCTGCTCGGTGGATCCGGAGGTTCTGCCCGACATTCCCTGGTTCGTGAATATTGGGAGGGGCGACCGTCGCAGGCTGCACGTGTCAGGAATTCTTGGGGGAGGCGTGACATTTCGGGAAGTTGCGTCAGTTCTTGCTATGTGGGGCGCAGTATTGGATTAATCTTGGCAGATCCCAGGATTCGCGCGCGAATCTGGGCCTTCAAGGATTCCGTTTGGGGTTATAAATAGAGAAGGAGATGGCAGCCCCTTCGGCACCGCATTCTTTTGAGATGACTGGGTGCATGTATTCGATCGAACAGATCATCACTTTTGACGACGTATCCTTGTATGATCAATCCCTAGCTGAGGATGGGTATCAGGGAGTGGTTCAGCGCCTTGAGGTTCACGTCGGCCGGCTTCTCTCTCGGCGGTCGTCCCTGCTTCAGTTGCTGATGTACGCGATTTGGAGGAAGTCCCCGGGGTTGGAAAACCCCCTCATCGAGGAGCTTCTGGACGAGGCGCTCGATAAGGTGCGTTCTATCTTCCTGCTCGGTCTCATCTCGAAAGCCAGGCATGACCGATCCTTGACCCTCATTCTGGAGTGCTTCAAAATGAGGTATATCATGAGCCAAGGCTCAGAAGGCAGAGTGTCGGGTGCTTCTGTGGCGTCTCGGGTTCGCGTGCAGCATCGGCTGAAGCGCGCTGCAGAGGCTAGGGCTCGGCTAGCGGAAATCTACTCCGAGTATCACCAGGAGTACTTCCTCGATCCCGTTCCACCTCTGTTGTAAATGTTTCTTTTTATTTTCCTGTAAGGCTGAGTAGCCCCTAATACCTTTTGAATGAATGAAACTCTTCTTTTTGCAATATTCTATTGTCCCCTTCTTATTATTTAAACAGAAAGAACTTTAGAAAGATTTACATTGCCTTTGTGAAAGAAGAAATACACACTCGTGGATATTCTTTTCATTGGTACAGCTTGAGCTTCTCAGCGTCGTAAGGCCGTGGAAACTTGCGTCCTTCCGCATCTTACAAGCGGTAGGCTCCGCCGGGCAGTACCTCGGAGACGAGGAAAGGACCGTCCCATTTTGGGGAAAACTTATGCAGCTTGCCTTGATCGATGAACTCGTTCCGCCTTAGGACTAAATCTCCGGTCTTGAAGAAGCGACGCTTGACTCGCGAATTGTAGTAGCGGGCGGTTTGTTGTTGATAGGCGGTAACTCTGATCTGAGCCCGGTCTCGTTTCTCCAACAAGAGGTCCAGGTTAGTTCGGAGTGCCGAAGTGTTTGCCTCATCGTCGAAGTGCTTGACTCGGTGACTGGGTAGCCCGATCTCCGCTGGGACCATTGCCTCGGTTCCGTAGCAGAGGCTGAAAGGGGTTTCCCCGGTGGAGGTTTTCTTTGACGTGCGCAGGGCCCATAAGACCCGGGGCAATTCCTCGACCCAACTGCCTTGGCGCCCTTCTAGGTGTGTCCGAAGACCTCGGAGAACGTCCCAATTAGAGACTTCGACTTGCCCGTTGCATTGGGGGTGTGCGACCGCGGAAAATTTCATGAGGATATGATATTCACTGCAAAACTCCTTAACTCTTTCTTTTTCGAAATTTGTTCCATGGTCGATGATGATGCACCTACGCATGCCGAACTGGAGTATCACATTATTCTATAGGAACTTGATAGTCGTGGTGGCGTCCGGTTTCCTGATGGGAATGGCCTCGACCCACTTCGTGAAGTAGTCCACTGCGATGATGACGTACTTGTGCTCGCCCGTACCGGTGGGGAACTGGCCTATCATGTCCATTCCCCACTGGGCAAACGGCCACGGGGAGGTTAGGGCGGTTAGCTCGGTAGTAGGAAGGCGATGTATGCTTCTATGGAGTTGGCAGCTCTTGCATCTCCTGACGAGCTTCTGGACGTCCTGATGAATCGTCGGCCAGTAGTACCCCTAGAGCAGCGCCTTCTGGATTAGGGTGCGGGCCCCTTGGTGTGCACCGCCGACCCCTTCATGGATCTCCCGGAGGACGTAGCCGGCCTCGTGGGTGTCGACGCATCGGAGCAGAGGCTGAGTGAAGGACTTCTTGTAGAGGTTCCCCTTGCTCCAGACGAAATGGTGAGCTTTGGCTTGGAGACGGCGGGCTTCTCCCCGATCTTTTGGGAGCGTACCTTCCCTCAGGAATTCCACGAGGGGCTTTCTCCAGTCCCGGTCTTCTTCCTGGGCTGTATACACTTGAAGTATTGTTACCCCGTCTTCCATACTGGGTCGTAGCAAGACCTCGAAAAGGATGCTCCTCTTGTTGTTGGCCGAATAGGATAAAGCCAGCTTACTTAGGGCGTCGGCTTGGGCGTTGATCTGTCTGGGGATCTGCTCTACCTGGACTTGGTCGAAGTCCTTTCGCAGTATTCTTACCTCGGCCAGATACTTCACCATCAGAGGCTCCCGTGCCTCAAATCGGCCGGTCACTTGGCCAACGACTAGGGCAGAGTCATTGCGGATCCGAATTGTTTTCAGTCCCATTCCGGAGGCAATGCGCAGTCCGGCCAGTAAGGCCTCGTATTCCGCTGCATTATTTGAGGCCTTGAACCCGAGCTTCAGAGAATATTCCATTTCTGCCTCGTTCGTGCCCCGAATGATGGGGTCGGCACCACAGCCTTCCTTGGTCGAGGACCCGTCGACGTAAAGGATTCAATCGGGGACTGAGTCGGGCCTCCCATCGACCGAGGGTTGAGCTGCGGAGGCTGGCGTTGACTTCGGCTCCTTACTGGGGATGGTGCACTCGACGATAAAATCGACCAGGGCTTGTGCTTTGATGGCCTGCCTCGGGCAGTATTTTATGTCGAACTGGGACAACTCCCACCTCCAGTTCTCCAAGCGGCCAGAGGACTCGGGTGAGGCGAGGATAGCCCCCAAAGGGCGCTCGATAAGAACGAGGATGGTGTGTGCCTGGAAATAGTGTCGTAACTTCCTTGAGGCGATGATGAGTGCCAAGACGATCTTCTCTATGGCTGGGTACCTCGTTTCTGCGTCTTTGAAGACGTGGCTCACATAGTATACCGTCTTCTGGACTCCGTCGACCTCTTGGACGAGCATTGAGCCCGCTGCTTGGTCGGATAACGCCAGATATAGCGATAGCTCGTTCCCTTCAACTGGTCGGGTGAGCAGCGGTGGAGTCGCAAGGTGCCTCTTTAATTGGTCAAAGGCAGTCTGGCACTCCTCCGACCACTCGAACTTTGGAATCTTCCTTAGAGCCTTGAAGAACGGGAGGCACTTCTCCCCAGACCTTGACATGAAATGTGACAGAGCGGCTACCCGCCCTGTCAGCCGCATGATCTCGACGTTAGTCTTGGACGCGGCCATTTTGAGGATGGCGTTGATTTTCTCCGGGTTAGCTTCGATTCCATGGTAGGTGACTATGAAACCGAGGAATTTTCCACCGGTGACCCCAAAATGCGTACTTGGCGGAGTTCAGTTTCATTTTGAACTTGCGGAGGACGTCGAAGGCCTCGCCCAAATCCTTGGCGTAGTCGACCGATGAGACCGACTTGACGAGCATGTCGTCGACATAAACTTCCATGTTCCTGTCGATCTGCGGTTTGAACATGTGATTGACCAAGCGTTGGTACGTAGCTCCGGTGTTCTTGAGGCCGAAAGGCATTATCTTGTAGTAGTATACCCCCCGGTCCGTTGTGAATGTGGTGGGATCCTCGTCTGCCGGATTCATACGGATCTAGTTGTAGCCGGAGAAACCATCCATGAAGCTAAGTAGTTCATGGCCTGCCGAGCTGTTGACGAGCTGATTTATCCGAGAGAAGGGATAGTTGTCTTTTGGGCATGCCTTGTTGAGGTTGGTGAAGTCGACGCACATGCGCCACTTCCCGCTTGACTTTCTGACCATGACTACATTCACCGGCCATTCCGAGTAAGGCACATTTCGAATGAAATCGGCGGCGAGGAGCCTATCTACCTCATCCTCAATCGCCTTCTGTTTGATCGGGGCGAAGCTTCACTTTTTCTGCCTGACGGGTCGGGCCGTAGGATCTACTCCGAGCTTGTGAGATATGATTTTGGGGTCGATCCCAGGCCTGTCAGTAGGTGCCCAGGAGAACACGTCAGAGTTGTTTCTGAGGAAATGAACCAGGTCGTCTCGCTGAATCCCTGTCAGAAGCGACCCGATCTGAACGGTTCATTCGTCGTCCCTTTCTACGAGGGGGACCTCTGTCAGTGGCTCCACCGGGGTCCCTCGGATCTCTTTTTGCTCATCTCGAGTGTCCAGAGAACCCCTGATGTCACCCTTGCCCTCAACATTGTTGTTTGGCCACTTAGACGAAGATGTTGCGGTGAAGTAAACCTTTGCAGTCCGTTGGTCTTCGTAGGCCCGACCTATCCCGCCTTGGTCGAGCGGGAATTTCATCACCAGGTAGAAGGTCGATATCTGAGCCCTGAGGGAGTTCAGTGTAGGGCGGCCGAGGAGGATGTTGTAGGCCGACGGGATTCTCGCTACGGTGAATTCCACAGGCATGGTGCGCGTACGGCCGGCCTCCCCGATGTTGAATTGGAGAGTGATTACCCCTTCCGTCAGGATGGAGTGGTTGGTGAACCCTGACAGGACATGGGTGGTCGGTCTTACGTCCGGCTGGATGAGTCCCATACGCAGGAAGCAGTCATAAAATAGAATGTCTGCCGAGCTTCCAGAGTCGACCAGTATCCTCTGCACCTCATAGCGGTGGACCCGAGCTGTGATCACCAGCGGGTCTTTGTGGGGCAAGGATATACCGTGGAGGTCCTCGTCATTAAAAACGATCGGCTAGGCTGCCCTGGCCTTCTTTCTCGGATGGCTGTCAGTCCCCTCGATCGGTGAGGGGTGCTGAGCCTCGTCGGTGTTCGCCGTATCCCCCGCTGACATGACCATGATTTGGCCGATTGTTAATTCGTCGGGAGGCGGACGTTGTTCTTGCTCACGGTCAGCTTGTCGCTTGTCCCGCAAGTACGTTGCCAGGTGCCCCGTGCGGATTAGCTCCTTGATGTAGTCACGGAGCTGCTTGCAGTTCTCCGTAGAGTGGCCCTGCGACCGATGGAAGCCGCAGTAGGGTCCCCGGATGCGCTTCGCTGCCTTGTTCGAGACTGGGGGGAGCTTGAAGAACCTCTCGCCTTTAGCCTCCTCCAGCAGCACCGTCTGAGAGACGTTGAGCGGGGTGTACTCCTGAAACTTCAGGGAGTAGGGCTTCGGCCGCTTAATCTTCTTTTTCTCTTCCCGGGCCCTTTTCTTGTGATCAGTTTGTTCTGTCCGGGGCAAATTGGCGTTCACCTCGGATTCAAGTTGGATCTCACATTCGGTCCAGGCCTTTACCTCGGCCATGGTCTTATATTGCGCTAATGCAAAGGAGTGTAACCACTCCTTGTGCCTAAGACCCGACCTAAGTGTCGTAATGACCATCTCGTCCCGGTGTTCTGGGACTTCGAGAAGGGCGTTGGAGAAACGGGTGACGTACCCTTTGAAGGTTTCTTTGTCCCCGTTCTTTATTGTGAAGAGATGGTCGATGGTCCGCTTCTGCCGTCTGTTCCCGACGAAGTTGCCGAGGAATTGAGTGGCCAGCTCATCGAAGGTTGAGATTGAGCGTGGCGCGAGTCCTCGGAACCAGTCTCGTCCATAGTAGATGAGAGTGGCCGGGAAAGCGCGTCACTGGGCGGCGTCGGAACAGTCCTGGAAACTCATCCCGGCCGTGAACGTGTCCAAATGGTCTTTCGGGTCGGACTTCCCGTCGAAGAGTGAGACCTTCGGGGGCTTGTTCCGGGAGGAGACATAGATGGCGAGTAGCTCTTCGGTGAAGGGCTTCGTGAGCGAGTCGGCGGCGTATTTAGCCCCGTCGCTCGAATGGCAACCTTCCCGATTCATACCTTTGATCTTCTTTTCGAGGGCGTCAAGTCGGCCATGGTATCCCGATGAGTCGGCATACTCTGATTTTTGGCCTCTGCTGCCGAAGACCTCTGTATGGCCACAGCCCCGATTTCGTTCGATGACGTTCCTCAGGTCTCCTGGCGAGGTCGTTTTTGAGCTGCCGTGGCGAGTCCCGTGCGCACAACCCCGTCGAGGGAGGGGGTACTGGTCATGCCTGGGCGCAGACGAGCTGATTAACACCTCCTCGGGAGGGACAGGGGCGTGATGGGGCTCAGGGCGAGGCGCTCTGGCGTAAGACCTTGGAGTTAAACTTTGCGGCGCCCACCGGGTCATTAAATATGTCGGCCCACGGGATCTGCAGCCGCTAGAGACAGCGAGGTGGTGATCGGTCATGCCAACGCGGGCAGAGTCTTCTCTTTCTCTGTAGGGGTCCCAGTCCCGCGGAGGGGGAGCGGCAACCTGGGGAGCTTACCCGGTCGCTTGGACACGGACGAGCGCATCCACGATGGACGTGAGTCGATCTATCCGAACGGATAGGGCGTGAATGGCGTTCGGCGGAGGAGGGGATTCTCCCTCGTCTCCACTGTGGGGAGGTCGACGGCTGGTGCTTGGATCGTCGTGGTGACCGCTTGCCATGTCGTCGAGATCGGAAGATAAACTTTTGGTTGAGTGGAACTAGACATTCCCACAGACGATGCCAACTGACGGAGCTCTGGATCTCCTTCAGATGTTATCTTCCGTTGATCTACTGCGAGCGCTAATGAACGGCTGAGATTGAGTTGGAGAGTTGACTCCTGAAGCGTGTGGATCTCAATGGGCTTTGTGTGGTTGAGGCCGAGCTACCTGCAAAGAAGTCCCGGGGTGGTTGTGCCACCGAGGACCCTCCGTCGATCAAGTTAGACGGGGTATTTTAGCAGAGTAACGGCTTAGTGGAGTAAAAATAGCTTACCTCAATCGTCTGAGAGAGGGATTTATATAGCGGCAGCAATGGGCAGGCGGGCGTGAGAATCACGCCGGCCGTTACGCCCCTGGCGTCACGTCCACGTGATAGGCGGGATCCCGCATTAATGAAGAGACATGCACGTTAATGGGGATCGTGATGGCGTGGAACGCGGGATCGTGGGCGGCGGATATCTCGCGCATGGCGAGATTCGCAGAGCCGTGGCAGAGGCGCCGCGGATCGGTCGGTGAGACCGAGGAAGATGAGCTCGGCGGGAGGCTCGGGGACGAGCAGGAGGCCGAGGCATCTTGGTTCTGTGATAGCTCGGAGGCGAGCCGGGGGGTGGTCTGGAAGGCCACCGAAGGTCGGGAGACTCCTCAGGCCGGAGGCCCGAGGTGCCATCCCGACTGAAGTTCTTGATCCTTTCTTGTAGGTTCTGGGACACGTCATCTGCAACATGTCAGTATCTGGAGAGTCACCGATATCGAGCCTCATCAAGTGGGTTTGAATCAGCCTTTAATATTATCGGATCTTCAAGCTTCAGTCGTTGGGGTGAGGGTCTGGTGATTAGATTCGAAGGTGTCGTAGGAAAACCAATTGTTTGCCTTATTTCGATAAGAAGTTGTCTTTCTGATGGTCGGTTCTCTCTTCTTTGATTTAGTGTTTTAGTTTATTTTCCGGAGAAAATGAATACGATCGGTGTGACCAAGTTCAATAAAACATTTCATTGAAAACCTACATCTTAGGGATGTAAACAACAAGCACCTCCAAAATAAAACCCTTAAAGAAAACAAATTTAAGCAATGTAGCCATTTTAAAGGCATACATCATGCTTCATTTGTCCAAAAAACCATTATATAGTCAGTTCTTCATTTTAGTCTCTTAGAAATATTTAACTCATAATTTTAATACTGTTGAATTTGTTAGTTTGTTAAATAGAAAAAATGAGAGAGGGAGAGAGTGGATTCTTTTAACCATGAAAGGATGCATTTATGCCAACAGTCATATTGTTTGAAAGAGTTGCTTTTTTGGATTGAAATGATGCCATGAAAATGTGCATTTATGCCTATTTAAATGAGTGCCAGGAATAATTACAAATCACATTTTCTTTCAAAAACGTGTGCTCTCTCTCTCTTTCTCTCATACTTGTATTATCTAAAATACCCAATCTCTAATTTTGAAGTTCTAAGGAGAATCTTCTGGTTTTTTGACTGCCGATTTCTGAGTTGTTTTGATATATCCTAGAGATGATTTGCTACAAACCCATCAGCAAACTCTTTCGAGTGGGGAAAATATGGACGGTGATATCATGATTCAAAATAACAACTCAATTCCACTTCTATTCTCAATTTTTCCAACAATCTTAAGGTGATATCTGCAATGGAAATGGGATCAGAGATTGTGTTCAGGATGATGAACCAAGACTTCGTGAAACTGAACCGGTTCGATGAGACAAAATTTTCTCGTTGGAAGGGCAAGATGTTGTTTATACTCACTGCGTTGAAGGTCATCTATGTTCTGGATCCTAATTTAACAGAGATTCCAGAACCTACAAAGGGAGAGTCCAAGGATTTCAAAGCGCTCCACAAGAAGCACATGGAAGACAAATTGCTGTGCAGGGGTCGTATCCTCAACACTTTGTTGGATCAATTGTATGACCTCTTCACTTCAATCAAAACTCCAAGGGAGATATGAGAGGTCTTGGAATTAAAATACAATACCGAAAAGTAAGGCGCATATAAGTTTTTAATTATCAGTATTTTGAATTCTCCATGATTGATCATATTTCCATTATGGATCAGGTTCATGACCTACAAGTGCTAGTTTCTAAACTTAAAGATCTTAAAGTTGACATTTCTGAAAAATTGCAAGTGGGGCTATAATAGCCAAACTCCTTTCCAGTTGGAATAATTATAGAAAGAAGATTTTGCACACTACTGAAGATTTCACTTTGGAACGTATTAAAAAACATTTGCGGATTGAAGAGGAAACTCGAAATCTGCAAAGAAACAAAATTATCAATCTGTTTCTAAGGTGAATATGGTTGGTGGGAATAATCAGTCCCAAAAATCCGGGGCTGGACAAAAAAGGGAACATTCTAAGTACAACCATAACTCTGGAAAACAGGATATCAAGAATAAAAATTGTTATTCCTGTGGGAAGCCAGGACGCTTCAAACGTGATTGCAGGAACAGTAAAAAACAGAAGAGGGAGAACGTCGGTGCTGCAAACATGGTTCAAAATGTTGAATCTGTAATAGTGGCCATGGTCTCTAATTTGCACATCGGCATGATATCTGAAGTCAATACAACTGCTGCAACTAAGTCTCATGACTGGTGGTACGATTCCGGTGCAACTATCAATGTCTGTAACAATAAATCTCCATTCAAGAACTATGAAGATGTTGCGGAGGGACAGGAAGTGCTAATGGGAAACTATGACAAGGTTAAGGTTCTCGGCAAGGGCGGTGTCAAACTTCACTTTACTTCTGGAAAAAAACTGGTACTAACCAATGTCCTCCATGTTCCGGAAATCTGGAAGACTCTTGTTTCTGCAAATATTATTGTGTAAGAAGGGGATTAAGTGTGTACTTGAGTCAGACAAATTAATTTTGTCAAAAAATAGGATGTTTGTTAGGAAGGGTTATTCTTACGATGGAATGTTCAAACTCGGTATCAATAAATTTGATGTTTCTACTTATATTTTTTAGCCTTCTTTTTCTTCATGGCATAGTAGATCAGCACATATTAACTTTCGCATTTTAAAATTTATGTCTAAGCATGGCTTGATTTCTTACAAAAACGAGAAAAATAGAAAATGTGAAATTTGCATTCAAGCAAAAATAACTAGAAAACCTTTTTCCTCGGTTGAAAGAAATTAGGAATTGTTAGAACTTATACATTCTGATATATGTGAATTGAAAGGCATGCTTATTGGGGGAAGAAATATATATTTTATTACTTTTATAGATGATCACTATCATTTTACTTATGTTTATCTTATGAAGTCTAAGGATCAAGTTTTTGATATGCTCAAATATTATAAATCTGAAATTGAAAATAAAAAAGAAAGAAATAAAGATCCTTAGAAGTGATAGAGGTGAAGAATATTTTTCCACTGAATTTTCTTTCTATTGTGAAGAAAATGGTATTATACATCAGTCTAGTACACCATACACCCCACAACAAAACGGATTGAGAGAAAGAAAAAACAGGACACTGGTTGATATGTTAAATGCCATGATTTTAAATTCTGGACTGCCAATAAATTTGTAGGAGGAAGCATATGCTGGGTTCCTAGCGTTCACGCAGCAGAAACGAAGACCAAAGGCGGAATACAAAACGAAAATTTTCATACAAGCACAAGAAACCACAACCCTAGAATCGTTTCGAACACTAAACTAGCAAACTAAACAAGATATCTAGTTACTCGTTTGAGAGCATACAACATTTGTAGCATGTCCATCCAATCATGGAAGATCCCTCCAAACTCCGTAAGCCATCAGGAACGCGCTTGAGAGTCGATCGCCCTTGCTAAAGATGATCCAATAATCTCAATTTAAACTTGCAGGCTCAATGAAGAGACTCCAAGATGAGAGAGAAGTAAGGAATTCAAATTCTAAGTTCACAATATCACAAAACATATAACTATATAGCTTGAAATGAAACTTTTATTGAAATGGAAAATGAGATACAAACTATTGAATTCAGGAACCTAAATCTTAAATTTGTAAGTTCAATGAGGAAATTATAAGATCAAGAGAAAAGGCAAGAACTCAGGATTACACAAATGAAATTACAAGATAACATCTAACTAAGAAATTGGTCTAAATTTGGAACCTTGCATCTTCTTCTCATATGGTATTTATAGGCAAGTTTAACAGCAAAACTCAAACAATAAAAATGGACTTATGAGACAACATAGGGTTCACAGAAGAAGCACAAGGTCAATTGGAGAAATTTGGGCCGCCAGAATTAAGGTTTGGACGGTTTTTTAGCGGCCAATGGGGCCAATCTTGCTTTAGTAGTCTTTTGCCATTAATATCTTCTTTCTGGCATTATTTATTTCTTTTATAGCAAGGGTTATAATCTAGTGTTTTGGAGAGAATTGATCATGATTTTGTCAACTCAAAAGTAAATATCAAATCATAACTTTACAAGCATTTATCACATCCTAATCCACTTGCCATGCCGAATCATGGCTGTCCACTTGTGTTCACGCTTGAAAATACTTGCACAACTTGTATCATGTTGGACCATTTGCTTCTTTTTGTTGTGCACACTTGTTTTGTTGCAAAATCTTCTTGGACTTTGATCTGTTATCCGTTCTGATTGCAGTATCGGCTCAAATATATTGTATCCGTGCAGTGTGTTTTCAGTGTTTTTTCACGAATACATGTATCATGTACTTATTGAGTACACGGGTTAAATAGCACCGATTATTCACATAAAAGATATCAAATGAGCGGTATTAAAATACAGTTTTACGTGATGAACCCCTACCTAATTCTTTACGAGAAACTACCAGTTTCTATCAAAATTACGACAAAACTATACCATAATTTATCGTTTTTCTGGTAGTTTCTTGTAATTATTACTAACGTGGCACCTTATTTATAGTAATTTTTCGCAGTGTTTGAAAGTTTTATGGTAGTTACATGTAGTTTTTGAAAGTTTACGGTAGTTTATTGTGTATTTAACAGGAAATTGGTAGTTTTTTTGGAATTAAGCCATGTTATAGATAGAGGTACTCTTTGCACTAGGATGTATAAAAATGGAACAAATTAAACGCTTGTTAAAAGTTTCTTTGAACCAATACTATACAATGTTGTAATGTTGCAGGTTAAGGAGTTAGAATCACAGCTACTAATTGAATGAAAGCTAGCTAGGCAACACCTCGACACCAAGATCGCCGAAAACCAACAAAAGCAAAACCAAGAGCCGCCACCATATACAACTTCATTCTACACCCCTAGGCAAGGAAAAAATTACGACTTCACAACTAACAAAACCATCTATGGTTCGGAGACTCCCGCTATCAGGAGGAACAAACAAACGACATGGAGGGGAAACACTCAACCTTGAGCGCTTGTTATCTAGTGCTCGCGCGAGAAAGGGTTACGGTAGGAACTCAGGAACAAAAAACAAGAGGCAATTGGTTTTTGAAGACGGGGTAAGAGTTGAGCAGAGTTTGGGCCAAGTAGATATGGGTTGCAGAGGAGGTTTAGAATCAAAAGTTTCTCTCGGGGCTGAAGAATTTTCTCGAACACTGGGTGGAAATAAACTTTGGTAAGGGTGGGGTTTCTAGGGGCTGCTGGGCTTGTTGAGCGGGCAAGAAAAGGAGGCTGAGGATTTGAAGAATGGTCTCTCTTTAGTCTGCAAGTCGACATCTCTGACCGGTACGCTTGTGGGGACCTCTCATTTGTCCAGCGGAGACGGATTAGATAATAATTTGGAAGGCAATGATTGGATGGAGGAAACCCGGTTGGTGAACTTTGATTCGCTTGGTGTAGCAAAGGAAGGGAAGGAGATTGTCTCTGCGACATGTATGAAGAATAGGTTAAAAGCTTCCGGTCTAAGGGGAGTCGCTTAATTTGGAACGCTTGTTGGCTTGTGCCAACGAGAGGAAGTACTATGTTCGGGCGAAAGAAAAAGCGAAGCTGAAAATTCGGAAGAGGATCCCGGAGACTGAAGGAAGAGCAAGAAACGATGACGCCACACGAGGGGATGAGGAGGGAGATGGCTCCGAGGCTGTAGACAGGACTTAGATGGAAGCTCCGTATGGGAGGATGGGGAGGATGAGGTGGCGGCCATTTCATTTCAGGATCCTCCTGTGCTTTTTGTGCTTCATGTGGGAGTCTTTTGTTGTATTTTGGCTGTGGCCAGTTGGATATATTGTTTGCATGGGAGTATGTAAGTTAATTTTGGCCTATATAACCTATTGGTGTACTCATTAAAAAAAAATTTAGTGAATTTGGATGGCTAATTATCCATCTTTTATCTCAAAAAACAACTAACAAAAGCTCTCACTGAGATCAACATCAACAAGCAAGTACCACTTCCGGTTCCGGTTCCGTTCAATAATTTTCCTTTTCCGAAAGACAAAGAAAACAAACCCGAGCCCAGCAGAGCCGTCTCTCCCTACACCCGTGCGAACCCAGAGATTCCGATATTCCTATCAACTCGTCGTGCTTCTCTCATTCCATTTTCAAGAAACACCGGTACCGTGGTCCCTTCATCGCGCCGCAGTTCTTTAATTCCGCTTCCAGGAAACACATCGAGCAACATCTTGACGTTGGTGCAATGCGATCGAGCAGGCGAGCATGAAAAAGTTGCACGGCATTTTGAGATGGAGTTTGTCGAAGAAAATTGCGGTGAGGTCTCCATTGCCGCAGACGGTTAAGAGACGGATGGTTGCAGGGCTGGAGAATGTCAGGGTATTGATAAGTGGGAGGGTGGCGAGGAGAGTGGCGGTGAGAGATACCGGGAAAAAGGACGATAGAGTTGAGAGGAATTTGAACTGGAAACGGGGGAATGCATTTTTAGTCAAAATGAGACGGAAATCGTAAAATGCATGATGCTCTATGCATTTTGAAGGTGTATGAAATTGTTGTTTTGTTTCTAGGAATTTTTATAGGTCGACTTTGAATGACATTGATGTTTGATCTCAGGAATTTCCAGGAATTTATGAAGAGCAAGATTAGTTACTTATTTCTTGAACATGAATTTAATTATATGCAAGTCTTTTTTTAATCTTTTCTTATGGGCTATTTTACACTAAAATACCCTTGGATATTGACATTTTCACCAAACTATCTGAAAATATTTTTATTATAGTAAGCTCCTTGAAGTTCTAAAGGTTGTTTTGGTGAAAAGCATATCTTAAAACCAAAATTTAAGGGAGTTTACTGTACTTAAAAGTTCAAGGTAGTTTTCTGAGGTTAAAAAAGAACACTTACAGATATTTATAGTCAAAATGTTTTGCCAATAAGCTTATTATATGTGTCATAATCCATAGATGAGCAAGGATACTTTTATAAGGAAATATTTAAATATTTATCTAAGGAATAATGTACATTAAAATTACATCTATTAATATACTAATATCACGTATTTAAAATAGAGTTGTATGCGAGAGCTTATTAACTCTAAGTTCTGTATGGTATGTTTGAATTCAGATATATACCCTCTTTTTTTTTTCCTGCAACATGAAATTGAGTGACAGTTGGTAAGATTCATGCATTTCATAAGAAATACTTGTTGTATTCATTAATCTGAAATACTTTCTAAACATCTACGGGTAGATATTTAAATTTCAGACAATAAATGCGAATGCAAACAATAGATCTCGAGATTATACGAAAACTAACACTTCTCTACTTTTATGGTGCAGCCTATCATCTATTGATGGTCTATATTTACTGCCAATTGATCATAAAAAAGGAAAAATCCCCAACTGAATTCTTTCAATTTCAACTACCCTCTTTCTATACTCTCTTTCTCACGCATGCTAAAATAAGTACTGTACAAATTAACATTCTTCTCATACAATCGTCAAAACTAGTATTGATTTACTCAAACGTCCGAATGACTCAACATTTGCTATCGCAACGCAAAAATTAATTACTATAACATGATAAGAGTGCTTGGGACTGCTTTTACCTTAAGTCTTTCATATTTTATTATGGATTTAATGGGCTTGACTTTTACAGTAAGCCTTTTTTTGTCCTGTTGCCGGTCAGCGGACCACAACTAATTAGCTACTGCATACAACAAAACCACTGTGGCTTCTAGATCTTTGAGACCCAATCTTCTTTTCACACATAACCCAAATGATATTCCTAGTACAAAATTGTCAAAACATTTAATTTTTCATTTGAAACTTCGTAAACATATTATTGATAAAATATCCATTGTAAATGCATAGTATGCATATATGTGTTAAAATTCATGTAAAAGGGGCACATTTATTAATAATCAATTTAAGGCTTAGATCCACATCCCTACCAAATAGTTTCATTGTTTGTCCACCGGCTCCCAAAAACTTTCAACATTACGAATAACCACCATATCTAACGGTCAACGTGATTCAATGGTTAATTGTGCTATTATGCATGTTAAATGACATTTTTGTTCTTTTAATTAATTGAATTAATTTATTAGAATGGTTAATGCGAAACAATTTTTCCATGCCCCCGCGACATGACGATGATGGAAGCGGACGACGGCGAGAGGAGGAGGTGGTTGCGAAGGAAAAGACCAGATAGGAAGGAGATGGTCGCAGGGGAGGAGCCATAATGGAAGGAGGTGGTTGGAGGCACATATAGGGGGAGGAGGTGGAGGCGAGAGAAGCAGCGGCGATGCAATGAGTGGTTGCAGGAGCAGTGAGTGGAGGAAGGGGAGGAGGTGATGGAGGTCCTTTTCGGGTCTCCGTCAGATGTTGTCTTCCGTCGATCTCCTGGTGGATTTTTGAGGTGATCTCCTGTTGCGTGTGGGTCTCAATGGGTTTTGAGGAGATTAGTGGTTTGATGAGTTTGCACCGAGTACCTGCAAGGAAGTCACAGGGTGGTTTGGTACCACCAAGGACCCTCCGACGATCAAGTTAGTACAAGATCCGAGCAGAGTAACGGCTAAGTGGGGTCAAAAAAGCTTACTTGACCCCTCTGTGATGGGGGTTTATATAGCGGCGGCGGCACACAGTAGCAGGCGCGAGAATCTCGCTGGCGGTTACGCTCCCGACGTCACGCCTGCGTAATAAGTGGATCGCCCGTTAATGGGGATCGTGATGGCGTGGAACGTGGGATGTTGCCGGCGGAGGATCCGCGCATGGTGAGATTTGAGGAGCGGCAGTTACGCTTGTGAGCAGCGGAGTTGGTCGATCGGAGGGACCGAGGAAGATGGCCTCGGCGGGAGAGCTCGGGCACAAGCGGGAGGGCCGAGGTATCTTGGTCCTGCGGTAGATCGGGGGAGAGCTGAGAGGCCGAGGAAGCCAATTTGTAGGGAGCTCTGAGGTGAGCCAGCTTGTGCTTGCAGGTCGGGTACAGGGGTGGCCTGGTCGGCCCCTACGGGCCCTTTCTTCTGAGCTCTGGGACACGTCATCTGCCACATGTCCTGATCTGGGAGATCGCCAATATAGAGCATCATCATTATCCCCCCTCTTGTCCCGACCAGCTGGCAGGCCGGGTCAAGAGTGGACTGCCGGGCCACCCGGGGTGAGCTCCCTCTCAAGATTTCGTCGGGACGCGTTCCCGGGCTGTCAGCTGTCTTTTCTGCCAGCGAATCAGAGCGAGATCTCTGCATTTAAGGAAGGTATGCCGGTTTGTGCATCCTGTCACTGAAGCGACGGTCCGCGTGTCAAGCGTCAGTTGGCCGACGTGACGTGTGCAGACTTGCGTCTGATGGGATGCGGCCTAGTGCGGGGACGACAAGTGGAGCGATCGGAGCCGTAGGACGCGAGGAGGAGCTTTGGCGGGAGATGAAGGGCACCGTTGGATGAGGACGATTGCGTTGATAAATAGGGGTGTGGCCCACTCCAGGGCCCCTACTCTGTTCTCCTCTGAAACGCAGAGACGAGACCGCGTAGGTCCGTCTTGGCTGAATTTCGGGGCAGATGCTATTTGGTGCTATCCGTCCACCTCTTCGAAAATGCCAAGTTGATTTATGATACCGTGTATCGAAGGTTTAAACGGATGCCGCCGATGTAGCAGATTTCATCAGATTCCCCCTCGTTGAGGGGTTTTTGATTGTGGGGACGCTCTTCCCTGCAGCCGCAAGCCCCTGCAATTAATTACGCTACCGTATCGCGGTAACCACTTTATCCTTCTCCAGATGGTCACTTCGTGTTGTGTGTGTGTTTGTTTTGTTTTTGGTTGCCCGTGGATTGTATATGGAGACTAATTTATGTCGTCGCCCGTAGGGCGTAGATTAGTCCAAATCCGTTTTTTTTAGATTTGGTTTTGGGGTTGGGTTTAAGGATACATTAGTCTCATTTGAGACTAAGATCAACTTAAACGTTTGTTAAGAATACGTTAGCCTAATTTCAGACTAAGATCAACTTAACGGGATCATTAGATCCAACAAAAGAGCATGTAGGCTCTATTGTTTAGTTTAGGAACATTGCGGTCGATTACCAGTTTAAGAACATGGTGGTCCAAGGTTAAGGACATCATAATCCATGGGCTTAAGGACCCCACAGTCCAAGGTTAAGGACATCATAGTCCGTGGGTTTAAAGAGACCCCACAGTCCAAGGTTAAGGACCTCATAGTCCATGGGCTTAAGGACCCCACAGTCCGTAGTTTAAAGACGTCATAGTTTATAAAGTTTAAGGACATCATAGTTCATGAGTTTAAGGACCCCACGGTCCATGGAATGATTGGTTATTGGGACCCGTCACCTCTTTGAAGACGTTGAAGGATTATAACGACAAATCTCAAAAGAGTGAAAAGATGTACCCTTGAACCAAAGTTGATTGGGAAATCTGTTGTCCAATTTAGGACTAAGATCAATTAATTAGATTATGAGCACATTGGCTCAGTTAAATCTGAATTGAGGACTTATGGCCAACTTGGGCTAAATCCAATTAAATTTGAAATGTTGGCCCTTTGTTTGACTGTTGAACATTTGTCTGGGTTCAGCCCCACATTAATTAGCAATGCTTAAACAGGGGTTTGGGTGCTCTGACAACATTTTGTCTTTGGCTGAGCACTAACCATTCATTATAGCTCGGGATTTTAAGGTTCATTTGAAGGGGAGATTTGCCTCTGGAAAACTTAACCAATTTGGGCTAAGCTTGGCTTTAAAATAGTGTTAAACACTAGAGGATACTTGGCGATCATGTGCTCTCACGTGATGTGCTGAAAATAGTGTTAAACACTAAGGACGAGGCGCTTAAAGTAGTGTTAAACACTAAAATTGAATTGGTCACGTGAGGTCACGTGAGGCATCTGAAGATGGGGCCAGACTTCCTTTATTTTGTTCTCAGAATATTCAGATAAGTGTTAAACACTTTTAGACTTTGAAATTATCACGTGTGGACACGTGACAATGCCTCTGCATTAGGCATCAATTCCTCTGTCTTCCCCTATTTTATTCTTATGAAAAGGGTGTTTGCCAGGGTTCACGTGGGGACACGTGGGGCGCTCTAGATTAATACTGCCTTTGGCTCTATTCCCTTCAGTTTTGAGGGTCACGTGTGAGCGCGTGAGGCATTGCTTCTGGGCTAATTCCTTCTTATTTTGAGGAGTCCGTTAAAGGGTCACGTGGGGGCACGTGAGCATGCCTGATTCATTCCTTTTTGTTCGTTGGGATGAAGGGTCACGTGTTACCACGTGATCATGTTGGATACTTAATCTTTACGTGCATGGAGAGCTTCAAGTCTCTTGTTTTAAGAATTAAATTCTTTTGTAGGGTTAAACCCTAGATTCATTTAGAGGAATTAAATTCCTATGTATTTGGAAGAATTAAATTCTTATGTAGGATTAAACCCTAGTTTCATTTGGAGGAATTAAATTCCTATGAATTTGGAAGAATTAAATTCTTTAAACTTAATTCTCTCTCTAAGTTTTGGATCTGCAAGGCAGAATCTCCCCGATGAGAATTAAATTCTCAACTTATGGGGAGATCTGTTTCTGCAGATCTTCAACCAAAGGAAGAACTAAGTTCTTAATCAAAAGAGTCAAACTCTTAAATTGAGAATTAAATTCTCTTTTGTTTTATGGAGTTTAGATCTCTTTCCCCTTTCTCACCTAGGGTTTCTTTCTCTTCTGAAAAAATCTTCTTCTCTCTCTGTTGTTGTATCTCTCCCCCCAAAAAAAAATCCTCCTCTTCTTCTCTTCTTGGATCCTATTTATAGGAGAAAGAAAAGAATCAATTTGTTTAGTCAATCTATCATTGAAAGATTTTGGTTCTTTTTGTAACCAACATAATCTTTTAGATCATCCAGTGAATTTTATTCACCATTGGATTTTCAATCCAAAAGATATTCTGTTTGTTATTCTTGGTGAATTTCAGGAAAATCTTTCCTTGTATAGAATCTTTCTATAAATTTGTGATTTTTAATCACCATTGGATTTTTAATCCAACGGTGCTCCACTTTACAGAGCACAATCTTTTTTTGTTTGGAAAGATTTAGAGAGATATTTTTCCAGTTAAGATTCTCGATTCCCTCTTAATTAGAATTTAATTTTATTAGTTTAAAAGGCTTAAGAGCCTATCACGTGTTGGCACGTGATCCCATTGTTTGATCATTTAAATAGAATTTAATTCTATTAATCAAAGAGCTAAGGAACCCATCACGTGTTGACACGTGACCCCCCTGATTAAACATTTTAACCAGAATTTAATTCTGCTATTTTAAAGAACTAAGGAATCATCACGTGTCAGCACGTGACCCTTGGTCACGTATATACACGTGATGCCCCATTGGGATCTTTCCTTGCTGTTTTATTATACCTTTTAATTCCTTCAGTGGATTTTTAAAGGCCCATCACGTGTGGGCACGTGACTCCTGTTGATTAGACTTCAATTCTCTTATAACAGAGTCCCCAGGAAACCATCACGTGTGAGCACGTGACCCTTGGTCACTTGTGAGCACGTGATTCCCCATTGGGGTTTTTCCTGATATTTTATGAGGGAACATACTCCTTCATATTTTCTCGCTCTAAGTCTTGGTTGCTCGGTGCTCGTCTTCTTTTTACTGCTTTCGTTTCCCGAGGATCCCTCTTCTCCAGATTAGATGTCTTCTTTCGTAGAGTCTGCAGATGTCGTAGGAGTAGGTGTTTACCCCTAATCAGAGCAAAGCTCTGTTCAAATTCCAAGACGGGAGATGAAGCAACACTTCTGTTTCCCCAATCAGAGCAAAGCTCTGCTTTGAAATTAAAGTTAAAATTAAAGAAGCAATGCTTCAGATTCCCTGCGCTGGGCGCAACGCGCCACGTGTCAAAATCAGGCACGCCAGCACAAGGAGCGCAGCACACCCAATCAGAGCAAGGCTCTATTTAAAATAAAAATAAAGGAAGCAACGCTTCAGTTGCGCTGCGCTCTGCGCTGCGCGACATGTGGCAGCGCAGTTGCGCTGCGCTCTGCGCTGCGCGACACGTGGCAGCGCAGTTGCGCTGCGCTCTGCGCAGATGCGCTAGCGCAGATGTGCTAGCACAGTTGCGCTGCGCGACACGTGTCAAGCGCAGGTGCGCTGCGCGACACGTGTCAAGCGCAGGTGCGCTTGCGCCAACTGTGCCAGCACTAAAACAGAATTAAAATTCTGGAAAGATCTTTCTGATCTTATTAAAACAATAAGATTCTCTTCTGTAAAACAGGAGCCTTTGGATCAAAGATCCAACGGTGGGAAAAAATCCCTAAATCACTCAGAGAAAGATCTCTTTAACTGATTTAACAAATCAAATGGCACTATAAAAAGCCCCCTAGACTCCAAGTCTAAAAGACATTAACACACAGAGAATTCACAGAGCTCTTCTAAGAATTTTGAGAAGAATTCAGAAAGAAAGAAAGAAAAAGGTAAAACGTTTAGAAAAAGAAGAATTTTCTTCTAAAAAGATCAATGATCTAAGAACAAGATCAAAATAAAAAATGATAATATTAATAAAAAGAAGTAATTTACTTCTTTACTAGATCATTTGATCTACATAAAGGTACAGCCTTTTGATGAACCATTGGCCCTGAAAGCTTAAAAGATTCTTTTCTTTGATCCAAAATTGGATCAAAATATTGAACAGTGCCCTGCACTTGTAAAATTTGCACTGTTGCGCTCTTGGGTTCGCGCAAGCCACCAGAGAGCGCCACGTGTCAGCCCCAGAACGAACTGCGCCTTGCGCTTTAAAAACAGAGCACTGCTCTCTTAAATTGGCGCAAGTCACCAGAGCGCGCCACGTGTCAGCAGCGCAACAGCGCAGCGCACTGTCGCAGCGCACTGCGCTTGCGCTCACCAGAGCGTGACACATGGCACCTTCACATGCGCTTGGTCTTGCGCTGGCGCAAAGCGCCTGACAAGCCACGTGGCGCTCTGTCAGACTAATTAATGCTCTGCATTATAAAAAAAGAAGGGCAGAGCCCAATTAGAAGAGCCTAACAGGCCTAATAAAATGCAATGCATTATTAAAAAGAGGGGTAGAGCCCAAATAAGGGTCTGTCAGACCAAAACAGATGTTGTGCATCATTTAAAAAGGGGCAGAGCCCAAATAAAAGTCTAAACAGACCAAAATAAAATGCTTTGCATTATTTTCAAAGAGGGCAGAGCCCAAACAAAGGTCTAACAGGCCAAACATAAATAAAATGTTGAACACCTTCAACTGGACTTAGCCTAATTCTGGCCGTAAGTTCTCAAATTAAATTGACTGGGCACGACTGCTCTCTTAAATCAATTTACACCTGGTTCGAGAGTACATCTCCGAACTCCTCTGACATCTGTCGTTGTAATCCTTCAACGTCGTTAGAGAGGTGACGGGTCCCGACAACCACACATCAATATGGACTGTGGCGTCCTTAAACTCATGGACTAACGCGTCCTTAAACTCATGGAATGACGCGTCCTTAAACTCATGGACTAATGCGTCTCTAAACTAACATCCGTCCCCAAAATGGGAATGTTGGACCACTATGTCCATAAACTGGAACAATAGAGCCCCCAAATGCTCTTTTGTCGGATCTAAACGATCCCGTTTAAATTGATCTTAGCCTCAAATATGGCTAACGTATCCTTAAACCTTCAAACAGACTTTAGTCCCAAATTGGACTATAGATCCCCCAATCAACTTTGGTTTAAGGATACATCTCTGAACTCCTCTGACATCTGTCGTTGTAATCCTTCAATGTCGTCAGAGAGGTGATGGGTCCCGACGGCCATACATGTAATGGACCACTATGTCCCTAAACTGGAACAATAGAGCCCCCAAATGCTCTTTTATTGGATCTAAACGATCCCGTTAAGTTGATCTTAGTCTCAAATTGGGCTAACGTATCCTTAACAAACGTTTAGGTTGATCTTAGCCTCAAATATGGCTAACGTATCCTTAAACCAAAACCCCAAACCCAAATCTAAGAAAATGCGAATTTGGACTGATCCACGTCCTACGGGCGACGACATAAATTAGTCTCCGTATACGATTCACGGGCAACCACAAACAAAACAAACACCCACGACACGAAGTGAAATTCTGGAGAAGGAGAAAGTTGTTACCACGATGCGATAGCGTAATTAACTGCAGGGGCTTACGTCCTCAGGGAAGAGCGTCCCCACAATCAAAAACCCCTCAAGCGAGGGGGAATCTGACGAAGTCTGCTACATCGGCCGCATCCGTCTAAACCTCCGATACACGGTGCCATAAATCAACTTGGCATTTTCGGAAAGGTGGACGGATAAAACCAAATAGCATCTGCCCCGAATCCCCGGCAAGACGAACCTATGCGGTCGCGTCTCTGTGTTCGGAGGGGAACAGTAGGTTCTTGGGACCCTCTAGTTGAGCCTGAGTCTTCCCGGGGAGCAGGGATCAGATCCTCATCTCGGGATCGTGCGGCGGGGGCAGCCCCTAGGGAGGAGGCGGTAGACTCTGCCCCCGGCTCGTCGTGTTGGGTGAGGCATGAGGACGAGCTTGCCAATGCTCGGGCTCGCTTCCACATCCCCTCACGCTATACGCTTCGTCTGGCCAAGGAGAGAGAGAGGGAAGACCAAGTATGGGGTAGGGAGATCGCCCTATACTTGGAAGCTTTTTGGGGTAGAATGAGCCTGCCCTTCTCTCCCGAGGTCGTCGAAGTGCTGAACTTCTTCGGGTTAGCCCCTGGCCAGTTAGTGCCGAACTCATGGAGGATTCTCCTCGGGTACCTGATCCGCCTGAAGTTACAGGCAATTCCCTTCAGCCTCTCCATCCTTGACTCTTCCCTCGTTTTCAAAAATCATCCTGGGGGTCGAGCGGGCGACCCGAGGTGGGTCTACCTCTCTTTTAGAAAGCGACAGGGGGCGCCGCCGGAACAGGGGTTATAGTCCTGCCTTCTTCCATTCATGACTGGAAGAAAAAGTTTTTCTTCGTTGCCCCGCCCGAGGGCGAGGACTGGCCCATGCCCACCAAGTGGTCGAGGGAAAAATGCTTGCTGGGGAACCAGTCCAATGACCCCGCCGCGGTGAGAGTGGCGTCATGGGAACCCGTTCCCCGATTCGACGTGCTGCTGTCTGAGAGGGTCCTGAGTTGGTCTGGGCTCAGCCCCGTTGAGTTCGTCGGTAAGTTAGGCTTACTTTTTGGCTTTTATATTGCATGTGTCGCTGACTTCTTTGCATTTGGTTTTGTGCAGGACCCATGGACATGAACGAGCTCCGAGCCTCCATGCGCCAGCCGAGGAAGATCACGAAGGCTGAAGGCACCAGCTCTTCCCGTTCGAAGCCTGCCTCGTCTCCTTCTCCTCCGGTGGCCGCGTCCCATGAGCGTTCGGGACCGGAGCCCGCCCCGGGGCCTAGCAGAGTGCCGGGCTGGAAGCGAGCTCGAATTCTGGAGGACCCGATCTCGGAGGAGGAGATCGGCTCTCCATCAGAGCCACTCAAGAGAGGTTCCCAGAGGTCTTCCCGGGGCCAGCCCTCGCCGATCATGGTGGAGGAGGGGGGCTTCCAGTTCGCGGTGTCCTCGGGGCTATCTGTCGCGGATAGCCTGCTACACGAAATAGAGAAGTCGGAACGGGTAGGGTCCCCGGGGGGACCTTCAGAGCCCAGATGGCGTCCATCGCCCAGGAGTCCGTGCAGGTAAGTGCTCGGTTGTTTGTGAGATTCGGTGCCTCCTTCATATTCCTGACCTCTTTCCTATTTTTCAGGTTCTCCAGCACGTCGCCCTTGCCTTACGCATGGAGGCCGAGGTGATAGCCCCGGCGATGAAGGCTGCGGACCAGCTTGCCTCGCTGGAAGAGAGCTCCAAGCGGGAGCTGGAGGCGGTGATGGTGAGGGTTGCTGCCCTAGAGGGCGAGGTGGAGGCCAGAAAATGGGAGGTTGCCCGGTACCGCGAGTCCACCATAGCTGCCGAGGTCAAGCTTGAGGACGCTCAGGCGCTCGCCGGCAACATGAAGAAGACGGTGAGGACCCTCCAGAAGGAGCTGGGAGCGACAGTCGAGGCGGCGAAGTTGGCCGACTTCTCGGCGGCGAAGACGGTGGAGGGCTACACGAAGTCGAAGGACTTCTACAATGATCTAGCCGTGGCCACCACCCGCATCTGGCATGAGGCCCTCGACACCGTTAAGGCCCGGATGCCGGAGTTCGCCGACGAAGAGCTCCGGGCCGAATACCCCCCCTCCCCCCCCCACGGACGCCGACGAGCAGGAGGAGGAGATTCCTGACGAGGAGGCGGCCGAGGACCCTGCTCGACTCGTGGTAGATATTGAGGATCCCGAGGTCGCGCCTGGCCCCGAGGCCTAAAGCCCCCATCTTCCTCCTTTTTTATTTTGCCGCTTCTGGAATTTTTGCAAGCCTCCGGGCAGTCTGTAAGGCTGGGGAGCCCAAATACCCTTTGTAATGACTTCGTTTTTGGTAGTAAAACTTTTTGTTTCATCGGCTTGCACTTTATTTTCTGTTTGTGAAGAATGCTCGTAAGATATCCTTACTTGCACTGTTGGGCTTCCATGTCAGGTCGGCCATCTGTCTAGTGATCGTTCGTCGAGTTGATTCCGATCACTTGCTAAGTGTGCCGAGCGCTGCTGAGAAGGAGGCATCTCCATGGCCCCGGAGTTGAGGGGGGATCACTCAGACTTGGATAGACCTGATGTCTTTTATTGGGGCTTCAGATCCGCTGCATGTGATGGGCAAGAGGATGCCTGCTGGGGATGACCGAGCAGGGAAGCTGCTCGGTTGATCTTGGGAGGGCTTTGATCCCTATCGGGGGTGGTAGGAAGCTACCAACCGGGGATAGCCGAGCAAGGGTCGAGCTCGGCTGCCTCTGGGAGGACTTTTCGATCCCTGGCGTTGCGAGTAGGGAAGCTACCGGCCAGGGATAGCTGAGCAAGGTAGCTGCTGAGCTGCCTCTAAGGAGGACTTTGATCCTTAGTGTTGAAGTGGCCGTAGGAGGCCTGCTAAGGATAACTGGGCAGTGAAGCTGCACGGTTGCCTCTTGGCGAGGGCTTTGATCCCTGGCGTTGCGAATAGGGAAGCTACGTGCCAGGGATAGCCGAGCAGGGAAGCCGCTCGGCTGCCTTTAAGGATGACTTTGATCCTTAGCATTGGAGGGGCCGTAGGAGGCCTGCTAAGGATAGCCGGGCAGTGAAACTGCGTGGTTGCCTCTGGGCGAGGGCTTTGATCTCTGGTGTCATGGGTAGGAAACTACCAGCCTGGGATGACCGAGTGGGGTAGCCGCTCAGATGCCTCTTGCGAGGTCCTAAATCCTTGGCATCATGGGTAGGGAGCTACCAGCCGGAGATGACCGAGCAGGGTAGCCGCCCGGTTGCCTCTTGCGAGGGCTTTGATCCTTCAGGATGGGGACCGAGCAGGGTTAATGCCCAGTGCCTCTTGGCGAGGACTTTGATCGGTTGTGGTAGGAAGCTACCAGCCGGGGATAGCCGAGCAAGGGTCGGGCTCGACCGCCTCAAAAGAGGACTTTGGTCCTTGGCACGGGAGGGGCTGTAAGAAGCCTACCAAGGACCCTTGGCTGGGCAGGGTTACTGCCCGATGCCTCTTGGCGAGGGCTTTTGTCCTGAAGGATAGCCGAGCGAGGGTTGGGCTCGACTGCCTCTGGGAGGTCTTTTGATCCCTGTCGGTTATGGTAGGAAGCTATCATCCGGGAATAGTCAAGCGGGGGTCGGGCTCAACTGCCTCTGGGAGTACTTTTTGATCCCTGGCGTTGCGAGTAGGGAAGCTACCGGCCAGGGATAGCTGAGCAGGGAAGCCGCTCGGCTGCCTCTGGGAGGACTTTGATCCTTAGCGTTGGAGGGCCGTAGGAGGCCTGCTGTGAATAACCGGGCAATGAAACTGTGCGGTTTCCTCTTGGCAAGGGCTTTGATCCATGGCGTTGCGAGTGGGGAAGCCACCGGCTAGGGAGAGCCTAGCAGGATAGCCGCTCGACTGCCTCTAAGGAGTACTTTGACCCTTATCGTTGGAGGGGCCGTAGGAGGCCTGCTAAGGATAATCAGGCAGTGAAGCTGCGAGGTTGTCTCTTGGCGAGGGCTTTGATCCCCGGCGTTGCGTGCAGGGAAACTACCGGCCGGGAATAGCCGAGCAAGGTAAACGCCTGGCCGATTCTTCATGAGGTTTCGCCCGACCATCCAGTTGCAGGTATGGGGAATAGGAACGGTTGCGGCGAACGTGCGCGTAACATGCGCCTTGAATGTGTGGGGAGGTGAAGCACCAGAGTCGCATCGTTTCGATTCCGCCAGAGAAGGCTCAATGATCGCCGCGTGGCAGCGACTTTTTGGGCAAAAACGGGCGACTGTTGAGTTCTGTTGGGGCGCAGTGGGCTATATAAACCCGAGGGAGCGCTGGTCCTTCTTTTCTTCACAAACAGATCGTTGAGAATGGAAGACTTCCCCTTTACCGTCCTCGACATCATCCACTTCAAAGACGTATACCTCTACGACTAGAACTGCACCGAGGACACGTTGCAGTTGGTCAATGGGAGCATCGAAGACCACTTCGGCCGGCTGCTTCCTCGGCGCTCCCCCTGCTGCAGCTGCTGATGTACTCCATCTAGAGGGCGTCGTCGGGGCTTTACAACCCCTTGTCCGAGCAGCTCTACGACGAGGCCGTGGGCAAGCTGCGGTCTCTGAGGCGCTTCGGCCTGATCTCCGCGAGTCGGCTGGCTCGCTCGGTGGCACTCGTCCGTGAGTGCTACGAACTAAGGTTCGAGGTCAACGCGCGCGGGGGGAATCAAGGGCAGAGGCTGGATCTCGTGAGGCCTCGGCTGGCGGAGATCTTTACTGAGTACCATAAGCAGTGCTCTCTGCACCCCCTTCCCCGCTGCTGTAATTTTCTTTTTATTTTTGTATGTATGGCTGAGGAGCCCATAATACCTTTTTGAATAAATAAGGCCTTTCCTTTTTTTTCGCAATGTTCCATTGATCTTTTATTAAATTAACAACAGACCCCAGGAAGAGTTTACATTGCCCCTAAAAAAATTACATGCTAATAGATGACCTTATTAGCGTGGCCCGAGCTCCTCGGAGGCCTGTGTTAGTTATATGTATGCCCTAGAGGCCATTACTATACATCTGATGTATATTGTAGTGGATGCTTGGACATATATAGGGAGGACTTTCTTGCTCGACATGATAGTATGCTATCTGGTTACCCTTTACCTTAACGTGTATACTGATTGTCTCTCTGTTACATGTTGGTAAAGCCCTTAGGATGTGTACTTAACTACCTGGACTATGATGCGGATCATACTAGTGGGGACATGGTAGTTCATAAGTACATCCTTCAAGGTCCCTAGTCGTGGGTGTATCGAGACAGGGAATCGATATACCAGAGTAGACTAGCGTATGCCTTCTCGACCCATACAGATGGGCGATGGATGATCCCATATCCATTGGTGTTTGACATCATAGATGATATACGGGTGCTCAGTAGAGACTGGGTACACTGGACGGACTCGCCGAGAACTCCCAGATGGTATTATACCTTACGTCAGATGGCAGTTCTCTGGTGACACTGGTACAGGTTAGTCTGTAGACCCGAGATCGTCATAGAGTCTTGTGTGATTCCCACCGTGCTTTGATTTCCACCTTACCACATCCAAGAGGGCGTGCAAAACGGTGGTTTTTGGGTACAGTCTCGAGTCACATGGAGGCAATGAGCGATAGGAGGGGTTTCGTCTCTCCCGGTATTGGGGGTTGATGTTGCGCTGTACTCGATTGGACATAACAGGGAAGTCCCTGGCCAGGGCTGGTTTTGAGATTTACTGGTAAGTGTTACCCGTAGTTTCTCGACCCGTTATGCACCTCATATCGTCACGACTTATCGGTTATTGGGGTCTGACGTTTACCACCCCTAGACTTGATATGCGACATATCAGACGAGGAGACTGGACTGTACGGTAGTGTCACTGTCAGGCTTTTTGCAGGAGTTGGAGCGGGCTTGCTTGCTGATCTTCTGATCGCTCAATACCCGGATAGCCGTTACGTCCAGCTAGTACCGCTGACGGCTTGTGGGTGTTTGATATGATCATCACCTACTGCCGGCGTATTGACGAGTCTTTAGAGTCCTACATAGAGATTGTACTGGCTCAGGCAAAACGAGATAGGAGCATATATGTGATATGTGCGGGACCGAGAATGATGCGAGTATGTGATACCGTATTTAATTCTCGCGATGATTGTATCGATCGGTTGTATGCGATATAACCTAGTTATCGAATCAAGGATTGATTCGATAAGTCGATACATTAGATATTAGTCGGTTATATGCGATATGACCGGATCGTTAAATCAAGTGTTGATTTAATGATTTAATGTATAATTATATATTTGATATATTACTTTACATTAACTAGTATTGGTTCACTTTAAGCATTTGTTTTTCTCACTTGTGCACAAGTTAATTTATATGTGATATATATTCATTTGTGTACAAATTTGTATCATAGTTGTTGATACAAAAGTCATGGGTGTACAAGACCAATACCATACTAATTATAGGTTTAGGTTTTTATATTTAAAGTAATTCAAAAACAATTGGATAATGAGTTAAAATGCATGAAGCTTCATGAAGCTTATGTTGCATTGACTTAGTCCATTTGTTTTGTTTTACTTAGGATATTATTAAACCTAACCACTATAATTAACCTATGGTAATGTCTCTACATGAGTTAAGTATATGATATTTACTCACCATGGTTAATACTCTCTCTCTTGATCATTTATCCATTTTTCATTTGAGCTCATCTTCCTCCTCCTTGAGTTTTCATTCTAGGGTTTGAAAAAGAGAGAGATGCAAAGTGAGAAATGAAATTCTAAAGTGTACCCATTTCCTATCTCTCCATCCTCTACTAGACTAGCACTTTAGTTTAGGGTGTTTGCTTCACTAATTCTATGGTTAGTGAGGTAGAAGCTTGAGTCCGTATTCCCTCGACGTAGATCATCTTCGGCATCGAAGACTTCAAGCGATCCCGTTGCAACTTTCTCATGAAGCCATCCGAGAGTCCGGAAGCACGTGATCGCAGCTAAGGGACGTCGTCTCGGAGCTTTGGAAGTGGAGGACCGGATCTACAAAGGTTGTAGTCACTTTCACTTTAGTGTAAATGTGATTTACATGCCATAGTTTTCGCCTAATCTCTCGTTAACGATCTTGCTTCGGGTTGTTCGGCACCTAAAAATTTTATTCTGGCATGGTCGATGCCTTGTAGAGCCTCATTAGTGTGCCTAGTAACCCTACAGTGGTATCAGAGACTAGCTAGAGCTTTAGGCGAAGTGTTAACGAAGTTAAAACCCCGATCGAACCCGAATATGACATTTCAAACCCCTCTCTGTACATTTTTTAAAATCTGGGTTTTTCCAGAATTAAAAATACCTAAAAAATTCAGCAGGCTAATAGAAGAATTATGGTGAAAAACGATCCCCCAATTCCTCAACATGGCCGCGGAACCGCGGCAATAAGCCACCTTTGGCGGCGGTTCCGCGGCAAGGTAAGGGTATTAGGGACGGTTTTTTGCACAGTAATTCTTGTCTCAGTGGTTACTATTTTCTGGGTATTTTTAATCTGACTCAAGTGTTGAGTATTCTGGGGTTTATTTTGTAATCGTCGATTCGATCGGGAATTTTAAATTCGTTATTGTTTTCTGGGTAATTATAGAAAATGTTGAAAAGTTCGACCGGATGTAAATACCCACTTTTTCCCCTGTAGGGAAATTTCCAAGTGTTGGATCTTTCCGTAGTTTAAGAACGCTCGAAGTAGTGCAAGTAACGCGATGGACCCTCTAGAAGACAACAAACCTTAACTCGATTATGTGACCGTCTTGAACTGCCCTTTGAATCTTAGGGTTTGGGGCAGTACGGCGTGCCACATGTGAGGCGTTGACTTGACCCTTCTACGGCTGGACCGTTGGTACTGAGGCATGAAATGAATGTTTTTAAACTTATTTCATGTGTTGAGCTGTTTCGGGAAAACTTGGGTGTTTGATTGTTCGATCGGAAAGTTTAACATTTTCTATTTATCTGGAATGTGATACAATATTTGGAATCCACATGTAGTTATGTGATAACTAATTTGGATGTTATAAACATAGCACTTTAGTCTCGAATGATCGGTTGCCACGGAATTTTGATGTGATCAAAAGTCTGTCGCAATCACGTAGCGTACGCGGATACTCGCCGGGTAAGCTTAATAGACAGCCATGCCCCATAGCCCCGACCAAGTGACTGTAGGAGAACCCCGTCGCCGAAAGCATCCGTTCGGGTGCTCGCGGCAGCGGTGTTCCGCCTTAGTGCACTTCGTCGACGGTATCGGGGGTGCGGCCGTCTACTAAAGTTTACGACGAGCATTCGATCACTTATCGGGAATCTTGTTGAATTGCCTGACTTGATATTGAAAAGTGTTTTCGATATGGAGACTAAAATGCGGGGTTTATAACAGTTAGGCATGCGATGTCTGAGGAGGTTGCGGATTCCAACTGTTGTAGTTTTACACTTTCTTTTCTGTGACCGTAAGTGTAATATGTGATATCGCCGGTTTCGTTGCTATATGTCAACGACAATTGGGATGCGCATATTTACTTACGTTGATGACATGTGATGTTATGTGTTGCTGGATATGCTATATTGGATCGTCGCGTTTTGAATAGCCGGGGGTTTTATGTGAGATGAGAGTTTTTATTTTCATTCATGTAAAATTCATTGTATGTAATATTCTTTTATTGGGGCACTTCCGGGTTGAGGTTGATGTCACCATTTGTATATTATTTACTTTTCCGCACTAGGATAGACCCAAGGAGGGGAGCACAAGTAACCGGGTTCTAGGGTCCAGTGGGAGACCAACTCGAGAAGTCGAGTCCGGGTCTCCTAACTCTAGAATTGGTAGGGTTGCTTGCCGCTCTCGTAGGGGTCTAGGGGTGTGGGTTTGGCTATTCATCGCGACCGTGGAATCCATGTTTTATACTGGCTAGTATTAAAAACACGGACGTCCTAGTATATCCAATGTTTCATATGTTTCTTCTGCTGCGATATCTGTGATGTGATCATTTGATATGTTGTGATAGATACTATATATAGTATATATGATATATTATATAGACGTTACTTATGTTTTACACCCGTGCTAGCCCTGCCCCGCTCTGCCGTTAGTTACCTAACCTAACGGTGCACGAGGGGACATCGAGGCGAATGCGGATGGCATAAGTGTACGTCGTATTTATCTGTGATGTTTAGATAACTTAAATGATGGGACTTCATTAATATGATTAATGAAATAAAAGAAACCTAAAAGATGTTGTGGAATCGAATTTTCAAAAACAGATAGCTACAGTTCTTGCTTTGCATCGCGGTGTTCCTTGTAGAACATCCTGCACCTTATTCGATGAGGAAAGGGCCGAGATCCCTTCACCGGGAGTGACCCTTTTAGCAATAACTGGCAGATGCTACAACCCTCGGTTTGTATTTTGATTGTTTCTATAGTTCTTGCTTTGCATAGTGGTATATATGATATATCCTGCACCTCATTCGACGAGGAAAAGGCCGACGATCCCTTCACCGGGAGTGACCCCTTTAGCAAAACTAGAAAAGCCTCAAAAACACTCCATTTTAAAAATCACTTGATTCTACAACGATATCAAGTTCATTACGCAATAGGTTTTCAGAAAAACCTGACGTAGCCTTCCGTCATTTCAGATAAGTAGTAGTTAGTATTCGTGCTGCGTTTGTTGGCCTTTGTCAAGGCGTAGTGTGCGGTAGCTGACTAGTGCTTATCTGCTTATGCATATGATGCAGATTGGGTTAGGGTAGTCCTACGCCCTTGTTGGCCTTTGTCAAGGGTCGTGCGGGTGGGTTTAATTCAATCAAGAAATGACGGGTTGAACTTGACTAGCATCCTATGGTTTGTTGGCCATTGTCAAGGTCATAGGAGGTTAGGGGCAAAATTATCGGGAGTTTCAAGTGTTGAAATTTGCAATGAGATTGCATACCTTCTATGAGATAGTTGGATCCCGATACCCACTGCGAGTAAGAGTTACTCCTGGGAGAGTTTTACACATTACAATTAGCCGATCAAGTAGGTGTCTAGAAAGGTGTCAACAGGGTTACGCCTCTGGAAAAACGAGATTTACATTAATAAGGTTCGTGCGAAAGCACGGGGGACCTCCCTCAAAGTACCGACACTGGCCTGGCTGAAAGATTGGCGAACTCGTAGCGTGTAATTAATCCCGGCTAGTCTTTCTTTTTAGGGTTTGAAGGAAGATTTGATAAGAAAAACAGTGGGAGCCATCCTGATTAGATAAAATAATAACCAATCTGATCTTGCAAGAGCATACGCTGAGTGTTTTCTTCTCTCTCTCTCCAGGTAGCGACCATATCACGCCTTAATCAAGATAACAATATGGATATTTGACCGAACCCGCTTGTTATACTGAGCTGGGGAACGTTGGTCCCGCTCCAACTTATAACTGTTATAAGACAGAGCAGGAAATTGGGGAATACCAGAATTCCCGTGCCGCCCAAACGAAGAAAATGCATGATGATGCATCATCTTCGGGTGTGTTCATTATAGAGAACTGTTTCTCAATGTCCTTTACGTCCTGGGTATATGATACCGGATCAGGATCCCGCATATGTAATCTGTTACATAGGCTACAGATAGGTAAAGAACTGAGAACGGGTGATAAGTTTCATGAGATAGAAAACGGTGCAAATGTTGCAGCCAAGTCTGTTGGTCACTATCACCCTGTATTACCAGAATACATTGATTCTGAACAAATGTTATTAGATACTGAACCTGATATACAAAATCATATCAGTCTCTTTATCAGTAAAGAAAGGATATAATTTTGTATTGTTGGATAATATTTTGAACATTTCCTATATCAAAAGTTGATCGGTTCAGGTACGTTATCTAAAAGTATTGACGTTCTAAATCAAACTACAGTTCTTAGTATACAGAATACACACAAGAGGAAGAGTTCAGAAATGAACGGATCCTTCTTGAGGCATTGTAGACTAGGTCATATCAATGCGACCCGACTAGCTGAAGTTACATACAGATGCATATTTAAATCAGTTTGAATTTACATCTTGTGAAACTTTCCAGTCATGTCACAAAGATATAATGACACCAGCTCTGTTTATTGGAAATAGAGAAAGAGTTAGTGAACTTTTGGGATTGATACATGTTGATGTATGAAGGTCCCCTGTCTACACATGCCAAGACCGGTTTTTTGTACTTCATTATATTCTCTGATGATCTCTCAAGATTCAGACATATGTTCCTGTTGAAACATAAGTCCGAAACTTTTGAGATATTCACAGAATATAAGTTAGAAGTAGAGAACCAAAACGGGTATAAGTATTATGTCCTTTGATGCGATCAAGGAGGAGAATACTTGAGCACGGAATTCCTGGACTATTCTAAAGGAGAATGAGATTCTCTCTCAGCATTACTCCTCCGTATACACCATAGCACGATGGTATATCGGGGCGGAGCAATAACACCCTATATGATATGGTGTGCTCTATGATGAGTACTACTGAGTTTCCTATTTCCTTTTGGGAGTTATGCACTTATGAAGTTGCATACCTATTGAATGGCGTTCCAACCAAATCAGATGCCTACCACTCTATATGAGATATGGAAAGGGAAGAGCCCATATCTTAAGTTTGTTAAGATTTGGGGTTGTCCAGCCTATGTCTAAAAGCATAATCCGGACAAGCTCGAGGCAAAGTAAGATCTATGGAAGTTTGTTGGATATCCCAAGTATTAGCAAGGGAATATCTTCTACCAAACCAAGGAACAAAAATGTTTTGTTTCTCAACATGCCACCTATGTGAAAGGGAATTTCTTGAGAAGAAATTAGTGGTCATGAGGTAGAACTGGAAAAGGTTCCAGCTATACAAAGATGGTTTGGTAGAACCAAAGGATTCAGTAGATTCCAACGAACCTCAGCCTCTCCGCCGATCTAGTAGGGTTCCTCACCCACCTGAGAGATACTTCGGTTTCTCTATGACAGTGGGAGTGAGGATCGCATCATGAGATGATGACCCAACTAGTTTCGAGCTGGCCATCAGGAGTAGGACTCTGTAAGAATGGCTGGATGCTTAGTGATCTGAGATGGAATCCTTATACACCAACAAAGTATGGACTTTGGTTGCTTTATCTGAAGGGTTAAATCCCCATCAGGAACAAGTATATCTTGAGAAGATTACTTGGTGTACATGGAAAGGTTGAGACTTTCAAAGCTAGACTTGTTAAAGGTTTGCATCATTGACCAGGTATGAATTATGTTGAAACCTTTTCTAAGTAGCTATGCTTAAGTCCATCCAGATCCTACTTGCCACGGTTACATACCATGACTACGATATCTGGTGGTTGGGTGTCATGACAGCTTTTCTAAATGATGTTTTAGAAGATAGCGTCTATAAGTACACAGCCAGAGGGTTTCGTAGACAGTGGGAGCAGCGGAAACGCGTACAAGATGTTTTATAGGATAAAGCAGGCATCGCGATGTTGGAACGTCTGTTTTGATGTGGTAGTTAAAGAGTTTGACTTTATCAAAATGGTAGATAAACCTTGTATATACAAAAGGTAGTAGGGAGTATGGTAGTGATCCTCGTAGAGTATGTGGATGACATACTCTTGATGGGGAAAGAGTTTCCTATGCTACGCTCAGTCAATCTCCGCCTATCACAAGGATTCTCCATATATGATCAAAATGATACCTCCTAAATCCTAAGTTTTGGATCTATGAGATAGATCTAACTGGATGTTAGGATTCTCACTAGTTATAGTGAGTTGGTATCAATCGATCCTGGGGAGAATTACTGGAAAGGTTCCAGAGTGATAAGGACGACTGAAAGTCAGTCACAGGCATTGTCTTTACCCTCAGTAAAGGGACGGTATGTTGGAAGAGTTCCAAGCTAGATACCGTGACATACTAGACGATTAAAGGCAAGATACATCGTTACCAAAGATGCTACCAAAGAGGCAGTTTGGATATTTGTAAAAGTTCATGAGATGAACTTCGTTCCTACCATTGTGTGACAATGGAGTTGTGGCTTATACCTGGGAACGCCCGTCTCATCAGTGATCCAGATATAATTCTTAGGCAGTGTCACCTGATCATGGAGATGGTTGATCTCCAGGGGATCGAGGTTAGGAGAGTAGACTCAGAGGACAACACGGCGGATCCACTCACAAAGGCTTTTTCCCAGAGATAGACTATTATGGGATGGTTGAGTATGAGATACTACAACCACTGTAATCAGATGGCCCTAGTGCAAGTGGGAGATTATTAGTTATATGTATGCCCTAGAGGCCATTACTATACATCTGATGTATATTGTAGTGGATGCTTGGACATATATAGGGAGGACTTTCTTGCTCGACATGATAGTATGCTATCTGGTTACCCTTTATCTTAACGTGTATACTGATTGTCTCTCTGTTACATGTTGGTAAAGCCCTTAGGATGTGTACTTAACTACCTGGACTATGATACGGATCATACTAGTGGGGACATGGTAGTCCATAAGTACATCCTTCAAGGTCCCTAGTCGTGGGTGTATCAAGACGGGGCATCGATATACCAGAGTAGACTAGCGTATGCCTTCTCGACCCATACAGATGGGCGATGGATGATCCCATATCCATTGGTATTTGACATCATAGATGATATACGGGTGCTCAGTAGAGACTGGGTACACTGGGCGGACTCGCCGAGAACTCTCAGATGGTATTATACCTTACGTCAGATGGCAGTTCTCTGGTGACACTGGTACAGGTTAGTCTGTAGACCCGAGATCGTCATAGAGTCTTGTGTGATTCCCACTGTGCTTTGATTTCCACCTTACCACGTCCAAGAGGGCGTGCAAAACGGTGGTTTTTGGGTACAGTCCCGAGTCACATGGAGGCAATGAGCGATAGGAGGGGTTTAGTCTCTCCCGGTATTGGGGGTTGATGTTGCGCTGTGCTCGATTGGACATAATAGGGAAGTCCCTGGCCAGGGCTGGTTTTGAGATTTACTGGTAAGTGTTACCCGTAGTTTCTCGACCCGTTATGCGCCTCATATTGGCACGACTTATCGGTTATTGGGGTCTGACGTTTACCACCCCTAGACTTGATATGCGACATATCAGACGAGGAGACCGGACTGTACGGTAGTGTCACTGTCAGGCTTTTTGCAGGAGTTGGAGCGGGCTTGCTTGCTGATCTTCTGATCGCTCAATACCCGGGTAGCTGTTACGTCCAGCTAGTACCGCTGACGGCTTGTGGGTGTTTGATATGATCATCACCTACTGCCGGCGTATTGACGAGTTTTTAGAGTCCTACATAGAGGTTGTACTGGCTCAGGCAAAACGAGATAGGAGCGTATATGTGATATGTGCGGGACCGAGAATGATGTGAGTATGTGATACCGTATTCAATTCTCGCGGTGATTGTATCGATCGGTTGTATGCGATATAACCTAGTTATCGAATCAAGGATTGATTCGATAAGTCGATACATTAGATATTAATCGGTTATATGCGATATGACCGGATCGTTAAATCAAGTGTTGATTTAATGATTTAATGTATAATTATATATTTGATATATTACTTTACATTAACTAGTATTGGTTCACTTTAAGCATTTGTTTTTCTCACTTGTGCACAAGTTAATTTATATGTGATATATATTCATTTGTGTACAAATTTGTATCATGGTTGTTGATACAAAAGTCATGGGTGTACAAGACTAATACCATACTAATTATAGGTTTAGGTTTTTATATTTAAAGTAATTCAAAAACAATTGGATAATGAGTTAAAATGCATGAAGCTTCATGAAGCTTATGTTGCATTGACTTAGTCCATTTGTTTTGTTTTACTTAGAATGTTATTAAACCTAACCACTATAATAAACCTATGGTAATATCTCTACATGAGTTAAGTATATGATACTTACTCACCATGGTTAATACTCTATCTCTTGATCATTTATCCATTTTTCATTTGAGCTCATCTTCTTCCTCCTTGAGTTTTCATTCTAGGGTTTGAAAAAGAGAGAGATGCAAAGTGAGAAATGAAATTCTAAAGTGTACCCATTTCCTATCTCTCCATCCTCTACTAGACTAGCACTTTAGTTTAGGGTGTTTGCTTCACTAATTCTATGGTTAGTGAGGTAGAAGCTTGAGTCTGTATTCCCTCGACGTAGATCATCTTCGGCATCGAAGACTTCAAGCGACCCCGTTGCAACTTTCTCATGGAGCCGTCCGAGAGTCCAGAAGCACGTGATCGCAGCGAAGGGACGTCGTCTCGGAGCTTTGGAAGTGGAGGACCGGATCTACAAAGGTTGTAGTCCCTTTCACTTTAGTGTAAATGTGATTTACATGCCATAGTTTTCGCCTAATCTCTAGTTAACGATCTTGCTTCGGGTTGTTCGGCACCTAAAAATTTTATTCCGGCATGGTCGATGCCTTGTAGAGCCTCATTAGTGTGCCTAGTAACCCAACAGCCTGTTGTTTCCCATGCTCGGCGCCGGGTACGGGGCTCCCTGGGCGCCGGACTGGTCATCTGCCGAAACAAGCATGATCTGGCCGATAGTTAGCTCGGCGGGAGGAGGACGCTGCTCCTGCTCACGGTCGGCCTGCCGCTTGTCCCTTAAGTAGGCGGCGAGGTTCCCTGATCGGATGTGCTCCTCGATATAGTTCTAGAGTTGCTTACAATCCTCCGTTGCGTGGCCCAGCGTCCGGTAGAAGGCGCAGTAGACACCCCGGGTTCGCTTCGAGGCCTGACGCTGGATTGGAGGGAACTTGAAGAACCCCTCGCCCTAGGCCTCCTCTAGTAACACTGTGAGGGAGACGTTGAGCGGGGTGTACTTTTGGAACTTCGGTTGGTAGGGCTACTGACGCTCCGGCTTCTCTTCCTGAGCCCTCTTCTTCTGGTCGGACCGTTCTGCTCGAGGGAGGTTCACGTTCACCTCGAACTCCAGCTGGAACTCACGCTCGGTCCACGCCTTGACCTCGGCCATGGTCTTAGGCTGCGCCAATGCGAAGGAGCGCAACCACTCATTGTGCCTAAGACCAGATCTGAGCGACATGATGATGGTCTCATCCCGGTGCTCGGGGACTTCGAGAAGGGCGTTGTAGAAGCAGGTGACGTAAGATTTGAACGTCTCCTTGTCCCTTCTCTTAATTGTGAAGAGGTAGTCGACCATGCGCTTCTGCCGACAGTTCCCGACGAATTGACCGAGGAACTGAGTAGCCAGCTCGTCAAAGGTTGAGATTGAGCGAGGCTCTAGCCCTCGGAACCAGTCCCGACCAGAGCGGATGAGGGTGGCTGGGAAGGCTCTGCACTGAGCGGCGTCGGAATGGTCCTGGATGCTCATCCCCGCGGTGAAAGCATCCAAATGGTCTTTCGGGTCGGTTTTCCCGTCGAACAGAGAGACCTTCGGGGGGCTTGTTGCGCGAGGAGACATGAACAGCGAGCAGTCCCTCGGTAAATGGCTTGGTGAGCGAGTCGCCGGCGTACTTAGCCCCGTCGCCCGAGAGGTGACCTTCTCGGCATAAACCCTCGATCTTCTTCTCTAGGGCGTCGAGTCGGCCGTGGTACCCCGAGAATTCGACGCCTTGTGATCCTTGGCCTCTGCTATGGGAGATCTGCGTCTGGGCGCGGTCCCGGTTCCTCTTGATGAGGTTCCTTAGATCCCCAGGCGAGGTGGCCCTTGAGCCGCCGTGGTGAGCCCCTTCTGTGCGACCCCGTTGAGGGAGGGGGTGTCAGTCATGCCTGGGGACGAGCGAAGTGACCGACATCTCCTCAGGGGGGTAGGGGTCGCGAGGAGGCTCGATGCGAGGCACTCTGGCGGCGGATCTTGGTGTAGAGCTGTGGGGCGCCCGGCGGGCCCCAGAGAGTATTGGCCCGTGAGATCTATGTCCATGGGACGTAGCCTGCCGGTGGTCAGCCGTGCCGACGAAGGTAGAGTCTTCTGGAGGCGGAGAAGCGGCGATCTGGGGCCCTGGTCCGGCCGTTTGGACGCGGATGAGCGCCTCCACGAGGGACTGTAGTCGGTCTATTCGGCCGGCGAGAGCGTTGATGACGGTCGCTGGGGGAGGTTCATCCATGGCCCCATTGAGGAGGAGGTGGCGTGTCATGATTGTTAGGGATTTTACGATCAAAAACTGTAATTACCGCAATCAGGACGGCGTCGCTTCGCAGCTAGCCGGTGAGTGCGGGTCGATCCACAGAGACGGGTAAATTCCTTTAGTGTGTCTTAACGAGTTGATTCTATTTGTCGTTTTGGTTTTATAAAAATCTAGATCTAAAACTTAATTAACCTAATTTAAATTCTTGCTAGGGTTAGGCTTAGAGGAAGTTTTGGAGATTGATGTTTCCTCACCGCTTTCAATGCCGTATTTTAGATCCATTAGGTGTTATAGTAATTATCGATAAAGTGGATACGACTCTTTTGGGAAGATGTTTTCTTCCTCTAGATTCGTATCCTTACTTTATTGTTAATTACCCTAACCCCCATGGAAAACGCGCGCAACCGGCCCTTTATACTGCGGTTCACCGTTACCTCGAGGGGTAGGGTGCCGCAGGGAGCGGTTGTGCGTGCATGCATGGAGTTCTTAATGGTTAGGCATTGAAAGGGGTGAGAGATCTCATCTCTCAACCCTTTCCCTAAGGCTAACCCTAACAAGCGAGGAGACTACTCGTTCATTAGGGGATGAAATAATATTGAAAGAATAAAATACTTACTAATGGTGATGGCTCCCTCCAAGCGATAAAGAACAGATCTGAATGTCACTTCCAGAATTTCTGAATTTTATTTATTGAAAAGAGGCATACAATTTTTAGATCTAAAATTACAATTTATAGGAAAATAAGAAACCTAGGGCTACAGACTTTCGCACATGCAAAATTACAGATTTGCCCACATAAAATCCAAACCCCCGCACCGACGCAACAGCACAGAGATTTTCCACCGACACGTGCTTTGACTGGCCGCGGATCCGCGGCAATTATGGGTATTGGGCCGCGTTTCCGCGGCCAAAGGAAGGAGTTGGGCTCTGTTATTTTTATGGTCTTCTGATTGGATCTTTGGGCTTCTGTTTCTACACATTACTTCTCTGTTTGGTTTCTGATTATTCTCCAGATGTTCAGTGAAGACTTGTACGTATCTTTTAACCGTTCACTTGACTTTTTGGACCTTTGCACTGTTCTTCATCTCGGCTTGAGTAAGGTCTGTCTACTTGTTGGTCAAAAGTCGTTTTTCCTGTTGTTTTGTGTCTTTTTCACTGTACTTGCTCCAGAAACCTGTATCCTGTAATATGCAACAAACGTGCGTCAAGAGTACCTGTTTATTTATAAAACGGATAAGAATAGTGGAATGATAAATGCAATATTATGGTCTGAACAAATACCCCCAAACTTACCTTTTGCTCGTCCTCGAGCAAACTTATTATTTTATTCACTAAAATCCTAACCGCACTTTCGCAGGGAAACGCGATTGCACTGAGCACGTGCAACAAGCCGTTAAACCTCTAGGTGTCCCTAGTAGGAGGAGTGTTGTCTCCTGAGGGTTTTCAGCGGATTACACCCACAAAATCCTATCAACTTGGCCCATTGACTTTTGTTCTCCAATTAGGTTTTCTAATAAGGAATTCTATTATTTTCTACTTGTAAATTATCCACCCATATTCTTCACACTTCCTCATTATTTAACTTAAGATTATATATGTTATGTAGACTTACTTAGCTTTCGGCATCTTTTAAGTCTTCCTTCTAGGGTTTCATCTCAACTTAGGAATTTTCTATCAACTCCATTAAAGATACAAGTTCTATTCTTCATTCCTTTCTCTTATCTAAATTCCAATCACATACCCCTACGTGTGTGTATAGATCACCCATACACTCGGAAATTCAATTCAAGCAATCATGCCCTTGTCCATTGTCCAAAGTACTAATTAGTTGGTGAATGAAATTTGCTTACACATCCTTCATGCGACCGTTAATACTTCTTGAGGTACCAACGACCGATTACAAAATGCGCTTGCACTTTAAAGCGTACTTCCTAGTCTTTGCAACACCCAAGGCTTTAGCAGTGACTCCCAAACCAGTTGGTCTAAGGCACTAGGTGATGAAGCACCCTCGCTAAATATTTTTCTATTTTTGCAGCCTTAAGTAATCACAAAAACCAGTGTCCATTTTTTTCTTTATTCACACTTTTTCATACTAAGGACTTTAGACAAGAGCCTTTCAAGGTCTCTTCTACTATTCCAAGTTTCAAGGTGCGTGATTGTGCAATTTGTAGGGTATGCGTTTTCAGAATCTTGACTTAAGCTAGGAACTATTTTTCAAACTTATACTCTAATAAGAACATCAATACTCTTCCCGCATTTTGACTTAGCCCAAGAAGTGAACCCAAAATTTGCCTATTTCTAAATAAACTACAAGGCATATACTTTCTACTGTTAAACTTTAAGGAAGGTTATTTTTAGGGTTTTTAATTCACCAAGTCTAAGATCTAGTTGTTCCTAACCAGTTAACCTATTAGTCAAACTCAAGTCAATTAGCCAAAATTGAATACAAATATTTTTATAATTTTTGAAATTTTTCAAATTTTTATGGGTTTTCAAATAAATATGCAAATGCAAAAATATGTACAAATGAATGCGAAGGAAGAAGACGTACCGAGCATACCCCCAAACTTGAACTTGACAGTGTCCTCACTGTCATGCTAAACCAAGAGGGTCAAAATACCGGCACTTCCCTGTTTATTTATTTATATTTTTTTTTTAATGTTTTGAAATTTTTTTTTTATTTTTTTATAGAAAAAGAAAACAAAAGGATATATACATATATACAAAGGTTCCCCCCAAACTTAAGCTTGGCCTTACACAAGCCAAAGGTTAGCACCAACCATTCGAAGATCTTATCGTGGTAATGGTATAGTTGGTGCAAGAATGGGATGGAAAGAAAAGAGATGAAAAGCATGCGAGACCGTTTGGAAAGAAGAATGGTAGAATATGGTCTCGGTGGGGGAGAAGAAAGACGGAAAGAAGAAAGAAGTGGAGTGCGATCTTGAGGGTGTAAATTAAGTGAATAAATTAGCGCAATTTGTGATGACCGATGTGTTAAAAGCGATTGCGCTAACCTACCAACTCGTTGTGCGATGGGGTCAAATACCTCAAGATTCGCAAGAAAACATGGGTACGCCGAACTTGGTATCGGAGATGAAAGCGTAACGGTCATTTGTTCGGTCGGAACAATAGGAAGGAGGGAGGGTGATATAACAGTCAAAGGTTCAGGAGGCTGAATTGGAAAATCCGACACATCAATTAAAAATGGTTCAACCTCGATATTATCCTCAAGACTCTCCTCAATACTATCCTCAATATTCAACCCATCCATGCCATTGTCATCAAAATCTAGACGCATATGAGATTCGGGAGAAACATTTAATAACTCAGGATGATGATTTGAACATAAAATTTTAAGCAAATCGACAGGTTCATCATCCGAAATATTCCCGGCGTCTATATCCTCAATCAAGTGAAACTCAATTTCTTTAGACACTTCATCCACAGCATGGATATTTATCAATGTAGGTTCTAGAGTGGAGGTGTAAAGATCGAAAGGATTAGGTGCGGTTTCACTCGAAAGGGGTTCCTCACAATTTGGCAAATCAAACACTACAAAATCGCACAACTCATTTTTATTTTCAACTGGTGAATCATTTGGAACAATCGATGGAAAACCGGAGTTGTGGGCTTCAATTGGGTAAGGGTAGGTTTGATTTGAAAATCCTCTCTCATTCTCACTCTGTCCAACTGCCGCCTTATACATTGAAAAATTCGGAGCTAGCGGGACACTAGCTACCGGTTCACTAGGCTGCATAAGGGCGGCCATGGATGCTTCCACATTCCTCATTATTTTATTTGTTACAGCAATATATGATTCCAACGACTCTTCCAAACTAGACTTAGGTGGTGAGGGGGTTTCAGTAAAAGATTCAAAATTAGTTGGGTATGTGAAACTCCCTAATGGCTGTGTCGAAACAGTGTCTAGTGAAGGTGGGAAGGTCGGGTATGACTGGTAGGAAGTGGATGGTAAGACAGGAGTAGGGTCAACATATGGATAAGAAGGTGAATAATTGTGCGGATCCCTAAAACTAGATGAGTGGAGAGGGGTGAAAGATCGACTGCGAGATTGAGCAATATGCTCAGCAATGGACATCGGCCTAGGAGTGACAGAAGGACTTGAAGAAGTGGTATCAACATATGTAGGTTGTAAAGGTTGACTCGGTTGACACAAAGTGGGTTGAAAAGTCAAACTATTTCTCCTAGACGCCTCTATTTGATCTTTCAACGAAATTTTTGGCAAGGAGGGATCGTTTTTAAATTGACCGAAACAATTGACGAACGACGCAAAGTTAGGTTCGGGATACCAAGATTTGGTAAGAGATTTATGATATGGGGTACCCATGATAGAAGAATGCAAGGATTTCTTAGCGACAAAATTTTTGCAAGTTTTTTTTTTTTTTTTTTTTAAAAAGATTTTTCTTTAATTTTTTATTGGAGAGTTTTGCAAGAAGATTTAGAAAATGGGACTCTTGACACCAATGTGTCAACCACACATGCACCATCAGACCTAGATCTAGGGTTGCCTAGGTCTACTAGACAGCTCCTAACTAGGGCTAGAAATAGACCTCAAACCGCCTCTTCACGGACAAATACGGCCAGGTAAGTGGGAAGGAACCACCACTACAGTGGGCCTAATTAAAAACCACTAGCCTAGACACCGCAATGTCGGTTAGGATAAACGGCCGATGCCTACCCTAGTCCTTTTCCTATTGAGCTCGCTGTCCTTAGGTCTGAGTCTAATCTTTTTTAATTAAAGGTGGTTGATGCAAAATGCTTAGGTGTTTTCTGGGGTCCTGGGAAGGGTGATGAAATCCCCACCCAATCTGAGTTTGGTCAAATAGCCCTTTAGAATCCGGTTAAATTATGCAAAACAAATAAAATTTCACTTGCAATCAGAATTTTTTAGCGCGGCGCAAAGAAACCTGCAGAGAATCTGTTATTTAGAAGGGGGAGAAAGATTTTTTAGCGCAAAGAACCCTGCAGAAAACTTTTTACAGAGAGATATATTGTAGGTTGCAGAGGGGAGAGAGAGAAATCAAACCAAAAAATTTGGTTCGCTGACGTGGCACAGGGAGCGCGGAAGCGCGGCGGGAGCCCTGTTTACGCGGCGGAAGCGCGGTCCTTTGGTGGGATCGTGCTCTGAAAAAATTTATGTGGTTCTGCACTTTCAATTGCTCTCTGTTCTTATGTACCAAATTTTTATTTGCCCTCTGTAAAATTCCAGATCCTTAATTCTTCGCTGTTCCTGCAAGATCCAAAAATACACCCTTCAAACAGATCAAATTTGATTATTTTTTTATATTTTTTTTTATATTTTCAGATTTTTATAATTTTTTTAAAATTTATATCAACCCGAAAATTCACAAAAAAGAAAGATTACGCCGTCCCCGGCAACGGCGCCATTTGATTGTTAGGGATTTTACGATCAAAAACTGTAATTACCGCAATCAGGACGGCGTCGCTTCGCAGCTAGCCGGTGAGTGCGGGTCGATCCACAGAGACGGGTAAATTCCTTTAGTGTGTCTTAACGAGTTGATTCTATTTGTCGTTTTGGTTTTATAAAAATCTAGATCTAAAACTTAATTAACCTAATTTAAATTCTTGCTAGGGTTAGGCTTAGAGGAAGTTTTGGAGATTGATGTTTCCTCACCGCTTTCAATGCCGTATTTTAGATCCATTAGGTGTTATAGTAATTATCGATAAAGTGGATACGACTCTTTTGGGAAGATGTTTTCTTCCTCTAGATTCGTATCCTTACTTTATTGTTAATTACCCTAACCCCCATGGAAAACGCGCGCAACCGGCCCTTTATACTGCGGTTCACCGTTACCTCGAGGGGTAGGGTGCCGCAGGGAGCGGTTGTGCGCACATGCATGGAGTTCTTAATGGTTAGGCATTGAAAGGGGTGAGAGATCTCATCTCTCAACCCTTTCCCTAAGGCTAACCCTAACAAGCGAGGAGACTACTCGCTCATTAGGGGATGAAATAACATTAAAAGAATAAAATACTTACTAATGGTGATGGCTCCCTCCAAGCGATAAAGAACAGATCTGAATGTCACTTCCAGAATTTCTGAATTTTATTTATTGAAAAGAGGCATACAATTTTTAGATCTAAAATTACAATTTATAGGAAAATAAGAAACCTAGGGCTACAGACTCTCGCACATGCAAAATTACAGATTTGCCCACATAAAATCCAAACCCCCGCACCGACGCAACAGCACAGAGATTTTCCACCGACACGTGCTTTGACTGGCCGCGGATCCGCGGCAATTATGGGTATTGGGCCGCGTTTCCGCGGCCAAAGGAAGGAGTTGGGCTCTGTTATTTTTATTTGCTTCTGATTGGATCTTTGGGCTTCTGTTTCTACACATTACTTCTCTGTTTGGTTTCTGATTATTCTCCAGATGTTCAGTGAAGACTTGTACGTATCTTTTAACCGTTCACTTGACTTTTTGGACCTTTGCACTGTTCTTCATCTCGGCATGAGTAAGGTCTGTCTACTTGTTGGTCAAAAGTCGCTTTTCCTGTTGTTTTGTGTCTTTTTCACTGTACTTGCTTCAGAAACCTGTATCCTGTAATATGCAACAAACGTGCGACAAGAGTACCTGTTTATTTATAAAACGGATAAGAATAGGGGAATGATAAATGCAATATTATGGTCTGAACATGTCACGCCCCGCTTCCCGGTGTACGGCGAAGGGGACGCGACTGGTCCGCTACGTATATACTCAGCAGTACATACGCTAAGCGTATCTAAGCAATATAAAAGTAAATACATAAGAGACAAGATATAATAAAAACAGCAACTTTTATTTATTAATATTCTTTTGTACATTGCATGAAAAAGAAATACAACTGAAATAAAACGATGCCTAAACAATGGCATAACAGGAAATGAAAAGTACTGAATGGAAAATGTACAATGAAACTAGAGCTCTGGTTCTTCAGCAAACTGCTCCAAGTCTTCTACAGATGGCTCGATCTCTGCCGGGCCCAAACCACCTGACGACATTCAAAGAAGAAGCAAATAGAATGTCGTCAGTGAACAGGTCGCTCGGTAAGTCCCAAAGATAAGAGGAAAGTATAATAGACAGAATAAGAAGGTATCTTTTAAAGTTGTATTATCTTGTTGTAATGTTGTGTTACCGCTGTTGTTTGTAACTTGGTACAGAAGAATGCCAGTGTATACGAGAGGGGTCTCTATATGCTAGAGACCAGGGCAAACGGAATATACAAGGAACCGTTAAATCACGGTACAACAGCAACGGAATATAGGTTAGGTGTCTTAATCTTACCGCCTCGTGCCACTTTTAACACCTTCCGTACCAATATACCCCTTAAACCCCGTAGTGTTTTATTTGTATTGTTTTGTAATGTGAATTGGATTGAGTGTATAATTGTAAGACTGACCGAAACCATGATATCAGTAAACGGATGTATCCACAGAATCATGTAAGTGGAATAACTGGAGAACCATGTAAATGAAATGTATATCCATGGTTCGGTTCAGTCAAGTCGTATAGATTGATAACTGGATTCATGTTGAAAATTATAGATTGTAAATTGACTTAAATCATATTCAAGTCAGATTAATCAGACTCAAAGCCGAGTCAGACAATTAGAAATGTAAATCAAAGTCTTGATTATTTCTTAAACCTATAATTGCTAGGGTCTTTAGGGTAATTTGTAAAACTTGAGGGGGTTTTATGTAAAAATACTTTTATATACTTTTCAAAATACACCTCAAGTATTCGTTATTCGTCTTTAGAGTTGTAATGAAGGTGGATTTTTTATTGTGATATTTCTAGTGAAAATATCCTAGTTTCAGAAATAAAGGTATTTATTTGTAATATTGATTTATGTGGAATTTAGGGTATTTTAGTGTAAAATTGGTTCTTTTGATTTTTAGAAAAAGGTGGAATATTTATATCATAACAAAATAGATATTTTAATGATAAATATATATATATATATTTATACAAAATTAATTTCAATAAATATTTTATATTCTAAAAAATCTCATTTTCTTAAGATGTCGTATTTTAAATTTTTCGAGACCGAATGCTCCTTGCGGAGGTCTGAATCTCGCACTACTAGGCCCGAGGATGTGCGATAATCCGCACCATCCCGAACGGGTTTCCTAAAATGGGTTGTAGCGGCGCTTTGCAAAGATTGTAAAATACTAAATGTTTTAGAAAACGGTTTTATGAAGTAATTGGTATTTATTTGTAAAGATGTATATTTTCCGTATTGTATGTTCTAGTTTCTCCTAAATTAACTAGTCTATTCCTAACCGGTCCAGACGACAAGTTGTGAGATACCTCAAATCGCCTCTTCGCTGCCAATTGTGACCAGGTAAGTACAAGTGAAGAAAGGAGGGATCCGCTCACGAATCATCGTGAGACGGGCCTTTTAAAGTTACCTTTCTCACTTGCCTTGCCTAGACACCACAAAATCAGGTTTAGATAAACGACCGATGTCCACAACTTATCGTATTTTCATAATAAGTGGTATTTCTTTAAAAAGTGTATCAAAACTAAATCTTTAGAAATGGTTTTATTAAATATATGGTATTTAAATGAAAATATTTATTTTCTCATATTCTAGGTTTTCGGAGGTGTTGCATACGAGTGTGTGAGGAGGTAGGTTGTTACCTCGTGATCTACTTTAAATATATAGCAAGTTTGATGGGGTTAAATGAAGGATTGAAATAACATGGTATTTAAGTGAAAAATACGATAAATTGAAAAATCCTTTGAAGTACAGCATACACGTTCTGAGCATATCCTTCAAGATCTGAATAGTTCGTTCCGACTGACCATCTGTTTGTGGATGATAAGTCGTGTTGAAGTTCAGACTTGTTCCCAAGCTTGCTTGCAGACTCTGCTAAAATTGCGATCAGAACCTGGTGTCACGATCAGAGACAATGCAGATCGGTACTCCATGAAGTCTCATAATTTCCTGTATGAGTTCATGGGTGTCAGAGATAGTACATTATGAAGAGTTAAAATCTTAAATAGATTATTACCTCCATGTACTTCTTTGCTAGTTGTCACGCCCCGCTTCCCAAAAGAAGGAGAAGGATGACGTGGTATGGTCCGCAACCTAACTGTATTGAAGGTGGTCTATTCAATACAGTTACGTTAAGCGTATGAATATTTAACATGCAGGATGTGTACTGAAACAAAAATAATAAAAACGAAAGGCATTTATTTCCATTAACCAAACTTTATTACATCCCAAAAGAAAGAGTAAAATAAACTGAGTAGTTTAATTACATCAAAGGAGAAACAAAAGCCCTAAACATGTGGGCAACAACAAAAATTAAAACTAGCTAATCTTCCATCGTCCAGTCTGCATAATCTGCATAAGCTGGCTTCCCACCTTGATCCTCGCCATAATACTCATTCTTATCTAACGGACATTCCAAAGATAGAGGAAGAAAAGGAAGGTCCGTTAGCGAGTTATACTCGGGTAGGATTGCCTCATAAGAAAGTAAAGGTATAGAAACGAACAGGTGTATATAATGAATATGATGTACATGTGTATAAAGGTATGAGGTTATATACAAATTAGATATGTGAATATGAGTAGGTTGTATATGTTTGGTAAATGTTCAAGTCAAATCAAACGGATATTCAGCCTAAGAGTTGGATCAGGTTAAACAAGGTGTGTATGGATGGAATTGACGGGTGAACATACTCGTGTCCTTGAGGTATCCTATGGCTGGCTGAAAGCAGTATGAGCTGGTGCTCGTACCTGGAATGGCAATCAATGTGGTAGCGTGAACATCCCCGAAAGGTGTCCCATGACTACGATGGAGCTTTGTCTAGCATGAATATCACTCAAGTGCACAGGTATTACCACCCCTCAGTTGCATAATAAACAACAAGTCTAAACTGGTAAAATATCCACATCCAAGATACTGAATAACTTGTGTTTCAGAAAGAAAGGTAGATGAGATAACAGGTAGGTATAGCATATAATGTGAGTTTAGTGTTGAGTATCAATAGGTATTGTAAACGTTTTAGTTTGTTAAACAAGGGTCCGGATACTCGTGATTATTCCGTTGTGGCCACGAAACAACAACTGGGGAAGTGAAATGTACCATTTCACTTCCCGGGATCATGATCGAGTAGTAGGGGAATCCTTCCGAATCCCTTGCCAAATCAAACTATCCATCCCCGTGGTTCAGTATAAAGGTTTTGACGAATTAGAGTTAGTGCGTATACCTCTAAGCATGGAATTTCCACATTATATAGTCGTCCACATTTTGGACTATTCACCCGGAATATCGGGATCTTCATATTTGTATAGTCGTCCACACTTTGGACTGTTCACCCAAAATATCGGGATCTTCATATTTGTATAGTCGTCCACATTTTGGACCGTTCATCCGGAATATCGGGATCTTCATATTTAGTATTCTATACCTAGGTCCGCGTATTCTAACCCTAACCGTATCATGTTTTGTATATGTCAGGTATGTCATAAACTGGAAATTTAAAAAGTATTGATCTCGTTTAATCTGGCCTTCCACAACCACTCGTTTTATTTTCTAAAGTTCGTAAAATACGTCGTGTCATCTTAGGGAAATACTTAGTAAAAAGAATAATAGTGTTTAATTATCTTTTATTACTTCTAAGAAAAACCTTGAGATTTGGGATATTTATTATTTTGGAAAAACATAATGTTTTACGGAAAATATCCGTTCGATAAAAGGTTGTGGTGAAAATCTTTTGCAAGAGATTTTTATAAGGACAAGTTGCAAGAGATTTTTATTTGAAAAACTAGATTGCTCCTAACCGTTCAAAAGGGAAAGTTGTGAGATCCTCAAATCGCCACTTCACCGTCAATTGTGGCCAGGTAAGCACAAGTAAGGAAATGAGGGATCCGCTCACGAATCACCGTGAGACGGGTCTTTTAAAATTACCTTTCTTACTTGTCTAGCCTAAGCACCATAAAGTCTGGTTTAGATAAACGACCGATGCCTACAACCTTCCTTTTTAAAATTACCTTTTAATAAGATACTAAATATTCCTTTTGAAAAGATATTGTTATTTAAATTTAGTATTTTCTTCTTTAAAAAGGTTGAAAGGGTTTTAACAATATTATAGTAGTTGATGAAAGAGTGTAAGTAAAATATACGTATGTCGTATCTAAAATATTCATTTCACATATCTTATCTCATATGGATATTTTAAATATATACAATATTTTAATTAAACGAGAGTATTTTGTGGAAGTAACCTGTTTCGTGATCATTTTGATAGTATGGGTAAATGTGGGTATGTCAGAGGTGAATTGACAATTCATGGGTTATGTCATTAAGCATATTAGATTCCAGGTATTTGTGGTGTGCAACATACTTTTGTGTACAGAGGAAATTTAAACACCGTTTTAAAATATGGGTTAACATTATCATTATTGAGGGTACAAGGAATAGGCATGCACGAATATTATAACAACATTTTAAATAGGGATTGATAATTATAAGTTAGTACTAGGTTATTGAGAAGGAAGAAGGTGACAGGAAAAGGGGAGAGAGGCGGATCCTACCTTTTGTTTGAGTCGGATGCCGATGGGTTGAAAACATAGGCTCTTACTAAATCCTCAATAGCTTTGCGCTCAGATTTTTCCTCGGCGATTGGGTGGAACCGTAGCGTCGGCGTCGTCGATACGAAGGCACTGGTATTTTTTTCAGAATTTTTGGAGTTCTGAGGTGTGAGAAATCAGTGTTTGAAGTGCTTATTTATAGCGTTTTATTTCTAACCATAAAATCCAAAATTCAGTTAAAAATACACGAAAAATCGCGCCGGCCAATGATTGCCCATGATTTGTGAATCATCAGTTAATGATTCGCCCGCCGCCACTTCACCTCAGCCGTTGGATCAAGATCCAACGGCTGAGATCGCGCAGTCAAGCCCACCGCCGCCTCTGCTTCGTGGCCACGTGCCCGCGCGTGTGGGGATCACGCGTTTTCGCGTGGTCCTCACCACGTGGGCGCCGACAGAGGATCTGGGCCATTGGATCTTTTGATCCAGCAGTCCAGATTAAAGGGAATTTAAATATTTTTTTTATAATTTTATAAATAAAATAATAATCTGTTTATTATTTTAAAAATCGAATTTGGTTTAAAAAAATTGTTAAAAATAGTTTAAAATACGGGAAAATTATGGAAAAAATTCAGAAAATATATTTTATTGTTATCTTTAGTATAAAAATAATTTTAGGCTAAAACTAAGTAATATAACCATTCCTATGGTTTTAGCTAGTTATTAAAATTATATAATATCTAGTTTATCCTTTAAAATTTTTTAATTACGAATTAATTAATTTTATTGATAATAAAAATATGTAGATTATTTTAAGGCGTCATAAAATCTTACTAAAATATTTTAAGCCTATAAAAACAATAAATTGATTTTAGAAATTTCCTTTAATCATTTTAATGCTTTGAAAATTATTAACATTACTTTAAAAATTATTTTTCTATAAAAGAAACACGTAAATAATTATTTAATTTAAATAAAATATATTTTATTAGGTATTAGAAAACATGGTCGTTACACTAGTGCCTCAGTTGATTGGCCAACTCGAAATGTGATGAAGTGAGCCGACTTTGTGAGTCGATTAACAATGACCCATATGGCATCGTTACCCTTTGTGCTGTGAGGGAGAGCAGTCACAAAATCGATCGTGATGTGTTACCACTTCCATTCTGGGATTGGTAACGGTTGAAGTAGTCCAGTTGTTCTGTGATATTCAGCCTTTACTTGCTGACACACCAAGAATTTTGCGACACTTCTGGCTACTTCACGCTTCATTCCATGCCACCAATAATTCTGACGTAGATCTTTGTATATTTTGGTACCTCCAGGGTGTACTGAGTAGGGAGAGTTGTGAGCTTCTTTCATTAACTCTTCCCGTACATGACCTTTTGGTACACACAATCTGTTGCTGTATCTCAAAGATCCGTCTTCATGGATGATGAAGTCTGTTCTGAGTCCATTCTCCACTTGTTCTCTGATCTTTTGCAACTTAGTATCACTTTCTTGAGCTGCTTTGATCTGATTGACAATGGTTGATTGAACTTGTAAATTCATCAAACTTGAAGCGTTACCTGGCATGACTACTTCAATCTCCATCTGATTCAAGTCTTGTTGAAGCTTCCACTGAGCGGTGAGAATCTTTGCTAATGGTTGGCGACTAAGAGCATCAGGTACTACGTTCACCTTCCCTGAGTGATATTGCAAGTTGATGTCAAAATCCGCCATGAGTTCTAACCATCTTCTCTGCCGCATATTCAACTCCTTCTGAGTAAATACGTACTTCAGACTTTTATGATCCGTGTAGATGTTCACTCGTTCACCAAGTAGATAATGGCGCCAAATCTTGAGAGCAAAGATGACGGCTGCCAACTCCAGATCATGCGTCGGATAATTGTGCTCATGAGTCTTCAGTTGTCTTGAAACATAAGCCGCAACCTTATCGTGCTGATGTAGAACACATCCTAATCCCTTACCGGATGCATCACAATGCACTTCGAATCTTCCTGATTGATCCGGTATTACGAGAATAGTTGCTGATGTCAATCTTGACTTGAGTTCTACGAAAGCTTATTCGCATGCTTCTGACTACACAAATTCCTCATCTTTACGTGTGAGCTTGGTCAGGGGTGTTGCTATCTTCGAAAATCCTTCAATGAACCTTCTGTAATATCCAGCTAAACCCAAAAAACTTCGAATGTCCTTCACTGACTTTGGTGTAGGCCATTCACTAACTGCTGCAACTTTCGCTGGATCCACAGAGATTCCTTCTCCTGATACGATATGTCCAAGAAAACCAATTTGCTTTAGCCAAAACTCGCACTTGCTGTACTTGGCATAGAGCTTATGCTGTCGAAGAGTTTCCAGGACAATTCGTAGGTGCACTGCATGCTCTTTCCGACTCTTAGAATACAGCAGGATGTCATCGATGAAGATGATAACAAATTTGTCTAAATACTCTCGGAAAACTTGATTCATTAGGTTCATAAATATTGCTGGTGCATTGGTCACTCCAAATGGCATCACTAGAAATTCGTAATGTCCATAGCGAGTTCTGAAAGCTGTTTTGTGAATATCAGTTTCCTTGACCTTCACCTGATGATAACCTGAACGAAGATCCAATTTAGAGAAAACACATGATCCACTTAGCCGATCGAATAAATTATCGATGCACGGGAGTGGATACTTGTTCTTTATAGTGACTTTGTTCAAGGCTCTATAATCGATGCACATTCTGTATGAGCCTTCCTTCTTCTTCACAAGTAGTACAGGTGCTCCCCAACTTGAAGTGCTGGGACGAATCCATCCTTTCGCCAATAATTCGTCCAACTGTGTTCGAACTTCCTTCAAACCTTCCGGACTTAATCTATAAAGTGCTTTGATCACTGGTTGTGCTCCTGGTACTAAATCAAAACTGAATTCAAGAGCTCGATCGGGAGGCAAACCTGATATATCGTCAGGAAATACATTGTCGAACTCTCGAACTACCTCTGGTCTTGATTCCTTTTTCGCTTGAGCTGCTGCAACTACTGCTTCCCTTGGCTTCGCTTTGTAGGTACTTGGCTCCAGGGTACGGTCTCCGCTTTTGAAATAGAAGACCGGATGGTCTGAAATCTCGAATACTACTCTCCTTTGACGACAGTCGATGGTAGCATAAAAAGTTCCAAGCCAATCCATTCCTAGAACCACATCGAAGTTCGGTATGTCCAGTACTTTGAAGTCAGCATAAAACTCTCTGTTGCAGACGACGACTGGACACAAGCTGTATCTCATGGTTGCCTTTAGAACGCCATTTCCTGAACTGACATTTCAGCTGGATACAAGCGGTGAGACTGGAATCGCATGGGTTCGGACGAACCGTTGCGACATAAAGCAGTGCGATACTCCAGTATCAAACAGTGCTAGTGCAGGTAGTGAGGCTACTGAGATTGTACCTAAGGTATGTGGGATATGTTTTAGGTATAAGGAAAGTGTGTAGATAAACAAGGCTAAAAGAAAAGTTTGAGAAGAAAAGTTTACCAGTGATGACTTGGTCAGTGGCCTCAGCTTCTTCCACTGACATAGTGAAAGCCTGGCGCCTTGGTACATTCCTCCTGGCTTGAGGAGCATTCCTCGGAACGTTCCTTTGAGCTTGATGGAACTGACGAGGAGGTGGTGCAGCTTGTGGTCCTCTGGGTGGTGCAGGTAGTGAAGGTCTTGGAACAGGGGCTTGTATGGCTGGGCGTTGTGGGTAATTGTTTGCTGGCCTGGGTGCAGCAACTGGGTTTTGCCTTTGGGGGCAAGACCCAATATCATGAGTAGCTGAGCCGCAGACTAAGCAAAGACGGTTGGCTCGCCGGCAGTCTTTCATCATATTTCTGGCTCTCTTGCAGTGGGTACAAAAGGCTGGGCTGGGACGATGGTTCGGTACTCCGGGTCGCCTTGGCACAAAAAGTGGCCTGGACGAGGCTCCTTCTGCCATCTGGTTGGCAAGGCGCTTAACTCCTGCAGACTGAGATCTGCCCCTTGCTTTTATCACTGCCTCATAACTGCGGGCAGCTTCCAGAGCTTCCTCATGAGTCGGAAATTTCCCTGTGGCTAGTGCAGCCTGAATTTCCGTGTCCAAACCTTGTTGAAAGCGACGGGCTCTGATCTCGTCCATCGGTATCAAGTGTACCGCGAATCTGTTTAAAGAATTGTGTAAGCTGTGTAGTATGTGATATTTTAGAAATTTGAAATACTGTGACATATCTTACCGACTTAGCATGGTGAATTCAGTGTCATATTCATCCACTGACTTGTCCCACATCGAACCTTATTGCAGATGAATGAACTGCCGCTCCATGGCAAACCTGGCAGTCACAAGGAAGTATTTCGCGTCGAACTTCTCGCGAAAATTCTTCCATTCAATAGGCTGTACAAGACGGCTTTCTTCCGCCTTCCACCAGTTGCGAGCATTGTCCGTGAGCTGTAGTTTCGCCACACGGACCCAAGCTGTGTCTGGCACTTGTGTTGCCGCCAGATCACCCTCTATACTTTATGCCCGTTCCTCAGCTTCAAGTGGGCTTCCCTTTCCGGAGAACTGCTTGAGATGTAAAGCCCTGAATTGCTTTACCCCAGGAGCGTCAGTCTCGAGACGGTTTAGGAGTTGTTGCTGTCCCTCAAAAAGGCTGCGGATCGCTTCAAGTAGTACTGTTTGCTCGGTGGGTGGCGCAAGAACAGCAGGAACGATTGGTAGTGGAGGTGGAGGTGTGTTGTTGACGTTGGTGCTGGTGTTGTTCGGGGAATCCATAACCTTGAAGAAAATTTGGGTTAGGACAGATTCAAGTACATGAAATGATAAGATTCAAGGAATATGAAATTGTAAGATTCAAGGAACATGACTTGTAAAGAATGTTTTAGTTGCTGGTTCTTGTGTTATATTGCTTAGGTTGTTCACGCAGAACAGAACAGCATGATAGAGTTTCATACAGCTCTGACCTGCATGGGCCACCAACAAAACCTGTCACGCCCCGCTTCCCGGTGTACTACGAAGGGGATGCGACTGGTCCACTATGTATATACTCAGAAGTACATACGCTAAGCGTATCTAAGCAATATAAAAGTAAATACACAAGAGACAAGATATAATAAAAACATCAACTTTTATTTATTAACATTCTTTTGTACAATGCATGAAAAGGAAATACAACTGAAATAAAACGATGCCTAAACAATGGTATAACAGGAAATGAAAAGTACTGAATGGAAAATATATAATGAAACTAGAGTTCTGATTCTTCAGCAAACTGCTCCAAGTCTTTTGCAGATGGCTCGATCTCTGCCGGGTCCAAACCACCAAACGACATTCAAAGAAGAAGGAAATAGAATGTCGTCAGCGAACAGGTCGCTCGGTAAGTCCCAAAGATAAGAGGAAAGTATAATAGACAGAATAAGAAGGTATCTTTTAAAGTTGTTTTATCTTGTTGTAATGTTGTATTACCGCTGTTGTTTGTAGCTTGGTACAGAAAGATACCAGTGTATACGGGAGGGGTCTCTATATGCTAGAGACCAGGGCAAACGGAATGTACAATGAACCGTTAAGCCACGGTACAACAGCAACGGAATATAGGTTAGGTGTCTTAATCTTATCGCCTCGTGCCACTTTTAACACCTTCCGTACCAATCTACCCCTTAAACCCCGTAGTGTTTTGTAATGTGAATTGGATTTAGTGTATAATTGTAAGACTAACCGAAACCATGATATCAGTAAGCGGATGTATCCGCAGAATCATGTAAGTGGAATAACTGGAGAACCATGTAAATGGAATATATATCCATGGTTCGGTTCAGTCAAGTCGTATAAATTGATAATTGGATTCATGGATTCATGTTGAAGATTGTAGATTGATTTGAATCATATTCAAGTCAGATTAATCAGACTCAAAGCCGAGTCAGACAATTAGAAATTAAATCAAAGTCTTCATTATTTCTTAAACCTATAATTGCTAGGGTCCTTAGGGTAATTTGTAAAACTTGAGGGGGTTTTATGTAAAAATACTTTTATATACTTTTCAAAATACACCTCAAATATTCGTTATTCGTGTTTAGAGTTGTAATGAAGGTGGATTTTGTAGGGTTCCTAGGCACACACTAGAGGTCTCACAAGGCATCAACCATGCCATTTTCAAATTTTACGGGTGCCGAGAAACCCTAATACGGATCGTTGGCTAGATATATAGGCGAAAACTAGAACTAGTAAACTACTTTACTAAGAGTAAACGGAAATACAACCTTTGTAGATCCGGTTCTCCACCTCCATGGTTCCGCGATGATGTCTCCTTGCTGTACAAATCGGATCTTGGGCTCTAGCGTCGGCTTCATCGGAGAAAAAGCGGGCTAGGTCATCGACGACGATGCCGAAAATGATCTACGTCGAGGCATCGCTAGATCAAGCTCCAACTTCACCAAGTCAAGAAAACTTATGAAGGAAACACCCTATACTACTTGGCAAGAGCTAGAGGATGAAGAAATATGAAGTGGGTAGACTTTAGATTTGGATTTCTCACACTTTTTCATCAATCACCATTGATGTAGCAAGCTTCTTTTCATGGAAGAAGAAGATGAAGAAGAAGAAGAAGATATGATAAGTTAATTAGAAAATAGAAAATAAATCATACTTATCATAATGTCATCTATGGTTAGATGTAGAGAATAAACTAAGGTTAAAGTGAATGGTTAGGGTTAAGGAAAGAAACAAAATAGTCAACCATTCAAAGCTTCATGAAGCTTCAAAGATAAACCAAACTTAGCCACCATTTTATTTCTTTCAATAAAGAATAAATGAATAAAGAAATAAGTAAATAAAAATGAAACCCTAACCATTCATATAACCATGGTCAATTCTTTACACAAACCCTAGCTTGCATGTATCATCAAACATGATACAATCTTGTGCACAAAAGTATATCACATATACAACTTGTGCGTTTCAAGTGAGAAAATCCATTTAAAGTGAACTAATACTAGTTAATGCAAAGTGATATATCAAATATAAAATTATACATTAAATCATTAAATCAACACTTGATTTAACGATCCGGTCATATCGCATATAACCGACTAGTATCCTATATATCGGCTTACCGAATCAATCCTTGATTCGATAATTAGGTTATATCGCATATAACCAATCGATACATTCATCGCGAGAATGGAATACGGTATCACATACACGAATTATTCTCGGTCCCGCACATATCTCATATGCGCTCCTATTTCATTTCGCTTGAGCCAGGAAACCTCTGTGTAGGACTCTAAAGACTCGTCAATACGCCGGCAGCAGATGATGATCATATCAAACACCCACAAGCCGCAAGCGGTCTGCTAAACGTAACGGCCACCCGGGTATTGAGCAATCAGAAGATCGACGAGCAAGCCCGCTCACACTCCTGTGAATCCAACCAATAACACTTACCGTACAGTCCGGTCTGATCGTCTGATATGTCGCATATCCTGCCTAGGGGTGGTAAACGTCAGACCCCAATAGCTCGATAAGTCATGTCGATATGAGGTCTATAACAATTCGAGAAACTACTGGTAACACTTACCAGTAAATCTCAGCAACCCTGGCCAGGGATTTCCTGTTATAGCCAATCGAACACAGCGCAACATCAACCCCCTATACCGGGAGAGACGAATCCCCTCCTATCGCTCATTGCCTCCATGTGATTCGGGACTGTACCCAAAAACCACCGTTTTGCACGCCCTCTTGGACGTGGTAAGATGGAAATCAAAGCACAGTGGGAACCACACAAGACTCTATGACGATCTCGGGTCAACAGACTACTCTGTACCAGTGTCACCAGAGAACTGCCATCTGATGTAAGGTATAATACCATCTGGGAGTTCTCGGGGAGTCCGTCTTGTGTACCCAGTCTCCACTGAGCATCCGTATATCATCTCTGATGTCAAACACCAATGGATATGGGATCATCCATCGCCCATCTGTATGGGTCGAGAAGGTATACGCTAGTCTACTCTGGTATATCGATGCCCCGTCTCGATACACCCACGACTAGGGACTTTGAAGGATGTACTTATAGACTATCTGTCCCCACTAGTATGATCTGCATCATAGTCCAGGTAGTCAAGTACTCATCCTTAGGGCTTTACCAACATGTAACAGAGAGACAATCAGTATACACGTTAAGGTAAAGAGCAACCAGATAGCATACTATCATGTCGAGCAAGAAAGTCCTCCCTATATATGTCCAAGCATCCACTACAATATACATCCTATGTATAGTAATGGCCTCTAGGGCATACATATAACTAACAATCTCCCACTTGCACTAGGGCCATCTGATAGCAGTGGTTGTAGTATCTCATACTCAACCATCCCAAAAAAATCTCTCTCTGGGAATAGGCCTTCGTGAGTGGATCCGCCGTGTTGTCCTCTGAGTCTACTCTCCTAACCTCGATCTCCTTAGAGATCAACCATCTCCATGATCAGGTGATACTGCCTTAGAATAAATCTGGATCACTGATGGGACGGACGTTCCTTGGCATAAGCCACAACCCCATTGTCACACAATGGGAGGAACAGAGTTCATCTCATGAACAAATATATACACCCAGACAGCCTCTTTGGTAGCATCTTAAGTAGCGATGTATCCAGCCTTTATCGTCTAGTATACCACGGTATCTAGCTTGGAACTCTTCCAACATACCGTCCCTTTACTGAGGGTAAAGACAATGCCTGCGACTGACATTCAGTCGTCTTTATCACCCTGGAACCCTTCCAGTGATTCTCCCCAGGATCGATTGATACCATCTCACTACAACTAGTGAGAATCCTAACATCCAATTAGATCTATCTCATAGATCCAAAATCCAGGATTTAGGAGGTATCACTTTGATCCTATATGGAGAATCATTGTGAGAAGCGGAGATTGACCGAGCGTAGCATAGGAAACTCCTTCCCTATCTAGAGTATGTCATCCACGTACTTTACGAGGATCGTTACTATACTCCCTACTACCTTTTTGTTTATACAAGGTTCATCTACCATTTTGATGATGTCAACTTCTTTGACTAATCCATCAAAACAGATGTTCCAACTCCGCGATGCCTGCTTTATCCTATAAAGCATCTTGCACACGTTTCTGCTGCTCCCACTGTCTACGAGGCCCTCTGGCTGTGTACTTATAGACGTACTCTTCTAAAACATCATTTAGAAAAGTAGTCATGGCACCCAACCACCAGATATCGTAGTCATGGTATGTAGCCGTGGCAAGTAGGATCTGGATGGACTCAAGCATAGTCCCTAGAAAAGGTTTCATCATTATCCACACCTGGTTGATGACTAAAACCTTTAACAAGTCTAGCTTTGAAAGTCTCAACTTTTCCATCTACACTAAGTAATCTTCTCAAGATATACTTGCTCCTGATGGGGATTTAACCCTTCAGATATAGCAACCAAAGTCCATACTTTGTTGGTGTATATGGATTCCATCTCAGACCGCTAAGCATCCAGCCATTCTTACAGAGTCCCTACTCTTGATGGCCTGCTCGAATCTAGTTGGGTCATCATCTCATGATGCATTCCATGCTCCCACTGTCATCGAGAAACCAAGGTATCTCTCAGGTGGGTGAGGAACCCTACTAGATCGGCGGAGAGGCTGAGGTTCGTTGGAATCTACTGAATCCTTTGGTTCTACCAAATTATCTGCTGTAGTTTGTATAGCTGGAACCTTTCCAGTTCTACATTACAGACCTTGCATCGAGCCTGTCCGGATTTTGCTTTTAGACATAGGCCGGACAATCCCAAATCTTAACTAACTTAAGATATGGGCTCTTCCCTTTCCATATCACATATGAAGTGGTAGGCAACTGATTTGATTTGAGCCCTATTCAATAGGTATGCAGCTTCTCAAGTGCATAACTCCCAAAAAAGAAATAGGTAACTCAGTAGTACTCATCATAGAGCACACCTTATCACATAGGGTGCTATTGCTCCGCCCCGATATACCATCGTGCTATGGTGTATACGGAGGAGTAATGCTGAGAGAGAATCTCATTCTCCTTTAGAATAATCCAGGATTTCCGTGCTCAAGTATTCTCCTCCTTGATCACATCAAAGGACATAATACTTTTACCCGTTTTGGTTCTCTACTTCTAACTTATATTCTGTGAATATCTCAAAAGGTTCGGACTTGTGTTTCAACAGGAACGCAGGTCTGAATCTCGAAAGATCATCAGAGAATGTAATGAAGTATAAAGAACCGGTCTTGGCATGTGTAGACAGGGGACCTTCATACATCAACATGTATCATCCCAAGAGTTCACTAACTCTTTCTCTGTTTCCAGTAAACGGAGCTATGGTCATCTTATCTCTGTGACATGACTGGCAAGTTTCAGAAGATGTAAATTCAAACTAATTTAAATATGCATCTATATGTAACTTAAGCTAGTCGGGTCGCATTGATATGACCTAGTCTACAATGCCTCAAGAAGGATTCGTTCAGTTCTGAACTCTTCCTCTTGTGTATGTTCTGTATACTAAGAACTGTAGTTTGATTTAGAACATTAATGCTTTTAGATAACGTGCCTGAACCGATCAACTTTTGATATAGGAAATGTTCAAAACATTATCCATCAATACAAAATTATATCCTTTCTTTACTGATAAAGAGACTGATATGATTTTGTATATCAGGTTCGGTATCTAATAACATTCGTTCAGAATCAATGTATTGGTAATACAGGGTGACAGTGACCAACAGACTTGGCTGCAACACTTGCCCCGTTTTCTGCCTCATGAAACTTATCACCCGTTCTCAGTTCTCTACCTTTCTGTAGCCCTATGTAACAGATTACATATCTGGGATCCTGATCTGGTATCACATACCCAGGACGTAGAGGATACAGAGAAACAGTTCTTTGTAACGAACACACCCGAAGATGATGCATCAGCATGCACTCTCTTCGTTTGGGCGGCACGGGAATTCTGGTAATCCCTAATTTCCTGCTCTGTCTTATAACAATTATAAGTTGGAGCGGGACCAACGTTCCCCAGCTCAGTATAACAAGCGGGTTCGGTCAATACATCCGTATTATTATCTTGATTAAGGCGTGATATGGTCGCTACCTGGAGAGAGAGAGAGAAGAAAACACTCAGCGTGCGCTCTTGCAAGAATAGATTGGTTATTATTTTATCTAATCAGGATGGCTCCCACTGTTTTTATCAAATCTTCCTTCAAACCCTAAAAGGAAAGACTAGCCGGGATTAATTACACACTACAAGTTCGCCAATCTTTCAGCCAGGCCAGTGTCGGTACTTTGAGGGAGGTCCCCCGTGCTTTCGCACGAACCTAATTAATGTAAACCTCGTTTTCCCAGAGGCGTAACCTCGTTAACACCTTTCTAGACACCTACTTGATCGGCTAATTGTAATGTGTAAAACTCTCCCAGGAGTAACTCTTACTCGCAGCGGGTATCGGGATCCAACTATCTCATAGAAGGTATGCAATCTCATTGCAAATTTCAACACTTGAAATTCCCGATAATATTTTGCCCCTAACGTGCTATGACCTTGACGAAAGCCAACAAACCACAGCCCGCTAGTCAAGTTCAACCCGTACATTTCTTGATTGAATTAAACCCACCCGCACGACCCTTGACGAAAGCCAACAAAGCCGCATGACTACCCTAATCCAATCGCATCGTATGCTGGCAGATAAGCAGCATATAGCTACCGCACACTGCACCTTGACGAAAGCCAACAAATGCAGCACGAATACTATATACAACTTATCTGAAATGACGGAGGGCTACGACAGGTTTTTCTGAAAACCTATTGTGTAATGAACTTGATATCGTTGTAGAATCAAATGATTTTGAAATGGAGTGTTTTTGAGGCTTTTCTAGTTTTGCTAAAGGAGTCACTCCCGGTGAAGGGATCGTCGGTCCTTTCCTCGTCGAATGAGGTGCGGGATATATCATATATATCACTGTGCAAAGCAAAAACTCTTAAAAGCAATCAAAAGACAAATCGAGTGTGTAGCATCTGCCAGTTATTGCTAAAGGAGTCACTCCCGGTGAAGGGATCTCGGTCCTTTCCTCATCGAATAAGGTGCAGGATATATCACATATACCGCTGTGCAAAGCAAGAACTGTAGCTACCTGTTTTATTTTGAAATTCGATTCTACAACATCTTAGGTTTCTTTTATTTTCATTAATCACATTAATGAAATCCCATCATATAAATACCTAAACATCACAGATAGATATGACGTACACTTATGCCATCCGCATTCGCCTCGATGTCCCCTCGTGCACCGTTAGGTTAGGTAACTAACGGCAGAGCAGGGCAGGGCTAGCGCGGGTGTAAAACATAAGTAACATCTATATAATATATCATATATACTATACTGTATCTATCACAGAACATATCACATGATCACATCACAGATATCGCAGCAGAAGAAACATATGAAATATTGGATATACTAGGACGTCCGTGTTTTCAATACGAGCCAGTATAAAACACGGATTCCACGGTCGTGATGAATAGCCAAACCCACACCCCTAGACCCCTACGAGAATGGCAAGCAACCCTACCAATTCTAGAGTTAGGAGACCCGGACTCGACTCCTCGAGTTGGTCTCCCACTGGACTCCAGAACCCGGTTACTTGTGCTCCCCTCCTTGGGTCTATCCTAGTGCGGAAAAGTAAATAATATACAAAGGGTGACATCTTCCGCAACCTGGAAGTGCCCCAATAAAAGAATATTACATACAAGTTTTTACATGAATGAAAATGAAAAACACTCATCTCACATAAAAACCCCCCGGCTATTCAAACACGACGATCCAATATATCATATCCAGCAACACATAACATCACATGTCATCAACGTAAGTAAATATGCGCATCCCAATTGTCGTTGACATATAGCAACGAAACCGGCGATATCACATATTACACTTACGGTCACAGAAAAGAAAGTGTAAAACTACAACAGTTGGAATCCGCAACCTGCATAGACATCGCATGCCTAGCCAAATGAATTCCTTAGACATCGCATGCCTAACAATTATAAACCCCGCATTTTAGTCTCATTATCGAAAACACTTTTCAATATCAAGTCGGGGAATTCAACAGGATTCCCGACATCCTGATCGAATGCTCGTCGCAAACTTTAGTAGGTGGCCGCACCCCCGACGCCGTCGACGAAGTGCACCAAGGCGGAACACCGCTACCGCTAGCACCCGAACGGATGCTTTCGGCGACGGGGTTCTCCTACAGTCACTTGGTCGGGGCTAAGGGATGTAGCTGTCTATTAAGTTTATCCGGCGAGTATCCGCGTACGCTACGTGATTGCGACGGACTTTTGATCTCACCAAAATTCCGTGGCAACCGATCAAGTGAGACTAAACCGCTAGATTTATAACATTCATTCAGTTATCTTATAACTTCTTGTGAATTCCAATTATTGTATCCCATTCCGGATAAATAGAAAATGTCAAACTTTCCGATCGAACAATCGAACACCCAAGTTTTCCCGAAACAGATCAACACATGAAACAAGTCTAAAAGCATTCAGTTCGTGTCTCAGTACCAACGGTCCAGCCGTAGAAGAGTCAAGCTAACGCCTCACATGTGGCACGCCGTACTGCCCCAAACCCTAAGGTTCAAAGGGCAGTTCAAGACGGTCACATAATCGAGTTAAGGTTTGTTGTCTTCTAGAGGGTCCATCGCGTTACTTGCACTACTTAGAACGTCGTTAAACTACGGAAAAATCCAACACTTGGAAATTTCCCGACAGGGGAAAAATTAGGTATTTGTATCCGGTCGAACTTTTTAACATATCCAAAAATTATCCGGAAAGCCACACAGACAAAATTTGATAATCCGATCGAACATTCGAATCCCCAAAACAACCCAGAAAATTCAACTCTTGAAAAAATATTAAAAATTCCCAGGAAAACCAGCACTTGAAATTATGAATTACTGTGCAAAACTCGATGCCACATAAGACAAAACCGCGGCTCATTGATGGAATTAGGCACACGAATTTTACAGTAACCCTTAGAATTTCCTGCTGATTTTTCTGCATATTTTTAATTTCGAAAAACTCCAGATTTTGGAAAAAGTCCAGAGAGCATGTTTGTGTTAGGGTTTCGGGTTCGTTCGGGTTTCAAACTTCGTCTACGCATCGCCTAAGGCTCTAGCTAGGCTCTGATACCACTGTAGGGTTCCTAGGTACACACTAGAGGTCTCACAAGGCATCAACCATGCCATTTTCAAATTTTACGGGTGCCGAGAAACCCTAATACGGATCATTGGCTAGATATATAGGCGAAAACTAGAACTAGTAAACTACTTTACTAAGAGTAAACGGAAATACAACCTTTGTAGATCCGGTTCTCCACCTCCATGGCTCTGCGATGATGTCTCCTCGCTGTACAAATCGGATCTTGGGCTCTAGCGTCGGCTTCATCGGAGAAAAAGCGGGCTAGGTCATCGACGACGATGCCGAAGATGATCTACGTCGAGGCATCGCTAGATCAAGCTCCAACTTCACCAAGTCAAGAAAACTTGTGAAGGAAACACCCTATACTACTTGGCAAGAGCTAGAGGATGAAGAAATATGAAGTGGGTAGACTTTAGATTTGGATTTCTCACACTTTTTCATCAATCACCATTGATGTAGCAAGCTTCTTTTCATGGAAGAAGAAGATGAAGAAGAAGAAGAAGATATGATAAGTTAATTAGAAAATAAAAAATAAATCATACTTATCATAATGTCATCTATGGTTAGATGTAGAGAATAAACTAAGGTTAAAGTGAATGGTTAGGGTTAAGGAAATAAACAAAATAGTCAACCATTCAAAGCTTCATGAAGCTTCAAAGATAAACCAAACTTAGCCACCATTTTATTTCTTTCAATAAAGAATAAATGAATAAAGAAATAAGTAAATAAAAATGAAACCCTAACCATTCATATAACCATGGTCAATTCTTTACACAAACCCTAGCTTGCATGTATCATCAAACATGATACAATCTTGTGCACAAAAGTATATCACATATACAACTTGTGCGTTTCAAGTGAGAAAATCCATTTAAAGTGAACCAATACTAGTTAATGCAAAGTGATATATCAAATATAAAATTATACATTAAATCATTAAATCAACACTTGATTTAACGATCCGGTCATATCGCATATAACCGACTAGTATCCTATATATCGGCTTACCGAATCAATCCTTGATTCGATAATTAGGTTATATCGCATATAACCAATCGATACATTCATCGCGAGAATGGAATACGGTATCACATACACGAATTATTCTCGGTCCCGCACATATCTCATATGCGCTCCTATTTCATTTCGCTTGAGCCAGGAAACCTCTGTGTAGGACTCTAAAGACTCGTCAATACGCCGGCAGCAGATGATGATCATATCAAACACCCACAAGCCGCAAGCGGTCTGCTAAACGTAACGGCCACCCGGGTATTGAGCGATCAGAAGATCGACGAGCAAGCCCGCTCACACTCCTGTGAATCCAACCAATAACACTTACCGTACAGTCCGGTCTGATCGTCTGATATGTCGCATATCCTGCCTAGGGGTGGTAAACGTCAGACTCCAATAGCTCGATAAGTCGTGTCGATATGAGGTCTATAACAATTCGAGAAACTACTGGTAACACTTACCAGTAAATCTCAGCAACCCTGGCCAGGGATTTCCTGTTATAGCCAATCGAACACAGCGCAACATCAACCCTCTATACCGGGAGAGACGAATCCCCTCCTATCGCTCATTGCCTCCATGTGATTCGGGACTGTATCCAAAAACCACCGTTTTGCACGCCCTCTTGGACGTGGTAAGATGGAAATCAAAGCACAGTGGGAACCACACAAGACTCTATGACGATCTCGGGTCAACAGACTACTCTGTACCAGTGTCACCAGAGAACTGCCATCTGACGTAAGGTATAATACCATCTCGGAGTTCTCGGGGAGTCCGTCCAGTGTACCCAGTCTCCACTGAGCCCCCGTATATCATCTCTGATGTCAAACACCAATGGATATGGGATCATCCATCGCCCATCTGTATGGGTCGAGAAGGTATACGCTAGTCTACTCTGGTATATCGATGCCCCGTCTCGATACACCCACGACTAGGGACTTTGAAGGATGTACTTATAGACTATCTGTCCCCACTAGTATGATCTGCATCATAGTCCAGGTAGTCAAGTACTCATCCTAAGGGCTTTACCAACATGTAACAGAGAGACAATCAGTATACACGTTAAGATAAAGAGCAACCAGATAGCATACTATCATGTCGAGCAAGAAAGTCCTCCCTATATATGTCCAAGCATCCACTACAATATACATCCTATGTATAGTAATGGCCTCTAGGGCATACATATAACTAACAGATTTTGTATTGTGATATTTCTAGTGAAAATATCCTAGTTTCAGAAATAAAGGTATTTATTTATAATATTGATTTATTTGGAATTTAGGGTATTATAGTGTAAAATTGGTTCTTGTGATTTTTAGAAAAAGGTGGAATATTTATATCATAACAAAATAGATATTTTAATGATAAATATACATATATTTATACAAAAATAATTTTAATAAATATTTTATATTCTAAAAAATCTCATTTTCTTAAGATGTCGTATTTTAAATCTTTCGAGACTGAATGCTCCTTACGGAGGTCTGAATCTCGCACTACTAGGCCCGAGGATGTGCGATAATCCGCACCATCCCGAACGGATTCCCCAAAGTGGGTTGTAGCGACACTTTGCAAACATTGTAAAATACTAAATGTTTTAGAAAACGGTTTTATGAAGTAATTGGTATTTATTTGTAAAGATATATATTTTCCGTATTGTATGTTCTAGTTTCTCCTAAATTAACTAGTCTATTCCTAACTGGTCCAGACGACAAGTTGTGAGATATCTCAAATCGCCTCTTCACCGCCAATTATTGCCAGGTAAGTACAAGTGAAGAAAGGAGGGACCCGCTCACGAATTATCGTGAGACGGGCCTTTTAAAATTACCTTTCTCACTTGCCTAGCCTAGACACCACAAAGTCAGGTTTAGATAAACGACCGATATCCACAACTTATCGTATTTTCATAATAAGTGGTACTTTTTAAAAAAGTGTATCAAAACTAAATCTTTAGAAATGGTTTTATTAAATATATGGTATTTAAATGAAAATGTTTATTTTCTCGTATTCTAAATTCTCGGGGGTGTTGCATACAAGTGTGTGAGGAGGTAGGTCGTTACCTCGTGATCTACTTTAAATGTATAGCAAGTTTGATGGGGTTAAATAAAGGATTGAAACAATGTGGTATTTAAATGAAAAATACAATAAATTGAAAAAGCTATCATTTCATGTGACGAAATTTGATCAAATTGTTTGATTAGTGTTTAATAGTCAACATGAGAAAGTTTAGGTATGATTGTATTAGTGAGAAGTGAAATTTTAACGTTTCAGAAATCGTTTTGCGAATTTTCCCGTTTTAGGGCAAAATTGTCGGTTTTTCCCGTTTTAACCCAATTTCGATCAAACGTCCGTATAAGCTTTACCTACACTTTTTTAAGCTAAAATAAAGCTTGTGCGCGAACTTTAGGGGTATTTGGGAGGTTTTGGTTCTGATAAAATTTTTCCCTAAAAAATATTATTTTAATATTTTTTTGTGCATATCTTTTTTTTTTTGGCCAAATTCCAATTTTTCCTTTATCATTTCTTGAAGTGGCCGAAATCTTCTTATGGGGTGAGTCATTGTTTTGGATTTTTTTGTTGAGTCATTGGATAAGCATGGTTTCTAGTGACTCATTCCTTGTTCATTGAATTTTATTAAAGCTTTTGTCTATACTTAAGATCTTTTGCATATCATATTGGTGATGGGATTTCATTTTGGTTCACCCCATCACTGTGGGCATGTTGTAGCCGGCCCCACACTTGTTTAATTGATGTGTGGTGATTGATTTTGGTGTGGCTGCTTGTGATGAATGAGGCATTCACTACTACGAATAATGGTTGCCCCTACGGATTTATCCGTAGGGGCAACCCACTGCCCCTACGGATATCTGCGTAGGGGCGAAAAAATACCCCGTAGGTATCTATAGGTGTTATTGCCCCTACGGAGTACTCCGTAGGGGTAATCAAATCATATATGTATTTTTTTTTTGAATATATTGTATATACCTACGGATACATCCGTAGGTCCTTGTTCTACCCCTACGGATAACTCCGTAGGGGATAGGCAGTGGCCCCTACGGACATATCCGTAGGGGCACTCCCAACACACTGCACTGAGATCAGGGGGGAAAATATCAGGAAACCTGATATTTTGCCTCTACGGATAAATCCGTAGGGGATAGACAGTGGCCCCTACGGATATGTCCGTAGGGGCACTCCCAACACCCTGCACTGAGATCAGGTGGGAAAATATCAGGTTTCCTGATAGTTTGCCCCTACGGATAACTCCGTAGGGGCAACGTATGTACCTACGGCTTAATCCGTAGGTACATATTGTCTGTATTTTTTTAAAAAAAATTGGCTGCTTGATTTTTTCCCGCCCTGTGCACAATACTATATACATCAATCAAATCATATATTGCAGTATTCATAATCACATCTCACGCATATATATAATATACAAAAGAAACCAAAAAACTGAATATGATATAAATACAAACCAATATCAATATCGTTTCAAAATGTAGTACAATGTGATATAAATACATGTTTCAAAAAATAAGAACCAAAAAGCTACCCTAGTTCGGTCCAGCTCCACCTCTGAATAACGTTAGAATAACGCGCGCCTGCTCCTCGGTCAATACACTCTGTAATGCTACAAATAAGGGAGTCTGAGCGGCATGTGGAGCTGGCGATGTGGTCTGCGCAGCCGCCGTCGAGGTAGTCGCTTGCGGAGCCGCGGCTGCGGGAGTCTGAGTGGGCGGTGGAGCTACAGGAGCTGTCTGCGGAACCGCAGCCGATGTAGTGGCTTGCGGAGCCGCAGCCGAAGGAGATGCATGTGGAGGCTCGGCCGATCTACCCTGTCGCGTCTGGACATAACGTGTGTAAGAAGCGTGTAAGAACTGTGTATTATTCGAATTCGTTTCATTATTAAGTTATTTCGAAACCCTGTTTGGATATCTAGTTTGGAAAAGCGTTGTTTATTTTAATTACATATGTATGTATGATTAATCAAACTTAAGTCTAAAACCAAATAAGCTCAAGCTACGTACTAATTATGGATATGTTGATATGTATATAATATGAAATGATATTTTACTATAAAGTAGTATACATACCAGCATCTCCTTCAACTCCTGAACAGTGGCCCTCAAGCTATCCAGTTCCTGATGGACATGCCGGTCACTGGAGACGGAGGAAGTAACCGCCGGGGTGGAGTCCAACCTCATATGGGCCCTGCTAGGGCCCAATCCCCGGCCTCTCTCCCAACCTCCGTGGTGCCCTCCGTGTGCGGTGTCCAGAACTGGGGTCAGCAGCCTCAGATCCTTCTGTCCGGTAAAATCGATCCCCGAGGCCTGGGCCTGCTCAACCACCCGCTCCTACACCCACATTAAGCAGTAAAGTATAAGCATAAAATTTAAACTTGAACCTTCCAAAACTAAAATTTCAAATTTGGGTAGAAAAAATATTAACACTTACGCAGTACTCCTGGGTAGCGACGTCGGGACATCGAAGCTCGCCCGTGGCGGGATCTGTCGAGGTGCCGTGGACGGCAAGATATGCGGACAGCACGCTCGGTGTACCACCTGACGCCACGGTCCGAGATGTCTGCAATATTAGAAAGTAACTCTTAATATTAGAAATATTAGAGAATAACTCTTAATATTGCAGAATATTAGAGAATAACTCTTAATTTACCGATAACTCCATGGCTCGAGTAATGTTCCTCGAGCCACCTGTGTAAGTGGGGCGACCCCTCTTCGCCGACTTCCTGTTCTCCTTATTCTGAGCGGCCTGTTGCTGCACAACGTATTAACATTTAGTTTTCTAATTAAGAAACACAAAGAAATAAATTATATCATAAATAATGAATTAAATTTAAAATACATACTTGTTTGCGTTCGGAGTCGAAATAAGCGCACAATAGAGGCCATGTCTCTACGTCGACTCTCGCAAACGCCGGAGTAGATAGGAGGGCCGCTCTCTCTGCCTCGGGGGTCGCTATCCACAGGGAGTAGCAGTCGGCCTTCAGCTCATTCCTGTTGTATCGGACCTTGGTCTGCATGTTCTTTATCAGGCCATTGTACAGAGCATGAAGGTCGAGCACCCTCCCCGGGTGATCAGGGTCGGCTACAGGCTGAAAATCGTAATCCAACTGAAAATACAAAAAAAACATTGTTATTAGATTGCAAGTGTTAATAATAAATATATTGGATAGATCAAATGAAAATATATATTAATACATACCCGAGCCTGATCAAAGAAGAGGGCGAATGAGCGCTGGTGCTGCTCGCCCCACTCAACGTGAAGTGGATAGTTCTTCACGATCCGGCTCTCGTCCCCCAAATACCGGCCGAACCTCTCGGCATGAGGACCGGTATAGCGATAGTCAAGGGTAAAAAATAGGGGGAATGCTGCCTCCCCCTAGCTCTATCAGGCCTCAGCCTATGGGACTGATTCGGGCCTCGAGTCCCCCTCTGGGGATGGAGAGGCCCTGCGTCTGCACGAAATATCAAGACAATCAATAATAAGACAAAGTTGTATTAAGAAATCAAGGTTAAACAAAAATTCAAGTGTGATATATACCTCCGGTGACTAGCGCACGAGCCTGGGCCCGAGCAGCAGCACGAGCGGGACGATAGTTCCTCCGGTGAGGAACAACCGGGGTCCCGGACCCGGACGCATCCCCTCCAACTATAAAATAAACATCGACGCTAAATTTCCATGAAGTTCATATTTATTCTATAGAGCATATGTAAAATAAATAAATATTTTAAATTTATTCATACTAACCTGCAGACGATGCGGAGGGTATGGAAGCGGCAGGAGTGGCCCCTGTGGAAGGTGTGGACGCACCACCTATAATTAGACAATTAAAAATAGATTATATAAGTAATTGCAAAAAGAATGTGTAGATCAATAATATAACGTTCTAAATCAATATGCATGCACTATAGGACATATAAACATACCCGCAGGTGCGGTGGTGTCACCACCTACAGCTAGACAATAATAAAAATTGCTAAGTAAGAGCAAAAGGAATGTGTATATTTATGATATAGCATTCTAAATCAATATACATACACTATATGATATATAAACATATCTGGAGGAGCGGGGGTGGCCTCTGTCCCAGATGTGGACGCATCACCAACAACTAGACAATCAAACATTGACAATATAAGTAATTTTGACATAAACATGCATGAATATCTGTAATATTACATTCAAAATGGATATGCATGCAGTATACCTGGAGGTCTGGCCAAATCAACACGGAAGGAGGCATCCGAAGGGGTCTCCGATCTGGGTGCAAGACCGGCCCTCTGAAGCTCCCTACGGAGCTCTCCGGGCGGCAGAACCGCTCTACCTCTGCCTCTGCCTCTGCCGCGGCTGGAGCTCCTGCCGTCCCTCGCTGCTCCCGACATCGTCATCAAATCTAGATAAACGGTTCGTGGACGCATTAGACAATCATTAAAAGTATTGACTATATATGATCTAGAGCGTAAAATGTGAAGTAATAATATAACATTACTGATAACCTTTTTCGTTTCGTGGGCGCATCATACATATCTACTTGGATTTCATCGTCGATGTCATTTCTAACCCACGTAACTTCATGATCGGTCGAAGACAACCCGTCCTTCGAAACAGACGGTCGGAGCACTTTAAGCCTTCTCTCTTCTTCGTCCTCATCGCTGTCCTCGTATTCTGGGACATCGTAGACATCTCTAGGTTTCCATCGGCATACAACACTCCACCCCGGATGCTTCAAACACTGTGAGTAGTATACTTGGAACGCTTGGTTCGGAAAGATAAACGGATCGTCCTGACCGTAAAATCGAAGTGTGTTCACACTGGTCAATCCATATTCATCTTTCCAAGTCCCAAGACTGCTTCTCCACCTGTCTGTATCGGTTCGCGGATCGTACCAAGTACAGTGGAATATATAAAAGGGTTCTGATCGTCCGGGATAGTGGATGCCGAGTATACAATTTAAGTACCCATAGTAAATCACACCGTCCGATCCTACCGTCGCAATCCCACTATTCTGAGTGGTTCTAGATGTTTCTATGTCCTTAACTTCGAATTTGTATCTAAGGACACCAAATCCTTTGTAATATGCAACCTCCATACTAGGAAATTGAGCTAAACATCTTGAATCACTCTCAAATGATGCAGACAAGTTCGGATCGTGGATCTAACAAAACAAATTTTACGATAAATACATAACGATACAAGTTTAGATTAAAACTGATAGCAATAAAATGTAATTCGAATAACTTACATGCTCTGTGACCCAATCACAAAAATTATCCTGATGGTATTTTTCCAAACGCTCTTCGTTCCAATCAGGATGCCCCTCACGTACCTCGTTAAAATGAGTTCTGTTTTCGACAAATAATTGTGACATTAATATTATGTCATTTCATACACACACAAACACAGATATAACAATTAATCCAAAAGAACTTACTCTCTAATTTGTTCAAGACATGCGCAACTAAGCAAGATAAACCGGTATATCTTGTTGATAAACATAGTGTCTACCCTCTTATACTCGGCTTTACCATATGGCCCGTCTTGAATTCTTCGTGGTCGGTTAAGCCTTGTCTCAATGTTCTCGTCCAGATAGCGGGAACAAAATGTGGTTGCTTCATCAAGAAGATAACCTTGCATGATAGAACCCTCTGGTCGATTTTTATTGCGTATATACTTCTTAAGAGTGTAAAGGTACCTAATGAGAATATGTTGAATAAATAAACACGGGCATACAGGACAACAATAAATTTATAAATTGCGCGAAACGAAAAATTACACGTACCTCTCGACGGGATACATCCATCGATATTGTACCGGTCCGGCTAACTTCGCCTCAGTTGCAAGATGAACCGTCAAGTGTATTATGATATCGAAGAATGACGGTGGGAAAATACGCTCAAACTTGCAAAGTATCAACGCAATAGAATTTTCTAGTTTATCCAGCGTCGCAACCTCCAGTGTTTTAGTACACAACTCCCTGAAAAAACAACATAGGTCGTTGATTACTAGACCAACCGAGTCGGGGAGAGAAGTCCTAAGGGCTAATGGAAGAAGGTGCTCCACGATAACATGGTGATCATGACTTTTCAGCCCATCGATCTTGCCCTTCACAATTTTTATTTTCGTGCTGAATGATCCTGAGAAACCTGTGGGGACTTTCAAATCATGCAACACCTGCAGGAATCTTTTCTTCTCCGGTTGTGACATATGATAAGCGGCATTGGGAAGTACAAACTTGCCCGGTTTACCCGCTACCGGTTTAGGGTGCAGTTCACTTCTTATTCCCCACTCTTGTAGATCCATCCGGGCATTCATGTTGTCTTTCGATTTCCCGTCTTTACACAGAAGCAAGTTAAGTATGTGCTCTGATACTCCCTTCTCTATATGCATGACGTCCAGACAATGACGCACTGAATTTGTAGACCAGTACGGAAGCTCGAAGAAAATGCTTAACTTGTTCCAATATTGTGGTTTGACCTGTCTCGTCGGATCCATCCCGAAGGTCACGTTATTGTAACTATCCCATTTAGCAGTCACGTCCTCTCCGGACAATGGGGATGGAGGCCCAAGAAGCTCCTGATGACCATCAAAGTGAACCGTGTCTAACCTATAGGGGTGGTCTGGAGGCAGAAAACGTCGATGGCCGCAATAACAAACCTTCCTGCTAAAATTCAAAAATTTTGATGTTGTGTGTTCATGGCAATGAGGACATGCTTTGTGACCATGTACGGACCAACCTGATAGCATTCCATACGCAGGAAAGTCATTAATTGTCCACATTAAAGCCGCACGCAGTATGAAGGTTGTATTTGTGTTTGAATCATATGTCTCTACACCATCAATGAACAAAGTTTTCAGCTCCTCGATCAGAGGTCGGAGATAGACGTCGATATTGTTCCCCGGTGAGTTTGGTCCGTCGATAAGAAGAGGCATCATAAAGTATGATTGGTCCATAGCCAACCAAGGCGACAGATTATAAATTATCATTACAACGGGCCATGTACTGTGACTTCCAGCCATATAGTTGAATGGGCAGAAGCCATCGGCAGCCAGTCCGAGCCGGACATTGCGAGGATCGCTACTGAATATTGCGTGCCTCATATCGAAATCCTTCCATGCCGGTGAATCTCTTGGATGGCTCATTTTTCCATTTTCGCTTGGAGGAGCACGGTGATGCCAAATCATTGCCTCGGCTGTTTTCTTACACCTGAATAGCCTCTGTAGCCTCTGTGTTATGGGAAAATATCGTGCTATCTTCACAGGTATATCAGGCTTCTTATCAGAATCTTTCGGCTTATACCTGGCCTCTCCGCATGTTGGACACTCTTTCAAATCTGAATTCTCTTTCCGGTACAACACGCAATTTTTAGGACATGCTTGAATCTTCTCGCACTTTAGACCCAAATCAGACATCATTTTCTGGGCTTCGTACCAGCTTTCGGGCACATTATTTCCCGGAGGCATAGAATCTTTCAAGAACGAAAGAAGCATTGTGAATGACTTGTTGCTCCATCCATTTAGGCACTTAATTTGGAAAAGTTGGACGAACCATGAGAGGGTGGAATACTTAGCATTCTCATAAATTGGTTTCCTAGCATCATTCATGAAATTTTCATATTTATCCGCACGCGGTCCTTGACCGGAAGGAATGTCATCTTCGGTACGAATAGATTCACCTAGGGCAGCCTCTACCATATCCTCCATTTCTTCTGATGGAAATAAATTTCCGTATCCTGCCGTATTACCGAATTCTTCTTCTTCTCCTGCCGCATTATCGTGTTCTTCTTCTTCTTCTACCGCAGTACTGCATTCTTCTCCTTCCCCGTGATATTTCCAAGTTGAATAAAGTCTAGTAAACCCATGTTTTACAATATGAAGCTCTGCCAATTCTACCTTCTGCCAGTACTTATTGCCACATCTATCGCACGGACAGAGAATCTTCTCTATTATGATCTTATTATGTGCTCGTGCAAATTCAAGGAAAGCAGCAACTCCTGCGACAAACTTAGGTTGCATACGTTGTTTCCAATCCACATACATCCAGTCCTTAACTCTGACGTACTCATGGGCCATGTTAGACTGAATAACATATAAATTGTAGGTTATGCTGACTATATTGAGAAATATAAGAACGGGATAGTTACTGACAAAGGAGAAAATCCATGTATATGCTTTGTGTGTGCGTTTGTCGTTGAAAAGAATAAATTATCGCACGTTATGTTAACCGATAGACGGGGACTAAGTGGCGCTTTTAGTTTCATATATGGGTATCGATGGAAATATGAAGGTTTCATATTATCATATATTGGTTTTAACCCGAACATCTCGAATCGCTCTCTGATTATGCGTTTGTATGTATGTGTTCCGGCTGTCGGGGGTAGGCTTCTATCCCATTAAGAATGTATAGAGGAACGCCCATCACTTATGCTTTCAACCGTTTCGAGTAAATTTCGGCAGCACCTCCCCGCTGTTCTCCGAGTACACTGTAATAGAATAGATAATCATTTCAAAGCTGTGAAACAACGTTGAAATGAACATCTAATCTATCTTTGTACACGGAGAACCAGCGGAAAGATACCGACGAAATATCTCGAAACGGATGAAAACACAAGTGAATGAAGGCGTTTGCTTTATACATTCTTAACTTGTCCACACGGGACAAATCTATGGGTTACCATACGATTGAATTTTCTCGTCGCGTAGACTATACGACGGTTGTTAGTATCGAGCTATACTGTCCGATATTTAACAAGCTTCGTATAGTTCTAGGTCACGACGAGCATCGCACGTATGTTAACCGATAGACGGGGACTAAGTGGCGCTTTTAGTTTCATATATGGGTATCGATGGGAATATGAAGGTTTCATATTATCATATATTGGTTTTAACCCGAACATCTCGAATCGCTCTCTGATTATGCGTTTGTATGTATGTGTTCCGGCTGTCGGGGGTAGGCTTCTATCCCATTAAGAATGTATAGAGCGAACGCCCATCACTTTTGCTTTCAACCGTTTCGAGTAAATTTCGGCAGCACCTCCCCGCTGTTCTCTGAGTACACTGTAATAGAATAGATAATCATTTCAAAGCTGTGAAACAACGTTGAAATGAACATCTAATCTATCTTTGTACACGGAGAACCAGCGGAAAGATACCGACGAAATATCTCGAAATGGATGAAAACACAAGTGAATGAAGGCGTTTGTTTTATACATTCTTAACTTGTCCACACGGGACAAATCTATGGGTTACCATACGATTGAATTTTCTCGTCGCGTAGACTATACGACGGTTGTTAGTATCGAGCTATATTGTCCGATATTTAACAACCTTCGTATAGTTCTAGGTCACGACGAGCATCGCACGTATGTTAACCGATAGACGGGGACTAAGTGGCGCTTTTAGTTTCATATATGGGTATCGATGGGAATATGAAGGTTTCATATTATCATCGAGTATCATATATTGGTTTTAACCTGAATATCTCGAGTCGCTCTCTAATTATGCGTTTGTTGTGCATTCGTGTTGTATGTGTAACATGATTTTAAACTATTGAGATCAAGATTGATAGAACTGATCATCCTACATTGCAATAGCATTCATCAACCAAAAGCTATTATTACAATGGTATACATCTATAACAATCAACAATTAAAACTACAAATATAGGATACTGATATCATAAAGCGTTATGAGACACGTCATCTGCCATGTGTCGTGATCATGGAAATCGCTAATATTGAGCATCATCAAGATTAGATTATGGTTTTGAAGCAAGTTATTGAGCATCTTGGATTGATTGTCAAGTGTTGATTTTTATTTCAACACTTGACAGAATGAAAATCATAAATACAGTTGCAAAATGTGTTCCTCACCCTCATAAAGTGGATCTTAACAATCCAGACAAGACCATCATTGTTCAAATTGCCAAGGTAGACATAATCTCAGCAGTTATTTACGGTTGCTAGCTTGTATTGCTTGTTGCTATTCTTTTTTTTCCTTGCCCTTTCTTTCTTTCTTTTTTTTTGGGGGTGGGGGGTTGTGTTTGAAAAGTTTTAACCAACTCACTGCTATTTCTAGGCAATGCAGGAATATAACTAGTTTTATCCCCCAAAAGAAAGAGCTTCAGGCTTCATGCGTCAAGCGATGTGTATAATTATAGGATTTTCTTGCTAGCGGTTCATTTACAACTATTCTTTAGTCTATATACCTAGCATCTGCTACTAGATATTACATCTTGCATCAACACCCCGCATGTTAAAATCAAAATCGATTATTTTTTTCTTGATCTTTTTCTGATTTTCTACCATCTGTGTCGAGTAAATTATGATTAACATTGTATTTGTCAACTAATCAGAAGAGCCATTCAACCAGCCCCACCGTAACCCTAACCCCAGCCCCACCGTAACCCTAACCCCAGCCCCACCCCAGCAGCAGCCGAACCCCAACCCTACCCCTACCCCGACCCCGACCCCGACCGCCACCGCGACCCCTGCCCAACCCCAACTCTCGCACGCGCAACCCAGACCCAGCCATGAACCCTAAGCCCAAAATAATCCAAAAATGCTTTAATTTACTTCGAGATTTATACCTGAACGGCTGCTGGTGGGCTGGAGCGACGACGGTGGCGATTTGGCGACGAAACCGGCGGTGGCGACGACGGTGGCGACGAAACAGGCGGTGGCGACGACGGTGGCGACGAAACCGGCGGTGGCGACGACGGAGGCGACGGTGGCAACGACGGCGTGCCGATTTGGGGTTTTTTCTCGCGCGCGATTGAGAGAGAGAGAGAAAGTGAGCGTAGGCGATCGATCTGGGGTTTTGTTAAATAGATATTTACTTGCCCCTACGGATATACCCGTAGGTCCTTTGTTTGCGGCTCCGTAGGGGCAAACACCAAATTAAGAATTAATATTTTTATTCTTGGACGTCTGTGCCCGTAGGGGCAGCCTTTTAGCCCTACGGATTAATCCGTAGGGCCAAGTTAAATCTGCCCCTACGGATATTTCCATCCGTAGGGGCAACCCCCTATTTTACTAGTGATTAATTTATTGTGTTCTTTTTAATTAATCCTTCACACCACCATTTCATTTATCATTTCTCAGAGAGCCCTTCTTTAGCCCCCTCCCTTACTCTGTGTATGGCCGCCTCCCACCTCCTCCATTCTTTGATATGAATTGTTTATATTAATTGATATGTGCTTCAATTAATATAGCCATTCTCTCCTTATGATTTTCCCATTTCCACAGAGAACCTTTTTAGCCCCCATCAGTTTTGGCCGAGTCCAATTTGTGGGTATGGAAAATTGTTGATTTCAAAATCAATTTGGAGGTATAAAATCCTAACCCAAATCCTTATTTGCTGTGTTTAATCATTAACTTGTCTTTTTAGTGTTTAATATAGCTTTAATTTCATGTTTTGCTAATTTATGATAATTAGTATAAATTGCAAGTTAGGATTTTGTATGGTTAAAATGGTTAATCTTGAAGCTTAGATTTGGAAAAGTGAAGTATTTTGTGAAAATGATAATTGTTATTTTTCCTAATCGCCTATTAAGCTTAATTACAAACTAGACTTTTTGCTAATCCTAATTAGTGAAAACTAAATTTTTAATAAAGGTTTAAATGGTTTAACCATGCTATTTGAAGATATTCGTAAATTATAGTTTTGGTATAACTTGTACTTTTGTGCTAAAATGATAAATACTCCTTACTAGATTTCGGTAACTTTTAGGCGTGGGTTTTTTTTGACGTTGCGACGTTAATTATATTGAGATCACGTTTATTGTTGTGTTTTGAATGCGCGATCGGGACGATCGGAATCTAAACTAGGTGTTTCGTAGTTTGGCGACCCTAGTTAGGATTTTTGACCGATATCGTGCGCGATAGATGCGCTAAGCGCGCAGTGTAATTTTCCGAGCGTTTTCGTCTTGTTTCGTTGTCTTTTCGTCATTTTAGAATATTTAGCTTATGTGTTGTGTTTGTGAAATTTTAGGTTCGCAAGCGGGGACTTCGGACGCTACGACAAGGGGATACTGGTGGTAGGCTTCACCTAGCTTGGAGCGTTAGTGAGTAGATTTAATATCTACAAGGGAATCGCCCGCATGGCGTTATGCGTCTGGGCTAGAGATGTTATTTCTGTCGCATATTCTATGTCATATTTAGAATTGCGCATTTACCCTATTACTTAGATATTGTTGTGCTTGGACTAGTATTCTTAGGACACTGCACACATTATTGACGATTCATGTTGCACGAGCACGGATTATATGCTACACACACCGTCAATAATTGCCATGTCACACACAAACCACTTGTAGATGTTATATTGCTTGGTTATGGACATTGTGACATTGATTCATACTGCTTATCATATATGGCATTTAGCATACCTGTATTCCTATAGAGTATTATACCATTAGTGATAGGTACATACACACTCCCTGTCATAGCTACAGATATATCTTGCACATCTATTTCACTTATACCCAGGGGGTATACTATATCATTGCTTATAGGTAGACACATTATCTTGCTATACCTTATTGATTTTACATACATCTGGTTTTAGCTACATGTTTACCTTCACTTGATGTTATTTAGAAGTGGATAAATAGGAACCGCATGATATTTGTATTAACTCGATGGAGTTAATTAGCGGTTTTTCCTTTATATGCTTGGATTTCAGATATGGCGCACATATTATATTCATGGATTTTCGCATTGTTATATGGATTTTTCATGATGTTTTCTGAATTTGGGAACCGTGGTAGTTCATGAAATTATGCATTATTTGAAAGACCCGGTTTCCTTGATATTGATATTTCCGCAGCCACCATGAGATTTATCGGTTCTGATATATGCCCGATTCGAGGAGTGAGGAGGCACCGTCTGTGGGTACATGGTGGGGCCCGGAGGTACCCCGAAGCAAGAACGATTTCGCGGTGCTAGGCGATGAGGCTTAGGGGAACCATACCATCCGGTGACAGGACCAATGACTCAGCGGCTATCATGTGGATACCGACGGGAGTCATGTGCGTATGGATACGTCGAGAGGCGAGGGTCAGAGCTAGGCACTCGGGCTCTCGGGATAGCGTATGATACGTACTTATCAGGGGGCCAGTCATGGAGACAGCACCTGATGGAATCAGTATTTCTGTGTCGATGCTTGGCACATTGGTTTCATGATATTTCTAATTACTCATTTGTATATATAACAGGGGATTGAGCCGCTGTTATATATGTCCTTACACCAATATTGGTGGAATGGGACGCTAATATATGTGTATTGCCCTCATCATATTTATTATGACATTATATTAGGATGTTAGAACTGTGCTGGAGATTTGATTGGGGACTTAAGAGATTCATTAGGATTGGATACTGATATTGTACATACGAGATATGTGAGATCCACTTGATATTGTACATTTGATATATGTGAGATATACCTGATATTGTACATACTAGATATGTGAGATCTACTTGATGTTGTACATTCGATTTATATGCGAGATATACTTGATATTGTGCAGTTGAGGAGATGTGACACTTAGATGATATGAGAGCCAATTTGGGGGCTAATTTGAGGAATTTGGATTTGATTTGTCTTGCTGGATTGTGATCCTACCACGATGTCAGGATTCCGTGGAAATGACATATTTCACTCCATACCCCACCTTTTTATACTTGTGCACTGTTCCATATATTAGGAGTACCTGTGAGTGTACCTTTCATGAGTGTTGCACATTTACTTTCTCATATCCTCAGTGCATGATTATTGCATACTGTTGTCATATCATTATTGCTTTATATATTGGTGGTACTTGTTAGTGTACTTTCCATTATTTCGTACTCATATGACCTGTTATTACTGCAAAATGTCATATCTTAGATTCATGCTGTATGTACATTCTTGCGATTACCTGCATATGTTATTTACTATTCACGAGTTGGCAACTCACCCCCGTTGTGCCACATGTATTGCATGTGTTTTCCCCAAATTAGTCGAGGCAAGCTATTCACCTATCTATCATCTTTTGGCTGCGGATACCACTTCGCCTGTTAGTGTGCAGTTTTGCCCAGGTGGGTTTTGTGGTTATCTGAGATTGTATTGTATATTCGTTGTATCTTGTACTCTCCATCTACTACCAGTATGTTGTGACTTAGAGACTTGGTGATGACGATTTTGTATATTATTGTGGATTTGTGCCTTGATACAGTTTCCTTTCTTTTGTCTCTTATTTCTTCGCTACGGCGTCGTATATCTGTTGTGGTGTTGTTTTCCGCCGTTGGGCGTGGATTTTGCTCCCGTTTGGGATGCTTTACTTTACATTTATGTTGTACCTATTTTTGGGGCTAGCTTTTACAAAGGAGGTGCTGCCAAAATTTTAAAGGAAATAAAGTTGGACTTTTAAAGAATTTGGGTTGTGATTTCAAATGTTTCAAAAACTTTTATTATCTTTTCCGTATTTTCATGGTTTAGATTTCTGGGTTTTGGCTTTCTTTTACTGCGTTACGTCTGGAGGCGTTACGTAGTATTAGGGCCGTCACGTGACAATTTCGGGTCGTGACAAAGTTGGTATCAGAGCGCGGTTTTACCTTTCGGAGTGTAGGATGACCTTGGTATGATGGAGTAGGTAACCTAAGCGGAGTAACGTAGTGTGTGTATGTCTGCAGCATACTCACGATGCAGTACTCTGCCTAAAGTGACCTAAGTACAATTACTTGAATTTCCTTCCTTGATGATTCATATCCTTGTGATTCGATTTCCGTGTTCATATCGAATCATATTCCTATTTATAGCCTTTGCCGACGACGACTATGGGGACTCAGTGAGGTGCGGCGAGGGCCGAGGTCAGAGTTGGCTCGGGTGAGACGAGCACTGACCAGGATGGCACGCTAGTTGCACAAGTGCAGACGGATCCTCTTTCGACAGATAGTATCGCTAGGCTTGTGGCAGAGATGCAGGACTTGCGCCAGACGATGAGATCATTAATTGATGCCGTTCGAGCGCAGCGACAGGAGGTTGTCACCCCTGTTATACAGTTGTTCCTTGGGATTAGCATGCAGCAGTCTGTCACTTACATAGCACCGGTGGATGCAGCCCTAGTTGACGAGACACGTATTCCAGAGACTTCGGGAGTTCCGGAACCGTGGAGGACTCGTACCGGGGTATCAGCTCAGAGACAGAAGCTTAGTCGTCGAGACAGCTTTCGTGACCGTTGTAGGAGTAGCAGAGGTTGGGACGAGGGGATTCATGTTAGCTAGATCAGCCGTTTGTTGTGTTAACTTCTGTCAGCGATTCTTTTGTTGCGCGACACGTATTTCAGTCGTATGCCAATCGGTTAGGAGATTCATCCGTCACTTGATCCTTCTAGAGAGGTTGGATTTGACGTTCTCCTGGGTACGGACTGGTTACTTACGTGCTAGGCGTCTATGGACTACCGCAAGGAAAACAGACAGGGTTTGTTTTCACGGCGAGTCAGTTCTTGTTGTGCAGGGAGACAGTGGTGTCGCCTCTCACAGCTCGAATTCATCCTTTTTCGCTAGTCTGCTTTTGAGGAGAGAATGTCGAGAATTCTTTGCGTTCATTCGTGATACCGGAGCCATAGTGGGTTTGTTGGACCGGGTTCTTATCGTGCGAGAGTTTTCCGACGTTGTTCCAGATGAGCCGGCGGAGCTTAGAGAGCTTAATGATCAGCTGCAGAGTTGTTTGTTGTGGGGTTTGTGTGTCTGAGTGATTCGCCTTGAGGAGCTTTTATTTCTGTTCGTCAAGGAGAAGGACGGCAGTTGAGGTTTTGTATTGATAGATCGTCAATTGAACCGGCTTACGGTGCGGATAGGTATCATTTACCTCTAATTGACAATTTCTTCGATCGGCTCCTAAGTGCGAGACTTTTTCTAAGTTGTTGGGATCAGGTCATCATTGTTGCGGGTTCGGAGTGATGGCATTCCGAAGGCTGCCTTGTGCATGTTAGTTATATGTATGCCCTAGAGGCCATTACTGTACATAGGATGTATATTGTAGTGGATACTGGGACATATATAGGGAGGACTTTCTTGCTCGACATGATAGTATGCTATCTGGTTACTCTTTACCTTAACGTGTATACTGATTGTCTCTCTGTTACATGTTGATAAAGCCCTTAGGATGTGTACTTGACTACCTGGACTATGATGCGGATCATACTATTGGGGACATGGTAGTCCATAAGTACATCCTTCAAGGTCCCTAGTCGTGGGTATATCGAGACGGGGCATCGATATACCAGAGTAGACTAGCGTATACCTTCTCGACCCATACAGATGGGCGATGGATGATCCCATATCCATTGGTGTTTGACATCAGAGATGATATACGGGTGCTCAGTGGAGACTGGGTACACTGGACGGACTCGCCGAGAACTCCCAGATGGTATTATACCTTACGTCAGATGGCAGTTCTCTGGTGACACTGGTACAGAGTAGTCTGTTGACCTGAGATCGTTATAGAGTCTTGTGTGATTCCCACTGTGCTTTGATTTCCACCTTACCACGTCCAAGAGGGCGTGCAAAATGGTGGTTTTTGGGTACAGTCCCGAATCACATGGAGGCAATGAGCGATAGGAGGGGATTCGTCTCTCCCGGTATAGGGAGTTGATGTTGCGCTGTGTTCGATTGGCTATAACCGGAAATCCCTGGCCAGGGTTGCTGAGATTTACTGGTAAGTGTTACCAATAGTTTCTCGAACTGTTATAGACCTCATATCGACACGACTTATCGAGCTATTGGGGTCTGACGTTTACCACCCCTAGGCGAGATATGCGACATATCAGACGAACAGACCGGACTGTACGGTGAGTGTTACTGGTTGGATTCACAGGAGTGTGAGCGGGCTTGCTCGTCGATCTTCTGATCGCTCAATACCCGGGTGGCCGTTACGTTTAGCAGACCGCTTGCGGCTTGTGGGTGATTGATATGATCATCACCTGCTGCCGGCGTATTGACGAGTATTTAGAGTCCTACACAGAGGTTTCCTGGCTCAAGCGAAACGAAATAGAAGCGCATATGAGATATGTGCGGGACCAAGAATAATGCGTATATGTGATACCGTATTCTATTCTCGCGATTTGTATCATCGGCAGGTTATATGTGATATAGCCGGGTTACCGAATCAAGTGTTGATTCGATACATTGATACACTTGATACTAGTCGGTTATATGCGATATGACCGGATCATTAAATCAAGTGTTGATTTAATGATTTAGTGCATAATTGTATATTTGATATATTGCTTTGCATTAACTAGTATTGGTTCACTTTAAAAGGATTTTCTCACTTGATGTGCACATTGTATATGTGATATATTTTTGTGTGCACTTGATTGTATCATGTTTGATGATACATGCTCACTTGAGTTTGTGTAAAGATTAAACCATGGTTATTTAAATGGTTAGGGTTTTGATTTTCATATCTATCTATTTATTTATTTATTTTGAAAAGATGAAGAGAAATGGTGGCTTTCTTTGTTTGTTATTGAAGCTTCATGAAGCTTTGACTTAGTGACCATTTTTGTCTTCATGCTTAACCCTAACCATTCACCTAACCCTAGTTTACTCTCTACACTTGACCATGGTTAGTGTATGATAAGTATTGATTTTATTTTCTTTTTAAAAAACACTTATCATATTCTTTCTTCTTCTTCTCCTTCTTCAACAATGAAGAAAGCTTGCCTCCATCAATGGCAACTTGAGAAAAAGAGTGAGAAATCCAATTCTAAAGTGAACCCACTTCCTATTTCTTCATCCTCTACCACTTGCCAAGTAGTATAGGGTGTTTTCTTCACAAGTTTCATGACTTGGTGAAGTTGGAGCTTGATCTTGTGTTGCCTCGACGTAGATCATTTTCGGCATCGAAGCCGACGACCAAGCCCGCCCATTTCTCCGATGAAGCCGACGCTAGAGCCCAGGATTCGATTTGGACAGCAAGGAGACTTCATCATGGAACTATGGAGGTGAAGGACCGGATCTACAAAGGTTGTATTTCCGTTCCCTTAGTTAAGTTGTTAACTAGTTGCATGTTTCGCCTAAAATCTAGTTAACGATCCGTATTAGGGTTTCTCGGCACTTGTAAAATTTGAAATTGGCATGGTTAATGCCATGTGAGACCTCATTAGTGTGCCTAGGAACCCTACAGTGCATGCTACGGCTTTGTATGTTTTGGTGGTGTCTTTGGACTCGCCAATGCCATAGCAGCATTCGCAGACATGATACATCAGATTTCTTCAGGCTCATAAGTCAACTTTCGGTGTTCATTCAAGTTCCACCAATTTGTAGCGTGACTTGTGAGATAGTTACGGGTGGGCAGGGATGAAGAGTGAAGTTTCGGTTTTCGTTTCGAGGTGTCTGTCTTGTTGGGTGTTAAGGTTGAGCATTTAAGACCGGCTGGAGAGTTGCAGCCTTTAACCGTTCCGAAGTGGGAATGGGAGCAGATCTCCATGAAATTCGTTATGGTGTCTACCCAGGTTTAGTCAGGGTGTGACTCCATTCGGATACTTGTTGTCCGGTTTTTCTCAGTCTGCTCAGTTGTTCTTTGTTAAGTTTGTGCGTTGTATGGAGTTCCTTCGAGGGTCGTATCCAATGAAGGCACCCTGTTCGCTTGCCGTCTTGGGCAGGAGCTTCAGGAAGCCTTGCGTACTGGTTGAGCTTTAGCTCCGTTTTTTTTCCATCCGTAGGATGATGGTTTTGTGAGAGCGGGCTACACCGACTCTGGAGGATATGCTTGTGCGTACGTATTAATTGTTTTCGGCAGTTGGGATCGTCACTTGCCATTGTTCGGATTCTCCTTCGATAGTAGTTATCAGTAGACATTCCAATTGGCAACCTTTAAGTTTTGTTTGTTAGGTGGTGTCGATCTCCAGTCAGTTTTTCTGACTCTGCGTAGTAGGATTTATGGACCGCAGCTAGTCTAGAGACTTCGGAAATGATCCAGCTGTTTCAGGTAAGGATGATGACAGTCCTGTGCGGACAGAGGTCTTATGCCGACCATGGTGATCGCATGCTCGAGTTCGCAGTGGGAGATCATTTATTCCTACGGATTTTTTCGATGAAGGACGTGTTGAGTTTTGGGAAGCTTACCCAGAATTGTAGGTCCTTTCCAGATCCTTAAAGTGAGTTAGTTCTGTTGCCTTTAATTTGGCACTTCCGCCCAGATTATTGAGTATTCACCCCGTATTCCTTGTGTCGATACTTTGCAATTACCTTCATGACCTTTCTCACATGATTCAGCACCAGACCATTTAGCTTGGACGCGATCTTTCGTTCACCAGCAGCCAATTGTGTTAATGGCTAGACGGGTGGAGAAACTTCGGTCAAGGGTCTTGCCATCTGTGGAGAGTTCTCTTGGACGTAGCCGTATAGTGAGATGATCACTTGGTAGGTTGCGGGCGAGAATTGAGAGTTTTATACTCTTCTCTTTGAAGGTACGCTTAGTGAAATTTTTTTAATTCGGGGACGAATTTTTATAAGGGGGGAGATTGTAACGTTTCAGAAATCGTTTTGCGAATTTTCCCGTTTTAGGGCAAAATTGTTGGTTTTTCCCGTTTTAACCCGATTTCGATCAAACGTCCGTATAAACTTACCGACACTTTTTTTAGCTAAAATAAAGCTTGTGCGCGAACTTTAGGGGTATTTGAGAGGTTTTGGTTAAGATAAAATTTTTCCCTAAAAAAATATTATTTTAATATTTTTTTGTGCATATCTTTTTTTTTGGGCCAAATTCCAATTTTTCCTTCATCATTTCTTGAAGTGGCCGAAATCTTCTTATGGGGTGAGTCATTGTTTTGGATTTTTTTGTTGAGTCATTGGATAAGCATGGTTTCTAGTGACTCATTCCTTGTTCATTGAATTTTATTAAAGCTTTTGTCTATACTTAAGATCTTTTGCATATCATATTGGTGATGGGATTTCATTTTCGTTCACGCCATCACTGTGGGCATGTTGTGGCCGGCCCCACACTTGTTTAATTGATGTGTGGTGATTGATTTTGGTGTGGCTGCTTGTGATGAATGATGCATTAATTTATTGTGTTCTTTTTAATTAATCCTTCACACCACCATTTCATTTATCATTCCTCAGAGAGCCCTTCTTCAGCTCCCTCCCTTTCTCTGTGTATGGCCGCCTCCCACCTCCTCCATTCTTTGATATGAATTGTTTATATTAATTGATATGTGCTTCAATTAATATAGCCATTCTCTCCTTGTGATTTTCCCATTTCCACAGAGAACCTTTTTAGCCCCCATCAGTTTTGGCCGAGCCCAATTTATGGGTATGGAAAATTGTTGATTTCAAAATCAATTTGGAGGTATAAAATCCTAACCCAAATCCTTATTTGCTGTGTTTAATCATTAACTTGTCTTTTTAGTGTTTAATATAGCTTTAATTTCATGTTTTGCTAATTTATGATAATTAGTATAAATTGCAAGTTAGGATTTTGTATGGTTAAAATGGTTAATCTTGAAGCTTAGATTTGAAAAAGTGAAGTATTTTGTGAAAATGATAATTGTTATTTTTCCTAATCGCCTATTAAGCTTAATTACAAACTAGACTTTTTGCTAATCCTAATTAGTGAAAACTAAATTTTTAATAAAAGTTTAAATGGTTTAACCATGCTATTTGAAGATATTCGTAAATTATAGTTTTGGTATAACTTGTACTTTTGTGCTAAAATGATAAATACCGCTTACTAGATTTCGGTAACTTTTAGGCGTGGGTTTTTTTTGACGTTGCGATGTTAATTATATTGAGACCACGTTTATTGTTGTGTTTTGAATGCGCGATCGGGACGATCGGAATCTAAACTAGGTGTTTCGTAGTTTGGCGACCCTAATTAGGATTTTTGGCCGATATCGTGCGCGATAGATGCGCTAAGCGCGCAGTGTAATTTTCCGAGCGTTTTCGTCTCGTTTCGTTGTCTTTTCGTCATTTTAGGATATTTAGCTTATGTGTTGTGTTTGTGAAATTTTAGGTTCGCAAGCGGGGACTTCGGACGCTACGACAAGGGGATACTGGTGGTAGGCTTCACCTAGCTTGGAGCGTTGGTGAGTAGATTTAACATCTACAGGGGAATCGCCTGTATGGCGTTATGCGTCTGGGCTAGAGATGTTATTTCTGTCGTATATTCTATGTCATATTTAGAATTGCGCATTTACCCTATTATTTAGATATTGTTGTGCTTGGACTAGTATCCTTAGGACACTACACACATTATTGACGATTCATATTGCACGAGCACGGATTATATGCTACACACACCGTCAATAATTGCCATGTCACACACAAACCACTTGTAGATGTTATATTGCTTGGTTATGGACATTGTGACATTGATTCATACTGCTTATCATATATGGTATTTAGCATACCTGTATTCCTATAGAGTATTATACCATTAGTGATAGGTACATACACACTCCCTGTCATAGCTACAGATATATCTTGCACATCTATTTCACTTATACCCAGGGGGTATACTATATCATTGCTTATAGGTAGACACATTATCTTGCTATACCTTATTGATTTTACATACATCTGGTTTTAGCTACATGTTTACCTTCACTTGATGTTATTTAGAAGTGGATAAATAGGAACCGCATGATATTTGTATTAACTCGATGGAGTTAATTAGCGGTTTTTCCTTTATATGCTTGGATTTCAGATATGGCGCACATATTATATTCATGGATTTTCGCATTGTTATATGGATTTTTCATGATGTTTTCTGAATTTGGGAACCGTGGTAGTTCATGAAATTATGCATTATTTGAAAGACCCGGTTTCCTTGATATTGATATTTCCGCAGCCACCATGAGATTTATCGGTTCTGATATATGCCCGATTCGAGGAGTGAGGAGGCACCGTCTGTGGGTACATGGTGGGGCCCGGAGGTACCCCGAAGCAAGAACGATTTCGCGGTGCTAGGCGATGAGGCTTAGGGGAACCATACCTTCCGGTGACAGGACCAATGACTCAGCGGCTATCATGTGGATACCGACGGGAGTCATGTGCGTATGGATACGTCGAGAGGCGAGGGTCAGAGCTAGGCACTCGAGCTCTCGGGATAGCGTATGATACGTACTTATCAGGGGGCCAGTCATGGAGACAGTACCTGATGGAATCAGTATTTCTGTGTCGATGCTTGGCACATTGGTTTCATGATATTTCTAATTACTCATTTGTATATATAACAGGGGATTGAGCCGCTGTTATATATGCCCTTATACCAATATTAGTGGAATGGGACGCTAATATATGTGTATTGCCCTCATCATATTTATTATGACATTATATTAGGATGTTAGAACTGTGCTGGAGATTTGATTAGGGACTTAAGAGATTCATTGGGATTGGATACTGATATTATACATACGAGATATGTGAGATCCACTTGATGTTGTACATTTGATATATGTGAGATATACCTGATATTGTACATACTAGATATGTGAGATCTACTTGATGTTGTACATTCGATTTATATGCGAGATATACTTGATATTGTGCAGTTGAGGAGATGTGACACTTAGATGATATGAGAGCCAATTTGGGGGCTAATTTGAGGAATTTGGATTTGATTTGTCTTGCTGGATTGTGATCCTACCACGATGTCAGGATTCCGTGGAAATGACATATTTCACTCCATACCTCACCTTTTTATACTTGTGCACTGTTCCATGTATTAGGAGTACCTGTGAGTGTACCTTTCATGAGTGTTGCACATTTACTTTCTCATATCCTCAGTGCATGATTATTGCATACTGTTGTCATATCATTATTGCTTTATATATTGGTGGTACTTGTTAGTATACTTTCCATTATTTCGTACTCATATGACCTGTTATTACTGCAAAATGTCATATCTTAGATTCATGCTGTACGTACATTCTTACGATTACCTGCATATATTATTTACTATTCACGAGTTGGCAACTCACCCCCGTTGTGCCACAGGTATTGCAGGTGTTTTCCCCAAAGTAGTCGAGGCAAGCTATTCACCTATCTATCATCTTTTGGCTGCGGATACCACTTCGCCTGTTAGTGTGCAGTTTTGCCCAGGTGGGTTTTGTGGTTATCTGAGATTGTATTGTATATTCGTTGTATCTTGTACTCTCCATCTACTACCAGTATGTTGTGACTTAGAGACTTGGTGAGGACGATTTTGTATATTATTGTGGATTTCCGATTCGGTTTTCTATAAAATTTCACTTCTCACTAGTACAATCATACCTAAACTTTCTCATGTAATTTCGTATTTTAAGAATGGAAAAGAGAGATAGAAAGGGATTTACGGGTTTTAGATTAAACAAGGGAGTGAGAGAGAACTAGAGAGATCACCGATGTATTGTGTCGTCGCCGGTAGTTCCTTAAAATGGTCGCCGGAAGTTCCGCCGGGAATTCGTCGGAGGTTCGCCTCGAGCTTGTTTTCAAAGTACACGACTCTTGGAAAATTTTTGAAAGAGTGGGCTCAGGATTTTGGGGTGAGAGGGTAGAGGGTAGAGGGTGTATTTATAAGATAGGCTAGGGTTAGGGTAGATGAAAGGTTAAATAGAAAAATGTGATAAAATATATAAAAAAATGTATTAAAAGTGGAGTAATTGGGGTTTTAAAAAAGCTCTGGAAGTGGTCCGAGACTGAAATTTTGCAGGCGCATAGCGCATATGAAAAGACACAACTTTCATGTTGGGGCCGTCGCCGGAATCGGCCGACTTGGCCGTGACTCGGTCTGAGGACCGAGTCAGACCGAGTCGGCCGATTTTGCCGATTCCCGGCCGAGTTAGGTGTCCAGGATCCCCCCCGACGGTTCATCTAACTCTTGCAAATGTTACATTTTTGGGTGTAGTGGGGTTTTTGTGAGATATGCACGTGTAAACTCTTGGTATTCTAAAGGTTTTAAAAAAATCAATATTAAAAATAATGTGGGGTATGGGATTTGAACTCTGGTGGCTTGGTTCAGCAGTGCAAGGTATTATCAATGAGCCACAAGCTCCTTCTTGTAATTATTGTGTGAAACAAATACTTAAAGTGGTAATAACAACATTAAATACTCAAGCATACTTCAAATTTAAATCAAATTTATATACACTAAAAATGGAGTTGTTACATGGCGGCTGGTACCTGGATCTTCAGGGTGATCGCTTGCCATGTGGATGGAGATCGGAAGGCCAACTTTGTTTTTTGTGGAGTTTATTTCTCACAGACGGCGCCAACTGATGGAGGTCCTTTTCGGGTCTCCGTCAGATGTTGTCTTCCGTCGATCTCCTGGTGGATTTTTGAGGCGATCTCATGTTGTGTGTGGGTATTAATGGGTTTTGAGGAGATTGTTGGTTTGAGGAGTTTGCACCGAGTACCTGCAAGGAAGTCCGGGGGTGGTTTGGTACTACCGAGGATCCTCCGACGATCAAGTTAGCACAAGATCCGAGCAGAGTAACGGTTAAGTGGGGTCAAAAAAGCTTACTTGACCTCTCTGTGATGGGGGTTTATATAGCGGCGGCAGCACGCAGTAGCAGGCGCGAGAATCTCGCCGGCGGTTACACTTCCGACGTCACGCTTGCGTAATAAGCGGATCGCCCGTTAATGGGGATCGTGATGGCGTGGAACGCGGGATGTTGCCGGCGGAGGATCCGCGCATGGCGAGATTTGCGAAGCGGCGGTTACGCCTGTGAGCGGCGGAGTTGGTCGATCGGAGGGACCGAGGAAGATGGTCTCGGGGGAAGAGCTCGGGCACGAGCGGGAGGGCCGAGGTATCTTGGTCCTACGGTAGCTCGGGGGCGAGCTGAGAGGCCGAGGAAGCCAATTTGCAGGGTGTTCTGAGGTGAGCCAGCTTGTGCTTGCAGGTCGGATACAGGGGTGACCTGGTCGGCCCCTGCGGGCCCTTTCTTCTGAGTTCTGGGACACGTCATCTGCCATGTGTCCTGATCTGGGAGATCGCCAATATAGAGCATCATCAGGAGGTGACGGTAAGGATCGGCGAGTGGAGGAGACGAAGCAGGTGGCTGAGGGAAAAGAATGAAGAAGTTGAAGGGCATGACGACGACGACGACGGAGAGAAGATGTAGGCTGTGGCAGTGTCTGCCGTGGTGATGATGGAGACATAAATTAAGACTCTAAGGGATTTTTGTAAAAATTTTTGATGACGTGGCGAGTTTGGTGATATGGTTGTGACACGTTGATAGCGGCGCTGATATGACATGGCACCATTAATTATGATAGTTATTCATTACTTTACAAGTATTTAACAGTGAGTTGACAAACGGTGAAACTATTCGTGGATTTAAGTGTTAATTTAATGCTCATCAATAGACATTTTAATGCTTATTAATATCGTCTTTCCATTTTTCTCCATGCTCATAACCAAATTATAAATTAGCCCCAGAGCCCAAAAGAAATCACATTACATGAAATTTAAATCAAATCAGAGCTTAGCTTCTCCAAATTCTCTCAATTTCTTTCGTCGTCGATCGCCTCGGTCATTGAGATTTTTGGCTTTCTGCGTCTCGAATCGATGGATTTGAGCTCATTTTCGTGGGATTTTGGTTAGATTTTCTCCCCTTTTGGCGAGCTAGGGTTTCGATTAGGGTTCCGCATGAGCTGTTTTGTGAATCTTCGTTTCTCGACGAATTCGAACCATTTCATCACTTGTCTGCTGATTTTTATACATCGTTTCTCCCCTCAATTACCACCCTCGATTTTTAATTGTAGGAACAGAGACGATCGAACCGATGGATATGGAGAGCAGTAATAATTCTGATAAAGGTACGGCTTTTATTCCATTTTTCCATTTTATTATTATTATTATTATTATTATTATTATTATTTGATTTTAGTTGCTAATTTAGATTAATTTATTTACATTTGTAGGAAGCTTGGATTTGTTTTTAGGCTTATTGCTTGAAAATGCCTAACTTTTTTTATTACTACAATGCATTTGATGTGACTTGTAAATTATGCTAATTTTTGTTAGCTTTTTATTATTTTTGGTTAATTAGAAGCTAATTTTAAATTGTTTGGTAAATGTGCGTGAGCATATTTTGTGAAGCAGTGATTACTATAGAAAAGGGAGAGGGGGGGGGGGGGGGGGGGGGTTATTTTACATGTAATGTCATCTGTTCTAAATATTAGTTGCCAACTTGCCCCAATTTTAAAATTTGAACTTTCGCGTAGTTTGTGATTTGATGTTACTGTTTAGATTTTCTCTAAGAGAAAGATTTCTTATTTCGGAATTTTGGTTATAGATTGAGATGTCCAAGCATAACATTACCGTCATGTTGAGGGCAGATGTATATAATGATCTTAATATCCTATACATTTGCAGCTTCTTTTTCTTTGCTGGTTGAGAGAGAAACTTCTTTCTCTCCTTCAGCCATTGTCATAGGTGGTGGCTTTGCTGGGCTTGCAGCTGCCCATGCACTTCAAAAAGCATTCTTCAAGGTAAATTCATTATATAAAAAAGGCTTAATTCCAAAAAAAACTACCAAAACTTCAGGTAACTACCAAATTTTTTGAGAATTACAGAAAACTACCAAAGTATATGGACAATCTTAAACTTTCTTATACTAGTTTGGTAGCTTATTGAATATTTAGTAAACAAATTTGATAATTTATTGAATATTTACTAAATAGTTTTGGTTGTTTATTGAACATTTTCGAAACAAGTTTATTATTTATTTATTTTACAAGTTTCCATATACTTGGTAGTTTCTTGTAATTTTCAAAGAATTTGGTAGTTATTTGCAACCGCCCTCAAGGCTGTGATAGTTTTTGGGAATTAAGCCTAAAAAACACTCTTAAATAGTGTCAGTCTACGGTTAATTTCACAAAAAACCTTCTAGATTACCTTGAAAAACACTCAAATTCTACTCTGGACGATCAAAATTGTTTCGAATTGAAGTTGAGAGTTCATAAGAGTTCTTGTTGATGAGAAGAGGAGGCTATTCTTTTGTGTGTTAATGAGTCTCTTGAAGGGGTATATATATTGTCAGGTTGTATTGTTAGAATCAAGGGATAGGATCGGTGGCCGAGCATACACCGACTACTTTTTCGGTTTCCCTATCAATATGGGTGCAGCATGGTATTTTATTTTTCCCTTCATTCATTCTACCATTTTCTTTAGAAATTTCAGAGTTTTAATTGATACTTTCAGTTCAGTTATCTTGATGTATTTGATATGATGCAGGAAGTTCACCTCACTGGTGGCCATGGCCTCATGATCCGCGGTTACCGTCCTGTCATTAATGAACTTGCAAAAGACCTAGATATTCGTCTAAATCACCGGTAAGTATCAATGATAATTAATATATTGGGACTCTTAACTACCATTGTTTTTCACTCAACTCCATAGAGGTTTTTTTTATTACAGTAAAATTCATTAAACTTTGATTTTTACGAAGTTCTTTTTCACTAAATCCCTTTATATGTAGCAATCTAAGGGAGTTGCTCAAACTTTGAGGTAGTTTAGTTAAAAACAGTGGTGTTTAAGGTTATTCTGTGAAATTTGCCCTTAAAAAATTGCATTCTGTGTAATATTTTGTTTTCTAAGTTATTCTCTTGTTTCAGGGTTACAAAAATAGTCAATGGTAAATTGGGCGTAGAAATCAAATCATTAGGCCCTCTAAGAGGGGTGTTATTTTTATTTGTGTGGCTTGGAGTTGAGAATAATTCCCCATATCACATGCATTATCTTCTCTCCTATTCGAGGCCTTGTCTTTCCAATCTAGGAGAATTTAAAGAATACTAATTGTTCGTTAGGATTATGGCAAGCACCGCTCTTGTCAATATTTGTCTCGGCCGCTCATAAAATTTTCTCAAACCTTTCATGATATATTCATAAGGGTCTAGAAGAACATTTATTAAAAGGAAAAAAATAGAAAATTTAAGATGATGTTAAGTAAATTCAAAGTTCATGGTATCTTAGTGTATTTAACTCACTTTATGGTAGTTATATGAAGAAATGCTCTAGATGAAGCAAATCATAGATTCTAATTATGATATCCATTTTTCCAGATAAACTGCTTGGTTTCGCATTGGGGAACCGATATAAACTCCTTGGCACCTACAGCTATGACGCGGTGGGCAAGCCCGTCTGCCTCCATGAGTGGCTAAGGATTCCAATAGACAACCTTTTCTTCGCGGGTGAAGCTACAAGCTTGGATTATACAGGAACCATGCATGGCGCTTTCTCTACCGGCTTAATGCGTGTTTATACATATATTAAAGAAGAAACTTACTCGATTTTGGTTCCTCTGTTGATTTCCAGAATATGAACAACGAGAATTAGAAAGCGATGGGCAAATTTGCTACCATGTTATGTAATAGTAATTATAATGCTGTTGTTATGAACTACGATTTTCATAATCATAATATTTCTCATCTATTTATTTGTGCTACAAGTTACAAAATTGATATATATATATATATATATATATATGGTTATTCACAGAAAACCCGGATGCAGTTTGGTTGAACTTGTTTGTGTTGTTGTTTACAGTGGACAGGGGATTTTCTGCAATTAATCCATTTAGATATAGTGGGTTAATCCTTAATCTCCTATTTGGTATGCTTTTAATGCATTAAAAAAAGGTAAAATCTGTTCAGGATTGTACTTTTTTGAATCTGAAAAATTGCACTGGGAGAAAATTTACTCATGATTTATAACATGAATACATATATACTAAGCTGAAGATGAAAAAGACGTGGAGGGAGACAAGCTCATAGGAACTGCTAAGCTTGAATCATCATTTAACTTGAATCCATCTTCCTCCAAAATCGTATCGAGGTTCGAACACGAGTTTCTTCGAGGGCTTGTACCTTGAAGGAAAACATAAGGCGCGACCGCGGCAAACGTGGCCTTTGGCGATGGTGGAGGACTCGGGGCTGTGTTGTTGAAGTAGAAGGACGATAGTTGAATTGTTGCCATTTTGTATGTATGAGCTTTGGTGGTGAGAGTTTTAAGTAGTGAGTTGGCGGTTTTGTTGCTTGAAGTTGGAAGGAGAAGCTAAAAGGGTTTATATAAAGGGTAGTCATAAATAAATGCCCTTGGAGTTCTAGCAAAAGGAAAGTACCATCATTTGTGAAGAAAATTGAGGGGTTAGCAACTTGGTATAGGTGAAGAAGGGGTAATTTGGGAAGTGAACAGGTGTGGCTCGAGCTTATATTTTTCCGTAATATTTTAAATATTTTTTTCTATCATCACCCATCTCCGTCTTGGAGACAACTGACCCTCTTCTATCATCTTAATATTGAGCAAAAATCTACTACACAATTTTCGTACACAACAAACCTGCAACACACTCAAACACTTGGTGTGCAGCCAACATAATTAAGTACGGAACCCGCAGATTTAATGAGTGTTTGTGTAGCTTGTGTTTTTTCCTTCTCCTTTTTGCCAAGTGTTATGTTGTGCTGTATAGGTTGCTGTGTATAAAAGGTTTGTGTAGGAACTTATTTCCCCTTGATATTCATGACATGAAACAAAACTTGTTTGCTTATAATGATCCGCAAAACATTCAACCCGGTGACGGTCTACTGAGCAAATATATGCATAGTTTTACATTACAAGGGGAAAAAAAGACATGCAGAAAACGCCGTCACGGATGCTTTTTATATTAAATGCAGGGTTTGTTTGTATTTGAGGACATCATTTTCTTAGAGCGTTACGGGCGAAGGACGCCTGCCATATTCGCTTTCAATTCCCTGTTATTGCCCGTTGGATCAGGTCACATTTCATTCGCAACAATGCTGCATAGCATGTTTCATTATGCTATTCAACTATATTTATACATATTTATTTTATGTTGGAAGTTTTTAAGTATAGGTGCAAAAAATTTTTATATTCAATAGCTTGTACTTTACGATTTGAGAGCATTTTTTATGGCTCAAAATATAAATTTCTGTGTAATGAAATTGTTTAATTTCTTGTCAGAAGTAGAGGGGCCAAGAATGACCCGTGCCCCAAGCAGCGGTCACGAGTCGAATATTTACTTCCGTAGATATTGCATGCGCCCAACTTGCCCATTTAAGAGGATCACCGACCAACTTATGAGTTCGGGAATTTTATCTCGTTCTAATTAAAGATGAAGTTGAGAAGGAAGAACATATTATGGAGCTTCCAATTAATGATTTGATCGGTTCCATTGAAGCTAAACAACGTAGAAGTAATGTAAAGCTTTTCAATTGGATTTTCTTTAGGCTTACCGATCAGTAAAATAAAAGGATTTTCTTTCTTCTTCTTTTTTTCTGGGCTTTATGAAACTTTATTTGCGTCTTTATTTCCAAAATTCTATTATTTACTCTATTTACTGACTGCAATTTATAGCAAAATATGTTGTACCCTCTCTCTTCAACTATGTTGTACCCATTAACCCTTTGATCACCCATTTAAGAATAAACCGGTTACCTGCATGCCTGCCCGTCCAACGAAATGGACACGAAATCTAGTACCCATAGTCTCATATTACCAGTCAAGTGTACATGTCCACACTGTATCCAAGGATGGAGACAGGGGGCCGTGTAGAGGCGGTCCCCAACGAAAAATTATTCTTTGTGCCGGTCATATACATCCGGACAAGAGAGAAAAGAAATAGAAGTGTGAGCCTCACACGCTGCCTAAGCATGCCCGAAACTCTTCCTTCTCTCTCATCCATGTCCGGATGTACACACCGAATAATTTCTTGTACCCAACCCTCTCACCCCCTAAAATATATACGTACCTAAAAATCTCCTATAATCTCTAGGCTTCAGGAAGTATGGAACTGATTTATAACCACCTCATGTTAGTGCTGTGTTCACGTTTTGAGAAAATAGGAAAACAAATCCTAACTAAATAAGTAAACGCTTATTTGATTTTCTTTTATTTTGTGGAATTTTGATGGGTCTCTCCTTTGACTATTCATAATTTTATATCTAGTGTTATAGGGCAAGAATGGAGGGGTATCCAATTTTGAAATTGATTTGAACATTTGGCTATCTAATTTGCAAGAGAAGTTTATTTAAAAAATATTAAAAATAAAATCTAAATTTGTAACCGCAACGAACCCTACATATCTCTTCAAATAACTCTTTCCACCGATCGCTCACTAACTAATTTCATATAAATCTTTTTTTAATTACACTTAATATCTTTTTTAATTACACGTAATATATAAAACGAGTATCGCACGTGCAAAATACCAGCTCTATTTAGTTACTAAGATCTAACAACTATTTTTATGATGCTAAATCTAATTATAAACTGAATACTTGTCTTCATGCTATATCAAGATCTTATCTAATTCTAAGTAATAAAACTAACAAAAGAATAAAAACTTTCAAAATCCTTATGAATAAAACTCCTATTTTGAAACCATTGATCATATATATCTATTTATATTAATGCATGCATGCCATTATCTTTGGCAAAAATAAAAATAAAAAATTATATTAATGCATATGAGGAAAGGAAAGAGAAATTCTAAGTAAAACTTATATGATTGCATCCATTTTTCCTTTTCTTTAAATTACTTTTACTTTTCTTTTTAAATTTTATTTATTACTATATTATTGTTGCTAGGAAGGTTTAATTGTCATTAATAAGAGACGATTGTTTTTAGATATATATCCACATGCTTGTTCAAATTTAAGAACCCAATAAAATGCATGCTGTATATTTCACGGATCTTTCAACTTTTTTATAACCAAAACTTTACAGGATGAAAACCATTCTTTAAAAAAAAGAAGATACAAGATTCTGGCCATGACAATTTATATAACTTTTATAATTTTGATCGGGCATTTTCTTCACCTTTACCCTGCTCCCGCAAGCTTAAAATCCTGGCTCCGTTTATGACCATATCCTTGAGACCTCTAATTAAAAGCCATGTCCAATGGAATTTTGTTTGGGTTTTTCCGTTAGGCATGCATGCATGGAAGACGAGAAAGACTAAGAACGCGTAGCATCAATATTTAATATGGTTCGACCAACGATCTATATCCACAGGATAAACATGAGAATCTCTTCTTTAATGATTAAGAATACCGGTACATTTTATATTCTCTCTCATCTCGTTTACATCTCAACGCTCATACAAACACAAGGACCACTCTTGGTAAATCTTTCCATCTTCACTTATGGATGACTATCCTTCATCTCTTTATACAAACATAAATACTGCTTTTCTAGTGCTCCACTTTCACTTGTGGATGACTACCCTTCGCCATCTTCGCCTTCATCTCTCTTCCTCTTCATGTTTGGTCACTTGATGAGACTCTTCTCTATTTATAGCACAAAATAATAGAATTCCTACTTCAATTAGGATCTTATCAAATCTTCAAAACAAATTTTTAAATATCTCCTCATAAATCTTCAAATAAATTTTCAAAAAAATCTTTCCAAACGAATCTTTTTATAACACGTCAAAATCGTCAACAAACGTCTATAGCACAAGTATCCTATGACACTTTTCTTTTGAACACTTCTTCTTCAGAGGTCTGAAGCTCTATGGCTCAGGCGTCTGACGCCCAAAACTGTTGAATGTTAGTCAATTTTGTAACAAATTTTAAACTGTATTTCTCTGAAACTAGAACTATTCGCCGCTGCACTAAAATTTTGAAGCTAGATAATTCTAGATGGATAATATATCAAATTATACTCTCATATAACCAAAAATAGAAGTCGAGTTAAGTAAACAGCACGTGAAAATGGGTGGTGTTTTCATTATCCGAATGGTTTCTCTCTTCTTCTATTATTTATCTAATAGAATGGGTCATCTTCAAGTGCTTATCACTCTTTCATTGTCAATTTGGAAAAATGCATATCACATCACCATGTATTTTCTTAGCTATATTTATCAAAATTAAAAAGAAATATTATATTTATACATCAAATTAATGTTTTAAAATAAAAAATAAGCGATCCAAATTATACTTCTGTGAGATCCCAAATTAAGAACGTGTGTTTGGCTTATTATGCACAAACATATTTAATTAATTTCCGCTTATTGGCTAAAAAGTAGAATCTTATAAGGGAAAAAGGGACGTTCCCAACGGTTGCAACTTGTTTAGTATCGACAAGTAAATTTGTGATCGGGACGTTATAAAATCAAATAATTTGTGACTGAAAATGACCTGTTTCCAGCCATCCAATACATTAGGCGTATAAACCTCTTGGATTGTAGTTATGATAACAGAGACTCGTAAAATAAGTCCTTTGTCCAACATTTGAACTCGTTTACAGATTTAGTTATACATTAGATGCCACTTACCGATTGTCTCAGCAGCTCATCAAATTCTATCGTACATCTATCAGAGTCTTTCTTTTTTCATCATCTACAATTATTTTGAAAATCAATTAAAGAAGGTATGCATGACCAAAATTTTCCTTTTTGGTTTTGATTGTGATATTGGATATCCAAATCTTTGCCGGGATGCGCACGGCAATTAAACAAACCCGACCCGTCAAGATCAACTCATTCATCCTCAATTAAGGCATGAAAGTTTACTTATTTATCACATGCACGTGGCATGCTTCTACTTACTATAATAAGATAATACTACATAGTAAAATATAAATTTCATCAATTAAATCCCAAAAGGCAAAAGATATGCATTAGTTGTGAAAGGGTACAAAGAGCCAATCCTTTCGTTTTCATAATAAAACTCACATTTAAAGCAAAAAATTCTGATTGGCAAATTACATGAGAAGGTCATAGAAACTTCACATCTAAGGTTTTGTGGTTGTAGGAAACAGAATAACGCTTTCTTTAGGAATCGAACCTAGACTGTTTTTGATATCATTTGAAATGTCACTGCACGAAAAATAGTTAAAATGAAGTTTGAAGAAATATATTTCATGTTTTAGGACATTACAGGTTGTGTTTGGTTTTGGTTCATTTAGAAAAAATTAAAAGAGTTGGAATTCAATTTTCAAATTCATATAATCTTCTTTATCGCTTATATAGTGGAAAAGGAAGGGGTTTCAATTTTGAAAATGATTTGGAGTCTTTGCTGTCTAATTTGCAAAAGAAATGCATTGAAAAATATTTAAAAAATCCAATTTTAGTTTGTAACCGCAACTAACCACACATATTTCTTCCAATAACTAACTCCATAATACAACATGCATCGCACATGTAAAATACTAGTTATTATAAGGCAAAAAGAAGGGATCGTCTAATTTTAAAAGTGGTTGGTGATATGACTTCATAGTTTTTGAAAGAAATCAAACAAAGTAACGTAATTATTTTATGTCCAGTACACGTAATTAAATGCCACATAAATGTTATTTTACAAGTGTGGCACGTAATTAAATTGCCACTACATTATCATTATACAAGTGTAGATTAATAAAGAATTTATCACAGAAATGTCTTTGATTATATGCAAGCTTATGTGCCAAGAACACTGGTATATATAAAGGCTATATGAGAGAATATTTCTTTGACTTTAGTTAAAAATTTGTCATCTAGCCCCTTTTTAATTCTCTTAGTATATTTGGGTATTGGAAAATATTTTATTGGCTGCTTATTATATATTCATTACTCTTTTATCACATACAGCTATGTTTATTGTTAGTTATATGTATGTCCTAAAGGCCATTACTGTACATGGAATGTGTATTGTAGTGGACGCTTGGACATATATAGGGAGAACATTCTTGCTCGATATGATAGTATACTAACTGATTGCTCTTTGTCTTAACATATTGATTTGTATACGTGATGCTGTCTTTCTCTCACATGTTGACAACGCCTTTAGGATGTGTACTTGACTAGCAGGACTATGATGAAGATCATACTAGTGGGGCCAAGGGCAGTCCACAAGTATACCCTTTAATTGTTCCTGGTCGAGGGAGTATCGAGACAGGGTATCGATACTCCAGAGTAGACTAGCGTATACGCTTCTCGACTCATATGATGGGCGATGGATGATCCCATATCCATTGGTGTTTGATATCAGAGAAGGTTTACGGGTGCTCAGTGGAGACTGGATACACTGTACGGACTTGTCGAGAACTCCTAGATGGTATTATACCTATCATCGGATAACAGTTCTCTAGTGACACTGGTACAGGTTAGTTTGTAGACCCAAGATCGTCATAGAGTCTTGTGTGATTCACACCGTGCTTTAATTTCCACCATACCACGGTCAAGAGATCGTGCAGAAAGGTGGTTTTTGGGTACAGTCCTGAGTCACATGAAGGCAATGAGCGATAGGAGGGGTTTCGTCTCTCCCGGTATTGGGAGTTGATGTTGCACTATACTCGATTGGCCATAACAGGAAATCCTTGGCGAAGATTGCTGAGATCTACTGATAAGTGTTATCAGTAGTTTTTCGAACCGGTATGGACCTTGCATCGGCATGACTTATCAGGCTATTGGGGTCTGGCGTTATACTACTCCCAGGCTGTGATATACGACATATCAAACGAAGAGACCGGACTGTACGGTAGTGTTACTGATTGGATTCGCAGGAGTACGAGCAGGCTTGCTTGTTGATCTTCTGATCACGCAATACCCGGATGGCCGTTACGTTTAGCAGACCGCTTGCGGCTTGTGGGTGTTTGATATGATCATCATCTACTGCCGGCGTATTGACGAGTCTTTAGAGTCCTACACAGAGGTTTCCTGGTTCATGCAAAACGGAGTAGGAGCATATATGTGATATGTGCAGGATCGAGATTAATACGTGTATGTGATACCGTATTCTATTCTCGCGATATGTGACATAGGTCGGTTATATGTGATATAGCCGGGTTATCGGATCAAGTGTTGATTCGATAAGTTGTTACACTTAATATTAGTCAGTTATATGAGACATAGCTGGATTATTAAATCAAGAGTTGATTTAATAATTTAATGTATAATTATACATTTGATATATTACATTACATTAACTAATATTAGCTCACTTAAGTATTCATTTTTCTCACTTATGATACATTGATATATATATATATATATATATATATATATATATATATATATATATATATATATATATATATATATATGTTAAATGTATTGTTTTCTTTTTGCACACAAAATATATATGTGATATATATTGTTGTGTCATGCTAGATTACACATGCAACATGTAAGTATGGGATTCACACCATGCTAGATTAAAATTAGGGTTTTATTTGTTTTAAGTAATTCAAACATTTGGAATTAGTCATGGATGAGCTTGGAGAAGCTAGTAGAACATTGACTTAGTCCACTTGTTTGTCTAGCTTAAGATATTTTTTTAACCTAACCCCTTAACTCATAGTTATGGTTTAGTTTTTATAATAGTTAGTTTATGACATACACTCACCATGGTTGCATTTTTAACCTCATGAGTTTCATTCATCATCTTTTTCCTCAATTGAGAAAAAGCTTGCTAGTTTTTTCTAAGTGATGAAACCTTGTGAGAAAAATAAATCTAAAGTGAGCCAACTTCCTACTTCATCATCCTCTACTATTAGCTATTTAGTTTAGGGTGTTTGCTTCACTAATTTCACCATTAGTGAAGAGGTAGCATGAGCTCGAGTCTCCTCGACGTAGATCATCTTCGGCTTCGAAGGCATTGAGCAAGCTTGTTCGTTTCTTCATGTGGACCCTTACTAGAGTCCGGGTCTTCACAATTTGCAGCGAAGGGACTACGACATGGAGCTTTAGAAGTGAAGGACCGGTCTACAAAAGTTGTATTCCCTCATTCACTTAGATGTAAAGTGTTTACATATCGTATCTTCGGATTTTCTAGTTTCGATTCTAGGGTTAGGGGTAGCTAGAACGACAAAAATTTAAATATGGCATGGATGATGCCTTCTGAAACCTTGCTGCCGTGCTAGACAAACCTTCAGTGGTATCAGAGCCATACTAGAAAATTAGACGATATTTGCTAGGATTACGAAACCGAAACTACTCCGAAACACCCGATACGAAAACTTGGTTTCTGTCGAATTTAAAAAGTCTTCAAATTTTTTTTAAACAACTGCAGAATGTTGTATGGGATATAACATGAACACTGTGAAAATTTGAGGCAATTCTACCTCAACATGGCCGGCCACATGCTCTCTAAAACCAGCGTGCTCGGTTTTTCCATCGAGTTTTGTGTTCAAATTTGCACTGTGTTCCAGTCTCTGGGTTTTGGTGTTTCAGGTGTTGTTTGTTTTTACTAAATTTTCATGTGATGTTAACTTTCTGCAAAAGCAATTCGGAGTGTTTCATAGTCGTAATTCTAACATGTATTCGAGTTAATTAGACGATGTTAAAAAGTTCGAACAGATATCAATAACCCAATTTTTCCCCCGCTGGAAATTTTTCAAGAGTTGGATTTTTTCCGAGTTTAAAATTTTCAAAAAATCTTGCGAGCGATTCTGTGGACCCTCTAGAAGAACGAAAGCCTAACTCAATTCTGTGACCATCAGAACCGCCATAAAACCCTAGGGTTTGTAGTAGTTCAGCGGTGCCACAGGTGAGGCATTGATTGACCCTTCTACGGCTGGTTCATAGGAGCAGTGGCATGTTCTGGATACTTTTTGAACTCCGCTCAAGTGTTGAGCTTGTTGGGAAATTTTAGGTGTTTGATTATTCGATCGAAAAGTTTAACTTCGTCTAGCTATATATGATTATGATACAATATTTGGAATCCACACAATTCGTTATGAGATAACTAGTTTGAATATTATGAATCGAGCACTTTAGTCTCATTTGATCGGTTGCCACAGGATTTTGATGTTGATCAAAAGTCCGTCGCAATTACGTAGTGTACGCGGATACTCGCCGGATAACCTTACTAGATAGCCACGCCCCATAGCCCCGACCAAGTGACTGTAGGAGAACCCCGTCGCCAAAAGCATCCGTTCGGGTGCTCGCGGCCGTGGTGTTCCGTCTTAGTGCACTTCGTCGACGACATCGCGGGGTGCAGCCGTCTACTAAAGATTCCGACGAGCATTTGATCAGGTTATCGGGAATCTTGTTGAATTACCCGACAGATTATTGGAAAGTGTTTTCAATATCGAGACTAAAATGCGGGGTTTATAATTGTTAGGCATGTGATGTCTAAGGAATTCATTTGGTTAGGCATGAAATCCAATATATGTGATATATTGGGTTTATGATTTCTAAGGTGGTTGCAGATTCCAACTGTTGTAATTTTTCACTTTCTTTTCTGCGACCGTAAATGTAATATGTGGTGTATCGCCGTTTTCACTACTATATGTCAACAACAACTGAGATACGTATATTTACTTACGTTGATGACATGTGATGTTATGTGCTGCTGTGATATATTATATTGGATCGTCGTGTTTTGAATAGCCTGGTTTTTTTTTATGTGAGATGAGAGTTTTTCGTTTTCATTCATGTAAAAGCTTGTATGTAATATTCTTTTATTGGGACACTTCCGGGTTGAGGATGATGTCACCATTGATGTATATTATTTACTTTTCCGCATTAGGATAGACCTAAGGCGGGGAGCACAAGTAACCGGGTTCTAGGGTTCAGTGGGAGACCATCTCGAGGAGTCGAGACCGGGTCTCCTAACTCTAGAATTGGTAGGGTTGCTTGCCGCTCTCGTAGGGGTCTAGGGATGTGGGTTTGGCTATTCATCGCGACCGTGGAATCCGTTTTTTATACTGGTTTAATTTAAAATACGGAAATCCTTGTATATCCAATATTTCATATGTTATCTTCTGCTGCTCTGTGATGTGATCACTGTGATATGTTCAGACGAATGCCTATATTATATATATGAGATATAATTAATACCGCTGCTTTCGTTTCATATGTGATGCTTTGGAAGCATATAATGATGGGACTTCATTAATGAGATTAATGAAATAAAAAAAATCTAAAAGATGTTGTAGAAACTTGTTTTAAAAACTGGCAGCTCTAGTTCTTGCTTAGTATAGCGGTATTCCTTGTAGAATATCTAGCATCTTATTCAATAAGGAAAGAGCCGAGATCTCTTCACTGGGAGTGATCTCTTTAGCGAAACTAGCAGATGCTACAACCCACTCAGTTTGTTTTTTGATTGGTTCTATAGTTTTTACTTTGCATAGCGGTATTTATGAAATATCCTGCACTTTATTCGATAAGGAAAGAGCCGAGATCTCTTCACCGGGAGTGGCATCTTTAGAAAAACTAGTAAAAGCCTCAAAAAACACTCCTTTTCAAAATCACTCGATTCTACAACGATATCGAGTTCATTACGCAAAGGGTTTTCTTAAAAATCTATCGTAGCCCTCCGTCATTTCCGATAAGTACTATTTAGTATTCGTGCCGCGTTTGTTGACCTCTGTCAAGGCGTAGTGTACGGTAGCTGATTAGTACTTATCTTCAAAGCATATGATGCGATTGGATTAGGGTAGTCATGCAACCTTGTTGACTTCTGTCAAGGGTCGTACGGGTGGATTTAATTCAATCAAGAAATGACGGGTTGAACTTGACTAGCGCACTATGGTTTGTTGACCTCTGTCAAGGTCATAGGACGTTAGGGGCAAAACATTATCGGGAATTTCAAGTGTTGAAATTTTCAATGAGATTGGATACCTTCTATGAGATAGTTGGATCCTGATACCCATTGCGAGTAAGAGTTACTCATGAGAGAGTTTTATACATTACAATTAGCCGATCAAGTAGATGTCTAGAAATATGTTAACGGGGTTACATCCCTGGAAAAACGAGGTTTATTTTAATTAGGTCCGTGCAAAAGCACGGGGAACCTCCCTCAAAGTACCGACACTGGCCTGGCCGAAAGATTGGCGAACTTGTAGGGTGTAATTAATCTCGGCTAGTCTTACCTTTTAGGATTTGAAGTAAGATTTGATTAAAACAGTGGGAGCCATCCTGATTAGATAAAATAATAACCAATCTAATCTTGCAAGAGCGCATACAGAGTGTTTTCTTCTCTCTCTCCTGGTAGCGACCATGTCACGCCTTAATCAAGATAATAATATGGATGCATTGACCGAACCTGCTTATTATACTGAGCTAGGGAATGTTGGTTCCGCTCTATCTTATAATTGTTATTAGTCCGAGCAGGAAATGTTGGATATAGTGCCCTCTAAGTCAATTATTGGATCGTAGGTACGTGATTACAATGATTGAGGGAGGACCTATACCGATAAAACAGTCTTACTCGAGATGATAGTATGCTATCTGGTTTGTCATTATCATCATATATATGTTGATAAAGCCCATAGGATTCTTGCTTGACTACCAGCAGTATGATGGCGATCATATATGTGGGAGCTGGGGTCTATAAGCACATCCTTAAAGTGTCCTTAGTCATGGGAGTTTCGAGACAGGGCATCGATACTCCAGAGTAGACTAGTGTATATAGTTGAGACCCCGACGAGGGGCGGCGGCCGGTCTCACAAGCCACTGGTATCAGTTGGATCACCTAAGATGTATACAGGTGCTTGATTGATCTCAAAAACTATTTCTAAACCGCAATCAAGAACGGCGTCGCATGAAGCTAGCCGGTGAGTACGGGTCGGTCCACAGGGATTTTGTGAATTTCCGATTTGCGCTTACGAGTTAATTCCGAAGGGTGTTCGGATTGGTTATTAAATCTAAAAATCTAATTATTCTATACTACGATTATCTAGATCTATTCTTGCTAGGGTTAGGTTTAGGGATGGTTTGGAAATGCAAGTAAATCTCAACGCTTTCTATACCCGAATGAAGATCTATGAGGAGTTATGATAATTATCAATAAAGGGGATTAGATCCATTCGGGAAGGTGTTCCCTCCTCTAGGTTCTTGTACTTCCTTTAGAGATCCTTACCCTAATCTCCATGGAAAACGCGCGCAACCGGGCCTTTATACTACGGAATCACCGCTACCTCGAGGGATAGGGTGCCGTAGGGCGCGGTGCGCGCGCGTATGCATGGAGTCCTATTGAAAATATATAATGGATAAGAAAGGGATGAGAGATCTCATCTCTCAAAATCCTTCCCTAAAGCTAACTCTAAACAATTTATCTACGGCAAGGAAATAAATCTACCTAGGGCAAAGAATTAAAATCTAAACTAGGGCAAGGAATTAAATCTACTTACAGATGCATTTCTCCAATCATCAACGCAGGGTTGTCAGATCTGAATTTCTGAATTGAAGAGAGGCACCGATGCTCTCCATAAAGAATTTTGGAATTTATTATTAAAAGGAGGCATAGGGAGGTATGGGAAATTACAATGATTAGAGTTCCTATTTATAGAGAATAGGAAACCCTAGGTTACATTTTGATCCGCATATTTACAATTACAAATATACCCCTAGGTTGACTTGGTCAGCGCCGCAACAAATTATGGAAAAAAATATTTTTCTCTTTCTGCTCAATATTGCCGCGGAACCGTGGCCCGAGGCATGGTTTGGCTGCGGTTCCGCGGCCAAATAAGGGAATTGGGCTCTCTAAATTCCTGGGCTGGTTCATGTCATTTTGGGCTTTATGTTTATTCAGGTCTTTTCTCAATTGGGCTTCCACGTTGGTTCCAGATTTCCAGTGAACAATTTGCAATGGATTTTTAACCGTTCGCTTTGTAATTTTGGACCTTGCGTTGCCTTGTTAATTGTGAACTTTATCTTTGATGTAGGCTTGATCAAGAGTCTTCTGTTTGTTGGTCAAAGTCTACTTTTGCATCGTCTTTTCATCGTTTTCACTGTTTTCGCTCCAAGAACCTGTAACCTGTAATATGTAGCAGACATGTGTCAAAAGCACCTGTTTTCATTGTGAAATGCATAAGAATGGGGAATACAAAATGCAATATTATGATATGAACAAATACCCCCAAACTTATCTTTTGCTCGTCCTCGAGCAAACTTATTTTTTATTCTCGATAAAAATCTAATCTAGCCGCACTTTCGCAGGGAAACGCGATTGCACTGAGCACGTGCAACAAACCGTTAAAGCTCTAGGTGTCCCTAGTAGGAGGAGTGTTGTCTCCTGAGGGTTTTCAGCGGATTACACCCACAAAATCCTATCAATTTGGCTCTTCGACTTTTGTTCTCCAATTAGGTTTTCTAACAAGGAATTCTATTATTGTCCACTTATAAATTATCCATCCACATTCTTCACACTTCCTCATCATCTAATTTAAGATTATATATATCCTGTAGACTACTTAGCTTTCGGCATTTCTTAAGTTTTCCTTCTAGTGTTCCATCTCCACTTAGGAATTTCTATCAACTCTATTAAAGATACAAGTTCTATTCTTCATTTCTTTCTCTCATCTAAATCCCAATCACATACCCCTACGTGTGTGTATAAATCACCCCTACACTTGGAAATTCAAATCAAGCAATCATACCCTTTTTCGTTGTCCAAAGTACTAATTAGTTGGTGAATTTAAATGAATCTTGCTTACACATCCTTCATGCGACCGTTAATACTTCTTGAGGTACCAACAACCGATTACAAGATGTGTTTGCACTTTAAAGCGTAATTCCTAGTCTTGCAACACCCAAGGCTTTAGCAGTGACTCCCAAACCAGTTGGTCTAAGGCACTAGGTGATGAAGCACCCTCGCTAAAGATTTTTCTATTTTTGCAGCCTTAAGTAATCACAAAAACCAGTGTTCATTTTTTTTTCTTTATTCACTTTTTTTTTCTTTTATTTTCTTCGTACTAAAGACTTTAGACAAGAGCATTTCAAGGTCTCTTCTACTATTCCAAGTTTCAAGGTGCGTGATTGTGCAAATTGTAGGGTATACATTTTCAGAATCTAAACTTAAGTTAGGAACTATTTTTCAAACTTATATTCTAATAAGAACATCAATACTCTTCCCTTGTTTCGACTTATCCTAAGAAGTGAACCCAAAATTTGCCTATTTCTAAATAAACTACAAGGCATATACTTTCTACCGTTAAATTTTAAGGAATGCTATTTTTAGGGTTTTTAATTCACTAAGTCTAAGATCTAGTTGTTTCTAGTCAGTTAACCTATTTGTCAAACTCAAGTCAATTAGCCAAAATTGAATACAATAATTTTTATAATTTTTGAATTTTTTCAATTTTTTATGGGTTTTCAAATAAGTATGCACATGCAAAAATATGTACAAATGAATGCGAAGGAAGAAGACGTACCGAGCATACCCCCAAACTTGAACTTGACAGTGTCCTCACTGTCATGCTAAACCAAGAGGGTCAAAATGCCGGCACTCCCATGTTTATTTATTTAATTTTTTTATTTTTATATTTTTTATGTTTTTTCTATAGAAAAAGAAAACAAAAATATATATACATATATACAACAAGATTCCCCCCAAACTTAAGCTTGACCTTACACAAGCCAAAGGTTAGCACCAACCATTCAAAAATCTTATCGTGGTAATGGTATAGTTGGTGCAAGAATGGGGTGTGGAGGAAAGAAATGAGAAACACGCGAGACCGTGTGGAAAGAAGAATGGTAGAATATGGTCTCGGTGGGGGAGAAGAAGGGCGGAAAGGAGAAAGAAGGGTCGCGCGATCTTGAGGGTGTAAATCGAGTGAATAAATTAGCGCAATTTGTGATGACCGATGTGTTAAAAGAGATTACGCTAACCTATCAACCCGTCGTGAAATGGGGTCAAATCCCTCAAGATTCGCAAGAAAACATGGGTACGCCGAACTTGGTATAGGTGATGAAAGCGTAACGGTCACTTGTACGGTCGGAAAAATAGGAAGGACGAAAGGAAGTGAATTAGGGATAGTATCATTCTCACCGTAGTAAGCTGTCTCGAACTTGAACGATTCCATTAATGGTTCGAAACTACTATAAGCAACCGAGTCTGATGGTTCAACTAACTCATCTGAAAATGTAAAGGACTCAAACTCGGACGGTGAGTCATCAACATCGTCCGAAAAAGTGAAACACTCGTAAGTGTTAACGTCTGTGAGAAGTGTGTCAGATTCAAAAGAAAATTTTTCAAGCTCACAGTCTTCAAGCGTGGTCGGAACGATGGAAAGGAGGGAGGGTGATATAACAGTCAAAGGTTCAGGAGGCTGAATTGGAAAATCAGACACATCAAACAGAAATGATTCAACCTCAACATGATCCTCAAAACTCTCCTCAATACTATCCTTATAATTCTCCTCAAGATTCAACTCATCCATGCCATTATCATCAAAGTCAAGACGCATATGAGATTCGGGAGAAACATTTAATAACTCGGGATGATGATTTGAACATAAAATTTCAATTAAATCGACAGGTTCATCATCCGACATATTCCCGGCGTCTATATCCTCAATCAAGTGAAAATTAATTTCTTTAGACACCTCATCAAAAGAATGTATATTTATCAATTTGGGTTTTAGAGTGGAGGTGTAAAGATCGAAAGGATTAAGTGCGGTTTCGCTCGAAAGGGGTTCTTCACAATTTGGCAAATCAAGCACTACAAAATCACACAACTCATTTTTATTTTCAACTGGTGAACTATTTAGGGCAATCGATGGAAAACAGGAGTTGAGGGTTTCAATTGGGTAAGAGTAGGTTTGATTTGGAAATCCTCTCTCATTGTCACTCAGTCCAACCGCCTCCTCATACATTGAAAAATTTGGAGCTAGTGGAAAACTAGATACCGGTTCAGCAGGTTGCATAAGGGCAGCCACGGACGCTTCCACATTCCTAACCATTTTGTTTGTTGCTGCGATATATGCCTCCAACGACTCTTCCAAACTAGACTTGGGTGGTAAAGGGGTTTCGGTAAAAGATTCGAAATCGTGTGGATATGCAAAACTCCCTAATGGCTGTGTAGAAACAGTGTCTAGTGAGGGTGGTAAGGTCGGGTAGGACTGGTAGGAAGTGGGTAATTGGACAGGGATAGGGTCAACATATGGATAAAAAGGTGAATAGTCGTGCGGATCCCTAGAACTAAATGAGTGGAGAGGGGTGAAAGATCGGCTGCGAGATTGAGCAATATGCTCAGCAATGGACATCGGCTTAGGAGAGACAGTAGGACTCGAAAAAGTGGTGTCAACATATGGAGGTGGTAAAGGTTGACTTTGTTGACACAAAGTGGGTTGAAAAATCAAACTGTTTCTCCTAGACGCCTCTATTTGATCTTTCAAAGATATTTTAGGCATGGAAGGATCGTCTTTAAATTGACCGAACAAATTGCCGAACGACGCAAAATTAGGTTCGGGATACCAAAGTTCGGCAAGTGATTTATTATGTGGGGTACCCATGTTAGAAGAAAGGGTGAAAGAAAGAAAGATGGGTGGTGGTGGTGCAAGGATTTATTTGCGGCAAAAAAAAAAAATTTGCAAGTTTTCTAATACTAATTTTCCTTTTTCTTTTTCTTTATTTGAAAATTGTTGCAAAAAGATTTTTAATTAAAGATATGCAACTGAAAAATATTACTTGCAATCAGTTATTATTTTAAGCATATCACAAAGAATCTTTATTTGGAAAAAATTGTTGCAAAAAGATATTCGAGAAAAGATATGCAACAAAAAAGATTACTTGCAATCACTTTCTATTTTAAACGAGGCGCACAAATCCTGCACAAGATTGTTATATGGAAGGGAATATATTTTTAAAGCTCACGGAATCCTGCAGGAATTTCCAGAAAAGATATATGGGGATTTGCAGAGGGGAGAATGAGAAATCAATCCGTGCAAAATTTTTGCATTGAACAGTCAAACAGGCCGCGGTTCCGTGGTTTTAGGTGCGTCAAGGCCGCGGTTCCGCGGTTGTTCTGCGGGATCGGGTCCTGAAAAAAATTGTACGGCTCTGTGGTGGCAATCTATCTCTGTTCTGATGTGTTGTTTTCTGTTTTGCTTTCTGGAAATTTCCAGACCCGTCTCGATTGTTCCTGCAAGATTCACACAACAAAGTACCCTTTCCAAAAAAAAACAATTGATATATTTTTATACTTTTTGGATTTTTTTAGATTTTTATGATTTTTTTTAATTTAAGATTAACCCGAAATTGCAAAAAGGAAATTTCTACGGCATCCCCGGCAACGGCGCCATTTGATTGATCTCAAAAACTATTTCTAAACCGCAATCAAGAACGGTGTCGCATGAAACTAGCCGGTGAGTACGGGTCGGTCCACAGGGATTTTGTGAATTTCCGATTTGCGCTTACGAGTTAATTCCGAAGGGTGTTCGGATTGGTTATTAAATCTAAAAATCTAATTATTCTATACTACGATTATCTAGATCTATTCTTGCTAGGGTTAGGTTTAGGGATGGTTTGGAAATGCAAGTAAATCTCAACGCTTTCTATACCCGAATGAAGATTTATGAGGAGTTATGGTAATTATCAATAAAAGGGATTAGATCCATTCGGGAAGGTGTTCCTTCCTCTAGGTTCTTATCCTTCCTTTAGAGATCCTTACCCTAACCTCCATGGAAAATTCGCGCAACCGGGCCTTTATACTACAGAATCACCGCTACCTCGAGGGATAGGGTGCCGTAGGGTGCGGTGTGTGCGTGTATGCATGGAGTCCTATTGAAAATATATAATGGGTAAGAAAGGGATGAGAGATCTCATCTCTCAAAATCCTTCCCTAAAGCTAACTCTAAACAATTTATCTACGGTGAGAAAATAAATCTACCTAGAGCAAAGAATTAAAATCTAAACTAGGGCAAGGAATTAAATCTACTTACAGATGCATTTCTCTAATCATCAATGTAGGGTTGTCAGATCTGAATTTCTGAATTGAAGAGAGGTACCGATGCTCTCCATAAACAATTTTGGAATTTATTATTAAAAGGAGGCATAGGGAGGCATGCGAAATTACAATGATTAGAGTTCCTATTTATAGAGAATAGGAAACCCTAGATTACATTTTGATCCGCATGTCTACAATTACAAATATACCCCTAGGTTGACTTGGTCAGCGCCGCAACAAATTATGGAAAAAATATTTTCCTCTTTCTGCTCAATATTGCCGCGGAACTGCGGCCCGAGGCATGGTTGGCCGCGGTTCTGCGGCCAAATAAGGGAATTGGGCTCTCTAAATTCCTGGGCTGGTTCATGTCATTTTGGGCTTCATGTTTATTCAGGTCTTTTCTCAATTGGGCTTCCACGTTGGTTCCAGATCTCCAGTGAACAATTTGCAATGGATTTTTAACCGTTCGCTTTGTAATTTTGGACCTTGCGTTGCCTTGTTAATTGTGAACTTTATCTTTGATGTAGGCTTGATCAAGAGTCTTCTGTTAGTTGGTCAAAGTCCACTTTTGCATCGTCTTTTCATCGTTTTCACTGTTTTCGCTCCAAGAACCTGTAACCTGTAATATGTAGCAGACATGCGTCAAAAGCACCTGTTTTCATTGTGAAATGCATAAGAATGGGGAATACAAAATGCAATATTATGATATGAACAGTGCTCATTGGGTTATGAGTACACCGGAGAGGACTCGCCGGGAACATGCTAGTTGGTTTATACATATCGTCAGATAGCAGTTCCCTGGTGACATGTGTACAGGTTAGTTCATCGACCTGAGGTCGTCATTTGTCACGTGTGAGTTCCCACTGTGCTTAGATTACTACCCTACCACGCTCAAAGGAGTTGTGCAAATAGGTTTTAGTTGGGTACAGTCCCGAGCCACATTGGAGGCAAGTGAGCGGATCGGCAGGGGGTTCGTCTCTCCCGGTATTGGGGGTGAGATCGCGCTGTGTTTAGGAGAGCCATTACACGAAATCCCTGGCCAGGGTAATGGAGATTTACTGGAAGGTATTCCAGTAGTATCTCAGGGTGTTCTGGGCTGCTCTCTGACACGACTTATACTGCTATTGGGGGTCTGACGTTTACCGGCCCCTTAGGCCGTATATGCGATACTCATAGACGAGTGTTCCGGACTGTACGGATATTGTCACTGTCAGGCTCAGTAGGGTTTATGGATGAGTTCGCTCGTCAGCTTCCCTTCCAATCAATACATAGGCAACCGTTACGTACAGCTTGTACCTCTGACGTGCTAGTGGTTATACCCAGTGCCAGTGTGTTGATGAGTCATTAGAGTCCCCCACAGACACTTTCCCAAGTTCGGGCGAAACGTTGTAGATGCCGTATGGTATTATGGCAAGGTTCGGAAAATGCACGTGCGTTTTCGCACGTGTCATTTTTCGGGCAGATAATACTGGTAGGCTTCGGTTTAAGCCGGATCCAAGTATTATACTGTGTAGATATAATATCTTTGTCTCAGTTGCATTTGTATTCGGTCGTAATACAAATGCGGGTATGTTTATACTGTTACGGGATTATCCTGAAATTCGTTTCAGGATCACTTTTGGAAGTTGCCAGTTTCCAGTTTTCTATCAGCCGTATTTAACATTCGGTTAAATACGGATTTATTTTTTCTTGGGTGAGTCATGAGGTGAGTCAGTGTTCTAGAAGGTTCTAGAGAGGGTGACATGGCTTGATGTGTCATTTGTTCATTAATGGTGCTTTTAATGACAAGGTGACTAGGTTAATTGTGATTGGTTTGCATTTAATGATTTCTAGTGAGTCATTCTTTCTTTAATTGTGATGATAAGTTCAAAGCTAATGGTCACCCCTCTCTTGCTTCTACACTCACCTCCCTCCTCTCCTTTATATGGCCGGCCCCTCTTGTGGGATTGCATTCATTCATTTTTGCAAAAAGATTATGATAGTTTAGTATATGGAAATTTCATATAGTTCAATTTCTAGTTACCCGATTCCAAATGGCAACTTCTTTTAACCGTTCGTCCATAACCTTGGACGTAACGAGGCAAAGTGTTCTACTCATTCTCTACAACATCTTGGTCGTCTCTTTTAGCAAACTTGACGACCGAGTTGCCTCGGTTCAGAGACGGGAGCCCGTTTAAAGATCCGTCGACGTGGTGCCACCTGGACGACGAGACTGAAGTTTCTGAAGATCGAAGCCGCCGCAACAAAGCGTGGGATGATGGTTAAAGAACGAAGGACTCGGATCGTTCGGTATAACAATTCTACCCTCTTTACAATTTGTTAGTTTAGTTTTAATGGCAGATCCGGGTTATAGTACGCGATAGCGCCAGTCGTAAAAGTTTTGTTCCGCATATTGGCGTCTGTTAGAAGGCCGGGGCGCTGCCGCATACTTACAGTGGTATCAGAGCCTCACCATTAAGCTATACTAACTTGTGCTAACGTGTTTAAAAGATCGATCGAACGGAATTTCTGAAACTACATTTTTCTGTACCCACAGTTTCTGTTGATTTTTAAACTGTTCTAAAATTCATTTTGCATATCACAAAAATATAAGCAGGCATTTTTAAGCCGACCGTACAAATTTGGTCACGTGATCCCTTAGAACCACCGCGGTTCCGCGGTCAAACCTAGGTTTGACCGCGCATCTGCGGCGGTTTAGTGGGAACAGTGATCAAATTTTGTACAGAGGCTTCTATATAGGGAATTGTGGTTTCTGGTATTGTTATTTTGGGCCCAGTTTAGGTTACTGTACAGCAGATGTACGGTGGGCCCACTTCGGGAAATTTAGTCGATCGAATTTTTAAACTTATTAGTTTACAGTATTTACATTATATCTCCGACCGGGAATGTCATTTGATCGGTAAACCGCGTCTGATTGCTATAGTTCTTTTAGACGGGTTTGCGAACGTGACATTCGCGTTGATGTTCTGTGTTGTGCTGTGATGTTGCGGTTTTGTCGTGGTGGATAGCAGGGTGCAATGATAGTGCTGTTTGGATTTATTTGTAGTTTTGATATTGCGGGGCGAGCGTCCAACATGTGGACTGTCGTCACTGCTTGTTATATAATATTCTTTTGGGTACGACCGGGTTGAGGTCGATGTACCCGTTGTACGTATTTTTATTTCTGTACTAGGTTTATCCCGCGAAGGAGTGCACGGATAGCCGGGTTCTGGAGGGCAACGGGTCCGTATCTCATGGCTTTGAGAGGCAAAGCGACCTCACTCTAGAATTGGCATACTATTCGCCGCACTCGTAGGGGGTATAGATTGACCCAAGGAGGGGTGCTCAATTTACCAGATTCTGTGAAGTGCCGGGTGTTCCATTTACTATGTTGTGGGGACTACCTCGCTTCAGGTTTTGGTGGATAACTTACCGCACCCGTAGGGGTCTAGGTTTCATTGCACAGGCTATCCACACGACCAGGGGAACGTCGGGTTTCAGCAGCGGCTCTATGAAACCCGGGGATCCCAGATTATCTGTATTGTTCTGTGATGCTTATTACTTTTCTGTAATGTTGCATATTATCACGCCTGGAGCGATTATTGTATATTAGTCTATATACTATTAGATGTTGTATATGTTTTACACCCGCGCTAGTCCAGCCTCCGCTCTGTCGTTAGTTAAGTAACCTAATGTAGGGTTCCTAGGCACACTAATGAGGTCTCACAAGGTATCAACCATGCCAATTTTAAATTTTACGAGTGCCGAGAAACCCTAATACGGATCGTTAACTAGATATTTAGGCGAAACAAGCAACTAGTTAACTACTTAACTAAAAGAACGGAAATACAACCTTTGTAGATCCGGTGCTCCACCTCCATAGCTCCATGATGAAGTCTCCTCGCTGTCCAAATAGAATCCCGGGCTCTAGCGTCGGTTTCATCGGAGAAAAAGCGGGCTAGGTCATCGACGACGATGCCGAAGATGATCTACGTCGAGGCATCACAAGATCAAGCTCCACCTTCACCAAGTCATGAAAACTTGTGAAGGAAACACCCTATACTACTTGGCAAGAGGTAGAGGATGAAGAAATAGGAGGTGGGTTTACTTTAGATTTGGATTTCTCACTCTTTTTCATCAATCACCATTGATGGAAACTAGGTTTTCTACTTGAAGAAGAAGAAGAAGAAGAAGAAGAAGATGAATATTATGATAAGCTATTAGAATAGAAAAGAAAAATCAATTCTTATCATAATTTTAACTATAGTTATGTGTAGAGAATTGACCAAGGTTAAAGGAATGGTTAGGATTAAGGAGATGAAGACAAAATGGTTACATTGGTCAAAACTTCATGAAGCTTCAACAAGCTTCATGAAGAAAAACAACCTTTTGTTTTCATTTCTCATTCATTTAATCCAAAAATAAATAGATAAATGAATGAATAATCAAATAAAAACCCTAACCATTTATTTAACCAAGGTTTAATTCTTTACACAAACCCTAGCAATCATGTATCATCAAATATGATACAATCAAATGCACAAAAATATATCACATATACAATGTGCACATCAAGTGAGAAAATCCATTTAAAGCGAACCGATACTAGTTAATGCAAAGTAATATATCAAATATATAATTATGCATTAAATCATTAAATCAACACTTGATTTAATGATCCGGTCATATCGCATATAACCGACTAATATCAACAGTAACAACTTATCGAATCAACACTTGATCCGATAACCCGGCTATATCGCATATAACCGATCAATGTCACAAATCGCGAGAATCGAATACAGTATCAGATACTGGTATCATTCTCGGTCCGGCACATATCTCATATGCGCTCCTATTTTGTTTTGCTTGAGCCAGGAAACCTCTGTGTAGGACTCCAAAGACTCGTCAATACGCCGGCAGCAGGTGATGATCATATCAAACACCCACAAGCCGCAAGCAGTCTGCTAAACGTAACGGCCATCCGGGTATTGAGCGATCAGAAGATCGACGAGCAAGCCCGCTCACACTCCTGTGAATCCAACCAGTAACACTTACCGTACAGTCCGGTCTGATCGTCTGATATGTCGCATATCTCGCCTAGGGGTGGTAAACGTCAGACCTCAATAGCTCGATAAGTCGTGTCGATATGAGGTCTATAACAATTCGAGAAACTACTGGTAACACTTACCAGTAAATCTCAGCAACCCTGGCCAGAGATTTCCGGTTATAGCCAATCGAACACAGCGCAACATCAACTCCCTATACCGGGAGAGACGAATCCCCTTCTATCGCTCATTGCCTCCATGTGATTCGGGACTGTACCCAAAAACCACCGTTTTGCACGCCCTCTTGGACGTGGTAAGATGGAAATCAAAGCACAGTGGGAACCACACAAGACTCTATGACGATCTCGGGTCAACAGACTACTCTGTACCAGTGTCACCTGAGAACTGCCATCTGACGTAAGGTATAATACCATTTGGGAGTTCTCGGCGAGTCCGTCCAGTGTACCCAGTCTCCACTGAGCACCCGTATATCATCTCTGATGTCAAACACCAATGGATATGGGATCATCCATCGCCCATCTGTATGGGTCGAGAAGGTATACGCTAGTCTACACTGGTATATCGATGCCCCGTCTTGATACACCCACGACTAGGGACTTTGAAGGATGTACTTATGGACTACCATGTCCCCACTAGTATGATCCGAATCATAGTCCAGGTAGTCAAGTACTCATCCTAAGGGCTTTACCAACATGTAACAGAGAGACTATCAGTGTACACGTTAAGGTAAAGATCAACCAGATAGCATACTATCATGTCGAGCAAGAAAGTCCTCCCTATATATGTCCAAGCATCCACTACAATATACATCCTATGTATAGTAATGGCCTCTAGGGCATACATATAACTAACAATCTCCCACTTGCACTAGGGCCATCTGATAGCAGTGGATGCAGTATCTCATACTCAACCATCCCATAAAAGTCTCTCTCTCGGAAAAGGCCTTTGTGAGTGGATTCGCCGTGTTATCCTCTGAGTCTGCTCTCCTAACCTCGATCACCCTGGCGATCAACTATCTCCATGATCAGGTAATACTGCCTTAGAATATGTCTGGATCACTGATGGGACCGGCGTTCCTTGGCATAAGCCACAACTCCATTGTCACACAATGGGAGGAACAAAGTTCATCTCATGAACCAATATACACCCAAACAACCTCTTTGGTAGCATCTTAAGTAGCGATGTATCCTGCCTTTATCGTCTAGTTAGCCACGGTATCTAGCTTGGAACTCTTCCAACATACCGTCCCTTTACTGAGGGTAAAGACAATGCCTGTGACTGACATTCAGTCGTCTGTATCACCCTGGAACCCTTCCAGTGATTCTCCCCAGGATCGGTTGATATCATCTCACTACAACTACTGAGAATCCTAACATCCAATTAGATCTATCTCATAGATCCAAAACTCAGGATTTAGGAGGTATCAATTTGATCCTATATGGAGAATCATTGTGATAAGCGGAGATTGACCGAGCGTAGCATAGGAAACTCCTTCCCTATCAAGAGCATGTCATCCACGTACTCTACGAGGATCGTCACTATACTCCCTGCTACCTTTTTGTTTATACAAGGTTCATCTACCATTTTGATGATGTCAAACTCTTTGACTAACACATCAAAACAGATGTTCCAACTCCGCGATACCTGCTTTATCCTATAAATCATCTTGTACACGTTTCCGCTGCTCCCACTGTCTACGAAGCCCTCTGGCTGTGTACTTATAGACGTTCTCTTCTAAAACATCATTTTAGAAAAGCAGTCATGGCACCCAACCACCAGATATCGTAGTCATGGTATGTAGCCGTAGCAAGTAGGATCTGAATGGACTTAAGCATAGCTCCTTAGAAAAGGTTTCATCATGATCCACGCCTGGTCGATAACGAAAAACTTTAACAAGTCTAGCTTTGAAAGTCTCAACTTTTCCATCTACACTAAGTAATCTTCTCAAGATATACTTGCTCCTGATGGGGATTTAACCCTTCAGATATAGCAACCAAAGTCCATACTTTGTTGGTGTACATAGATTCCATCTCAGATCACTAAGCATCCAGCCATTCTTACAGAGTTCCACTCCTGATGGCCAGTTCGAAACTAGTTGGGTCATCATCTCATGATGCAATCCTCGCTCCCACTGTCATCGAGAAACCGAGGTATCTCTCAGGCGGATGAGGAACCCTACTAGATCGGCGGAGAGGTTGAGGTTCGTCGGGAACTATTGAATCCTTTTGGTTCTTTCAAATCATCTGCTGTAGTTTGTATAGCTGGAACCTTTCCAGTTCTACATTACAGACCTTGTCTCGAGCTTGTCCGGATTTTGCTTTTTGACATAGGCCGGACAACCCCAAATCTTAACTAGCTTAAGACATGGGCTCTTCCCATTCCATATCACATATGAAGTGGTAAGCAACTGATTTGATTTGAACCCTATTCAATAGGTATGCAGCTTCTAAAGTGCATAACTCCCAAAAGGAAATAGGTAACTCAGTAGTACTCATCATAGAGCACACCTTATCACATAGGGTGTTATTGCTCCTCCCCGATATACCATCGTGCTATGGTGTATACGGAGGAGTAATGCTGAGAGAGAATCTCATTCTCCTTTAGAAAAGTCCAAGAATTTCGTGCTCAAGTATTCTCCTCCCTGATCACATCAAAGGACATAATACTTTTACCCGTATTTTGGTTCTCTACTTCTAACTTATATTCTGTGAATATCTCAAAAGGTTCGGACTTGAGTTTCAACAGGAACATATGTCTGAATCAAAAGAGATCATCAGAGAATTTAATGAAGTACAAAGAACCGGTCTTGGCATTTGTAGACAGGGGACTTTACATACATCAACATGTATCAATCCCAAGAGTTCACTAACTCTTTCTCTGTTTCCAGTAAACGGAGCTATGGTCATCTTATCTCTGTGACATGACTGGCGAGTTTCACAAGATGTAAATTCAATCCAATTCAAATATGCATCTTTATGTAACTCTAGCTAGTCGGGTCACATTGATCTGACCTAGTCTACAATACCTCAAGAAGGATCCGTTCATTTCTGAACTCTTCCTCTTGTGTGTGTTCCGTATACTAAGAACTGTAGTTTGATTTAGAACATCAATGCTTTTAGATAACGTGCCTGATCCGATCAACTTTTGATATAGGAAATGTTCAAAACATTATCCAACTATACAAAACTTTATCATTTCTTTACTAATAAAGAGATTGATATGATTTTGTATATCAGGTTCGGTATCTAATAACATTCGTTCAGAATCAATGTATTTGGAATACAGGGTGACAGTGACCAACAGACTTGGCTGCAACACTTGCCCCGTTTTCTGCCTCATGAAACTTATCACCCGTTCTCAGTTCTCTACCTTTCTGTAGCCCTATGTAACAGATTACATATTTGGGACCCTGATCTGGTATCACATACCCAGGACGTAGAGGATACTGAGAAACAGTTCTTTGTAATGAACACACCCGAAGATGATGCATCAGCATGCACTCTCTTCGTTTGGGCGGTACGGGAATTCTGGTAATCCCCTATTTCCTGCTCTGTCTTATAACAATTATAAGTTGGAGCGGGACCAACGTTCCCCAGCTCAGTATAACAAGCGGGTTCGGTCAATAATCCGTATTATTATCTTGATTAAGGCGTGATATGGTCGCTACCTGGAGAGAGAGAGAAGAAAACACTCAGCGTGCGCTCTTGCAAGAATAGATTGGTTATTATTTTATCTAATCAGGATGGCTCCCACTGTTTTTATCAAATCTTCCTTCAAACCCTAAAAGGAAAGACTAGCCGGGATTAATTACACACTATAAGTTCGCCAATCTTTCAGCCAGGCCAGTGTCGGTACTTTGAGGGAGGTCCCCCGTGCTTTCGCACGAACCTAATTAATGTAAACCTCATTTTCCCAGAGGCGTAACCTCGTTAACACCTTTCTAGACACCTACTTGATCGGCTAATTGTAATGTGTAAAACTCTCCCAGGAGTAACTCTTACTCACAGCGGGTATCGGGATCCAACTATCTCATAGAAGGTATGCAATCTCATTGCAAATTTCAACACTTGAAATTCCCGATAATTTTGCCCCTAGCAGCTATATGACCTTAACATAGTCAACAAATCATAAGTGCTAGTCAAGTTCAACCCGTCATTTCCCGATTGAATTAAACCCACCCGCACGACCCTTAACATAGTCAACAAAGTCGCACGACTACCCTAATCCAATCGCATCATATGCTTATGCAGATAAGCACTAATTAGCTACCGCACACTACGCCTTAACATAGTCAACAAACGTAGCACGAATACTAACTAGTACTTATCTGAAATGACGGAGGGCTACGACAGGTTTTTTTGAAAACCTATTGCGTAATGAACTTGATATCATTGTAGAATCAAAATGTTTTTAAAATGGAGTGCTTTTGAGGCTTTTCTAGTTTTGCTAAAGGAGTCACTCCCGGTGAAGGGATCGTCGGTCCTTTCCTCATAGAATGAGGTGCGGGATATATCATATATATCGCTGTGCAAAGCAAAACACTTAAAAGCAATCAGAAGACAAACAGAGTGTGTAGCATCTGCCAGTTATTGCTAAAGGAGTCACTCCCGGTGAAGGGATCTCGGTCCTTTCCTCATCGAATAAGGTGCAGGATATATCACATATACCGCTGTGCAAAGCAAGAACTGTGGCTACCTGTTTTATTTTGAAATTCGATTCTACAACATCTTAGGTTTCTTTTATTTCATTAATCACATTAATGAAGTCCCATCATTTAAGTACCTAAACATCACAGATAAATACGACGTACACTTATGCCATCCGCATTCACCTCGATGTCCTCTCGTGCACTGTTAGGTTAGGTAACTAACGGCAGAGCAGGGCAAGGCTAGCGCGGGTGTAAAACATAAGTAACGTCTATATAATATATCATATATACTATATACTGTATCTATCACAGAACATCACATGATCACATCACAGATATCGCACCAGAAGAATCATATGAAATATTGGATATACTAGGACGTCTGTGTTTTTAATACGAGCCAGTATAAAACACGGATTCCACGGTCGCGATGAATAGCCAAACCCACACCCCTAGACCCCTACGAGAGCGGCAAGCAACCCTACCAATTCTGGAGTTAGGAGACCCGGACTCGACTCCTCGAGTTGGTCTCCCACTGGACCCCAGAACCCGGTTACTTGTGCTCCCCTCCTTGGGTCTATCCTAGTACGGAAAAGTAAATAATATACAAAGGGTGACATCTTCCGCAACCTGGAAGTGCCCCAATAAAAGAATATTACATACAAGTTTTTACATGAATGAAAATGAAAAACACTCATCTCACATAAAATCCCCCCGGCTATTCAAACACGACGATCCAATATAACATATCCAGTAACACATAACATCACATGTCATCAACGTAAGTAAATATGCGCATCCCAATTGTCGTTGACATATAGCAACGAAACCGGCGATATCACATATTACACTTACGGTCACAGAAAAGAAAGTGTAAAACTACAACAGTTGGAATCCGCAACCTTCATAGACATCGCATGCCTAATCAAATGAATTGCTTAGACATCGCATGCCTAACAATTATAAACTCCGCATTTTAGTCTCATTATCGAAAAGACTTTTCAATATCAAGTCGGGTAATTCAACAAGATTCCCGACATCCTGATCGAATGCTCGTCGCAAACTTTAGTAGGCGGCCGCACCCCCGATACCGTCGACGAAGTGCACCAAGGCGGAACACCGCTACCTCGAGCACCCGGACGGATGCTTTCGGCGATGGGGTTCTCCTACAGTCACTTGGTCGGGGCTATGGAGTGGGGCTGTCTATTAAGTTTACCCGGCGAGTATCTGCGTACGCTACGTGATTGCGACAGACTTTTGAACACATCAAAATTCCGTGGCAACCGATCAAGTGAGACTAAACTGCTATATTTATAACATTCATTCAGTTATCTCATAACTACTTATGAATTCTAATTGTTGTATCACATTCCAGATAAACAGAAAATGTTAAACTTTCCGATCGAACAGTCGAACACCCAAGTTTTCCCGAAACAGCTCAACTCATGAAATAAGTTCAAAGACATTCACTTCGTGCCTCAGTACCAACGGTCCAGCCGTAGAAGGGTCAAGCCAACGCCTCACATGTGGCACGCCGTACTGCCCCAAACCCTAAGGTTCAAAGGGCAGTTCAAGACGGTCACATAATCGAGTTAAGGTTTGTTGTCTTCTAGAGGGACCATCGCATTACTTGCACTACTTAGAACGTCATTAAACTACGGAAAAGTCCAACACTTGGAAATTTCCCGACAGGGGAAAAATTAGGTATTTATATCCGGTCGAACTTTTTAACATATTCAAAAATTATCCGGAAAACACATAGACAAAGCTTGATAATCCGATCGAATATACAAAACCCCAAAGCAACCCAGAATATTCAACTCTTGAATAAATATTAAAAATTCCCAGAAAATACAGCACCACATTATAGGAATTACTGTGCAAAAAGTAAGACCTGATGTGACTACTTGGCTGCGGAACCGCCGCAATAGCTATGCTATTGCCGCGGTTCCGCCGCAGTTTAGAGGAATTGGTCGCTCGAATTTCACAGTAATTCTTAAAATCTCCTGCTGATTTTTCTGCATATTTTTAATTTGGAAAAATCCCAGTTTTTGAAAAAAGTCCAGAGAGCAAGTTTTGAATTAGGGTTTCGGTTCGATCGGGTTTCAAACTTCGTCTACGCATCGCCTAAGGCTCTAGCTAGGCTCTGATACCACTGTAGGGTTCCTAGGCATACTAATGAGGTCTCACAAGGCATCAACCATGCCAATTTTAAATTTTACGAGTGCCGAGAAACCCTAATACGGATCGTTAACTAGATATTTAGGCGAAACAAGCAACTAGTTAACTACTTAACTAATAGAACGGAAATACAACCTTTGTAGATCCGGTGCTCCACTTCCATAGCTCCATGATGAAGTCTCCTCGTTGTCCAAATAGAATCCCGGGCTCTAGCGTCGGTTTCATCGGAGAAAAAGCGGGCTAGGTCATCGACGACGATGCCGAAGATGATCTACGTCGAGGCATCACAAGATCAAGCTCCACCTTCACCAAGTCATGAAAACTTGTGAAGGAAATACCCTATACTACTTGGCAAGAGGTAGAGGATGAAGAAATAGGAGGTGGGTTCACTTTAGATTTGGATTTCTCACTCTTTTTCATCAATCACCATTGATGGAAACTAGGTTTTCTTCTTGAAGAAGAAGAAGAAGAAGATGAATATTATGATAAGTTATTAGAATAGAAAAGAAAAATCAATTCTTATCATAATTTTAACTATAGTTATGTGTAGAGAATTGACCAAGGTTAAAGGAATGGTTAGGGTTAAGGAGATGAAGACAAAATGGTTACATTGGTCAAAGCTTCATGAAGCTTCAACAAGCTTCATGAAGAAAAGCAACCTTTTGTTTTCATTTCTCATTCATTTAATCCAAAAATAAATAGATAAATGAATGAATAATCAAATAAAAACCCTAACCATTTATTTAACCAAGGTTTAATTCTTTACACAAACCCTAGCAATCATGTATCATCAAATATGATACAATCAAATGCACAAAAATATATCACATATACAATGTGCACATCAAGTGAGAAAATCCATTTAAAGTGAACCGATACTAGTTAATGCAAAGTAATATATCAAATATATAATTATGCATTAAATCATTAAATCAACACTTGATTTAATGATCCGGTCATATCGCATATAACCGACTAATATCAACAGTAACAACTTATTGAATCAACACTTGATCCGATAACCCGGCTATATCGCATATAACAGATCAATGTCACAAATCGCGAGAATCGAATACAGTATCACATACTGGTATCATTCTCGGTCCCGCACATATCTCATATGCGCTCCTATTTCGTTTTGCTTGAGCCAGGAAACCTCTGTGTAGGACTCTAAAGACTCGTCAATACGCCGGCAGCAGGTGATGATCATATTAAACACCCACAAGCCGCAAGCTGTCTGCTAAACGTAACGGCCACCCGGGTATTGAGCGATCAGAAGATCGACGAGCAAGCCCGCTCACACTCCTGTGAATCCAACCAGTAACACTTACCATACAGTCCGGTCTGATCGTCTGATATGTCGCATATCTCGCCTAGGGGTGGTAAACGTCAGACCACAATAGCTCGATAAGTCGTGTCGATATGAGGTCTATAACAATTCGAGAAACTACTGGTAACACTTACCAGTAAATCTCAGCAACCCTGGCCAGGGATTTCCGGTTATAGCCAATCGAACACAGCGCAACATCAACTCCCTATATCGGGAGAGACGAATCCCCTCCTATCGCTCATTGCCTCCATGTGATTCGGGACTGTACCCAAAAACCACCGTTTTGCACGCCCTCTTGGACGTGGTAAGATGGAAATCAAAGCACAGTGGGAACCACACAAGACTCTATGACGATCTCGGGTCAACAGACTACTCTGTACCAGTGTCACCTGAGAACTGCCATCTGACGTAAGGTATAATACCATCTCGGAGTTCTCGGCGAGTCCGTCCAGTGTACCCAGTCTCCACTGAGCACCCGTATATCATCTCTGATGTCAAACACCAATGGATATGGGATCATCCATCGCCCATCTGTATGGGTCGAGAAGGTATACGCTAGTCTACACTGGTATATCGATGCCCCGTCTCGATACACCCACGACTAGGGACTTTGAAGGATGTACTTATGGACTACCATGTCCCCACTAGTATGATCCGCATCATAGTCCAGGTAGTCAAGTACTCATCCTAAGGGCTTTACCAACATGTAACAGAGAGACTATCAGTGTACACGTTAAGGTAAAGATCAACCAGATAGCATACTATCATGTCGAGCAAGAAAGTCCTCCCTATATATGTCCAAGCATCCACTACAATATACATCCTATGTATAGTAATGGCCTCTAGGGCATACATATAACTAACAAAACGGGTGATGACGGGACCCAGTGACGAATGCGGATGGCATATACGTACATTTTATTTTCGTTCTTTTCTGGTGTGATTGATGGGACTGCATTGATTCTTATCAATGCAAGGATAAAACAAACTTATATTTGATATTGTTGGAACAAATTTTAAAATGAGTTATTACAAAGACGTTTCCTTTTGTTTTGAATAGCGGTATTCAGTTAGAATATCCAACACCTCATTCGACGAGGCAAGGGTCGAGATCCCTTCACCGGTAGTGACCCCTTAGGCAGAATTTTGCATTAGGGTAATAACTTAAATATAGTTGATCACAAGTTGCTATGCATCGCGGTATTCAGTTAAAATATCCTGCACCTCATTCCACGAGGAAAGAGACAAGATCCCTTCACCGGGTGTTATTTCTTTAGCAAAAAGTTTTCGCTACTAAATTTTTATAAAAAGCTATCAGGTTCCTTCAACGAGATCAAGTTCATTACGTTAAAGGTTTTTTCGCCAAAAACCAGCCGTAATCCTCCGTCATTTCTTATGGATGGTCAGTAGTATTCAAGCTATGTTTGTTGGCCTACGTCAAGGCGTAGTGTTTGGTAGCTGCTGGGTATTCATTTGTTGCATAGATAGATGCATTAATTTAGGACAGACGTACAGCCTTGTTGGCCTACGTCAAGGGCATGTACGATGACCTAAATTAATCAGGACAACGACGGGTAGAACTTGACATGTGGCTTATGATTTGTTGGCCTACGTCAAGCTCATAAGTGCATGGGATAAAAATTTATATCGGGAGTTTCAAACATACACGAAACTTGCCAGACTTGTGCATACCTTCTGGAGTGTGTTAACTTGAGTGGCTTCCATCAAGTTATCATGCGATGATAGTTGGATCCCGATTCTCACTGATGAGTTGGTTTACTCTTCGGGTGATCCCGACTAATTCTTCTTTCAGGTTTGGAGGAGAATTTGAGATTACAATGGGAGGTTTCCTTATTAGATAAAGTGATAACCATTCTGATCTAGGTAAGAGTGCACGCAGAGTGTTTCTTTTCTCTCTCTCTTTGGCAGCGACCTTTTGACCGACCCTAGAATATAACTCAGTGACCAAGTTGACCGAACCTTCTTAAAATACTGGCTTTTGGATTGTCGATAGTTGCATAAGTTATTGCCGCTCTTTCTTTTACCCTTTGTATTTCTCAGAACACCCCGTATTACTACGGACATCCAATTCCATTGGATAGATCCATCGTATGGTTATATACGAACTCGAAAGGACTTCTTCGAGGATGGATCCAGGTTCAGGAGAAATAGAATTGGTTTATTCAGTTGTCTTTTATTATCGCCTTCTCTTAGGTTGCGAGGGCTCCTTGGTTTAGGAGAGTACACCTATTGCACTTATTGGATAGTCTTCTTCCAAACCATAGGCAGGAGCCGAAAGGTAGGGAATGAAGAAAACCAATTAGCCTAAGTAGGGTGTGCAGAAGGTAACATGTAAAGACAAGATAAAGGAATTAGAAAGAGGGTAAAGTAAATTGCAACTATTAACATTCACGACCAAACCACGTATTTCATCGCCACTCCTAGTTCACCTTTCATTTCTCCAGAGCAACCCGTATCACTACGAACATCCAATTCCATTGGATAAATCCATCGTATGATTATATACGAACTCGAAGGATATTTTTCGAGGATGGATTCTGGTTCAGGAGAAATAGGAATAAGGTATTATTCAGTTGTCTTTTATCATCACTTTCTCTCAAGTTGCGAGTACTCCTAGATTTAGGAGGGTACACCTATTATGCTTACTGGATATTCTTCTTCCAAACCATAGGCTGGTGCCGAACGGTAGGGAAAGAAGAAAACCATTTCGCCTAATGATGGTGTACAGAAGGTAACGACTAAAGACAAATAAAGGGAATTGGAAAGATGGCAAGGAAATATACGGTTAAAGTCATAATTTGGATAACGGAAAAGGCATTACTAGGAATACCAAGATACCCCTACGAAACATATTAATGTTTCATATTCACTGTACATTGTTAATAGAAAACTGATTTCCCGATTGGATACTTACTCCAGGGTATGTATTTACCAGGTATGATTCTCACATCTATATGGTTTTGTAAATGATGAGTGGGAGTGAGTTATTGGGAATTAGGTGATCATCCTCGTTATATCGGAATTCGTTGTAATTGGTGATATTTGAGGAAATCGCCTGGGTACAGTTTTCAACCTACGATGCACAGGTTTTGAGTTATTCAACTCAGCGGACTTATACAGAGTATTGTATGTTGTCCAGTGTCCATCAGGACAAAGAGGTTGGTCCTCGTACTATATTCTATTTACTTGTGACTTCTCTAGTTTATAGACAAGTGTTTCGTAGAAATATAATGTCTAAGTTTCGAGAAGTTGTGGGTATAAGAATAAAGTAGAGAACCAAGTATTGCAAGTATCGGGATTCTTCAAAGAAATAGAAGATGTAGATTCTTGTGATTGGTATTCAAGTAATGGTTTTGAGAAACTTGTTTCTCTTTCAGGTTACTCATAATTGGATGGATTCCTAAGTTGAGTAATGCTGATATGCCTCTCTCCATTAAGATGATATGCACTGGAGACAGCTGCATAATTTGAATCTGGTTCCAATTAAATAAGTGCCAAAGTTTTTATATTGGATATAGAATGCTTCTTATCTTAACGATGTTAAGGTAAAGGGAGTTGTCCAGCTTATGCTTAAAACCAGACACTGGAAAACTCAAGGCACGTTTCTATAATGGCAGTTTGCGGGTTGACCCAAGCTTTGACGAGGGTTGATTTTTTACCATCTGGAAGATCAATAGACATATTGTTCTTGACTCACCACAGTTTTAATAAAATGGATTTTTCAGAAAAACAGTAGTGGGAGTATGGTAGAACTGGAAGTGATTCCAGAACCGCAAACGATTACGGAAAGTTTAATAGGACCTATATATTCAATCAGGTTTGACATTCCAATAGCCACTCCGCAGATATGGTGGGTAACCTCAGACACCCGAGAGGTACTCCGGTAACCTCAAGGACGGTGACAGGGAGGTTCTTGTTTACCCAGACTTGACACTACTGTTGTTCCAGACTATGAGACCCGGCAGGAGGATATGTATAGCGTCGTTCTAAACTAGTTTTAGAAGTACACGTATATATTATTCTGCCAGAGGGTTGTCATAGTCAGTGGGAGCAGCGGAAGTATAGTGGGCAAGTAGTTTAAGTCTATTTATAGACTAGAGCAGAAATAGCGGAAATAGATCATCTGATTTTTGATGTGACAGTCATGGGTTTTGACTTCGTCAGAATAGGGGATGGATCTGTTGAGAAGGTAGTAGGGTGTGATGTCATGGTATTTGGATGACATACATAGAGTAGGAAGTGAAATTCCTATACTACAATCGGTTGTACTGTGGTCGTCACACAGTTGTTTCTCCACAAAGAACATGGATATAATATAAGACATTCTGGTTACTAAATCTAATGGTTTTAGATCTAGATTTGGATAGTTTCTCAATGTGGGTACTTTGACAGTATTCTAATAGTATTTTAGAATAGATGAATCCTGGCATGGTGGAATACTTGCAGGTGATGGAGTCACCCTCTCTAAAGGTGTCTTACAGACTAAAGGGGAGAGGGACGTGCATGATTGGCAGATCACTTGCTTAGGCAATTGAGTCAATCGTGAGATGTCAAGTACCACACCAAATGTCGTTTTTGCACTAGGTGCGTTAAGTTTATATTAATCCAATCCTGAAGAAACATTAGGAAGCAGTTTTAGAACATAAGTGAATGTTCTACGGATTTGATGACGACAGCCTCCTTCGGGAGACAGTTATCATTCCAGGCTTCACAGGTGACATGGATGACAGAGTGATTGTCAGAGTTATAGTTTTCCCTCTGACGATGGACAGTATTATGGATAGGTGGTCCAATAGGATACTGTGGGAGACATGGTGCTGGATACTGATTAGGTTCAGTTGTTAATACAGTCTAAGTAGTTTGGATTTGTAGTTCATTTATGAACTAAGGTCCCATCAGATATCCAAACATATTCTAAGACAGGTATTACTCAATTCGGGAGATGGTTTTCTCCGCGAAGTTGAGATATAGAAAGATACAGAAAGAAACACCGAAGCGGATCCACTCACTGAGACTATTTCTCGAACACAAGAGTTTTACAAACGAGCTTTGTGAAACTGATTAGTAGAGGAGTTGGATGCTCGGTATCACACGAGCTGTGAGTACACGACATCGCAATAATCAGCCTTAAGTGCAAGTGGGAGATTGTTGGATATAGTGCCCTCTAAGTCAATTATTGGATCGCAGGTACGTAATTGCAATGATTGAGGGAGGACCTATACCGATAAAACAGTCTTACTCGAGATGATAGTATGCTATCTGGTTTGTCTTTATCATCATATATATGTTGATAAAGCCCATAGGATTCTTGCTTGACTACCAGCAGTATGATGGCGATCATATATGTGGGAGCTGGGGTCTATAAGCACATCCTTAAAGTGTTCCCAGTCATAGGAGTTTCGAGACAGGGCATCGATACTCCAGAGTAGACTAGTGTATACATTCGAGACCCCGATGAGGGGCAGTGGCCGGTCTCACAAGCCACTGGTGTCAGTTGGATCACCTAAGATGTATACAGGTGCTCATTGGGTTATGAGTACACCGGACAGGACTCACCGGGAACATGCTAGTTGGTATTATACATATCGTCAGATAGCAGTTCCCTGGTGACATGTGTACAGGTTAGTTCATCGACCTGAGGTCGTCATTTGTCTCGTGTGAGTTCCCACTGTGCTTAAATTACTACCCTACTACGCTCAAAGGAGTTGTGCAAACAGGTTTTAGTTGGGTACAGTCCCGAGCCACATTGGAGGCAAGTGAGCGGATCAGCAGGGGGTTCGTCTCTCCCGGTATTGGGGGTGAGATCGCACTGTGTTTAGGAGAGCCATTACAAGAAATCCCTGGCCAGGGTAATGGAGATTTACTGGAAGGTATTCCAGTAGTATCTCAGGGTGTTCTGGGCTGCTCTCTGACACGACTTATACTGCTATTGGGGGTCTGACGTTTACCGGCCCCCTAGGCCGTATATGTGATACTCATAGGCGAATGTTCCGGACTGTACGGATATTGTCACTGTCAGGCTCAGTAAGGTTTATGGATGAGTTTGCTCGTCAGCTTCCCTTCCAATCAATACATAGGCAACCGTTACGTACAGCTTGTACCTCTGACGTGCTAGTGGTTATACCCAGTGCCAGTGTATTGATGAGTCATTAGAGTCCCCCACAGACACTTTCCCAAGTTCGGGCGAAACGTTGTAGATGCCGTATGGTATTATGGCAAGGTTCGGAAAATGCACATGCGTTTTCGCACGTGTCATTTTTCGGGCAGATAATACTGGTGGGTTTTGGTTTAAGCCGGATCCAAGTATTATACTGTGTAGATATAATATCTTTGTCTCAGTTGCATTTGTATTCGGTCGTAATACAAATGCGGGTATGTTTATACTGTTACGGGGTTATCCTGAAATTCGTTTCAGGATCACTTTTGGAAATTGCCAGTTTCCAGTTTTCTATCAGCCGTATTTAACATTCAGTTAAATACGGATTTATCTTTTCTTGGGTGAGTCATGAGGTGAGTCAGTGTTCTAGAAGGTTCTAGAGAGGGTGACATGGCTTGATGTGTTATTTGTTCATTAATGGTGCTTTTAATGACAAGGTGACTAGGTTAATTGTGATTGGTTTGCATTTAATGATTTCTAGTGAGTCATTCTTTCTTTAATTGTGATGATAAGTTCAAAGCTAATGGTCATCCCTCTCTTGCTCCTACACTCACCTCCCTCTTCTCCTTTATATGGCTGGCCCTTCTTGTGGGATTGCATTCATTCATTTTTGCAAAAAGATTATGATAGTTTAGTGTATGGAAATTTCATATAGTTCAATTTCCAGTTACCCGATTCCAAATGGCAACTTCTTTTAACCGTTTGTCCATAGCCTTGGACGTAAAGAGACAAAGTTTTTTACTCATTCTCTACAACATCTTGGTCGTCTCTTTTAGCAAACTTGACGACCGAGTTGCCTCGGTTCAGAGACGGGAGCCCGTTTAAAGATCCGTCGACGTGGTGCCACCTGGACGACGAGACTGAATTTTCTGAAGATCGAAGCCGCCACAACAAAGCGTGGGATGATGATTAAAGACCGAAGGACTCGGATCGTTCGGTATAACAATTCTACCCTCTTTACAATTTGTTAGTTTAGTTTTAATGGCAGATCCGGGTTATAATACGCGATAGCGCCAGTCGTAAAAGTTTTGTTCCGCATATTGGCGTCTGTTAGACGGCCTGGGCGCTTCCGCATACTTACAGGAAATAGCGGATTATCCGGATTTCCACGCGACCCAATCGAGGAATGAGCATGCTGATGCAAATTATTCTGGTGTGTTCAATTACCAAGAACTGTTTCTCAGTATCCTCTACGTCCTAGGTATGAGATACCAGATCATGATCCCGCATATGTAATATGTTACATGGGCTACAGATAGGTAGAGAGCTGAGAATGGGTGATATATCTCTAAGGTTAGAGAATGGTGCAAGTGTTGCAGCCAAGTCAGTTGGCAGACATCACCTTGTATTAATACATTGATTTTGAACAAATGTTATGAGATACCGAATCTGATATACAACATTACATCAGATTCTGTATTAAGTTAAAGAAGGATATAATTCTGTATTGGAGGATAATGTTGTGAACATTTTCCTGAATCAAGAGTTGATTCGATCGGGCACGTTATATAATAGCATATACGTTCTAAATCAAAGCACAGTTCAAAATATATAAAACACACACAAGAAGAGTAGTTCAGAAATGAATGAATCCTTCTTGTGGCATTGTAGACTAGGTCATATCAATGCGACACGACCAGCTAAGTTACATAAGGATGAATATGAGAATCTGTTCGAATTTTCATCTTATGGTACATGCCAGTCTTGTCTCAAAGGTAAAATGACCAATACTCCGTTTACTGGAAACAGAGAAAGAGTTAGCGAACTCTTGGGACGGATACATGACGATGTATTCGGTCCGATGTCTACAAATGCCAGGGTTGATTCTTTGTACTTCATTATATGCATCAACTATCTCTTATGATTCAGACATGTGTTCCTGTTGAAATACAAGTCTGAAACTTCTGAGAAATTCAATGAATATAAGCTTAAAGTTGAGAACCAAATTGGGTAGAAGTATTAAGTCCTTCGATGTGATCGAGGAGGAGAATACTTGCGCATGGAGTTCCTGGGGTTTCTAAACAGAGAATGCGATTCTCTCTCAGCTTACTCCTTCATATACGCCACAGCACAACGGTGTATCGGGGTGGAGGAATCACACCCTATGCGATATGGTGCGCTCTATGATGAGTACTGTTGAGTTACCTATTTTCTTTTGGGTGTTATGCACTTGAGAAGCTGCATACCTATTGAACAGGGTTCTATCCAAATCAGGGCCTACCACTACATATGAGATATGGAATAGGAAGAGACCATGTCTAAAACAAGTTAAGATATGGGGGTGTCCGGCCTATGTTGAAAAGCAAAATCTGGACAAGCTCGATGTAAGATCAGTTCTGTATAAGTTTGTTGGATATCCCAAATATTTGTGAGGGAATATCTTCTACCACTCTGAGGAGCAAAAGGTGTTTTGTTTCTCAGCATGCCAAATTTTAAAAAAAGGAATTTCTTGTGAAGAAATTAGTGGTTATAAGGTAGAACTGGAAGGAGTTTCAGCTAGACAAACTAACAGCTGATGATTTGGTGAAACCAAATGATTCAATAGTCTCCAACGAACCTTAGCCTCTCCGCGAATCTGGTAGGGTTTCTCATCCACTTGAGAGATACTACGGTCTTCTCGGTGACAGTGGGAGCGAGGATTGCATCATAAGATGATGGCCCAACCGGGTTCAGGTAGGCCATCAAGAGTGGTGACTCTGTGAAAAGGCTGGATGCTATGCAATCAAAGATGGAATCCATGTACACCAAGTATAATTTTGCATGTTGCACCTGAAGGGGTAAAACCCATTGGGAGCAAATGGATCTTGAGAATATTCTTGATATAGATGGAAAAGTTGAGACTTCCAAAGCTATACTTAAGTCTTTCAGGATCAATGCAAGTATCACGGAGTTGGAACATCTGTTTTTGATGTGATAGTCAAAGAGTTTGATTTCATCAAAATGGTAGATGAACCTTGTATATACAAGAAGATTGTAGAGAGTAAGGTTGTCTTCCACGTATTATACGTAGATGACGTACTCTTGATAGGAAATGGTTTTCTATGCTACACTCGGTCAAGCTCCTCTTATCACAAGGATTCTTAATAGAAGATCTAGATGATACCTACTACATCTTATGGATTATGATCTATGGTGATAGATCTAAGTGGATATTGGGAGTGTCCCAAATCCAGGTACATTAACACCATACTAAAAGGGTTTAGTACGGAGGATTCTAAGTGTGGTGGTTTGCCCACTAACTCAAGAATCACTCTCTCCAAAAAGATGTCTTCCGAGACTGATTTGGAGAGAGCTCGGATGTAAGGGATATCCTATGCTTCGGCAGTAAGCTCTATCAGAATATACGATATTATGTACCAGACCAGATGTAGATAACTCACTAGGTGTAGTGATCAGAAATCAATCAGATCTTGGGAGAATCACTGAAAAACTGTGGATGACATTCTTAAGTACTTGAGAAGCACTAAAAGAATGTTCTTGGTTCGAGCTTCCAGAGTGATAAGGTCGACTGAAAGTCAGTCACATGCATTGTCTTTTCCCTCAGAAGAGAGACGGTATGTTGGAAGAGTTCCAAACTAGATACTGTGACATACCAGACGATAAAGGCTGAATACATTGCTACCAATGATGCTGCCAAAGTGGCTGTCTGGGAATTTCTTATTCATGAGATGAACAATGTTTCTACCATTGAGCGTCCAATAACTGTTATTGGACAACAATGGAGTTGTGACTTTGGCTTAGGAACGCAGGTCCCATCAGCATTCCAAACATATTCTGAGGCAGGTATCACCTGATCAGGAAGATGGTTGATCTCCAAGGGATCGAGGTTAGGAGAGTAGTTTTTGAGGTTAACACGACGGATCCACTCATCAAGGCCTGCTTCCCCAAATACTATTTGAGAGATTTTGGGATGGTTGAGTATGGGATATTACAACCACTGCTAAATTATTGGGTATTGGATACTACAACAGATGGCCTTAGTGCAAGTGGGAGATTGTTAGTTATATGTATGTCCTAGAGGCCATTACTGTACATAGGATGTGTATTGTAGTGGATGCTTGGATATATATAGGGAGGATTTTCTTGCTCGATATGATAGTATGCTATCTGGTTGCTCTTTGTCTTAACATGCTGACTGTTGGATATATATGCCCTAGAGGCCTACATTGTATAGGATGCTTGGGATATGTATGTACATGACAGTCTTGCTTGATATGATAGTACGCTATTTGGTTTGACTTTGTCTTAACGTATAATATATTTTACTTGGTATTTATATATATATGTTGATAAAGCCCATAGGGTGTTTGTCTGACTACCGGCGTTATGATGGCAGTCATACTAGTGGGAGCTGGATAGTCAATAGGCACACCCTTAGATGTCCCTGGTCGCAGGAGTATCGAGATTGGGCATCGATACTCCGGAGTAGACTAGTGTATACATATCTAGACCCTGACGAGGGGCGATGGATTGGTCCCGCAACCATTGGTGGTGTTCACCTAAGATTGTATACAGATGCTCACTGGGTGTGAGTACACCGGACAGGACTCGCCGAGAACTGACTGGATGGTATTATACCTAACGTCAGATAGCAGTTCTCAGGTGACATGTGTGCAGATAGTCCGTTGACTTAAGGTCATCATTTGTCTCGTGTGAGTTCCCACCGTGCTTTGATTATTACCCTACCACGGCTCAAAGGAGTCGTGCAAACAGGTTTCAGTTGGGCACAGTCCCGAGCCACGTGGAGGCAGTGAGTGACTGTTAGGGATTCATCTCTCCCGGTATAGGGAGATATCGCACGGTGATCGGTTGGTCATTACCATAAGTCCCTGGCCAGGGCTGATTGAGAATTACTGATAGGTTGATCAGTAGATTCTCGAATGGTGATAGAGCCATACCGACACGACTTGTACGGTTATTAGGGGTCTGACGTCCACCACCTCCCTAGACCGTACATATGATACTTGTTTCCTGATTTAAAATCAGGAAAGCTTCTGGGAAAAGCTTCAAAAAGAGGGTCACGTGTTAGCACGTGACACCTAAAAGGGATCATCAAGTCAAGTTCAGTTTCCTGAATACGCTGAAGAAAATGGACTTCAGAAAGAGTCACGTGTTCCCACGTGACCAGGGTCACGTGGCGACACGTGACATTTAAATGCAAGCGTCAAAGGCACACAAGTTCTCTGATCAAGTCAGGAAAGCTTCTATGGAAAGCTTCTGTGGAAAGCTTCTATGGAAAGCTTCAAAAGGGGGTCACGTGCTCACACGTGACTAGTGGTCACGTGTTGGCACGTGACACCTAAAAACGTCGTTAAGGCAAGTTCAATTCCCTGACTGCGAAGAAGGAAAAGAAAAGCTTCAAGGAGAGTCGCGTGCTCCCACGTGACCAGGGTCACGTGTTGGCACGTGACGTTTAAATACAAGCGTCAAAGGCACGTCGGGTAACTGACCAAGTCAAGAAAAAGGCTTCAGAAGAAGTCACGTGCTCCCACGTGACCAGGGTCACGTGTCGGCACGTGACGTTCAAGGCAGCAAGCGCGTCTCCAGAACAACCAAGGAAAGAGAGCTCAAACAAAGGGTCACGTGCTCACACGTGACCAGGGGTCACGTGGTAGCACGTGATGTTTAAGCAGCAATCAGAAGACACAGCGCAGAAAGCTCGTTCCAAAGGGGGTCACGTGCTCACACGTGACCATGGGTCACGTGGTCACACGTGACCGACTTTCAAAGCCCATTTTTGACGACAGAATTTAAATTCTGAAGGAAATTCGAATCTTTCCAAAGGAAAGTAATTATTTGGGACTAATCAAATTAAAGATTCAGAGATGATTAAAGATCATCTATCTATGGAAAATCTCGGCTTTGGGAAAGATTTCCCCCTTAAATCTAACCAAAATATCAAAGGAGAATCTCTGAATTCAAGATCCAATGGTGAATAAAATTCACCTAATAATCCAAAGGCCCAAAATGAATTATGGATGCAAATCAAATCTCCCAATGAAGATTCGTCAAAAAACTGATTGATGCGGCTGCCTCTCCTATAAATAGGAGCCAAGGGACACAAAAAGATATACATGCGCAGAGAAGAAAAGAGAAAAGGAGAAGAGCTTTGATACTTGAAAAGACTCAGATCTTCTGCAAAAAGCCCTAGGTAAGAAAGGGAAGGCATTTTGAAAGAAGCAGAATTTAATTCTCAACAGAGTTTAACTCTGATAATATAAAAGCAGAAGAACTTATTTCTTCTCTCTTTGATAGAGGATCTGCAAAGTGCACATCTCCCCTTAAGGTTGAGAATTTAATTCTCAATGGGTTGAGATCCTGCCATGCAGATCCAAAACATAGAGAAGGAGTGCAAACTTGAGAATTTAATTCTCACAGAACTATAGGAATTTAATTCCTCCAAAATAAAAGTGGGGCTAGACCCTATATCATGGGAATTTAATTCCTTCAAAACAAAAAAGAGAGAAACAGGGTTTAACCCTAATTAAAGAACTTAGTTCTGTTGAAACAACGATCATCATTTCCTCAAAAATTTTATTAGGGTTCAACCCTATTCAGCCCTTCACATAAACGGGGAATTTAACTCCCGCAGAAAATTCAGAGTTAAACTCTATTCCAGAATACAAGTCTTCAAAAGAAAGAAGGATTTAACTCCTCTGAAATTAAAAAGTCTCCGGAATTTAATTCCTGAAAAAAGGAGTAACAAATCCTCTGAAAAAACCACATTAAGGCAGGGTCACGTGTCACCACGTGACCCCCCCTCAAAAGCCCTACAGAAAACCCCTTTGAGGCAGCACCCCACGTGACCCACGTGACTTTCAGCAGAAGCCTTAACGCATAGGCATTTGAATGCCCATCACGTGCTGACACGTGATGCTATCAAAAGATGCAGTAATTTCAGCAGAACAAATGGAGGAAGGGCGCTCTCACGTGCTGCCACGTGACCCCTCTTGTCTTAGTGTTTAACACTAAATTGAAACTCTCGCACTCAGTGTTAAAATATTGTTGGGCCTTAGTGTTCAACACTAATTAAAAAGCTTTATCTGCAGTGTTCAACACTGATTACCTTAGTGTTTAAATACTAATCTGAGATCTTCATTTGCAGTGTTCAACACTGATCTGTTTTAGTGTTTAACACTAATTTGAGAAGCCTTATTGCTGGTGTTTAACACCAATTATTTCTTAGTGTTAAACACTAACTCGTTAACCGCATTCCCAGTGTTCAACACTGATTGCTCTATAGTGTTTAACACTAGGCTTTGGCCCAATTGGCTAAATGGATAGAGGCAAAGCCTCTCCTTCAATGGATCAGCAAAAAGTCAATGTTTCAGACCCGACTGGACTTAGCCCAAGCTGGCCATAAGTCCTCAATTTGTGATTAACTGGGCTAATGGGCTCATAACATAATTAATCAGTCTCGACCCCAAATTGGGTCAGGGACTATTAAATCCATTCCGGTTCTAGGGTACATCTCTTCACTCCTTTGAAACTTGGCATTGTAATCCCTCAATGTCTTCAAAGAGGTGACGGGTCCCGACGGCCACTCATGATATGGACTGTGGGGTCCTTAAACCCATGCCTAATGCAAAATTCCTGGTTACGTGGAACACGGATAATGTCACTCTTTGACCCCGTGGGAAACGTCCAGAGCGGATCCTGGTCCTCGCAGAGCACGGCAGTGAACCCGTGTGAAGCATCCAGAGCGGAGCCTGGTCCTCGCCAAGCACGGCAGTGAACCCGTGTGAAGCATCCAGAGCAAATACTGGACCGCAATGTCCTTAAACTACCCATGGACCGCAATGTCCTTAAACTACCCATGGACCGCAATGTCCTTAAACTACCCATGGACCGCAATGTCCTTAAACTACCCACGGACCGCAATGTCCTTAAACTACCCATGGACCGCAATGTCCTTAAACTACCCATGGACCGCAATGTCCTTAAACTACCCATGGACCGCAATGTCCTTAAACTACCCATGGACCGCAATGTCCTTAAACTACTCACGGACCGCAATGTCCTTAAACTACCCACGGACCGCAACGTCCTTAAACTACCCATGGACCGTAACGTCCCTAAACTAGAACAATAGGGCCCTCCATATGCTCTTTTGTCGGATCTAAACGGTCCCGTTTAAGTTGATCTTAGCCTCCAAAAATGGCTAACGCGTCCTTAAACCTTCAAACAGATTGGACTACGAATCCCCTAAATTAACTCCGGCTCGAGGGTACATCTCTGAACTCCTCTGACATCCGTCGTTGTAATCTTTCAACGTCGTCAGAGAGGTGATGAGTCCCGATGGCCATACATACGATGGACCACTACGTCCCTAAACTGGAACATTAGAGTCCAAACACTCTTCTGTCGGATCTAAACGATCCCGTTAAGTTGATCTTAGTCACAAAGTTAGACTAACGTATCCTTAACAAACGTTTGAGTTGATCTTAGCCTCAAGTATGGCTGACGTATCCTCAAACCAAACCCCCAAACCCGAATCTAAGATAATGCGGATTTGGACTAGTCCACGCCCTACGGGCGACGACATAACTCAGTCTCCGTAAACAATCCACGGGCAACAAAACAAACACCCACGACACGAAGTGACCATCTGGAGAAGGAGAAAGTTGTTACCGCAACGCGGTAGCGTAATTAACTGCAGGGGCTTGCGCCTGCAGGGAAGAGCGTCCCCACAATCAAAAACCCCTCAAATGAGGGGGAATCTGACGAAGTCTGCTACATCGGACGCATCCGTCTAAAC